>VMYD01000248.1:4656738-6131738 GCA_007663325.1 Eucalyptus pauciflora | reverse complement strand
CTTGTGCAGCTTTGAAGAGGTTAGATAAGACCGAGAATGTCAAACTTTGTAGTCTCTTTTTCTAGCCCCAAAAAGCACATTGGCTCAAGCTTAGGAAATTAATGAGCATATCGATGCACATGTCTGACGTACTATATCAGCTGCAACACGGTTCTTGACTTCATTGCTTGGTCGGAGCTGTTAGAATGACTTCCTCAATCAACGTTTGGATTGCATTTAACAATTTCGCGTCGGACCTCACCAGAAATATTTAAAAAAGCTACCTATTCACACAATTACAATAATAAATATATGTCCGTCGAGAAGGTTTACATGCATTCTTATGAATAATGAGGTGATTTTGACAAGATTTGGATAGGATTAGGTCGTCATAATTTATTTCTTTGCAAAGAAAAAACGTAGCTTCTACATTTTGGCACTTTGTAACTAGTCTTGTACATTAGAAGCAAATTTATTTATGTGTGACGCAAAGTTTGACGAAATAACTTGTGATCAAGAGCATGGAAATCACATGGTAATTAAGGAATCTTTGCCCCCATGTTTGTGACGCCGATGCCAAAAATGGCACGTTCGACACTGTCGATAAGCATAGCAACGTCCACAAGATTGCTATTCAGCATCCGAGTCACGACTCCGTCCGTATCCTTCAACGCGTAGCGGCAAGTACCCGAGATGCCCATGATCCGACCCTCGACCCTCCTCAACTCGCGTGTGTCGTAGGCGACATATGGGTCCTTGAGATGCCTCAGCCTCTTGAGTATGCTTTCGAGGTTGCTCAGGCTATCGAAGAGGCCGTCCACGCAGTTGAGTAGCTTCGACGGGTCCGAGTTCGGGGTCTGCTGGACGCTTTTGAGCTTCGGGATCATTTCAACGAATTTCTTCGTGTTCCTGACCGCGCCGATGCTCAAGGTGATGATGTCCCGAGCCACCAGCACTTGGGTCAGACTCTGATCTGAGGCGTCGCGCTTAGTACCGATGGTAGGAACCGATCTGTGTTGGAGGCGCGCATCGGTTTCGTGTGGACCTGCAAGAAGCAAGAGCAAAGAGAGAGTGAAGATCATCAGGGGTTTTTGAGATGACATAGTAATGTCCAAAGGTTTCGGAAACATCAAACGTTTTTAATCACTTGTGGTCGAAGATGGTGGAAATTGCACCGAAGCAAGAAGTGAACTTATACGGGACTTTGGTCTGGTTAGGTGCTAGGAACTAGGAAGAGGTTGAAGACATGCATTTGGTGTGCATGAATCCGTTCAAGACTAGGGCACGGGAAACAGGCGATCTCGCGGCACAGCATTGCTGGGTTTCCGGGTATTACAACAATGAAAACTTCGTGAGCATTTTCAAGTTAGCAAATATCTTCGGATCGAGGTAGAGTAAGCACAGCTGATCAATAGATCGTATGCGTATATAGGTCGCATAATTAGGAGTGCATGCACTCATCCTGGTTAATCCAATAATTTAGATGAACTTCCAATTGCATATGTGGAAAGAGTATTGCTAGCATAATAGTTATTGGGATACTGTGAGAATAATAGTCTATTGTGAGTTACAAATTCTTGAAACAGTGGGTCTCACAATAATTTATAACTATTTGCGATTTGATTTTTTGTGATCAAGAATAGATTATTATTTTCACAGTATATTAAGGACTACCACACAATCATTTCTCATGTGGAAATACATAGCCAAATGCATACAGAATATAAAATAATTGTCAAAATTGAGGATTTACTTGAAACTTTTGAGTTGCCAATTAAAGTAAGGATTGATCTTTTAATCCACCGGTGGATGATTCTGAACCACCTATCTTTGTCTTTGAAAAAAAAAAAAAGAAATCCAATTTTGCTGGATTGCATGACATGAATGAGTTGGATATCCTTCCTATAGGGCACTTTTACATATGGAAACTGAAGATTATACTGACCGAATTTACATTTTTACTTAGAAAGACAACCATGTTTAAATTAACCCCCATCATGTTTAAATAAAGTACCACAATCACTACATTTTACAACATTTTTATTTGCTTGTTTCTTCCAAGGGAAGTACTTATGGTGAAAATCTTAAAATGAGCTGCAAATAAAATGTTATCTTGGATTCTTTTCACGCCTAATATCATTTTTTGTGTGCACGGGTTCTTGATTTCTATATGTTCATTGATCCTGGTCTCTACACTACTGTTGATCAGTGAAATCAAGGTGTCGGCATTGCTGACAAAACATTCAGCATTTTGGACTATGGAGCAGTTGGCAATAGGCTCATTGATGACTCTATAATATAATTTTTTGTCTAGCTATTTAATTATACATATCGAGATCAGGTGAAACCATGACTACTTTTGCATACCAATCCATGTCGGTAGGTCATATAAAAGATTTCCTGATGACACAACAATAGGCGATTATATTCGATAAATCTCATGATTTCATATTGAAATATGTGTAGGCATTTACAAAGGCATGGAAAAATCTATCTTTTGAACCATATTGAATTGTGGGCCCTTGCAAGTCGTATATCAATCTCGTAGTAAGTGAAATAAAGTAATCATATCTCTTTTTCTTTCTTGGTCCATCCATCCACCTATCGAATGCTTTTTAAGTGAATGGGAGATTGATTATACATAGTCTCGTTTTTTTCGCTTCAAGTGCTGATTTGACATTTTTCAATTATCATTTTTACAATAAGATATCAATACAGATGATGATTCTTTTATAAATGAAACAAAATCTCAATGCTACAAGATTAACTCTTATTCCACATAAAAGTACCGAACCTAGGATATAGTGAATTTACATATTTAGATCTCACTAGAGTTTGGGAGTTCGAAAATCCTCGTTTATATGCGATTGCAGGTATCAGGAGAGATCATAGCACCGGAAGATCCAGATGCATGGAAGGGGAAGGATAAGTGGTTGACTTTCAAGAGCATAAATGGGCTCACCATAAGTGGGCCGGGCTCGTTTGATGCAAATGGCGCGGCCTGGTGGAACATCTCCTGCAAATTGAGCCCAAAGCCTGTAACCAAAAATCATTCCTTTTTTTCCAAATTTTAATTAAGAACCAAACGCTTGAATTTCAAATTTCCAAACTGCAAGGCTACTTCTTTTGCACTTCTAACCCTTCTTTTTCTTATTCGATTTGTTTGGGGACCAGGGATACAATAAGCACGCACCAACTGTAAGTCCATTGCTGTATATAACGAAGGTCTTATGAGGATTCCTTTTTGGAAAGAAATGTTAATGAATATATACATATAGATTAAGCTAGTCTTTTCATATAACATTGCATAATGTATTTGCTTTTGTCTTCCTTTAGTTGGAGCTAACAAATTGAGTCTTAATACAATTTCAATCTGAGAAACACCAGATCCGATGCTCCGATCATTGTGGTGAGCAACAATTTCTAGGCTAGAAAAAGTTTCAACTCCATTGTCACAAACTCTGCCACTATTCTACTCTTTTGAAAATTCAGCCGATTTCTCACAAAACTTTTCCTCGTAAGTAAGTTAGTGGGGATCGTTGAGGATGATCTCATGTACTCTCGATTAGAACTTGGAAAAATTGTAAGGACAAATTAAATATTTGGCAGCAATATTTTCCGCAACCAACTAGTAGCTATGATAAAGAAAAGCATTTTTTGTTAACCAAAACTGTAAACGAGGAATATTTCGTCCATATGACATTAAAACCACGGTGCTTTCGAACGGAGTATCAACTAATGTCTGGTGCTTGAACGCCATGGATTATTGCATACGCTAACTATCGACGAGTGCAATGACGTATATATGCAAAATCTGTACTTCAAGAACAGTCCTCAGATGCATATAGTTGTTTCTGGAAGCAGCGACGTTTATCTGCGTTCCTTGGACATTTACGCACCAGAATGGAGCCCCAACACGGACGGAATCCACATTGGAGGTTCTCATGGTGTCTCTGTTCGTGCTTCAACTATAGGCACCGGTAATGCATTGCTCTCCTTTGACAGTATCGAGTATCCGTGTGTGTTTCCTTTTGTTGCTTGATGTTTGCTTTGAGGAGAAAATCGGTCTAATTATCTCAAGACTTTTGCGCATGGCCTTTCCTTTCCTCTCATAATTTCAGTTGGATTAAAGGACATGTTGGGTTTTTAAAGATGAATGTAACATTTCATCGCCTTATGGTGTTTCATCATCAGGCGACGACTGCATCTCAATCAGCGATTTGGACCTCGAATATCAGTATTTCTGACATCAAGTGTGGACCTGGTCACGGCGTAAGGTAAATGCACCGTGTTACCATACGAAACCTAAATGTGGAAGAAAATATCAGGTAGATTCGTGCATCGTAGACGATCCCAAACACTGTCAAAAACTGCGACGCTATTTTCATTGGTTTGCGGCAAGTGGTAAGCTGTGAAGATGTATTAATGTACATGCTTTTGGTGCAATTTTGTCGGGGACAACATTGGAAGCTTGGGCAAGGATGGAAGTGAAGTAAGTGTGAGCAACATCAACGTGAAGAACATTGACTTTCATGGGTCAACCAACGGAGTTCGAATTAAAACTTGGCAGGTAATGTCCGATTTTGTCAATACAATCTTCTATCTGTGTGATAGTTTCTGATTTGACATTTCAAAGAAATGAGGCTGGAGTAAATTTGCACAGTAAAATTTACGAAATTGACAGGTGGGAAGTGGCCAGGTTAGCAAAGTTATTTTCTCAAATCTCAACTTCAAGGTAGTGGAAAACCCCATCATCATCGACTAGTACTACTGCGATGCTCCTCCGGCTAGTTGTCCCAAGATGGTAAGACGAAGACAGAGCATGTATAATCCTTAAATGATTAACGTCGTTTGCACTGTTCACTATCCTTAGTAATCATAATCACAAACGATATATACATTCCAATATTATGTTTGCCATCGCTTCCAAATTTAGCTTCCTTGATTGAACTTCATCACCTGTGAATGTGTTGATAGAAAACTGGAGTACACATAGACGACGTGCAGTATCGAATGGCATTCGGGATGTCAAGCACGGAAGTGGCTATCAACCTAAATTGCAGCGGCAACGTTGCATGCACCAACATCAACTTGGACACCATCGAATTGAACTCTGCGATCCAGGGAAAGGAAACCATTTCTCGCTGCAACAATGCCTTTGGAACTGCCGAAGGAATCGTCAAGCCCAAATCTTGCCTTCGATCATCATAAGAAAAAAGCCGCTTGTGTCCGAAAACCTAGTCAGAGATTGAGCATATCTAAAATGAGTACAAATCAAAGTGAGAAGAATTTGAAGCTTCTTGTGCTGCATTTGCAGCGAATGGTTTGAAAATAAGTTAAAATTGTTGATTTCCCTAGTTTATTTATCAAGCATTTGTAAAAAATTATCCAGATAAATAACTAATTAATCAAGAATAATTATATATATAATCTTCTAGGAAACCTAATGGTCACTCTTCCTTTTGGATGTTGAATAACATTAGTAGGATCCATAAAGGGGTTAGGATCGGAGTACTATATGAGAGAACAATGAAGTATAAGAGATTATCAAACAGATCAATAAATATTGAGCATGTATAAGAACTAAATAAAGTCGTGAGAATTAAAAATAATATAAAGAGCAAAAGCGATATATAAAATATAAAGTAAGAGTATGCAGAAACAAAAACCAACCATGAAGGTGGTATGGACTTGTATTATATAAATTGAAAATTACATGTATTGAAAGATGCGAAAACTAAAGCATCAATTCATCCACTAGGGCGGTAATCTGCACTCCATGGATTATTGATGTTTGTATTACAAGAAATGGTTAACCAACTATTGTGTGAGTTGGTAACCCTGTATAAACTATGCTAGATGTATTTGAAAACAAACAAACTTACTTTGTAACAATTGATACAAGGTAAGAAAGCTTGAAGTTTGAAAGGATGATGGTTTACAAGAGGGAGAGGGGAGGTAGAAGAAAGAGATGAGATCTGGAAAATTTCGAGCCCCCTTCTTCTATGTCGAGAGGGTGTATTTATAGGAGGTGTTATAGTGTTGAACAGTGTAAAGTGAACAGTACTAAGTGAATAGTGAATAGTGAAATAGTGAACAGTGTATGCCTATCTTGGTACAGTGTATAGCTTTTGTGCCGTTGTAATAGTGTTGGCATGTGATGTCTCGGATTTAATCTCTGTCTAGGTTGATCCTGTAGCAGTCGTCTTCATTAGTGTTTCCACTGTGATGTGACTGTGAGGATCCGTCTGTATTGTCTTGAGATTTGGTAGATCCACATTGTGATCCTTCCGCTTATGAGAGCATTGTCCTGAGGATGTTGCAGTATTCCTCTTTGTTTTGGACTGCGGCAAGTGCTGCACTTGCCATGGATTTCTCTTGTAAAAATGATGTATTTGATGGAACTGTAGACAATTGGGTTTTTTGGCTATTTAGCCAAGATTTAACCGCATATTCGGAACCTTGTTCAAGTCTTTTAAATCCATCCCACCATTTTGTCTTATATTTTCGGATAAGTACGGGTATCAATCTGTTGGATGTATTGTATTCAAATTCCTAAGTTGTGACCCATGAGATTTTGAATATTATGAAAAAATGCATGAGGCGTAAGAATCTTGAGTCATGTGGAGTGGGTGTAAAGTATTTTTTGAAAATTTGGTACCCTTGATTAACTGTGGGGTGTAGTATGATTTCTAGAGGACCAAAAAAATCCCACCAGGAATCAAACAAATTTGGTAGGCTTTGTCTTGGGAAATTGTCTTTGAAGAATACTAGCCAAGTATATTGGAAATTTGTATTATGTCTGTAGAAGACATTCCACCAGGCTTGTTGGTAGTCCCAGTAGGTATATGAGGAGGAGTATGGTAGATTTTGGGTGAGCCTGGTTTGGAATTTTCTGGGTGTATGAGGTGAATTTCCCCAGTGTGCGGGATGTATGACTTTGCTGATGGATATAGTGGAGTATAGAATGTTTTATATACATGATTGTAAAACACCAAAATCAATATGCATAGCGGAATTAAAACATACATGTTTGAGCCATTGCTTCATTTAAAGAAAAATAGATCAGTCTGTTTAATCAAAGATCTATTGGAATGCCAGATTTTCCTCTTAATGATCTATTTCAGTATAGCAACTTTTAATGGGATTAAGCAACTGATAGACATAACCTACCCTTGTATAGGCTAGAGAGGGAACCTAGCAAATTCTAATCAATAGTGTTTCAAATGGCTCATCCCATTACGGGTTTCAGTTAAACACAATTATCTATACTTTGCTGCCCAGCTAGGCCCATTATTAATAGATGCCAAAACCCAATTCAATAAGATCACTTAAGGATTTAAAAAATATTATTATTTAAAATGAAAATCAATTAATTAATGTAGGCCCATATTATAGGAAATTTTCAACAGCATCAAGATCAAAATTTGACATGTCTCCTCTTCTTTTAGTTTGTTAGTGAAGAGCTATCATGTGGCTCATTGTTTCAAGGATGGCATCATGGCATCATCGACGGCGTTGTGAATGAGCTTTCCAATCCCAAAAATGATTAGTTAAAATTTGAAACTGCAATAAAGTATACTAATTTATAAAGTTTTATGAAAATTAAAATTGATTTTTCTTTCTCAAATGCAATATAAGATTGGGGTTTCATTGCAACTAGGCTGTACAAAATACTTTCGACCATATAATATCGAGATAGTTTGGCAAACTAGCTAGACAAAGTATAAAAAGACTAAATTGATAATCAAGATAATTGAAAGACAATTATCCAAAAAATTCGAAACCCGTTGTGCTGTTGACCTTTTAATTTTGCTAATTGAATGTTAATCAATTTCAAATTTTACCAATTAAGTCCATTTGGGTGATTTTAGCCAAGAATCACTAACGTGGATGTCAGCTATCTTATGTTATATGATCAATACTAACGTGAACAATTTTTAATAATATTTTCATGTTTTTGAATTTTGAATATTTCCTCTCTTTTTTTTCTTTTCTTCCCTTTTGCTTTTTTTTTTTATAGGTCCATGATGATGTATAGTAAGTAAACTATTTGATACTGTTGATGACCGTGATCGCACTAGGAGCAAAAAGTTTCGGGAGAGGATGATGAATCTGATAACATTTACATTTTTTATGTGTATGTTATGTGAAATAAATTTGTTTTTCCAAGTTAAATTTATGTTCTTCAATTTTTTTAGAGCTATAATAGCTTGCATGCTCCAAGTAAGGATTTGAATCAGAACTGACGCACAAGATACACAACTATCCACTTCCCATGTCGATCAACTTTGAATTACACTAGTCATATCACAACTACTTTTGATATAAATGGATTCAATAGGCAATAGAGTTCAAATCGATTTAAGCTCACTTTCGATGATTTAGTAACATAACTTGATTCCGACTCCTTCTATCATTCAATTCTTTAATTGAAGTGTTTAGCTCCTTAAAGGTCTCGAGTTTCTAGAAATCATGTTTCTTTCTCCATATAAAGGATTTTATTAAAGAGTGCATTTAGAGCACTTGCCAAGCAATTAAGGGTGTACATTAGGGGTGATTGGGGTTTAGGGTGGGTAGGTTCCAGACTTGGACCTTGGACCATAATCCTTCTAATTTGTATTGAAATATTAAGCACATATAATCAATAAGTACATGAACTTTTTGACAAAATGAAAAAGTAAGGATTTACAAGGCTAATTATCATAAACAAACTCATAACTTCATAAGGCAAAGTAAAAATCCTACCATTGCATAAACATTAGTAGCAAACATGAGTCTAATATTAGTTTCACTCTATAACTACTACATGAAGCTGTTCATTTATCCAAAACGGTTAACAAATTTCTGCTACAAGCATAACTTCTTCTCTAAAAGTGAAATTAACATAACTCCTCCTATAAAAGTGAAATCAAGCGAGCCAATCCGCATAGTACAAAATCTCTAACAAAGATATGAAATTCATATATAACCAAAAAATCAATAAGAAATCATATTCTAGAGACACATGCAAATTTATGGTTTAATGAAGTCTATTTACTTACTACAAAATCAAAGTTTCCACAAAATGAAGTCCATTTTCCAATGAAAATGTCCTCGGTAAGACAATCCAAATCCAAAAAGCAAACAAGAGATTAAATAAAGCAATCACTCAATAGATAGTTATGTGAATGTATTACAAGATAGAAAGAAATATATATGACTTACCCGCTTCAAAATTTTCCGCATTCTCAATGCACTCTTCAACATTAGTCGGCACGTAAATAGAGTGCAAATCAAACATTCCACCACTTTAGGAGTTAAAGAACTTCGAAAGCCGTCAACTACATTTCCCGATGTATTAAAAATAGACTCTAAAGCAACAGTAGTCACGGGAATAGACAAAACACCTCGAGCCATCAAAGATAATATTTCATACTTTAACTCGATACTCTTCCACCATATCAAAAGGTCGAAATTAATGACATCTTCACTTTTAGCTTCAATATACCAATCAAGCTCAAATTTGTTTTCCTCCAACAATATTTTCTTCGCATGAAGAAAACTTTTTGGCCAAGCTTGGATTTCACACTCATCGTCATCAGTATCAGCATTAGGAACACTACTATTGGGCAAAAGATCGCTTCAAGTACCATAAATTGGCACAAAGAGACACTTAAGTGCAAAAACTTACGAAAGTAACACTTAAGTGCCACATTTTAAGAAAAGCGGGACACTTGAGTGCCACCTCTGGCGAAGCCGGCCGGAAATCATACGTGGCAATTAAATATTAATATTTCTTGCCGAAGTGGCTCGCCAGAGAGCTCACTCAACTCTAATTCATCCAAAACGACATTATTTCTATAGTTGGCAAAAAATAGAGCCCTTAAATCAGACAAAACAGCGTCGTTTTGGCATAATTTGAATTTAAATATAATATAAAATTAAATTAAATTAAATTTAAAACAAAATAATAATAATAATTTATATTTATATTTATATTTATTAAAAAAAAACGGAGGAGGAGGAGGAGGAGGAAGGCAGTCGGCGGCTAAGGGGTGAGCCCTCACCGTCGCCGCCCTCCTACCGTCGTCGGAAGGTGGGGGAGGGTCGGCCGGGGCCGCCGAGCCCTCGGCCAAGGCTCGACGGCCTCGACCGACCCTCCCCCACCTCCTCGGCAACGGAGGAGAGATGGCGGCGAGGCGGCGGCGGCGAGGGTTGAGCCCTCAACCGCCGGCTGCCTCCCTCCTCATCTCCCCCCCCCCTTCTCCTCCTCCTCCTTCCCCCCTCGCTAAATCTAAACGAGGGCCGCGAGCCCTCGCCCAAATCCGGTGAGGGTTGGCAAGGCCGACCACTGGAGGTCGCCTTAGCGGGCGGCGGCCCTTGGCCTGGTCGGGGTCGCTAGCCCCTAGCCAGGGCCTGGCGACCCCTACCGACCCTACCCCCTCTATCGTCAGCCCTTGCCGGCAAGCCCTCAGCCGCCTCCCTTTTTTTACTTTTTTTTAATGTTTGTATTTTTTTTTATAAATGTTTTAAATAAATTTAATTTTTAATTTAATTTAATTAACTTTTTAGATTAACTTTTTACCACATCAGCACCAAAACAACGCCGTTTTGCACTTGCTCGCCAGAAAATTGACATGTCAGCATTTTGGCCGAATTGGCACTTAAGTGATCAATTTTGTTATGATTTTGACACTTAAGTGTTACTTTAATAAGTTTTGGCACTTAAGTGTCCCTTTGTGCCAATTTATGGCATTCTAGGGGTTCGAGCGTCACTACTATTGTGCTCACACTTGAACCACTAAATTTTGTTTATAAGAAGAACCAATAAAAATTTGAGAAAAGAACACTACAAGTGCCATAACTTTGCCCAAATGGACACTTAAGTGCCATGACTTACGAAATGTACACTTAAGTGCCACATTTGAAGAAAAGTGGGACACTTGAGTGCCACATTCGGCGAAGCCAGCTAGAAGAAATCATACATGGCATTTAAATATTAATATTTCTCGCCAAGATGGCTCGCCGGAGAGCTGAGTCAGCTCTAATTCAACCAAAACGACGTTGTTTCGGGTGTTTGCCAAAATAAAACCCTTAAATCGGCTAAAACGACGTCGTTTTGGCATAATTTGAATTTTAATATAATATAAAAATTAATTAAATTAAATTTAAAACAAAATAATAATATAATTTATATTTATTTAAAAAAAAAAAACTGAAACGAATGAGGAGGAAGGTGGTCGGCGGCTGAGGGTTGAGCCCTCGCCGCCATGGCCTCCCCGCCGTCGCCAGAAGGTGGGGGAGGGTCGGCCGGGGCCGCCGAGCCCAACCGAGGGCCAACGGCCCTAGCCCTCGCCGTCGACTGCCTCCCTCCTCCTCCCCCCATTCGCGACGCGGCGATCCGCTCGCCTTCCCGGCGACAGCGAGGAGGCGACGGCGGTGGCTAAGGGCTGAGCCCTCAGTGGCCTCCCCCCATTTTCTTTTTCTTTTTTCTTTCAATTTTTAAAATTTTAATATTACTATTTTTAAATATTTTAACTAAATTAAATTTAATTAATTTTTATATCATTTTTTACCACGTTAACCCAAAACGACGCTGTTTTTGCATTATTTGGCCACGTCAGCGTGCAAAAGCCGTTTTGCACTCGTTTCGCCGAAAAATGTCACGTATGCAACCGGATTGGCACTCAAGTGATCTATTTTGCTCCGATTTTGGCACTTAAGTATATCTTTCGTAAATTATGGCAATTAAGTGTCCCTTTCTGCATAGTTATGGCACTCTAAGAGTCCGCGTTTCATAAAAAATTGCTCATAAAATTTATACAAACGCTTCAAGACAACCTTTACTTTATCACGCATCTCATTAATTTATGCTTCATTATCATAAATTTGTTCAAAACAAAACTTCACAAAATTCAACTTTTTTGTAGGATCCAATATAATGACAATCAACGCCATCGTATTTGCTTTATCTAGACTCCCATAATACTTGTCAAATTTTTCTTTCATTTTTATACTCATAGTTTGAAGTTTTTGGTCTAAAGAATTTGCCGCATTATTCAAATATTTATAAAACATAGCTATCCTATCAAAATAATCATGTAAAGTAACATATAAACTCCCCGAACATCTTTTTGGGTTATATCATAAAACTATTTCAGAAATTTAGAAAGAATGATGGTATTTTCTTAATCTTCATCTTGAAGAGAATCATTGTCAATCTGTCTTAAGAAAGATAAATCATTATCTTCCATTCTTTCAAAAGTTTTCTTGAACTTCATCTTCCACCCATCACCTATGTAGCACCAATACAGACACGCGACACGACACGCCGACACGTCACTTCTCAAAAAGTAGAGAATTCCGACACGTTAAATATTAAATAAATATTTTTATATATAAATGAATAAATAACTAAATAATAATAATAATAGCCTAGAATTAATCTATACTAAAAACATTAATCCTATATTTGTTAATATCATTCATTCTTTTAATTTGACAAATTCAACTACATTTCATTGTAATAATCCATAAAACTTGAAGGAAAAAACAAGTAATCCACATTCCACTATCAAATTTAGAATTTAACAATAAGCAAAAAAATAATCAACATTCCATCAAGTAATATAACAAAAAGTTATTCATCCACATTATCCACTTCTTCTAAAAAAAAAAAAAAACAGACTCCATCTCCGGCTCATCAAGTGAAAGATTTACAACTTCAAGCACCCCAATATCTTCAAACGAGTCAAATACATCTCCGCCAATATCTCACATCTTAGTCTCTCCTTTTGCGTATTGTGGGCTTTTTCTTGATAGAAGAAGAAGATTGTTATGAATAAAAACTAAATCTTCTGCACGTTTTGGATTCATCTTATTTTTTCTCATTGAGTGCACAAATGAGTAAGTACTCAAATTTCTCTTAGCACATGATGAAGAAGAATGTTGTACAAGAAGTTTTAAGGCTATGTTTTGAAGCATTGGTGCACATGTACCATGATTAACCCACCAAGCCTTAAGATCCATAAAATATTGATTTTGAATGGAATCAAAATCTCTAAAATCCCCATTTTTACTCATAAAATCTACATACTCCAAATTCACCTTATTGCGCTCATTCAAGTTAGGAAAGTATTTCTTGAAGCATTTCAGTCTTTCTTGGTTGATCTCCTTATTCTTGTATGGAGAAATTCAAGTAGGATCTTCATCAAGCCATTAATCACTATAGTACCTTTATTTAATAAAATAAAATAAAATTAGAAAATAATAATAAATAATATGAGTATTATATTATAATGTTAAAAAAAGAATAACTATTAAAGTAATAATCTCATGCAATTTTAAAACTTATTTGGGATTTAAGGCATGTGCCAAATAATGAACTGGAGTGTTGTTCTTTGTCCAACGATCTACAAGAATTGTGTGAACCACCTCATAAAATGTGAACTTCTTATCTAGCCTCTTCACTTCATGTGTATATATAGCTTTCTTCACTTTTTCGATCATCAAACCCCACATATCATAAACTAAGTGAAGACAATGCTTATCAGTGTCACAAATTCTAAACATATCATAAATAGAAGCCATGAAGGAAAGAATATAATCAATCAAATCCCACAAAAAATCATCTAACACATTCTCATTGACAAACTTAGCTTTCTCTTGATTAACATCTCGATAAATATTCCATTTGTCACAAATCACCATGTTTTGAAGACCACTTTTTATTAACTTGAATCTCCTAGGCATCACAATTATCAAAGCAAAATGTGTATTCGTTACAGAAAGCAACTTTAAGCTAATAAACTCATTGTATATTACTAATCTCATAGAATGGTTAATGATGAAATGTTTGATTTACATAACTTCCTTAACAATATCTGAAATCCAATTACATTCCTCATAAACTATTTGATTTCTTTCCATATTTTTTGCGACACAAATGTTTTTCAAAACTAGATTAAGGGTGTGCACCACACAAGGCGTCCATATAATGTAGGAAAATTCTTGCTCAATGAGTTGTCTCGCGCCCTTACAATTTGAAGCATTATCCGTAATTACTTGGACCACATTCTCATGCCCAATTTCATTGATAACTCCTTTCAGCAAGTTAAAAATGAAATGCATATCTTTTGTTTCTCCCGAGCAATCAACCGATTTTATAAACATTGGTTCTCCATCCGATACCGCCATAAAATTAATAAGCGGTCTTCTTTGTGAGTCGCTCCATCCATCACTTACAATACTTACACCCTTCTCCTTCCACATGATCTTAATAGGTGCACACAACCTATCAATATTTGCCTTCTCTCTTTGCAACAAAGTGGTCCTCAACAAATTATATTTCGGTGGTATATAACCTGTAATATTATGATTATTGAAAATAAGGATTCATTGTTAGGTTAAACGGCAAGCCCGCCGAATAAAACATCCTAGCATTCTCACAATCTAGACGTTCCCGTTGAGTCATATTAAATGCATCTTCAAGTGATTTTCCACTCCCACTTCCACCTTTTATTTTTTTTTGGAGTTAAATGATAAATCAATTCCGTCACCACTACCACCACTAAGTGAATAACTAACAAGAGGCAAATGTACATTTCTAGGTGCAATACTCATTAATTTAGTATTGACCTCTTTCTCTAATTTTTCCATCTCCAAAAGATCTTTTTTTTTTTTTTTAACTTTTGTGCACTTTCCAATTATTTTCCACTTATCATCATCAAATGGCCCCTCACTCTCGTGTATGAACTCTTATAATCTTTTTGACAAAAGTTGCATGTCCAAGACAAATGTTCCCCCACATTAGTATGATTAACTAACTTAGTAACATACCTCTATAATAATTGTTTTACAACTTCATTGCTAGAGGTGGTGATTGTGTGCTTGAAGTACTACTAGCCATGTTTGAACTTGAAGACATTCTGCAAAAAAAAAAAAAAATGTTATTATCAATTGCTATAAGGTTTCTTAGTTAAAGTTAAGTAAATAAAATTGGATACCAACCGGAAGCACGTTGCGAGAAGCAGTAAGCAACAGTAGACAGCAGCAAAATAGGGACGAACAACAATAAATGACAACAAGCAATAGCAAACAGTAGCAAGCTGTTGTGAACAGCAGCAATACAACAGCTATACAACAGCAAATGGCAGATAACAGTAACTATACAGCAGCAAATGGCAGAGAATAGCAGCAAGAATGAGCAGATTATCAATTCGATGTGCAAATTAATAATTCTTACATTAATAACTTTACTTGGTGATCGGTTCTCGAATCAGTAAGAATGAGTAGACGAGGCTCACAAAATGAGGTCTGGAGCTGATTAGTGAATGTTCCTGGAGTGTGCCTTCCGGCAATTGCTTGAGCGCCCGTGTATTAGGCAAACTTCAAAATGGCCCTTTGACCATAAGTTCGAGTAGACGGAACAATGATATCCTGTGGGTTCTCAATCGCCACAATAACTCTAGCTAGCTATTTTATGCCAATTGAAGTATGAAAAATATTTTGGACCAGCTTCCTTCTAATATTATGCGCTATGCAGGCTGAATAAGTACCAAACTTCTGAAGAAGACAAAGTGGGAATGTATTCCTTATTCCATGCCTTGCTTCCGACACTCCAAGGAAGAGCATCTTATCACCGAAATTTTAATCTCCATTTTGTAATGTATCCATTTCTAATGCTCCAGTCAACATAATCTTCTAACATTCTACAAATACAACCAATAAAATCATTTTCCTAAGGTTTCAATTAGAATAAAAAAACCGAAAGGAAGTCCATCACAATCAAATTTAGCTTATTTACTTGCAATCACGTAACCCCAACAAGAGGATAAAAATGCAAGTGAGTTCTTCATAATCTTCCCTAAAGGTAAGAAGGCGAAACAAGGTCTTTGAAGCTTTCAAGGCACACAGATGTAGTGGATTCCCCTCATCCAAGTCAGAAATTCCCCCATAAATATCCGGGAATCAGGTTCCTCCTTTTGCCAGGCAGAGAAATATGAATTGCCTAGGAAAAGAAAAGAAAAAATATTAGACAGAGGGTTCCAGCTTCAATTTTTCGACATCAACAAGCGTAACGAACAATGAGCTCCATTTGTTTCATTCAAGTTGAGAAGTATCTAACAAAACATTCACTATTCCCCCTTTCCCCGAACTAACTCTAGGGTTTGTTGAAAAATCTCAAATCGCATTATAAAGAAATCCAAGATGCTAACATGAGATGAGCAAAAAGATGAAATCGCAAGATGAAGAAAAGGCTAGAGCAATGCAGCAACACCTGTGAGAGGCAGAGGCGATGGCTCACCGTCGGGGTTGGAGGCGACTATGGCGACGGGTGGGGCTGAGGCGCGAGGGCTACGGCGAGTCGGCGACGCCGATTGGTGGGGTGGGCCGCGCGGCCGGCAAAGCAACACCGGCGACACCCACGGCGAAAGAAAAGAACCCATGCGTGCGACTGAAGAGTGAAGAGAAGAGTCCATAAGGACCAGAACCCATGCATGCGACTGAAGTTTTAGCTTTTATTTATTTTTATTTTTTTCATATATTTATATTTAGACCCCAGAAATTTTGGAAATTTGTAAAAATAACCCCATGCGTGTCAGAGGCGGTTGACCACGTGTTAGACACTTGTCGGAGTGTCGAACACGACACAAAGGATTCCGGAGAGTGTCCGTACTTCTTAGCCCATCACCACCTATTGCCTGCCTTCCATCGCCATGGCCACCGCCACTACCCATTGTCCACCACTACCATTGGTCACCATTGGTTGCCCCTCGCCGTTTGCCACCACTGGAAAGAAGAAATTTTGTGTTATTATCAAATAAATTTCTATTCCAAGAATAAAAAATTTATATTGTTATCAAATGCATATTTTTACTTAGAAAATCATTTAGAAACTGCTCCAGAAATCAATTTCAAGTCAGAATGATTATTATTTATGCCCTAAATTAAAAAAAGAAAGAAAAAGCAAGTGACAAAAGCTAGAGCATTTTGCATAATTGTTGAAAGTTCGGGGCAAACGTGAAACTTAACGAGGGTTTTGTGTAATTTACCCTTGATGTCAATATCCCTATTTAAAATCGCCCCAAATCTTTTTTTGCATATTAAAATATTTTTTTTTTGCCTCCCTGCTTTAACGTTGCTCGTTTTGATCTTGAAGGGCTTTAAGCCCAAACCCAACATCATTTTCCAAAGCCCGCCTAAACGGTGGGCGGGTCGGGTCCGTCGAGGAGCCGGTCCGACGCTTCCCGACCCCCCCAAAAAAAAAAACCTCCGACCCGAATCCGAGAGAATCTGCAGCTCCGACCAATGGCCAGCGACAGGCGTGCACGTGACGGAGAAGACGAATACAGAGAGAGAGAGAGAGAGAGAGTGAGTCTCTGCCATGTCCGACCGGACCGCGCGATTCCACAGCCGATAAAAGACAACGAGTCGGACACGCTCGTTCTCTCTCTCTCTCTCTCTGCGTCTCCGCGATTGCATCTGACGTCCGTTGTACATCGATCGACCCTCGAACGGTCGCTCGCTCGCTCACTCCATCCCTCAGCTTCTGGATCCAATCCCATCCCCACCGGCGCTTCCGCCCCCGAAAAGGTGAGCGCGATCGAATTCGGCCGCAATGCGACCGACCCTCTAAGGAAACGGCGCATTAGATTCGTCAAGTTCCGATTTTTACTTCTCGTTCGATCGTTTCCCGCGTTGTCTCGAGCTCCACCGATGCTGACTCTCTCCGCAGAGAAATGGGCAGTTGTGCTTTTTTAGCTTCCTGTTCTGCTAGTAGTTTTAGCGCGATCAAATTCGGCAATGCGACCGACCCTCTAAGGAAATGATGAATTAGATTCGTCAAGTTCCGAATTTTACTTCTCGTTCGATCGTTTCCCGCGTTGTCTCGAGCTCCACCGGGGCTGACTCTCTCCGTAGAGAAATGGGCAGTCGCGTTTTTTTTCAGCTTCCTGTTCTGCTAGTAGTTTTAGTGAGCATTTGGTGTGCAGTTTCCTAGAGAAGCCCCCGACGGTGAAATCTGAGTGGTTAGCGTGCGCGTGCAGTGAAGGGCATTGCAGGAGAATGGCTGTGGAGGAGACATGGTGCGTGGTGACTGGCGGGAGAGGCTTTGCGGCGCGGCATCTGGTGGAGATGATCATCAAGTCCAAGATGTTTTCGGTCCGCATTGCTGATTTGGGGGTGAAGATCGAGCTCGAGCTGTCCGAAGAGAATGGGACCCTTGGGGAGGCTTTGAGGTCTGGCCGTGCTCAATATGTGTCTGTCGATCTGCGAGACAAGGCCCAAGTGCTTAAAGGTGGCAAATTTTCTGTCTTCATATTAATATGTTTAATACTGTTGCTTCTATTTACTTACTCATTGTTGTATGAAATCACTGGTGCGCTTGCTCATAATGTGGGATAATCTGTAGTGTTTGACGGGTTTTAAGCTTGAGAGATTTAATCAAGAAAATAAGTTCGTTCCTTTTCGGTTATATAAGCTATCACATTTTGTTCCACAGCATTTGAAGGAGCTGAGGTAGTCTTCCACATGGCTGCTCCTAATTCATCTATCAATAACTATCAGCTCCATTATTCAGTCAACGTGCAAGGTAATTTGGCTCATTTTATACAGTTTTTTTGTCTCCTATATTTTAATTTTGTAATGAGGTTTTTATCTTTACTTTTTGAACTTGCAGGAACGAAGAATGTGATTGACGCATGCGTTGAGCTGAAAGTAAGGAGACTTATTTATACTAGCTCCCCCAGTGTCGTGTTTGATGGAGTCCATGGAATACTCAACGGGGATGAGTCACTGCCTTATCCACCAAAGGTATTAAACTGGTTAGAAGTACAAAGTATTGAAAAATACCTTATCACATAGTAAATGCTTGCCTGTACTTTTTATTGCATGAAGGAAAGTAATTTGACTGCTAACATGAGTATCTGGAAGAAACATAGGATGTAATATGTATGTGCATACTGACTTATTCATGTGTCTATATGTGGAACCTTTAGCTAGCGTTTGCCTTTTATATTGTCTTTTGACTTTGAATACATACTTTTTGAACTTTTAGCACAACGATACATATTCAGCAACCAAAACTGAAGGAGAAGCCTTGGTGATTAAGTCGAATGGTAGGGATGGGCTCCTGACTTGCTGCATACGTCCTAGCAGCATTTTCGGTCCTGGTGATAGGTTGTTGGTTCCATCTTTAGTGGATGCTGCTAGAGCAGGAAAATTAAAGGTAATTTGTTTATCTTTATGTTGCATTCCAACCATGGCTGAATAATTGAATTTGAATCATGCTAAACCCTCTTTAGTGTTTCAAATGTGATGTCATGGCGATAAAACTACTTTGTCATCCTCTATTTTATCTCATTATACCTCCAGTCCATCATTAGCACTGTCAGTACCATTATTTTTAAAAAGTTTTCCTGGCAGTTCTCCAGGTTTATTTGCAATTTCTCCCCCTGTTTGCCACGAACTTCTAATCGCTAGTTCTCTTATTGTTGCCTTCTCTTTGGTTTCATCTCCAGTCTCTATGCTTAATCTTTCTTCATGTTTGACTCTTGCAAAAGTCTTAGAGTGTTTCTGTCTGCTGAATACAGAAAGGATATGTGTAGAAACTGATGTAATTGCTTTAGAAATATATTTTGACCAGCTGATTATGAACTGATGTAATTTGCTTGTTTTGTAAATGACCAGTTCATCATAGGTGATGGCAACAATCTATACGACTTCACTTATGTTGAAAATGTAGCTCATGCCCATATATGTGCTGAAAGAGCTCTAGCATCAGGAGGTGATGTATCAGAAAAGGCTTCAGGGCAGGTGCATTTAATCTTCTCTATATTTTGCATATACATGGCCAAAATGTTTTTTGTTAATTGGCTGAGCCTTAATCAACTAAATCTGCTTCTCATCAAAAATCGTCTCGACTTAGTCTCTCGTGTTAAAGACAAGAAAAGAAAAGAAAATACCAGGATTTGTACCATGTATTATGGTGCTACTCTTTCATGTCTGTATTGTTGACCTGCAATGGAATAGTTGCGTCTCAAGTGCACCAAGGTTTTTTATTTCCGGATCCCGCTGATTGCATTAGTAGACTGTTCTTGATTATTAGTTGGTAACAGGTGCTGTACTACCTTAAACAAAGGATTGTAGAGGAAGGCTGAAATCTGAAGATAAAGATTAGTTTGGTCCCCAAAAAAAAAAAAAAAATTTAAGCATGAGGCTGTCAGTTGCCTTATCTACAGGCCGGATGCATGCAAACTGAGTGTCCTTTTAACGAAGCAAATGTTTGCGCTTCTCTTAAAGCCATGGCTGCTATTCTTGGCTATGGCAATGTTGAGATACAGTTGTATTGCTGATTTGATTATTGTAATAGAGGAAATTGAGAAATTTGTTTCCCAAGGATAAACCCGCATTACCTTCTTGTCGAAGTCATCAGGTGACATAGCAGTCATATTGGATAATATACAGGCTGTCACTAGCTAGGAGATGATTTTGATGTGGGAATTCTCTAGATAAAAGAATTGGTTTTTGCAGGCGTATTTTATAACTAATATGGAGCCAATCAAGTTTTGGGAATTTGTCTCATTAATTCTTGAAGGTCTTGGCTATGAAAGGTACTTTTTTTTATTTCTCTCATTCTTTCCTAAGATATATATATTATTTTTTTTCGCCCATGTTTACAGAAACTTCTTGTTGCTTCTTGGTAAAAGAGGTTACGACCATCCTTGATACCGTGATTTTGGAGAAAACAAGTCTTGCTACTCTAACAGAAGCCCAGATTGAGAGTCGTGATGTAGATTGTTTCAAGTTTCTTGACATCACCTGTAATAATGACACTGCTGATGTGACACATGAAACATCAAATCTACAATCCTGTGCATATCCTGAATTTACGAGCTAGTCATAATTTAAAAATAGGGTCAAGGCTACCATGTTAAACTGTGAGTCAATTATTTTTTGTGAAATACTCATGCAGATTTTTTTTTTTTTTTTTTGCTTCTCTTGGACTGATCGGTTGCAATTAATGGATAACTGTTATCAAGAATGTTAATTGATATCATGTCTACAACCTTATATGAATCAGGAACTTGCTGCTTACATGATTCTCTAGGTTAGTTCTCATCTTCTAACTTCTAAAGGATATGTTGACTGGAAATGCTTTCAAGGAAACCTAGGAGCATTTTATCGATCCCATTCTTCAGAATTTTTCTACTGCTTCTTTTGTGTCTTACATTTTAGTGCAAGTTGTCTTTGGGGCAATTTAGGTTAAGCACTTAATATCACAGGTCTCCTACCCATCTAAGTTGAAAAAAACAACGAACAACTAGAGTTCTTGTCTCTCTGTTGTCCATTGGATTTTAATTTTGACTTCAAATCTAACTTATGTTTTACAATATACTAGTTTTTCAGAGCTTGTAATGATTTGCAGGCCACGGATAAAGATTCCTGCTGCTGCTATAATGCCAATTGCACATATGGTGGAGTTAACTTATAAACTTTTGGGCAAGTATGGGATGCCAATTCCACAGTTCACTCCTTCACGTATTAGACTCCTCTCCTGCAGCAGATCATTTAACTGTTCAAAAGCAAAGGATCGACTTGGCTACACGCCTATTGTACCTCTTCAGGTTTTCATTCTTCTATCAGATAGGTTAACAGTCGCTCGCATTTACTTCAACTAAGGCACTGTTTTAGTGGCATATGGTAGTTTTATCACTTCTTAAACTGTCCTCTATTTGCTGCATGATGACCGTTGTATTTAATAAGTTAGATCTTGTCCATCTATGTGCTTCGTTTCCTTTTGTAGTTTTAATAAACATATTGTGTCAATACTACAGGATAATTTACATGAGAATAGACTAATAATTTCCTAGTACCTCAACTGCATTAATTTTCATGCATTGTAGATGATGAAGTGAACAATGCATGACCAAGCTTTGGAATGCTTTTCTCTGGTACATACACCAGGTTGTTTATTTGTGTGATGTGACTGGACTCATAGATCTCTTGCAGGAGGGTATAAAGCGAACAATAGAGTCATATGCACACCTCAGGGCTGCCCAGCAGGCTAGAAGAGAAGGGCCATCTAAAGCGTCCATATATCTTGGAAATGGAAGGGGTATGTAGCTGTATCTGTCCAGGTTTCACCTTTCCTTAGATTAGGTGATGTTGGATGTTGTTGGCTGGTATATATTATTGAACATTGGTGTATGTGGTGCTTATGGAGAATACAGTGGTCAATTGCACATATTATATCTTTTACTGATTTTTATTGCTTAAGATTCTCTCTCTTTACCGTTAACAGTAAAACATGCCAATGAGAATGTTAATGGCAGCGTTAATTTGGTTTTGTTTAAAGCATACCAAAGACTTTTCGACCCAAAAAGAAAAAAAATGCTGAAGACTTTGCAATATGCAGCTAATAGTAGGAGGAAAAACTTATTAATGACAGGGGATGCTGTCTGACTAAAGATGCAGAGTATCCGAAGTAGCATTTTAGTTAATCTGTATGGAAAAATCTGCTCAATATTTATCCAAGCCTTTTTTCCTTAGTTTTTAAATGATGGAAGTCCATGAAACTGCATCCCAATTCGAGGGTATACTCTGCATGTATTAGATAAAAGATTTAAGAGCAGGAAACCTTTTGGTTTAGCTGAAACAAAGTCTTGTTAGGAACTACCATGGTACTTGTCAGTCTTTTATCTATTATTTGCATTCTGTGATTTTTGCCTCTGGTGTCATGAATTGGTATAGTGGTTGTCAAAACCGTTAGATTATGTAATTGTTTGCTTCAAGGTTTATTGGCCCTGGGACATTCTCATGTAAGATAGTTGTAATATCTTATTTCGACAAGTTGATATCTTTTAGTCTTCATTGTTTGCAGTTGCTGACACATTGCTCTGGAAGGACAAGAAAATGACATTAACTACGCTAGTAGTTTTGGCTGCAATCTACTACAACTTTATTGCTTCAGGGTCAACTATCATCACTGCTCTTTCGAAGCTTCTTCTTGTGGCATGCATATTCTTGTTTGTTCATGGTATCTTACCAGCAAAGATGTAAGTGTTTCTGCTTTGCTTTTCATTTCTGCCCTATGAACACATTATTCTACCTTATGTACATGCTTTTTGGTTCTGCCCATTTTTCATTCGGAAATCTGTATTATCAATGTAACCAGATCACAATATACAGTGGATTGTGTTACTTCAAAATGACTTGATTTACTGAAGTCATTTAGCAGTAACTGAAATGCTGTGAGCTAAGAGTTATTGGAGTGATTTGAGGTAAATAGTTCATCTACACAGGAAAACAGGAAAAAACTCAGTCTATGTCAGAATGTGATAAATTCTGGGCCTAGTTTAATATGACAGCGCAGAGATCCCTACCTTCATACTTGAGGGAAGTCAAATCTGACTGTTTGTGGAATTTTATGTTTCTGCAGATTGGGATTAAAGATCGAGAAGATCTCCCCTTCAAAATTTTATATATCAGAAGAGAAATCTCAGAGTTTTGCTTTGTCAGTGGCCTCATTGTGGAATGATGCTGTAAAAATTTTGGCTACCATCTCCATGGGTAACGATTGGATACTTTTTCTTAAGGTACTTCAACTCTTGATTGATTTTATTTAATTGCTTGTTTCCAGTTCCTTCTCATGGTTTTTATTCTCTTGCATTTAAAGATGATAATTAATTGAATGGACATGTAACAATTGTGCAATAGCACAATTAAGTTCTAAAAAAAAATAGTTAAGTGTAAATTTCATTCAAAGGGTATCGCTCTTGCAACAAGCAAAACTGACTGGAATTGGTGATGACTTGTTACTTTCCGGAATGAAGACTCCGTTCGTTTCGCGGAAAATGTATCATTTTTAGAAAATGTTTTTCAGGAAGTCATTTTCCAGTAAAATCACCATATTTTCCAAGTGTTCGATTGAAACCTGAAAATGAGCTAGAAAATATATTTCGCTGTTCGGTAAGGAAAATATTTTCCTTCATGCGCCAATGTAAATCATTTTTTTATTATTATATATATTTTCTAAAAATCTTTTTTTCCTTTTCTTCTTCATTAGCCGATCACCAGCCACGGCAGCGGCGAGCGACCGGCCACAAGTGAGCTGGGGCCTCGCAATGGCGAGCTTGGGCCTTGCTAGATCCGGCCACCTGGGTAGGGCTTGAGCTCGTTGGCATTGGGCGGGACTCAACCTCGCCTAAATTTGCCAAGCTAGAGCCTCACCGAACTGTGGCAAAGCTCCAGCTCACCTATGGCCGGTTGCCAGTCCCCACTGTGGCTAGCAACTGGCCAATGAAAAAGAAAATGATAAAAAGAAAAAGAAAGAAAAATTATTAAAAAATAGAACTTAAAAAAAATAGGACATTGTATCTTATGAAAGAAAGTGAAGTGAAAGAAGGTATGGATAATGTTTTCCACTTCTCAAAAGTGGAAATCATTTTCCCCCATCTTAGAACACTTTTTTCCCTACATGGAAAATGTTTTCTCCAACCAATTCATTTTTTCTTGAAATAAACATAAAAAAATCCTGAAAATGTTTTCCTGAAAGTTATTTTCCATGAAACAAACAGAGCCGGAGTCTTAAATTCAATACCGTCCCCCAATGAAAGACACATTCTCACGATATTAGTATATTACCATGGATGAAGTTCTCGCATAATTAGAAAAGAATGTTCCTCTTTTCTCAGTCACTGGGTTTTTATGGCTATTAATTTGATCACCAAATGGGGTCATGATGTCGCAATCTGCCAAAAGAAGGAAGATAAGGATTATCTAGTCCATAGCCAAGCTAATGGACATCCCCCACCCATCATCATAATAAATTATTTCTGGAAGCCGTATCTAGATTTTGCATGGGGCTTTAAATGTTGATAGTGCTATTCTTTGTTTTATGGTCATCATGGTACCTAAGAGTGAAAAACTGGTTCCAATAGCCAGTGTCCGCTGATGAACTCTGCCTTTTAAATGAAACAGGTCATCAGTGTGCTTCTAATTGTTAGTATCATCGGAGCCATCCCTGTGCAGAGTTTATTCGCGATAGGTTAGATCTCTCTCTCTCTCTCCCTCTCCCCCTCTCTCTCCCCCGCACACCAATGTACATATATCCATGCATGAACATGCTATACTCATACTTCACACAAAGTACATGGACAAAGAGGTATCTTCTGCCACTTATTTGCTCGTGCGTAATAAATGAATGAACCTAATGTGAAGACGTTTGATTGTGTCAGAGATGAGAAACATTTGAGGTATATTATTTCTCAAGTTGAGACTGCACTGATGCTTAATTAAGTTGAGGGAAATTTGGTTAAATTGATTTGGTAATGTAACATTTTTGTTATTCACCATGCTATATAGACATGACATTATTTATTGAATATGAAATGACTATAATGCTATGTTGAAGACAGTGGGAGAATTGTGAAGAAAATGTAGACAAGTTTGAGAGAAGACCTTCAAAATTGTGAATGCTTGCTTGTTGTGAGTAGTAATTGTTTGTGTTGTCTTTTGTGATTGTTGTGCGGCGATGGATGGGCCTTTTTTCACCAAAAGACAAGACTTTTCTTTGTACCTGATGTACGAGATATAGCTGTTAATGCCAGCCATTTTGGATGCAGTGCTCTTCCTGTTTCCAGCTGCCGATGGCATGCTTGGAATTCTGGAGAGTACAATCTGCTGTTTATTTACTCTCCCTAGTCAAATTGATGCAAATACTGATGGGTAAAATGAATTGGGGTATCTTTGAAATGTCCCAGTGTTGCCACTACAATGTTGTAAGTTGATTGTCATTGTTATTAAGTCAACATGGAAAAAGAGAAGTAGCCTGACATCGACTGCCTTGAAGTGTCATAAGTCCAAATATTATGGGGCTATTTGTTTATATTTCTCTACCATGATTTTTTTTGGCTCAGTTTATTGTTTTTTTTTTTTTTTTCCAGCTCAAGCTCTTTGGTGAGTCAAATTACTAGGCAGTTTATATCCACTTTGATGGACTCAAGAAAGTCCCTTGTTTTTTCTCTTTATACTGGAAAAAAATATCGAGTGATTCTCTCCAGTAAATTAAAATGTAAATGCTATATGGTGTGGATATCTTATGAGGGACAACTCTCCAACTATATCTGTCTCGATGTTTCTCATTTCAGTGTTTTGCATTAAAGCAACTTTGTGCTAACTCCTCATATCTTGCTGCATTGGCTCTGGGACACTTCAAATTGAAAGAAATGCCTGTCTAAAATCTCACTGCAGGGGTTCCTATCGCCTTCATAGCTTTCTTGGTGTATGAGAAGAAGGAACAAGAAATCGATGCAATAGTCCTGGAAGCTCTCTCCTGTGGATGCAAATTTAAATCTCGCATTGCTGCAAAATTCCTAAATACTAAGAAGAAAGACTGATAGAAGTTAAATGCAAGTGTTGGCATTTGGTATTGCTCTTCTTCTGGCGCGCCTCCGTCCTTCTGTAACAGAATGGTTAACACTCCGTCTCCCAGTAAAGGCCCAGGTGCAATAGAATATTTGGCTGTTCTTTGCGAACCCTGAACGGAAGAGACGGGAAAATTTATTGGTTTTTTTTTCCCTGGTCTCTTGCAGTTTATGTTAGCGATACAACACGTTTTTTGGTTTTTTTTTCTTTTCTTTTCTGGGGATATGTGCTTGTTTATTGATTGCACAACAAATGTTCCCTGGCTCTGGTTTCATATCAAGCTTTCTTATTTTGTTTGTAAGTTTCCACTGCTTCCAGAGGACTTGTTGTCCGTGCCTGCTACAAGCATTTCATGCTTGCAAATTAGCAAAACTTCCTCATGTTTAGACTGATGAGCTTTTGACAGTAATATAAGAATCTCAGAGTGAACTTTCCAATCATAATTCACATTCAACTGCTTGTCGTGATGTTTACATGATCTTGTCCGCAGCTCATCAAGAAATTATGACCTGCCTCAAGAGTATACTCCTTATTTTCAGATAAACTTGAGGTGTAGTCAGTGTGTTGCGTGGTCTAGTAATTTCTTGAGATTGACGATCCTGTGGCCTGCAAGGGACCATTGACTCTCAAATATACGCTGCTCGTGGATGCGAGAGACGACAACCCGAAATGACAAACTAGCAAAACCCCATCTCTTTGTTCTCACCTTTCGGTAGCTCTCTCTTCCTAGTCACCTCTAACCACGCATCAAACGACAGATCACAGTATATATATTACAACTTCCCGATCGAAGATTGGTTTATACTATGAGTCACTGTCTTAGACACGCCACTAGGCCAAATCGAAATGGGCTGCCCCCTCTTCATGCACCTGCTCTGTTTCATTGTTGGACGTTGACAGCTCCATCAGACTCTAGCTCTGCCTTTCGGCGCCTGCGCGTGCATCCGTTTCTCCTCCTTTAAACTACTTTTTACCGTCCTCCGAATTCCTAACGAAGCAAAGGCATTCTTAGTCCCCACACACGACCCCAAAGTGCCGCTTTCCGTAACCTTAATAAACTATTCGCAACACCTTTAGCAGATCCCCAAAACCAGCGGTCGCTTTAGCTTGACAATATCAGTAGTTTGCTGGTCCAACCAAGCATGCAAACCTCAGCATTCTCCCGTCAACCGCACATGCCGCCTCCAGCGCATGACCGAGTGCGCAAGCAATGGTGCAAGTAGAGAGGGTTAGTGTTAAATTGCATGCCAACATGTCGACACGAAAGTCAACGATAATGATTCTTTATGGGAGGGGTGTAGTAGGGCTGCTGCTCAAACTATTCAGGTCAACGTCTGAGTAGTTGCCAGGACGTTTGCATGGAAAGGGACATCTGCCCCCGTGAGAAAAGTGATTGATATACCAACCGAAATGATCAAAAAAGAGAAAGAAAAAAAAAAAAAAAAGCAGAAAATTAATAAGAAAAGATGGGTCTCAATGCTTTCTAATCACGTCGTTAGAGAAAGAGGCAAAGTTGAGATGACCCGTGGGCCAACAAAATAATTAGTGCTGGCCGTAAAGATTGGAATATGATTAGCCCGACTCGCTTCAGCGGCTTCAGTGTCATCGTTCGATGCATTCGAGCGATTTCGGCTTAAGTCGAGTCCCCGAATAGGACGTGCAATTAAGATGACAAAGAACCGATTTGAGGAGGATGGCACTTCCCTTTCAATCATCTGCCTCGGTCGTCGTCTGAACAAGCATTATCAATGTCCATCCGAATCATATTTATTGAGTTTCCTTAGCTGTTTGTTGACCCATCTTTGCTTGCTTTCTGCCGCATTGATTTTCTCTTTATTTTTTTGGGTATCGAGTTTGGTTTTTTGCTTGTATATAGATAGGAAGGTGTGAGGAAGATGCGAGCGTTGTATGCCACATTCAAAATTCGACCCGTGATCCCGCATTTATTGACTGACTTGTGAAAAGAGGGGGGCCTTTTCTTTTTTTCTTTTCTTTCTTTGTCGCGTAGGAAAAATTTACATGCCTTTTTATTTAGGAAAATGACACGAATAGTCTCCTTGAACTTTGGCTAGACATGGGGAAAAGTATGAAAAGAGTTTTAAACTTACGATATTGGCACCGATTCAGATATAAACTTTTCAATTGGATTAGTTTAGTCTTAAATATTTTCACATAAGTACCAATTCAGTCCTTTCAACCAATTTTAGCCATTAATGCTGATATGGACATCGGCTGGCAGACAAATGTTGATATGATAATTTTTAAATAATTTTTTTTATTCTTTTATTCTTTTTTCCCCTTTTCCTTTTTCTTTTCCTCTTATTCCTCTTGGCCTTCTTCTCTTGCAATGGCCGGCGAGCCGCAAAAAGAATAAAAATAAAAAAAATAAAAATTGCCATGTCAACGTTCATCATCCGGCCGGTGTCCACATCAGTATTGACCAACAAAAATTGTCTGAAAAGACTGAATAGGTACCAATGTAAAAAGATTTATAACTAAATTGGTTCAATTGAAAAGTTTATCATTGAATCAGTATCGATGTTATAGGTTTAAGACTTTTTAAGTACTTTTTCCACTTGATGTGTAATGCCATCCCCAAAACTTTTGATTTGTTCGATATGATCTCTTAATTTTAGTCTAAAATTCAATGTCGTCATCCCTAAACTTTTACTTCATTCAATGTGATTCTTGAATTTTTTGTGGATGTCTAATTCAGTCTTTGAATTATATAAAAATGTCTAATGTTATCATTGAATTTGAATCAACGGAAAAATAATATTAAATATTTTCATATAATTTATGAACGAAGTTGAATATTTTGAAAAATTCGAAGATGATATTGAGCCAAAGTTCAATATTCATTTATGCCATTATCTTTTTCATTTATGTTAGAGGTAATTGGTATCGCATTTCCTTACTTTTCACAAGTATTATCATGACCAGATAAGCTTCCAATCAAAACTCATTCAAGTGTTGATTTAAATATCGAATCACTCGAATGAAAAATCAAACATCGTGTAACACGTCTACACATTCATATTTTTTTAACATTCAGCCAATTTGAGAATAAAAAAGTGGGGAAAAGATCACGTCAAGTAGCTTCCCCAATAGATTCCTTCAAAGAAGAAATGATGAGGATGGTGGAAGTTGGTGTTCCCCATGAAATCAAAAATCTCCCTCCACCATGTCCTAATTGACTGTGCAAAGGCAATGAGCTGGCCGCATTTACCTTTTTGCCCCTTTCAGTGTCCTTGGTGGACCGCCCCGCATGGCCCATGTTTCCCTCCTCGCCCACTTTGAGCTTGCTTGCAGGGCGGTTCTCACCTCCCCAATCCTTCATTCTGCAGAGCTTTCCCTACAGATTTCATTACATTGCAGGTCCTTGAAGCTGCCTCGAGTCAAATTTCTGATCCCAATGCCATCTTGCCATAGGGATAGAAGATTGAAGACCAGCTTGGCTCTGCTTAATTCGGGGGCGAAAATCCGAGTACATTGACCATGCTTTCTTCGGTTGGAAGCCGAGCCAAATTACTTATTGCTCTGCCAAAAGGGTATCAATGAAATGGAGAAAAAACAAACATGATGACCTTTTGGATATCAGCATAGATATTCTATAATTCTTTCGCAATAGTAAATATTTGCCTAGCTTATGATTGATTTATGACGTTACCATTCATTTAATTAAATGCAATTCGATTTGGCTTTTCGGGTTATGAAACTTGGTTTACTTGAAACACTTGCGCTCAATGGAATGAGGAACATGCGACCAAAACAATAGTTTGGGAACAAACAAGAAAAATGAAACAGACCGGATTGCCAAAGTTTCATAATCCTCGGTCCTGGAAGTGAGAACTAGATGACAGTTCAAGGACCTAGAGAGAGAGAGAGAAGCGATATGCAGTGGCAATATCGTAGTTCCGCGGGAAAACATGCCCGTTAAATCAAGGAGCTTTCGAACGCCAAGTTGAGGAGCCCAGAGAAAAAGGTGATGTGTAAAGCAGAGCAAAGCAAAGGAGCCATCCCGTGGCCCGACTCCTCTGGCGGTTGAAATTTGGTGCGGAGCGATGCGATTCCCGTTCCTCCTTTCGAAAGCTTTATAAAGCACGAAGCATTAAAGGCGAAGCAGGGCCAGAGCGCACTGGAATGCGCGAGTACTGACCAGTGACGACGGGGGCGACCACGACCGAGCGCCAGATTCAAAAAAATCTCCGCTTTTTATGCCGCATACGCTTTTGCGCATACACCACAGGAAGAGAGAGAGAGAGAGAGAGAGAGAGAGATTGTTCGAAATCCTGGGTTTGTCTGATTCTTCTTCCTCCTTTTTCCGCTGGGATTTTTAAGTAATGCATATTCACGCTCTCCCCTTTTCGTTTCTTTCTCTCAGAGCTTGCTTCCTCATGTGTTGGAGTTGACCGATTCTTGAGACTCCTCTCTCGGCTTTCGTTTCCGGGTCGTCGTCGAGCGACCTTTTGATTGTTTCTGCGGGTGACCTGGGATCGGTTTCGCCCGGGAAACGATTCTTGGACGTCTTTCTCGACGACCCTTTTGAGATTAGGCGGCCATTTCGGTGTCGGCGCGATGAAAATGATGAGTGCGGGTGACCCGGGATCGGTTCTGCCCGGAAAATGATTCCTGGACGTCTTTTTCGACGACCCATTTGAGATTAGGCGGCCGTTTCGGTGCCCGCGCGATCAAAATAAGTGCTTTCTTGACCGTTTGCTCGTTGAGTGGGAGTTGAGGGATGTGGATGTTTCGGAGGGAAGCGGGTTTCTTTTGAGATGAGGGGAGTGTGAGCGTCGGCAGTGATTATGGGGAGCGGGAGGGTGGAGGTGATCAGTAGCAAAGGGTGTTCGAAATTAGTGGTTGGGCTCTCGGCTTCATTGCCTTCTTTTAGAGGTCTGCAATCTTTCGAGCCGACCATGTCTCCTGCTCCATCGTCGGTCGGGTCTCAGCCAAGCGCACGATCAAGTGGTCCTTTTTCAGGGCTTGTGATATGTGTCACTGGTCTCTCTAAAGGTAAGAGCTCGCGAATTCTCCTTTACTATGCCCAATCTACATTTGAGATGCTAGCCTCCCATCATTCTGCTTTGTAGCCTTCTTTTCGTGGCTTTTGACATAATGTGATTGTTTGAGGTTTAGGTGTTTTCCCTCTAATTTGTGGCTCTTTCTAATGTGCTTATTGTGTACTGCAGAAGCAAGGAAACAAGTCATGGATGCAACGGAGAGATTGGGTGGCAAATATAGCCCCGATTTACATCCTCAGTGTACCCATTTGATTGTCCAGATATCCTTTTTTTCAACCTCGTTTCAGCTTTTAATTAGAAGATGGGTTTTTTTTTAATTAGTTGAGTGGATCAGTATTTATGAGGATACGTGATGGTGATGTCTGGCTGTGGTGAACTTTCCAGTACCCTCTGCTTTGGTGGATTTCATGACATTATATCTCTTCATTGTTTGTGTGAACCTTAATGGTGGCTACAGTTTTGGTGGACGGAAGTTTGAGCATGCATTGAAGCATGGACCCAAAAATGGTCTCTTCATCGTTACGCTGGGATGGTTTGTGGACAGCGTCAAGAGGAATGGTACGGAGGCTGACAGCTGTGCTGTACATTCCAGTCACATATGTCAGATAGGATATGTCTATTTGCAACAAGGATTTGACTTGATAGACTACATGCGATGACTCTACTTTGCTTTTCATCCTGAATTTATGTTCATATGTATCTAACGAGAGTTAGGTTTATAAATTGTCATTGTGTAATGTTGGAAACCTGTCATGGAGAAAGATACTTGGGTGAGCTATGTTCAAGTCATCACTTGGCTCTTTACCATTGATCATCTTCTCTCTGGCTGTGATTCCCAAATGCAATAAAATAAAATGCAGATATTTGCACAAAAATACGTCTCTGGGCGGTTTGATGTGGTGATGTTATGTCAAATAAGTTAGGACCATTGGCATCTACCCCCTGCAAGAAGAGAACAAAGAGTTTGTTTGTCATGCTTGCATTCAAGTAGGTTTAGCGAACATACTCCTGGTAAATCAACTACCTGCCCTGTGATTAATCTATTGATGTAGTCCACCCGATTTAAGATGTCCAATTCCTTTAAGTAATCGTATTTCCCGATGTTCACCTATTTGTTTAGTTTTTGGTTTCAAACTCAATCCGTTTCACTGATATGATCAGATTCATTTTAGGAGATAGGTCTGAGTGACTTAATGTTTTAATCGATGTTTTTGGAATATACCTGCAAATTTTGTCTGAATCAATTGGTGGGGCGATGTTGCTTAAATTAATATTTCGTCTGTTCTTTTTCATCATGCAGTGAGGTTGAGTGAAACATTATACAGTGTAAAGAGCGTTGGAGATACCGGCGGTAAAATAGAAGAGTTGCATCGGGCTCGTGGGATAACTGGTGCTGGGAATTCTTGTCTTCCTGCCAGTATTCACGAAGCCAAGAAACTTGAAAGGACTGAAGAATCGCGCCTTTTGTCTTCTGGAAGAGAACCTCAAAGGAGTGTTGATTCGATGACTTTATCTGGTCAGTCTGTCTACTTAGATTCAGACATTTCGACTGAACTACAGAACAAGGTTAGCTCTTCTATCTTTTGGGAATACGATACTTTTGTCTTTGTTTCTCTGTAAAAATTTCAGAATTATGAATTATTATTGAAAGTCCATCCTTTGTCTTTGGAATTTCATGGAATAGAGAAATCTTCTCTTCATTTTATATGTTGCTTGCTGCTCATGTAGTATGAACATGTCTACATTCTGAACAGGTGATTGATGCAGCTACTAGAGAAGGCGCCTCAGTTGTAGATAAGTGGTATGTTGGTAGCAATGCGAGTCATGTTGTCTGCGAAGGGACTTCCATCAGAAGATATCTTGGTCATTGTAACAGTCTTGTCACTGTGAGTGTTCTTTCATTGCTTTTGAATGTTTGGATTAATTATGCGTGTTTCTGGGAAAAGAAATAACTTCAATGCTTAGACTTTAAAGATATACCAGTTATTTGACCTCTTTTGCTTGTAAATCTTGTGTTTTATGCTCTGATAACCTTTTTTCATAAATGATGTGGCTCAGCCACTGTGGCTTTTGAAGACAGCAAAAGAGCAACATCTCCAGAGGCTCGTTCACCTATCTGCTGATTTGGCCAGGCAGCTGGGAACGATGCTTGATAATTATCATAATGGTCCTTTGAAGGAGGTAATCTCATTTGACTTGTTAAGAATTAAAGTTTGTGCTTAATTGACATTGAGTCGTCTCAAGTTTGCAAAAGGTTACTGAGTTTTTCTATTTCTGAGTCTTTTAGACAGAGGGCATCCTCTTTTCCCACTTAGGGCTACTAATATTTGGTTTTGTTTGTGCCTTAGTTGTAATTTCTGCCCGTCTTGTGAAATATTAAAATTGACCTAACACTGTCAAGAATTAAAAGACCACTTGAAGCGTCAAGAAACTAGACTGGTGTTGCGATATGAAAAGTTGTACTGTCTTAAAACGAAATTTTCTAATGGAAAAAATTGTGTTGTCATTAAGTGCATATTCCTTTCCTCTTGGAAAGCGTGAGACTTTTCAAAGACGATTGTTACAAGGTCCTTAAAGAGTGTCATCCCTTTACCTACCTAATTGTATTTTCAATACTCTTTTCGGAAGCTTTTTATTGTTCTTTTGCATCCTAAGATGTAGGGATGTTGTTTTTGCCAGGAAACAAAGAAGAATGACATTGTCTCCGAAGGGCTGAGCTGTAAAGCCAATCTTGAAGAAAGACAAAAAATTGTAAATTTTGCTAAAAGTGGGGTGAGAAATCGTCGTGGTCGCAAAATGCAGGTAGATGGTCATATTTTGTTCAATTCTAGCTTTTAATATCTTTAGCCACTTTTGAGTTTCAGGGTTTTGAAACCTTGGTGAGTTGGAATAGGGCTGGATAACTTTTTATCTTAATTTATGGTGCATTTGTTTCACTGAAAACTTTATAATAAAGATAAATATTTTCCATGGAAATCATTTTCAAGGAAAATGATTGATTTTCATTTGTTTGGTGGTTTAGGAAAAGTGATTTCCTTCTTGCTAGAGGGGGAAGTTGTTTTCTCCCTATCTAAGCTTGTTGTTTTCAGTCTATGCAAAACATTTTCCATAAATCGATTAGTTTTTCGCCATCCAAACACTGGAAAGTTGGAAAACAATTTCCCAGAAACAGTTGTCTTTCAAACAAACGGATCCTTAATTGGGTTAGAATTCAGCAGAAAAGTTCAGGGTGCAGTGATTTGCTCTCTTGGACTGGAGAACATAGCATAGGTGATTGTAGGAAACTAGATTAGTGGAATTTGAATTTTGCATTGCTCTGGAAATTTCTTTATAGATGTTCTGTCAATTCTTTCGTTTGCATGATTAGCCGGAACTGTTATTTCCTTGGTTGTCTTGACACAACATACATCATGATTTTGTCTTCTTCTTTTTATAATTTTAACAGACGTGCCAGACCCCAATACGGCCGATAACCCCAAGCAGTCTTCTGGATTCCATTTGCTGGTCTATATCTGAGCCAACTTCAACTGCTTCCATTTACACGGATTCGTTTAGTTCTGATGATGGCCATGAGAATCATCCACGCACATTCTTTGATGCAAAAGGCGATGGCAAGGATTCAGAAGCTTCTTTTGCAAACTTAACGAGGCCACTTACTGAAAGGTTGATCTGTGTGTGTGTGTGTGTGTGTGTGTGTGTGGGTGTGTGGGCGCGCATGCGTTGGGGCAGATTGGTGTTATGTCTTTCATTCAATCTGGTTTAGTTCTGAATGCTCAAAATAATCAGTGAGTTGGACCTTTCGATCAAACATCTATATTTGTGCATTGCAGTGAGAAGAAAGAGCTGATTTTCAAAGACCACTTTCTCACCATTCTGTTCCCTGTTGACCGCTTTGCTGAAATGGGGCCATCTTCAAGGACATTCTTCAGTGACAAAGGTTTTACGTGCTTTCAGGTGTTGGATCATATTTATGCTTTTTATCAGGTATGCTTTTACATTCTTTTTCCCAAGTTTGGTTGCTTGACTATAAAGGCATGGGAGTCCTTGATTATCCCATGGTTGAGTGAATTACCCCCTAGACTGCAATAAAAAGTATGGTAAGGTCATGTCAGCTTACCATCAAGCCACTGTTATCAGGTTAGGTATTTATCTATGATCCGCATGAAGAGTGCATAATCAGTCATTGCATGATAAATAGTGTACCGAGGATGTGAGTTCATTTTCCTGTTAACGTTGTTTGTGGATTATATTTAACAGTCACTGAATCTTTCACGGAACCATGTGCATTATGTTGACCTTGCTAAGCAACAATAAGATGGCTGGTTCATCTGGCATAAGTCTGAAGTTTCTGATGCCATTTTGCAGGAGAACATGTTAGCTCAGGAAATAGAGGTTGCCATTCACACAGATTCAAGGCATGCTGACCGGCTTAGATCAGTGTACTGTAGTAAAGAAACTGCTGATAGTGGATTTGTGTCATTCAAAAGGATCGACTTCTTGGGTAGCCGCAGGAGCTTTGAAATGCTAAAGCGGGTCAGCGGGGACAACAACAGTAATGTATATGAACTGTTGGTTAGAGCATAGGAATGACCGCATCGGATCTTGAAGCGTGTCCTGTACATTGGAAAGTCGGCACTTAGCAGAATTGCTTTGAGTGGGACATATTGTGCTGAGCTGATCCAGCAGCCCTGGCTTGCTTAGCGCAAATTCTATTTTGAAGAGGAATGAATAAGACAATGCTTTTATTTGCTAGGGAGTTGCTGTGCAGGGTAATTACACAAAGTTGTATATTCATAGGTTTTCTTTCCAGATAAGAATACCTTTTTTCTATTGTCTATTACTGATCTTGTTGTGGATTTTGTTTTCCTATTCTTTCCCTCGTCTCTTGTTGGGAAGGTGTGCTATACTTGGAGATCATTGGTTCCACAATTGGAAATTCTTTGATGGTGTATTTTCGAATCCTGAAAGTCAGGAAGAGAGAGGAGGGAAAGAACGTGACAGTGGAAGGACAACTGAAAAGAATCGACTGGTAACGGCCATTTGTGATCTGTTACTTTCATTTCTTTATAAGTTCAAGAACTTAAAATGTACCGAGAGCGAGGACGGTTGATTCATTCGCAATTGAGATTCGCTAAGCCTTCAGAGAAGCAATCGAAAAGGGAGTTGCAATGCCCAATACATTCATGAGTCCATGCTTCTATGGCTCGGATATATGTAGATGGGAGGGAAATCGCACCCTTCGAACGCTCATATCCCAACAATCCCAGACGAGCCGCGGCCAAGACATGATCAGGTGTTGCCGGAACCAAATACTCGGCTACAGTGGACGAGCAGGAGGACTTTCGAGACTCCCATATCCAGCAAGATATGACAGGACAAATTTTGGGAAGCTCCAGCTATCTTGTAAATCAAATTCTATCAGTTACATCTGAGAATAAAGAGAAAAAAAAAAAAAAAGGAATGTAAAGAAAGAAATACAATAAACGTACAAAATTAACCCAAAAAGAAAAAGAGTTGCTAAAGACCGGCTGATCCTAGTCTCCCTGCCAGCTACCAAAATGCAACATCCTTGCAACCTGCCTACGTACAGCTCTCTTTTTTTCACCTTTTTTTCTCCCTCCTCCAGCCTTCTTTCTTCTTTAGTCGTTGTTGTCTTTAATTAAGGTCGTCGTGTTTCCTTTTTTTAACTTTTTTGTTTTTTCCCCCACTTTTTTCCAACTTGACTACATTCTCTTCCATCTCCTCATTTACAGATACAAGAATGACTACAATGACTATGATTTTGATGGCTTTCGCCATGTCAGAAAACCTCCTATACCTAGCACTTCCAAGTGCTCAGTATATCACCACGCGAAGCAGCCCCGATTGTGGCTCGCTAAACTGTAGGCCCTCTTCATCGAGCAGATAACGCTGCACAGCCACCGGGAGTCGGGCAGGAGTGCGGGAACCCCGAGTGTGATGACCCGTCCCGACGCAGATATATACCTGCAGTCGCTGATCTGCTGCCCGAGCTGCAGTTCTCAATGCGTTTAACTCATTCTTCAGCACGTGAATGGCTTCATTCACATGAAGACCATGTAGATCTATCATCCGCTCCTTCCCTCTCCCATCACCCTGAAGCTCCACAGGAACGGGATTCCTAAAGAGAAAAGTTGTTATGCTTTCAAAGTAGAAAAAAGGTCAATAATTTGCACCCGTTTTCCCCTTACTAGTAAGGGAAAAGCCCTTTCTGTGTTCGGAGTCGAGCCTAAATGCCTGGAAATTAAATTATGTTTTTGCCTTTTGATGATGCCTATTGCCCCTGTTGGAGTTAACCCTCCTTCAGACACCCAATGCAAGAGGAGAGAGAGACGTTAAGTCACTGTGAAGCTTACAACATTAAATGATTATTTTTTACCCCCCATTCCCAAGCAAATTGACCAACTTCTGAGTTGCATTGCTATAGGGAAGCTGTTGAGTTACACAGATTCCAAATCTACCAAATAAGAATTCTTATTGGAATAAGGAGGATCATCTCATGACCATTAACAATGATGGGAATATCAACTGCCAGAACAGCATATTACTTCACACACCAGGTAAGAGTATCAAGTTCTACATACCTCTGACGGTAAATCGATTCTTGGGCTTTTCCATGAGCTGCCTTCATATGCATGCCATGTAATTGCCCTTTCATACTAAGCTCTTTCGCTAGTGCCTTATTACCAATGAGGTATGCTTGTCGAGCCTGTGTTAGGTGATGCACATTGTGCAAGAGAATTATAAGAACCAGTAAGGACTACAGTGAATACAGTGAATACAAGCATCAAAAATGCTGCAGAAGACAAATCCATCAGACATGTGAAAGGAACATTCTGGCAAGGTGTGAGACTGTAATTTGCTCCCGCAGAAATGTCGCCTTGTAAAAGTATCAACTTGAAAAAGCTAACAAATACTAAAGATACTACAACAGAGCTTCTGCTCTGCTTGATGAAGCTCTATCTCACCTCAGATTTGTACTTTTTCTTTTAGAATATAAAAGAGAACCTCAGATTGAGACTCTCAACTAATGAGTTAAGAAAATGCATCTGTACTAGCAGCAAATTCCATAATCCCATCATATCCCCTTTTTTTTCTGAACAGTTAACATGCTTCTGTAACCGTGACAAAATCTCCATGAATACATATACAAAAATTTTTGGGGTCCCAACAATATATGTCACTTATTTACTCATGGCACTATTGGTACCACTGTTGTAACGTGATGCACCCGACAAACTGCATATGATTAGTAACAGTCTTCATGGAAAAATGCAAATAATGATCAGAAGAATTTTGGAATAAGGAGTAAACAACGTAATTGAAAGCAAACCTGCTCAAGGTACACATTTCGTAATCGTGCATGGTCACGAGCTTCTTCCCGCAGTTCAGAATACATATTAGCTGCCATCTCAAAATTGTTAAGCCAAATAGATATATGCAGAAGGCAATTATCCCACTAGTAAATAATGCAAATGACATTCGTTAAACTTAAGAATATTACCCACTGCCTCCCCAGTTTCAAGCCACACAGGAGCTGACCGTGCAGAAGCACGACTCTGCAACCTGTCACCATAGATGCCTCTTCCATGCCCGCTATTGTAAGCACTAGCCAACACTTGGGAATTTCTACTGGAACCAATGGTGGAATTGGTTGAACCATTCCTATCGTATTTCCAAATATTGGAATCTTGAGCTGGCATTTTCTTGACTGCCGAAGCAAAATCAATAGCACCTCTAGATGGAAACGAAGAAGTGGACTTGAACAGAAGAAGGTTGTCCTTGTCAGTAGATCGATAAGGCATGCTACTCTGATGGACATCATCTCCAGCATATTTTTGTTGGACACTCTGACTTTCTGATGAGGAAAGTGCAGGAAAGTCCATTGCACTAAGATTTGGAGCCGATAAGGTCTTTGAGTTCAAGTTTGGAGGAAAACCACCATCATATTGAAGCTACATTTCATGAAAAAAATGTACAACACGGTTTCTCTCAGCATAAAGAACTAAACTCAGGAGCACTTAAAGCACAATTGAAGGTCATATATTCAAACACACGTGGTCCCTACATACTTGCTCTCGATATTTGTGAGTATGCACTGTTCCTCCTAAAATCCAAAATGTTATGGAGAAAAGTAAACAAAGCAAAAGAACAAACATAAAAAGATTTAAGAAAATCTGAAACCATCTCATACAAATTGATAGCACCCCGTACCAGAGGGTAAGCCTCAGACTGAAGGATATAGATAGGACTTAAAGCCAAGACTACCTCAAGAAATAACGATTAGCCAGCTCTCCCTCGCCAAGAGAAGGCATAAAAGAGATTCTCCGGTGTTTGGCATCCAAGTATTCACATCATCCATGACATCCATGGCATAATTTAATCTAGAAATAATCAATTACCCATCATCTACACATAATGAGCCAGATCGGGAACGAAAAAAAAAACACATATCAGATGTGTCTGCAGGCAAGTGCCAGAGTGCATGAGAGAAAGAGAGAGAGTATGTTTTGATTTTACAAAGTGCATCTTAATCAATCTGTATTCTGCAACCTTCTTTAAGAAATAATTGTTCATGCTCGCAACAATCGTTTTACAAATTTGTCTCATCTTCATGTCCATCCCATTATTTAAGTAAATTAACCCCAAAGAAAAAACTTTAGAAGAGAGAATCCCTCTTCACATGCAGACTTATAACACAATGAACGCAATACCCTCATAGATAAGGTTGTCTTGAAGTTCGATATACCTCAAGCTGAGTGAGCATATCAATGGTCATGCTCAGATCACATCCATTGGCATAGTACACTTCGGCAAGGCTATCAGCAGCAAAACCAGGAAAATGCAAAGCCAAAAAATCTAAAGGACTTGTATCCATATCATCAACAATACCGTGCTCTGCAAAAACATCATTTACGAAAGTATTCCTGGAAGTCCCGTTAAAAGAAGTCAGTTCCCTGCTACTCCCAAAAAGCTGGTCATCATTAACAACTTGCTTGTCCCAAGGCTTGGTTGGCATAGACAGAAAGCCAGCTGAAGGGGTATTATCCACCAAGGAAGAACCGGCAAATCTGAACTTTTCAGTGAAACTATTGCCATTGAGCTGATGAGGAGATAATTCCTGAAGGTCATTCAACACATATCCACTGCCTGCAGAAGCTGAATATCTCACTGCTTCACTATCATCACGCAAGGACGAGTCCACTAAAGACAGCCCTCCAAGACCCTGGGACTCATCATCCCCTGTGAACTTGAAGTCGGGAGTAATATCATCTGGGAGCTGGCGACGCCAAAACTGGTGGGCTTCATCATCAGAGTTATTTGAAACAGATGATTCTGATCTATTTATAACTGGTTTACCCGAAGACCCAGAAGACAAAAACCTTGCTGTTGCATCGGTGTTACTGTTGTTTACAGAGGATGGGGATCTAAGAGAGAAAGGAACAAACTCCGCCGCATTAGGATTCAATGCGGTGGCTTTACTCGAGGAACCTAGTTTCGTCTCACTTGTTTGTAATCCTTTCTTGGACAAGCTCATTCTTTACTGAAGTTGAAACAAAATATCTACATTCAGAAACTAACGAACTGTCAGAAATCAAAGAAAATCCTGCAATCTTCAGCCAAAACCTGCCAAAAAAAGGTTCAAACTGTGAGTCTCTCAATTTATGAAGTAGATGACCGTAGCACCCAGTCCTCATGCCGTAACACTCCGTAACACTCAGTCCTCATGCAACATTAGATGCTGACAATTAAGAGTCAAAAAACACATCTTCACATACATCTGTAGCTTGACCTCACAAGATTCCAAACAATTTTGAAAGAGGAGTGATAAGCACTCGTATCCAGCTTTCTAAAAAATTACAGTTGACTTGTCCTGAAAACAGTATGACCGAATGACACTCGACAAGAGTAAACATATCCCTGAACAAATGAACGAACTTTGATCGGCCGGGTGGTGATCAAATTGCGCGCCCGCTCGAACAGAGAGAAAGTAAGCAGCAAACGACCAGATAACCAATCTATCGCCAGATATAGAAACTACCTCGGCCTAATTTCCTCAAAAACAACACCTCGAACTTAAAAAACCCTAGAATTTCAACCAGCACGAGCTTCCCACGGGGTAAGAACAGAGCGAGCGGGGCGAAATTGCCAAAATTGAAAACCCCACCAATCAAAACCCTAACTTTAACTCACCAAATCCCCAATTCCTCCCCCCCCCCCAAAAAAATTAAAAATTAAAACTTTCACCCAATCCACGCACCACGGGCATCAAGGCGACCACGACCGCATTACCCACGAATTCCAGAACCGCGGGCCTCGAACAATTCGAACCCCGTCGACCCTACAAAGCGAGCAAATTCCGGCAACGACGACGACGGCGATAGAGAAATCAGAGAAAGGCTGAAGAGATCTGGCGCGTACCTTTGCGGAAGAAGCTGAATCGAAGCATCGGCTGGAGGTCAAAGGGGGGAGGGGAGGAAGGGATCAGGATGAAGATATCCAAGAGAGAGAAAGAAGAGAGAGAAAGAAGGTGAGGGGGGGGGAGAGGAGGGAGGAGAAGAAGAAGTGATGATTATAATTCTTGGTTTTCCAGCTTAAAGAGTATTATCTCAGCTATGAGGCCACTTTTTCTCTCTCTCCCTCTCTCTCCTCTGTGTGGGTGTGTGTTTCTCTCTCTATCTTTCTCTGGCTGCTTTGTTTTTGTTTTTTGTGTGGGTTTTTTTTCCTTGCAATATCTTTTTTTTATTATTTTTCCAAAATAAAAAAATAAAAAAAAAATAAATGTATAATTTTAAAACTTTGCCATTACATCGCCACCACCACAAACACCAAATTATAAAGAGCCACGCCTCCTCCTGGCCCCACTCGATTTGACCCCTCCTCCTCCGTCTCTTCTCTCCCCTAATTTTTTTAGTTAAGTTAGTGCTTGAGTCCGTTGAATAACACCGGAGAATTGATGACCCATCTATAATTTTTTTTTATTTTTTTGGTAAAGCCATCTATAATTTTTGTAGTTAAGACTAAGTAGAGGCGAAATAAAGGTATACAGTAGGCCACTAGATAGGGATGCGAGCGAAAACGACATTAATGATTCATAAACTTTTGGGTCAATGCGTGATATTGTCTATGAATTTTTAATCTAGCGGTCCTTCGATTATTGATAACTCTTTCGATGCGATTCCTTGAGTATACGAAGATGTTTAATGCCGTTCTTCTATTAATTCAAGTTAACGAAATATGTTGATGTGGCTTCCAATCTCTTTGAGTTTGAACGGTTGATTAAAAAAGAAAAGTCACGCATGAATTATTCACATAAGAAATTCTTTTAAAATCACGGTATATAATAATTAATGAAAGAAGGATTGACAAATTGACTTGTCATTTTAAAAAATCCAATTCGGCGCATAATAATTGGAGTCATCAAAATAATGTCTGATTTGTCGTATGAACTAATGGGGAAACTATATCAAATATTTACGAGTAATTCATATAACATATTGAATAAATTAAAAATTTAATGGTAATATTACGAATTTGCCAAAGTTTATGAACCATTTGAGTCATTTTTCCATCATAAGTCAGTTTCCACGCTAATTTAGAGTTAGGACCACCAATGCTTGTTAGTTGAAGTTGTCCTTCGAATCAATCAAAGTAAGAACCGAGCATCGTAGGTTTGACTTCGCGAGGGAAATAATTGACTTCGGATGCAAGTCCTTTCAAGGGTACCAATTATCTTATCGCATAGGGTATTGTTAAAAAAAGTTCCCTTAGAGCACTCATTAAGTAAGCTAAAAATGGCAGAATTTCGCATTTTAGTATTAGTCACTCATTTCAAATAATATATTTTGAATTTTCGGAGCACACTTTGCAATACTTAACTAAGTGTTTAAGCAATATTCTTTGACATTTTCCTTTTGGATGATATTTAAGTTTTCTTTATAGATTGAATTTCGTCTCGTATCTATATGCATGTCTAGTAAATGGATTGTGTCCGATATTATCAATTCATCGATTGAGTACCCTATCCGATCAAGCTAAAGCTCATCGATAGCACGCTGGATCCGTTCTTGAACCTAATCAAGTTTTAATTATATTTTCTATATTATTTAATAGTTTTAAAAGCACGGGAAAAATTCCTTTAATACGGCGTTCAACCTCATAAACCACGAGCTCAAGCTTGAGTCTATTTATTAATTGATTGTAATAGAGTCAAGTGGAACTTGAGGATCTTCATTCATTAGTTTAGTTGAGCTCGAGAACGAGGGTTATTACTTAATCTAGCTCAAGTAGAATTTCAAGCATCGAACATGCGAGTGAGACCGACTCCAAACTTGACAATGCATCAACTCCGCACAATTACAATCCCAACCAAAGCCATACATATATATATATATGATAACATGTGTAATATCTCGACTTCGATAGTAACTGGTTAATTAATGAAAAATTATCTAATTGGTTCGTACATCTGACTTGCATTTTCATTTTCCAAGCAACAAGTTTACACAAAATCTCAAATGAATGAACTGCACGAATAATTAACGATTTTTAACCGTGTTTTCTGAAATAAAAAATAAAAAAGAAGATTTTAAGGCTGCATTATCGCACACGCGGGGTCAACGCGCACACCGCCCATGGACCTGGACAACACGCACAGCGGGTACTTGTCGCGATAGCTGTTAAAATTACGTCATTAAAAAAAATCTGGCAGTCACGCGATTCGCTAGAAGGAGTCGTGCTTACGTCATTTTAAAATTATGTATTTTAAGCGCGATTTTTTACGTACCACGTGGGTAGGGTTTAGTCGACGATGGTGGCAGCAATCCCATTTCAATATGTTCCCAAAATGAGTAATCAGAATCTCTCTTTTCTAGGGGTAAGATGGGAAATGGGAATTAAATTTAATTATTGCGAGATGAAAGAAAATTAGATCCACAGCCGCTGTAAATTCCAATTTTGTCGGTAATTTAATGGGTTATTATTCATCGTAAAAAGCGTACTCGAGGACGAAAGACATTAATAGTATTTTATAAGAACAAGATTTTCGTATTTCAACTATTAATAATCCAATATATTTATATAAGGGACAATGACACAAACAGTTTATGAATTTTGGTTCAATGTACAATTTAGTCCATGAACTTTTAATTTATTCAATGTAGTTCATGAATTTTAACCTAATATGTAACTTGAATATTAAAATTTTAATTTGTTCAATGTAATATCCGAACACGATCATTGAAATATATAAAAATGTTCAATATAATCCCTCCATTAATTCAAGATCAGGATTACATTGAACATTTTCATATAGTTTTGAGATTGTATTGAATACACACTAAAAGTTCAAGGATTACATTAAATAAATTAAAAGTTCAGAAACTACATTACACATTGAGCTAAAGTTCAGGGATTACATTAAATAAATTAAAAGTTCATGGACTAAATTGTATATTGGAGCAAAGTTCAAGGACTGTTTATGTAATTTTCCCTTAATATAAAGAGTTAATATATTCTTATTTTTAGTTAATATTTTCTATGAATAAGGGAAGTCTAAAGGAGATGATAATTATTGACTTCGTGCACGTCTAGCATAAGCCGATCAGCTGAATGATTAAGCCAAAAAGCAAATAGATCTTATTTTCTTGTTTTTTTTCGGCTTGTCGTTAGAATGATGTCTTTAATACTCCCAAACAAAAAGGTTAAATCAATCTAATCTTTCTACTTACATAAAACATCCTATATGTTTTAGTGCAACAAAAATTTAAACTCATATAGTCAAGTTACAAGCATTTGAGTTCGTACCAAAATTCTAAGCTCGTGTTGAGGAAATTTGTTTTTTTTTTTTTGTCGATTCTACGCTAATCCTTCTCTAACACTCATTCTCAAATTTTTGCCCTACCTCATTGCAGGGCGTGGGAGTCGAAACCCACTCCTAAAATGAAATCGTCCCTACCCCAATCCCCTATGAGAATATAGGGATTTGAACTCCAAACCCCCTTCCAATATGGAAGGGTGGCCACTGGGGCAAATTTCCAACTCTTCATCAAATTAAGTATGTCTCCGATCATAAATAACTGGCCAAAGGGAAAAAAAAATAGTAACTTTTCTTTTATCATTGGATATGTTTAATTAATTGATCACGAGAATCAATTGAAAACCAACATTCCATGCCAAATCCAAACGACAATCAAATCTCAATTCAACCATCAAAGCTCAATGAAAATTACAATCAATCGATCATGCCATGTGTCAATATAAGAGTGAACCATTGAACTCTCCAATTGAACCGTTCATTGAAAATCGTCTCGCGTTTTTGTTATGTTATGTTAGTTTTTTACGATAAAATGAACACGATCACGATTGGGTTATGATAACTTATCATCAATAAGGAGTTGGTTCCTCAAACCCCCTCCCTAGATCGGTGCAATCGAGATGACTGGCTTGCATATTTACTAATAAGATTAATATCCCAAAAAATCAAAAATTAATACACACGTGACAAATTTACTTCAAATTATTATTTTTAAATAAAAAAATCATAAACTAGTACATTTATGACAGATGGTTAATATAACAAAAACTCAAGAATATTACATTTATCACAAATTTACAGTATTTGACCACAAAAAATCCAAAATAAGTACGCTCGTGACAAATTTATCAATTTTTTTTTTGTTTTTTACAAAAGCCCCAAATTAGTACATGTACAATAAATTTATCATCTCTTAATTTCTGTTATCATGAAAAAAATCATAAATTGATACAAATATGACATAAAAATTGGTATAACCTTGAACTAGTACACCCTTTAACTTCCGCGTGTCATCTAATTCTTCGTTAAATTTGTCATGAGTGTATTGGTTAGGGGTTTTTTGAGCAAATTTGTCACATATGTACCTATTTGAGGTTTTTCGTAGTATTAATTAGTGACAAATTTACCTTTTGTTTCTATTAACTTGCTAAATTAAATGACACATAATAGTTGACGGATGTACCTGTTTAGAGTTTCATCCTCTGTTTGTCAAATGTGTATTGGTTTGCGATTTTTCATGTTACTAATTTAATTTAACAGATATTTGACGAAAAGTAAATTTGTTATTAATGTACTAGTGCAAAGTTTGGTTGTCAAACATGAGCATACCAATTTAGAGTTTCTAGTGATCAAAAAATTAGTTTGATATAAACTTATCATATATGTACTAGTTTTAAGATTTTTCATAGTATTAATCCTTACTAATAATAATTTTCGTGTGTAACTACAAAAAAAGGAAGTAATTAATACAAGAATTCAAAAGGCGAACCTCGCATACACGACCGTTACGAGCACGGCGACGGGGGAGGAGGAGGCGAATGGGCGGGGAGGGGGGATTCGGCGCTGCAAATCTGACTGCGGCGGCGGCGGCGGCGGCGGCGGGGAGTGGGGCGCGGGGCGGAAAAGCGAGGAGGCGGTGGCGTGGCAGCAATTACATCGCTCCCGAGGCGCCAATGATTGGGGGCGGGGGTGGGGCCCGCCGCAATTTCGTCGCTTTCTCCTCGACCCGATCCGGACGCTATTTCCAGCCCCCCTAGTCCTCGTCTACATAAATAACCCTCCAACCTCTCCATCTCCATCCCCTCCCCTCCCATCTCGCAAGCTCCGCAAGTTCCGACCAGCCATGGACGTGGGCTCCAGCTCTCTCTCTCTTCCCGCTTAGAGAGAGAGAAGAGAGAGAGAGAGAGAGAGACTGCAAGTGGGCGTGTCCTGTCTCCTTCCTCTGCGATGCCCGTCGCGCCCCGGACGGCCTCCTCGCGGCGATCGGCGATACGGTTGAAGACGGCGGCGGTACCGGGGAGATGCGGAGATAGATAGGACGCGATCTGGGTTCTCCTGCGCGACGACCGAGTTTCGAGGGTTTCGGTCATCTTCAGTTGGTAAGCCGTAAAGATCCTTGCTTCGTCTCGAGCTTTCTTCGAACTGGAGTTTTTCTGTTGGTTGACGGAGCGTGATTTGGTTCCCGATCCTGATCCCGACCATCTGTTTTCGTTTTCGGTCCGTCAGGGGAGGTTTCTTCGAGGCGCGTGGGATCCCCGATGGCTGGCGCGGACTCCCAGGCGCAGCCTCGGAACGGACACGGCGCGATCCCCCCGCCGGAGCTCGAGCTCGTCGAGTGCGACTGCTGCGGCCTCGCGGAGGAGTGCACGCTGGAGTACATCGGACGCGTGCGGGAGCGGTTCGGCGGGCGGTGGATCTGCGGCCTCTGCGCGGAGGCCGTGAAGGACGAGGCGGTCCGGTCGGAGGGGGGCATCGACGGCGAGGAGGCGCTGGGCCGGCACATGAAGTTCTACGAGCAGTTCCGGTCGTCGAGCCCGCCGGCGAACCCGACGGAGGACTTGATATCCGCGGTGAAGCAGCTCCTGAGGCGGACCCTGGACTCTCCCAGGAAGCCGGGCTCGGCCTTCGGGCCGATGATGGCGCGATCCAAGAGCTGCTTCTCGGCATTGTCTGAATGACGGTTTCGCCGCAGCATTTCCAGGGATCAGAGGTAGAGAAAGTAGAACCGATGAGGAATAACACGACTTCAGCGTAGGAGTTAGAAATCTTCTTTAGTTTAGCGTGACGTAGGATCTGTCGAGCTTCTAATCTAGTTCAACGCTTCCCTGATCATCTCAGTGCGTCCCATTTCTCATGGCCAATGTTCGTCTGATTCCAACCCTCAATCATTACCGACACGTTGTGCAGAGAAAGGCTGACGGAATCTTCCTCCCTCCAGCGAACGTTCTTCAGTTCTCCCCAGCTTTCTTGTGCGTGTCTTCAGAATCCCTTCGAATATATTTTTATGCCTGGCGATCGTTTCGCAGATCTTTCAGATGCAGATATGCAGATACGTACATGCATGTACGCCCGAACGCATCCTTGTCTGCAGCACAGCTGTGAGGACCGAGCTCTGCTTTTTCAGCAAGCAAATTCTTGAGTTGTTCGCACATGGTTTTCACTCCGATCAGACCACTTTTGGGCTCGGTAATACGGCCAAAAGATCGGAACAGCAAAAATCGTATCCGCCACCAATCATTGCCCCTCTTTAGAAAAGGCTCGAAAAGGTCTGCATGCTTTTTTGATAATCAAAGGGTAGCCCACGGGATGCTCTGCTGCGATGGGCGTGCGGAAAGTGAAATGTTGGTAGACACTCTGGAATGGTCAGAGTTCACTGTTGTTCTTGGGAAGCCAGTTCCTTCGTTGTTCTCGTATATCTTTAATTTGTCAGGAAACCAGCCAGAGAGAGAGAGAGAGAGAGAGTGTGTGGTCAAGAGCATTTCCAAACGCTGATCATGTCCCTGCATGCAGTGCTCGGATTACAGAAGAATTTGAGCGTGCGGTCAAATGTACTGTAGCTGAATCCATGTGAGACCCGCCCGGGATTCGTCTTTTTCGCGAACGCCTTCGTCTTCTTCGGGCGAATACGAGAGCTCAGGGAAGGCAACTCATTTCGTGCATTTGATCTCCATGAAATGAAAACGATCTTTGCCCTAGTGATGGTGTGGGTCCGGGCGCCGGTACCGGTCGGACCCCCCCATTGGAACGAGTCTCTTGTGGCAATGACAATGGCATAAGGAGGACGGAAAAATCATGACTTGCATTGTGGTCTCGACTCGAGTGAACCGGAAGCAATGGGACCGACCAACAACCGAGGTTCGCAACTTAACATCATTCACGTCCCGATAAAAATCTTGCACGACGGCGACAAAAGGCTGACTATGAAATCTCGTCAAGCGTGATGTGCGATCATTCATTTACAGCCCACCACATCACTCGGTATGTTCAAACCATTCACTAAGAACCCACTAGCTTCGTGCGCATTGTCTGTACAGGGGCGGTCTGATTATTTTGTTGGGATATGATTAGCGATTATTGACCGGGATGTTTAAGCAAAGTACAAACACACTGCAAAAATTATGCAATTAAGGCCTGACCAGGTTGTTCGAGGTCAAAGATTTTATGATGCTTTGGCACATTTTTTTGGCCTACATCACATGCCTTGGACCCTACTAGGGACAGACCTGTGAATTTTTCACGTGACGGGAGGATTGGATATTCCCCTCCACCAGGTCGGACGAGGAGGATACAATGTATAGTAAGATAATTTGTTCTATGTTGTCTACCATCTTTATGCGGCCAAACAAAAGTTAACAAAAAGGTCAAAAAGAGAAATATTTTTTAAAAAATTCGTGTTCATCTTTCTCTTTTTTTTTTTTCTTTTTTTTTTTTCCGAAAATGAAATTACATGATAAGAGCAGTTCACCAACCCCACTTTCCCCTCGGGGTGGTCTCCCCCCTCTCGTTTACTTTTGAGAGTGCTACGATTCCCTCACCTCCTTTTTCTTTATTTGCATGGCATGATACGGAATAATACCAAATAATTCATTATTCTTTCACTTGATTTTTTTTTTCGGTCTTTTTTTTTTCACTTGATTTGAAAGCCTCATTAGTCAGGAAGTTATGCTCTTTGTCGTATTAAATTTCGTGAGGCCCGAAACCTGAAGTTCCGCAAACGGGTCATGGAATTCCTTTTTCTAGTAATGCCGGAAGAAGGTCGCCACGACTGACGACCACGTCCCGATCTCTATCTGTAGCAAAAGTAGATAAAATAATTCCTTGTTCATAGACATCATTCTGGTACAATGCACAATTCCAGATCTTGTTATCACGTGATGCATCAATTATACCAATTAAGTCAATTTAATCCTAAGCCCTTTGAAAATTTATCAATTTAGTCATAAACTCTAAAATATGAATAATTGGATTATATTGACAAATCGTCAAGATGTTCAAAATTAAATTATCAAAATGTTTAGGACTAAATTAGTACCGTTAGAAAGGTTCAGAAACAAATTGGCAAATCATCAAAATGTTGAAAACTAAATTGGTACAACCGAAAGGTTTATAATTGAACCGGTGGTCGTACATTAGGTTCGGAACTTTTTGGGACAATTTTCCCTGTTAATACGTGGATCGATTTTTTCCAATTTTCACTCGATCGACATCAGACGGGCATGGGATCGGATCTCGACTCCATATCTCGAAAAGCCTCGTTGTGAGAGCATCGCGAAATGAAATCGAAGTAGCCAGCGATGCCGGATCCAATTACCGATCGAGTCTCGGCGAACAAAAGCCTATATACCCTGGATCAATTGAATTGCGATTAAGGAAGGACCACATGATTTCTGCCTTCGCTAACGACAAAGATGTCGAGCGCCTTTCGTTAGGCATGGCGGGTCTCCTGTTGGTTAGAGAGAGATGTGCTTCTTCCACCAAACGGTACTCCGCAAGAGAAAGAAGAAGGAGAACAGGACCATGCCGGCCCAATGCAAATAACAAGAGGGCGAATTCGTCTGCTCGTGCTAGGGTTCAAGAGAAATTTGACAACGACGTGTCACTAAGATCAGATGGTGGCGCGGGCATCGATCGATTGCTTACCGTCTTTGGTTGACAACAGACCACCTAATTTTTTCCTAACCCCCCCTCCCCCTCAATAATTCAAGAGATGTCACGTTTCGGCCGGTCCAAATGCATAGCATGACTTCCAGATCCAGCGCAACTCTCTGGTGTGAGTTTGCGGATTTTCCCGGTCTCGAGCGGAAATGTCTCGTCTTAAATCTGATCGGTCTGGCGGTTTCTCCCGGTGATCAAAGGCCAATGTGTGTAACGTACATGTGTTGCTGCTCATCACTATTCGATATATAGAAACAAGAAAGAGATTGCAATGTACTCCTTCACATGCTGATACTTAATCAGAGCAAACTCAAGGGTCACATCCGTTATCAAGTGGGTAGGCGATTCGTGTGGATGAAATTGTCTGCGTGAATTCATAGAGATGACTTGTATAAAAAGAGCACCTGCTATCTTTGGAAAAGAACTTCTTTTTGTTTTGGTAATTTCATGAACTATCCACAGCTTTGACAACGATATCAAGCTACATTCCCGTCTAGGAAATCTGTAATTTGCATCTTCAAACAGAAACCCAGCCAAAAAAACCAAATTATCACACCACCTCAACCAAACCCTAACTCTCTCTCTCTCTCTCTCTCTCTCCCTCTCCCCCAGATGACTTGCCAATGCTCTCAAGGTCGGCCCCCACGTCCCTCTGTCTTCCCTTCGCCTTGTTTCTCTATGCAGCTTCTTCTCCACGGTCAGTCTGTTGCCAATGGCCTCCGCAAATTTCGGTAGCGTTGAGCTTGACCACAGATCTGGTTGAGCTTGCAAGGACCACCGTTGAGTAGACCAGACAAACGGGTGAGTTGAGGTCAAATATGGTCCGACCCAAATAGATTCGTATGATATAATTTCGGTCGGGCGTCCGCGAAACTGATCTGTATCTATCTTGTTTCTTAAGGTGTATGGAAGTAACTTTGATTGTGTAGAGACCAAGTTTTTGAACTTCAGCTCCAACCAGGGCAGAAATTATACGTAAACGAATTGGTCGATGCGATGTAAGAACAATTTTCAATTGAGAGAGTGAATTCTGGGCTGGGCTGATATAAACCTTCTAAGCCTTTACCTAATCATGTGTGTTTCAACACATATCATCCAAATATAATTATAGATCTATATGAGTTTTCAAAAACATGTTTCCCATAGTGTATTCTAAAAAATGCAGACTGAATAGCTCATACGAAATGAATAACCCTACAAAAGAAGTATATAGTGATAGAATTTTGTTAATTGAATAGATGTGTGCAAAATCATATGGACATGATCGGAGATCGTGTTCGAAATTAGGTAAATTGAAGGACTCTTGAGTGGCTCCAATTTAGGGAGAAGTGCCAAAAAAGTCCTAAACCTTTTGCCTTTGTGCCGATTTAGTCTTAAACCTTTTTTTGGTGCCGATTCAGTCCTAAACCTTTTTATGTTGTGCCAATTCAGTCATTTCCAGCCAATTTTGGCTGGATTTTGCTGACTGGATGTCGGTTGGCTGACGTGGCCTGATCGGCGCTGATGTGAACAACTTTTAATAATATTTTAATATTTTTGAATTTTATTTTTTATTTTTTCGTCTTTTTCCTCCGACCGGTCCCTGAGGTCCGACGACCGGCCAAAGCCGAAGGCCGGCGAGGGCGAGGCCGACCTCGCTGGCCACCTCGCGGTCGAGGCCCCCCCTCGCCAGATTTGACGAGGCGAGCCTCGCCCGCAAGGTGGCCGGCGAGGTCAGCCTCGCCCTCACCAGCCTTCAGCTCTGGCCAATCGCCGGACCTCGGTGACCGGCCGGAGGAAAAAGACAAAAAAATAAAAATAAAAATAAAAAATTCAAAAATATTAAAATATTATTAAAAGTTGTCCACGTCAACGCCGATCATGCCACGTCAGTCGGCCGGCGTCTAGTCAGCAAAATCCGGCCAAAATTGGCCGGAAAGGACTGAATCGGCACAATGTAAAAAGGTTTAGAACTGAATCGACACCAAAAAAAGATTTAGGACTTTTTTGGCACTTCTCCCAATATAATGCCTATGGCAAAATAATGTGTATTTTCCAAAAAATTTAGTAATCTCACACAAATTGAAGTTTTATAGAGCATGATGTGTAATTTGATACCTTATGAGCAATAAAGAGTATTAAAATGAAATTAAACAACGTAATATTTATTTGTATTGATTAAGGTTAGCAAATAGTTATCTCCAAAATTTTTAGAGCTTTTGTTATGCTTTGCAATTATATATGAAGCCATGCTTTTTTAATGCAAATCCAAACACAATAAACAATCTTCTTTTCTTCCCTACAGACACTAATGGAAAGTAAATTTATCATGAATGTATTAATTTTAGGTATTTTGTGATAACAAAATTAGTTTAGAGTAAATTATATATATATATACCAATTTAGGGTCTTTCATGGTATTACCCTTTGTAACAATCCTCACAATATTATAATTCCCGTTTTTTAATCCCTTAACCAAACTGAAAGGGACCAACGCATAAAGAACTAAAATTAGGTTTAGCTCAGATCGAGTCTTTTTCGACAATACCTTGTATAACTTACTTCCTTTTTTTTTTTTTTTTTATTATTATGACCGTGGAACTACCTCACAGTCGACAGCGCTCAACGTAAATCACGGGGGCACTAGTGCGGGGACCCACCTCCCATGGCGTCTCACTTAAGTCGTGCAATGGAACGAGCTGGGGAATCGAACCCTGCCCAGTGGGGGGCAACGTACGCTAGAACCAACTCACCCACAACGGGGTGGGTTAACTTCCCTTCTTATTTGTGATACCCAAGTCCGATAAACGTACAAGCGTCATTGAGCAAAATAAACATACCCTTAGTTCCATTAATTGGCGTTCATGAAACTAAGAATGCATTTATTTTGCAGAAAATGAAGAATCTTTAAAAAAACTCGTTGGAAAATGATCCCTTAAAAATGACTGACTGAAAGACATTTTCTTCGTCTATAAAAATATTTAGATGTAAGTTGTTGTGGATAATGAAAATATTTTTCATTAACTAGTTAATAAAGCGATACAAACAATTGTCGTTAGAAAAATATTTTTCAAACCGTTAATTTTCACGCGAGACAAACAGACCCTAGTTTCGTATCCAATTCTTCGTTTTAGGGCCTATTGAATTCATTTTGATGGTGCATTTACCCCAATTTAGCTGGGGAAAATAACAATTTCCAATTGAAAGGATGAACTCTGGGCTGGGCTAGTGCGAGCCCGTCAAGCCCTTCCCAATCCTGTACATTTCAACAACAATTGACGTACCAAAATGCCGTATATTACAAACAACTTACAGTGCGTTTCGTACAAAATACGACATAAGCATACGCAGGTTTATATCAATCGGATCTGCAAGAAATGTACATAGATTCCGCTCTTAATAATTTATCTTTCATACAATGTGCATGTAGCGACAGATCTAGCGTCAGTGGGAGGCGCGAAATATTATAAATCGAAGACTAATCGATGGACATGATATCTATATTCTGTGGAACATGTAGTTTATTGTACAATGTCGAACCTTTTGTTTTTGGAATATCGATCCAATGCATCATTAAAATATCGAAAAATAAAAATAAATCATACACGAATTCGACACCTAATCACGAGAACTTCGAATTATTATTTTTTCTTCGTCTCTGGCCTAATTTTTTATTCTCCCTCTTTTTTCTTTTCGTTCATATTGGAGACGCGACACGTGAAAAATGATTAAAAAGTGGAAGCAGAGTAAAGCAAAAAAAGATGCATGCACGAGCCCCTCTCCCCTCTCTGTATCGTACGATTTTCGGGTGCGGTGTACTTCCATTTCTATTCACTCGTGCGAAAATGTGTACTTCAAGTTGCACACGCATTTTGTAGAGTGTACTTCTGAATTTCCGAATGTGCGCTCGGCACGCCGCGCCGGCGACAGCGCGGCCGGATCTGACCGCTGGCCGGCGAAGGTCCGAGGTATTTTCTTTTTTCGAAAAAAAAAAGAAAAGTTACAGCAGAAATCCTTTTTACGAGGGTAGTTCTCACCGGACAACAACTAAAGTTGAACTTTCTTCTCGATACATTTTTAAATCACACGTTACCAAATACCATTTTACTTAGGAAAAAACAAGATCCATTTTTCACCTTAAAGGTTCCGTTTGTTTTGCGGATGGATAATTTAAAAATAAAACATTTTTTCTTTAAAATTGATTGTTTGCTATTTTTTCATCATCGTCAATTATTTATAACTAAACTTCTTTCATGACCAATGAAAGTATATTCCATCGGTTCACATCTGTGAGTAACATAAACAATCATTTTTAGAAAAATATTTTTCAAATTTTCTTTTAAAAAGGAAAAAAAAGCGGTGCGATTGCTTGCGAGCACGGGCCTTGCGCAGTTCGCGAGGCTGCTTGGGAGACACTCCCTCATGTGCTCCTTCCGGAAACGCGACGCAAAGGCTTAGGTCAGGACCACCGCCACCACCAACGGAGATAATTTTTAGATACATTAAACCTTTTTTTCTTTCTTTTTTTTTTCTTTTCCTAACAAATGACACGGGGGATGAAAATTGCGTTTATCAACATAAATAATAATAATAATAATAATAAAAGATAGGTTGTGTGGGGGGTAAAAAGCTAATGATGCCTTTTTTTTTTTTTCCACTTCGATACGACTCCCCTTGGTCCTCGAGACGTGCAATTTTCGACCTCATCTCTTTACTCATCATCATCATCTTCATCCTCATTTTTCATTTTAATTTTCAATTTTTTTTTCCATTATATATATGTTTTTTTTTTTTATTTCTCCAACGACCGGTCCAAACTACCAAAAAGGAGGAAGACCAAATTCTTTTAGCGATTGAATGAGCCGGGCCCCACCTTGTCCCCCTCCCCCGCGTAAATATCCGTCAATTCCCCTCCCTGCCCCTAGAGGGCCCCACCTCCTCGCGAGGGGGCGGAACCGTAAATAACGGAAAACCTCGGGGGCCGAATCGGAAAAACAACAAAACGAATCGTCGGAAAGAAAACTACTCCTCCTCCTCCTTTTTTGAAATAAAAAAAATATTTTATGGGCAGTTGGGGAAAGAAGGAAAAAGAACCAGTACTACACCAACAGAAACATACGACACCAACAGCTTTTCTTGTTGCTCCTTTCTTCTCCATCTCCACCTCCGCGATTGTCGTACTCCTCCGAAGCGGAGCCGATCCCTCTTTTAAGGCGAACGCGCACGCTTTCTCTCTCTATCTCTAAGAGCTTTCTTCTTCTGCTTCTGTTTCTGGGTCGAGACCTGCGTGTGAAGATCTTGTGAAGAGGGAACGGGAAGGGGGGAGGGGGAGAAAAGATGATGCACATGACGTTTTACTGGAGCAGGGAGGTGACCCTCCTGGTGGAGTCGTGGCAGACCACCACCTGGACCAGCTACGCCTTCACCCTCCTCGCCTGCTTCCTCGCCTCCGCCTTCTACCAGTTCATGGAGCACAGCCGCGTCCGCCTCAAGCTCTCCTCCTCCGCCTCCGCCTCCGCCGCCGACCCCGCCGAGGCCGCCAAGCCCTCCCCCGCCGCGACGGCCGCCTCCGCGGAGGACCCGCTCGCGACGCCGTTCCTCGGGTCGAAGGTGTCGTCGTCGGCCGGCGGGGGGAAGGGGTGGACGGTGGCTCGGGTGGGAGGGGCGGTGCTGTTCGGGCTGAACGCGGCGGTCGGGTATCTGCTGATGCTGGCGGTGATGTCGTTCAACGGCGGGGTTTTCCTGAGCGTGGTGTGCGGGCTCGGGGTCGGGTACCTGGTGTTCCGGAGCGGGACCGACGACGCCGTGACGGTGACGGCCGTCGCCGACAACCCATGCGCATGCGCCTAGGCTTTTCGCTCTTCTTATTTCATAATATAGCATAACCCATGTAAATCACGAAGACGATGAATCGGAAGAGGTCCCTCTTCTCTCTCTCTCTCTCTCTCTCTCTGTTTTTCCTTTTCTGTTTTTTTCGGATCTTCCGATGAGGGTCCGTCTTCGTGGCAATTTGTGAAGTGTTCTGGGGTTCTGCCTGAAAAGCGAAACGAGGTTTTTCAACCGAAAGCTCCGAATTTCTCTTCTTCTTTCTCGTTTTGGTTGCGTCCAGCTTTTGACTTTTCTCGGGATGTTCCTTTCGGTTTGAGGCAATTTTCCTTCTTTTTTCCTTCTTCCTTTTTTGGGCTTTTTTTTTTGGCCGTATTCGCCTTGGGAACGACGGGAGTCTTGGAGGTGGAGGAGTTATTACGTTTGCCCAGTTTGAGGATTCTCATGCCGTAGGCTGCAATTTTTCTGTTGGCAGTGCGGAGAAAGCCTGGAACGGGAAATTCGAGGCGAGCGTTAATGGAGTGTCGGTTCCGGCTGGCTGGCGTGGGGTTCGCTCGATGCGATTGAATGCGACGGCCAGAATCGGTGGCTTTCTAGTTAAGCTATGACGTGGGAAAGTAACGTCCTGTTTGTTAATTTCTCATCCTCATCCGGAAGGCCCCGCAGTTCGATGATAATAACGCCACATAGGACAAACCAAATGTAAATACACGGGAATGTTTGGTCATGATGGGCGATGAATTTGGTTTCCTTTCGTCACGTAAGCGACGCTCCATTAAAGAATTTCCCGAGACGGCAACCTGAGATTCGTTGACGTACTCGAGTTTGCAATTCCGATTCTCGCTGAGATGAATCGGCTGCGATCGAACTGCGCACGTTGCTTTGCTATCCCAAAAGACCAAAAAGAGAAAGAAACGAGAAAAACACGGGAGTACTCGAAAAAAGCTGCTGTAATCATCAGCGACGGAAACAACGTAAAGCAGTCAGGGATCAGTCTATTGTCGAAAGAATATGATCGTAACGGATATTAGGGAGACGAGAGATTGTTGTACAATTCGACCTACAAAATGGGGAACCGGCACCCGAGCACCCGAGTCCCCAGCGGAGGAAGGAATCACGATCGCAAAAAGGGCTTTTTACCTTCCTAATGTACAAGATTGCAGCTACCAGTTGCAGATGGGCGACGCTACCCCTTTGTCGCGAAAAGATTACCGGCTGTTCCATTAAAATGACAAAAGAAGGTCCATCCCGTGAGCATCTACCAGAACTTTGGATCAGTCTGATGAGGGTTTCAAAACCAGTAGCTCCACGGCTATACTCGATCACTTGTGAAGAAGATGGGCATAATCTTGGAATCGTCAGTGCGGATCTTGGACTTTCAGTGACACTAGTTCACTCTCTTGCTGTTGGTTTCTGATCCTTGAACTGTTAGGCAACCATGGCCTAATCGTCTCTGGCCACATTACTCTGAAAATAGAGATGCAACCATTTATAGGAATTAAATTTCTTACTACTCACAAAAACAGCGTAAATATAAATATCGAAAAAATAAAAGATTACAGAGTGCTGGCATCATGACAGATTCAACAAAGACAAGCAGCAACAGCTGTAGCTATAGTATTGACATAAGAGCATCGTGAGAAGTAGAACGTTTCCCAGTTTGAACCATAAATTTCCCAAGTACCTTTTCCAAATGCAACATGAAGATCAAATTAAACTGGCCCACCCATTTCTACTACAAGATAAATTGCCTCACCTATGAATTGTTGATGGACGCCCCCTTTGTCCCACTATTGATATTAGACTAACTGTTTGAGTTTGACCAAACAATCAATTGCTTTTTGGTTATTCTTATAAATTTCATAGGCATGAACTATACTTCAAACTCAGCTCCCAGGCTAATTTAGGAAAGCATTGCGAAATCCGTCAAGAGATAATGTTGAGATTAGAAAGCAGGAGATATAACTCATTTCTGACATAATAAGTGATGAGAATTCGTCGATGGCGGAAAGAAGAGTGACAAGGACTTACAGATCCAATCTCTCGCGAATCGCCCGTCGCACAGAAGAATTCAGGCCATATGCTATTGAGTTGAACAGACCCTAAATGAAAAAGGGAAAAAAGAACTGATTCACTTGGCTGCTTATCATAAAAAATCATAAGACAATTTCCTCTTTAGAGGCAGGCCATTCTGTTAATTGCTATCAGCGGTTCACCACTTTGAGGTGCAAAACAAGGGTTTACACTTGGAACCAACTACATCTTGATCATCCGAGCACTCCATCTTAGAAACATTCAGCCTATGAATGCTCATTAACGAGAGGAGATTATTCAAGACAGTTAAACATAGAGTGGAAATCTTAAATTTATCTCTCTTATATTGCGGAAGTCTTTCCAATCATGCATTCCCAGATTTCGTAAATTAGATAAATAAATAAATAAATTCTAATGAGCAGTCTTGTCCCAAAACCTTGAATAAAACCCACAGATTGCAGAAAGACAAGAAATTATGAGAAGAGTACCAAGTATTAATTCGAACAGCAAGTAGAGTCAAGCTCAGGCCAATGAGGATTACCATCAGAGCAGCAGTGCCAACATCAAGAAGAGACAGCCAAAAAATCTTATGTCCAGGTTCAATGAAGTCATGAATGCGATTGATTGTACCAAAAGTCCATGATCCTATCAGAATGAGCGGGTAGTATCCCCACCTGTTCAAAGCCTGTGAAGTACAAGAAGCAAGATGCAGAAGACATGTTGCGTGCATCAGCTTTCCATTTAATCAAATGATTGCAGGATAAAATTTGAAACGGTCAATCACAAAATATGAATTTAGGAAAGGGAAAACATCAAGCAAAAAATTTAGTTCCAAAGATTATTTCTTTACATTTTGATTCTCATCAGGAATCTTCAAAATGGTAAAGAACAGGTTAAGCAGTTGAGCTCTCTAAAATCTAAATACAGGTGAAGCCACTCAATTTCCTAGCCGGAGAATTGCTAATGAACCGATCCACATGGTTTGGGAACACTTTTAAAGACATACAACTAAGTGAAATCTCATATATGTAGTAAGAATGGTCTAAGGGCAGATGTCTATCTGCACATTCAATGCCTCTAGACCGTTTATGCCCTGCCAAGCATCTAAATCTAAATGCCATGTACAGCATACCTTCATATCAGGTCTTGCATCTAAGTGGTATGCTCGATCTGACATGCCAACGGCCATCTACGCATTTCAAAGGAGCATTAGTCTGTGTTAAACATAAATGGTGCTACTTTCTAAAATAAGCACATATATGTACATACACGTGTGGCATTGTTTAACATGCGTATCACTTGAAAGTATGAAAAACCGTTGTAAAGGATTGCTCCCCAGAGTGGCGCATAAAACGTAAAGAAGTGAACTGCCTGCAATCAAAAGAGGACTGGTGTCAAATGTATGCAACACTAAGATTTTCAAGGTAGATATAACTCTAAGGTTCCTCCATTACTAAAGATGCCTTAAGAATCTCACGCTAAATAATGCAAAAGTCTCAATTTATACATATTACCACTGCATAGTAAATGAAACAAATTAAGTATATCTTAAAATCTGTCGCAGCGTACAATGAGTATGCCTTATCTTCCAGATATGACCATGATTTCAATTTTCAAGGAAAACCGCAACAATAGAGGAGAAAGATTGAGCTTTGGATGCATTTGCTCAAATTCCTAGCGTTTAGTGCCCATTTGCTATATCTGTAGATATGTAAGGAGCTAGGACTGCTGTTTCCAAAACCCCATAAGACAGTCGAATTGAATCTAGCATTCTTCGCTTTATCTTTACATAGAAAAGGGAGCCCCTCCAGTTAAAAATTGTCCAGGCAATTGAGTGGTCATATTTACAAGACAAGGAGAAGAAAACTTCGAACAATATTGCGGTAGAACTTATAAACGTCTTTGAAAGCTTGCCTTTCCTGTGCGCCCCGTTTGTGACCAACACCATGCACCCAAATGTCTCTGATCATTGCCAATAGAGCGTATGATGGTCATAACCACAGATGTGCCTGACAAAAGAAAACAAACAGAAATATGAGCTCCAATACAGGCTCATCACAGCAGCCAAGACTGAGAGAAGTCCAAGCTAGAACCACACAAATTTATTCCTTTCTTCCAATTTCTTACTTGAAGCTTCACTGATGTGTGCAGTAGAGAGTTACAGAACAGTTACATGAACTACATCATCCACTCATATTCTGCTCCATCCATTAATTTCTTTGTTCAATTACCATCTATATCTCAATGGTACTTAAAGTTATTTAAGCCATGCCATACACTGATTACGGCAAAATATGGGAAGTTAACTGGAAGATGAGCTTCACTGCAGCCATGCCATTAAACAAATTATATGCTACCTCAACCTCAATGAATTAATTTATCATAGACATCAGCTTTACGGAGCCCACTTTTCTAGCCAGGATAAGTTTGCCTCCATATTAAACTACTTCTAATCGTAAGTCATAGAATTTGACTTACACAGAGCACAACTAGAAATGTCAAAAACATTGTCTCCAGGAAATTTGAGGAATACGTCAGGCACTCCCAAACTGAGACTAAAAATAGTAAATGCCAAATCCTGTAAATGCTTCTAGGGGCAATGCACCAATTACTATGAATATAGAATAGAAAAAATAGCTGGTCGACAGTCAGTCTTCCATGCTGAAGACAGAGAAAAAAGATATTTTCGACAAAATTTGTACCTTTTCTAACAAAAACCATAGTGCAGATATATGTGCAAAGAAACATAGTCACAGTTTCTGGCCAAATATGTCTAAACAAGTCATCAAAATTTGTACCTTTTCTAACAATAACCATAGTGCAGATATATGTGCAAAGAAACATAGTCACGGTTTCTGGCCAAATATGTCTCCGCAAGCCACTTAAAATACTTAAGTCTGGACACTGGAGCTAATAAATTCGTACCCCATACATACAAGTGAAACATAGCCTCCAAATCTTCAACATCGGTCTTGTGTCTGACGACAGTCCGGTGAAGAGTAAATGCAATCACTGTTGTCCAAAGAAAGGATGCCACACAAAAGAAGTGGGTGGTATAACCCTGAGCATAACAGAAGAATCCTATGGATGGATCACTGCAATAAAACCGCAACACCTAAATTGATGCACTAGATAATAACAAATGAAAATTTAGATGATTAAACATCCGTAGCTCACCCGATTATGTTGAAGAAACTGCAAAGCATATCCTGGGCACCAACACCATGCTATGGGTTAGAACAAGTGTGAACTTATTGCCTTCGATCATGATGAAATTAAAAATAGATTTCCCCGTAAATCTTCCCTACTCTCTTACTAGAAAAACACAAAAGAGTTTACAATATCTTCGACAGACAAGCATATAGAAGTGAGGGCATAGCAGGTGAAATCGGATCAAAGCACGAGCACATTGTCGTGGAGTAATCAAACTTCAGTAAGCTCAGCACCCTCACTAACTAGACTCAGGTATAAGAGATATTACTTGCATTCAGTCAAGGGAAAAGCAGATGCTAATTATCGAATCCAATGTGGGGCGGCCTCTGCAATACCTCTCGACCCTTCAAGTTCAATGTCGCAAAGATAATCACCAGTTCACCACATATGCATCTATGGCTGAAGGACAGCATTTTATCTAAACGGACACCAAAATATCTCGCATCTAACTGCATCCAATTCGAAAAAAACAGCATTTATTGCCTTTCTACCTACATTCCAAACTACAAAGTCAAATCACCAAAAAAAACACATGAAATCGAGCTCTACTTTTTATAAATTGGAGTCTGAAACACTGAAAGAGACGGTAGTACCGCAGGTACACGAACCCTAAAATGATGTTAGAGCTCCTATTCACGAACAACAAGAACTTCACAATTCGAATACTAAAAACTTATAAGCCTCCGCCACACCTAAAATCCAATCATTACGCTCACACGACACGCAGGCGTTCCTCTCTCATCGAACCTCATGCTCAAACCGCTACTCCCGGAACGACACTCGAAAACAAAGCCGGCACGCTTCGGAACAAAACGCAAAATGCTCGTCAGCTAACTCGCGGAGATCCAACCGGGAACATCGCCACTCCATTCCACTCCCTCACCGACGCGACGACGGAACCGGATCGAAAACCTCTCGATTCGGTCACGCGCGCGCGAAACCTCCCGGCCGAACGAACCGGAGGAAATTCGAACTCTCCAGAAAGCACGTAAACAAGAAAAAAGAAATGGCGGTGCGGCGACGGCTTACGGAGAGGGCGAGGTAGAAGACGAGCTTGAAGGAGAACTTGCGGAGCTCCTTGAAGAGGAGGTAGCAGAGGACGATGAAGCCCGAGCCGAGAAGCGAGAAGCTCGACGCCACCGAGTTCACCGAGGTCAGGATCTCGCGATCGCGCAGGCTCAGGCTCAGGCCCAGGCTCCCGCCCGCCGCCTGCGCTGCGCTCATCATCTCTCACCTTCTCTCTCTCTCTCTCTCTCTGTCGCTGATCAGTGATCACGAGGCTTTTTTTCTTTTTCCCGGGATTCGGGTTTTCCGGGAAAACGAGAGAGAAAATGTCGAACCGGTCGCCCCTCGGAAAATTGGAAAATCGGATAATCCTTTTCTGGATTTAATAACGTGCGAAATCGGCAACCCGAAATTACTTATTTGCGAGAAAAGGGAATTATCCGGACTGATGATCGAATAATTTTTGCTAAAATTAATTTATCATTTTTATACCTGATTTTAACGTCGAATTCGCTTATCGTTATCCACTTTTTTTTTTTGTTTAATAATCAAAAATATTATATTATACATGCTTTTGTTGGTCGGTATTTGTGATTGTGAAAGGTTTTGAGCATATTTCTCTTTGAATAAAAGTCAAATCGGACGAATGCAAAAGCTGAAGAAAGTTTAAAAAAATCAAAAAGTAAAAAATCAAAAATCATTTTAACTAGATCCAGTCGGCAATATCCCCATATTTCGCCTTCTTTACGATTGGAATTCTAATCCTACAATTAGTTTATTCATGCTCTCCCAGTTTGCCTTAGGAGCTAAGTTTTCTATTGTAAGCAGGCACTGAGATAAAGATAACCAAAAAAGAAAAGAAAAGAAATTCATGCTTTCTTTAACTGGCCCAGCAAGAAAGTGATATCTTAAAGAGGTTGATAAAAATATAAAAACGTTCCGTCGAAAAAATATGAATTTATTAAATTACTAATTAAAAGCAATAGAAGATAAGTCGATGATGCATTGGATAATGAATATATGGGAAAATGAGAAATTACTGATTTATTTGGGAAAATGAGACTTATAACACCTTGTAATCTTAAATAGTTGACTACAAGATTCCATGCCCTTCCTTTACTCTGCCTGGAGAAGCTCCAGGACCCTGACCACCTCGCTCATCCTGGGCCTCCTGCTCGAGTCGTGGCTCAGGCACTTGTAGGCCAGCACGGCCACCACCCGCGCCCCCTTGGTGCAGAACCGCCCCTCGAGCCTCGGGTCCATGACGGCGCGCTCGTGCTTGCTCAGGTCCCTAAGCATCGGCCTTGCCCAAGCCACGAGGTCCTGCTCCTGCCGGGGCCGCGTCTTGTCCATCACCATCTTGCCCGTGAGGAGCTCCAGCAGGGCCACCCCGAAGCCGTACACGTCGCTCATCGTCGTCAGGTGACCTGCAAGTGGGTTCGATTAGCATGTTTGCGACTGCATTGCATGAAAAGCGACAGCATGCGGCTGCTGGAAATCTAAGTCGTTAGGCCATAGCTATGTTATGTGGTGTGAAGAAAGTTGGGGTCGGAAGAGAATGCGAGGCACACCTGTCAGGATGTACTCGGGGTCTGCATAGCCCGGCGTGCCCATGATTCGTGTCGTGACGTGCGTGTCATCTCCTTCTGGACCATCCTTTGCCAGGCCGAAGTCCGACAGTTTAGCGGTGTCGTCCTTCGAACAGATAGAAGCTCAAGTTTATTAAGTGCTATGCAGTTGCATCAACAGGATTCCCATTATCTTGCAGCGACAGGAATCTACTAGTCTCTCTTTCTTCTGATGAAAAATGCAGTTTTAAGTTCATTGAGGGGACTAGGAGAGATGGTTTACCAAGTCCAGCAATATATTTGAAGCTTTGAAATCCCGGTATATCACCGGTCTATCGGATTCGTGAAGGAAAGCCAGGCCTTTGGCAGCTCCTAGAGCGATTTTCATCCTGACTGACCACGGCAGGGCCGGGGAACAGTCTACGTATCAACCAAGAAGAGAAAAATATGTAAATTAATCACGGGGTGGTCGGAATCGAATCGCAGCATAATCAAACGCAGTTTTATGCGCTGCATTATCGAATGTGGTCATTTTGCAGGTTATACAAAAGCTGAGACGGCTTCTGTTAAGGCGACATACTACCGAAAAGGAGATTTTCTAGGCTCCCTCGCTCCATGTACTCGTAGACTAGGAGCCGGTGCTCATCCTCGCAACAACACCCGATCAATTTGATGAGATGAGGATGCCGGAGTTGTCCAAGGAAAATTATTTCCGCCTGTGACAGCACAAGCTTGGTGAAATGGAAAAGGGAGTTTCATGATCACCTGAAGACATTCATTTGTGCAAAGGCAAAGAAGAGTCAACTGCAGAGTCTAACCAGCCACTCCTTGTGGCCTTGACACCCGGTCAAGTTCAGCAGCTTCACGGCCACAGCTCCAGCCTCCAATCCAGGCCTAAGGGTGTCGGCGACGAACCCTTTGTGCACTCGCCCGAACCCGCCCTCACCAAGAAAATTGCTCCACGAGAAATCACTGGTCGCTGCTCTCAGTTCCTCCAGCGTAAATATGCGAAGATTGGAGCTGACGAGACAAACCGAGAGATTATGGACGGAGACCTGCAAGCTGGGATCACAAACATCTGCGAGCGATACCCTGTCAATGCAGCCCTGCTTTGTGGCTCGTTCGTCCCTTTCGGGCCGAGAAGTCCGGGTCTTGTAGCAGCTAAAGATCAAAGATTTCCAGGTTATGTTCTTCAGTGTCATCGTCGTGCACGACCAACCCTGCAAAAGGAGACTCAAATTTGATTCACCGATGGCGACGCAAAGCGAGAGCATTTATCGGTTAATGCTTGAGATGATCATGTAGCTACATGGAAGGATCATATAACCATAAATTATTCCAACAGCTCTTCCCTGTGGCCCCAAGAGCTGATGAAATGAAAAATGGTCAATGGGAAACTACAGGAGACTTACCAATAGGACGCTCCTTGACTTGTATAAACAAAAATATTGCATCTTTCTTATTTCCTTTGTTCATGGCTTGAATAGCACTCTGACATTGTCGCATCGTTGCTGCAATCATACTGATAACACCGTGATGGTTTGCTTCGCTGGGAAAGATGAAACCTGAAGAAGAGAAAAACCATCTGAGAATTTACGGTATACCCACCTTGAAATTCTAGCTATCGAACTTCATTCTCGAGACTTCAAAATGCTTCTTCGTTCGCCATCGCGCATGTCGTCCACGAAAGTTTTCCGAACTGATAAGGATTTAGTCAAGAAAACTTAACCACCATGCTCAGAAAAAGTCCTTCAAGTCCATTTAGAAGGTTCCAGGAATCAACACACGAGGTCTTTTGGTTTTGCTGTTTTGCGGTGCCGGTCTTCGGTTTATTGAAATCTTCTAGAACGGGTGTGCTTCTTATTTTAAGCCAAGAGAGCTTGCCCTGAGTGGCAAGACGTCATGATCAGACAACAGGACCAGAGCCGGCCAGCCGGCCTCGACCTGTAGTCCGTTCTTGAAATTCTCCAACAGATTGCGACGTTGTGTAGCAGTTGCAGAGGGGGAGTGTGCCGACAACGAAAAATCTAATCTTTGACCTTCTTCTCTTGTGGAAACACATTGGATGGCAGGTAATAACACGTTAACGCGGTCACTTTTGCGCAGCCAACGACGTTGTCTGCGCGAGCGAGCGTCGGACATGAGATTGGTTTGGATGAGAACAGAGCATGTTTGCGACCAAACTAGACTTCAGATCAATTGGACCAGCCGGGTCTAGCATCGGGCCTAAGCATCAATCCTAGGCCCATCCTTAAAAATTCATCATTTTTCGTGTGTAAAATTAATTGCGCCGTGCGAGCTTGACCCGTCAAGAAAATTGCTCTTTTCGACTTGCCTATTATTGTCTTAGGGCCTGTTTGGCAAATTTTGTTTCTGTTTCCCGGAACACAAATTTCTGTTTTTTTGTTCCGGGGAACAAAAAAAGAACAGAAACGCGTTTGTTTGCGTTTTTGTTCCAAATCTATTTTTTTGTTCCTGGGAACACTTTTGGAACAAAAACAAGAAACAAAAAAAAAAACTTGTTTCTGGAACAAAAATTAAAAACACATTTTCTCTCTCCTCTCTTTTTTCTTTGGCCGATCACCGGCCTCGACCATGGCCGGCGACCGGCACAAAAAAGAGGGCGACCTTGCCTTGTCGGGACAGTCACGGCCACCCCAGGGCCTGGCCGCTGAGCGGCACTCCCATGAGCTCAAACCATCGGTCAAGCGAGCTCTGTCACGATCCACACCAGCTCGTGGGTGAGTTGGCGGAGTCTCCGCGCTCGATCCCAGATGCGAGCCCGTGAGTCAAGCCGCTAACGGCCGTGAGGGCCCGACCTCATCTCCACCATGGGCGCAGGTCGCGAGCCCTCAATCACCTGCATGCAGGCTCCCCCGAGTTCACGAGGGTCGCATGTAGCCTCGTCGGGTCGGCGAGGTCACGCCCGCCCCCGTCGGGCCGGTCGTGCCGCCACACGGGCCGCACCTACCAAAAGAAGAAAAAAAGAAAAAAGAAAGAAAATAAAAATAAAAATATTAAAAAATTAAAAGAAATAAAAAAAGAATACAAATTTACCAAACGTGTTTCTGTTCATTTTTTATTCCTGGAACAAGTTTATCAAACGCGTTTTTTTGTTCAAAAATTGTTCCCCGGAACAGAAACATTTTTTTCTATTTTATGTTTTCTGGAACAATTTTTAAACAGAAGTGTTACCAAACGCACCCTTAGTGGCTTACCGAGCATGCGGTCGTTGGTCCTTTTGATCGGGTTTGCCTCATAGCTATCTTGTAACTCAAAATCCAAGAGACCAATCAAGAATCGGGCGTCAAGAAATTGACGTAACCATCCATTATGTAATGATCCTATCCGACGATGGAGGGGGTTCATTGCTAGGGCTAACGGTTGAAATTAATTCACGGATATGCCTTTTGCCTTTTGATGTAACGACAAACTTAACATGAGAACTCCAATATTAAGCTGGGATTATTGACTTTTTAAAAAAGTGCCCATCTATGTACGTTTTATACTCGGTATAAGACGGGTCAAATCGGACAATATGTCTCCTCACGAGAGCTACTAAAGTGGCCGCGATAGGTGCCATAAATGGAAGGGGACAAACTCCTTGTCCCCGCACGAAGACTAGCAAAATCTTCCGATGTGCTCATCGAATCGTGCCTGTTTATTGGCGGGTGATGCTTAAAATTTTGCCACATAAATGCATATAATTCCAAAACACGTCCACCCCGAATATCATCGCAAGGATGAGTAGTCCCCACATTATGCACATTGTACCCGGGACGGCTCGAATGCATACGTCGTCCAGTTACGTATGCCAATTTTTTTTTTCGCTATTAGTAATATCGAATCCGATGCAAATTTTACCAAACTCGAATTCATTCCGATAATTTGTGCGTCGATGTGGGTTATTATAGGTTTTTGTCTTTCCAGATGATACAAGGTACGTGAACATTTGTTTCGACTAATTCCCTGGATGATTATTGAATAAAATCGATATATGATTAAGGGGTTAGATACGTAATTTCATTTGGACCAACTGGAAGAAATTAGGGATAATGATACAAATAATCTCTAAATTTTTACTTAATATGCAATGTGATTTTTGGAGTTTTAATTTGTTCGATGTAGTCCATAAATTATAACCTAACGTGCTATGCAGTTCAAGAACTTTCAATTTATTTAATGTGAGTTTTGGATTTTTTTTGTACATATTCAATTTAATCCACAAAAGATACAAAAATATTCAATTAGGAGTGAACGATTTCAAGTTTGGTACATATCCCACTTGGAATCTAGAACCTATCTATTAGAATATGCTTCTTATTTTTTGAAACCTAGAACCTATTATCATGACATAGGCTCCGGGTTATATCCAAGTTTCACGTGTATTTTTAATTGACCGATTGTAATGATTTATCACATTTAAGATAGCCATTTGCTACTACAATCTACTAACCATAACTTATATTTGGACACACGGAGAATATGAAAGCTTAACAAAGTAATAATTTCAATCATAAATTGGAAACTCGGACAAGTAGTTTACACACTCATCATCGGACACCACGATATATTTCAAGATCGTGTGAAGACATAGGCGGAAAAAACACAAAAAGTTATTTCAAGTTTTTGGTTCCAAGTTCCACTCTATCATTGAAACAAAGAAATAACATATTATGCATGTGTTGGAACTTGGAACCAAACAAGTTCCTACCGATTCGGTTATTCGGTTTAAAGTTTTATCTTTGAACTGTGCTAACATATAAGGTTGAACATATACTAATAGTTTAGCTATGCATTACAAATTGAGTTATAATTGTTGGGTTACGTTAAATAAATTAAAAGTCCAAATTAGCGATCATTTGTCATTTTCCAAAGAAATTAAATGACCCGTGCCACGCGGCACAGTATCGACGGGTTTGAAATCAAGAGAAAGTCGGAGGGAGGAGAGAGAGAGAGAGGATATAACAGAGACCGCCAGAGGCGATGCTTCCTCGTCGTTTTTCGCCGTCAACGACATCGCAGGTTGCGAAAAGCGGTGACTCAGACATCGACGGCGACCCCAATTGAAAAAGAAAAAAACCGCATTCAAATTTTAATCGAGAAAAGTCGATTTCTTTTTTTCTAAAGTTCCGGCCTTTCTTTTTTCTTCAAGAAAAGCTCGGGGGAATCGTTTTTTTCTTGCCCCTGTTCCATTTTCAAAGCATATTCCCCTCTCTCTCTCTCTCTCTTCCTGTGTTGCGTGTTCGCTCAACGCACGGAGCGAGCCCCGTGAATCTCATGCGACCCGAACCCTAACGCGCTCCTCTCGTCCTACCCACGTGGTCGGCGGGGCAGTTCAGGTTTCGATTCGTTTCCCCTGTTTTTTTGTCCTTTTAATTAATCTCCATCGCTTTCCCGTTTCGTCATGTGAATGCCGCTCGAGAGGTTCGTGGAAAGCGCACGAATCGCGTTTTTTCTTTGCACAGGAAGGTGGGTTCTTTTCCTTTCGACCGAAAAAGAAGAAAAGGGGGATTCTTTTTCCTGGGTTTCTTGATTCTTGGAAGGGGGAAGAGAAAAGGCTGCTTGTTTTTTGCTCTGTTTCTCTACGTTGTGGTTTTGCTCGCTTCGAGCTCCATCTGGGTTCGATTGCGATTGCCGTAATTGAGCTGCATTCTGATCTGGTGTCGACAATTAGCGTGCCCCGTTGCGAATGCCATCGAGAATTGCTTAAAAGAGCTTGCTTTTTCAGGTTTCTTGGATTGTTGTTCTGTTGCAGAACTGCAATTGTTATGTGATCTACGCGATCTCCTTTTTTGCTCGATGTGCTCTAGTGCTGTGATCGTAGCATGGCCCCTAGAACTCTGCAAGCGTAACAAATTAGCTGTGCCCTCTTGGATAATTTGCTTCTGTATCAGCCACAATAGAATCTTGTGCAAGAAAGTACTTATATTTCTTTGCTCCGATTTTGTTCATGCAGGTGAACAGATAAAAGTTTGAGGCACCTGAGTGCGGAGTTTAGTAAAATAGATCAGAGTATGAGGAATAATCGGTCATCTTTCAAAGATTTAAATGGAGGATCGCCGTATATCTTACCGACTGAGCCCTTTTTACTTCATAGTTTAGGAGGTCATATATGTTCTCAGATTAGTTCTCTTGTTGATAACTCGCTGCATCAGACGAGAAGTTTGCATGTCCCTGGAAGTGTTGCTCTTCAAGAAACTTTTCATAGCATCTCCAGGGTCACCATTGCTATTGTCTATTGGTTCGCAAGTGGAAATGCTTCAAACTTGGGTCAGAGGATTGTGGGGAATTTGCCCGGTTCGGAAAGTGGGAGTTGTAAATTTGCTACGCTAGTTAGACAAATTTCTTCTGGTGCATCAAGTAAAGAATTTGTTAGTCCTGAGCTCTTTAACAGAATTGCTAGTTTCATCCTGAGACACCTTTCCAAAGAGACGGACAAGCTCCGATCATTTCCTATGCTCTCAATAGCTGCAGTACTTGTACCACCATTCGGCACCTTGTGAGTCATTTATGCACTTTACTTGTAGACAGAGTTGCATCTGCAATACTCTCTCTTTCTAAAAGATGGCTGCCAATTCCGTTGGCCTTTTACAGATCTTCCAAGGTACTCGATGTCCTGCCGGGAAGTGGAGATGTGAGAAGTCATAATTCCCTAGATCAAAGACCCTGCGAGGTCGAGAGTCGAGGATGTTCCGGGCTTTCTGTTCCAGACTTATACTGGAAAGAACATGCAGTTGAACCTAGAACCGGCATCGAGTTCCCCATGATTCTGGATAGTATACCGGCTGGAGAGAGAAATAGCAATTTGAATTCAAAGGTCAGTACTAAGCTTTTCTGCTGACAGCTGGCATTTTGTATTTGTATCAAACCACAGGCTGCGAGTCTCGACTAAACTTTCTGATCAGCATCCTAACTCATGGGACTTTTTATTTGTATTAAAGAAGCTAAATTGCTCTATCTTGCTGATTCTAACTGGCAAAAAGAAACTCGGCATTGGAGGATGTGACTTGGAGGTTCCTCAGTTGTGAAAAACTGTTTTCCTCTGATTGCTAGAGAGCATTGGATGCAATTATTCATTGATCGTCAGTTGTTGGAGATGGTGAATGCTTCTTTGAGTGTATAAGAGATTGGAGGAGTGTACAAACAATGGGATTCAAGATGCTCTATGACTATAGCAGTTGCATAAGTTTTAAATGCAGGTTACTATTAGGCGGAAAATCAAATAATAGATTAAAGATTTTTTGTAAGGTAGTTTACTTCTTACTTGTTAGAGTGAGGCCTTGATCAAATAGATAGAACTGATACCAATTCGATGAATGTGGGTGTTGGCAGTGAACTAGAGAGAATAGGTAATTGTTTCATTAGAAGCTCATCCTATAGATAAGCAGCAGGTTAATTTTTTCAGAAATGGATGGCTATACCCAGGAGCTTCTTGGGGCTCAATCTTCCTTGGTTTCGTTGGCAAAAGTGCATATAATGATGCTTGCAAACTATTGCTCTTTAATGTAACACAAAGTAGCATTGGAGAAAATGAAGGAGATTGGAAGGATGGAGGAAGGAGGGGCTGTTGGCTTTGAGTTGTCATCTAATGGAACGCCCAGATTGGGATCAAAATGCTTTCGCAGGACAAATGGTTTTTTTTTTTTTTAGTGGAGTGAGAAGCCTTTAGTTTTCCTTGGGTCCTTATCTCTGCTCTAGTGATTACTTTTCTGTCATGTTTCTGCCAGAGATTTCAATCAAAATGCTTACTAATACCAAATATTTGCATCCAATACATTTGGGATTTACCTTCTGCTTTAGATCCGATTTCAGAACCATATGCACATATGCCACCTAGATTCATGTTCTTACCCTACGATCTGGAGGCATTTTGTCTTTAGGCCATTTGAGCCATTTCTAAAGCCTGAAATACCTTCATCTCATGAAAAGATCTCATTCCTGTCAAATGAAAGTCCTTTTGGAGTTGATTGTCTTATTATTGCAATATATCCTTGATGTCAGACTAATTTATACTCACCTAGTTTCTGCAGTTCCTTTCCTTCTGGAGGCTTATTAATTCAGTTTACGGTCTGCTTGCATTTCAGATTCTTGTAGGAACTGGATCCAGATCTATGAAAATAATCAAGATTAAGTCTTTGAAGTTGTATGCATTTGGTTTTTGTAAGTATGTGCAGTTTTCACTTCATCCTTGTTATGTATTTATATGTTGTTTTTTGTTGATATGCTTCTCTGCAAACATTACTTCCCCCAGATATACATCCTTACTCTGTCTGCAAGAAGCTGGGTACAAAATATTGTTCTATGCCAATCAGCGAGGTCAATAAATGCCAGACTTTTTATGAGGATCTTCTCAGGTAGAATATGAATGGCCATGTTGTCAGATGTCTAGTTTAAAGTGCCAGTTGCATGAAATGTGAGGGCATATGTGTGAATTGGATTACATAGAATCATATATGTGAATAGTTTGATTGTTTTCTAAGTACTTTTTCCTCATGAGCTGATGCAGGGAAGACATTAACATGACGGTGAGGCTTGTGATTAATTACAATGGAATGAAAATCAACACTGTGAGAGAGTAAGTTACATTGTTTTTATCATATATGTCAATGGCCATGTGAACTATTAGTGTCGATATATACCAAATTTATATGACGTTTTTGCCTTCTAGGCCGACTTTTCTTGTCTAATTAATTAGTGATGATCTGTGTGTTTTATGTAAACTTAGAAGCATCATCCTTTCCCCTGCAAATAAGACGGTGGACTCAAGCCGGTTGATAGTAATCTTCATTAAGTAGTTTGGATTGTTTTATGTCATTGGAACCTTAGAGTATATTACAATTTTAAATATTAAACGGTTCATTTTGACATAGTTATAATCAGGGGCTATTTGGTTAGACACTACTTGTCAAAACTCTTATCTGAAAACAAATCCACATTGATTGATTTATTCTTGTTGTAAATTTCTGCAGTGCCTTTGAGAAGTCTCTTCGAGCCCGCTTATTAAAGGTACCGGCGAAAGAGTAACTCCTCCTGTATCCCGTTCACATGATACAACTGCTAACACTTATCTTTCATCTCATTTGATTAGACAAATCCAAACACTGACTATCATTGTCTAAGTAAATTTGGATCAATCTTCACTCGCGATATCCCACTGCCTATGGTAAATCTCTTCCCTCTCTCTCGCGCCCACACACACTGGAGCACACATGCACTCACAAAATGTACATCTCTGTACATACACGGTAGAGTATCTATATGTCAAAGAGGTATCACCAAGTTGCGGGATTTTGCAGGGAACGACTATTGACTTTCACCGAACAGCTGATGGACATCTAATAACTGAAAGTAAGTAATCATTCATTGAAGACTAACAATGTAAAAAGTTCGACATCTTTGCCTGCTTTTTTTGCTGTGAATAGGGGTTGTACTTCATAGCAATGTTGAAGTGCTAAACTTGAAGTGAATGAACTCTGTTCCCTGTGGCAATAGCTGCAATATTTCTCAAGCAAAAGTTTTTGATATTTTTCACTCTCTCTCTCTTAATTGTGTCATTTATGTTATTTGCCCTTTAGTTGATCCTAATGGTCGTGTTGGTTTCATTGAATTTAATTGGTGTTGTATTTGCAGTTGGAGGCAACAAGATTGGAAGTGTCCAGAGCAGGGATTTGTGCAGTAAGTGGAGCTCTCTTTGATCCTGTTATTTCAATTGACTTAGTTGTCACGGTCTATGATTGAGGATGTGAAGTAACACCTGTTGTTAAATATTATATATAAGTCTGAACCATGTCTACACTACTTGCAGGGGCTTTCTTCGATATGTACCTAGGAGATTACCCAGTGTCTGAATTAGCAAAAGAAGAGATTGGTAAAAATGTTGCTGATATCATAATGAGATGCTGAGCTGGTTCAGAAGTTCAGCCATTTCGTTTTCCCACCACAATGGGGGCAGTGCACCAGGACTGGGGACCTCTCTTACACATAGGGGTTCCATGCCGCCCTTTCTTCTCTTTTCTGTAACAGTGATAGGAATCTATGAAGCAGTGTCTCATGACTTGGGAAAGACTGCTCTTCCTCGTTCATCGCATGTAATATAGATCTTAGATTAGGATGGTTATTCGGGAATACAATCTCCGCCTTAGATTTTTGCAGCGCATGGGGAGAAAGGCCGGGTGTAAGAATGTCAGATGCAGGGTGTAAATTGAATATAAATTTCAATTCTTTTGGCTCTTGCCTTTTCACTGCCAGTCTGCTGAACATGATGCTTGGATCATTGTGCGTGAGCGTAGACAGTCCCGTGTATCATGCAAGTTTCATCCGGTTACCTTCTTTTGTAGACGACACGCATTGCATTACTTAAGAAATCCCAGCTTCTTATTACTCTTAAACAGCTAGTTCTTGACAGTCGGTTTCCAATTCAAATCGGTGAACCGCAGGTTCTCTTTGTCGACGGAGGACAGAATGGAATATAAGCTTTCGACTAGCAAGCTCACATAGGAGCTTTTCCTTTGAGTGCGAGATATAACGACCGCGTATGCCGGGCAAGAATTGATGAACGAGATGCGCCGATCGCCAAATGTGTTTGATTATTAGTGCTAGTACGTCCTACGGGGGTGATCTTCTGGTGCGGACTGTAATTGAGAGCGGCCAAAGGGTTCAATGTGTCTTGAAGAAGATCAAATGGAAGAACACGGAGGGGAAAAACACATGGTGCCAAATTGCTAAAAGGAGAATAATATCCAGAAGAATTACTAATTTTACTAGAACCTTTTCATGCAATTTGAATCTTGATGCCCAAATAAGAACGTGCGGACTCAAAAATTAACTTCTCTGGAAGCACACGTTTGAGGGGTTTCTCTGTTTCCCCTCTCTTCCCTCCAAATCTAGGGGGATTGGAGCAGGTTTAGAACCCTCCTCTGAATATGCACCAACCGCAGGAAACAGCAAAAATCTTGAGGGCACCTAATTGCGGTTAGTCAAATTGAGTCAGCAGCTCTTCTGACCTCACATTTCCCTGTGAAAAGAAGCCTCTTTTATTGCCCATCCATTCAAGCACTTCAGATTCTCCAATGCAAAACGGAAAATAACTGACTCCACCAGAATCCAAACCTCCATTTCTTAAAACAACACAGCCGGAGGGTTGTTCCAAAATCCTCCTCTCTCTTCCTCTGCATTACTTAACAACAGCAGGAACAGGAAATTCCTCCTCAAGGACATTGTCGTGATACGCTTCTCTTTTTCATTCCTAGTTTTGCTCTGAATAGGTTTCTTGTTCATGGAAGTACCTGTAAGAATATTGGCTGCCGTTTCGGTGGCGTGGCTCGTCCTCTTCGAAGTCGCTCTCGTCGCTGTCGATGCGAATTTCGATTACAAAGACGCTCTCACCAAGTCCCTCATATTCCTGGAGGCTCAGAGGTCTGGAAAGCTCCCTCCAAATCACAGGCCCTCTTGGAGAGGAGATTCTGCACTTGATGATGGAAAAGAAGCAAATGTGGGTCTTTAATCTTTTCCTTTTTCGGGCATTTCGATATTCATAATTGAGAGTGGAGATGCAAATTTGAAGTTCATCTGATCTTAGTCCCTCGAATATCGTTTATTTTTATAGGTGGACCTTGTTGGAGGGTATTACGATGCCGGCGACAACATAAAGTTCGGACTGCCCATGGCATTTACAGTCACCACCCTATCTTGGGCTGCTCTATTTTATCAGAAAGAGCTTCAAGCAGCCGGGGAATTGGAGAATGCTCGCTCCGCCATCAAATGGGGCACCGATTATTTTCTCAAGGCCAGTTCTAGGAAAAATCGTTTGTATGTGCAGGTTAGTTCGCGTTAAATTTGAGTACGCCCTGGAATGTGGTGCGTATACGCGTCTGCAATATGTCCGACTTGTTTCTTTCTCCGAAATGATGAATAGTCTGTCGGACGAGCCCTTGTTCTCAATGCTAAAGTAGCCATCTTTATCGAGTTTACAAGCAGTGATCCATCGCTCTTTTCTTGCTAAATAAGCAATGATGCTTGTGTCTGGCGAATGAAGGTTGGAGACCCAGTACCGGATCACGACTGTTGGATCAGACCAGAAAATATGCAAACTCCTAGGACAGTCCTGAAAATCGACGAGAACACTCCTGGAACAGAAATCGCCGCTGAGACTGCGGCTGCGATGGCTGCTTCTTCCATGGTCTTTAGACGCTTGGACCGTACCTATGCTCGCCGCCTCCTCAATAAAGCCAAAATGGTACGTCAATTTGCATTTTCTAGTTCCAATCTCCCCACGGTGTGCTAGGTGCAAACCTCTTGCAGGGAGCGAATGTCCGGATGATCACTTTCTGATCTGATCAATTTGTATGGCTTCTGTATCTGCAGCTGTTCCAATTCGCCAAGTCTCACAAAGGAAGTTTCGACGGAGAATGCCCCTTCTACTGCTCATTCTCTGGCTACAATGTAAGCTCGCCCGCTTGCGTTCTCCCCGTCCCAATAGCTTGTTAGTTAATCTAAATCAATCGTCAACCTCAAATCAGCCAAATGCGCTCAACCTCAAATGGCGCATTGAACTAGATCAGAACCCTCCATTACATTTATAGGCCCCTGTGGTCATTTGATCAGTTCTGTTCTATCCATGGCATGAGCGTGATCGAGAAATTTCCTGTCTTGGCTCCAAAACGACATCGAACACAAGTGAATTGACGATTAACACGGCACTGAACATTTCAGGATGAGCTGCTGTGGGCGGCATCTTGGCTGTACATGGCCACGAGGAGAAGTGTGTACCTCAACTACATCAAAGAAGAGTCAATCCCTGCCAGTGTCACTGAATTCAGCTGGGACCTCAAATATGCAGGTGCCCAGGTTCTTCTCTCAAAGGTATCATCATCCCATGAATCAATTCAAGAAGCTTCCTTTTTTTTTCAGCTATGAAACTGAGAAAGATTTTGCCCATTTTTCTTTACCGAGCGTTGGCCTGTGTAAATGTAGCTGTACTTCAAAGGAGACCAGGACTTAGAGGACTTCAAAAAAGAAGCTGACAGCTTTATTTGCTCAAATCTTCCTGATAGCCCCTACCACCAGGTTTCCATCACCCCAGGTGCAACTCTCTCTCTCTCTCAAGCGCACGAGAGATAAGATCTGCGCGATTTATCTGAATGCGTTCGACTGCGCCGACTTGTTTTGGGAAGTCTCCATTAGAACTTCGCCTCGAAAAGCGCAATGTGGCGATGTGGTAACAAGTTTTTCGGTCTTCGGTTTCAGGGGGCATGCTGTACTTGAGGAGTGGGGCGAACACACAGTACGTGACCGGAACGTCTTTCTTGTTCGATGTCTATGCCGAAACGTTGGCCAAACACAACCAGAAGGTCGTCTGCGGCGACAAGCAGTTCGACTCCTCGCACCTCCAGGCTTTCGCCAAGCAACAGGTACTTACCGATTCTACCTATGCCTGCTCTCTTCGCTTACAGTCGCCCTTCCATCTTCAGTCAATAATACCCTGAACAAACCTGGAATCGAACACGAACCAATCTCGATGAAACCGCCGCGAAAATGGCGATTCTGCTCACTTCCCGCATTGCTTGGCCCGCAGATGGATTACCTACTAGGGAGCAACCCGCAAGGAAGATCATACATGGTCGGCTTCGGCAACAAGTCCCCGACCCAGCCCCATCACCGGGGCGCGTCCGTGCCCAAGCTGGCCCCTAACGAGGTGGTGAGCTGCCCTATGAGCTTCGGGAAGTGGTTCGGCCGGGACGTCCCCAACCCCAACGAGCTCACCGGTGCCATCATGGGCGGGCCCGACCGCAACGACCTCTTCGAGGACAAGCGCTGGTCGTCGTCCATGACCGAGCCCTGCACCTACGTCAACTCCCTCGCCGTCGGCCCGCTCGCGAAGCTCGCCTCGCGCCATGCATAACGAAAGACGACGCAGCACCGTAGATACGTTAAAACCATGGATTCATCGATTCGGGCCCCCGCATGCAAAAGGTCGATGGCGGCGAGTTATCGATGTAGATTTCGTTCACATGTAACTTTGACTAGCTAATCGATTGCGCCTTTGAATCGAGGCGGTTTCGGCGGCGATCATATTTTCTCTTTGCTGTTTTGCCATTGAGAAACGTCGGCATATCGCGCCACCACCGGCGCGGCGGTGCTGTTTGTCTCATCCGCATCCGCCATGTATCCTCGTCGTCCATCGCTCCACCCGACCAAACTCGTGCGTCTATGTGATCCTCGGCCTTGCATGCATTGATCGAGCGGTTCGTCTGCGTGATCCGACTTTTATGAGATCCATGCAAGCTCCCGAGTAGGTCCTCAAGGTTGGCTCGTGACCGGTCGAGCGCGGTCGACCCTAGTCAGTATAGACCCGCTGCGCAGCTCATTAGGTCCCGACCCCGATAGCATTCGCTAAGTTGTAGCGCGATCGCTAGTCACCCGCCGCACACTTCTTGCAAGAGTTGAGGGCGCGTCATTTTCGGATCAGAAATGGTGGATAATTAGGAACATTATCTCAACGGGAGAATTATCCAAAAAGTCCTAGATAGTCGTGTCAATTCAACCTTCAATACCTTTTTTTGCTAATTAAGTTATATATCTTTTGGCTATATTTGACGGTTAAGATAAAATTCAGAATATGACGAAATTTATCATATCCTTCATTCGGTATGTGCGGTGGATATAAGGGAGATATAGACTAGATAAAATTATCACAATGGGAAGGTAGGATAAAGATTTATAGGATTTATAACAATTATAATAGGAATTTTTTTTCTTGAATAACAAACTTCTTAACTCAACAAAAATAAAATTATAATCCAATATAATTAATTCTTGAATTCTAATATAAGAAATTCAAAATACCAAAAAATAATAATTTAGTTATTTTAATTTATATGTATATATTCAAATGTAATTATATTTTATAATATAAATGCAATATATAAATATAAATATTATATATTTATATTTATTACATATTTTAGGTATATTAGTACAGTTTAATAAAATTTATTAGAAAATGATGGAAGGGGAAAAAATAAATAAATAAATAAATAATTAAAAAATAGAAGAAAATAAAATAAAAAAAGCAAATAAAAATAAAGTAGGCAAGAGTGTCCCAAGAGATTTTTACCATCTCCATTTGTAAAATTTTGGTTGATTTATGCCAATACGTCATTTATACCAAACAATATACATGATGTAATGTGAAAATATCCGACTTTATTATTATGATAATCAAACGGTGGATAGGATATAGTAAAATCCTTAAATTTCATATCTTATCATATTTAGTCTTATTCAGATTAGAAATCCGGAACGACCAAATGTAATCTTTATTTGTGCAATTCAATTTATCCTGCTAATTTTGGCTAAAAATCACTAGCTTGAACATTAACCGTCCTTCATTATGTAGTTGGTGTTAGAGTTGACAAATTTTTTAATATTTTTTTCTTTCCTCTCTTTTCCTTCCTTCTTTTGTTTCTCACTATGCCGGGCACGCTATGCCAATGGCCATGCCCCGTGAAGGTTTGGGCAAGGAAGAAGGATGGGAAGAAACAAAAAAAGAAAAGGAAAGAAAGACATTAAAAACATTATAAAAAAATTATCCATATCAGTGTTAGCCACACCATATATGACGGATGCAAAAAATTTAGGACTCAATTAATAAAAATAATTTAGGGTTGAATTAGCACAATTGCAATAATTTTAAGAATTTTCTGGTAATTTTCCCTAGTCCCGACTAACCTTAGCGATTGATTTGTGGAAATGAAGTTCTTCTCGCAGTTGAGATGTATCATTATATTTTCATATAAATTGTCGTCACCAAATAAAAAAAGAAAAAAAAATCTTAGACGCAAGCATGGTCGCATATGGGCTTGCGGAATGATCTCTCCTTGGACAATTGAAAAGCCCACGTTTCCGTTCGAATTCAACCCACCTGATCCTTATAAGGCTTCTTCGCCGATCGTGGAAACCCTTTCAAAACCCTTGGGCCTCCTCGCCTTGTTTTCACCCCTAACAAAAAGAAAAGGGCTAATGATCAAAGTTGCTCTAGCTAAGCAAGAGGTTTCATCTTTATCAATCACCGGGATATAAAATAACTACAAAGTATTGCCAAGCACGAGGACAAGAAAAAAATATTGTATCAATTGAGGATACAAGGCGTGCAGGCATCGGTACGTTAAAACAATGAATATATCTATGAAGTCCGCCATCTCGGTCGTGGAGGCCCCTTTAAGAGTTTCAGCTCATCTTCTGTGATGAGGTTAGACCTTGTAATAGGGTGAGCGATTTTAGGTTCTCTACAGGTTTTACCTAAAATCTGGATCCTACTTGTTGGAATAGATTTGTCAATTTTTGGAACCCGAAACTTACCCTACAAACCTTAGAACCTACCGTGGCATAGGTTCCTAGGTCGATTTTAGGTTCTACCTAGGTTCTATTTGTATTATTAATTGAATGATTACAATGAATTATCATCTTTAATGACTACCACTTATTGCTACATATGTGTATCTTACATGTACTGTATATACATCCTTTGAGATGGCACACATGTGTCCACATAAGATGCATGTTTGGAACTCCGACTTGTCAAATTGAAAGTAAAATCTCCCCCCTACTCTTCTCTATAATTGATTTGGGTTTAATTAGAGGATCCTTAAACCCCCACCCTCTAGAGCATAAATTTGTTCTCTACCCGCGAGACTCTCTCTCATAGCTCATGGGAAGATATTGTTCTCAAGTCCTTTCACTAGTAACTATTGCTCTTTGTAAATAAGTCATGTGTTTGCTTCTATAGAAACTCAACTTCCATTTGCAGAGAGCAAGAAAGAGAGCCTTTGCTCCAACTTAGACAATGCATTATAGACCCATCTTGGTTTATGTTAGTTAACTTTTCTTTAACGTAGTCCGATTTTTAGTATCCTTGAATTCGAGTTAAGGAGAAATGAATTTTGGATTCTATGAACTTTAAATGGAGAGATTAGAAAAGCAATTTAGAAGTTGCTCACTAATATAGCTCACCATCATTGTTAGAATCATTCAAATAATCTTCTGGCTCGACACATTTTAGAAATCAAAGGAAGGAAATGTACATTAAAATGTTTAGCATCGTTTTGATCAGACGTGTTAAATTTTAAGTGTAATTTAATTTCCTCATTAGTTGATGCATGTTTTGTAAAGATCTTTCCTCATTAGTTGATGGATGCTTTGTAACGATCGTTTTCTTTTAATTATAGAAGCTACGGGCAAGGAAAAATATTTAACAGGTCAAAACAAAGCATGTGACGCACTTCAGGAAAGAAAATTTTTCAAAGGATAACTATAGAGAAAGCAAATTTTCGTGCCCTTCGTTAGGCTCTTATGCTCCCCTCTCAGTCAAACTTAAACTATATAATGGATAGTTTCACTTAAAAAAAAAAAGAAGACAATATTGGTGAACTGAGTCTTATGAAGAAATATTGAACCTATTTTATGATTATATATTGTTTATTTGACTATGCTAACTACAATCAATCAAACAATGAAATAAAAGGGAAACTTGATTTACATAAATCGGGCAATGTGACCTATTTTATAAGAAGAGCATCATAATATTCCATTACAAATCAAGTAATATAATGGAGATTACAATTACATTTGAGTCACTCAAAAACTCTCAATATTTTTTTTTGTCCCTAATTAAACTCAATAGTGTTTAGCCCTTATAATTTATCTCGAAATATATCTCAATATCACAAAGAATTTTCAAATCTTACCGCATGATTTTACGGCTTGAACACCAACTTCATGAGACCTTATTCACGAATTCTTCTCCAACAATTCTATGAGAATTCTACAGAGCCGGGAACTCTCCATAAACAGGCCAACGCCCAAAAGAGAGTTGCTTATTTTTATATCAAACGTGGAAATCTAGGCCTTGCCGAATCCAACCAAAATTTGGAAAGTTGATATCCCTAATTTGTTCTGAAACTTAATCCAACTTGGAATTTACTCTTAAGGTTTTAATTTTATTGCTTATTTGTCCTTCGAATTCCCAAATAGAAAATCTCTCATATGAATTTAGATTTTCTCTTACGAGCCCAAACTCGAGACATATTCCAACACTAATAGGAAGCAGAGTTCGGAGGAGAGCTTAATCGAGTTGATTTATTCATGCTTAGTGATGAGAGGAGAAAGGATAAGCATGAGCGTGCCGGAGAGGTCATTCTATGCGTTATGTGGAAAAACTTAAATATTTGTGGTGATGAAGTCCCAATCTCTCTCTCTCTCGGGCACGTACTTTATTCAAGAGCTTCCTATCTAAGGCACCTTCTTAACTATGAGAAGCTCAGGGTGGAAAAACTCGGGCAATGATTTAACAAATGTTCATGTCCATTATCAGATGAAACAGTTGAGGCTAATCCTTTGTACTTGATGAAAACTATAGAAGCGCTTTCAAAATACCGGAAGCTTGGAAATTCATAAGAAGTAATTTGTTGGAAGTGCTTGATGTTACTTCTTGTTAATTCCACGTTCTTGACTATGATGTAGAAAGCTAGAAATTTTACCAGTTGAATAAAAACGATGTTATTAAGGTAAAAATGAGCCCTTTCATTTCTATAAATTTACAATAAAAAATCTTACGTTAGAAATTACATTGCCTTTGTTTTATTCAACTATCTAGTCGATAAAATGTATCATCATAGAGTTCTTTTCCATTAGGATGTGATCAAAATATTTTAAGAATTGATTGTGACATCAACATGTATCATCCGGAAAGTTGCTTTATTAGAGAGAGAGAGAGAGAATGGTCACTTGACTTGGAGTTATTCGTGAACTGCCAGTGTTATCCTTAGCTATAATTGAAGGAGGCTTATTCTCATTCTTAAAGAACAATGGTACCTCAAGTCATTGCATTTGTGTGATAACCAAATCAGAGAAGAGATTTCAACAACCCAAGGAAATTCATCGGGACTCATCGAGAATAGTCTAGAGATACATTCAAATCATCTTAAGGGTGCTTTGCCTGACTGGTTGGAGCACCTCACAAACTTAAAACATATTTTGCTTTCCAGCAATTTCTTCTCTAATCCAATCCCTAGTGTCATTGGATCATCGTCAAACTTGGAAACACTAGATCTTTCAGGTAATGGATTGAACGGGGCCATTCCACCATCAATGGGTTGGTTGTCAACATTGAGATCATTAGATCTTTCTTGTAATCAATTGTCAAGGTAGATTCCTGAGTCATTAGGGAAATTGGGGGCTTTGCAACACTTGTCTCTTTATAGTAATCATTTAGAAGGTGTGATTACTGAAATCCATTTTTCTAATTTGTCAAGGCTCAAGGAGTTGTACATTGGTGACAATAATAACTTGAGTTTTAAGGCAAAACCCAGCTGGATACCCCATCTCTAACTGGTAATTATTAGGATGAACTCTTATAAATTCGGAATAAAATTTCCTCGATGGATTAAGACACAAGTGGAAGCCCAAGATATCACACTCACCGATGCTTCACTTTTTAGGCCCTTACCCAAATGGTTAGCCAACTTGACGTTTTCTCAGCTTGATCTATCTTACAATTGGATTACTAAGCCCTTGCAAAAATGGTCTACCAACTTGATGTTTCCGAGCTCGATCTATCTTACAATCAGATTATTGGGCACTTGCCAAAATGGTCGGCCAACTTGACTTTTTTTGAACTCGATTGATTTTATAATCAAATTACTGGGCCTTTGCCATAATGGTCGGCCAACTGGATGTTTTCCAAGCTCGATCTATCTTACAATTAGATTACTGGGCCCTTGCCACAATGGTCAGCCAACTTGTTTTCCTGACTTAATCTATCTTACAATCAGATTACTAGACCCTTGCCCAACATGTCTATTAATCGTTCTTATTTATATCTCTCCCACAACTTGATCTCTGGATTTCTCTCAACGTATATTGGTATTATGTACCAAGTACATACTCTATATCTCAATGATAACCTAATCAATGGTACTCTACCGTCATCATTATGCAACATGGAGTTATTTGATTTAAATCTTGCTAATAATAGCCTATATGGCAGTATTCCAGATTGTTGGAAGGGTTCTTTATTATTCTTGACTTTGTCATTCAATAAGTCATCCAGAGTAATTCTTAGCTCACTTGGATCATTGCCCCACCTTACCACCCTACACTTGAATGGAAATCGTCTCAATGGGGAGCTTCCTCAAGCTTTAGATAATTGCACAGATCTAGTAATTTTACACCTTGGAGAGAATAACTTGTCTGGAAGCATTCCGACATAGTTTGACGAAAGCTTTCAACCCTTGTCGATCATAAGGCTACGAGAGAATAGGTTTGTCGGCACCATTCTTCCATAGCTCTACTCACTATCAAGATTGAAAATATTAGACATGGCAGTTAACAATTTGGCGAGAACGATCCCACGTTGCCTTGGTAGTATGTGCAACATGATCAACTTCAATCAAGGCAAATTATTTGGTTCTATGGCCGTTGCTCCTATACAAGATATAATTTTCTTCACATTCAAAGGCGATCATCCATATTGGGATCAACAGCACGTGGTTGAGATCTTGAAGGGAAGATATAACGAATATACCAAAGTTGATTTGCAACTTGTGGTCAATTTCGATCTCTCTAGCAACTTTTTGAATGGGTCAATCCCTAAAGAACTTTCTTTCCTCTTAGGATTGCATGGCTTGAACTTGTCTCACAGCCATCTTTGTGGAGATATTCCCATTAGCAATGGGAATCTGAGGTCGCTCAAGTCTCTTGATCTTTCAAACAACCATCTCTCAAGGATAATTCCGCAATGCATTTCAATGTTATCATCCCTAACCCACCTCAACCTGTGACAAAACAACCTTACTGGGTAGATTCCAAAAAGAAATCAAATCCAAACACTCAATGATCTTTCCATTTATGCTGGCAATCCTCTACTTGCTGAGGCGCCTCAACCAACAAAAATCCCTTATTCGAAAAGTACGCATGAAGAGGATAAGATTAAAAAGGCATTGTTCTATGCAGTCATGATGCTTGAATCTACGATTGGGTTTTGGAGCTTTTTCGGAGTTTTGTAGTTCAAGAAGGATCGGAGACGTGCATATTTCAACTTTGCGGATCAAGCAGTAGACAAGGCATATGCGGTCAAAGTGGTGAAGGTAGCCAAGTTGAAGATATTAAGATTGTCAAGAAGCATGTAAGAATTGAGCAATCTCGCTCTCTCCCCTGCCTTTAGTTCTTCATTTCGGGTGTATTTAGAACATGTGCTCGTGATCTTTTCCTTTCCATGAGTTTGCTTATTCAGGTAATGTAATTTTGGTAATGTAATTAGCATTCTGTGACGCCTCTTTCTCATAACACCACTCTTTCTATTGTATCTTCCTCCCCAAACTATGCTCTCTCTCTAGCCTACATATGATTTCTACTTGACTTCTTTTCCTAATTAATGGGTGCTATCGGATAGATTTAAATGGGCCTCAACATCGACAGGCCTCCAATTCTTGGATCATGAGGCAAAGGGTAGGGAATCAGGCAAACGGATGCAAAAGTAGAAAATTTCTGCATTGGTTGAATTTTAAAGTTGCTAGTAATTTCCCGATCTTCTTGGTAAATAATTGTGGCCAATAATTTTGTAGCAAAGATTTTACAAATGACCAAACAAAGAACTTTGACTTAAAGATAAAGGAAGTGATAATCATGTGGAAAGTCATGAACGTTGACTTTTACTTGCAGTTATCCATAGACTTCATTTTCCTAAACTTTGACCTGTGATTAACATTTTCCGAACTTGGCGTATAAGTTAAATTACATGTGAACTTTCGTTTTCGTGAACATTGATTGAAAAGAACGCGTAAACTTATTTATTGTAATTGAACATTACAGTGATAAATTAGATTCCTTACTATTATTAGTTACGATAAATGCATGCATTCGTCTCTCACACGGCACATATGAAATGAAAAGGAATATGTAAACTCTCTCTTTACTATAATTGAAAACTCACTGTATTGTGGCCAATTTTCTAGCTCTAAAGATAAAGGAAGTGAAAATTATGTGAAAAGTCATAAACGTTGACTTTGACTTGCAGTTATCTATAGACTTTCATTTTCATGAACTTTGACCCGTGATTAACATTTTCTGAACTTGGCGTATAAGTTACACATGCACTTTCGTTTTTGTGAACTTTGATTGAAAAGACCATGTAAACTCACTTTATTGTAATTGAAAACTATAGTGATAGATTAGATTCCTTACTATTATTAGATATGGTATATGCATGCAATCGTCTCTCACGCGGCATATATAAGATAAAAAGGAATATGTAAACTCTCTTTTTATTGTAATTGAAAACCAAAGCCATAGATTAGATTTCTTACGATTATTAGATGTCGTAGATGCATGCATCCGTCTCTCTCACGACACGTAGACCCTAGGTGCACAAGGCAACTTATGAAATGAGAATACACCCAAACTTTAAAACGAATATTCTGAACATTTCAATACTCGTTATTACTTACTTGAAATATATTTTTCATTATAATATTTATGTATCGGAAAACATAATTAAAGATAATAATTCTTGTCTGAACATGAAAATTAGTGGTTCAGATATGTTAGAAATGCATCATACTACTTATACTACCTATATAGTAACTACAAAATTCGGTGTTATCCTAATTACAAGATCAACGAAAGTCCACCCTTATCATACCACATTTTTTACAAGTAACAGTTTCGGAATCCCTTTTTCATTCCACATGCCGATCCACATGCCAGGTAACCGAAGTCTAGTCTTGAAGTGTTTGGATGTTAGCAATTATTTACTTGACTTTTAGGGCATATCCCAAGTGGCCCCTTTTCCAACTTGGAATCATTTGGAGCAACATTTCCACAATGAATAGGGACACAAGTGGCAAACCATGTCATAACTCTCTCAAATGCTATTGGGCTTTGCTCGGGTCTTCAGCCTAACAGGTCACTTTTGTGGCTTGATCTCTCCCGCTCTAGCACGGCGAATTGAGACTAAAAAGACGTCAAGATAATACCACATTTTTGACAAGTAACAGTTTCGGAATCCCTTTTTCATTCCACATGCTGATCCACACGCTAGGTAACCGAAGTCTAGTCTTGAAGTGTTTGGATGACAGCGATTATTTACTTGACTTTTAGGGCAGATCCCAAGTGGCCCCTTTTCCAACTTGGAATCATTTGGAGCAACATTTCCACAATGAATAGGGACACAAGTGGCGGACCATGTCATAACTCTCTCAGATGCTATTGGGCTTTGCTCGGGTCTTCAGCCTAACAGGTCACTTTTGTGGCTTGATCTCTCCCGCTCTAGCACGGCGAATTGAGACTAAAAAGACGTCAAGATAATAAAAGTGTGACTCTAATTTGATTCGATTCTATAGTCAAATTGCGATGCTCCATCTATTATTTTTATTCAATCAATTTTCAGGAAAATAAGTTCAACTTGGAAATTAGTTGGCCGTGAGGTTTACAACTTTGTCGTGCAATATGATGTCTGTATATAGAAAAATACGCTTCCATTTTGAAAGTTGCATGAGTGCTCTCCACCATACACGCTAACTTGAACATAACTAAGTTTCAAGCCCAAAAGAGCGCTGTGAAAATTTCAAACAAGCGAAGAGAAATCAAAAGCAAGGGTTTATGTGACATTTGTCTTAATTAGGCAAGTTTCATTATTAATTCTGCCAAATTTCAAAATGAAAGAGAGCTAAAGGTTGTAGATCTGCCAAATTCCCAATTCCCTTCCTTTTTTTTTTTTTTTTTCTTTCTTCTAAATTTTTGACAGATACTTTTTATATTAAGGTTTTCAATAGCCACTTAGGACGGCGTACGTAATGCCAACACGGGATTTAACAGGAATTTAGCAGCGCTATCCGCATATTTTTAGCAACGGCATTAGAAATTTACCAACTAAACCAGAATTCTCAACCGAAAATTTTGCGGCTTTTCCAATTCCATTTATGAATATTTGCTTCTGTTGTCTCTCTTGGTACCCATCCGCAGCATGAATTTTGCTTGTACCCTAAAGCTGAAGTTGTTTGTTTCCTTCCTTTGGCCAAGAAAGGTAAAGTCGAAGGTGAAGGCGCTGATTTCCCAATAGAAAATGGGGATAGTTCCGGTTCTCAAAGTTTGCACAGGATGAGTTTGCCTGGAAGCTTATCTATTGTCTGACTTTAACCTTACATAAGAAAGAAATTTGGGTTGCTTTATCAAATTTAGCTATACCTGCGTTCACCATCTTAAGTTGCTTAAGTTTACTTGATCATGAGTTGGTTTCTAAAGTACTTTGGGTCGTGGGTTTTTTGTGGAACTACTTGCTTCCTTAACGAGGAATGTTACGGTTTATGATCATCCCATCTATACTGGAAACCCGTCGAAGTAATTTGCCAAAACTGTGTTTTCTTCCTTCGATTCTGACTATATTTTACCTTGATTTTTCTCTGTTTTTTGAGCTCAGAGGCCCCTTGATTGAATCCAATCTACGTGTGTCGAAATTGATGGCAAAGTAAATTCCTTAGCTTCTCTTATCTTCCCCTTCGTTAATGACCTTTGATCTCCGTGGTAAAAAAAAAAAAAAACCATGCTGTTCTCCAATCTAAACTAGGCTTTATCTCTGATAAACGTTACTGCATTATAACTCATTATCAATTGGTTACACAGGTTTTGAGTCTATGGAAGATTTGAACTGTTTATTGAGTTTGAATTCCTCAGTCCTAGTCACATCATTATCCATCCAAAGCTTGTTGCTACATTTTCCTTTACAACATAGTTGGTGGTTAGATTCTGTTTTTTTTTTCTTAAATGCTTTTAGCAGTGATATCGAATGTTTATCCCCACTCATCGTCAAACTTTTCTTTTTTTTACATAAATTATAAAATAAGATACATATGTGGTCTGATTCTTTGTTTTGGGGATGACCTTTCACTTGCTGCACATGAATTGCGCTACCGATCCCTTGCTTTATTACCATCACTATAGTATAGTGATTTACATCCATGGGAAACACTAAACGCATAACTAAAGAATCAAATTACATCCGTCTATTGAAAGAAAAGCCTACACAGAGAAAGTTCTTTAACGGATCAAACCTTGTTTCCTATGGTCGAAATCATCATTTATCTCGAGTTTTTATGGACAAAGCAAACTCAAGATCAAAATAGGTGTTGCGGGAGAACAATTCAGAAATAAAGAATTAATAATTACATTTGTGATGTTGTAAATGTGATTCCAATATGTTTGTTTTCTATTGTCTTGCTTTTTAAGCAATGACCGACACATTCCCGTGTGTAACACAGGCAACAAGACCAATAAAGATTATTATTTCGAAATTGATAATTTAATAAAAATCATAACGTGAATTGAACGATCCCTTTATAGGCACACATTTATATAGAAAAACAATCACACATTTATAGGCACCCATAAGACTTGACTTATTCCGTGTCCAACACTGCAAAAATTGGGCATAATTCTCCACTAGCTCCTTAGTGGAGCATCTTTTCGCTCAAACTTTGTAGAGGTTGAATTCTCTTTTCTAAATGGGGCGAAGTCATCAATTTGCAAACTCTAATGGTAAGAATGGATGTGCCTTCTCTTTAGTGACTATGATTATGATAAGTGGATCTTACATGTGCTACATATACATCCTTTGAGATGGCACAGATGCATCCACATAAGGTGCATGTTTGGAACCCCGACTTGTCACATTCAAAGAAAAATCTCCCCCTTACTCTTCTCTATAATTGATCTAGGTTTAATTAGAGGATCCCTAAGCCCCCACTCTCTAAAGCATAAATTTGTTCTCCGCCAGGGCCTGCGAGACTATCCCCCCATTGCTCATGGGGAGATATTTTTCTCAAGTCCTTTCACTATTTACCTCTATTGCTCTTTTTAAATAATTCACGTGTTTGCTTATGTAGAAACTCAACTTCCATTTACAAAGAGCAAGAAAGAGAGGTTTTGTTCCAGCTTAGACAATGCATCATAGACCCATCTCAATTTATGTTAGTGAATTTTTCTTTAAGTATTCCGGATTTTAGTATCCTCGAAATTCAAGTTACGGAAAAATACATTTTGCATTCCACGAACCCTAAATGGCAAAACTAGAAAAGCGATTTAGAAGCTACTTACTACTGTAGCTCACTATCATTGTCAAATCATTCAAATAATCTTCCGGCTCAACACATTTCAAAAATCAAAGGAAGGAAAGGTACAATAAAATGTTTAGCATCGTTTTGATCAAACGTGTTAAATTTTAAGTGTAGTTTAATTTCCTCATTAGTTGATGCATGTTTTGTAAAGATCTTTTTATTTTAACTATAGAAAGCTATGTGTGAGGAAAAAAAATAACAGGGCAAAACAAAGCATGCGACGCACTTCAGGGAAGAAAAGTTTTCAAAGAATAACTGTAGAGAGAGTAAATTTTCGTGTCCTTTGTTAGGTTCTCATGCTTCCTTCTCAGTCAAACTTAAACTATATAATAAAAAGTTTCACTAAAAGAAAAAAGAAAAGAAGACAATATTGGTGAACTAAGTCTTATAAAAAAAAATATTGAGCATGTTTTATGATTACATATTATTGATTTGACTATGCTAACTACAATCGATCCAACAATGAAATAAAAGGGACGCTTAATTTACATAAATCGGCCAGTGTGACCTATTTCATAGGGAGAGCATCGTGATATTCCACTATAAATCAAATGAGATAATAGATATTACAATTACATTTGAGTCACTCAAACACTCTCAATATTTTTTTTTGTCCCTAATTAAACTCAATTATGTTTAGCCCTTATAATTTCTCTCAAAATATATCTCAATATCACAAAGAATTTTCAAATCTTATCACATGATTTCATGGCTTGAACACCAACTTCATGAGACTTAATTCATGAATTTTTCTCCAACAATCGTATGAGAATTCCACAGTCTCGAGAACTCTCCATCAACGGCAAATCAACAAGGCTAACTCCCAAAAGAGATTTGCTTATTTTGTATACTAAACGAGGAACTCTAGGCCTTGCCGAATCCAAAGCAAACTTGGGAAGTTGATATCCCTAATTTGTTCTGAAACTTAATCAAATTTGGACTTTCCTCTTAAGTCTTAAATTTTATTGCTAATTTGTTAATTCAAATTCCCAAATAGGAAATCTCTTATATGAATTTAGACTTTTGCTTATAAGCTCAAGCTCGAGACATATTCCGACACTAATACGAAGCAAAGTTGGGAAGAGAGCTTAATTGAATTGATTTATTCATGCTTAGCGATCAGAGGATGAAGGATAAGCATGAGCCTGCCATAGAGGCAATTCTTCGTGTTTTGTAGAAAAATGGGAAAAGTACCAAAAAAGTCATAAACATATTGCATTGGTACCAATTCAGTCCTAAACTTTTCAATTGGACCAATTTAGTCCTAAACCTTTTGATATTGGTACCAATTCAGTCCTTCCGGCCAATTTTGGCCGGCCGGCGCTGATGTGGACGTCGGCCGGTGGCCGGACGCTGACGTGGAAATTATTATTATTATTTTATTATTTTTTCGATTTATTTTTTTATTTTTTTATTTTTTTTATTTGCCTTTTTCCTTTTCTTTTCCGGCCACTAGGTGAGGGCCGCGAAGCCCTCGCCTGTCGCCGGCGAGGGTCGCAGCCCTCGCCCGGCCTCTCCCTAGGCCGCCGATGAGGCCATGGCGGTCATCGCCAGGGCGGAGGCGAGGGCCACGAAGCCCTCGCCAGCCGGCGGTGAGCGGTCGAGTGACCCTGACCTCGCCTCCGCGATGGCCGCCATGCCTATGCCTGGCGCTTGCTTGGGAGAGGGAACGACCTGCTTTACGCTAGCGGGCCATAATTGTGCATCGCCGGTACGAGCATAACCCTCGCCGGCCGCGGTCAGCCTCGGCCTGCGCCGGGCGGGTGAGGTCGGCGAGGTTTCTGCGACGCCGGCTTGAGCCGTGGCCCCTGCGCTGGCGATAGCCCCGCCTGGCCCTGCGCCTCCGCCTAGCGATAGCGCCATGCCTGGCCTTGCGGGAGAGAAAATTTTCGCCCGTCGGCGAGGCCATGGCGGCATCACCGAGGAGGGGCCGCGAAGCCCAGCCCTCGCCAGCCCGAGTCGGCCGCCGCCCGGGCGGGTGAGGTCAGTGGGGGCTGCGACCCTGGCCGGCCGGTTGGCGAGAGGCTTCGTGGCCTAAGCCTGCGCGATGGCATGGCTGGCGAGCCCTGAGGCGGGGTGAGGAGGTGCGGAAAGCCTGTGACGTGAGCAGCGGTAACTGCTTGGGAAAGAAAAGAGCAAAATAAAATAAATAAAATCATTAAAATCATGAGAATTTCGCGTGTTTGTCGGCTCCCTCAGCCATTTATCCATCAGCACCGCGTAAGCAAAATTGACGGAGACTGGTATTTTCAATATCCAAGGTTTAGGACTAAGTGTCGATGAAAAAGTTTAGAAGACTGAGTGTCTTGATCTTGATATGGAGATTGAGACTTTGATGCCTCCCACTTTGTCTTTATATATATTTGTGGTATTGATGAAAACTTTTTATATTTGTGGTGATGGGGGTGCCCCCTCCTCTCTCTCTCTCCTCTCTCTCTCTCTCTCTCTCTCTCTCTCTCTCTCTCTCTCTCTCTCTCACGCTTTATTCAATAGCTTCCTGTGCCCAAGGCACCTTCTTAACAATGAGAAGCTTAGGGTGGAACCGCTCGAGCGATTATCAAACATATGTTCATGTCCATTATCAGATGAAACGGTTGAGACCAATCCTTTGTACTCCTAATGCAAAACTATTGAAGCACTTTCAGAATACCAGAAACTTGGAAATTTATGAGAAGTATTTAGTCGAAAGCACTTGGTGTATATTCTTATTAGTTCCAAGTTCTCGACTATGATGCAAAAAGGTAGAAACTTTACCAGCTGATCATGACATGGACATGAGAGAGAGAGAGAGAGAGAGGATTCGTGAATTGCTAGTGTTATCTTTATCTATAATTGACACTTAAATGTGGCTTTTACATTTCTTGATAAGAGAATGCATATCCATAACAAAGTCTCTCCACAAATGTAGACCATAAGAATTTCTAAAAACTCTTCACTTGTTGAGTAGGCACAACTTCAAGCTCTCTCAACAACCACAAACGGTTAAAAGTTTTTGTAACTTGCTTCTATGTTTTGATTGACTAATTCATTAATTACATGTTATTGAAAAAGTCTCTCGTATATCTGGATTCAGTCTTTTCTTAACAAAGAAGAGGAATGTCACATAAGCCTTGCGCTGGGTTTTGAGACATTATCGGCTCAAATGAAGCTTTTGCATAAATATTTGGGGTAGTAAAACAGTTTGTCTGTCCACAGTTGCTGGAGTTTTGTGAAAACACGATATTTACTTATAAAAAAGAAAAGAAATAAATGCAACCAAATCGACATGGACACTGGTTCGGCTGGAGGAAAATGAAATGGAATGAGTCGGTTTTATCGGCTCATAGCAATGCGCAAAGGTGAGTGCTCTACTGGACTTACTACGTCGCAAAAGCAAAAAACAAAAAGAATACTGAACTAGCTCTAGAGATGGAGGAAGCCATTATTATGAAATGTCATAACGTTGACTTCGACTTGGAGTCATCAGTGGATTTTCATTTTCATGAACTTTTAAAAGGGGTAAACATTGACTCGACTTGGAGTCATACACGGGCTTTAATTGATTGGACCATGTGAACTCTCTCTTTTTGCAATTGAAGACTAAAGTGATAGGTCAGATTCCTCACAATTATTAAATATTTTAGAAGGATGCATTTGTCTCTCACACGGCACGTAAATTCCAAGTGCACAGAATATCCTAGAGATAAGAATTCTGAGCGTAAATTCCAAGTGCACAGAATATCCTAGAGATAAGAATACACTCAGAATTCCGGATGTTCCAATACATTAACCTTTGTTACGTATTCGAAATATATTTTTCATGCTGATATTTTTTGTAATTGAAATCATAACTCATAATAGTAATTCTACATGATACATTAGAAACACATTATACTGTCTATATTATCTTTAATGTGACTACAAAATCATGTCTTATCCTAATTACATGATAAAAAGAAGCCTACCACTATCGTTAGCACAAATGACGTTCGGTGTTCCCATATTTTGCTCCTCGTACACGGGCAATCCACACTGCAGGTAACCTATGTCCAGCCTGTAATAGTTGGATATTAGCAATAATTACTCGACTTTTAGGGCAAATCCCAACCGGATCGACAATTCCACAATGAATGCAGACGAGAGCGGAGGACCATGGCATCTCTCTCTGAAATGCCTCCATTTTGGGGGCTTTGCCTATATGGTTGACTAACATACGAACTTTGTGGCTTGATTTGTCTCACACTCAAATTACCGCGCCCTTACCCAATATATATACCTTTTAACGGTTCCAATTAAGATCTCTCTAACAACTTAAATCTCTATACCTCTTCTACTGTGTCTCTATGATATCATGATGAATGGTACATTACCATCGTTATTTCAAAGTTAGTGATTTAGTTAAAACCAAAACACGAAATGTAGATCGAGAAATGACCTCAATATGAATAACGACAGAGGACCCAAAAGACTTAGACTTGATCCAAGACTAGCACTGCAAAAAACTAGACAAACTTGTCCACATTCTCCGTAATGGCACTGCTCTTGCTTCCAAGTTGGCATGGACTTCTCGTCTTGATGGGGTCTGCTCATCAATTTACAAGCTCCAACTGCAAGAATGGATGGATGTGCCTTTTCTCCCTAATGACAACTGTCATGTGTGGACCTTAAATGCGTTGCATATCAATGATACATATGCATACACATAAGGTGCATGCATGTAACCACAAGTTGTCACGTTAGAAGAGAAATCTCTCCCTATTCTTCTCTATAAATGACCTGGTTTGATTAGAGGACCCTTATACCCTTCACTTTAAAACATGAATTCATCCTCTCCCTCATTGCTCATGGGGAGTTATTGTTCCCAAGTGTTCACACTAGTGACTCTATTACTTATTTTAGATAATTCATGTGTGTGCTTCTGTAACAATTCAACATCCATTTGCAAAGAGAAAGAAAGAGAGGCTCTACTCCAGCTTCGACAAAGCCTCTTAGATCCATCCGGCTTGCTTTCTTCATGGAAAGGCAAAGATTGCTGCAAATGGAAAGGAGTCATTTGTGATGTAGTATATGGTCATGTCATCAAGCTCCAATTATTACCCCAACCAAGAAAAGACGACACTATCATGGGATCGAAGCTCTTCCTGTCTGGTGAGTTGAACTCTTCTTTGCTCCACTTGAGATACTTGAACCATTTGGACTTAAGCAAGATTGATTTCAATCATGGAAGAATTCCTGAATTTCTCGGTTCGATGAAACAATTGAGGTACCTCAATCTGTCGAATGCTAACTTCCATGGAATGGTTCCTCGACAATTGGGAAATCTCACCAAGTTAAAAGTCCTCGATTTTCATGGTTACGACGGAGGTTTGGTTGTGAAGTACACCCTGTGGGTTTCTTATCTTCGGTCGCTAAAGTACCTCGACATGAGTGGCTCAAAGATTGCGAACGAAAGAGTCCTCATGCAGGTGATCAGCACGCTCCCAGCTTTATCGCATTTGAGATTATCAAGTTGTGGACTACATGATTTTCATCTCTTTTCTGATCACTTGGGCAATTCTACTTCTCTTGTTCATCTTCAGTACCTTGATCTTTCGATGAATCTTTTCGAAGGTCCCATCCCGAGCACTTTATTTCAAAACATGACTTTTCTCCAACATCTTGATCTTTCTTTGAACTTTTTCAACTCATCAATTCCCATGCGATTTGACAAATTTACAAGCCTTGTTCATCTTAATCTAAATGGAAATAATTTTGACAGCATTGAAGAAGGCTTATTCTCGTTCTTAAAGAACAATCGGTACCTCAAGTCATTGCGTTTGTGTGATAACCAAATCAGAGAACAAATTTCAACAACCCAAGGAAATTCATCGGGACTCATCGAGAATAGCCTAGATAGTCTAGAGATATGTTCAAATAATCTTAAGGGTGCTTTGCCCAATTGGTTGGTGTACTTCACGAACTTAAAACATATTCTGCTTTATGACAATTTCTTCTCCAATCCAATCCCTAGTGTTATTGGATCATTGTCAAACTTGGAAACACTAGATCTTTCAAATAGTGGATTGAATGGGGCCATTCCACCATCAATGGGTCAGTTGTCATCATTGAGATTGTTAGATCTTTCTAATAATCAATTGGCGGGGCAAATTCCCGAGTCATTAGGGAAATTGGGGGCTTTGCAATACTTGAATCTTGATGGTAATGATTTAGAAGGTGTGATTACTGAAATCCATTTTTCTAATTCGTCAAGGCTCAAGGAGTTGCACATTCGTGACAATTATAACTTGAGTTTTGAGGCAAAACCCAGCTGGATACCCCCTTTCCAACTAGTAACTATTTGGATGAACTCTTGTAAATTCGGAACTAAATTTCCTCAATGGATTAGGACACAAATGGCAGCCCAAGAAATCATACTTGTCAATGCTTCACTTTTTGGGCCCTTGCCGAAATGGTTAGCCAACTTGATGTTTTCTTGGCTCGATCTATCTTACAATCATATTACTGGGCCCTTGCCGAAATGGTTAGCCAACTTGACGTATTCCTATCTCGATCTATCTCACAATCAAATTACTGGGCCCCTGCCAGAATGGTTAGCCAACTGGATGATATCCTTGCTCGATCTATCTTACAATCAGATCACCGGGCCCTTACCCAACATGTCTATTAATTGTTCCTATTTAGATCTCTCCCACAACTTAATCTTTGGATCTCTTCCAACAAATATTGGTATTATGTACCAAGTACATACTCTATATCTCAATGATAACCAAATTAATGGTACTCTACCGTCATCATTATGCGACATGGAGTTGTTTGATTTAAATCTTGCCAATAATAAACTATCTGGCAGTATTCCAGACTGTTGGAAGGATTCTTTATTATTCTTGACCTTGTCATTCAATAAGTTGTCAGGAGTAATTCCTAGCTCACTTGGATCATTGCCCCGCCTTACCACCCTTCACTTGAATGGAAACCATCTCAATGGGGAGCTTCCTCAGGCTTTAGATTATTGCACAGATCTGGTAATTTTAGACCTTGGAGAGAATAACTTCTCTGGAAGCATTCCGACATGGTTTGACGAAAGCTTTTCGTCCTTGTCGATCCTGAGGCTACGAGAGAATAGGTTTGTCGGCAGCATCCCTACGCAACTCTGCTCACTATCAATATTGAAAATATTAGACATGGCAGTGAACAATTTGACAGGAACGATCCCACATTGTCTTGGCAATATGAGCAGCATGATCAACTTAAATCAAGGCAATCCATTTGGATCTATGGCCGTTGCTCCGATACAAGATATAATGTCCTTCACATTTGGAGTCGATGATCTAAATTGGGATCAAGAGCACGTGGTTGAGATCTTGAAGGGAAGATATAATGAGTACACCAAAATTGTTCTGCAACTTGTGGTCAATTTGGATCTCTCTAGCAACTTTTTGAGCGGGTCAATCCCCGAAGAACTTTCTTTCCTCTCAGGATTGCATGGCTTGAACTTGTCTCACAACCATCTTTATGGAAATATTCCCATTGGCATTGGGAATATGATGTCACTCGAGTCTCTTGATCTTTCAAACAACCATCTCTTTGGGATAATTCCATAGGGCATTTTAGCATTAACATCCCTAGCTCACCTCAACCTGTCGCAAAACAACCTTACAGGGCAGATTCCAAAAGGGAATCAAATCCAAACACTCGACGATCCTTCCATTTATGCCGGCAATCCTCTACTTTGTGGTGATCTTCTAAGAAATAAATGCCTTAGCGCCGAGACGCCTCAGCCACAGAAAATCCTTCACCCTAAAGATACACATGAAGAGGATAAGCTTGATAGGGTGTTGTTTTATGCGGTCGTAATGCTTGGATTTGCGATTGGGTTCTGGGGCTTTTTTGGAGTTTTGCTGTTCAAGAAGGATTGGAGATGTGCATATTTCAACTTTGCAGATCAAGTAGTAGACAAGGCATATGTGGCTATAGTAATGAAGGTAGCCAAGTTGAAGAGACTGAGAATGTCAAGAAGCACGTAAGAAATGAACAATCTCATGCTCTCTCCCCTACCTTTAGTTCTTCATTTCGGGAGTACTTAGAACTTGTGCTCGTGTGATCTCTTCCCTTCCATGAGTTTGCTTATTTAGGTAATGTAATTAAGCATTCCGTGACATATATTTCTCAAAACACCACTCTTTCTATTGTATCTTCTTGGCCAAACTATGTTTTCTACTCTCTCTTTTCGGCCTAAACTATGCTTTCTACTCTCTATCTCTTTTTAGCCTAAATATGATTTATACTCGACTTCTTTTACCTGTTAATGAGTGCTGGTTCGGACAAATTTAAATGGGCCTCAACATTCGACAGGCCTCCAATTCTTCGATCATGAGGGGATGGTTCGGGAAATAGGCAAACGAATTCAAAACGGGAAAATTTCCGCCTTGGTTGAATTTTAAAGTTGCCAGTAATTTTCCATTCTTCTTGGTAAAAAGTTGTGGCCAATAATTTTCTAGCAAGGATTTTACGAATGATCAAACAAAGAACTAAATTCCTACGTCCTTGGAAATTCTTCAAGTATCATTGGTGATCTACCCACAATATAATAAACATTCTAATATTCCACTAAAATAGTAACTTATGAACTTTGAAATTTCGCAAGTGATTTTTTAGTAGTATACCACTATGAATTGACCAATCCCCTAATTGTTTAGTCCATTAACAAGCTCGGTCTATAAACTACCAGCACTACAAGTAGTTTACTAACATCCTGAAAAAAATTGTAAATTATCAACTTCTTGGAAAATATCGACATTCTTTTGAAATTATACAAGTGTCTTATGTAATATACTAATACTATAATACATTTACCAACATTGATTTGAAATAATAATTTATTCTAGTGCTGGTGATTTACCTACAACCAAGGCAAAATTTCAGAGGAGTTGGTAATTTACTATTTCATTTGAAAGTCAAGAAATTTCTTGTAGTGGCGATAATATTCTAATGGATTCTAGATATTTGAATTGTTGGTCGTACTCTTTCTACCAGCAATATTAAATATCTATCAACTAAGTCAGAAATCTACTAACAAACGGAAAATTTTGTACCTTTTTAAACGATTAGACCATAGAAAGCTGGTCCCCTAAAGCTGAATCTTTTTTTTCTTTTACATTCATTCGGAAACTGAAGTCGAAGGTGAAGGCGCTAATTTGCCTATTGAAAATGGGGATAGTTCCAGTTCTCAATGTTTTGGACAGGATGAGTATTGCCTGGAAAATTTTGTATTTTCAGCGACTATATAGAATCTGAATTTAACCTTCCATAAAAATAAAATTCTGGTTGCTAATCAAATTTAGCATTACCTGCATTCGCCATCTTGAATTGCTTACGTTTACTTGAACATGGCAGATCTATTTAGCACATTCGCCTCTGCAACTAAAGAGATCGTCAGAAGCAGCTCTAAAAGTATCGCCACCGTGAAACACGGTTTTGTTTGGGAAATTTCCCTTGTCTTTCTTTCTTTTCAGTCGTTGAAAACTGCTGGCTGCACATAATTTCCATGGGAATCACTAGAAAAGAAAGAAGCGCGGCTTCACATGCCTACCCGATGTATCGAATCTTCCTCTGGGAAACACATCGTTGTCGAGCTAAGCAGGAAACCACAGCTTAATTGGAGTGGAAGGAAGCTTGTTCGGGGAGTTTCCGGCCTAATTCAGATCCTAGGAGGAGGTTCTGCAGTTAACAAAATTCTAGATGAGTCCGCCCTTCTCGAATACCTTTGACCTTGGGCTATAAAGAGAGAGATGAATGCGCAGACCTCATCAGGCTCCCTTAAAATATAAATTGAGGTGGGAATTCAGAGTCCAGTGCTGTCGTTGGCGCACAAGACGTTAGAAACCAGAGCATCCTGGTCGGTAGAGAAAAAAAAACAGAGTGGGGAAGCAATGTTTAAGATGAATGTCCGTGCACCAGTTTTTTGTCAAAAAGGAACCCCACCCCCACCATTGAATTCAAATCTAATCCGACGACTAAAAGAATTCTATCCTTTTCTAACATATTTCGAGACTCCGACAAATGTGGGGAAGATAAAACCTTGGAGCAGCCGTGCCTGTGATGGCACCACAACTAAGCGGAGGCAGTTCAGATTAGAATGGGGCTAGATGATGCCAGAAGCTTCTGAATCTGTGCCTCTTGCTGAGGATATGGTGCTAGATAAGGAGGATAGTGTGTATGGTTCTGCGGGGGACTATTGCAAGAAAGCTCATTTTCATTGATAAAGAGAAAGGAGGTCAAGATTCAAAAGAGCTTAATCAAGAGAGAAAGCATATATTAGCAACCAATGCATTTGCATCTACTAGTAATCCCATTACGCTAAAATCATTAGTTTTGCACCAGCCATGAAAAATTACAGGGGTTGAAGACTCCTCTCCTTCAAAGGCTTGCTTTCTTTGCTTTTTCCAAACCAGCCAGAAAATAGAGAGGATGCCCACAAGATAGCGATCTCCAACCCAAATTTTCTTGCACTCAGAACCCCCAAGTTTTTGACATGGCTCTATCAAATAAATCATTAAGACTTTTGATTTCCCTTTCTAGGCCATGCTGTTTTGGCAGCACTTATTCTCCCTTTTAATTGCATCTTCACTGCATTATAAGCTCTCTTTTTACAACAATTTGTTCCACTATCCTAGGTAGCCTATATTTTCATGTTGAAAAATTATTAGCCGATAGTTTTTAATCTATCGTAAGAATTAGTTCGTGTTAAACCACAAAAGATCAAATAACAAATAATTATAGATTGTTATGGATCCACTCTTTCAAGAATTTGTAGCTCACAACAAATTATTATTCCCACAATGATCCAAAGACTGTGATGTTCACAAACCCCATTTTCATTTGTCCTATTCTCTTTTATCAATTTTGATGCTCTGTGTTGCTTCAAGACAAGTGACACAAAAAGGACTTCGTTTTATTCGTTTTATTCGCTTTTTAGGTTTTTCTTTTTCTTTAAACAAATTGGCGGAAGGATGCTTCGTTTGTGTTGATTTTGTGGTTCAGCGTACGATACAACATTGTCCACGAGCTGACTCAAATGGAACCTGTCCAGTTCGGAGTCTCTCCGTATGTCTCAGGGCTTCGAATCCGAGAGGCGCCCGTGGGGACCAATGCCGAGAGAGCAAACCGGGGGTTCGCCGATAGTTGGCGACTCGCAGAGGTCGCTTCTGTCCCTCATGAGGACTTACCTACTCATGGACGATTTGATTTCATGAAACAAGATGAGGCGACGTTCATCTTGTGGCTGCTAGCGGAATTAGGGTTTTAATTTAGTATTTTTTAAATTTAGTTTAAATAAAATATGTATTAAAAATCAGATTGATATCTTTTTTGTCTCATGTTTCATATTTTAGTCATGGAGAGGAAATATTTAAAAAAGAAAAATTATGCCAATATTTTCCCATTAGCCAAGTTGACCGGACTTAATAGAAGGACTCGGTTGTAGAACTTAATTATACTTTTGTAAGTTTTAGGACTTAATTATACTTTCATGACAAGTTTTAATATTTTCATCGCACTTATCCCAAAATAAAAAGAATATTGGATTAGCTCTAAAGATGAAGGAAGTGATGATCATTCAAAAAGTCATAAAGGTTGACTTCAACTTGGACTTATCCATGGACTTTCATTTTCATGAACTTCAAATAGTGATTAGTAGTTTCTGAACTTGGTGTATAAGTTATACCCTAACTTTCATTTTTGTGAACTTTGATTAGAAAATCATAACTTATATTTAAACACACGAAAAATATAAAACATTAACAAAGTAAAAATCTCAGTCATAAAATGGAAACTCAGACTAGTAATTCCAAATTATACACTTATCATCAAATTACTGGGCCTTACTAGAATGGTTAGCCAACTGGATGTTTTCCAAGCTTGATCTATCTTACAATCAGATTACTAGACCCTTGCAATAATGGTTAGCCGATTTATCTTACAATCAGATTACTGGACCCTTGCCCAAAATGTCTATTAATTGTTCTTATTTATATCTCTCGCACAACTTGATCTTTGGATTTCTCCCAACATAAATTGATATTATGTACCAAGTACATACTCTCTGCATCTTAATGATAACCTAATCAATGGTACTCTACCGTCATCATTATGCAACATGGAGTTGTTTGATTTAAATCTTGCCAATAATAGCTTATCTGATAGTATTCCAGACTGTTGGAAGGGTTCTTTATCATTCTTGACTTTGTCATTCAATATGTCATCCAGAGTAATTCTTAGCTCACTTGGATCATTGCCCCACCTTACCATCCTACACTTGAATGGAAATCATCTCAATGAGGAGCTTCCTCGGGCTTTAGATAATTGCACGAATCTAGTAATTTTAGACCTTGGAGAGAATAACTTGTCTAGAAGCATCCCAACATGGTTTGACGAAAGCTTTCGGTCCTTGTCGATCCTAAAGCTACGAGAGAATAGGTTTGTCGGCACCATTAGCTCTGGTCACTATCAAGATTGAAAATATTAGACATGGCAGTTAACAATTTTGCAAGAACGATCCCACGTTGCCTTGGCAGTATGTGTAGCATGATCAACTTCAATCAAGGCAATCCATTTGGATATGTGGTCGTTGCTCCTATACAAGATATAATTTCCTTCACATTTAAAGGCGATCATCCAGATTGGGATCAAGAGCACGTGATTGAGATCTTGAAGGGGATATAACGAATACACCAAAGTTGAATTGCAACTTGTGGTCAATTGGACCTCTCTAGCAACTTTTTGAATGGGTCAATCCCCGAAGAACTTTCTTTCTTCTCAAGATTGCATGGCTTGAACTTGTCTCACAACCATCTCTGTGGAGATATTCCCATTGGCATTTGGAACATGAGGTCACTCGAATCTCTTGATCTTTCAAACAACCATCTCTTAGGGAGAATTCCGAAGGGAATTTCAGCGTTCTCATCCCTAACCCACCTCAACTTGTCACAAAACGACCTTACGAGGCAGATTCTAAAAGGAAATCAAATCCAAACACTCGACAATCCTTCCATTTATGCCAACAATCCTCTACTCGGTGGTGATTTTTTGAGAAAAAAATGCCTCAGCACCTCAACCAATGAAAATCCCTTATTCGAAAAATACCCATGAAGAGGATAAGATTAAAAAGGCATTGTTCTATGCAGTCGTAATGCTTGCATTTGCGACTAGGTTTTGCAGTTCAAGAAGGATTGGAGACGTGCATATTTCAACTTTGCAGATCAAGCAGCATACAAGGCATATGTGGTCATAGTGGTGAAGGTAGCCAAGTTGAAGAGATTAAGACTGTCAAGAAGCGTGTAAGAAATGAGCAATCTTGCTCTCTCCCTTGCCTTTAGTTCTTCATTTCAGGTGTATTTAGAACATGTGCTCGTGATCTCTTCCCTTCCATGAGTTTGCTTATTCAGGTAATGTAATTAGCATTCTTATTCAGGTAATGTAATTAGCATTCTGTGATGTCTCCTTCTCAAAACACCTTTCTTTCTATTGTATCTTCATGGCCAAACTATGCTCTCTCTCTCTCTCTCTCTCTCTCTCTCTCTCTCTCTCTCTCTCTCTTCAGCCTACATATGATTTCTACTCGAGTTCTTGTCCTAGGTAATGGGTGCTGGTTCGGACAATTTAAATGCCTCAACATCGACAGGCCTCCAATTCTTGGATCATGAGGAGACGGGTAGGGAATCAGGCAAACAAATTCAAAACTAGAAAATTTCTGTATTGGTTGAATTTTAAAGTTGCTGGTAATTTCCCAATCTTCTTGGTAAAAAATTGTGGCTAATAATTTTCTAGCAAAGATTTTGCAAATGACCAAACAAAGAACTTTGACTTAAACATAAAGGAAGTGATAATCATGCGAAAAGTCATAAATGTTGACTTTTACTTGCAGTTATCCATAGACTTTCAATTTCATGAACTTTGACCTGTTATTAACATTTTTCGAACTTAACGTATAAGTTGGACGTGGAATTTCGTTTTCGTGAACATTGATTGAAAAGAACGTGCAAACTCACTTTATTGTAATTGAAAACTACAGTGATAAATTAGATTTCTTACTATTATTAGATACCAAGCATTCGTCTCTCACACGGCATGTATAAGATGAAAAGGAATACCCACTGTATTGTGGCCAAATTTCTAGCTCTAAAGATAAAGGAAGTGATAATCATGCGAAAAGTCATAAACATTGACTTTGACTTGTAGTTATCCGTAGACTTTCATTTTCATGAACTTTGACCTGTAATTAACATTTTCTGAACTTGACGTATAAGTTATACATGGACTTTCGTTTTCGTGAACTTTGATTGAAAAGAACATGTAAGCTTACTTTATTGTAATTGAAAACTATAGTGATAGATTAGATTCCTCATTATTATTAGATATGATATATGCATGCATTTGTCTCTCACCCAGCATATATAAGATGAAAAGGAATATGTAAACTCTCTCTTTATTGTAATTGAAAACCAAAGCCATAGATTAGATTCCTTACAATAATTAGATATGGTAGATGCATGCATCCGTCTCTCTCACAACACGTAAACCGTAGGTGCATAAGGCAACTTATGAAATTAGAATACACCCAAACACTAAAACGAACATTCCAATACATTAATCGTTATTACTTACTTGAATATATTTTTCATTATAATATTTTTGTATCAGAAAACATAATTAAAAATAATAATTCTTTTCTGAACATGAAACTTAGTGGTTCAGATATGTTAGAAACACATCATATTGCTTATATTACCTATATAGTAACTACAAAATCCAGTATTATCCTAATTACAGGATCAACGAAAGTCCACCCTTATCGTACCACATTTTTGACAAGTAACAATTCCGGAATCTCTTTTTCATTCCACGTGCCAATCCACACGTCAAGTAACCTAAGTCTAGTCTTGAAGTGTTTGGATGTTAGTGATAATTTACTTGACTTTTAGGGCAGATTCCAAGTGGCCCCTTTTCCAACTTGGAATCATTTGGAGCAACATTTCCACAATGGAAAGGGACACAAGTGGAGGACCATGTGGGAACTCTCTCAGATGCTATGGGGCTTTGCCCAGTTGTTCAACCTAATAGGTCACTTTTGTGGCTTGATCTCTCCCGCTCTAGCATAGCAAACTGAGACTAAAACGACGTCAAGTTAATAGAAGTGTGACAAGTAACAATTCCGCAATCCCTTTTTCATTTCACATGCCGATCCACACGCTACGTAACCTAAGTCTAGTCTTGAAGTGTTTGGATGTTAGTGATAATTTACTTGACTTTTAGGGCAGATTCCAAGTGGCCCATTTTCCAACTTGGAATCATTCGGAGCAACATTTTCACAGCGGAAAGGGACACAAGTGGAGGACCATGTGGGAACTCTCTCAGATGCTATGGGGCTTTGCCCAGTTATTCAACCTAACAAGTCACTTTTGTGGCTTGATCTCTCCCGCTCTAGCACGGCAAATTGAGACTAAAAGGATGTCAAGATAATAAAAGTGTGACTCTGATTCGATTCGATTCTATAGTCAAACTGCAATGTTCCATCTATTATTTTTATTCAATCAATTTTCAGGAAAATAAGTTCAACTTGGAAATTAGTCTGCCGTGAGGTTTACAACTTTGTCGTGCAATATGATGCCTGCATATAGAAAAATATGGTTCCATTGTGAAAGTTGCACGAGTGATCTCCACCATTACACGCTGACTTGAACAAAACTAAGTTTCAAGCCCAAAGGAGCGCTGTGAAAATTTCAAACAAGCGAAGAGAAATCAAAAGCAAGGGTTTATGTGACATTTGTTTTAATTAGGCAAGTTTCATTATTAATTCCGCCAAATTTCAAAATGAAAGACAGCTAAAGGTTGTAGATCTGCCAAATTCCCAATTCCCTTCCTTTTTTTTTCTTTCTTCTAAATTTTTTACAGATACTTTTTATATTAAGGTTTTCAATAGCCACTTAGCACGGCGTACGTAACGCCAACAGAGCATTTAACAGGAATTTAGCAGCCCTATCCGCATACTTTGGCAACGGCATTAGAAATTTACCAACTAAACCAGAATTCTCAACCGAAAATTTTGCGGCTTTTCCAATTCCATTTATGAATGTTTGCTTCTGTTGTCTCTCTCAGTACCCATCCGCAGCTCGAATTTTGCTTGTCCCCTAAAGCTGAAGTTGTTTGTTTCCTTCCTTTGTCCTAGAAAGATAAAGTCGAAGGTGAAGGTGCTGATTTGCCAATAGAAAATGGGGATGGTTCCGGTTCTCAAAGTTTGCAGGATGAGTTTGCCCGGAAGCTTCTTTATTGTCGGCGACTGTGTAGAATCTGACTTTAACCTTAGTAAGAAAGAAATTTGGGTTGCTTTATCAAATTTAGCTATACCTGCGTTCACCATCTTAAATTGCTTAAGTTTACTTGATCATGAGTTGGTTTCTAAAGTACTTTGCGTCATGGGTTTTTTGCGCAACTACTTGCTTCCTTAACGAGGAATGTTACGATTTATGATCATCACATCTATACTGGAAACACGTTGAAGTAATTTGCCAAAACTGTGTTTTCTTCCTTCGATTCTGATTATATTTGACCTTGATTTTTTCTGTGTTTTTTGAGCTCAGAGGCCCCTTGATTGAATCCAATCTACGTGTATCGAAATTGATGGCAAAGTAAATTCCTTAGCTTCTCTTATCTTCCCCTTCGTTAATGACCTTTGATCTCTGGTAAAAAAAAACCATGCTGTTCTCCAATCTAAACTAGGCTTTATCTCTGATAAACGTTACTGCATTATAACTCATTATCAATTGGTTACACAGTTTTTGAGTCTAGGGAAGATTTGAACTGTTTATTGTTTATTGAGTTTGAATTCCTCAGTCCTTCTCACATCATTATCCATCCAAAGCTTGTTGCTACATTTTCCTTTACAACATAGTTGGTGGTTAGATTATGTTTTTTTTCTTAAATGCTTTTAGCAGTGATATTGAATGTTTATCCCCACTCATTGTCAAACTTTATATATATATATATATATATATATATATATATATATATATATATATATATATATATATATATATATATATATTATAAAATAAGATACATATGTGGTCTGATTCTTTGTTTTGGGGATGATTTTTCTCTCTTTTTTTATATTTTAATAGCTCTGAGTTTCTTAGTGTGGTTTATATGTTGGAATGGTCCTATGACCTTTCACTTGTTGCACATGAATTGCGCTACTGATCCCTTGCTTTATTACCATCACTATTGTATAGTGATTTACATCCATGGGAAACACTAAACGCATAACTAAAGAATCAAATTACATCCGTCTATTGAAAGAAAAGCCTACACAGAGAAAGTTCTTTAACAGATCAAACCATGTTTCCTATGGTCGAAATCATCATTTATCTCGAGTTTTTATGGACAAAGCAAACTCAAGATTAAAATAGGTGTTGCGGGAGAAGAATTTAGAAATACATAATAAATAATTACATTTGCGATGTTGTAAATGTGATTGCAATATGTTTTTCCATTGATGTTTTCTATTGTCTTGCTTTTTAAGCAATGACCGACACATTCCTGTGCATAGCACGGGCAACAAGACCAATTAAGATCATTATTTCGAAATTGATAATTTAATAAAAATCATAACGTGAATTGAACGATACCTTTATAGGCACACATTTATATAGAGAAACAATCAGACCCATTAGACTTGACTTAGTCCGTGTCCAACACTGCAAAAAATGGGCATAACTAAAGAATCAAATTACATCCATGGGAAACACTAAACGCATAACTAAAGAATCAAATTACATCCGTCTATTGAAAGAAAAGCCTACACAGAGAAAGTTCTTTAACAGATCAAACCATGTTTCCTATGGTCGAAATCATCATTTATCTCGAGTTTTTATGGACAAAGCAAACTCAAGATTAAAATAGGTGTTGCGGGAGAAAAACTCAGAAATAAATAATAAATAATTACATTTGCGATGTTGTAAATGTGATTGTGATATGTTTTTCGTTGTTGTTTTCTATTGTCTTGCTTTTTAAGCAATGACCGACACATTCCCATGCGTAGCATGGGCAACAAGACCAATTAAGATCATTATTTCGAAATTGATAATTTAATAAAAATCATAACGTGAATTGACGATGCCTTAATAGGCACACATTTATATAGAGAAACAATCAGACCCATAAGACTTGACTTAGTTCGTGTCCAACACTGCAAAAAATGGGCACAACTAAAGAATCAAATTACATCCATGGGAAACACTAAACGCATAACTAAAGAATCAAATTACATCCGTCTATTGAAAGAAAAGCCTACACGGAGGAAGTTCTTTAACAGATCGAACCATGTTTCCTATGGTCGAAATCATCATTTATCTCGAGTTTTTATGGACAAAGCAAACTCAAGATTAAAATAGGTGTTGTGGGAGAAGAATTCAGAAATAAAGAATAAATAATTACATTTGCAATGTCGTAAATGTGATTGCAATATGTTTTTCGTTGTTGTTTTCTATTGTCTTGCTTTTTAAGCAATGACCGACACATTCCCGTGTGTAGCACGGGCAACAAGACCAATTAAGATCATTATTTCGAAATTGATAATTTAATAAATATCATAACGTGAATTGAACGATGCCTTTATAGGCACACATTTATATAGAGAAACAATCAGACCCATAAGACTTGACTTAGTCCGTGTCCAACACTGCAAAAATTGGACATAATTCTCCAATAGCTCCTTAGTGGAGCATTTTTTTCACTCAAACTTTGTAGAGGTTGAATTCTCTTTTCTGAATGGGGCCCAATCATCAATTTGCAAACTCTAATTGTAAGAATGGATGTGCCTTCTCTTCAGTGACTATGATTATGATAAGTGGATCTTACATGTGCTACATATACATCCTTTGAGATGGCACAGATGCATTTACATAAGGTGCATGTTTGGAACCCCGACTTGTCACATTCAAAGAAAAATCTCCCCCTTGCTCTTCTCTATAATTTATCTAGGTTTAATTAGAGGATCCCTAAACCCCCCCTCTCTAAAGCATAAATTTGTTCTTTGCCAGGGCCTGCGAGACTATCCCCCCTTGCTCATGGGTAGATATTTTTCTCAAGTCCTTTCACTATTAACTCTATTGCTCTTTTTAAATAATTCATGTGTTTACTTATGTAGAAACTCAACTTCCATTTACAAAGAGCAAGAAAGAGAGGTTTTGTTCCAGCTTAGACAATGCATCATAGACCCATCTCAATTTATGTTAGTGAATTTTTCTTTAAGTATCCCGGATTTTAGTATCCTCAAAATTCAAGTTATGGAAAAATACATTTTGCATTCCACGAACCCTAAATGGCAAAACTAAAAAAGCAATTTAGAAGCTACTCACTACTATAGCTCGCCATCATTGTCAAATCATTCAAATAATCATCCGGCTCAACACATTTTAAAAATCAAAGGAAGGAAATGTACATTAAAATGTTTAGCATCGTTTTGATCAAACGTGTTAAATTTTAAGTGTAGTTTAATTTCATAATTAGTTGATGCATGTTTTGTAAAGATCTTTTTCTTTTAATTATAGAAAGCTATGTGTGAGGGAAAAAAAATTAACAGGGCAAAACAAAGCATGTGACGCACTTCAGGGAAGAAAAGTTTTCAAAGGATAACTGTAGAGAAAGTAAATTTTCGTGCCTTTCGTTAGGCTCTCATGGTTCCTTCTCAGTCAAACTTAAACTATTTAATAAATAGTTTCACTAATAAAAATAAAATAAAAAAGAGAAGAAGAAGACAATACTGGTGAACTAAGTCTTACTAAAAAATATATATATTGAGCCTGTTTTATGATTACATATTATTGATTTGACTATGCTAACTACAATCGATCCAACAATGAAATAAAAGGGAAACTTGATTTACATAAATCGGCCAGTGTGACCTATTTCATGGGGAGAGCATCATGATATTCCACTATAAATCAAATGATATAACAGATATTACAATTACATTTGAGTTACTTAAACTTTCTCCATATTTTTTGTTGTCCCCAATTAAACTCAATTATGTTTAGCCTTTATTATTTCTCTCAAAATATATCTCAATATCACAAAAAAAATTCAAATCTTACCACATGATTTCACGGCTTGAACACCAACTTCATGAGATTTAATTCATGATTTTTTCTCCAACAATCGTATGAGAATTCCATAGTCTCGAGAACTCCCAAAAGAAATTTGCTTATTTTGTATACTAAATGAGGAACTCTAGGCCTTGCCGAATCCAAACCAAATATGGGAAGTTGATATCCCTAATGTGTTCTGGAACTTAATCCACTTTGGACTTTCCTTTTAAGTTTTTTATTTTATTGCTAATTTGTTAATTCGAATTCCCAAATAGGAAATCTCTTATATAAATCTCTCTCTCTCTCTCTCTCTGGCACATGCTTTATCCAATAGCTTCCTGTCTAAGGCACCGATGCCCAAGGCACCTTCTTAACAATGAGAAGCTTAGGGTGGAATCGATCGAACAATGATCAAACATATGTTCATGTCTTTTTCAGATGAAACAGTTGAGACCAATCCTTTGTACTCCTGATGCAAAACTATTGAAGCACTTTAAGAATACCAAAAGCTTGGAAATTCATGAGAAGTAATTAGTCGAGAGCACTTGATGTATATTCTTATTAGTTTCAAGTTCTCGACTACAATGCAAAAAGCTAGAAACTTTACGAGTTGATCGTGACATCGATATATGTTGAGCTTGATCCAGAAATCGAGCGTACATTCAAAAGGCGACTGAGAGAACAGAGAAATCACGCTAAGATGGCAGATGGTGAGAATGAAAATCCACGTAGACTCTTAAGAGATTATGCTGCGGCAATAGTTCAAGGCACCACATCAAGTATCAGAAGACCTGCAATTCAAGCAAACAATTTTGAGATCAAGCCATCACTCATTCAGATGCTTCAACAATCAGTGCAATTCAGTGGGCTACCAAGCGATGATCCAAACGCTCACATCGATGCTTTTCTTGAAATTTGCGACACCATTAAATATAATGGAGTTACAGATGATGCTATTAGATTGAGATTATTTCCATTCTCTCTTAGAGACAAAGCTAAAAGTTGGCTTTCTTCTCTTCTTGCAGGATCAATCACTACATGGAATGATATGGCTCAGAAATTTCTTGGTAAGTTCTTTCCACCTGCAAAGTCTGCGAAGATGCGTAACGATATTACTAATTTTATGCAGATGGACAATGAATCATTATATGAAGCATGGGAAAGATTCAAAGAATTTCTTAGGAGATGTCACATCATGGACTACCCGTATGGATGCAGGTACAAACTTTTTATAATGGCTCCAGTACAAATCTTCGTTCTATGATTGATGCAGCTGCAGGAGGAACTCTAAATAATAAAACACCAGAAGAAGCCTACAATTTATTAGAGGAGATGGCGTCCAATAGTTATCAATGGCCTACTGAGAGACTATCAATGCGAAAAGTTAGTGGAGTTCACGAAGTGGATGCTTTTGCTGCAATTGCTGCACAATTTGAAACACTCAACAAAAAGCTTGATAATATGAGTGTTTCGGTCATGAAAATTCAGAATTTAACATGTGATTTCTGTGGTGGAGGACATATTAGCACAGCATGTCAAGTAGGTAATACTTTTAAACAATCTAATGAAAATTCTAACTTTGTTGGGAATTTTAACAGGTCACAGAATAATCCCTACTCTAACACGTACAATCCGGGATGGCGCAATCATCCAAATTTTTCATGGAATAATCAGAATGTGACGAGACCATCGGGATTCAAACAATCAGAAGAGACAAAGTCAAATTTGGAAGATATAGTCACCAAACTTGCTAATACGACTCATGACTTCATCAAAAGCACGGATGTGAGATTTCAAAACCAAGAGGCTTCAATCAGAAATTTGGAGATGCAAGTGGGTCAGTTAGCAAGCATGATGTCAGGGAGACAACAAGGTTCTTTGCTGAGCAACACAGAGAAAAATCCAATTGAAAACATAAAGGCTATTACCCTGAGAAGTGGTAAACAAGTGGGAGAAGAAGAGATTGTCAGAGACAAGGAAGATGTGATCAATAAACAATCAAAGGAGACAAGCAAGAGTAAACTTTTTCCAGATAATCCCAAGCCATATGTGCCGCCAATTCCATTCCCTCAGCGACTCCAGCAGCACAAAATAGATAAGCAATTTTCTAAATTTCTTGATGTATTTAAAAAATTGCACATTAACATTCCTTTTGCAGATGCTTTAGCGCAAATGCCTAGTTATGCAAAAATTTTGAAGGAGATTTTGGCAAACAAAAGGAAATTGGAGGATTATGAGACTGTGAAGTTAAATGAGGAGTGTTCGGCCATCCTACAAAACAAATTACCTCCGAAATTAAAAGATCCAGGAAGTTTTACTATTCCTTGCACTATTGGAGATTCTTACTTTGAAAAGGCATTATGTGATTTAGGTGCAAGTATTAATTTGATGCCTTATTCAATTTTCAAGAAATTAGGATTGGGCGAGGTAAAAGCAACCACAGTGTCACTTCAACTGGCTGATCGATCAATTAAATATCCGAGAGGTATTGTGGAAGATGTTTTGATAAAAGTTGACAAATTTATCTTTCCTGCAGATTTCATAGTTCTTGACATGGAGGAAGATTTTGAGGTACCACTTATCTTAGGTCGACCTTTTCTAGCAACAAGAAGAGCTCTTATTGATGTGCAACAAGGGAAGTTGATCCTTAGAGTTCAAGACGATCTTGTTTCATTTAATGTTTTTAAAGCAATGAAATATCCATCTGATGATAATTCTTGTTTTAGAATTGAGACAGTTGACAAGTTGGTGAATAAGGTTTTTCAGGAAAATATTTTTAAAGATCCACTTGAAGCATGTCTGATTCAACCAAGGGACAAAGATATTCAGAATGAGGAGATAAAGGAGTACGCAAATTTTATGGAGGCAATTCCACCATATTCAAGGCAAAAGGCAATTAAATTTGAGGAGTTGGGACAACACATTACAAAGCCTAAACCATCAATTGAAGAGCCTCCAATTCTTGAACTCAAACCCTTACCTTTTCTTTTGAAATATGCTTATTTAGATGGAGTTTCTTCTTTACCAGTAATTATATCTTCTTCTTTGACAGATTTGATGGAGGAACAATATAAACCCACTATCCAACCTCGGAGGCGTTTGAACCTAAAGATGCAAGAAGTAGTGAACGGTCAACGTTTGAAGCCCTACTTTGAAGATGGTTACAACAAGCAGAAGACCACCTTTGAACTTCATCCTCCAGATTAGCGACATCTGAGATAGTTTGGCTGAAAACTATAAAGCAAGCGCTTCTTGGGAGGCAACCCAAGCATTTTAATTATGTTTTTTTTTATTGTTAATTTTATTATGTTTTGCAAAAAAAAAAAAAAAGCTTAACTTTTTTCTGTTTTATCCAGGTTAATTTTTAGGGAGCACCTTTCAAGAGTTTAATCATCAAGATCATCTATGGACTTATCCTAAAATAGATTAACTCTAAAATTTATCTAACAGATCAAAATATAATTGAGAATAAATTTAAAACGAAATTTGTAGACTAAATGCAGTAAATCGATCGGATAAATATGTTAGAGCATCCGATTTCACCATAACCACTAGATATGAATTTCAGATTGTTGTGAATACAAGAACAATATCAAACATGTGATAGCGGAATTTCCTAACTTATTTACAATCCTATCTCTAGGTATAGCAAACCTACTCAATTTATTAATCCACTATATCTCTATGTGAATTAAAATAAACATAAGTGCATTAAAAACTATGAATATTCCCGGCTTACAATGAGTCTTTTGGATCACCTTATCACCGAAAGCTACACAAATAACGCAGTATATTTCTATCCACGTTTAATTCATGGTTATATATTATAATGAGCAATTGCATATTATCACTTCTCAGTCTCAAACATGCACATCAGATCATTCAAGTGGTGGCCAGTCACTCAAAAGCATTAACCACAATAATAAATAACTCACATGAATGAAATCAATTGTAAAACATAATAATCATGAAATTCACATCATCATGGTTAGGCTGCATCGTAGCCCTAACAAAAGAAAATTAGAACATAGTAGATGAAGAAATATAAATATAAATTAAACTCAACATCTTAAACCGAAGAACAAGAATTATATCACCACTTTTGTCTTCTCTTCAAAATACTTGAAAATCTCTCAGAACAATCAAAAAAAAATATAACAGAAAAACTATCTAAAACCTAGCTCTCCCTCTTTCTTTATTCTCCTCTTCATAGAATATATCCAAGATCTTTATCTCTAAGCAATTGCGCACAAAATCAGGGAGTAAATCAGAGGATTTTGATTTGATATCTATTTCCCACTGCTGCTTGATTTAAATTCCTCGATTTTGCCATCTTTTTCCTTATCTTCTCCATATATCATTATTCTGCATAAATAAGGAAAATTCAAATAATCAGAAAGAAATCCAAATATTTTCTCATAGATATTGCATTAATTGTTGCCTAAAATAGGTAAAAATAACTCTATTTTTATAGAGTTATCAATATATGAGAGAGAGAGAGATCGTGAATTGCTAGTGTTATCTTTATCTATAATTGACACTTAAATGGTGACTTTTACATTTCTTAACAAGAGAATGCATATCCATAACAATGTCTCTCCACAAGTGTAGTCCATAAGAATTTCTAAAAACTCTTCACTTGTTGAGTAGGCACAATTTCAAGCTCTCTCAACAACCACAAAAGGCTAAAAGTTTTTGTAACTTGCTTCTATGTTTCGATTGACTAATTCATTAATTACATGTTATTGAAAAAGTCTCTCGTATATCTATATTCGATCTTTTTTTAACAAAGAAAAAAGGGGGGAATGTCACATAAGCCTCGTGCTGGGTCTTGAGACATTATTGGCTCAAATGAAGCTTTTGCATAAATGTTTAGGGTAGTAAAACAGTTTGTCTGTCCACAGTTGCTGGAGTTTTGCGAACACACGATATTTACTTATAAAATAAATAAATGGAACCAAATCGACATGGACACTGGTTCGGCTGGAGGAAAATGAAATGGTATGAGTCGATTTTATCGGCTTATAGCAATAGGCAAAGGCAAGTGCTCTACCGGACTTACTACGTCGCAAAAGCAAAAAAAAAAAAAAAAAGAATACTGAACTAGCTCTAAAGATGGAGGAAGCAATTATTATGAAATGTCATAACGCGGACTTCGACTTGGAGTCATTAGTGGATTTTCATTTTTATGAACTTTAAAAAGGGGTAAACATTGACTCGACTTGGGAGTCATACACGGGCTTTAATTGAGAGGACCATGTTGGAAGATCGCAAGATATGCTTGGATATCTTTGGATTGCAATGAATATACAGCAGATCAATTAAAGTCTAATTTGTATATAATCTAGTCTGTACATGATTTAGTTACCTTTTACATTACACATGTATTGTGATATATACTTTTGATTGTACGTACAGAAATTAATGAAATAGACAGACATTGTCCTATTCACTTTCTTACATGGTATCAGAGCTACCTCTGATCTTGATATCGCTTCCGCAAGCTTCATCGAATTGCCTCCGTTCCTCTTCTGCTTCTGTTGTTGCAATCCTTGCAAAACAAAGCAGCTTCCGGTAGGAATTCGAATCCTTTTCTTTATGTCCTTGTTAACCTGCAACAAAACAGAACCACTTCAATTTCCATCAACCTATTCATCATGGCAAATCCACACATACCTACCTCAACCCCTGAAAATCAGCACGTTATTACCTCAAGTCCAGAGTCGACTGTTGTTACCTCATTGGCTGAGCATCAGTCCATCCAAGGGCAAACTCAAGCTCATCACACGCCCTGGCAACAATTTCCGGCTCAGTTCAATCCAGGGTTCAACTTTTCAGGGTACCCATATCAATGGATGCCATACCCATGGATTTCTGGACCTATCCCAGATTCATCACAGCCGGGCTACTAGAGCGTGCAGGTCTATGGAGGCCTACCGACCAACATTGGGGCAAGCTCAACCACCGACCAAGAGCAGACGGGCGGTTCAGCAAATTCAAATGCGGGTTTCTTCAATTCGGGACAAACGACAAACAGCACCGGTTTTCCAACGGGATTTCCAACAGGATTTCCTTTTCCTTTCGCGGCCGCCATGGGTAAGCTTGAACCCGGCGACGCGCTCTATGTTTCCACAGCAGACGGACCCAAGTTGAAGCTCATCAGCAACCATCTCACAGCATCCGAGAATTATTCGAGTTGGGCACGGGAATTCCGCTAAGCCCTTATCACAAAAGACAAAGAAGGGTTCATCGACGGAACAGTACCCGTTCCGACCGACGAGAAATTAGGGCGACAATGGAAAAAATGCAATCGACTTGTTCGTACATGGATCGGAAATTGCATCAGTCCAGAAATCGCCGCCGGTTTGCCTCCAACAGAGGACTCAAAATCATTTTGGGACAATATAAAAGAGATGTACGGGAAATTGGATCGAGCGAGGATATTCTCGCTGCATCAAGCCCTTTCCGAACTGAAGTAAGGAAACTCGACCATGACGGCCTGTTTCAACAGGCTATCAGCTCTCTGGAACGAGCTTGAAGCCGCCGAAGAAAAACTCATCGGGACCGAAGAAACTCTTCAACAATACAAGCGGATCAAGGACCGAGAGAAGGAGACTCGTTTTTTGCTAATACTCAACGAATCTTACCTTGCATTCAGGTCACAGATTCTGGCCATGGAGCCTCCGCCGCCGATTGGACGAATTTTCCAACTTGCGGTGCAAGAGGAGAGTTAGAGACTCGCCTCGACGGAGAACAAAGCATCGGCAACGGAGGGTCTGGCTCTCGCGGCTAGAATCGACAGGGGAGAAAGAGGGGCGAAAACCCTAGAGAAGAGGCGGAACCCCTCGCTAGGGTTTGCTGAACAAAGCCCCTTTAAGGGCTCGATAATGGACGGTCCAGATCGCGCGCAGCGATCGGACGACTCTAAAGGGCCGCGCTACGCGGATGATCTGGACGGCGTGGATGGCTCCGGATCAAATCAATCCAACGGCCCTCTTTTTTCGCGGAATTCTGGGCCGAACAAAGGGCCGAATTATGGGCTCAATTATGGGCCGGGCTATGGCTCGAATTTAAAGGCTAAAAGGCAAGCTATTTTGTGATTACTGCAAACGGCCCCATCACACAATTGACAGTTGTTGGAAATTGCATGGCCGCCCGGGAGAAAAAAAGAAGGAAATATCAGCAGCAACGGCTTATCAGCCCATGGGATCAATTAAACAGTTCATCACACATACTGAATATCAACAATTAATGCAAGCACTGCAAAAATTGGATATTCCAAAAAGGGGGAGCAACTTTACAGGTATTCTCATTGCTTAGTAAATAGCGTATCAAGGAATACTTGGATTATTGATTCTGGAGCTAGTGATCATATTGCCTGTGATAAGAAGCTATTTACTATTGTTCATAAAGCACTGGATAGTCATATTATTGTGCAATTGCCAAATGGAAATGTTGTTCATGTGACTGTAACGGGAACAGTCAAGCTTAGCTCTCAGCTCACTCTCACAAATGTTCTATATGTCCCAGAGTTTCAATTTAACCTCATTTCCGTGTCTAGAGCCTGTGAGGAAAATTCTTGTAAGGTTTCCTTTATTGCTGATAGTTGTCTGTTTCAGGCCCTTTCGACTGGGACACTGATGGGCTGGGGTAATCTGTCTGAAGGACTATATTTTTGGAAGAATTCGGCAAATCTTGATCAATTTCATTGTAATAAACAATCATTGTGTAATTTGACTACCAATGATAAACAATTCCTTTTGCATTCTAGAATGGGCCACAGTTCTTTATTTCCTTGTCCTCAATGTCATATTTGTCCTCTTGCCAAACAGTCTCGTGTTCCTTTTCCTTTGAGCTCAAATCGTGCAGATGATTCGTTTTCCTTATTACATGTTGATGTTTGGGGTCCTTACCACACACAAAATCATGATGGGTCCCGTTTTTTCTTAACCATTGTGGATGACCATTCAAGAGCCACATGGCTATTTCTCATGCAATCTAAGGGACATGTCATATCTCATTTACGGGCTTTTCTTTCCTTATCGAACACTCAATTTGGCAAGACAATCCGACGAATACGAACAGACAATGGGAGGGAATTCTTTAACCATGAATGTTCTGGTTTATTTTCTTCCCAAGGAATTTTGCATGAGAGTTCCTGCACATATACTCCACAACAGAACGGAGTAGTCGAACGGAAACATCGTTATTTATTGGATGTTGCTCGTGCCCTGAAACTTCAAGCTTCCATCCCTGACGATTTTTGGGGAGATTGTGTTATGACTGCGGCATATCTAATTAATAGAATGCCGACCAAGATTCTTGACAGGCGAAGTCCTTTTGAATTACTTTTTGGGAGAAAGCCAAATATGAGTCATTTGAAGATTTTTGGCTGTCAATGTTATGCCACTATAGTGGGGCCCCGAGACAAGCTCAATCCTCGTGCTCGCCGTTGTATCTTCATGGGATATCCCACATTACAAAAGGGGTACAGGGTTTACGATCCTTCTACAGGGGAATTTTTTGTTAGTCGAGACGTTTCGTTCCAGGAAGATATTTTTCCTTTTACTATACAGGAACCAAACACAGATGACCAAGGACATAAATCTTCCTCTCCTATTGAAGAGACTATCCATGGTCCAGAATATGTCTTATTTCCTGCACCTATAGATACAAGGGATTCTTCTGCATCCACCATGACATTGACGCCTTCCCTGGAATCCAGCCAACATATCTCCGATAATGAAGTTGTGCTTGATTCTACTTCAAATAATTCTAGTACGGCTTCCTTGTCGACTCCTATTGATAGTGGATCGGGTCCATCATCGCCTACAGACATCCCACCAAGGCGTTCTCGGCGAGTCCTGCGTCCACCAACTTGGACGACAGATTATGTATGTGGCGTCAGAAACTCGCCAGGTATTCTTTTCCAATCTCATCTTATGTTTCATTTGATCGACTGTCCGCGGGACATCGTTGTTGCATTTCTCGCATTTCTGAGGAGCGGGAACCATCCCATTATGATGAGGCGCGCACTGATCCAAAGTGGCAGCAAGCTATGACAGCAGAATTGCAAGCCTTAATGAACAACCACACATGGGAACTTGTCTACTTACCTAAAGATCAGAAGGCCATTGGGTGCAAATGGGTATACAAGATCAAATATCGGGCCGATGGATCCGTCGAAAGGTACAAGGCTCGATTAGTCGCTAAAGGGTTCACCCAAAAGGAAGGTTTTGATTATCATGAAACCTTCTCCCCTGTCGCTAAAGATGTTACTGTACGCTCATTTATCTCAGTAGCAGCCTTCCAGAACTGGCCCTTGCACCAGATGGATGTCCACAATGCCTTCTTACATGGAGATTTAGAGGAAGAAATTTATATGGACATTCCACAGGGCTTACGGAGACAGGGGGAGAATAGAGTATGTCGTCTCCGCAAATCCCTATATGGACTTAAGCAAGCTTCCAGACAATGGTATGCCAAATTTGCTGAATCCTTGATAGCTGCAGGTTTCCAACAATCCAGATTTGACTATGTTGTTTTCACACGGACTAAAGGTACGTCATCTATATACTTAATGATATATGTAGATGACATACTAATTATGGGAAACGATGAAATGGCTATTCAAGCTTTCAAAAGATACCTGCATTCCACTTTTCACATAAAAGATTTGGGTGCACCCAAATATTTCCTTGGAATAGAGATTGCACGATCAAATCAAGGAATATCTCTCAGCCAGAGAAAATTTGCATTGGAGATTATATCAGAAGCAGGTTTGTCAGGATGTAGGCCAGCTGTGATTCCAATCGAGCAAAATGTTAAATTAACTACGGCAGATTATGATGCTGAAGTGTCTCAACAAACAGATCCAGTACTTGAAGATCCATTGAGTTATCAAAAACTTGTCGGGAAACTCATATATTTGACTATGAACAGGCCAGACATTAGTTATGCCGTACAGACACTCAGCCAGTTCATGCACAAACCGAAGCAGTCTCACATGAATGATGCACTAAAAGTTGTGAATTACTTGAAGAAATGTCCTGGACTCGGGATTCTCCTTTCCAGTAAATGTGATATGAAGATGACAGCTTATTGTGATGCAGATTATGCTACCTGTTCGATGAGCAGGAGATCCATTACTGGCTTCTGCATTAAGATGGGAGATTCATTGCTTTCATGGAAAACCAAGAAACGGCCAACGATTTCTTTATCCTCGGCAGAGTCAAAATACCGAGCTATGGCGAAAACAACATGTGAGATAGTATGGCTACGAGGATTACTTCGGGATCTTGGAGTAAAAATTCAAGGAGCAACCAGATTATTTTGTGACAATGATGCGGCTCTTAAACTAGCATCAAATCCCATAGTGCATGAAAGAACGAAACATATAAAAGTGGACTGCCATTTTACTCGAGAGAAAATACAGGAGGGCATAATCGAGACAAAGGGGATTGGAACAGAAGAACAACCTGCAGATATGTTCACCAAACCTCTATGTCAAAGTCAGCATGCGTATCTCTTAAGCAAGCTCGGAGTCTTGGATATCTACAAGCCACCAGCTTGAGGGGGAGTGTTGGAAGATACGCAAGATATGCTTGGATATCTTTGGATTGCAATGAATATACAGCAGATCAATTAAAGTCTAGTTTGTATAAAATCTAGTCTGTACATGATTTAGTTACCTTTTACATTACACATGTATTGTGATATATACTCTCGATTGTACGTACAGAAATTAATGAAATAGACAGACATTGTCCTATTCACTTTCTTACAGACCATGTAAACTCTCTTTTTGCAATTGAAGACTGAAGCGATAGGTCCAATTCCTCACAATTATTAAATATTTTAGAATGATGCATTTGTCTCTCACACAGCACGTAAATTCCAAGTGCACAGGATATCCTAGAGATAAGAATCCACTCAGAATTCCAGATGTTCCAATGCATTAATCTTTGTTACTTATTCGAAATATATTTTTCATGCTGATATTTTTTGTAATTGAAATCATAACTCAGAATAGTAATTCTTCATGATACATTAGAAACACATTATACTGTCTATATTATCTTTAATGTGACTACAAAATCATGTCTTATCCTAATTACATGATAAAAAGAAGCCTACCACTATCGTTAGCACAAATGACGTTCGGTGTTCCCATATTTTGCTCCTCATACACGAGCAATCCACACTGCAGGTAACCTATGTCTAGCCTGTAATAGTTGGATATTAGCAATAATTACTCGACTTTTAGGGCAAATCCCAACCGGATCGACATTTCCACAATGAATGCAGACGAGAGCGAAGGACCATTGCATCTCTCTCTGAAATGCCTCCATTTTGGGGGCTTTGCCTATATGGTTGACTAACATATGAACTTTGTGGCTTGATTTGTCTCACACTCAAATTACCGCACCCTTACCCAATATACCTTTTAACGGTTCCAATTAAGATCTCTCTAACAACATAAATCTCTATACCTCTTTTACCGTGTCTCTATGATATCATGATGAATGGTACACTACCATCGTTATTTCAAAGTTAGTGATTTAGTTAAAATCAAAACACGCAATGTAGATCGAGAAATGACCTCAATATGAATAACGACAGAGGACCCAAAAGACTTAGACTTGATCCAAGACTAGCACTGCAAAAAACTAGACAAACTTGTCCACATTCTCCGTAATGGCACTGCTCTTGCTTCCAAGTTGGCGTGGACTTCTCGTCTTGATGGGGTCTGCTCATCAATTTACAAGCTCCAACTGCAAAAATGGATGGATGTGCCTTTTCTCCCTAATGACAACTGTCATGTGTGGACCTTAAATGCGCTGCATATCCATGATACATATGCATACACATAAGGTGCATGCATGTAACCACAAGTTGTCACGTTAGAAGAGAAATCTCTCCCTACCCTTCTCTATAAATGACCTGGTTTGATTAGAGGACCCTTATACTCTTCACTTTAAAACATGAATTCATCCTCTCCCTCATTGCTCATAGTGACTCTATTACTTATTTTAGATAATTCATGTGTGTGCTTCTGTAACAATTCAACATCCATTTGCAAAGAGAAAGAAAGAGAGGCTCTACTCCAGCTTCGACAAAGCCTCTTAGATCCATTCGGCTTGCTTTCTTCATGGAAAGGCAAAGATTGCTGCAGATGGAAAGGAGTCATTTGTGATGTAGTATATGGCCATGTCATCAAGCTCCAATTATTACCCCAACCAAGAAAAGACGACACTATCATGGGACCGAAGCTCTTCCTGTCCGGTGAGTTGAACTCTTCTTTCCTCCACTTGAGATACTTGAACCATTTGGACTTAAGCAAGATTGATTTCAATTATGGAAGAATTCCTGAATTTCTCGGTTCAATGAAAAGATTGAGGTACCTCAATTTGTCGAATGCTAACTTCTATGGAATGATTCCTCGACAATTGGGAAATCTCACCAAGTTGGAAGTCCTTGATTTTCATGATTACGCAAGAGGTTTGGTTGTGCAGTGTACATTGTGGGTTTCTTATCTGCGATCACTCAAGTACCTCGACATGAGTGGCTCAAAGATTGCGAACGAAAGAGTCCTCATGCAGGTGATCAGCACGCTCCAGCTTTATCACATTTGAGATTATCAAGTTGTGGACTACATGATTTTCATCTCTTTTCTGATCACTTGGGCAATTCTACTTCTCTTGTTCATCTTCAGTACCTTGATCTTTCGATGAATCTTTTCGAAGGTCCCATCCCGAGCACTTTATTTCAATACATGACTTTTCTCCAACATCTTGATCTTTCATTGAACTTTTTCAACTCATCAATTCCCATGCGATTTGACAAATTTACAAGCCTTGTTCATCTTAATCTAAACGGAAATAATTTTGACAGCATTGAAGAAGGCTTATTCTCGTTCTTAAAGAACAATCGGTACCTCAAGTCATTGCGTTTGTGTGATAACCAAATCAGAGAACAGATTTCAACAACCCAAGGAAATTCATCGGGACTCATCGAGAATAGCCTAGAGAGTCTAGAGATATGTTCAAATAATCTTAAGGGTGCTTTGCCCAATTGGTTGGTGTACTTCACGAACTTAAAACATATTCTGCTTTATGACAATTTCTTCTCTAATCCAATCCCTAGTGTTATTGGATCATTGTCAAACTTGGAAACACTAGATCTTTCAAATAGTGGATTGAATGGGGCCATTCCACCATCAATGGGTCAGTTGTCATCATTGAGATTGTTAGATCTTTCTAATAATCAATTGGCGGGGCAAATTCCCGAGTCATTAGGGAAATTGGGGGCTTTGCAATACTTGAATCTTGATGGTAATGATTTAGAAGGTGTGATTACTGAAATCCATTTTTCTAATTCGTCAAGGCTCAAGGAGTTGTACATTTGTGACAATTATAACTTGAGTTTTGAGGCAAAACCCAGCTGGATACCCCCTTTCCAACTAGTAACTATCTGGATGAACTCTTGTAAATTCGGAACTAAATTTCCTCGATGGATTAGGACACAAATGGCAGCCCAAGAAATCATACTTGTCAATGCTTCACTTTTTGGGCCCTTGCCGAAATGGTTAGCCAACTTGACATTTTCTTGGCTCGATCTATCTTACAATCAGATTACTGAGCCCTTGCCAAAATGGTCAAGCAACTTGACATTTTTTGAGCTTGATCTATCTTACAATCATATTACTGGGCCCTTGCCAAAATGGTCAGCCAACTTTACGTATTCCTATCTCGATCTATCTCACAATCAAATTACTGGGCCCCTGCCAGAATGGTTAGCCAACTGGATGATTTCCTTGCTCGATCTATCTTACAATCAGATCACCGGGCCCTTGCCCAACATGTCTATTAATTGTTCCTATTTAGATCTCTCCCACAACTTAATCTTTGGATCTCTTCCAACAGATATTGGTATTATGTACCAATTACATACTCTGTATCTCAATGATAACCAAATTAATGGTACTCTACCATCATCATTATGCGACATGGAGTTGTTTGATTTAAATCTTGCCAATAATAAACTATCCGGCAGTATTCCAAACTGTTGGAAGGTTTCTTTATTATTCTTGACCTTGTCATTCAATAAGTTGTCAGGAGTAATTCCTAGCTCACTTGGATCATTGCCCCACCTTACCACCCTTCACTTGAACGGAAACCATCTCAATGGGGAGCTTCCTCAGGCTTTAGATTATTGCACAAATCTGGTAATCTTAGACCTTGGAGAGAATAACTTCTCTGGAAGCATTCCGACATGGTTTGACGAAAGCTTTTCATCCTTGTTGATCTTGAGGCTACGAGAGAATAGGTTTGTCGGTAGCATCCCTTTGCAACTCTGCTCACTATCAGGATTGCAAATATTAGACATGGCAATGAACAATTTGAAGGGAACAATCCCACATTGTCTTGGCAATATGAGCGGCATGATCAACTTGAATCAAGACAATCCATCTGGATCTGTGGCCGTCGCTCCTATACAAGATATAGCTTCCTTCATGTTTGGAGTCGAGAATTGGGGTCAAGAGCACGTGGTTGAGATCTTAAAGGGGAGATATAATGAGTACACCAAAATTGATCTGCAACTTGTGGTCAATTTGGATCTCTCTAGCAACTTTTTGAGTGGGTCAATCCCTGAAGAACTTTCTTTCCTCTCGGGATTGCATGGCTTGAACTTTTCTCATAACCATCTTCATGGAAATATTCCCATTGGCATTGGGAATATGATGTCGCTCGAGTCTCTTGATCTTTCAAACAACCATCTCTCAGGGATAATTCCACAAGGCATTTCAGCGTTAACATCCCTAGAGCACCTCAACCTGTCGCAAAACGACCTCACAGGGCAGATTCCAAAAGGGAATCAAATCCAAACACTCGACGACCCTTCCATTTATGCCGGCAATCCTCTACTCTGTGGTGATCTTCTGAGAAATAAATGCCTTAACGCTGAGATGCCTCAACCACAGAAAATCCTTCACCCTAAAGATACACATGAAGAGGATAAGCTTGATAGGGCGTTGTTCTATGCGGTTGTAATGCTTGGATTTGTGATTGGGTTCTGGGGCTTTTTTGGAGTTTTGTTGTTCAAGAAGGATTGGAAACGTGCATATTTCAACTTTGCAAATCAAGTAGCAGACAAGGCATATGTGGCTATAGTAATGAAGGTAGCCAAGTTGAAGAGACTGGGAATGTCAAGAAGCGCGTAAGAAATGAACAATCTCATGCTCTCTCCCCTGTCTTTAGTTCTTCATTTCGAGAGTACTTAGAACTTGTGCTCATGTGATCTCTTCCCTTCCATGAGTTTGCTTATTCAGGTAATGTAATTAGCATTCTATGATGTCTATTTCTCAAAACACCACTCTTTATGTTGTATCTTCTTGGCCAAACTATGCTTTCTACTCTCTCTCTCTCTTTTCAGCCTAAATATTATTTCTACTCAACTTCTTTTCCCTATCAATGAGTGCTGGTTCGGACATATTTAAATGGGCCTCAACATTTGACGGGCCTCCAATTCTTGAATCATGAGGGGATGGTTAGGGAAATGGACAAACGGATTCCAAACGAGAAAATTTCCGCCTTGGTTGAATTTTAAAGTTACTGGTAATTTTCCATTCTTCCTGGTAAAAAGTTATGGCCAATAATTTTCTGGTAAGGATTTTACGAATGACCAAACAAAGAACTAAATTCCTATGTCCTCAGAAATTCTACAAGTATCATTGGTGATTTACCCACAATATAATAAACATACTAATATTCCACTAAAATAGTAACTTATGAACTTCTTTGAAATTTGGCAAGTGTTTTTTTAGTAGTATACCACTATGAATTGACCAATCTCCTAATTGTTTAGTCCATTGACAAGTCTTTTCAAGTTTTACAAGAGCGGTCTATAAACTACCAGCACTACAAGTAGTTTACTAACATCCTGAAAAAAATTGTAAATTATCAACTTTTTGGAAAATATTGACATTTTCAGGATTTTACCAACTCCTTTGAAATTATACAAGTGTCTTATGTGATATACTAATACTATAATACATTTACCAACATTGATTTGAAATAGTAATTTATTCTAGTGCTAGTGATTTACCTACGACCAAGGCAAAATTTTAGAGGAGCTTGTAATTTACTAATTCATTTGAAAGTTAAGTAATTTCTTGTAGTGGCAATAATATTCTAATGGATTACTAGATATTTGAATTGTTGGTTGTACTCTTTCCACCAGTATTAAATATCTATCAACTAAGTCTGACATCTACAAACAAACGGAAAATTTTGTACCTTTTTAAACGACCGGACCATAGAAAGCTGATCCCCTAAAGCTGAATTTTTTTTATCTTTTACATTCATTCGGAAACTAAAGTCACAGCTGAAGGCGCTAATTTGCCTATTGAAAATGGGGATAGTTCCAGTTCTTAATGTTTTGGACAGGATGAGTATTGCCTGGAAACTTATGTATTTTCAGCAACTATATAGAATCTGAATTTAACCTTACATAAAGTTAAAATTCTGGTTTTTAATCAGATTTAGCTTTACCTGCATTTGCCATCTTGAATTGCTTACGTTTACTTGAACATGGTGGATCTGTTTAGCACATTCGCCTCTGTAGCTAAAGAGATCGTCAGAAGCAGCTCTAAAAGTATCGCCACTGTGAAACACGATTCTGTTTGGGAAATTTCCCTTTGTTTGTCTTTCTTTTGAGTCGTTGTAAACCGCTGGCTGCACATAATTTCTATGGGAAACACTAGAAAAGAAAGTAAGCACGGCTACACATACCTACCCAATGTATTGAATCTTCCTCCGGCAAACACATCGTGGTCGAGTTGGGCAAGAGACTACAGCCAAATTGGAGTGGAAGGAGGCTTGTTCGGGGAGTTTCCGGCCTAATTCAGATCCTAGGAGGAGGCTCTACAGTTAACAAAGTTCTAGATGAGTCCGTCCTTCACCAATACCTTTGGCCTTGGGCTATAAAGAGAGAGATGAATGCGCAGACCACATCAAGCTCCCTTAAAATATAAATTGAGGTGGGAATTCAGAGTCCAGTGCTGGCGTTGGCGCACAAGACGTTAGAAACCAGAGCATCCTGGTCAGTAGAGAAAGAAAAAAACAAAGTGGGGAAGCATGTTTAAGATGAATGCCTGCGCACCAGTTTTGTCAAAAAGGAACCCCACCCACGCTATTGAATTCAAATCTAATCCAACGACTAAAAGAATTCTACCCTTTTTTCTAATATATTTCAAGACTCCAACAAATGTGGGGAAGATAAAACCTTGGAGCAGCCGTGCCTATGATGGCACCACAACTAAGCGGAGGCAGTTCAGATTAGAACGGGGCTAGATGATGCCAGAAGCTTCTGAATCTGTGCCTCTTGCTGAGGATATGGTGCTAGATAAGGAGGATAGTGTGTATGGTTCTGCGGGAGACTATTGCAAGAAAACTCATTTCATTGATAAAGAGAAATTCGCTATAGAAAAAGGAGGTCAAGATTCAAAAGAGCTTAATCAAGAGACAAAGCATATATTAGCAACCACTGCATTTGCATCTACTAGTAATCCCATTATGCTAAAATCATTAGTTTTGCACCAGCCACGAGAAATTACAGGGGTTGAAGGCTCCTCTCCTTCGAAGGCTTGCTTTCTTTGCTTTTTCCAAACCAGCCAGAAAATAGAGAGGATGCCCACAAGATAGCGATCTCCAACCCAAATTTTCTTGCACTCAGAACCCCCAACTATTTGACATGGCTCTATCAGATAAAACATTAAGATTTTCGATTTCCCTTTCTAGGCCATGCTGTTTTGGCAGCACTCGTTCTCCCTTTTAATTGCATCTTCACCGCCTTATATGCTCTTTTTTTTATGACAATTTGTTCCACTATCCTAGGTAGCCGCTATTTTCATTGAAAAATGATTAGTCAATAGTTTTTAATCTATCGTGAGAATTAGTTTGTGTTATACCACAAAAGGTCAAATAACAAATAATTATAAATTGTCGTGGGTCTACTCCTTCAAGAATTTTTAACTCACAACAAGCTGTTATTCTCACAGTAATCCAAAGACCGTTATGTTTGCGAACCCCATTTTCATTCGTCCTATTTTCTTTTATCAATTTTGATGCTCTATGCGTTGCTTCAAGACAAGTGACACAAAAAGGACTTGTTTTACTAGTTCTCTCATAGGACGAACGCTAGTAGATAGAGGAATAGTTTCTTTTATTCTCTTTTTGGGTTTTTCTTTTTCTTTAAACAAATTGGCGGGAGGATGCTTCGTTTGTGTTGATTTTGTGGTTCGGCGTACAATACAGCATCATCTGCGAGCTGACTCAAATGGAATCCGTCCGGTTCGGACTCTCTCCATATGTCTCAGGGCTTCGAATCTGAGTTGGCAACTCGCAGAAGTCGTTTCTGTCTCTCATGAGGACTTAGCTGCTCATGGACAATTCGATTTCATGGGACGAGATGAGGCGACGTTCATCTTGTGGCTGCTAGCGGAATTAGGGTTTTAATTTAGTATTTTTAAATTTTAGTTTAAATGAAATATGTATAAAATCAGATTGACATCTTTTGTCTCATGTTTCATATTTTAGTCACGGAGAGGAAATACTAAAAAAAAATTATGCCGACATTTTCTGTTAGCCAAGTTGGCCAGACTTAATAGAATGACTCGATTGTAGAACTTGGTTGTACTTTTATAAGTTTTAAGACTTAATTGCACTTTTATGACAAGTTTTAAAATTTTCATCGCATTTATCCCAAAATAAAAAGAATATTGGATTAGCTCTAAAGAAGAAGGAGCCGACGATCATTCAAAAAGTCATAACGTTGACTTCAACTTGGAGTTATCCGTGGACCTTCATTTTCATGAACTTTAAAAAGTGATTGACAGTTTATGAACTTGGCGTATAAGTTATACCCTAACTTTCATTTTCGTGAACCAAAAGACCTTAGTTTATATTTAGACACACGAAAAATATGAAATATTAACAAAGTAAAAATCTCAATCATAAAATGGAAGTTCAGACTAGTAATTCCAAATTATACACTTATCATCGAAAGTCGTGAAATACCACAGGATCACGCAAAAATATAAATCAAGAAAAATACAAAAATTTGTTTCGAGTTCTAAATTATAAATTGCCCAATTTTTAGAATCTAGGACCTAGTACCTACCTACATACCTTGGAACTTGGAACTAGATAGGGGAACTTGCAACCGAATAGGTTCCCGTCGGTCCAGTTCTCAGAACCGGCCTGGTTGGTCCTGGTTAGTAGGTTCTATATTTTTTCTTAGAATCATGCTCACCCTTACCTTGTAACCAACAACCGCACGTTACACATGCGATGAGATATGTTGTTATTGGGCTTCTTTGCCGATCTTGGAAACCCTTTCAAACCTCTTGGGCCTCCTCCTGGCCTCGTTTTCACACCTAAGAAAAAGAAAATGGGCTGATAAATCAAAATCGCAAAAGGTGCAAAACATGGAATAGTGACGGGCCGGGCCCTCTCGTTCCACCTCCTCGATTTGGCAATATCGGTGGGAAATGGGGGTGTTGCATTTTTCGTAAGGTTGCTTGGCTAACGCCTCACGAGCGTCTCATACTATAGTCTCTTCAAAGCAACGACAAGTCCTAACGAATTTTAGGAAGCCACCAACCCTGTAGGATTTTCGGAATTTTGTAGCATCCTACATAAAAATTAGGATTAACATCCATGAAAAATCTCAAACTGGTAATACTCATGATGAATTTTCCAAAAACAATTTTTTTGACCATGAAAAAAGCGCCAAATCGGTATACTTGTGAAAAATTCACTCAACGTTATAAATTCCATTTCTATTCTTATCTTACCTCAAACTAATTTTTTTACAATAAAAAACTACAAATTGGTACGTTTGTGATAAATATATCCCTAGTTAGTTTCTGTCAAATTTGATTAATACCACCAAAAACCACAAATTATTACATATGTGACAACGCGAAAGGTAAAACCCCAGACTAATATACCCATCAACTATCACGTGTGGATTAAATAATTTAACCATAAAATTTAACTAAAAATTAACAAAGAGCAAATTTATCACAGATATATAAGTTATGCAACTTTTTATAGCGAGCATTAATAACATGGAGATGTTAATATCCATTAATATTTTTATTTTATTCTTTTTATTTCTTTCTTTTGTTTCCATTGTGCAAGGCGAGGTGTGGCCGATGAGGGTCACTAGAGCGCACTAGCCACTAGGCAAGGGCCACGAAGCCCTTACCCAAATCTAGGCGAGAGTAGCCTCACCATGGCCGTGCTAGCTATAAGCGAAGGTGGCCTTGTCTACGGCTGGAAAAGCCATGGCTACCTTTGCCTACAACCACGCCTCGTGATGGTCTGGGCGAGGAAGAAGGAAGGGAAGGAAAAATATAGAAAGAGAGATAAAATTTCAAAAATATTAAAATATTTATTAAAAATTATGCACTTAAGCATCGTTTGCTCTGCGTAGGTAAGTTGGCCGGCATTCATGTCAGCGGTTTCCAACTTTTTTTTTTTTGGTCAACGGTTTCCAACTTAAATTAATCACATAAATTGAATTGACATAAATACAAAAAGTTTATGATTTTTCAATAATTTTCCCTTTTCCTAACTAGCCTCATCAATTGATTTGTGGAAATGAAGTTCTTCTCGCGGTTGAGATGTATCAAAGTTTAAGATTTATCGTTCGAGTCATTACATTTTCATATAATTTGTCGTCACCCGATGAAAAAAAAAATCCTAGACGCATGCACGGTCGCATATGGGCTTGCGGAAAGATCTCTTCTTGGACAAATTGCAAGCCCACGTCTCCGTTCGAATTCAACCCACCAGATCCTTACAATTATTGGCTCCGCGAGATGTGTTGTTATAGGGCTTCTTCGCCCGACCCCGGAAACCTTTCAAACCTCTTGGGCCTCCTGGCCTTGTTTCACACCTAACAAAAAAGGAAAGGGCTAATGATCAAAATTGCTCGGACCTAAGCAAGTCCTTAAAAGACTTCATCTTGATCATCGTCCCAATTTCGAGACCATGAGGATGTAAAATAACTAGAAGATATTGTCGGACACGGGCAAGAAAAATATACTGCACCAATTGGGGGCATAGGGCGCCTGGCTACCGATGCATTAAAATAAAGAATATATCCTTGGAGCTCGCCGTTCCTATATATTAAACAGACAAATCATGGAGGCCCATGCAAGAGTTTCGGCTACAAATTCCACCTAGAACATACTCATTTGAACAAGTTCCTCAATTTTGAGAATCTGAAATCTACCTTACATACCTTAAAGCCTACCGTATCATAAATTCCAGAGTCAGTTTCGGGATCTACTCATATTCTACCTGTATTATTAATTGAACGATTGCGATTAATTATCATCTTTAATGACCACCACTCGTTGCTATAATTCACTGATTATAATTTATATTTAAACACACGAAAAATATGAGACGTTAACAATGTAAAAAAATTTAGCCATAAAATAGAAACTTAGACTAATAGTCCGAATACCATAGGATCGCAAAAAGACATGGATCAAGAAAAGCACAAAATTTGTTATACCTCGAAATAATTTGAAACCGAACAAGTTCCCACCATCCGGTTCTCTAGTGGTAGGTTTTATCTTGGAATCATACTCATCCCCTACCTTGTACCCGACAACCATAGAATACACATGTGGTGAGATGTGTCATGGGGCTTCTTTGCCGATCTCGGAAACACTTCAAACCTCTTGGGCCTCCTCCTGGCCTCGTCTTCACACCTAAGAAAAAGAAAAGGGGCTGACAAATCAAAATCGCGAATGGCGCAGAACATGGAATAGTGACGGGCCCTCCCGTTCCACTTCCTCGATTCGGCAATATTGTCGGAAAAAGGAGGTGTCCCATTTTTCCTAAGGTTGCTTGGCAACGACAAATTGGAGTCGCTTCAAAGCAACGACAACTTCTAACGAATTTTAGGAAGCCACCGCCCCTGTCGGATTTTCGAAATTATGTATCATCCAACATATAAATTAGGATTAATATCCATGAAAAACCTCAAACTGATAATACCCATGATGAATTTTCCAAAACTAATTCTTTTTATCACAAAAAAACTCAAATCGATACACCCGTGATAAATTCACTCAACGTTATAAATTCAAATTATATTCTCATCTTATTACAAAAAACTACAAGTTGGTATATTTACAATAGATATAAACCCATTAATTTCCGTCAAATTGAATTAATATCAAAAAAAATCATAAAGTATCATACATCTGACAAAATGGACGGTAGAATTCCATATTGATATATTCATCAATTGTGATGCCTTGTCAAATTTAATAATTTGATCGAAAAATTTAATTATAATTAACGAAATGTAAATTTATTGCGGGCCTAGGACTTTTCACGTAATTCATGCTAAAAATTATAGCCCTGCGCCGCGAACATACGGCTGGGGCAGCCCTTTTTTCATGGCGAGCATTTATAACATCGAGATGTTGTGAATTTTTTTATTTTTTTTATTTTTTTTTATTTTTTATTTTTTTTATTTTTTTTTTGGGGTCAGAGAGACGTTGTGAAGTTAGGTCTCTATCCTTTCGGTCGCGTTTTGTAGGCGTACATGGAGGAGGAGGAGCCACCGGATTTCGATGCAAAACAACGAGCGCGTGCTTTTGAGGGAGAAAAAAAAAACAAAAAAAAAAAAAAAGGGAAAAAGATGTTTATCCAAAAGGCTGGTGCGCTGTTGTGCGCGCGCGCGGGCCACTCTCTAAAGCATAAATTTATACTTGATCTAGGTTTAATTAGAGGATCCCTAAACCCCCACTCTCTAAAGCATAAATTTATTCTCTGCCAGGGCCTGCGAGACTATCCCCCATTGCTCATGGGGAGGTCCTTTCACTATTAACTCTATTGCTCTTTTTAAATAATTCATGTGTTTGCTTATGTAGAAACTCAACTTCCATTTACAAAGAGCAAGAAAGAGAGGTTTTGTTCCAGCTTAGACAATGCATCATAGACCCATCTCAATTTATGTTAATGAATTTTTCTTTAAGTATTCCGGATTTTAGTATCCTCGAAATTCAAGTTATGGAAAAATACATTTTGCATTCCACGAACCCTAAATGGCAAAACTAGAAAAGCGATTTAGAAGCTACTTACTACTGTAGCTCACTATCATTGTCAAATCATTCAAATAATCTTCCGGCTCAACACATTTCAAAAATCAAAGGAAGGAAAGGTACATTAAAATGTTTAGCATCGTTTTGATCAAACATGTTAAATTTTAAGTGTAGTTTAATTTCCTCGTTAGTTGATGCATGTTTTGTAAAGATCTTTTTATTCTAATTATAGAAAGCTATGTGTGAGGGAAAAAAATTAACAGGGCAAAACAAAGCATGCGACGCACTTCAAGGAAGAAAAGTTTTCAAAAGATAACTGTAGAGAAAGTAAATTTCCGTGTCCTTTGTTAGGTTCTCATGCTTCCTTCTCAGTCAAACTTAAACTATATAATAAAAAGCTTCACTAAAAAAAGAAGAAGACAATATTGGTGAACTAAGTCTTATAAAAATAAATATTGAGCCTGTTTTATGATTACACATTATTGATTTGACTATGCTAACTACAATCGATCCAACAATGAAATAAAAGGGACACTTGGTGTGACCTATTTCATAGGGAGACCATCATGATATTCCACTATAAATCAAATGACATAAAAGATATTACAATTACATTTGAGTCACTCAAACACTCTCAATATTTTTTTTTTGTCCCTTATTAAACTCAATTATGTTTAGCCCTTATAATTTCTCTCAAAATATATCTCAATATCGCAAAGAATTTTCAAATCTTATCACATGATTTCACGGCTTGAACACCAACTTCATGACACTTAATTCATGAATTTTTCTCCAACAATCGTACGAGAATTCCAGAGTCTCGAGAACTCTCCATCAACGGCAAATCAACAAGGCTAACTCCCAAAAGGGATTTGCTTATTTTGTATGCTAAACGAGGAACTCTAGGCCTTGCCGAATCCAAAGCAAATTTGGGAAGTTGATATCCCTAATTTGTACTAAAACTTAATCAAATTTGGACTTTCCTTTTAAGTCTTTAATTTTATTGCTAATTTGTTAATTCGAATTCCCAAATAGGAAATCTCTTATATGAATTTAGACTTTTGCTTATAAGCTCAAACTCAAGACATATTCCGACACTAATACGAAGCAAAGTTGGGAAGAGAGCTTAATTGAGTTGATTCATTCATGCTTAGCGATAAGAGGAAGAAGGATATTCTTCGTGTTTTGTAGAAAAACTTATATATATTTGTGGTGATGAAAAACTTTTTTATATTTGTGGTGTTGAAGTGCCTCTCTCTCTCTCTCTCTCTCTCTCTCTCTCTCTCTCTCTCTCTCTCTCTCTCTCTCACGCTTTATTCAATAGCTTCCTGTGCCCAAGGCACCTTCTTAACAATGACAAGCTTAGGGTGGAACTGCTCGAGCGATTATCAAACATATGTTCATGTCCATTATCAGATGAAACGGTTGAGACCAATCCTTTGTACTCCTAATGCAAAACTATTGAAGCACTTTCAGAATACCAGAAACTTGGAAATTTATGAGAAGTAATTAGTCGAAAGCACTTGATGTATATTCTTATTAGTTCCAAGTTCTCGACTATAATGCAAAAAGCTAGAAACTTTACCAATTGATCATGACATCGACATGAGAGAGAGAGAGAGAGAGAGAGAGAGAGAGAGAGAGAGAGAGAGGATTCGTGAATTACTAGTGTTATCTTTATCTATAATTGACACTTAAATGGTGGCTTTTACATTTCTTAATAAGAGAATGAATATCCATAACAAAGTCTCTCCACAAATGTAGTCCATAAGAATTTCTATAACTCTTCACTTGTTGAGTAGGCACAACTTCAAGCTCTCTCAACAACCACAAACGGCTAAAAGTTTTTGTAACTTGCTTCTATGTTTTGATTGACTAATTCATTAATTACTTGTTATTGAAAATGTCTCTCGTATATCTGGATTCAGTCTTTTTTTAACAAAGAAAAGAGGGGGGAATGTCACATAAGCCTCGTGCTGGGTTTTGAGACATTATCGGCTCAAATGAAGCTTTTGCATAAATACTTGGGGTAGTAAAACAGTTTGTCTGTCCACAGTTGCTGGAGTTTTGTGAAAACACGATATTTACTTATAAAAAAATAAATAAATAAATGCAACCAAATCAACATGGACACTGGTTCGGCTGGAGGAAAATGAAATGGTATGAGTCGGTTTTATCGGCTCATAGCAATGCGCAAAGGTGAGTGCTCTACTGGACTTACTACGTCGCAAAAGCAAAAAACAAAAAGAATACTGAACTAGCTCTAAAGATGGAGGAAGCCATTATTATGAAATGTCATAACGTTGACTTCGACTTGGAGTCATCAGTGGATTTTCATGAACTTTTAAAAGGGGTAAACATTGACTCGACTTGGAGTCATACACGGGCTTTAATTGAGAGGACCATGTGAACTCTCTCTTTTTGCAATTGAAGACTAAAGCGATAGGTCAGATTCCTCACAATTATTAAATATTTTAGAAGGATGCATTTATCTCTCACACGGCACGTAAATTCCAAGTGCACAAGATATTCTAGAGATAAGAATACACTCAAAATTCCGGATGTTCCAATACATTAATCTTTGTTACGTATTCGAAATATATTTTTCATGCTGATATTTTTTGTAATTGAAATCATAACTCAGAATAGTAATTCTACATGATACATTAGAAACACATTATACTGTCTATATTATCTTTAATGTGACTACAAAATCATGCCTTATCCTAATTACATGATAAAAAGAAGCCTAACACTATCGTTAGCACAAATGATGTTCGGTGTTCCCATATTTTGCTCCTCGTACACGGGCAATCCACACTGCAGGTAACCTATGTCTAGCCTGTAATAGTTGGATATTAGCAATAATTACTCGACTTTTAAGGAAAATCCCAACCGGATTGACATTTCCACAATGAATGCAGACGAGAGCGGAGGACCATGGCATCTCTCTCTGAAATGCCTCCATTTTGGGGGCTTTGCCTATATGGTTGACTAACATATGAACTTTGTGGCTTGATTTGTCTCACACTCAAATTACCGCGCCCTTACCCAATATATATACCTTTTAACGGTTCCAATTAAGATCTCTCTAACAACTTAAATCTCTATACCTCTTCTACTGTGTCTCTATGATATCATGATGAATGGTACACTACCATCGTTATTTCAAAGTTAGTGATGTAGTTAAAATCAAAACACGCAATGTAGATCGAGAAATGACCTCAATATGACTAACGACAGAGGACCCAAAAGACTTGACTTGATCCAAGACTAGCACTGTAAAAAACTAGACAAACTTGTCCACATTCTCCGTAATGGCACTACTCTTGCTTCCAAGTTGACGTGGACTTCTCGTCTAGATGGGGTCTGCTCATCAATTTACAAGCTCCAACTGCAAGAATGGATGGATGTGCCTTTTCTCTCTAATGACAACTGTCATGTGTGGACCTTATATGTGCTGCATATCCACGATACGTATACATACACATAAGGTGCATGCATGTAACCACAAGTTATCACGTTAGAAGAGAAATCTCTCCCTACCCTTCTCTATAAATGACATGGTTTGATTAGAGGACCCTTATACCCTTCACTTTAAAACATGAATTCATCCTCTCCCTCATTGCTCATGGGGAGTTATTGTTCCCGAGTGTTCACACTAGTGACTCTATTACTTATTTTGGATAATTCATGTGTGTGCTTCTGTAACAATTCAACATCCATTTGCAAAGAGAAAGAAAGAGAGGCTCTACTCCAGCTTCGACAAAGCCTCTTAGATCCATCCGGCTTGCTTTCTTCATGGAAAGGCAAAGATTGCTGCAGATGGAAAGGAGTCATTTGTGATGTAGTATATGGTCATGTCATCAAGCTCCAATTATTACCCCAACCAAGAAAAGACAACACTATCATGGGACTGAAGCTCTTCCTGTCTGGTGAGTTGAACTCTTCTTTGCTCCACTTAAGATACTTGAACCATTTGGACTTAAGTAGGATTGATTTCAATCATGGAAGAATTCCTGAATTTCTCGGTTCGATGAAACGATTGAGGTACCTTAATCTGTCGATTGCTAACTTCTATGGAATGGTTCCTCGACAATTGGGAAATCTCACCAAGTTGGAAGTCCTTGATCTTCATGATAACACCGGAGGTTTGGTTGTGAAGGACACCCTGTGGGTTTCTTATCTTCGGTCGCTAAAGTACCTCGACATGAGTGGCTCAAAGATTGCGAATGAAAGAGTCCTCATGGAGGTGATCGGCACACTCCCAGCTTTATCGCATTTGAGATTATCAAGTTGTGGATTACATAATTTTCATCTCTTTTCTGATCACTTGACCAATTCTACTTCTCTTGTTCATCTTCAGTACCTCGATCTTTCGAATAATCTTTTCGAAGGTCCCATCCCGAGCACTTTATTTCAAAACATGACTTCTCTTCAACATCTTGATCTTTCATTGAACTATTTCAACTCATCAATTCCCATGCGGTTTGACACATCTAGAAGCCTTGTTCATCTTAATCTAAAGAGAAATGATTTTGACAGCATTGAAGGAGGCTTATTCTTGTTCTTAAAGAACAATCGGTACCTCAAGTCATTGCGTTTGTGTGGAAACCAAATCAGAGAAGAGATTTCAACAACCCAAGGAAATTCATCGGGACTCATCGAGAATAGCCTAGAGTGTCTAGAGATATGTTCAAATAATCTTAAGGGTGCTTTGCCCAATTGGTTGGTGCACTTCACAAACTTAAAACATATTCTTCTTTACAACAATTTCTTCTCCAATCCAATCCCTAGTGTTATTGGATCATTGTCAAACTTGGAAACACTAGATCTTTCAGAAAATGAATTGAATGGGGCCATTCCAACATCAATGGGTCAGTTGTCATCATTGAGATCGTTAGATCTTTCTTATAATCAATTGGCGGGGCAGATTCCTGAGTCATTAGGGAAATTGGGGGCTTTGCAATACTTGGATCTTGGCAGTAATCATTTAGAAGGCGTGATTACCGAAATCCATTTTTCTAATTCGTCAAGGCTCAAGGAGTTGTACATTTATGACAATTATAACTTGAGTTTTGAGGCAAAACCCAGCTGGATACCCCCTTTCCAACTGGAAATTATTTCGATGAGTTCTTGTAAATTCGGAACTAAATTTCCTCGATGGATTAGAACACAAGTGGAAGCCCAAGAAATCAGGCTTGCCAATGCTTCACTTTTTGGGCCCTTGCCGAAATGGTTAGCCAACTTGACGTTTTCTTGGCTCGATCTATCTTACAATCAGATTACTGAGCCCTTGCCAAAATGGTCAAGCAACTTGACATTTTATAAGCTCGATCTATCTAACAATCATATTACTGGGCCCTTGCCAAAATGGTTAGCCAGCTTGACGTTTTTCGAGCTCGATCTATCTTACAATGAAATTACTGAGCCCTTGCCAAAATGGTCAAGCAACTTGACATTTTCTAAGCTCGATCTATCTAACAATCATATTACTGGGCCCTTGCCAAAATGGTCAGCCAGCTTGACGTCTTCCGAGCTCGATCTATCTTACAATGAAATTACTGGGCCCCTGCCAAAATGGTTAGCCAACTGGAAATTTTTCTGGCTCGATCTATCTTACAATCAGATTACCGGGCCCTTGCCTAACATGTCTATTAATTGTTCCTATTTAGATCTCTCCCACAACTCGATCTTTGGGTCCCTTCCAACATATATTGGTATTATGTACCAAGTGTATACTATGTATCTCAATGATAACCAAATTAATGGTACTCTACCGTCATCATTATTCGACATGGAGTTATTTGATTTAAATCTTGCCAATAATAAACTATCTGGCAATATTCCGGACTGTTGGAAGGGTTCTTTAGTATTCTTGACCTTGTCATTCAATAAGTTGTCCGGAGTAATTCCTAGCTCACTTGGATCATTGCCCCACCTTACCACCCTTCACTTGAACGGAAACCGTCTCAATGGGGAGCTTCCTCAGGCTTTAGATTATTGCACAGATCTGATAATTTTAGACCTTGGAGAGAATAACTTCTCCGGAAGCATTCCGACATGGTTTGACGAAAGCTTTTCGTCCTTGTTGATCCTGAGGCTACGAGAGAATAGGTTTGTCGGCAGCATCCCTTCGCAACTCTGCTCACTATCAAGCTTGCAAATATTAGACATGGCAGTGAACAATTTGACAGGAACAATCCCACATTGTCTTGGCAATATGAGCAACATGATCAACTTGAATCAAGGCGATCCATCTGGATCTGTGGCCGTCGCTCCTATACAAGATATATTTTCCTTTGCATTTGGAGCCAATCATCCGAATTGGGATCGAGAGCAAGTGATTGAGATCTTGAAGGGGAGGTATAATGAGTACACCAAAATTGATCTGCAACTTGTGGTCAATTTGGATCTCTCTAGCAACTTTTTGAGCGGGTCAATCCCCGAAGAACTTTCTTTCCTCTCAAGATTGCATGGCTTGAACTTGTCTCACAATCATCTTCATGGAAATATTCCCTTTGGCATTGGGAATATGATGTCGCTCGAGTCTCTTGATCTTTCAAACAACCATCTCTCAGGGATAATTCCACAAGGCATTTCAGCATTAACATCCCTAGAACATCTCAACCTGTCGCAAAATGACCTTACAGGGCAAATTCCAAAAGGGAATCAAATCCAAACACTCGACGATCCTTCCATTTATGCCGGCAATCCTCTACTATGTGGTGATCTTTTGAGAAATAAATGCCTTAGCGCTGAGACACCTCAACCACAGAAAATCCTTCACCCTAAAGATACACATGAAGAGGATAAGCTTGATAGGGTGTTGTTCTATGTGGTCGTAATGCTTGGATTTGCGATTGGGTTCTGGGGCTTTTTTGGAGTTTTGCTATTCAAGAAGGATTGGAGATGTGCATATTTCAACTTTGCAGATCAAGTAGTAGACAAGGCATATGTGGCTATAGTAATGAAGGTAGCCAAGTTGAAAAGACTGAGAATGTCAAGAAGCGCATAAGAAATGAACAATCTCATGCTCTCTCCCCCGCCTTTAGTTCTTCATTTTGGGAGTACTTAGAACTTGTGCTCGTGTGATCTCTTCCCTTCCATGAGTTTGCTTATTTAGGTAATGTAATTAGCATTTTGTGATGTCTATTTCTCAAAACACCACTCTTTCTATTGTATCTTCCTGGCCAAACTATGTTTTCTACTCTCTCTTTTCGGCCTAAACTATGCTTTCTACTCTCTCTCTTTTGAGCCTCAATATGATTTCTACTCGACTTCTTTTCCCTATTAATGAGTGCTGGTTCGGACAGATTTAAATGGGCCTCAACATTCGACAAGCCTCCAATTCTTCAATCATGAGGGGATGGTTAGGGAAATAGGCAAATGAATTCAAAATGAGAAAATTTCCGCCTTGGTTGAATTTTAAAGTTGCCGGTAATTTTCCATTCTTCTTGGTAAAAAGTTGTGGCCAATAATTTTCTGGCAAGGATTTTACGAATGACCAAACAAATAACTAAATTCCTACATCCTCAGAAATTCTACAAGTATCATTGGTGATTTACCCACAATATAATAAACATACTAATATTCCACTAAAATAGTAACTTATGAACTTCTTTGAAATTTCGCAAGTGTTTCTTTTAGTGGTATAACACTATGAATTGACCAATCCCCTAATTGTTTAGTCCATTAACAAGTCTTTTCAAGTTTTACAAGCTCAGTCTATAAACTACCAGCACTACAAGTAGTTTACTAACGTCCTGAAAAAATTGTAAATTATCAACTTCTTGGAAAATATCGACATTTTCAAGATTTTACCAACTCCTTTGAAATTATACAAGTGTCTTATGTAATACACTAATACTATAATACATTTACCAACATTGATTTGAAATAGTAATTTATTCTAGTGCTGGTGATTTACTTACGACCAAGGCAAAATTTCAGACGAGTTGGTAATTTACTATTTCATTTGAAAGTCAAGAAATTTCTTGTAGTGGCGATAATATTCTAACGGATTACTAGATATTTGAATTGTTGGTCGTACTCTTTCTACCAGCAATGTTAAATATCTATCAATTAAGTCAGCAATCTACTAACAAACGGAAAATTTTGTACCTTTTTAAACGACTAGACCATAGAAAGCTGGTCCCCTAAAGCAGAATTATTATTTTTTTCTTTTACATTCATTCGGAAACTGAAGTCACAGGTGAAGGCGCTAATTTGCCTATTGAAAATGGGGATAGTTATCGACCAAAAAAAAGAAATGGGGATAGTTCCAGTTCTCAATGTTTTGGACAGGATGAGTATTGCCTGGAAACTTATGTATTTTCAGCAACTATATAGAATCTGAATTTAACCTTACATAAAAATAAAATTCTGGTTGCTAATCAAATTTAGCTTTACCTGCATTCGCCATCTTGAATTGCTTACGTTTACTTGAACACGGTGGATCTATTTAGCACATTCGCCTCTGCAATTAAAGAGATCGTCAGAAGCAGCTCTAAAAGTATCGCCACTGTGAATCACGGTTCTGTTTGGGAAATTTCCCTTTGTTTGTCTTTCTTTTTAGTCGTTGTAAACCGCTGGCTGCACATAATTTCCATGGGAAACACTAGAAAAGAACGTAAGCACGGCTTCACGTGCCTACCCAATGTATCGAATCTTCCTCTGGGAAACACATCGCGGTCGAGTTGGGCAAGAGACTACAGCCAAATTGGAGTGGAAGGAGGCTTGTTCGGGGAGTTTCCGGCCGAATTCAGATCCTAGGAGGAGGCTCTGCAGTTAACAAAATTCTAGATGAGTCCGTCCTTCTCCAATACCTTTGATCTTGGGCTATAAAGAGAGAGATGAATGTGCAGACCACATCAAGCTCCCTTAAAATATAAATTGAGGTGGGAATTCAGAGTCCAGTGCTGGCGTTGGCGCACAAGACGTTAGAAACCAGAGCATCCTGGTCGGTAGAGAAAAAAAAAAAACAAAAACAGATTGGGGAAGCAATGTTTAAGATGAATGTCTGTGCACCAGAAAGGAACCCCACCCACGCTATTGAATTCAAATCTAATCCAACGACTAAAAGAAATCTATCCTTTTTTCTAATATATTTCGAGACTCCAACAAATGTGGGGAAGATAAAACCTTGGAGCAGCCGTGCCTATGATGGCACCACAACTAAGCGGAGGCAGTTCAGATTAGAACGGGGCTAGATGATGCCAGAAGCTTCTGAATCTGTGCCTCTTGCTGAGGATATGGTGCTAGATAAGGAGGATAGTGTGTATGGTTCTGCGGGGGACTATTGCAAGAAAGCTCATTTCATTGATAAAGAGAAATTCGCTATAGAAAAAGGAGGTCAAGATTCAAAAGAGCTTAATCAAGAGACAAAGCATATATTAGCAACCACTGCATTTGCATCTACTAGTAATCCCATTATGCTAAAATCATTAGTTTTGCACCAGCCATGAAAAATTACAGGGGTTGAAGACTCCTCTCCTTCAAAGGCTTGCTTTATTTGCTTTTTCCAAACCAGCCAGAAAATAGAGAGGATGCCCACAAGATAGCGATCTCCAACCCAAATTTTCTTGCACTCAGAACCCCCAACTATTTGACATGGCTCTATCAGATAAAACATTAAGATTTTCGATTTCCCTTTCTAGGCCATGCTGTTTTGGCAGCACTTGTTCTCCCTTTTAATTGCATCTTCACCGCCTTATATGCTCTTTTTTTATGACAATTTGTTCCACTATCCTAGGTAGCCGCTATTTTCATTGAAAAATGATTAGCCAATAGTTTTTAATCTATCGTGAGAATTAGTTTGTGTTAGACTACAAAATGTCAAATAACAAATAATTATAAATTGTTGTAAGTCTACTCCTTCAAGAATTTTACAGCTCACAACAAACTCTTATTCTCGTAATAATACAGAGACTGTAATGTTCGCAAACCCTATTTTCTTTTATCAATTTTGATGCTCTGTGTTGCTTCAAGACAAGTGACACAAAAAGGACTTGTTTTACTAGTTCTCTCATAGGACGAACGCCGGTAGATAGAGGAATAGTTTCTTTTATTCTCTTTTTGAATCTTTCTTTTTTTTTTAAACAAATTGGCGGGAGGATGCTTCGTTTGTGTTGATTTTGTGGTTCAGCGTACAATACAACATCGTCCGCAAGCTGAGTCAAATGGAACCTGTCCGGTTCGGAGTCTCTCCATATGTCTCAAGGCTTCGAATCTGAGAGGTGCCCATGGGGACCAATGCCGGGGAAGTAGACCGGGGATTCGCCTATAGTTGGCGACTCGCAGAGGTCGCTTCTGTCCCTCGTGAGGACTCACCTGCTCATGGACGATCTGATTTCATGGAACAAGGATGAGGCGACGTTCATCTTGTGGCAGCTAGCGGAATTAGGGTTTTAATTTAGTTTAAATAAAATATGTATAAAATCAGATTGACATCTTTTTTGTCTCGTGTTTCATATTTTACTCACAGAGAGGAAATATTAAAAAAAAATTATGCCAACATTTTTGGTTAGCCAAGTTGGCCAGACTTAATAGAATGACTCGATTGTAGAACTTGGTTGTACTTTTATAAGTTTTAAGACTTAATTGCACTTTTATGACAAGTTTTAAAATTTTCATCGCACTTATCCCAAAATAAAAAGAATATTGGATTAGCTCTAAAGAAGAAGGAGCTGACGATCATTCAAAAAGTCATAACGTTGACTCAACTTGGAGTTATCCGTGGACCTTCATTTTCATGAACTTTAAAAAGTGATTGACAGTTTATGAACTTGGCGTATAAGTTATACCCTAACTTTCATTTTCGCGAACCAAAAGACCTTAGTTTATATTTAGACACACGAAAAATATGAAATATTAACAAAGTAAAAATCTCAGTCATAAAATGGAAGTTCAGACTAGTAATTCCAAATTATACACTTATCATCGAAAGTCGTGAAATACTGAGGATCACACAAAAATATAGATCAATAAAAATACAAAAAATTGTTTTGAGTTCTAAATTATAAGTTACCCAATTTTTAGAATCTAGAACCTACCTACATACCTTGGAACTTGGAACCGGATAGGGGAACTTGAAACCGAATAGGTTCCCACCGGTCCAGTTCTCAGAACCGGCCTGGTTGGTCCTGGTTTGTAGGTTCTATACTTTTTTCTTAGAATCATGCTCACCCTTTACCTTGTAACCAACAACCGCACGTTACACATGCGATGAGATGTGTTGTTATTGGGCTTCTTTGCCGATCTTGGAAACCCTTTCAAACCTCTTGGGCCTCCTCCTGGCCTCGTTTTCACACCTAAGAAAAAGAAAAAGGGGCTAATAAATCAAAATCGCAAAAGGTGCAAAACATGGAAGAGGGACGGGCCGGGCCCTCTCGTTCCACCTCCTCGATTTGGCAATATCGGTGGGAAATGGGGGTGTTGCATTTTTCGTAAGGTTGCTTGGGTAACGCCTCACGAGCGTGTCATACTATAGTCTCTTCAAAGCAACGACAAGTCCTAACGAATTTTAGGAAGCCACCAACCCTGTAGGATTTTCGGAATTTTGTAGCATCCTACATAAAAATTAGGATTAACATCCATGAAAAATCTCAAATTGGTAATACTCATGATGAATTTTTCAAAAACAATTTTTTTGACCATGAAAAAAGCGTCAAATCGGTATACTTGTGACAAATTCACTCAACGTTATAAATTCCATTTCTATTCTTATCTTACCTCAAACTAATTTTTTTACAATAAAAAACTACAAATTGGTACATTGGTAATAAATATATCCCTAGTTAGTTTCTGTCAAATTTGATTAATACCACCAAAAACCACAAATTATTACATATGTGACAACACGAAAGGTAAAACCCCAGACTAATATACCCATCAACTGTCACATGTCATTGGATTCAATAATTTGACCATAAAATTTAACTAAAAATTAATAAATAGCAAATTTATCACAAATATATAAGTTATGCAACTTTTTATAGCGAGCATTTATAACATGGAGATGTTAATATCCATTAATATTTTTTATTTTTTTCTTTTGTTTCCCATTGTGCAAGGCGAGCTGTGGCCAATGAGGGTCACTAGAGCTCACTAGCCACTAGGCAAGGGCCACGAAGCCCTTACCCAGATCTAGGCAAGGTGCCCTCACCTGCGGCCACTATGGCCTCGCCCTGATCTAGGCGAGGATAGCCTCACCATGGCTATGCTAGCTATAAGCGAAGGTGGCCTTGTCTACGGCTGGAAAAGCCATGGCTACCTTTGCCTACAACCACGCCTCGTGATGGTCTGGGCGAGGAAGAAGGAAGGGAAGGAAAAATATAGAAAGAGAGAAAAAATTCCACAAATATTAAAATATTTATTAAAAATTATGCACTTAAGCATCGTTTGCTCTGCGTAGGTAAGTTGGCCGGCATTCATGTCAGCGGTTTCCAACTTTTTTTTTTTTGGTCAACGGTTTCCAACTTAAATTAATCGCATAAACTGAATTGACACAAATACAAAAAGTTTATGATTTTTCAATAATTTTCCCTTCTCCTAACTAGCCTCAGCAATTGATTTGTGGAAATGAAGTTCTTCTCGTGGTTGAGATGTATCGAAGTTTAAGATTTATCATTCGAGTCATTACATTTTCATGTAATTTGTCGTCACCCGATGAAAAAGAAAGAAAAAAAAAATCATAGACGCATGCACGGTTGCATATGGGCTTGCGGAATGATCTCTTCTTGGGCAAATTGCAAAGCCCACGTCTCCGTTCGAATTCAACCCACCCGATCCTTACAATTATTGGCTCCGCGAGATGTGTTGTTATAGGGCTTCTTCGCCGACCCCGGAAACCTTTCAAACCTCTTGGGCCTCCTGGCCTTGTTTCACACCTAACAAAAAAGGAAAGGGCTAATGATCAAAATTGCTCGGACCTAAGCAAGTCCTTAAAAGACTTCATCTTGATCATCGTCCCAATTTCGAGATCATGAGGATGTAACATAACTAGAAGATGTTGTTGGACACGGGCAAGAAAAACATATTGCACCAATTGGGGGCATAGGGCGCCTGGCTACCGATGCATTAAAATAAAGAATATATCCTTGGAGCTCGCCGTTCCTATATATTAAACAGACAAATCATGGAGGCCCATGCAAGAGTTTCGGCTACAAATTCCACCTAGAACATACTCATTTGAACAAGTTCCTCAATTTTGAGAATCTGAAATCTACCTTACATACCTTAAAGCCTACCGTATCGTAAATTCCAGAGTCAGTTTCGGGATCTACTCATATTCTACTTGTATTATTAATTGAACGATTACGATTAATTATCATCTTTAATGGCCACCACTTGTTGCTATAATTCACTAATTATAATTTATATTTAAACACATGAAAAATATGAGACGTTAACAATGTAAAAAAATTTAGCCATAAAATAGAAACTTAGACTAAGGGCGCGTTTGGTAACGATTCTGTTCCCGGGAAGAAATTCTGATCAGAAATGATTATTTTTTATTCTGTTCCCGGGAACTGATTCTGAGTAAAACAACGTGTTTGGTAACTGTACAAAATTTCTGATTCTGGAATAGAATTGCGTTTGGTACCGTATTCATTGATTCTGTTCCAAATCAATTTATTTTAATTTTTATAATTTTTTTTCTTTTTTTCTTTTTTTTCTTTTTCCTTTTCTTTTATTTTTTAAATTTTCTTTAATTTTCCTTTCCTTTTCTTTTTTCCTTTTCTTTTTATTTATTTTTTTCCTTATTTTTATTTTTATTTTTTACTTTTCTTTAATTTTAATTTTCTTTTAATTTTCTTTTTTTTTATTTACTTTTTTATTTTTATTTTAAAATTTTCTTTAATTTTCCTTTTCTTTTCTTTTTTCCTTTTCTTTTTATTTATTTATTTTTTCCTTTTTTAATTTTCTTTAATTTTCCTTTTATTTTTATTTATTTTTATTTACTTTTTTTATTTTTTATTTTTCTTTAATTTTCCTTTTCTTTTCTTTTTTTCCTTTTTTTATTTTATTTTTTCCTTTTTTATTTTTCTTTTATTTATTTTTTTATTTTTATTTTTTCTCCTATTCTTCTTTTTTCTTTTTTTTTTTCTTTTTTCTCCTATTCTTTTTTTCTTTTTTCTTTTTTTTTTCTTTTTTTTTTTCAGGCCAAACGAGAGCCTCCGGCGAGCCCGTCGGACCAATTGGCGGTGATCGGCGACGGCGGACGGTGGCGGGCGACGGTCGCGGGATGGCGGCCAATGAAGAAAAAGAAAAGAGAAGAAGAAGACTTTTGATTCTCAAATTGATTCTCGGAACAAGAATCAACTTTTTTTTTATTCTTAATTCTCTTCCCAATCTGTTCCTGGGAACAAATTTGGTCCCGGGAACAAAAAGTTTACCAAACGCGATTCTCGTCCGAAACTGATTCTGGGAACAAAAAATCAGAATCATGCACTGTTTGAATGGTTACCAAACAGGTCCTAATAGTCCGAATACCATAGGATCGCAAAAAGACATGGATCAAGAAAAGCACAAAATTTGTTATACCTTGAAATAATTTGAAACCGAACAAGTTCCCACCATCCGGTTCTCTAGTGGTAGGTTTTATCTTGGAATCATACTCATCCCCTACCTTGTACCCGACAACCATAGAATACGCATGTGGTGAGATGTGTTATGGGGCTTCTTTGCCGATCTCGGAAACACTTCAAACCTCTTGGGCCTCCTCCTGGCCTCGTCTTCACACCTAAGAAAAAGAAAAGGGGCTGACAAATCAAAATCGCGAATGGCGCAAAACATGGAATAGTGACGGGCCCTCCCGTTCCACTTCCTCGATTCGGCAATATTGTCGGAAAAAGGAGGTGTCCCATTTTTCTTAAGGTTGCTTGGCAACGACAAATTGGAGTCGCTTCAAAGCAACGACAACTTCTAACGAATTTTAGGAAGCCACCGCCCCTGTCGGATTTTCGAAATTACGTATCATCCAACATATAAATTAGGATTAATATCCATGAGAACCCTCAAACTGATAATACCCATGATGAATTTTCCAAAACTAATTCTTTTTACCACAAAAAAACTCAAATCGATACACCCGTGATAAATTCACTCAACGTTATAAATTCAAATTATATTCTTATCTTATTACAAAAAACTACAAGTTGGTATATTTACAATAGATATAAACTCATTAGTTTCCGTCAAATTGAATTAATATCACAAAAAATCATAAATTATCATGGCTGGGCAGCCCTTTTTTCATGGCGAGCATTTATAACATCGAGATGTTGTGAATTTTTTTTTTTTTAATTTTTTTTTTTTTTGGGTCAGAGAGACGTTGTGAAGTTAGGTCTCTATCCTTTCGGTCGCGTTTTGTAGGCGTACATAGAGGAGGAGGAGCCACCGGATTTCGATGCAAAACAACGAGCGCGTGCTTTTGAGGGAGAAAAAAAAAAAAAAAGGGAAAAAGATGTTTATCCAAAAGGCTGGTGCGCTGTTGTGCGCGCGCGCGGGCCCCACCATCCCATCCCCTCCCCCTGCTATCCGCGTCGTTGTGGATAAGCCTCGCCTCGTGCTCGAAGCCGAGCGATGGGCGCCACGTCATCGGTCACATCCCTCTCCCGACGACCGACCAAATCCGAGGATAAGAAAAAGAGAAGCGAAATTTCCCAACTGTCGCGTGCCCCGACGCGGTCAGCGTCCCCCCCCACCCCCCCGGGCAGGCCCGGGCAGCTGCCCCCGCTCTCCCCGGGGAAGGGAATATACCTTTCCATCGTCTCCGCTTTTTCGCTTCGGCCCGTGGCTGGGATCGGGTGCGTCGCGGTGCACGGCGGGCCCCCGTGGTCTCCCCCGGCTACAAAAGTGGGATAACGAAATAAACAGTCCATAAACTTTAATCATATATGTAATTCAGTCTCTAAATTTTTAATTTATTCACTATGATATTGAATTTTCAATTTATTTAATATGATCTCCGAATATTAATTAAATGTGCAAGTAGTTATGGATTATATTCAATATTTTTATACGGTTTAAGGACTGTTTTGAATATGTATCAAAAGTTCAAAAATCGTTTGTGTCATTTTTTTCTTTAAAATTTGAGGCCGCATTTTTAATTTAATCTGCAAAAGATAAACATTTGTTAAATTTATGCTGTGAGCATCTTCCGTAATAGAAGGAATTTCCAATGTCCACCGAGGGCCAGTGTCGATAAAGTAACGATAAAGCAGATAATCGGATAAATTAAGAATATATAGTAATTAAACAATCATTCGCCACGAAAATTAAATTAATAGGGCAGCATTTTCTCCATTCAAAATGCTTTCAAAGTTGGCTCCTCGAGTTGCTTTTTTTCCTTTTCGAATTCTCATTTTATTCCGTACGAATTCCCAGGACCCATCGCGCATTTCTTATCTAAAGAAAAAGCGCAATTGCGCTTTTTTGAAATTTTAAAATTTTTCAGGTAAAATGGCGCAGAAAAATCCGATAATTTTATAATTAAACCGTCGAAGGGGAAATTCAGAACTAAATGTTCATTAATCCCGGGGAAAATACATTGGATAACGGTTATAATACAGAGCTGGATAGACTTCGTTTGAATATCTCTAGAAACCCGAGGCGAATTATTTACGTAACTGTTCGGTAATTCGGTTAAACTCATTATTTCAGGGAAAAAAAAAAAAAAGCAGCTCGGAATTACTTAGGTACCTGCTCGGTAATTCGGGTAAATTCATTGTTTAAAAAAAAAGCAGCTCGGAATTATTATTATTGTTGTTATTGTTATTGTCGAAAATGATGTTGTAATATTCTGACAACGGATAAGGATAAGAACAATTCGCCCTAATCTCTATCCTCTCTTGTCCCCACCTCCTTTAAAAAAAAATAAAAAATAGAAAAACCGAAAAAAAAAGATTAAATCCGGAAATCGGCCGAAGTATATAGCGGAACCCTCGATCATCTTCAGCCTCTCGTCTCTGTCGCTGCTTCATTTCGCTTGCTCCAGCGCTTGCTCCAGCGAGAACGAAGAAGAAGAAGAAACGATCCGATTCGATCAGTCCGGTCGCCGTCTCCGGCCGTTTCCGTCCGCCGGCAAAGCATCGGAAGGTCCGCCGGGGTTCGCCGGCCGTACGTGCGGTGGTGATTCTTGAATCGGGGAGGTTTGTGGGTGCGCGAGTCGCCGCCGTTTGGAGGGGATAGCCATGTCGTGCGCGCTGCAGGGTGAGCGGGGGGTGGACGAAATCGAGCCGCCCGGGTTCTCGATCGGCGCCGCCGGGCCCTCGATCTTCGATTCGCCGGAGCTGGACTCCGCGTCGGCGTCGTCCTCGATCGGGAAGAACAGCGACGACGACGACACCGGGAACCGGTCGTCGGGAGGGGATGACGGCGAGGAGAACGAGGTGCAGAGCTCGTACAAGGGGCCGCTGGAGATGATGGACGCGTTGGAGGAGGTCCTGCCTATGAGGTAATTGGATCGAGCCTCCCGAGTTTAAATTTGGTATCTTTAGGGGTTTTCTCTTACTGGGGCTTTTTACTAGAGGATGGGTTTGGGGGTCTAGATCGATTTGTGCTCCGAGTCTCATGCTTGTTGAGATTCTTGTGTCGGTGGTGTTTGGAAGGATGTTTCCTGGATTGTCCCCTGTATCTGTTTTTGTTATATTTAGAAAGGTTGTTGATCAATCTATGGACTGGATGCTCGTTGATGCGTGATCCTAGGGAGATACCCATGTCGCGATGCTTCAATTTCGTCAGATTGAAGGAAATTTCGATCGGTCGTTGCATGAACTAGGGTTTGAGATTTTCGGGGAAAGAATTGTAAGTCAGGACAATGTGATGGCTTGCCTTGAAGTCCTGTGTCCGGAGGTAGCATTATGATGTTGTTTCATGATCTGTCGAATGTCTTTGAAATTCCACTTGTCATGGGATTATCAGATTTGGTTGCTCTTTTCCTCATAAAGGTTGGAGTTGGAGTTCATTAATGGTTAGATTTGCTAGGTTAGAGCTGAGATAAGCGACTGCTTTTGCATACTTGATGTCAAAATGATTGCTTTACCTGAAAAAAATTTCAACTTGAGTCGATTTTCTCAAACACGGGGGGAAATGTTTGAGTCAAAATGGTCCTTCGCGATCCGTGAAGATATACCGTCCTCTATGTGCCATTGATTATGGTTGGTTTGAATATTTGCAGGAGGGGCATATCGAAGTTCTATGATGGCAAGTCGAAATCTTTCACGAGCTTAGCAGATGCTTCTGGTTCTTCATCTGTTAAAGAGATCGTAAAACCGGACAATGCTTACAACAGAAGGCGCAGAAATATCCTCACATCCGGTCACATGTTGGACAGAAGCCGCAATTTTTCCCTGAGAAGCAACATGGCAGGGATATCTAAGAGAAGACCGCTCACCTCGAGCAACAGCGCATTGGTCTTGAAGGTTACTGCTATCTGCAACTCAGAGAGTTTTAGTTCCACGAGTGAAGACTCTAGTACGAGCTCAGCATCACGATCTCCTCCTCAGCTTCCGCCTCTTCATCCACGTAGAAAGGGTTCTCATAACCAGATAGCTTGTCCTCAACAGAATTTTTCATCTTGGCGGTCATACTCCTCGGCTGATCTGCAGCAGTGTTCGAGCCCATCGAGCCCGGTCCTTTCTGACTCAATGACTGAAAAAGCTGACCCCGAGGATTTAGCTTGAGATCTGTAGATTGTGCTCGGCTCAGTTCGGTTTCATACCCACGAGGTTCATTCACGTCTGGGGGTGTATGGTTTTTATTCAGGTTTTGGATACATCTTCCACTTGTACTACGTAATTTATTTCTCTACTGAGGATATCAGGACTTTGCAAAACTACGAAGCGGGTAGGGCTAAAGCTACATCTGAGGTTCAAAGCCATTGCCCATGTTTTGCGGGACGATGGACTGGTAGTATGTATATATGTTAACCTGCATCAAAGAAAAGTTAGTAGTCCATTTGAGAAGTTAGTGTGTGTTCTGCTGATTTAGACCCTGAGGCTTTTACGATTGAATTTGGAATGGAAGATTCTTGAGGTAGTACGACCTGGGTTAACCTTCAGTCCGTAGTTCTAACCAGATTTAGATGCTGTGTATTGCATTGCACTATGTACTAAAATCATTTGGCAAACGATCTTTGATCTATTTTCCACTGCATCCATTCATTGGTACTTTCTACCATCAGAACAAAGAGTATCTTCACAACATACAGTGCCCTCGGCAGACCTGAATACATCTATGGCTCACTCTGGCTCACTTGACAGTATCGCTGGACATTTTCCTGTGCCACACGGGGACCCGACAGCTGCAATGGTAGTCCACCATGTGCAAAAATTAGTATCGTGTACTTCAACACAGCGCAACGCTTATGGTAAGAATCGGGGCACAACCCCATTTGACCTATATCAGTATCAGTGATTTTGTTCAACCTTTTCACTTCAGCTAGAAAGCTGATACTAACTAGATAAGTACCAAAACTAGTTCTAATAAGAGAATGTCGAGTTCCACATATTTATACAATTTTCCCTCTTTGCCAACATCCCACCTAAAAGCCTACCCATCCTTTCTTAAGCCGACTTTTCAGGGTCCAGGTCGCTGTTCTGAGAGATCACCTCCCCAAATTTACGGAAGAGTTGGGCATCCGAGGTGCTCATGGCTGAGCAATTTACCAAGTGTGGAGTCTTCAAATTTGCATACTCGTCCATGTAAGTGGCGATCTTTGTGCCCGGGAGCGGAGCAGACCCTACCGCAGATGACTGCTTCGGTGGGGCTGTGGACGGCAACAGGCTTCCGAGGACTCTAGCCACTTCGTGCATGGTAGGACGCTCCGACGGTTGCCTCTTAGTGCACAAGAGAGCAAGTTGGAAAACCTTCTTCACCGCTCCGAGATCTTTGCATGTGGCAGTGACATCGGGATCAACCGTTTCCATCACCGCATCGCTTGCAGTTTTGGATAAGATCTAATGAGAATCCAAAGCAATTTATATAAGAGAAATCTCGAGAAGTACTTATTTTGCATTATGCAAGTAGTCATTATCGTGAACGGAAAACTGCAAAGATCAACCAACATGCAGAGCCCTAGAACATGTTTGATACCATGACCAGATCTGAAATTATTTTTAGTTGGGCAAGTAAACTGCTGATATTATGCAATTGCCCGAGATTCGGCTAGCCGTGACTCGCAACAGTCTCGTTCATGTAAGAGTTATGAACTAAAAGAAAAACGGGAGGCATTCAAGGATTTTGGCGAAAGACAAACCAGGTGATGGAGATTGGATTCATTGTCTACTGCTTTCCTGCCAGTCAGCAACTCCAGTAAAACAATTCCATAGCTGTAGACATCTGACTTCTCTGTGAGGCGAGAAGTGCGGGCATATTCTGGGTCTATGTAGCCAATGGTCCCCATTATGTAAGTAGAAGTATATGATTTCGTTGTGCAGAGGCTCTTTGCAATCCCAAAATCAGTGAGATGCGCCTCAAATTCCTTATCGAGTAGAATGTTTGACGATTTTACGTCCCTGTGGATGATACGCGGACTACAATCATGGTGAAGATATGCAAGCCCCTCAGCAGCACCGAGTGCTATCTTGAGACGAGCGTCCCAGTCAAGCTTCTTTTTCTTCGCAGGGCCTACAGAAATCATTAATTTGTAAAGATCTTTGGTCGGAAGAATCCTGATATAATCAAAAACTAAGAACAGAAGAAAATTTAGCAGGAGTGAAATGAGTAAAATAAAAGCCACTACAGATTTTCACTCTTTCACGCTCGCTCAATCTAGTTCTCACATATGATGGGAAAAAGTTTTGACACGCGCAATCACCTAAGAGGCTCTTGAGCAGGACATCCAAGTCATTAAAGAGAAACTTCACTCACCATGGAGAAGATCCCAGAGGCTGCCATTTTCCATGTAATCGTAAAAAAGAAGGTTGCCAGAAGGGGACAGAGAGTATCCTTGGAGGCAGACAAGATTTCGGTGCTTAAGGCTTCCGACAGTCTCAAGCTCTGTCTCAAACTCCTTCAAGCACTGTGCATACTGAGAGTAGAGTTTCTTGATGGCGACCGGCTTGCAATTTTTAAGAACGCATTTGTATACTGTGCTTGAAGCCCCATAACCAATTATATACTTCTCACTTAAATTCTCAGTCATCCTCATGATATCCTCGTAGACATGTAGGGCCATGTTCATGTGTAGAATTACCAGCTTTGGTGGTGAATAGTAGACAGCTATTAAGCAACAACATAGAGGTTAAATGCAGGATTACAGGCTCAATGATTTCACTACAGGCAAAAACTATTGCACAGGATTTTCAAAAAGAGCTCATTGTCTCAACCAAGAATCTCGTTTTGGTGATAATGCATGCTTGTTTATCATAATAACGACACAATTCATGAGGCAAGGCAAACATATCAAGGTAATTCTGCTGATGGTAGAAGTACACTCCCTAAAGTAAAACTGATAAGTCACAAGCATATGAGCTTATAAAGTTCATTAAAGAAAACATCCCCATTCTTTCACACAATAAGCAAGTACGTTGCTCGAGATGTGCATGGTACCTGGTTTATCAAAGGATCCGTCAACAAATGGGTTAGAATTCTGAGGTCGGCATGCTGCCGCCAGAATCATGAGAAGGATAACAAGTGCACCAAGAGCAATTCCCAGTATGGCAGCTTTAGAAATTGTAACTGCAAATATGAATAGTAAAAATACACAATCACCTATGCAACCAGATATTATGTAAACATGCATCAGAAAGCTAAAATGAACATATAACCCTAAAACGCTACCTGGGATGGTTTGTCATTCTTCATATTTAAGGTCTCAGAAAAATAAATTTAGGTGAACAGAAGATATAAGAAACCAAATTTTCCTCTTTTCTTTGAAATCTGAAGCATATATTGTTCTTTATGTTAAAGCACGTATTTGGCAAAGCAGCTACCACAAACACGCTTTAGATTCATGTTTACCTCGTTCAGTAAAGTGAGAATTGCCACAAGGAGAATTTAGCCAATAGCCACAGAGTCTAGGATTCCCAACAAAACTGCACCATCAATTATTGAACATTTGAAAAAAATAATTAAAAAAAAAAGCTGGCATGCAAGTGGAGATGATCAGAATTTACTCATTCATGAAGCTTAATATCTAGTTTGCTTGCCTGTCTTGTGAAAAGCGGGAGAAATTATCATTCATGGGTATTTCCCCAACCAAGTCGTTGTACGATACATTTCTACAAAATCAAAGAAAATATAGTACCATTATAATCTATGCAGCATTGGGGACAACATTGGGACAACAATAAACTTACAGAGTAGTCAGACTAGGGGAGTTCATCAGTGAAATCACATTTCCAGATAAATTATTATGGTCCAGCCTCCTGTAAAGTTAAGCATAACATTATCCACATTTCATGTGTGAAAACAATACAATACCCAAACCTAATAAAGTTTAACAAAGGAGTTACATCACAAGCCATCCAAGTATGAGGAGCTCAATTGTGATAATCAGTAATCACACCCGACACCGACATGACAACACGACAAAAGGTGACATGAACCACTCAGAACTACAATAGCAATTGCAAGGTGAGCTAGCAAATGTTTTGAGCAAAACGGCAGTGAACATAAGTGACGTGTAGCCGTAAGGCTTTCTGCCTAATAGTACCGGGTTTTAAGGCATTAGGGCACACATATAGGTCACTGGGTGAGTCTATCCCTGTTGACTAGGGGAATAAAACAAACATGCAAAAAGAGCTTAGAACATCAATAAGCATCTGACATTCATGTTTCTCAAATATTTGGGTCAGGGATTAGGCAGCTAAGACAAATGAATAAAAGCTCAAACAATGAACAATTTGTGAATAACAATCTCAAGCACCAAATATATCCAAGTTTAGGAATATTATGAAAACCATCAAAGGCCTATCAAAGGGAGTGAATGCGTACAATGAGAATATGCTTTGAAGTTGACTAAGTTCTTCAGGGATCAAGCCTGATAGATGATTATTTGAAAGATCTCTGCAACATAGAGACTTCAATTAGAGACCCGGGAATTTCTTAGCCTTCAAGAGGAAATTACAGCAACTAAGATTATAGGTTCTATACATATCCATGATGCTTCTCAGATTGCCAAACTCAGCAGGAATAAATCCTGTCAAGTGATTTCTGCTCAGATTCCTGCAAAGAAAAAAACACTTAAGTCAGCACAAGATCAGATGATACCTCCCATCTCCATGTGACCATTGTTTTATAGTTTACGACACTCACAGCTTTAGCAGATGTTCCAAGTCACCAAGAGAAAAAGGGATAGAACCACTGAGCTTATTATTGGAAAGATCCCTGTGTAGGAGTACAAATAAGCAACAATCCAAACATGTTGACCACGGGCATTAAAGAAACTAAAGAACTCTTAACTTACAGGGTATCCAAATACCCAATTCGGGAAAGCTCAATTGGAATGGAACCCTTAAGATTGTTTGACGAAATATTCCTACACAGAGGAGCAATCAAAATGGCGGAAAAGGATTACGTCACCAAAGAATTCCCATGGACTCTTCTAGCAATGAAAGAAGCACCATGACGTGACAAACCATGATTGAAAGGAGTTCTAGTAATGTTACTTACAGTTTTGCCATTATCTCTAGCCTCTGCAAAGAAGGGGGGATGGTCCCATTTAGTTTGTTCCCATGCAAATTGCTGCACGATGACATTAAGAGTCAAGATATCAACTTTCCATAAGAAGGAAATAAAAATAATGATAACCTGCTTACAGGCTGTTGAGATTTGTACAGGAGCTGATATTATCAGGAATCTGCCCTTCGAGATTATTGTTGGCAACATTCCTGAGACAATGAAAGAGGGAATTAACCATAATATATGGAGAAATCATATTAAAACTCTATTATTAAGAAGAATTATAAACAATCTGCGTATATAAATTTTAAAAAAATCTTAAGCTCCGGAAATTAAAAATCATGGAGGACGAACATACAGGTCAAATAACTCAGTAAGCTTCCCAAGCTCAGGTGGAATACTCCCTGTGAGATGATTATCATTTAATTCCCTGTTACAGAAGAATTTTGCACATTATTAATCACTTCCAAGAGCGGTAATCTGCCAAAAGGAACATTCAACATAGAGCTGGGGGTGAGAAGATGTTCTAAGTGGCCTGAAACATGCAGAACGTATTTTTATTGATGTTTATCAAAGCTTATGGAGGATGCCAGAATTATCATGAGAATGGAATGTGATAGTTATAAAGATCCTCAATCAGTAAAAAAGTTGCAGAAATGGACTCCCCATGCAGATAAAATCACATGCACAGCTTCAAAACAATCCAATATATGAGAAACTAAGCATACAAATAATGAAGCTTTGACATATTTCCAAGCTCCGGAGGGATTTGTCCGGTCAGTTTGTTGCCATGCAAGTACCTACAACATGTTTCATAAGCAGGTCAAGCTTAACCCAGCACAAGAAAGATGCCAACGTGACCCCTAGAATTAAGTACAAGTGTAAAAAAATGATAGCAAGTATCGAGGATAACGTACAGTTTCTCCGTGTAGGTCAAATTTCCCAAAATAGGAGGGATGGGTCCAGTTAACATGTTACAGCTCAGATCTCTAGACGATTAAAGAGAAACAAGATGTTAAGCAACTGTTTGAAAAACAACTATTCTGACCTTAAAATAAGAGAATGGGTTTTTTTTCACTCACAAGACTGCAAGGGCCTGCATGAGACCAATCACAGATGGAATTTCCCCTGACAGTTGATTACCTTGCAATGACCTAGTACGCAGACAGATTACGAAAGGAATTACGGGAAGCTGATACAGATCAAATGCAATATATTTGAAACACTCTGCGGAAGTTGCAAACACATACAAGGTAGCCACTTGCAGGAAACCAATGTTGAATGGAATTTTCCCTGTCAACCGATTATAGGACAAATCCCTACAAATAAAGGATAAAGATTTTATGATTGTAAAATAACAGAACACAATAATGAAGCGATCAAGCAGCTCTTAGTTTGATGAATACATACAAGACCTGGAAGGCTGTGCAGTTGCCTATACTGGGAGGAATGCTTCCAGTCAAACTATTGTTTCTAACATCACTGCACGTCAGAAGGACAATAATGTTGAAAAGGACACCTAATTTAACGGAAATTTTCAACAGGCTTGCCGTCGAAGGGAAAGGCAAATTAATGAAGAAGACTTACAAGTACCATAAACCAGTTAACTGACACATGTCGGGGGACAGCGTGCCCACCAAATTGTTCCCTCGCAATCCACTAAAAGAGTTGAATGAGATTGAAAAGAATGATGAGGGTGTCGATTACTTGATGCATAGATTAGCAAAGAAACAGAAAGTTGACAGTATCAGTGTACTCACAGGTACTGTAGAACTTCATTCCAATACAGTAGTCTGGGTATCTCCCCACTCAAGTTATTTTGAGCTAAATCCCTGGTCAAAATCCATAATTAATCATTTCATTCATGAAGCTCACCCTTGATCACAAATAGTAAGCGCAATACGTGAATCTGAACATACAGCATCTTCAAATTTGGAATCTGAGAAAGGGTCGAAGGAATCGGTCCAATAAGCTGATTGTTCTTCAATGCCCTGAAGATATTAGAAAGAACTCAGCGAAAAAAGAATTCAAGTTCATTCTCTTCAAAACTGCATCGACAAATGCTTGCCAAAAAGGCTTACAGGAACTCCAGCTGCTTCAACTTTGATATCGAGAACGGGATGTCCCCATATAACTCATTAAATGACAAATCCCTGAGAGTTTGAATGGCAAGGTTAACAGGAAAATAAATCAATAGCATGCACAAAATCAATAAGCGGTATCGTGGTTCCAAGGTATCCAGATTCACTAATAAAGCAGGACTTATTCAAGGCAAACTGAACTTACAGGCTTCTCAGAGAAGAACAATCACCTATCTCATCTGGAATCTGCCCTGAGAGCCGGTTACTACTCAAATCGCTGCTCAATTTTACAAAATCCAGAGAAGTGGGCAATAGTTAATTTCAACAGAACATAGGGCAATACAACGCTATCAGTCACCCATAACCAACTGTCCAGAAGATACAAATATTAGTGGGGGAATCCAAGTACTTGCTATTTAATCAATTTTGCCCTATTCATCGGGCAAAATGCATTTTACTAGTTTAGTGCCCACTTCCCAATGGGAGCATGCTTCAATCCCTTAATTTCATTTCTACTTATATGATAAACTGCTTCACACCACTCAATTATCCTCATTTTGAAGCACTCAAAAGTACACCAATAAGGGCAGCGAGAACCTGTCGCAAATATAGAGAATGCATAGAGAGGACATTACAGTGAGAGAAGGCCTTTAAGATCTCCAACGGAGGGAGAGACTTCGCCATCCAGATTTAGACCTGTCAAATTGCTACATCAACGAAAACACCGATCAGAAACTTATGCGCTAAACAATATTGTAAACGAGGAAACTCCAACAAAATCAAATAAATCCCCCAAGACTGCTTACATCGCTACCACATTGAAGGTGACATTGTCGCAGGTGACCCCTCTCCACACACAATAATCAGAGGATGGTGAATCTGTCCAGTCGTAAAGAACATTGTCCACGTCCCTAAACGACTTCCTTACCTCCAACAGTGTGGCTCCTTCACAGCAAGCAAAAACAAGCACGAATGAATAGTCGCACTAACCAACCCCCGGTCACAAAATGCAAATTAAGCATTCCGCAAATTTCACAGAAACGGGACACGACAAAGGCATCTAAACACAAACATCTACGTCAATGGGAAAACAATGCCTGCGTCCAACCGACACCGGACAAGCTAGTTTCCGTTGCCCTTCCCGGAGAACCGGGAAATTCAAGAATGGACTTCAGCATACATGTATACATCAAGAAAGACGAAACATTATAACTAAGCAAATAAAGAAAAAAGTTTAACTTTTTAAGGTTAGTACTTAAGTCTATAGAATATACATTCATCCAGTCAGTGTCTATGATTATTAAATTGGCCTAAGAATGTTCCACCCACTAGAAAAAGAACTCAAGTTAACCCATATTAAACATAAAAAACGCAAACTTTGTCCTTCCAATTTTAAATTCCGAGGGAACGAAAATGAATGTCAAGACTCACCATCATCGCAGTCCACCAAACCAGAGCTGAAGCAAACCAGAGAGACCGCGAGCGCGAGCGCGAGCCGAAACGCCATGACCGTTCCCCCAGCGAACCGCACACTTTTCAAACTCCAGAATTCGCGGCAAAGGAGCCAACTTTGGACTCTGTTACGAACGAATGCTTCGGAAGCAAAGCTTGCCCGGTCGGAGCCCACGCCAAGCTCACCGACACGATGCCTGCAGAGCGAGGAAGGAGGAGCTGAAGAAAGAGAAGCGTATGTTTGCTGGGTCTTTAATGGTCATTTTGAAAGAACCAAGAAGAAAATTCTTGGGCTTTCTTCTTCTTCTTCTCCCCCCTGAAATATTATGACAGCCTCAAGTCTGAGATTAGCTTCCTTTTACTCGCTCCATCACATCGCTCTGGCACACACAGGGCTCTCTCTCCCTGCAGAGAAAGATGGGGTACACTGCATTTTCCTTTTCCGTTCTCATTTTTTTCTCCTCCTTCGATGAGCATATAATGCTCTCACTGCTCACAGGCAAGAGCCACCCCAGAATAGAACCGTAATGTGGAGAGAGATAGAGACGGGGTAGAGAGAGAGAGAGAGAGAGGGAGCGAATTATTTCGAGAGAAAAGGTTAAAAGACCGTCTGCCACGGTTCTGCAACGACGCCTGCAACGCTATGACGCTCCGGGTGGTGAAATTTCTCTCTCTACATTTTCCCCCCCTCCCCACTACGACCGTCTCTCTCTCTCTTTCTTGAATGTTGGGATGCTTGGTTACATTACACGCCGTAATGAATAATGGGTCGTTTTCGCTTCTCGGTTCTTGCTGGGGGGAGCTGTCTTCTTGCAGAGATGGGGGTAAATGTAAATGGCGATCCATTTCAGGGGTCGAAAAGGACGAGTTATTTCTCTCTCTCACTGTGTGTTGCAGAGCAAGAATTAACTGCGTTCTCGCAACATGGCCTCTCCCATACTTGTTTCTGCTCAGTATGCATTGAGCCAAGTTCCTATGCATTGGTTACATCCTCAACTGCTTTTGGCAATACCATCCAAATTGAAAAATTGCCTGACGTGTGTGAATCAATGCAGGACTTCTAAGTTATTACAGCACATCTTTTTTTGTCTCGAGCTCGTTCTTGATTCTTGTTAGCATTTAGAAATGTTGGGGTGGCCCTCCCTAGGATTTACTGTTGGAGCATAGTCGAACCTTGTTCCGATCAATGGAAGCGCAAGAAGATCATGACTTGGCGATTCTCCGTCGTATCGAAACTTGGTCAAGCATGGATAATAAGATAACATTCTATTCCAAAATACTCGTCATGTGTATACATTCTCGAAAGTATTACGTTTTTCATTTACTTGTTTGACATGTCGGTGCTTTTACAGCTTGTGAATTGGTGCCTAACCCCCTTCGTATAATTGGCGAACCGACGAAAGATATGGCCTCCAGGATCGTGTGATTTAACTATATATCAAGTACTCTAAAAGGAAAAGCAAGAGATCTGCACTTTCATGGCTCCTTGTATTTTCTCTCGAATTAGACGACCAAGTTGTCCAAAGGGGACAAACATGGACATGAGTCCAGCACATCTAATTAGGATCCTTTTCAAGCCTACTGGTAGTGTAGATAAATTCTTAGACATTTCCGTTTGACGGACAATATATGCTGTTGGAGCTAATCGTGCGGTTGCATTCATCCAGGCGTGGCTAGTTAAGGCCTATGAATTAGCATCTAACCTCTCTCGAATTAGACAACAAAATTGCCCAAGAGGCACGAACATAGACACGAGTCGCAAGACAGTTATCATCATGCAGAGAGTAGGAGGAGGATGGAATTGCAGGGCGGTCCTCGGTCGGTCAAGAGGGGAGGGGGGGGAATTTGCAAGGAGGTCCTCGGTCCTTCCAATTATTAAATCCGGTGCCCAGAGGATCTGCAAGGGGGTGGGGGCCCAGTATCTGTGAACTCTGATTGGATTGATCTGATCGAAAGCGCAGTAGAAATCTCTCTCTCTCTCTCTCTCTCTCTTTCTTTTTTTAACCTCGGGAACTGGAAAGCCCACTTGTACCGTCCCTCTCCGTCTGACGCGCCTGACGACTTGCGTGGGGCCCCCCGACGTACGGCCCCCGGGAAAAAGCCTGTCCGATAACTGGGATGGGGCGCCGTGACGGCCGTTTGGGCTCTCTGGATCCCCTACCGTCAATACGTCCCTTTCGCTGCCTGTCCCCTCATCTCCAGGCTCTAGTTGTAATTTCTTTTTCTTTTTTTGCTTTTTTTTATAGGCTAACAGCAATCATGAAAATAAAAAAGACTAAAACCGGTATATTCGTTCCGCGTTTATTTCCAAATCAATGCACTTGTGCCCGGATACGGTGAATAGATTCAAATAGACTTTTTTTTTTTTTTCCAGATTCAAATAGATTCAATTATCCAATTTTGACTCGTTTTAATCTAAAGTGTGCATGGTAACGTTTCTTGACCGAAAAATAGTTTCTTTTCATAAATAGTTTTTTTTTTATTTCTACTCCGATAAACAATTTGTGTTTGGTAACTACACAAAATTTATATTATTGAACTAGAAAAATAATAGAAATGCGTTTGATACGATTTTTTATTTTTTTGTATTTATTTGTTTTTTATTCTTGCTCCGCCAGCCGTCGCCGCTCGCCACCCATCGCCGCTGCTTGCCGCTCGTTGCTGCCTGTCGCACGTCGTCGCCGAGCGCGGCAGTCGGTGGGCTATGGGCGACAATCAGCGAGCAGCGATCCTGTGATGGCGAACGGCGGCAATGGGCAACAACGGTAGGCGACGGATGGTAGTGACCAACAGACGTGACAATGGTCAAGGGCAGCGACGACGGCGGTCGGCAACGGCAGCGGTGGTCGATGGCAGTCATTGGAGGTCGAGGGTGACCGATGGGCTATGGGCGGCAGCGACGACGATCAGACGGCAGCAGTGACGATGGTCGCCACCGGTGGGGCGACAGTCGGCGGTCTGCCGATAGTGGCTGCGATTGGCTAGAGGTGGCCGACGGTTGGCAAGCGGCCACCCAAGACCGCAGCAAGCAAGAAAAACAAAAGAAAAAATTGGCTTATTTCTAGAATTTGTTCCCAGAAACAAGAAGCTACTTTTTTTTGTTTCTTATTTCTGTTCCAAATCTATTATCAGGAACAAAAGTTTTACCAAACAGATTCCTGTTCTTTTTTCTATTCTTCCTTTTGTTCCAAATAACAAAAGAACATAAATTACGAGAAACAGAAATGTTACCATGTAGACCCCTGATGGCTAAATATACGAAAATTCATATATAAATTGAGGTGAGGATGCAATGTGAGTGAGCGTGAGATGAAGTGAGGGTGAAAAATAATGAAGAGAGTGTAGAGTTGGATTAAGTTTAGATAATTTGTAAATCTATTCATAAGTCGTTCAATTCTATATCATATTAAAATTAATTTATGACCTAATATAACTATTTTTTATGATTCATTCAACGCTCACGTGGGTTTACAAATGTGTCTATGCCATCTATCTACCAGTGCAATATTTACTTAAAAATCCGAGTTGATGCATTCGTACATGCGACACGGGCATACGGGTTTAAAGAGTAAGTGTGGCCCAGATGGTTTGGGAGTTTCTGCAACATAAAAAAATAATTTGAAAGTAAATGTACCGCGAGTATATTAATTTATAATTTTTCGGTCGTATTTATTCACGCGATAATGACTCTTATATTTTGGTGGCGGGCATGCGTGGCTTTGGGCGGTGGGATGACAACTTATTACCAACTGTTAACGAAACGCCAAAACTGCGCTTTGTTTGGGTCGTGTAATGAAACGGTGATGTAACCGGTCGTTTAACGTTGTCCTCCTCCTGGGGGCCTCGGGTTTTCCCTTCCCTTAAGGGTATGTCCCGATTAAACCAACATCTCTCTCTCTCCACGTGGGCCCCACCGGTGGCCCGCCGCCACGTGGCGCCCCCGGGATAATTTTTCCCTTTTCCCTCCCTCTCTCTCTCTCTCTCTATCTCTATCTCTGCTCCCCGTCGTGCCGTCGCTGGTGGGACGGGGGATGTTAAAAGCTGGCGACAGGGCCAATTCGCCGTTCAAAGCTCGCAATCATCGAACTCGACGACGTCGACTGTTGAACGGTCGCTGGAACGGCGATCGTCGGATCCGGGAGCGCGGTCGCTCGTCCACCTTCGGATCGTGTCCGCGACGGGCTTCGTGGTCCTCGTCCGGAGTACCAAAATGGGCCTTTGAATTGATTTCGAATTGCCATGATTTCAGTGCCGACTTTATTTCGACTTTAGGTGCGAATTGTTAGGTACCATTGCCGGGCATGCAAAAGGCTACACATGAAACACGTATGGGGTCATTTTGGACCTCCCTCGTCTTGAAAATTAACTCGAAATGTGAGATTTTTTCTTATGCTTATGAATTGATTATCAACTTCTTCCATAATCAATGTGGGACGATTTCTATAATTTTATCCTCGTACGTTGGACTTGGGTCGGAGGTACAACGACCCTTAACTTTCCCATGTGACTCTTGTCTTGTTGGCAATCTAGAATCCGATACGAATGTTGAATGATGTTGAATCTCTCTTGTCTCGAAAACTAACTCAAATAAACTAACCATTGGCCCGTGTTAGTAATTTGTTTGTAAAACAATATCAAAAATATATAAGTGCAAACGTGGACGATAGTTTGCACTAATTAACAATCACTATTTTGTATTTATTGGAAAATATGATTTATTTTTATACAAAATTAACATAGTGTTCCGTCGAAATATTATGACTATTCGTAAAGGAGTTATGCTTATTTATTATTTATGAATTTTAATATGTCTTTTCAATGTAATATTTGAGAATGTACCTATTCAGTTTGCAACATTTTAAAAATGGTTGCCTCTATTCGGAATATAAAGATAAATACATCGGTTTTGGAAGACAAATCAAGTTCTTGCATAATGGAAAAAAATTGTTTCTCCTCTATACATGCCTTTTCAAGTATCCTTTCCAAAATTACCATAGTACATTTTCAATTGTTTTACTTGAGACACCCTGGATAAATCCTATAATTATTATCAAGTATCCTAAACCAATATCTTATTATGTCTTGAAGGAAATTTGCCAGTAATCATTCGAAACGTTATGAGGCAAATGATTAATTAAAGAAGTGATATCACGCATCAAAGTTTGATTTTCATTGCTCTACCCAGAGTTGAATCTATATTTTTCCAATAATTTATTATACAACTAATGCGGGGCGATCTTAACAACTCGTTAAGCTTGATAGAGGTTAATAAGCTCACAAAAAGCAATTGAAAGGTGACCAGACATTGAGGGTGTGCAAAAGAACCGGGATCTGCCCGAACTGCCTTGAATTGGACCGGAACTGCTTAGAACCGGTGGTTCTTGAAGGAATTGATCCAGTTCTCGGTTCCAATTTATGGGAACCGATGGGTATCGGTCCGGTTCCCAGTTTCATTGGCAGATCCGCTAACTTGGACCGAATCGATTATATTATAATAATATATTGACTTTTAATATTAAAATGAATTTCGAAATTACTAATTAGAAATCTAAATTTTATGGCTCCATCTCTTCTCATGGTTTCCATGTTTTAATAAGAATTTAGTTAAGTGTGTAAGTTGCCTTTCAACAACTCAACAAATGGCTCATTCAAATAATACTTTTGGGACTCACGTATGACATGTGGAGTATCGGTGGAATTGTTTCTACAAAAAAAAAAAAATAGTAAAGCAAATGTTGTAAGAGATTGAGCATTGTTGAAGGATAAAGGAAAAGATGCTTTACATATGACAATGATATGGATATTTTAGATTTCAACTAAAATGATTCAAAAATAGGAAAAAAAACCTATTTCTCTCATTTGATAGTGTTTTCCAATAAAATAAAGAAAAATTGTACCCTTAATTATGTCGGTTCGATTTAAAGAAAAATATTACTCGATATGAAAAGTATTCCCGACGAGATTTGGAAAACGATATTATTATTCGTGAGACTGGTTCCATGGATTCGCCTAGGAATCGGACAAGATCGGTGGTTCAGTTCTCAGGTGGATTCATGCAATAACAGATGGTTCCCGGTTCCAAAAAATTAGAACCGGTCCTTAGCGGACGGTTTTTGGTTCTAGGCCGGGAACCGCCCACTCGAACCATGCACACCCCTACCAAACATAGGAATACAAAACGCCCCAGCTCATCATCTAGTCTCATCGATACTCTATAGCATTGCAACCTATCTTCCACCCTCGAGATAACTTTTTAGTATTGACTTATTTTGCGTTCGTTGCCATCCAAAATTGATTAGCACTACGCGTGTCGCCTCCACTTCTCTCATCTTCCTTCGATTTGAAATTGATCCCTATAAAGTCTTATAATCGCCCAACACCCGTCACATATGATTCCAGAGTCGATAACATCAACTGTCATAAAATACAATCCAAATTTTTTTAAAGCAATAGATAAAGAGAGGTTTCCTTATATACACGGAACATAGAAACATAATCCCATCGTGAATGATGTTTGCATCGAACGCATTCCGCGCTCTCGATCAGTGGAGACGAAAGAGAGGAGGATGATCGCGGCACAGACGACGAGCCACGGGCCGAGGGCACGTGTATTAACTCGGCCATGATCGAGCGCACGCACATGGACTCGAACCTTAACTTTTACCAAAACGTGGTAACGAGCGGGGGCAAATCAATCAAAAGAACTATCAAGAAGCGGGGGAAGATAGAGAGAGAGAAGAGCAGGGGAAGTAGGGACGGGAGATCACATGCGAAGCGTTGACGCATGAAATGGGAAGTGGCCCTTTGTCTCTCGAGCTCGGCCGAACGCGAGGCGATTGCTCCTGCTCCCCCCCGTAATCACGTGCCGATTCAATGCGATTTAATTCTTGGATCCATGGGTGGGGCCCCCGCTCCCCGTCCTTCTTGTACCCCCCGCTTCTCTGTTCATTTGAATTATTATTTATCCACGTCGAGAAGTCGACGTCGTTACTAGCTCCTTGAATATCGAATCGAGTTGCAAAGGATTATGTTATGGGTAGCATTGCATTGACCCATATTAAAGTAATTAAATATAAAGTCACGTATTGATTTAACTGTTTAAACTTCTAGAAAAGAAATCTAACGTAATATTAGAGCCGGAGGCTTTGATTTTAAATATTTCTACGTCTCATTTGCATCCCCAATTGTACGTCTATGCTCAATACTAAACAAAAAGATTAGATTAAGCGTGAGGGGAAGTATTAAAGTAATTAAATATTAAATCACGCGTTATGTGTATGACAAAATCTTACGACTCGGTTGGACTAATGTTCAAATCCGGTATTATAGTTTTTCAATGCTTAAATCAACCGAGGTCCGACTAGAACAACGATTGAAACGAGCTTCAGAAGCAAAAAAACCCAATTCGATAAAAAAAAAAAAAAAGAAAAAAATTTGAGGGGGAGGCAGAGGCGTCGCACCCCTCGCCATTTGATGCCAGAATTAAATGTGGCCCGTAGCTGCTACGGCTCAGAGTAGGATTTTCAGAGATCACGTCGCATAGGCAGGGCCAAGGACGGGTAGGGACGATAGGTCACGTGCACGTGGCGCCCATCGATTGGCGCGTCGGCAGTTCCCGGGAAGGGAAAGAGAGAGCGAAGGACGACGGAGGCCATGTGCGGCTCTGGCGACTGGTTCTGATGGGAAATCGGGGACCGCTCGAAATCACCAGTCGATCGCTAATCACGCACAAGGCCCCGGCCCCGCCCCGCCCCGCCCGCGAGCGATCTTTTCCCAGTGGAAAGTTCGACGGATCTCGGGTCGCTTTTGGGCCCCTTTGCCAGGAACCCCATTTTAACCAAAGAGGCTCGTCTGGCCCTTCTGCCTTTCTGTGAAAACTGGGAGGATGATGCTGTGTCAAGAATCCACTCACAAAAGTATGCTTGCATGCCCCCCCAACTTCCCCCTCTCCGTTCCTTTTTCTCATGCAGGCTTCGCCCGTCGAAGAGCTTTTTCTCACCGGTCCACTGTGCAGTACCATTCCCTTTCCTCACAGTGGACTGTTGCCGATGTTGTGTGCTTAGAAATATCCTCAAAAGTTTAACCCTTCGTGGCAGTGAAACGGTACTTTATCGCGACGATCAAAATGCTATCCAAATAGCGCATATGTGACGATGCTTTTCATAAAATGGACCGCCATTTCACACGCGCTTTCCATTTCATTGATTAATCAAATTGCTGATGTATTCACTAAGGCATACCCGCCTGAGCATTTTCAAGATCTTTTCTCTAAAATTCAGTTCCGCTTTTTATTTATTTATATCATCTTGAATTTAAGAGGGGATGTTAGAAATATCCCGATTGATGATAATTTCTTTTGTGACATTACGTCACTATAGATAGCCATCATGTAAAGGTTATATATAGGCTCGTATGTAATTCATCAATACACAGAAACTATGATTTAATTTTCCGCTTTATTCTTTACATTGTTGACTCTATGGTCAGTTTATAGAATACAAAAATCTCCACAATGGAAGCATTGGGAGGAGGAGAAAAACTAAAGTCTTAACGGTTGCCGAAGATAGCGGATGGTTTCTCTCCCTATCTTGTCCTGCGAGTTTCTGGCTATTCCTGCACCGCGTTTGGTACATTTTCCTGCGAAGTGCATATCCATGAGGCCATAGCTGAATAGGAAATGGTTACTGCCCTCTGTTCCCTCGCGATCCGTGGAGTCGTAGAAGCAACGAGTTGGTCACCACAAAAATTGAGCTCAACGCCATCAGTCCACCTGGTAAACAGGCAATCAGAGTTGCAGAATGTCAATATATGGAAGCACGTAGGTTGCGGGATGCCCTTGTGCAATGGAACCTGCACATGTGAGAGTTCACTTGGTGCGAGCGTGTTTTCTTTCGAATTACGGCTCCATGGACATTACAAGAAGGTACCTGAGAGAGAGGGTGTCATGGCAATATCAAACTGGGGAAGCAGTACTCCTGCAGCAATGGGAACAGCAACGACATTGTATGCTACCGCCCATGACAAATTTTGATACACTTTACCCATTGTCGCCTGTGCAAGATCGAGTGCCTCGACAACCTGGCCCGGAAAACATAAGACAGAGCAAAGAAACATGAGGAAACATTAGATAAAACTTGATGAATCAATCAATCAATCAATCAAGACTGAACAATAGAGGTACCGCATACCTGGGAAAGTTTGCTATGGAGTAGTATTATGGATGCTGCGTCAGAAGCGGCAGTTTCTTGTGCCTCAATTGGCAAAGCAATCCCGACATCAGCACTAGCTAAAGAGGGTGCATCATTTATGCCATCTCCAACCTGCAAAGAACAAGCAGGTCAGGTATTGTTGACTATACAATGATCGTAGCAATAGAGTTGCATGCTAAAAACAAGCTATACACGCAACAAATCATTGAGCTGGCTTCATGAGTAAAAGATCCTATAATATGGCTCATTTTCATCACTAAAGTGAAGTGTACATGTGTATTTACAATGACAGATCGGACGAAACTGCCTAGAGACAATTGTTCTCTCCCTGTAAATCACTCTTTGCTCTCAGCTTTCCATATCGAAACCGATCTCTTATGCTCTCGTTGATCAGTTTGGCGAACTTAAATGCTTTAGGTGGAGTTATCACAGGTATGTTCGAGGCCACACAAAAGCCAAAAATCCAGGTGGCTAATAAGTCAACTTCAGTGCTTCCTAGCAAGACTTTTTAAAAGATACAACAGTTATGTAAAGCAAGTTTGCAATACTTAGACTAACTTCAGGCTGAATGGAAAAACATACCATCGCAACACGGTTTCCTGCAGCTTGAAGAGCCAAGATGACATCGGATTTCTGTTGGGGAGTCAAGGAAGCATTGATGCTTTCATGTCCTATTCCAACCGTCTGCGCTATTTTTGCAACTGCCTCTTCCCTATCTCCTGACAAGAGGATGGTCTTGATTCCCTTCTCTTGGAGCCTTTTCACAACAGTAATAGCAAGAAGAAATCAGATTATAGACTTATAGCACAAAAATGGAATGATAGAAAGTAGAGTTATTCTGACAATAAACTGATGTGGTTATTTTAGTGTTTTCTCAGCTGTTTCATGCCATCATTTACACAAGATGAGTTACGCTTGCTACAATAAGAGAGATCCAATAGATAAGCATTGAGCTATACTTTAATAATTTGCTTAATTGGGAGGTCTTTTCTGACATGTTTCCTAACTTAACAATCCTACATAGGACTAAGGGCAAAAAAGAGGAAAGAAGGGCGAAAAAAACTCAGATGTGGACGTATTGAATGATAAGTCCTCCAGACCTGCGGCCGGAAGTATTGCAACTAGAGGAACGAGACCAGCCAACTTCAGTAAAAATCTTAATTTCCAAATGGAAAATGCAGGGACTTTCCCTTTTGCATACACAGCTGCTACCATGAGTATATCTCAGAGAGACAGACAGACAAAAACTAACCTAGCTACTGTAGACTTGGCATCCTGGCGCAGCCTGTCTGATATGGCAATTGCACCGATTATGCCTTCACCTTCTCGTCCAACATAAACCACTGTTTGTGAATCTTTTGACAGTGACACCTGTTTAGACAATTGACGCATCACAGCCTTTTCGAGGTTCAAAATGTCAGATAGGTCTGGCCTTCTATGAAATCGTTCATGAACCCAGTCTAATGAACCAACTGCCACCAGATGCCCATCTACTTCTGCTAATGTCCCATAGCCAGGTTCTGAGAGTTGTCCTCTAGTAACTGGCGAGGACAGATTCATTGCTTCTGCTTCATTCACAATAGCTTTTGCAACTGGATGCAATGCTGTCCTCTCTACTGCGTAAGCCATCCGAAGAACTTCTGATTCACTATAAGACAATGAAGCCACCGCAGAAACAGTTGGTTTTCCCTCAGTAAGTGTTCCTGTCTGATGGTTAATAATGACAAAATAAGTTTCTGCAATTTCATCACATGTATTTGAACTTAAAAGCAGAATGCTACATTAAACAAGATTAACTACTGCAAATCAGAGGTACCTTGTCGAAAGCGACATAATCAACACTAGCTAAGCGTTCCAATACATCTCCTCCTCTAACAAGTAGCCCCTCTCTGGCTCCTGCTCATTTTTCAGCATGACAAAGGGAAATTAGATCTGCCAAAAGTTAAAATTCATTCATTTGTTTTGGAAAACATTGTAAAACTTGCTTTTCTTTTTTAGTGAAAATTAACGTGCACATGTAGAAAGATCTAATAGAGAAGACAAGATCAACCCATGTTGAATACGTCTTACTCATTCAGATTCCCATAAGGAATGATCTCTCCCCACAATATGCAGAATTTTAAACTTTCAAAATGAATTGTGTAAATTGTACCACAATATGAAGACTTATAAGCTTTAAAAAAAAGCAGACTTTTGACCAGAGATGCTTGTAAAAGCTCCAAATTTGTAGTGAGAAAGACTGGAAGAGAGTGGTATTATATGCAGCACCTTCAAGTATATTGTCAACTATACCAATTTCCTACCCAAATATCCAAAGGGCAACCTTCTAGAAACAAAAGTAAAATGAAAAAGAAATCATAGCAATTAGCAGCACCATTTACTTTCTTGCAAGTGTATGACTCTTTCATTTATGTGATCAATCACGAAAGAAAAGAAATTACCAAGAGATGTGCCAACCAAGATTGCTGTTGGTGTTGCAAGGCCCAATGCACAAGGGCAGGAGACCACCTGGAGAGGCACGCAGAAGAAAAAACTTTTACACACAGGATTATCAGCTAAGATTCAGAGCACAGCAATATTGATGGAAAAAACTTAAGTGATACGTTCTGCAGTCTTCACTGGAGTGTATTAATCCAACTAAGTGGAAAGATTAAGCATTAGGAGTTCTGTGAGCTGCATCACATGGAGACTGCCAATTTTCATGAAGTACACGGTACTAGTTACTCTAATTATGTTTAGCTGGCTAAGTTCTGGTATTCAGGAATGAATCAGATCATTACAACCCTGGCAGAAGAAACTCATGAAAATCTTACCCATGGTATTTCTACCATCTTGCCTCTGAACGTGGATTGTAATAATATTAAATTTGTTAAAAAAAAACACAATTTGAACTCCACCGAAAATATAATGGGACATAAGGTTTTCTAGACTATTACACACCAGGACATCCACAGAAAGCTTCAAACTTAAGAGCAAGGGATCTCCATCTGGACCAGCAATATCATTAAGCAAGACATCAGGAAAAATGTGTGTCCCGATGTAGTACCTAAAAAAGAAGGTAAACACATTACATAGGTTATTGATAGCACCTCTTTACAAAGGATAGACAACACTAGTCATGGTACATTTCACTCAGAATACTTCAAGATGGATTGCCTCATTATATTGTGACCCATATTCAGGAGGAATATTATAGACCAGAATCCCCAATAACAGTTCTCACAATGCATATAGCATGTCTGGTGATGGAAAACATTAAATGAGTGAACCTACCAGAAAGCAAAAGTTGCTGCTGATAGGGTCATTATAGTGTACACAAATGGTCCAGCTATTGCATCTGCAAGTCTTTGTATGGGTGCTTCCCGAGCTTGAGCATCCTCAACCTAGAAGCTTGAAAGAAAAACCTTTAGTGCATTGTCGTCTCTCTGACTCTATACCTGGCAGCATACGCTTAAAATATCCCAAAACATCGCACATGATAAAGCTTAAATTCGTTCATCCATCATAAATTAATTGACAAAATTATCAAATAATCCATGCTTTTCACCAATTCCTTAACTTTGTTTTAGAAATTTTTGTAACGCTTTGTCAAAAGCCATAATCATTGAAATTCGATGCGTGTTTTTAGCTCCACGATTAAAGATTTGGGTGAATCGTGACCCTGACATAATGTATGTTAGAAACAATGTTAACCTCACAAAAAAACTCTTGACAGTTAAAAAGAGGGAAAAACAGAATGAGGAGTGTGGCAGAGCATCAAAGTGGAATATAAACAAAGACTCATCTGTTGGCTTCAATGGATGCAAAAAAGATCACAACAGCAACTTCAGGCATTATTGTGAAGCTTGATTGACACGTGAAATCTGATGAACTTGTTTTCCTAACTTACTTCTATCAGTTGATTCATAAGTCATACATCACACTTCCTCATTTTCTTTAATCCAGACCTTTTCCTGCTCCTGTTTCAGTTTATCTACCCTGTCTTTCTTCATTTGCCCATTCTGCTTCTCCCTTGCATTACTAGTCGTCATGCATTTTCTTTTTTAAGTCCATCTGTTCCTCACCTTTTCAACTGAATTTTCTCTGTACCTTTTCTTCACCTACTTTTAAAGATCCTGGACAACTATATAAGGAAAAAAATCCATGCTTATATGATGCCAATTGTATTATTTTCACTAAAATTGTGCCGGTAGTATGCTAATGCCCAGGGTCGAAAGGTAAAGCTGGATGTCACCCATGTCACAGCCATAATGCATTATAAGGTTAAATGAGAGTCAAAAACTGGATTTGAGGTAAAGTTAAATGTCAGAATATCCTAACATCAACACAGAAAGTCTTGTACTAACCATGCGGAATATCTTGGATATCGTTGAATTGGAACCAGTCGTAGTGGCTTCAATTCGTAAAGGACCATCCTGAAAATAAGTACAGAAGAAATGTCCACCATTAAGAACATTAAAGGTCAACCATAAATGGCAAGTTTTCCGAAGAAGCTCATTACAAAATAATTGCCTGAAATATCACTGCATGATTTCTTTGTTAGTCAAGCATGAAAGGCCAGACTGTTTTTCTCAGGATAATTAGGCATGGCATCATGCGCATTATTAGTAAGATAAGTGGAAATCAAGTTCCTTGTCGTTAGAGTTAAAATGAGCAATAAGCTATGAATGCAAAACTTTACCCAGTTTATTGTTCCTGCTGAGACCCTGAGACCTTTTTCCTTGAAAACAGGAAGTGATTCTCCAGTAAGCATGGATTCATCAACAACACTTCTTCCGGCAAGAACTTTCCCCTGTAAAGCAAGCACCAGACTTGAGCTAAGAAATATATATCTATGAGATATGCTACAGAATCTACTGGTTAAAAGTGTAACACCGACTATGCCTGGATCACTGGTTTGCTGGTTCGATAGAAATGTATTTACACAAGTAATGTAGCACCATACTAAAAAGTCAAGCCGGTGCACAAAGGAATCTAAAGGGCCACTACAACTGCAATCCTTCATAAAGATTGAACATTTGTGAAAGATACTTCAGTAAAGCAAATTGAAAATTTCATTGTACTAGATGACCATAGCAAAGGTTATTCAACAGAAGCAGGATGAATAAGTTGAATCAAAATATTCACCAGGACAAAGGTACTCTCATACTAAGGTAAAGACCATTACAACATCTATTGCCCATGTGGCGTATTCATTTGAATCATAACTTCACAAGGTTACTAGACACTCACATCCACAGGAATGGTCTCCCCAGGCAATACCAGCACAGAATCACCAGCACGAATATCATCTGTTGGAACCTCAATGCATAATGCTTCGGAGCAAAGTACACTATCAGCAGAGAGATCACTTTCTGAGGAAGTAATGACCAGTCGAGACTGAGTGGATATCAATGACTGCAAATTACCAGCATCGATCAGTCTTATACTGTGAAATAATACCCAGGATATATAAAGATCACAGCAATGTACAGTCAAGGATATAAAAAGAAAAACACTGGAAAACAGTCAACATTAATCAGGATAGGATAATCAGTACAGCCCAAGTCTTATGAAAGCAATTCAAATATGTGTGCCCTTCTATAGTCACTAGGCATAAAACCTAGGATAGATGAGACATGATACAGATATGTTTAGGAGCCCAATCAGAAGGTGCTTCCGAAATGCCTCTTGTGCATATATGCGAAACTGGACAAAGTGCATTAGGGAACCCCATATTATGAGCCTCCAACTGTCCAACCAGATTCGTTGTTTTGCAAAGGCATAAGAACTAGTGGAAAGATCAACAAGGAAGAGCAAGTGGAACATTTAGCCTGAGGATACCGCATTAATAGATTATATTTTAAATAAGGAAAGTTCTGCCATTCAGTTAAGGTGAAATCAATGACAAGATGAAAAGTTTAATTTGGCAGATCTATAACATTTTATTAACAGATCAAAATAAAACATGACGTTAAAATAGTATCTGGGAGTAATCAAATTTGTGATGTTCACTTTGAAGATTCCTTGCACATACCAACCTAGACTAAAGCGTAGTTTAACATAACCAGATCTCAAAGTGCATCATCCTGTTCAAATGTTTCATGTAAAAATGATATAGAGAAGATTTTGACTTACTAGAAGTTCATTCATATCACTAGATGCACTGACTCTTGCCTTCTCTTCTAGGGAACGTCCCAGGAGCACAAAGCCAAGAAGCATGACCTGCATGCTAAAAATAAATAGCCTTGTGTGAGACATTTATCTATTGTCTTTTGTGTAGAAAGATATGTCATATATGTGAGCATGAAACAGTATATCTTAGTGCAGCTTAAATAGGCTTGCTGCAAAGATCCTCATCGAGATTTTGAGATTATTTTTTATCAGTATTATGGCTTTTAGAAATAACATTACCAAACGATTCAAACAAAACAGTAAAAATTGAGTGGCCATGACATGCATCCAACATGAGTAGCTTCTCACAGGCCGCCTGACATTAGGTATAAACATGGAAAGGAAGCAGCACAAACTCATAAAAGATAGCAAATCACCGGCTCATCGAAGAAAGATGCATCCCAGTTGAGCCCAGGGTTCAGAAGGGAGACCTACAGTAAAAAAAACCCGACCATTTAATTTTCAGGAAAGCCACAACCAGAAAAACAGGCCAAACACCAAAACCTATCCACCAAAAGCCTCACCGAACTGATTAGAAAGGCTGCAAGCGATCCGAATCCAACAAGCGAGTTCATATTCGGAGATCCCTTCTTGAAGGCCTTTAGACCGTCGAAGATCAAGTCTGCACAAGATCTTATTCTTAAAATGTAGAGCTGCATGATTCACTCTGCAAACTATCTATATTTGGACAACGACCCAGTCACCTATCAGCCTTTACAGAGGCATCGGATGTCCAAATATACCATATTACGTACAGGAATTCTGCGATTGTGGTAGTGGAAGAGAAGGGAATTGTCGACTAACCTCTTCCTGGTCCAAGAAGAGCTCCCAAAGCCAACCCCCCTTTAACATACGAATTATGAAGAAACTCCCAGAATGATCCTGAACACGCAATTCAAATGCAGATTTCACTCGACATGATCAGCGACCTTAGATCGATTCATTACGAAGATGCGACAAGCTCGATATACTCACCATGAGCTATATGAATCCCGAGAGAATGCAGTATGTGCGAGGCGTGCGATCCGCAGCACAGCGCCACCAACGTCCAGGCGAACGCCACGCGGTTCCTGCTCTTGGTGAGCAACTCCTCCTTCTTCTTCGCCATGTCCTCCCACTTCTTCACGTTCTCCGCCACCCCGAGCTTCGACGACCTCCTCTTCGCCGGGAAGCCACACTCCGTCAGCCTCGCGGCGAGGTTCTCGGCGACTCCGGCCGCGGAGTCGTCGCCGCCGCCGCCCAGCGCCGCCGGGCTCAGCTTGACCGCCGCGGTCTGGGTCAGCATGTTGACCACGGCGGATTCCACGCGTGCGTCGGCGGAGAGGACCGATTTGACCCGGGAGACGCAGCCGCCGCACATCATGCCGGAGACGTCGAGGAGGACCGACGTGTCGCCCCGCTCGGACCTCTTCTCCGGAGGGGCCGGGGCCGGGGCCGGGCGGCTGGCCTCAAGAGTGTTGGAGAGGGCGAGGCGAGGAGCTCGGGAGCCGAAGCGCGGCGGGAGCGGGTGGCTGCGCCGCCCCCGCGGGGGGAGGAGGAGGTGGCGGTGCTGGCTGCGGAGGAGGAGGAGGCTGCTCCGGTCGCCGCCATCGGCGGCGAAGCGGAGCGCGCGATGAGACGAGAGCTTCAGTAGGTCCGTAGTCATCGGAGAGAGAGAGAGAGAGACGGTGGAGATGGCCGGACAAGGAGGAGGAGACGGTGGAGATGGCCGGACGAGGAGGAGGAGGAGGAGGTGGGGGATGGCGGTTGATTTTTTAAGGTGGCGGTGGTGGCGGTGGTGGTCAACAGAGGCGACACGTGGGAAAGCTTTATCCGGAAGGCTGCTGCTGGGATGGGGAGGGAGGTGGGGTCAACGCAACTTGTGGTCAGTGGTCAAGATGGTGGCGGAGGAGATTCAAATGGCCACGCAGATGCCAGGCTGGCAAGTCGAAGTTACCATTCCCGACACGAATTTCCGCACGTGACACCGGCGCACGAATCCGAACCTCCAATTATGAAAAAAAACATAAATGATCCTTATAATGTAATGCCTAAACTTTCAATTTATTTAACGATCTTTTGGTACGTATTCAATTTAGTCCATGAATTATACGAAAATATTCAATATATAAAGACAATATTAAACATTTTAGTATAATTTAAGGAAAAAATTGAATATGTAGCCAATGTCCATAAAGTTCGCCCATCAATAAATGGACTATTTGTTACGGAGACATATTGAACAAATTGACTACACACTAGACGTTAGGTTAAAGTTCATAGATCATATTGAACAAATTAAATTTTTATAGATCACATTGCATATTAACACAAAATTCATGGGTTATTCGTGTCATTATCCTTTTTAAAACGGATAATTTCTAAAGTGACTTATCGACGGGCGATGAATTTTAGTCCGTGATAAGGTTGCAAAAATAGAACCAAGCCTTGTGTAGGCTTGATTGCGACTCGTGACCAAACTTAACATCAAACGAGAGAGAGCGAGAGAGAACCGTGAGATGAAAAAAAAAACGAGAGAAAGACGCGGCAACAAGAGATGTCTAAAAGATATGAACCTAAAATTGGGAACCGTTCTTTTTTTGGGTCAGTTCTACTCTAATCATACTCTAACACTTACTCTTAGACTTTTCATACTCTAACACTTACGGTTCTTTTTTTGGGTCAGTCCTACTCTAATCATACTCTAACACTTACTCTTAGACTTTTCATACTCTAATACTTACTCTTAGACTTTTGCCCTGCTTCCTTGCAGGGCGTGGGAATCGAAACCCACTCCTGAAATGAAATCTTCCCCACCCCAATCCCCTCTGAGAAGGTGGGGATTTGAACCCCCAACCTCTCCATTCCAAGATGGAAGGGTGGCCACTAGGGCGAACCCCCAGTTGGGAACCGGTCTTGAATTGGCCATTTGGTCCGGTTTCCGGAATCGGACCAAATGCTTGGCCCTATCTCACTTTGTGCCGCCGGGTCGGGTCTGATGGGCTGTGGTTGCTGCCTTGCTGGGTACACCAATGGGCCCAAAAGACTCGGACTCTCTCGGCGGCGCAGGGTGAAACCATAGGCCCAAAGCCCAATGCATCGTCAATGAACAGCTGCACGCCACGTGGGCAGTCCGGACTCCGAACGACAGCTTTCTTTCTTTCCCTCTCCTAAATATCCGGTTCTATCATCACCACCATCAGCTTCACTTCCCCGCCTTCCCTCTCTTTCTCTCTCATCGGCCGGAGCTAAGCGAGCTTCGCCGCCGAGCAAATGGCTTCGCCAGCGGAGCCGCCGCCGCCGCCGCCGCCCTCCTCCGACGAGACCCAGCAGAACCACGCGTCCAAGCGCGCGTTCCTCTCGGCGGCGAACGTCCAAACCTTGCTCGCGCTTCCCTCATCGTTCAGCCCCGCGATCAAGCCCCACCACCACCGCCGCCGCCACCGCCACAGCCATCTCCTCAGCCTCGACGCCCTCCGCCAGTCGGTCGCCTCGGCGGCCGACGGGTTACTCGGATTCCTCCGCGCCTTCGCGTCGCAGAGCCCGCTCGTCGGGAAAGTCCTCTCCTTGCACTCCGACTTCCGCAGTATCTGCCGAGAGGTAATCCGACTTGGTCGCTCCATGAAACATTGTGAATTCTAGTCATTCGCCACTTGGGTATTCAATGCGAGCATGTCCGGCAATACCCATTAAGGTATCTTGTTATTGGGAGCTCGAGCTCGGTCGTGTCGGTCCTGATTTCTTGAACTGGTTCTGAATTGGTACTTTCTGTTGATCTTATGGTGCGCATGACCGAGAATTTTGAACTTCACTTCAGATTCACTGCAGGAACTTTGGGAATGTGATCTTGCCGTCGGGTCACAACTTCGCTGCGGTCTTGCCCGGTGGTGACTCGATGGCGGGGCTTGTGGTGGCCAATGGCATATCGAATTTCCTGAACATCTACAACACCCTGTTGGTGGCCAGGCTTGTCTTGACTTGGTTCCCGAATGCTCCTCCGGTCATCGTCAGCCCTCTCAGGTCCGTCTCTCGTGTCGCGGGATCAAATTTTAGATTACACGAGATGTGATTGGGAAGATCGACTTCGCATCGTCTACTCGAGTCGTTGATTTGTAATAACATTTGATGCTTTGTCGCAGCACCTTGTGCGACCCGTACTTGAACATATTCCGTGGGCTCATACCGCCGCTCGGAGGGACTTTGGACTTCTCTCCGATCCTGGCATTTCTAGTCCTAAATGTCTTCACCAGTACCGCCGCCGCTCTTCCTGCGGAGCTTCCTCCAACATTAGCATCTCAAGAAAATGCCTCATCTTGCATCAGCTCCGCGACAACTTCCCAGAAGAAATGGATGAGACGGCTGCACGGGCACAAGCAAAAGAGCACGACTAATCCTTTTTAGGCCAATTTTTCCATCGGTCGCTGTTTTTGCTCCTCGATATTCTTTTTGTATCCACAAACCCTGAAAACTAAGTATGCTTTGATCGTGTTATTCTCTAGATAATAATGCTCACTTTGCTGTAGTATTTTGCTATTCAAGCGCAAGATTCAACTGTTTGTACCCCCTCGAGTTAGACATATCGAAGCGACTGCATAGACAGCTCTTTTCTCACCTATTTTCCTTTTCGATCGAAGCTCATAATTTGCCTGCGACTGTATTTGACCTGGCACGGCCTCTATTAATATGCAAAGGTCTCATTGAATGCACACCGGGTTCACATTGAGTAGTTCACTCGTGCTTTTGATTCACAAGCTATGGCCGAAACAAATCAGTCCAAGGGGCTTGTTAGATATTCCTTTTATAAGTACTGCGCATGGTTTCTGACTTCCTGGTCACGGAGTTCTACGGAGAATTTCAGTAAGAATCGGATTCTGCAGAATCCGTCCTGCTTCCACTATGGACGATTCTCAAAATCTTAGGCAACGTGGAAATTTAAGCTTCCCGTTGAAGCTGCAGACCGCAAGTTTTCTGAAATGATGCAGAGTTCCCCCAGGTCTTCAATGATTCCTTGGCAAATACGAATTGTTTAAGGTAAAGAAGATCCTTTTCCTGAAGGTTCAAACGGATGGTGCTGGATCATCAAGTTCCTCAATTATTGTCCTGAGCCAGTAGTTGCTTGAATAACGGAAGATGCCCACCATTTTATGTCTGTAAGCTGAATATAATCTGCAGATTGACAAATTGCAGGGAGTTACTTCTCCTGGAAAAGGCAATCCATAGAGTCAAACTAGATAGTTATATGAATTCTTAAATTCCAACAGTCACCAATGATCGAAGCACAACGATATTGGACGCAACAACAGCACTAGAAGAAACAGCACAATGTATCTTTTCCAACAGGGCATCTATGGAAAAGAAGAAAAGATTCCAGTCAGCTCATAACCTCATTAGTTTGTGCAGACCAACTTTGTTCCGATATCCAGCAAAGCAAAGATTCCCGTAAAACCAGTCTCTAGGGCACCACCTATATGTTGCATCAAGGAAGAAAGACAACCAAGTTAGTTTCTCAGAAACCTCTCTGCGTGTCTGTTCCATGGAGAGTGGATCGACTGTTTCTTCCCAGAAGAGCAGGTTCTCGTCGTATGAGAGGCTAGTGGCCATAGGATTGGCAATTGTGGCTGTGGCCTCGCCGCTATTCATTGACCGGAATCCTGGGGCCGAGGAGGAAGAGGAAGAGGAAGCTAGTTTGTTCGACTTTTCTGCCTGGCTGCCACTGCTGCTCTTGATGCTGATCTTTGCGATTGCCTTGCTGCCTTTCATGGACAAGAGCTTTGCAACGTTCGATCATTACTGGATTCATAGAGTGGGAGGTTCTCCGGGTGGTATTCTCTTTATTCTCGTTGTTCTTGCTCTTATTCTGAAGTTGAAAGGTTGAGAGAGAGGAGGAACTCGAAGGGATGTTTCACTCTCCGTGTAATCCCTGTCAAGATTGAGGGCGTTTTGTGAAATTCAATGATGAAAGAGCATCCTAAAGTTTCATCTTTTTTTCTGCTTGTTTAGCTTAGGTCATCTCCAGACCATGCTTTACAAAAAGCATCGTTTAGAACAAATTTGCTCTTTGTTCGGAGATTCTTTTAGAAAATCCGTCCAAACAATTCCTTCTCGTGAACAAAAACAGAGCAGCTATTAGCTATCTTTTAGAACAGTTGTGAGCAAGCCCTAAATTTCGGAAGAAGGGAGATGCATCTCTCCTTCCAAATGTAAGTTAATGGACGAAGTTACCAGTTTCTGGTTTACACTTCTCATCCAGAATTACGTTTAGTCGATTGGTCAATCGGCTGAAGTGTTAAAAGTAATAGCAATAGTGAAACAGAACTCCAAATTATGTATTCAGTGTGAGTAGATCGCGCAAACGACTAACTCTTCAGCATGAATTAAGTACAAAATAAATAAATTACTTTGCGGACTGTATATTGTTTTGGGGACCAAGATACAGAAAACAAATTACAGTGGCAAATTGAGTAGACAAATACAGAGCCAAAAATTACATGGGGAACAGCCTTAGAGACTTGATTATAGGGCAAAGACACACCACAGGGCAACCAAACCTGAGGCAACAAATGGCCACAGGGGACGAACTTGGGAAGGATATGCACTATTGCACTCGTCATTGTAGCCGCTAAAGCATCCAGGTCTAGAAATCTTGGCAACGCCCCCCTCTAAAACAAAGCTACTGTTGGATGTTCCATTGCTGAACAAGACGCACCAGAAGTAAGGAGATCCACCATCACTGCCACTGACGGCAGCTCCCACTTCAGTATGGTTTTTGTCAGTGACAATTTCTATGCTTTTTTCCTTTAGCATCAAGATTCCAGAAAATGCTTCAGAGGGAGACTTATACTTGGTCTCGCACCCAAGTAAACGACCGGTGATAGGGGAAAGTGTCGAGGTCTGAACACCACAATTGGGGGCAAAAATCTCGACGAAGTCAGCCTCGGGAGGTTTCTTAGCATTGGCTCCTCCTACGGCAGCACAGTCACCCTGGTATGCCTTTATGTACTGCAGAGCAAGGCATGCTAGCCCGGGGTTGGCATAGAGGGAAGAGCTTTTGCTTGCTGTTCTATTGGTGTTGATTACAGCCACCAACTGGTCCGCAGGGTTTTTGGTTACTTTAACTGCAAGCATGATCATAAAATCACTTGTTAGGCAAAATCATACGTGCAGAACATACACGAATGTGGAAGAGGGAGCCAAAAAAAAAAAGACTATCTGAGAGCACACTACTTGATGCTTTTACTTTGTTTACTTCATCTAAAGGAGATAAATAAGATAATTATGATATGAAATTCAGATGACATGTTAAGTGACGAGTACATCGAAATTCACAATTTCACTATCAGCTGCCTTTTTAAGATGCACGAGGGATTATGACCCATCAAAACTAAATACGTTAAAATTGACAAACCCAACAAGCAACAGGCAGTGAGCTTGACTATGAGGTAGGCATGCATTAGCCCGTTGACTGCAAAATTTAATTCCATTACCGAAGTCGCAATTTGGCATATGGAATATCTGCTTGCATTTAGCTGTACTGTTAATATTGGTGTGTCATTATTGATATGAAAGTTTAAATATATACTTTGAATAAATAGAAAAATCACTTGCAACAATATGCCACTACTGATAGTAACTTTCTGGCAAGAATCTTGACACAAGACAAGAACTGATCCATGAAGTATTCACAGATCAGAAAGTCATGCACACCATCCAACAGACACCCATTGCCATCACCATTGAATTTCTAATGTGATGTGCTCAAATGAATTTTTCTCCATCTGCCGTGATTCATAGGAGTAAAAAAAAAATGAAAAACGGACTTCATGTATCCTCGCACAGTAAGAGGAAAACAGCAGACCCTGAGCAGTTATGCAGCCACCGATTAACCATTTCTGCTCCACCAACCCTCCTCAATACTGACTTAACCACTACCTTAATGACAAATCAAATTTCCTGTCAGGATCTTTCTTTCTTACTAGTCATTACAATGCTTCACTTACCGCAATAGCAATAGCAATTTTGACGAGACTAACACGAGAGAACAAAATACGCGATGCATTTCACTAAGCCAAGGAGAGCGGAAACGACGGCACCTAGCAGTGATCAACAAGTTTCCAGCCCTTGGTCCTTCCTCTTTCTTCCTCCTCTTTCTAGTTTCCTCGCCAACTCCCAGAGAAAACCAAAGATTTTTCTTTCTTTTTTTTGGGGTCAAAGAAGAACAAAGATTTCCTACCTCGAAATGCTCTATTTACTTTTTCCTCCCTTCACCCCTAAGCTTCACCTCAGAAAACAGAGAAATACTAGAAAAAGGCAGCTCGACACCCATTTATAGGAGGCCTCTTGAACACCACCGCCGAATATCCTCATCACTGTTCCCCACATCTACACCACATTTTAAATCCCAATCTCCTGTTGCTAAAATTAGAATACCAAACCAGCTCGAAAGTCATTTGACATTGTGTCCAATCGCAAGATCCCTACTCGGTAGGCTTTATTTAGAAGATCCAACCGACATTAAAAAAAAAAAGAAGAAGTCAAAACTTCATCTTAAACCTGTCGGCAGCTCAATCCCAAAGAACCGGCGAAGACATTTCCGAATCACGGGACGATCTCAGACGGAAGCATCAGATCTCGGCCGAGAGATCCGACACCGAGACCCCGACCGACACTAAAGAATGCCGCTCCAAACCAGCGTGCACAACCCGCACCACCGCCTCACACCTCCGAGCGCAAGTGACGACTACAGAGCACTATATTTCGAAAGAAAACAGAGAACCCAGAAAATATCTCGGGCGGATCAAAACGTAAACGAACCGCTGAGCCGGTCCGGCATTCCGAGCTACCGGACCGAAAGATCACCGGAATGCAGGGGGAGCGGAGCGGAGGGGAGAAGACGACTTACTCTGGACGTCGGCGGAGACGGCGAGGAGGAGGAGGGAGAGCGGCAGGAGCCACGGGAGGCTCGGCATTGTCGGCGAGCGAGCGAGAGAGAGAGAGAGAGAGAGAGAGAGGCTGGAGATGCGTGTGTGTGGGGATTTTCTTCTCTTTTTCCAAGCGACGGAGTCGAGTGAGACGTCAACTTCGATCCCGTCTGGTCGTTTTGTCCTCCGTGCTTAACAACTCATGATGGCTCGACTATGACCGCTCCTGCCATCCTAATCGGGTCTTCGGGTTTCCCAGCCCGAGCCGTGCGGGTCGGGTCGGCCGTGCCGTAATGACCAAAATGCCCTTCTTCCGACAGCTATTTTGCTGCCTGTAATTTGTTTATTCCAAGGTTCCTCAGACAAATCGCATAGTTTCTCCAGCACAGTCATTTCTTTACTCGATGTTGCTATTAGGGTCTTGTTGGCATAAATTTATTTAGGCTACCGTGAGAATAACAATTTATTATAAGTTACAAATTTTTGAATAAGTAAGTTTCATAATAATTTATTATTTAGTTTTTATTATTTAGAATATATTGTTATTCTCACGGTACATTAAAAATTGTTATACAATCATTTTTCTTGCTAATATTATCAACCCCCGATTAGTAGAACATAATAGTTGGGTGAGAGGCATCGATCAATTCTACCTATTCTCGAGTTGATGTTCGAATTTTAGTTTTTATTGTAGTACTGCATGGTGGGTAAATATATTTGTCAATACCTTATCATGTTGCCGATAATGAAGTATGGCCCTGGATCTAGAAGAACTTGGTCATGGGAGAATCCTTAGATGGTGGATCTACTAAGATGCAATATTAGCAAAGGAGGAAATTACATTTAATGTTTTATTTTTATAAGATCCTTAACATTCATTATTCTATAACAATGAAGTGCAACACGTGTGCTGATTTTTTCACGTGATAAATGGAATCAACTGATGTCGATAATTCGATGATCAATCAAAACGCATTTCTTACGTCGAAATTAGAGATCAGCAAAGAATCGTTACCTCTCGGACCATTAGATCATGTATCGTATTATATCACTCGGTAAATTTCTATGGCAAAAGAGTAAGAAGGGACGCATGCCGAGGGTAAAAACGTCGATTCACAGGAAGCTGTCCGGAGCAGTGTCGGCGGAGAAACCAACGGATAACGCCTCGCTCGCACCTCCCACTCCCAAAAATAAAAATAAAAATAAAAATAAATAATAATATCTTATATGCAGTGTGCACCAATGGCGACGCCGATCAACGTCGCCCCCCCTCGCGCACGTTAGCACAGCCTCCTTCATTGCCCCGCCTCCCTTCGCCGGCGCGCGCAGTCGTTCCCGGCGCAACGGCGGGAGACCAGGCGATCGTTCTCCTTCTCTCCCCCTGCTCGCTCGCCGGATCGTCCTCGCCGACCGTCCGGCCTCGCCGTCTCCCGGCTCCACACGATTACGCTCCGAAGTTCGTCGATCGTGTCTGTCGAGCTCAGTGATCCGGCATTACGTGGATTTGGCGCTCGGGATGGCTTAAAAGTGTTTTCCGGGTGATCCGTGGCCGATTCGGTTTTCACGGTACCCGGAGCCGAATCCGAAAGCCTTTTGGCGGGCCAAGGAGAGACCTTTACGCGGAGCCATGATTGATTGCATTGTCGTTGTCGAGACAGCCATTTTGAAGTGTTCGTCGGATTCACTTTTCGTTAGTTATGTTGCGGATGGTGATTTCCACTTTAGTTTCTCTTTTAGCCTAAGCAAAAGAAGGTGGGGAAAAAGGGTGATGGGCGGAAGAGTGGATTTTTTCTTAGGTGGTGATTGATGATGCAATTGAATAGTCGTGGGGGTCGAGACCCTTTCTTCCGGGCTAAGTTTCGACAGGCGGTTCCTTGCACATGTTACTCGTTCCGCCCTCTTGTTATAATGCGATGTGAGCTGTGTTGTGGGAATCCAGAGCATATCTTTTGTTCGATGCGATCGTTTGTGTCGATGGTGATTGTACTGTGAAGTTGTCTTCGCATTAGAAATCGAAGTAAAGTTGCATTCTTGATGGTCAATTCCAGTTTCGTTTTACTTTTGTTGAATGCAGATGCTAATTGTAGGCAGCTTCTTTGGATACAATATGTAAAGAAGTCGGTTGGTGAACTCTCGAGGGGTTGTTCTTTGTTGCCTTGTTATTGGGGTGCTAGAGTTTAATACTGACCATTCTTAACACACAATGGTTAGAAAATGGCTCGACCCACTAGAGAGAACTCATGTGCCAGCTGTAATGTTAAGTCAGCTGCAGATTAAGGATTAGGTAATCTCTCCTTCTCCTTTCCATTAAGTTTTCCTTAATATACAATGATTGGTCCTCACTTAGCAATGCCAAGATTGCATAGAAAACTCTGAAAGATGAGAAGCCTGAGTTTGCAACGCGTCGTACGCTTTTATGCTCTGGCCCGGCAGGACCTCTTTGCGTTAACATAAGAGTGGTAAGTTGAGGATCCTCTGTGGTCTTGGCTGATCTCATCTGCGAATGCACTAATTTCTTGCTTTCTTTCTCACTTTTAACCTTTACTTCTAAGTACCACCAACAAATCAATCTTTTGACCATTGGCAAGTTTGGCAGAAGGAATTGTTTTTTTCATTTATTTAATTTGACTAAGGCATAAAACCAGCTTATTGAACAACTCTTTTGAAAGGGCTGCTGAAGTGGAGAGTATTGTTGGATAGACTAGGTCTAGCAACTACCGAGTTGTGTTTAATTAATACTTGGTTGATTGGTGTCCATTGTCCAATTGCTTATCCAAATTGTTTCTTCACACTTTCTATCTGTTTGTGTTGTGGTATTGTCTCTTTTGACTCTCTTTTTGTATCTAATTTGACAAAACACTTATGTGAGTGTTTATCTCAGACTAATAACTGTTATTTTAGCATTGTTTTTCATGCTCATTTTCCATTTGCTTCATGGCAGTTTTGCATGCATTGACTTTCTATATCTTTGGAAATTTTCTTCAGAACTATGGGTGGCACAATATGCTTCAGACAGTGGGAAAGGTAAAGCTGCTCTCAACACTGTTGAAAAATGTCTCAGGTACTTCATTTGAGACTTCGGCGATATATATATTTAATTCGAGTTGGGTAAAGGTAATGCCCCTCCTGTTTTTACTGTAATGTTGAAGTCAAAGCTGTATCCCAGTGAGTTCTTACTTGTTTATATTTTAGGACGTGGTGAGCCTTGCTTGTGGGAGATTATGTTGGAATGCTTTTGCTTGCTTGTCATCATCATATCCAGTATGCAGGAGATGATGATGACCGTGAATTTTCTAATGGGTCATTGATCAGATTTATTGCTGTAATGATTATCTTGACATAGATTAAAGAAGATTGAAATCTTAAAATTCTGGGGATATGAAATTCTTTTGTGGGTTGCAAACTATGCCCTAAGCCAGCACATGCAACCAAATTCTCTTTTCGGTGAAATGATATTTCTAGAAAAATAGCATCTTCATCCTCAAAACAATTTCGACTATTGCCTCCTTCATTTATCCATTACTCCTTAAACTTTTCTTGCTTGAAATGTGTTAAGGCAAAACTTCATTCGGGAACAGATTTCTAAATCCTCACGGTGGAAAATGAAATACTCGATTCTGGATAAACATTTGGTGCCTCAGTTGAGACTTAAGACTGCACTACATGGGTTAAATCCAAGTTTGGAGGGAATGCATATTCATCACATCTCTCACCTCATCAACTCGTCCTTATGTAACTTCAAATGTTAAATGATCATCTACAAACAGGAGAGAGTCATTTTAAGAGAGCTGAATTTTTTTTCTTGTAGAGCGTTGAAAGAACTTGATTCTATGCTTCTGCATGCATCAAGAATTGAACCGGATGTCTTGGTAAAATCCATGATAGCCAAGACAGGTATTGCAGTTGATGCATCGGATAGGTATCGCTTTATCTCTTTTCTGTTCAAAAGCATGCGTGTGCATCTATATGCTTTTGCTCATTTCTGTTTAATCGCACGTGCCTTTGTCTCTTGCACATGTTATTCTCCTTGCTAGTGACGGTTTATTTCGAGTGTTCAGATTAGTATGCTTTTAAATGGTTAATTCTGAATTTTCAGTTCTTCCATTTACAGTCTCCTCCAAAGTGTTCCCCAAGACGTGTTGGACAGAGGCAAGGCTGCAGCAGATCCATATAGGATTCCAGAAGACATTAAGCAGTTGGAATCACCGTGTTTTCCTTTCCTCAGCATGATGGGAACCTCCCTCTGATATGATCAAATTCAACTAGACCTCCAAACTCTTACTCGCCGAATTATACAGTTTAGGAAATGGGGAGTTCCTCGGTTTTATGGTATTTCCGTGTACCATTCTAGATGCAAATCATGTCAAGTCAGATGAGCGGTTCTTGGTTTGAAACTTTCGTGTTGGAACATAATACTTTGGCGTTTCTCATGTGAAACTGCATCATGCTGGTTAAAAAAGCGCAACATCTCACGGGTAACTCTGTCATACCCTCGTTCCTGGAAGAAGGGCGGTAGACGGAGTCCGTGTTATAGCATCATTACTCGATTGACCATCAATCGGATCAGGTCCTCTGGCGCATTCAAGCATATCGCATCAAATCTTGGAGACTGCCATAGCCAAGATGACAAGTTCAAAAGAATGTGCAGTGTTGTGTCTCTTCACCGTCACACGATGCGACAATGGAATTCCTCGTGTTCTACACGGGAGTTGGCTAGGGCAAGTTCTGGTGACCATCTTTTCGGGCATAAAAATCATCTGCATTATTATTGTTAGGGTAGAGTACGGAAGGCCTCGTCAAGGAAAAGCGATTAGGCAGCAATCATTGTCTTTTTTCAAATGCGTAGACCAATTTGTCTTCCCTAGTCACAAGAAAGATGCACTTGCCAACCTCGCACATGCCCTAATCATAGAGAAACATACCTCGAAACACGCATTTGATCTTAGCCTAAGATTTATTAGGTAATGATCTTTACTAATTAAGTCAATGGCCAAATCAGATATTTAGATTTTATTTATTTAGCTTTATTAAAAATGACCAATTATATTACTTGAAATAATTAGACAATAATTTTTTTTTTACTATTAACAATAATTCATGTCTGAATATTTTCGTGAAGGATGATAATATTCTTTGTTTGTTAGTTTTATTTGTTCATTCATTTTGTTAGGTGATTCGAGCGACTATCTTTTTTTAGAAATCATTCATTTTTCATCAAATGGACATAATCTTAGTCACCGCAACACTGGCTTAAATCATTAGATTGGGGCGAATGTTATTGATAATCGATACATTATAGATATAAGGTTTCTAACACATGCTGCTTTCCCAATAGGGCAAATGTGCGTGACACACGCCTTCACTAACCCGACTTAGTTCATGCATAGATTCTGTCCACCACCTATATATGGCAGCTGATTCCTCGTAGAATTTATCCTTCGCTGACCTGTTCTCGTCACATCTAATTTGCTGTAGCAGCAATTGAAATTCCTTACAACAGCTATCGATTGGTGGACCAAAGATCAGGATTCGGGCCCCAATCCTTCCCGTGCAGTGTCAGAAATCCCAAGTGGGAAAGCAGGAAAGCAGGAAAGCAAATGGAAAAACATTAAAAATCACGAAGCCCGACCCGGTTTCGTGCAACCCTCGGGCTTACGGACAAGAAACGCAGGATAAAAGATAAAGCGTCACAAGGGGCATAGAATCCCGTGGACCAGGAGGCTGAGGATTGTGGATGATAATGATGATGGATCGATCATCATCATCAGCACCACCACTCACGCCATCGATGATTCGCTTTTGTCCCGTTCCGCCGTTACGTCGTACCTCGCGCTATTCCCCTCAGCGCTCACATGCTTTGCTCCATTCGTTCGAGTTCGCAGCACTAGATGACCGGATTCTGACTCTTGTTTTGAACCGTAATTTGGCGCTCTCGTTGTCCGCGGGCACTGCCACCTCCGCCAAACCTTTTGGCTTCTCGATCTCATCATGACGTCTCGTACTGGAACTGCAGGAGCGTGTCACATGCGCTCACGCACCTGGTCTCTGTATCGCTCGATTGGGTCCTGCTTCCCGGCAGAAGTTCGTGTACGGAAGATGGCGTTGCCTGAGAATCTGATCGACGGGACGTGTTATCATAGTCGAGAAGACATATCACACTGGTGTCTTTGGAACCCTGCTTGAATTTTATCGGTTCTCAATCTTACTAGGACATGGTCGGAAAAAATAGGATTGTGATTTCGACTCCATTTTCTCGTTCCATGTTAGGCTAAAACATGGTATGTCAAAATGCAACCCTTTTTTTTTTGTCCTTCTTTTGTCTAATCTTGTGCATGGGTCAAGGGCAAATGACATTATGACACTATTGAATGATTTCAAATTCCATGTCAGTCCACCATTCGAGTGTTCAAAGGAGACGTAGGAACATTTCGGGTTTGCTGACTGAGGCATGAAAGAGAGACCAGCTCTTCCAATTGCCTGTCACGTTTTTTTTTTATTACATTCTCTCTCTCTTTCCCATTGGGGGAGCCTTGCCCCCATGAGAATCCTACATAATGCAGCAAACCTCAGGGCAGTTGAAAGTGAGAAAAATAAGAAGGGGAGACAAGGGTACGTGAGCTCCAGCAAAAAGGACAAAATCCTGCACAAGATTCTCTCTCAATTTGTTTGCTTTCCTTTTTCTCACTCATAAATTACAGAGAAAGAAAAGGAGAAATAGGAAATCACCTTTGCTTCCGAAGGCTCACGCACACACACTCCCTCCCTCCCTCCCAAGACTCTTCTATAAATGGTTAGTTGGAGTCCCTGAAGAAAGGTAGCTAGAATAGACAGATACAGGGGACCCCATTTCCCTCCACTCTGCAACATGCACAACAAATACACACATCCATTCTTCTTCTAACTCATAATCTAAATCTCTCTCTCTCTCTCTCTCTCTCTCTCTCTCTGTCTGACAGACACCAGGCTTCATATTCAGTGCTTGAGTTGGGGTTGCCTGCGCACCCTAAGCATGCCGACGACACCAACGAGAAGTCGGTGCTCGAAGAGAGATGCTAACAGAGGAGCATGGACTTCAGAAGAAGACCAAAAGCTAGCTCAAGTTATAGAAACCCATGGCCCGAGAAGGTGGAAGCTAGTTGCAGCTAAAGCAGGTGCATACGTTTGTTAACATTGTTCAATGCAATGTCCCGTTACATTCACACCCACTCTAGATCTTTTCTTTTTGAGGTAATTAGGACCCCTGTGAATTTGAATTGAGTTTTTTTTTTCTTTCTGTTTCTGGTGTAGGCCTCAACAGATGTGGGAAGAGTTGCAGATTAAGATGGCTGAATTATCTGAGACCCAATATCAAGAGAGGCAATATCTCAGACCAAGAAGAGGACTTGATTCTCAGGCTTCACAAACTCCTAGGAAACAGGTGAACTTTTCCGCCAGAGTCAATGCTTTCTCGCGAGGGCTGGTTACCCCATCTGGCTGGAAATCAAAATATGTTTTCTTTCTTTTGCAAACTATTTCAGGTGGTCTTTAATAGCTGGAAGGCTGCCGGGTCGGACAGATAATGAGATCAAGAACTACTGGAACTCTCGTCTGAGCAAAAAGATGAAGCAGAAGGAGAGTCAAAGCAAATTCCTCGAGCCAGATCAATCTCAGGACCCGAGGAGTAGTGCGGCGGCGATGCATAGCGTGGCGGACGACGATGGGGGGACATCGAAGAGAGAGGAAGAGATGAAAAGCGACTTCTCTAGGGATGACTTCCTTGATAACTTCAACGAGGGTCCTCTCAACTTGGAGTGGATGAGCAAGTTCTTGGAAGTGGACGAGAGCTGGTTTTGATTTGCTTTAAAATGTAGATTTTCTTCTTTTCCTCCTGATTTATAATGAGCAATGATTGGGAAGTCCAGCATTTAGATCCTACCACCCCATATTGGTATAGTACTTTTCAGGCAGGGAATGATAGTTTTTGGAGGGAATTATGGGGAAATTGCCATGAATGTCACTCTTTTGCTGATGTACCTCGGCAAATCTTGCATATTTACTCAAACTTGGTGTTTAAAAGCGTGAGGTTGGATCATTTCTTGTCTTTTGCAAGAACTCCTTGCTCTTGAATATGACATAATATATTGGCATATGTTGATTACTCTGAAGACTCAAAAAGTTGTGTCAATCTCTTAAAAACAAGGTCAAGAACCATGTGCAAATTTTCTTGATTGTCTAGCGTTTGCACGATTGAGATGAACTTATTATCTCGCCCCTGCACTAGTTTATGTCGATTTTGACTGTGACGTGGAACGAGTACGAAGAGATGGTCCAGTTTTCCATGAACAAGCAAGTCTTACTTAGGCAACAGGTCAGAGAAGAAAACTACAAAGACTTCATCAATGGTTTGGTCCCAATTATCAAAAGTAGAGGATTATTGCTGTCATCACCTAGAAACCAATTTAAACGAGCCTTGTGCAGATTTTGGCCAAAATTTGTACCTGCGTTCAAGGTCCATCCACCGACAGACAGAAAAAATCTCTCTCAAAAGATGCTGTCCAGCTACAATAAAGCAATCATCAAAATGGAGAAGACCCACTCAGTCTCATTATTGCAGACATATATTCAGAACTGTTACATCCGTGAACAGAGAGAAAAAGCTCCCTCAAAAGATGTTGTCCTGAGGCAGAAAGCAATCATCAAATTGGGAAAGGCCACTCCGGCTCATTATTTGAAACACAGATTCCCAAATGAAATAGTACAAGGGGTAAAAAGAAAAATCTTGATTAGTGGGCATAGAAATCGGGGAAAATTACAAAAGAGTCTTCTATCTATTGTGATTGTGCTAATTTAATCATAAACTTATTTTTTTAATTAATTGAGTCCTAAACTTTTTATAATTATTCTCGATTAGTCCATCCGCCAAAAATGACCGGCGACAAGGGAAGAAGTGGGGAGGAGGAAGGAGGGAGAGGGAGAAGAAGAAAAAAAAAGAAAAAAATTAATAAAAAATTTCAAAAAATAAAATATTATTAAAAAATGTTGCCGGTGTCGGCCGGCTGCCACATCAGTGCTGACCGGCCATTTTTAGCCGGATGGACTAATGGAGAATAATTGTAAAAGGTTTATGACTTAATTGGTAAAAAAAATAAGTTTATAATTGAATTGACACAATTACAATAGGTTTAGGGTTTTTTGGTAATTTTCCCCATAGAGATTTGTAAATCACAAGAAGATGAGGATCCAGAGATTAAAGAAGCTTGGTCAATATGGGTGAATTTTTGTTTCTAGCACTAACATCAACACCGGTCTACATGGATGAGTTTGTATTTCAGAAAACAATGACCTTATGTACGTTTATCTGCAACCTCAGTCTTTCTTTTGCTCATAACTAGGTGCTGTAGCTCTATCAAATGTCTCTTATGAACAGAAAAAAAATCTTGATTTGTGGGCATAGAGATTAGTGAATCACAATAACAGGAGGGTCCAGAGTTTAAACAAGCTTAGGTCAATATGAACGAAGTTTTGTTTCTAGCACTAGCGTCGACACTGGTCTACATGAATGAGTTTGTATTTCAGAAAACAATGACCTTATGTATGTTTGTCTGCAACCTCAGTCTTTCTTTTTGCTCATGACTAGGTGCTTTAGCTCAATCCAATGTCTCTGCTGAACAGAAAAAAATCTGACCCTTTGGTGTCCCTACAGGCACGAGATTTTTTTGTCGTTTTCAAGTGGACCTAAAAAGACAAGGCAGATAGCTAAAGCAGAATTCACATACCAGACAAAAATTACGTGACAGATTGTTCCGGACCATGTTCTTGCTATCCCAATGTCTTTCGTTTCCCCTCTGAGCTTATATCTGACAAGCTGATAAAGCATATATTCTCTTTTTCATGAATCTAGTATGTGAGCCTGCATGATGAGAAGGATTGCCAAAAACGTCATCTGTAGAAAGAAGAGGGATGCTACATCTTATGCCTTGGCTCGATTCATCTACCCAAGTGAAGGACATAGGTTTTTGTTACCATATACGATGTCTGAAAATTTTGTCAAATTTGTGTACTAGAGGCAAGCTGAATCAGTAGTCAAGATTCTTTATTTTTGCACTTCGGGGCAGGACCCAAACAAGCGAGATTTGAGCTTCAAAAGTCTCAAATCTAAGTACATGAAAGAACTAATTTTGACATACCTTATTATTGTTTTACTTTGACAATGAGTTAAAATGTTGAAGCTGGGGCAGTATTATTGGAGCTCCATGCTGTGGTTGGAAAGTAATGACGGTATGCGTGGCGTCACCTTGAGAAGGAGAGAGCTGAAACTCATAGTTCTGCAACATCATTGCTAGGGCCATCTTTCGATTGTCAAGAAGTTCTGGCTTAGGCATATTCTAGGTCCCCATCGAAGTGGATAGAATGTCAACTGATGCTTTCAAGCATTTGAGACACTGTCTTTTGATCTTTCCGTTCTAAATTCATCTGGATTGTCGCCCCAAAGCTTGGGGTCAACATGAGGCAGCAGAGTCACGAGTAGGATGTCCACCCCGGCGGGGATTGACATTCCTCTTAAAGTAGTATCTTAAGAATGTGTCGATAAGGGGCAATCGTGGGTGGATATAGTCTCACGACTTCCTGTAGCATCATCAGTACCGCGAAAGAATCACTTAAGCCAGTGTTTTTGACTTGCGTACGCTACATAGTTACTGAGAAAATTTCCTACAGTGAAAGTTCACCGCATCTTTTTGTGCGACCCTCACTAGGAACTTAGTAAATAATGACTAGTAATTGAGAAGTAGAATGAAAAAACCCTCACAAATTTTAGGCGATTAATCTCGTCAATATTGGGAGTCTGTTTTTCACAAACCCGGGACATCTCCTCTCTTGCTACTCGGGTTGCATTGATAAGATGACCATCGTCCAAGCACATATTCTGTTTGAAGCATATATTCTCTTTTACGAGACCGATATTCGCATTTCTAGAGACAATGAGACCGACAGTTAATTCTCTGTTTAAGGAGACCTGTGATCTCGTCTGTTACTCAACAACAAGGCGATTGTTTCTTCTTTTTTTTTTTGGGTCGAAGACAACAAGACAATCCAATATAATACTTTTGTAAAGATTTTGGTCCGCATTCTCTTGTCATGCCCCTTTCTTCCTGGCTTCCTCAAGAACATTCGGCCACCTCGAGATCCCATTTGTTGCCTTTTTTGGTACGACGATGGCGTCTTGTCTGGTCAATGAAGGGAGCCCCTCGACGTGAACCGTTGAACGACAAAAAGGAACATTGCAATCATCGAAAGTCAAAAGACCGAGTAGATAAAAACTGGCAATAAAATGCCCGGAGCCTGAGCTTGAGGCGACTTGTGGCCTCACGAATATCGGCCAGACCAGTCAAATGAGCCCGCCCCATTCGGCTCTCACCAGCCAATGCCCATCCCCGAAGCCTCGCTTCCAAAGCCACCGAGCATTAGCACGCAGCATCCGAACGAGGAGACAAACCGTCGAACAGGTGGTGGCCATGCCTCAGAGAGACCGACTCGGGAGGCACAAGAAGCTGCCTCTCCGGATAGCACGGCTCCGAAGAGGAAGAGGAAGAGGAAGAGAAAAGCGAAGGGGTCGATCGAGATCCATGCGTGGGTTCCTCCAGGGGCTGACGACACAATTGGTCGAACACCTGGAGGGCCTCCAGAGGGAGCTCCAGGAGGCAGTCGAGAGGATGGACCGGGAGAGGGAAGAGCGAGAGGAGGCGTGGCGACGCGAGGAGGCGAAGAAGCGCGAGAGCGAGGCCGTGGCTCGAGCGTGCGAGCGAGCTCTGGCTTCGGCTAGGGAGGCGGTGATCGTCTCGTACATGGAGAAGATCATAGGCCAAAGGGTCGACATGGTAGAGACGTGAGCGTGCTGCCTCGTGTCCGATCATGTCACATGCTTCCTTCGTTGAATAAGTTGACGTGGGATGAATGCGGATTGTGTGCCTCGCGCCATGGCTGACTTGGTGTCCAGATTGAAGAAACAATGCCATTTAGATTTGTTCTAGTCCTTGACGTGTAAAGAGTCGGGAGCAATGCTTGGTTAAGCTATTCAATCCCTTGTTTACTTTAGTTACTACTTCCAATTGATGGCATAATCACAATCGTGCTCTTCGAAGAGCAAGAACCCTAAACCTAAGAGAGATTGGTCAGGTCGAAAATGGTTTGACCAAAATTGACCCATTTCTATTAAATACAAATTTAATGATCCATACTCAACTCAATCTATTCTCGACTCATATTGAGAAAACGGTTCTATATTTAACCAAATTTAGGAAAACTTATATTTCTTGTGATTTTTTTTTTTGTTTAAACACTTCCATGCAATACAAATGTAGTGGACAATTTTTTTTATTTTTTATTTTTTTTCTTTCTTTCTTTTTATTTTTTTATTTTTTTTAATAATTCTAGGATTAGAGGTGAAAATGGTCCGGTTAGGCAATTCCCACCTTGGAATCAAAAAATTGCCCGGTTGGTTTCATGGATCCACTTGAAAACCAAACCACCGATCCGGTCGGTTCTCGAGTGGTCCATGGAATCGGTCCCAAATCCCAACAAAATTGTATTCATCAATCAATATCATGGTGAACCTACTTTGCAATATATATAGATAAATCGATTTGTATCTAAGATTGGTGTAAATTGGTTTGCCTGGTCTTTGATTGATTAAGGAAAAACAACCTTACCTATCAATGGCTATACCTTGGAAATCTAACGCCATAATGCCTTTCGATTGATAGATTTAGATCAAATCAATTTCCCACGTAGGCCCAAATAATGTATGCTCACAAAATGATTTCTTTTGTCCTTCAAACGAAGTCTAGATAGACTAAGAAATGAAACTCTACTCGCTTAATAGACACATGAATGATGAGTTAATTGTTCAAATGGTGAGTACTTGTGTATTGCAATTGACATTTGACACTCTTTTGATTTTATCAGTTCATAAATCTTAAAGGGTATATCCAAGAAGGCCTCCATATATGAATTAACACATGTTCTTGTCAAATCTTCTGGGAAGTTATAGTTGAGGGTGGAATTTTTTCATAAAATATTTATATATATATACTAGTCCGGCTTGGGTGGGCAAATGGGCAATTCTACGCTTGGACCAAGAACCAGCTTGGTACCCACTAGTTTCGGTAAATTAGAATTGGGAATTGGACTAGTTCCCATGGAAGCCGCTGATTCTAGGCTAGTTTGGTTCTGGGCAGTTTTCAGTTCTTTTGCATACCCTTACCGGCAACTGGGTGAGGGCCATGAGTGAGGGTTGAACCCTTGCCCAGATCAAGTGTGGGCGGTGAAGCTCTCGCCACCAACAAGAGGCGACCCTTGCTGAATTTCATAGAAAAAAAAGAAAGAAAGAAAAAGAAAAAGACTATAAAAAATTCAAAAATTAGAAATGGCTTGATTCACATTGTTAGGTAACCTATTTACAACCCACTTGTTTTTAAAATTTAAAGTAAGCCATTTATGACTCACCATTAAATATGAGTTGAAATATGGGTTTTAAACCTATTTTGCCACCCATGAGGGGGGAGGTTGTTGTTTTGATGAAGGCTTGACAAAACAACATTGTTTATTTGATTTTGGATGGTAGGTAGCTCACGTCTGTCAACACTCGGCTTTTGGCACTAGTTTCGTGATGTAGCCAGTACAACACCTAGAGGGGTGAATAAATATTTAAAGAAAATCTTGACAAATAAACACGGAGTAACAAAGATACTAGTAAAGTTTGGAAGAGAATCGCCAGACTTCTACAAAGATTAGAACATGTGCAACAGACTTCAAATAAAAGCGCTAAGGGAAGAGAAAATTGCACACGAATTTTATAATAGTTTGGCTTAAATCAAGCCTATGTCCACTTTCCCACTCTGACAATCTACTAGTTGGATTTCACTATAGGATCAATAGAAGATTGCAACTTATGAGTGCAAACATTCAGTGCTCAATTTCTCTAACTTACTAAGATACTCTTTTTGTGTTTTCTCTCTTGATCATACTTTGTAATGTTTACAAACGAATACAAGTAGTTGAGAGTAGTTTCAGACTTTGGAATTTTAAATTCATGTTCCCTCCTCTTCATGACCAAATGACCTCCTTTGAATACTCCTCTATACCACACTAACGGTTGACATTCTTTCGGATGAATTTCTTCCAATATAATCGTTGGACATAAACTTTTAAAAGAATCTTGTAGCCGTTGTAGACAGGGATATAATTTCCACTTGATTCCAGTAGCTCTTATAATCAGAATCTTGATTTCTATAAGTGACGCTCTAAAAAAAAAGGAACTTATCTTCTAAATTGATTCCATCAATCTGTGATTGATTCAATCAATATTTTTGTAGATGGAAAGTAAAATCATTTGCTAGAAAACTACGCGTTATAGAATAATTTCCATATGAATTCAGTCTGGATTTGTGCCGCAAACTTGTTAAGTCTAGTTCTGGATTTTTTCTCGTTCTGAACACTATCTCGTTCTTGGCTCGTCAAAGCGAGATATGCTTCTAGAAAAGAATATACTTTGATAGAGGTTGTCAAAAGTTTCTCAAAAGCAACTTATAAATAATAGAACCAGAAATTTTTGTCAACTTTAACACCTAGTGGGAGTTTTCTCAACAATTAAGACGGTAGCATTGGCTACTAAATTAGGACCCTGATAAGAAGTTTGTGCTTTTTTTTTTTAAGACAAATTAAAGTTCAAGCAAGGATCGGGCTAAATCCGTAATTTTCCAGAGAAATAGACCGTAGAACTAATGGCCGGAAGAATCCCCTCAAATTTGGAAGGGCCAAGGATAACTGGACAAATACATCTGGGGCCGAATTTTGAGAGATTCTGCTAGCCAAGGTCATTGTCTGGAGGCCATCTTTCTAAAGTCAAATGGCCCTATTGACATCATTATAACCGCATGCATGATGCAGCATCCACCGACGCTATTCAAGCGATCAAATTTATTGAATAATCTGCAATTATCGATATTACTTTGCTTTTAGGTTAGTCATTCATAATTGGGAAGTAATACAAATGGTAATTAAACTTTAGCTCAACGTACAATGTTGTTTTACGAACTTTCAATTTATTTAATGTTGTCCTTAGACTATTAAGAAATATTCAATCTAATCTCTAATTACATGAAAATATGTAGTGTTGTTCACCTGTTATATTCAAGTCGATGGAATATGTCGATGTGGCTTCTAATATGTTAAGTTTGAAATGCGACAACGAAAAAAAATTTATACGTGAATTATTTATCTAAAATCAGGATATTATAATCCTCGTTAACCAATTACGATGGACATGTTTAAACCCCTTATTTTTATGTGCCTCTTTAAAGTAGATGTTTAAGAAAATGGACAAGTTGACTTATCATTTTCAAAAATTTAACTTAGAATATGTTTATCCACGTCATCTAACAAAGTCTAATTTGTTGTTGCTCAAATGAAATGACTATATTTAATATTTACTAATAGTTTGGGACTATATCAAATACAATTAAAAATTAACGGCTCACATTACATATTAGGCAAAAATTTAGAGATTGGTGTGTCATCTTCCCTTTATAATTGACAGGTTGTTAGATATTCAAATGGCCTTATTCGTTCCATTGGGACATTGAATTTGATTCGATCACACCTTGTGCAAACTAGGGAAGATGCAATCTAAGAAGCTTGATAAATAAACTTCAAGACCGAGGAGTTTTCTTCATGATGGACTAGCTGCCCTTATTGACTCTCAGTTGAAATCCCGCATTTATTAGTGCATTGCATAAAAGCGCAGAGCAAATTGTCAACAAGGGGAAAAGTATTGTGCGGGCTTGAAAAGTTATCAATGAATTCGTCTTCTTCTCTATAATTATGGTAGTTGCACAATAATTATTATGGCTTGAGAAGCAAGTTAGGTATATCGCATTAATCTTCTTATTTCATCAAAATTAAAGGAAAAATATGAAATCACAAGCGTTTACATCTTTCTATACATGGGTTGGAATAATTTCTCGAACTTAGCTATCCTGACTGGTCGAATAGGTTTAATCTTTTTCTGCATTTGATGGTGCGGTCGATGAGACATTGCAGAGATGACAAAGTGTTTAAGCGCATAAATGGCACATTTGCTACATTGCAAAGATGATGATATACATCGTTTTATTCAGATTAAATCGTCAGTTATTGCCACAATATAGACACCAATACTTTGGACAAGAAACACGAAAATAGTCAAACAGTGCTCCAGAACGCTAGCTGATCGAAGACCATTGGCGCCAGCTTGAGCATTTGTTCTTGATGGGTTCATCGTCAGAGTCAAATCTGTCTACACAAAATTGTTATTCAATCAAAAATCAAGTGGATTCAAACTTGCAACTCAATCGAGCTTTGAATCAGAAACCATCCTTGGCGGCCCAACTCTTCATCATCTCTTCTGAGAAGAGGAGTGGCTGATCCAAGGTATCATCAAACTGGCACAGCTTCCAGAACTCGTACTCAGGAACATCGGGTAGCAAGAGCTCGCTCAGGCTGAAGTCCATCGGCAGGTTCCTGAAGTCCTCTTCCTCCGACAAGATCGATGGCGATCCCTCACCAGATTTCACCAGATCTTGAACCGAGGACAAATCTGTCACTGATGCTTCTGGTTGTGGCTCTGGATAGAGAGTTATCTTGTTGCACTTTGCCAGTTGGGGCCGAACGGCGTTCGGGTTGGTGTTAGCTGCCGGTGTTGGTGTCAGGTTTTTGTTGGGTTGTTTTGTCTTGGGCTTCTTGGTCTCATCCTTCCTAGGCTGCTTTGGTTCTTCTCCTTGCACCTTCTTTCCTAAGGTGGTGTTCCAATAGTTCTTGATTTCATTGTCTGTTCGCCCTGGAAGTCTTCCGGCTATCAAGGACCATCTGCAAAATTAACCAGCAACAATATGCATCATTGTGAGTAAATCGAACATTAAGCTTTCAGCTTATTAATGCCATTGAAAGTACTCCTAGTGAAACTCTAGCTCATGTGCTAAACCTCACTGCCATTCAACTTCTATGCTGAACAGTGCCAGTGTACTTTCACTATCAGATCCAAGTTTTGTCTTGTTTTTAGTGTTCGGTAATAAAAAAAGACTAAGACTACTACGGGAAGAAATTTAACTACTACCAAAAGTTAGGTACCATAAATATTAATTGCTCTTGGAGTTCTATTTTTTATTCTTAAAGAGAAGAAGACTTGGAAGAGGATCCAAAAACGTTCGAAAGGGATCAAGTCCCCATAAAGAGTTGGCTCTCACAATTATTTTTGGATTGGATTTTCTCTGTTAAACGTCTTTTTTTGGACTCATTAAATGTTTTCTTCTTCTTCTTCTTTTTGTTTTTTTTTATCTTAATGAGAAAGAGTATTGGTGAAGAACCTGTTGCCAAGGAGCTTGTGAAGCCTGATGATGAGGTCCTCTTCCTCAGGAGTGATGTTGCCTCTCTTGATATCAGGCCTCAGATAGTTCAACCACCTCAGCCTGCAACTCTTCCCACATCTCTTCAGCCCTAAATTGCAGCAAGAACAACAAATTATTTTTCAGAAAATCACCATAACCTCTCTTGGCAATACAATTTATATTCAAGAAACTCAAGACAAAAACTTCCATTTTTCTCAAGTTCTACAAACCAAAAAACCGGAAAAAGACAGGTTTTTGCTCACCAGATTCCTTGGGAATTTTCCTCCACTTGCCTTCACCGTGAGCTTTGATGTAATCTGTGAGGATCTGGTCCTCCAGAGCTGTCCAAGCCCCTCTGTTCAGTCCCTCCTTGGTGCAACAAGGATTTCTTCCCATTCTTTCCCCTCTTTCCTTCTTCCCCCTTTTTTCAAGATAATCGCGGACTTGGAAAGCCCTTTTGATTTCTCTTTTCTCGGGTGTTTCTCCACTAAAAGCTCATCTGGAAGGGCTTTGGATTTTTTCTTATTCCCCTGGGAAAGAGAAAGAAGAAGTTGCTATTGGAGGGGTTATCTTCGTTTGGGCATGGTCGCATCCAAGCCCTGCATATACACATATATATAGAAGGAGAGAGAGAGAGAGACGTGCATGGATCAGCTGTGCATTTGTTTAAGTGCGACTAATGGCATTTTCTCCTAGTGGGATTTCTAAGATAGCCAACTGATATTTAGTCTCATGTGCATGCATGGCATGGACTCTGCATACATACACTTAATAAATATTTTCTTGGGGAGTAAATACCGCATACATCTTCTCTCTCTCTCTCTCTCTTTATAAGTACCCGCAGATTTCTCTAAGCAAATTCATCAGAGAGATTCATTTGATTTATTACGTGTGAAAATCTTGGCTTATAGCGTGTGAACAAGAACGTGCTGCGAGGTTTTCTCGAGAACCGCTGCCTTCGCAGGAACGTGGTGGAGATTTTATTGGGTACCGCTCGTGTCGATTTGGCGTTTGGTCTTTGTTATTGACTTCTATACAGGAGACTAAACGGAGGCAAGTCAAATCCGAGAGCCTTGTCAAGAACGCCCGTCGAATAATTAGAGAGATAATAATCTATGCTTACGAAATCCTACTTGCTCCTATTGACTTGACAAAGCTTTGTCTCCCCCTGCTTTTGGCTGAAGCAAACTTAGATTTTACGGCCTTTAATTTGCATCGTCAACTCTCACATTTATTTCGACAGGCCAACGGTTACTTCCGTTGTACTCAAAACTTCTGAATGTCGCTTTTTCATGTTAATATAATTAGGTCCACTAGCAATGTTAAATAGAAGTTATCCATATGTCATCTTTGAACATATAACACTTATTATATATCATTTTTCTAAGTGGATACAAGTACTTATATGTCATCCTCATGATGATTTGCATATAAGATATCACCGAGAAAGTCCTAAACCCATTGTTTGATCTTAAATTTTTTAATTTGCCAATTTAATTCTAAACTTGGTCTCTTTTTACTTTTGGGTAGAGCAAACTTAGATTTTCTATGACTTCTAATTTGTGTCGTCAACTCTCACGTTTATTTTGCGAGCCAATGCATGCTATTATTGTACTTAGACTTCTCGATTTTCACTGGCCTTTTCATGGCGATATAATTTGGTCCATTAGTAATGTAAAATGGAACTTATTCATAGGTCATCGTTGAATGTATGACACCCATTATATATCATTTTTTTTTAGTGGACGAGAGTACTTATATGCCATCCTAACCGCGAGTTGCAAATGTTTTGACCATAAGTTGTTAACAAATATTACCAATTACTCAGTAGGGATTTATAGTACGAAGGACCCAATGTGTTGATAATATAATTATGTAGTTATCACGAGAGATGATGAGATTATTGTGATTCAATCAGAATATATAGATAAAGCCAAAAAATCATTTATGTCACATAACGTCATCCGTAACTTCCCTCGTTTTTTAAAATGAAATCATACATTGTGCCAAATACATGTGACTAGGGGTGGCAAATGAGTAGGTCAGGTCGAGTATGGGTCGGGTCGAAAATGGGTCGACCCATATTTGACCTATTTAACCCGTTTTGACCTATATTCTTGTAGTGTAAATCTAGTGACCCATACCCAACCCGACCCATATTTAACTTTCACTTGACTCATTTATGACTCATATTTAACTTTCATTTTACCCATTTCTGATCAATATTTAACTTTCACTTGACCTATATATGACCAACTTGGAAGGGGGAGGTGGGGGATTCGAATCCCCACATTCTCAGGGGGGTTGGGGTGGGGACGCATTAGTTTTAGAAGTGGGTTTCGACTCCCATGCCTTACAAGGAGCAAGGGCAAAAGTCTGAGAGTAATAGTTAGAATAGGAGTAGAGTAGGATCGACAAAAAAAAAAAAAAACTAAAAATAGGTCATAATATGGGTTTATAACCCATTTGCCAACTCTACATGTGACACGTATATTACCAACATACACTTTGGTGTCTAGGGTTTTTCTTCTTTTTTCAATGCGATGCCCAATGACAGGTCGAATGATTAATTTTTTTTGCTGCTAAAAAGAGGAAAATTACCAATTTTTTTTTAGATTTATTGTACGAATGTTAATTCAGTCATAAATTTTTAGTTTGGATAGTTTAATCCTAAACTATTGATGATTTCTCCATATAGTTATTTCAGTCAATTTTGATTAAAATTCACTAACATTGTCATCATACATATGGGACGATTTTTCAATTTTTTAAAATAATTCTGAAATTTTAATTATTTTATTCTATTTTATATTCATAGTGGCCAACGATTGGATTCACACTAAAAACAAGCCCTTGTAGGCCGCTAACGAGGGTCATAGTCATCACCTAGTCCCTCATCGATCACAATGAAATAAAAAGAATACAAAGAGAGAAAAAACATATAAAAATTGCATGAAAATTTTTAAAAATTGCAAAAATTATTCACATTAGTGTTGGCTATCTTATATAATGTAAAACAGTTAGTAGATTTCAGTGATTTCCAATTAAAATTAGCCGAAATAATTATACTAGTAAATGGTCAAAATGTGGATAATTAAATTGATCAAAATAAAAAATTTATAATTGAATTGATATTTATATAAAAAAATTATTACTTTTTTTTTTAATAATTATCTCGCTGTCATGTGGGGGGCTAGTTTCATAGAAATAAATGGATGGTGTATTATTAGCCCGTACCCACACGACGACTACGGCACACGTGGTCAAATAGCTACCGAGTACTATTTTGTCGTCTCTTTTGCAGTACACTGTCAACTAACTCGGCCCAAGAATGCAAAGCAAAACAAGAATTCAGTCGTGATACATGAAGAGGTGGGGAAGCTTCCTCTGGCCGATCAACATCAGATCGATGCCTCTTGTACTTTAGTAGCTTCTGGTCCGAAGATCCAAGGCATTGCCTTGGGCGGGCGTGAGTTTCTGGTCAAGATAACATAAAACCCGTATTGCAAGAATTGATATATTAAAGAGTTCCCCAAAACCCTAGCCCTGCGTTTGAGCGTACCCATTTTGGCTTCACACACGCTTTTCTCTTATCCACATGAATGCGTTCGAATTCTTTACTCCTCGATTGCTTCCATCAAGAACGTGTAGAGTTATGTTCACCTTGGGAGAATACAATTAGAAATCAGCAGACGCTGCAATAAATCGTGGGTTTCCTTTCTTTATTTCTTTGGGCAATGGATTGCAGTGCAACTACGTTCCTAGTTTAAGGCAGATACTTCTCCTTTAGCATTGAAAACAATGGCGGGTCAAGATCTCGTGATATCGGCGAGAGGATTGAGGTGAAATGACGACGGTGGTGACTCGTCCGGCCTCAGGGGCGTTGGAGAAACTCTGTCCTTTTGAATAGTGATGGCGGTAATTGATTTGGCAGCTAGCAATTTAACCAAATGTCAGTGGAAGTCGTCAATGCAGATCCAACCATCTCTTCCCCAATAATGCTGCGATGGATTACTTCTCTTGCAGTAAGTTCACCCGCCCCAGACTCGTCCACACATTGGGAGAGAGAGAGAACCTGCAGCTCCATCTTTCCTAATTCATAACTGCATTCGCTCTTCCTATCTTCTGGCCAAATTTAATTCACACCGCGGCGTGACAGCACTTAACACACCCGGAAACAGATGATGGGCAAATTGGAACCGACACCTTGCCAGCCAAAAATTTATCACTTCGTTGCAAAAAGTTAATTATTTAAAAGATATTTTTAACTTGAAGTAATTAATTATCGTTAATAATCATTTATGTTTAAATATTTTCATGAATGATCGAAATATTTTTTGTGCGTTTATTTTTGTAAGCGATATAAGCAATTATTTTAAAGAAAATAATATTCATATTATTTATTTTTTACGAAATAAATAAAGTGTAAGTCTTTAGTTATTTTTCATATCTATGAGGATTTCCACCCAGTTATTTTAGAAGAAAAGTGATTCTTTTTTATTTTTTTGTTGTTGTTGATGTGCACTTGAAAACTCAAATTATACCAATTATGTGATAGCTGACAAGTATAAAATTTGAAGACATGAAAAATGGAAAATGTAGTAATGAACTCGTGCACTATAGGAAAATAAAAAATTTAAAGATTATTTCATTATGTTCGTAAGATGCCTTAATTAGTATACTCGCTTATTAACAAAGCCAAAAAAAAAAGGCATCGGTATGAATTCATGAGGAGAGTAGTAGAATATTTAAATATTAAATAGCGCCTTTGTTAATTAACTTAAATTTTTAGGACAATTGACAGGGTCTCACAATATCCTTCATCATATCAAAATAGGAGCTTTGAGTTCAAATTTTTCCAAACTCTATATTTACCTTTTTCATTATATATGTCCATGCGTATTCTTAAGCTAGAGTTAAGCTTAAGTCAAACCTACATATCAATAATTGATAGTGATTCCACAAATTACCAAAGAGAGAATAAGAACAAGCTCAAAGAAAATAGGAATGACCACAGCGCAAGCCCCATTCATTGGCCACCTAGTCTTTCCGGCCGACGCTAGGTTACCTTAATCGGTAAAACATTTTTTGGTCGGAATGTGCAACTATGGTTAAAACGATGTTCCTGTCACGAAAGCAGAATTTACTTGTACAGTTGGGAGAGCGCATTGGTTTCCTGCAGATTAAATGTTGGAAGAAACCATTACCCTCCATTGATTGTCTGATCTTCTTCAAATCTTTATGAGGCGATGGGGCACGAAACGTGGAGTTGCAGAGCGAAGGCGGGACATAAATGGTTACTAAATTCACTGACTTCTGAGGATGTGGAGGAGGAAAAAAAATTTAAAAATAGAAAGAGCCAACCAGATGCGTTTCTTTCTTTGTCTCATGATGTGAATAACATTAATTTTTTTTTTATGATTCTAATAGGTGCTTGATTCTCTTAGAGAGCTTAATTCAATTGGTGTGCTAAATTTATTTATTTTCATCAAGGGATTGGATGTTCATATGTTTCCGAAATTATTAGTTGACTCAAGGCGAAAACTCTGGATTTTTATGCCTAATGTTTACTAACAATCAGAAGGACTTATGTATTTTCTCATTACATTGGAAACAGAGAAATGCACATTGACCAGAGATGTTGGAGGTCAAGTGTACTATAAATAACAAAACTTTCATCCATGTCGCTTGAATTTTCGTACAAAAGATTTGATTGAAATGAAGCTATATTTTGGTGTAAATACAACATTATATCAACATATTCTTAGCTGTAAAATGTACACATGAAAATGAATTATCAAAGTACAAACTAACTGACTTGTATGAAAATAAAAATTCACAAACATAATATAAAATAGAATACGTTGCAAAGGTTTTACGTCTCTGAAATGCATATAAACATTAGAAACTTTTGTCTACTAATTAATAGGGGAGAAGAAATTTAAATTATGTCATTATGCTTAAATAAAAAATATTTCGTAAATACAAATGAGTTACAGTTAAATAGTAATCAAGAGAAAGGAGAAGGTTGTTGCGTAATAATTTAGTGCATTTATATTTTGCTGTAAAACCTTTTCTTGCAATGAAAAGAGTCCAATTCTAGCAATTCTAACTTCTAGGTGGCATTTTGACTAAAAAAGAAAAGAAAACTTCTTAGTGGCATATTTAGAGGCAACACTTAGAGAGAATCTTATCGTACAAATTTATAGTAAAAAAATGATATATAAACATTTGAGAATACTTCCGACATTAATCATTTTTGAGCAATTTATATAATAAAATATTTAACGTGACGTTGCTACCTACTACATTTTGTCTGTTCTTCATTATGCCTTACGTATTTTTGTTTTAGTGAACGTATTTGTCTAAGAGTATAAAATATCAAGCCAATGCGAAAGGAAAAATGACTTACAATTAGAAGAAAGAAAGAACGAAGAGTGAGGGAAGGGACAAGGGTAATAATTGGGTAGCAAAATGAGTTTTTTTTTTTTTTAGGTTGCCAAAGGTAGAAAAATAAAGTTAGGGTGCAAGAAAAGCACTCTCTACGAAGAGAATACGCGTACAAATTAGAGCCCGATGTATTAACAATGGGGACAACCCTTAGAAAAGACATGGTTATTAATCTATTTTAATTGGATACCTATTTTCATTTCCCACGGCAGCACCAAGTCAAATAAATTTTCATAGACATAAAAAAATTACTGACTATTTGGCAGATATCCTCATTATGTTGCTAAGCGTGATTTGTCACGTAGCACTTCGACAGTAATTGAGATATCGACAATCGACTTATAGCATCCCATATGTGCTCCACATCAGTGTATGAATACAATAGAATCTTCACACTATGATTGGCTGTCAGATATAACATAAGCCAATAATGCCGTGGGAGTTCCCCCAAAAAAGCATCGTTTTGTCTCGTCCCGCGGAAGGAGGGATCGATTCTCGAATCGTCGCGCTTTTCACGCTGCTGTTTCTTAGGAGAAGATTGCGGGGATCATGGGGAAAATAAACGAGGAAGGAAAAAAGAAAAAAGAAAAAATGGAAGCACGTGTCTTGATTGTTGATAATATGACCAGGAAATCGTCAACTGTTGTTGGGTTGAGCGGGCGACGTGCCGTGCGAGGATCCTAGTGTCCATCACGACATTGGCGTTCGAATCCGACAATCATTTTAACTTTTCAAAGTTCTCTGGTTAGGTTCTTCGATTCGCGTGCTAGTCGGACCTTTAAATTTTTTTAGAAACCCTAGGTTTTGGCAAGTAAAAGCGGGACCTTTGACTCAGCAACGTTAGATTTTTACTAGACAAACCACGATCTAATCGAATATATAGAACAAGATTGCCTTAATTACCTAGGGTTTTTCGTCCCTAAGGTACAAAAGTTTGACCGCAACTAGGTTCTATCCACACGTTTGGATGCGAGCTTCGCGAAAGTTTGAGTTGGAGCATGACTTTACGAGGTGGGTTCTTCTTAAAAGTTAAAATTGCTGTGGAAAAAAGAGCATCTAAGTTGATGGATTTACGCCGTTCGTAACTACATAATTCGTTGGAATCGACGCATTGAATTTGGTTGAAATTGCTGTTCACTTTTGTCCTTTGCCGCCCTTCAATCTTGACCTGATTCAAGGTCTCTGCACATGTGTAGAACTCTAGAAAGACTATAGTTCGTGGATTCTAGCTATAGTATAGCCACCGCTATGACCAGAATGATCAACACAGCTTTTCTTCTTTTCTTTCGGTTGAAACTTCTAGTATGGAATAAGTCAATCATCCACTTTGGTATCTTATTGAAAAAAATGGTGATATTATTCCTTCATTGATCAATAATTTCGATTTTTGGGAAGTATCATGATCATCCAATAATAATGATTTTCATTTTTTCAAATGAATGATTTGAAGACCTATTAATTTTGACAACTGATTGCAGAGTTGATCATTCGGACCTTTCAATTCATAGACATGGATCTCGGACCTATGAATTGGGGTATTCCTGAAACTCACAAAGAAAAAAGGAAGTGAGTTAGACATCAACTGTCCAACTAAACCTATAGTCTTTTCTACTCCTATTCACCTAATTAAAACGAGACAATAATGTTTGGGTGTACTAATACTCCATATTTATGCGATGTTGGACTATATATATATAAGACTATAATTTATGCAATTAGCAATTTATAAATTTTGAGGAAAACGAAGTATAATTATTACTATCATTCATGTATCCACCGACAACTAAAAAGTTACCTCTTTGTTTTTTATGGCCTAAGTGCTACATATACGTAGTTATGTCGATGTAAATATTGTTCATTTACATTCAAATTACTAAGCGCAACAATAATTTTATAGACTTTAGGTGTACGGTATAATAATTTGGCCTTTTGCTCATAAGTACATCTTTATTTAAGCTATAGCCAAAGAATAATGTTGGAGCGACTTCCTATTCGTTAAGAAATGAAGCACAGCAGCTATAAATTTACTAGCTAGGGTAGACCCTTTCTTAAAGTAAGGTGTAGATGTGTATAAAATGGAAAGGACAGGACTGATGAGAACATTAGTAATAATCTTTGTGAGCAGAATAATTTTCCTAAATCAAAGCATAGAAAAATGTAAGAAAGTCTGAAAAGTATCAATTACAACATGCGCATTGTATTGGCGGCGGATTGGAAAATTACCCAAAAAATCTTAAATCCATTGCACTTGTACCAATTCAATTTTAAACTTTTCATTTTGGCCAATTTAGTTCTAAATTTTTTGACAATTTGCTATTTATTATTGAACCTTTTGATAATCTGCCAATTTAATCTTTCTGGCCAATTTTGGCTGGAAAAAATTGACGTAATGGTTTGGTTAGCGTGACCGTTTTACGTAATTTTTATTTTTTATTTTCCTTTTTTTCCAACTCTTGGCCAATGAGGTTGCCAGCAGACCCTTGCCTAGTCTGGGGGCCCTCGCTAGCATGTGAAAAATATAAAAAAGGAAAAAAAGTTAGAAAAAAAGTTTTAAAAATTATAAATAATTATCCACGTTAGCATTGGTCGTGTTATGTAAGATAGCTGATACTGACTAAACTGCCATGCTAGCGTTTTTCTATCAAAATTAATCGAAATGACTAAACTGACAAATCGTCAAAATGTTTAGGACAAATTAGCTCAATTGAATATTAGACTTAAAAAAATTTAACATAATTAAAAGGTTTATGATTAAATTGATACAAATGCAATAAGTTTATGACTTTTTTGATAATTGGCTTGACGGTCATGATCAAATGACCAAAGTAGCATTTTTGATTAGTCTAAGAATGGACCTTAGACCGAGCGCTTTGCTTAACTTGCTGTTTAAGATCTTGACCAGCACTCCCACTTTTATTTCTGATGGGTACCTTAGCCATGCGAGTGTACTTAACGTACGCCTCTCCCTCCCTCCCTCCCTCCCTCCCTCTGCCTCGGCCATTGCCGGGTCCTGCGCTGCGCCTCGTCATGGCTTGCTCGACCACCATTCCATGTTGCTACCTTCGCCTGCCGTGCCGGTGTGAGGGCAGCATTGGAAACTAAGGAGGAGACCAAGGGGAACAAAAGGAAATGAAGAATAAACTTTGGGCCTTCCAAACTCCGTTATGGTAATATGTCGACATGTGTAAAAGGTAGATTGATAATATCTAAAATGTCATATTTTGCTCCAAATCTCCCCAAGAAAAGAAAAAAGAAAAAAAAAGAAAAAGAACTTGTTCGCTCACAAAAACAATATTAAGAAAAATTAGGGCTAAAATTACCAAATCAATTATAAATTTATTGCATTTATACTAATTCAATCATAAATTTTTCAATCTGACCAATTTAGTACTTAATATTTTTACAATTTGTAAATTCAGTCTATCCAGTCAATTTTACATGGATATTGATGATGTTGATGCCGATCATCCCATGTGGCGACCAGTATTGACGTGATTTTTTCTTTAATTTTTAAAAATTTTCTGATTTTTTTATTAATTTTTTTCTTTTATTTTCCTTATTGTTAAAGGTGGATAGGGGGCCGCCAACCACCAACCGAGACATAATGACCCCCGTCAACTACTGGGTGAGGGCGTGCAAGGGTTGCAATCCTCACCTTGGCTAGCAAGGACTTGTAGCCCTCACCCAGTGGTCGGCAAGGCTCGATGCCAGCAGGGGTTGTCAAGCCTTGGTTAGGGGTCCCCTACTAGTCCCTATCGTTAAAAGAAAATAAAAATTAATAAAAAAATTTAAAAATAGAAATATTTAAAAAAAAAAAAATTCACATCAACGCCGAGCGTATCACATAAGATGACTAACATCCATGTCATCAATTTTCGGACAAATGGGTGGTTTGAACTATCAAATCTTGAAAATTTTTAAAACTAAATCTGTTAAATTGAAAGATTTAAGACTTAAGCTCAAAACTGAAAATCTTGAAAATGTTTAAAATTAAATTTGTAATGGGTTTACAATTTTTTTTTTCGTAATTTTAGAAAAATTACATTGCAAGCTTAAGCTCAAAACTTGGGTCTAAAATGGAATGGAATAATCTAAATTTGGTTGCAGTGTAGCTAGTTGATGTCTGCTCAAACTTGAGTACGCTTTTTTTTCCCCGGAAGAGTACTCTTCCTGTCGAGCCCATTTATATTGACCGTACAAGGCAGACTTTCTCGTCACAAGAAATGATGTCGTGAATCGGGTCGAGCGAGTTAAGCCATTTAAAGTTTTTGTCCAGCACAAGGATCTATTCCCAGGGCAATAGTGCTCTTCTTCGAGAAATCCGGATAAATGTAAGTGCTTTATCAATTGTCCCCATCATCTTGTTGCGTCTTTGACCACTTCGTACAAATTGACAACGATTTTTAAATGAAGTTTGATTGAAGTTGACTACACTTCAAGCAGAGCCCATGCAATGGTATGCCGCGCCTATCTGATATAAGCTTTATCATCATAAAAATGAATTGGAAGTTATCATCCGACCTTTCTTTTTATTTTATGAGGTGAGCTCTATAGATGTGTTTCTTATTTTAATGTGCAGATATTCACTCGCTCCACATTCCCCAATTCCCCTTATATCTTTTTCTTCCCCAAGAGTAAAGAATTCTTTTTAAGAGTTTTATCCCAATGATCTCAAGATTCAGATGAGGACCAAGATGATACCTTTTAAGGACTTATTTAGATCTAAATAAACTTTATCATCATAAAAATGAATTGAAATTTTTGAAAAAGGTCTCAAAGACTTCATAAAAAGTGATTTTTGTTGTTGTTGTTGTTGTTGATCTCTCTCCTTAAACGTAGGTTAAGCTAATCGAATCATATGAACCTTATCTATCTTATTTCTATATTTACATAATGTCTCACAAACTATTTAACTCATTTACCAAGTACATTTTTTGAGATTTTGTGGAATCACACATTTACGTAATAGCTTAAGCTAAAATGCATGGTTTAATATTTTAATATTCTATCATTTCTCCTCGCGCTTAATACTAGGCGTAGACATTTTTAATTGGGGAGGTAAATGAGGTGTGGAAAGATTTAAATTCTTATATAGCGTGAGATTCAAAAGTTAGATATCACGTGAGATTTTGTATGACCACTTCGTGTGAGATTCAAAAGTTAGATATTATGTGAGATTTTGTAGGATTACTATTAATTGTTCTAAAAACTTAAACTATTGAAAAGTTGTGCGTTTTAATATTTACATTTTTTTTTATCATTTCCTATCACATTTAATCTGATTTTTTTTGCTTAGTACAAAGAATGAAAATATTTTACTAGGGAGGCAAATAGAGATCTATAAAGGTTCAAACTTTAGATTTCCTACTCGGATATTGTGGGAGATTATTGTTTTAAAAAAAACTTGAACTATGAATGAGTAATTTATAAATAATATTCTAACAAAATCAAATTTCAAAAGGGAAAAGCTCATGACGGTACGAAATGTCTGCCCACGTGTGTGGTCTGCAGAGATTTTCCTTTATGGCCAAGATTGTCTCTCGATCTGGAGGGACATGAACGTGCCCATACGCAAATAACGAAAAGCTAAATTCACAGATAAAGAAGCAAAAGAGCAGCCGGAATTCAGAATTTCCATTCACTAATGCGAAAATCTCCTAATAGAACTTCAAGACAGAGATCCGCAAGAATTATTCTCATAAAGGCGAAGCGTTTAGTCTATAAGATCCAATCTTCGGGACCGTGTAGGATCGATGCGAAAGATCCAAAACCGGAGCTCATCTCAGCGAGGTCGGCGATCCAATCGTCCATCTCCAATCCTTCACTCGACAAGTTATGTGCCTGTCCAGGAGAAGCAGCTCCAACGTTGTTGTTCTTGCTCATTGCCTCATTCTCGACTGTGTATATCACTTGAGAAATATCTTCAAACTCGTTGAACCTAAAATCAGAACCATCAAGAATCTCTGGCAGGTCCGACTCCCCGACAGAGCAGTCCAACATGAGCTGCTCCAAGTTGGGCTGTTCCCTTGACATGGAAGCCGGCAATGAGACATCGCTGGATTCGTATTCCAACGATTGCCCGCTCTTTGCCATCTCACTATTCGCCAGGGTAACGATATCCTTATTGCGGAGCGCGGAGTCACCGACTAGCACCAGGTTCTGAGTCTCATCCTGCTTTACTTCGGAGGCGGCGATTGGTTTGATCTTCTCAGTTTTGGATGGGTTTGGCTTCTTCTCTCCTTGTTCCCTCTTGGCTAAATTGGAGTTCCAGTAGTTTTTGATTTCATTGTCTGTTCGCTCTGGAAGTCTTCCTGCAATGAGAGACCATCTGCACAGATAATTAAATTTTTGGTCATTAATAATTCACATCATCTAAAAGAGTTTGATTAGCATTATATATGAAAAATAATGTGAAGTCATACGCGTGCATGCATGAACATGTCATGCTCGTGTATGCACGAACATATGCAAACAAAAGCACTTCATCGAAGCGCCAAGGCATCAGCCAAAAGGACAAGGAAACCTTAACCTTAAAATTTGTCAAAAGGTGATGGGATTTATTTTATCTAAACAATAAGACTAGACTTTGCAAATCGCCTAATATTAATTCGAACTTTAATAAGATATCAAATTGCATATTCTGCCAAGAAAAAAGGATTTCTAGTTTCTCTTTCCCAGTGAGGTACTCAGCTGATTAAAGCAGGGCAAATATGAAAAGGCTGAATAGAGTACCGGTTGCCCAAGAGTTTGTGAAGCCTGAGGATGAGGTCTTCTTCATCACTGGTGATGTTACCTCTCTTGATGTCAGGCCTCAGATAATTCAACCACCTCATCCTGCAGCTTTTCCCACATCTCTTAAGACCTGCACAGGAGATGATGACCCAACCAAAGGTCAATCAACCACGCATCACTATCATTCAGCAACACCATAAACACTACCTCTCCAGTTTCTCAGAAACTCTGCAAAGAAAAAGAAAAGCCAAAAGTATAGCACGCGCAACTTAGACATCAGGAATCATTTCAGAGTTTACCAGCTTTTTTGGGAATGTTCCTCCACTTCCCCTCGCCATGAATTTTGATGTAGTCTGTGAGAATCTTGTCTTCACGAGCAGTCCATGCACCTCTGTTCAACCCTTCCTCCTTTGAGCAGCATGGGCTCCTTCCCATTGCTGTAACTCTCTCTCTCTCTCTCTCTCTGTTTTTGTGAGAGTTTGTGAACGCTCGTGTCTTTGTTTTGTGGCAACTTTTCTACTGAAAGTAACCCGAAATTTCCCCCTATTCCATGGGCAGATCCAATGGCTACCTTCCAGATTCCTCTCTCTCTCTCTCTCTCTCTCTCAAGTCTCAACACAATAGTATTCGTATATATAAAAGGACAAAGAATTCTGGGTCAGATCCCCATTCAGATCTGACAACCCAATCAGAATCGACGTGTTTCGCGTTTCATAATATAATAACATTATATGAAACATTTTTCAAATCTTCACTTTAGAAAAAAAACATTTACAAGGAAGAAACAACTTCATTTGGTGCTTGAGCTGTATTCGCATGCCGAGTTCATACCTAGCTAAGCCTCGAGACGTTCCTCACTAGAACACATATATTCTCTTTTGCCTCTGATAAATTTCACTATCACGACATGTTCCATTTTGGACCGGACGTACGTGGACTGATTAGGGTTCTCAATGCTTCGCTGCTATATGCTTAAGCATTCCGCAAGCGCGATTATGCTGTCATATGATGAATTAAAGTGAGAATCATAAAAATAATCAAGACATGCATCTAAATTTTGCAGTGACTTTCCAAGGTTCCCGCAGACTAAAAATTTCCCACACGGGGTCTCTAGAAACTTGAAAGTTAGTTGGGGCCGACGGCAATTGGACCCAAAAAAGCAACTACCCAGATTGATTGAAAGCAGACCTATACATTCAATCATTGTCCTTTTTGCGAGAACATTAAAGTACCAAGTACACAGGCCACTGTCTCTGATTGAATGATCTTTTGTTTCTTTTTTTCTGGTCAACAGTGGGATCATACAGGGCCTCATTTCTCTACCCTATATTTCTATTCCTTTGCTATCCGATTTAAATCTGTCTTTTTGTCCTTGTTAGGGTTTGGTAATAAGGCCTTAAATCACGATGGTGCAATATAATCGTGGTAGTTAGCGGAAAAGTTTGACTATCATTCTTGCATGTGAGCTGAACTTTTGTAGAGAGTTCGATCTATGCGCAAACTACGACAAATGTCATTAGTACTTACATACTTATCATTAAATTATATCAAGTATGTCAAGTAATTGAGAATATGAACTTGTCCTTCCACTGTCTACTATATGTATATTATAGTGTGTTTGCAAGATTCTTTATTATTTCTTCTTTTTGGGAAAAGGAGATTATGATAGACATGGCTTGTTAAATTCAAGGAGTAGTAAGAAAAAGAGGAGTGTATGTTGAAAGTCAAACCTCTACCAAAATCACTATACAATTGTTTATTAACGAAATAAATATCAAAGTCGAAGGGAGAGACTGTCTCATTGATATCATTATCCCATATTAGAAATAAAATAACTGAGTAGAGAGAAAGGGGGAAAAGATAGACGTTTGTTTCATAATTTCGACATAATGAAAATACCAATAAGTATACGTCAATTGATAACTCAATCAACTCAACTTATGTGAGGCTAATTCCCCAAAAAGAGTTTAGTACTCCAGTCAATAATCATTTGGGGATCAGAACCTTACCTAGTAAGTGCTATGAACCCACAAGCCATATTAATTTCGGAAGTGGTCACCACATACAGCACTTTATGCTAGAAGGATTTTATGAAATTCTAAGAGATGGCTTTCATACTCCAGTTTTTTGCTCATGGCACACTTAGGGCATGCATGACAAAATTTCTGGTCTCCGGATAAGTTTCTGAGCAAAGAAACCCGTTTGATAACAGAATAAAATTTCTATTTCTAGGAATATAAATTGATTAGATAACAACATAGGAAATCCTCAAATACAAAATAATAGTCGAAATAATACTAAAACAACATAGGAAATTCTCAAATACAAAATAATAGTTGAAATAATGCTAATACATTACAAAAGTTGAAAAAACAATTTCATGGAATTTCCTATTACATGTGCTTACGTTTCCTATTACGTAATATTTTCTTTCGAAAAATAAACAACGTGGCAAAAAAAAAAAATCAATTGAAATTCAATTGTAGTGAATATGTCGTTATGTTTTTGCCGAAATTGATTTCACATTAATCAAATAAGTCTAATGATAGCCATGATTATAATAGTCTAATCTCCTAAAAAAAAAATCCTAACTTCAAGTCTAATTCCAATTTCTTTCCAATTTTTTTTTAAAAAAATCCTCACTATGTTCAAAAATCGTCACCAGTTTTTTTTCAAAATTATCAACACTAGGATTATTTAAAAATTTATTATCAAAATTTGTATTTTCATCTACACTCTTACAAGAACAACATATTCCTTATTAGATCTCTTTTTACCCGCGTCTTGATAAGTGAGGACACTATATAAAAGAAAAATCGGATGAAACCCTAATCATTTGACCCCTTTTTACCCCCTCAATATGAAGTTTATGATTGAAAAAATAGTTAGCCAGATAGAGCCGTTGTCTGGCGTATTACGGAAGAGTAGGTGAAGAAAGACTCATTAGATATGAATATGGCAAGTTGACCATTACCATGTGTGAAATCTCTTACGTGCAACGAATAAAGCCTTGTTCATTCAATTCCCACCATCTGGCCCAATAGTTAAGATTTTCAATCAAATTGATTGAAATGATTATATTAAAAAATCATTAAAATATTTTGGACTAAATTAACTAAATTGAAAAGTTGAGAAAAAAAATTTATATTTCTATTTTAGAAACTAAGAAGTTAAAAATTTTAGCTTCTGATTTCTTCGATTTCTCTATTTCTGGAATAGAAATCTGTTTCAGAAATAGAAAAATCAAATTGTGTTACCAAACTGATTTCTGTTCCAAATATGTTCCGGGAAATAGAGAAACAGAAATTTTATCATGCGCGCCCTTAATTAACGAGGAATATTATGTCACAAAATGATGTAGGCCGTGATTATGATCAAAAAGAGTTTTTTTACTATTATTTAGATCAGAATCAGATTGATTTTAATTTGTCACAGCTAGACTTTTGATGATTTTCGTTAACTAATTTCTTTTTTCCCCCCTCTTCTTATATGTACTACTTAGTATCTTTGCACCAAATTCCTTTAGTAGTCAAGATAAGAATCTTTTAGGGTCTTTACTTGAATTTGAAGTGATAGGCTCTCTCCCTTGACCCATCTATTGGGAGATTGATGTGTTGCGACATCTCCCCATATACTTGGTACATCATATAGTTGTTGTACTTTCAAATTCATGGAAAAGGGCACTTTTCTATTTACTATTCTCGTAGCATGCTAGATTATCACAAACCTAATCATTTTAAATGTTGCAAAAATGGGAAAAAAAAAATTCAAAGAAGGTCATACTCATCATGCTAAAATTTTTATCCTCTACATAATACCAATCGTTCTCTCAATTAGCTTCCCTTTTCCCAATAACACAATTTTACCATAATCTTCATGTTGCCCTCATCTATTTTTATATATTGATATTTTCTAATGACATATTTTATCCTTGGTAAAATAAATATATCGCGCATGAATTTTTGACCAGCACATACATGCTAGTCTAGGGGATTGGGCGAGAGATTCGAATGGAGGGGTGTTGTACCATCCGGATCTCATAACTATGCGTGTAAGAACAATTCCCATTTGGGACCGCTGGAAAGGAAAGTCTTGTTTTGATACATAATAATTAATAATTGACCATTCAATCTAGTTTTCACACTCGACAAAATTGTAACTTAGAATGTCTTTTGCTTATTATTATTACTCCTTTTTTTTGGGCACCCTAACTTTTTAACCACTGCAACTACCTTGATAGACCAAAGTCCTAATATTTGTGGGTGTTCATGCCTCTCGATTTTCCCATATTGATGCAGAACTATTTTCATTCAGATTAGGGTATCTTTTATCTTATATTTCATTCAAATTTCTTATATTTAGGGTATCCTATAATCTGATTAGAAATTTAGGTGATAACGTTAAATTTTCAAATGTTTATCTGATCAGGAACCTAGGTTTGCCGATTACAATACAAATATTGGTATTATCACACGTTTTTTAGTTAGCCTTTGATCATGCTTTGATATTTAGATACTTTAATATGTACATAACACACAATAATACTACATTATATACGAATATCTGTCTAAAAAGACGTGCTTGATAGAATATGATCTGCCCCTCGTATAAAATATGTCCTCGCTACATAATATGCATCATAAAGGCCTGGAAATTATCATTCTGTTAAAAAGAAAAATAAAAACATTTTAAATATTTTTAGTTATTCATTTTTTCCTCTGTGTACAAGAGATCTCCTCCATGTCCTGGTTCCTAGAGGGGAAACCCATCGACATTATTAGTTCACAAACTCTCCGCGACGAGATCCACAAAGGACGGGCTTTTCCTCCTGTTTTTTAAACTACAAAAAGTTGTTAGAAATCAATATTGTTATAAGGATATTATTGTGAGAAATATACTTACAAACAATTAATGAAGGGTAATATATTCTGAAGGAGACAGCTGGTGAAAATAAGATGCATGAAAAATGTGGGTAGATCTAAGTCAACTACGAGTGGTTGTGCTTGCCGCTTGTGCCTCTAACATTAAAGAACACAAAAGAAAGAAATGGTTCGGAATTTGTTGACATTGATGATAGCCAGTGAGGAAAGAAGACTATTGATGATGAGACAAACAGAAATAAGTTTATTTTCCTAATTCTCGAGACATTTTATATTATATTATATTAAATTATATTATATTATATGTGTGTGTATTATCCTTTCTGACAAGTTTATTATACCTTGATGATGAGTTTCAAATTTGCAAGTTGCAACAATCTAGGAAGGGAAACCATTGACTTAGTTGTTATTTGACTATATTTTGGTCTTTCGAATTTACTATGAAAACTAAATGTTCGAGCTTTAATTACATTTGAAAGACCCAAAATTTCTACCGGCATATTAAATTTAGCATTTAGAGGTACCTTGAATTTTCCATACTTCTTCACAGATTAAACATTTCACTTTTGTTGGTCAGGAAATTTAAGGAATAATTGTCCGAAAAGTCCAAAATCTACTGTACAACGATTAGTTTAGTCATAATCCTTCCAATTTTTGCGAATTTAGTTCTAAATATTTTGAAGATTTACCAATTGAGTCATTTTTATTTTTATTTTTTTATGATTTGTTAGTTTAATTATTCTAGCCAATTTTGACCAGCAATCGCTAGTGTGAACGTCGACTAATTTTTTCTAACATTTATTGTCCTCCTTGGTTCTAGGTCTAGGTCCATTCACTGGTATTAGAGTCATGGTTTCGTTTGTAATGATATCTGTTCCATGCGCTTAGTAGGTGAATCCAATTCTGAGAAGATCTCATCACATCATGATAGATCCAGAAATACTAGAAGCACTAGTTTCTCTCGCTCCATCTCCATCTTCTTCAAACCCTTCAAATTTTCATGTTTCTAATGCATTTAAGATAGATTATCTCTATGAAGTTTCTCTTAGTGATGAAACCAAAATCTATGAAACTCAACTCCCTTTGATGAACCCCTATTCTGCTTTCGCCAAACCCACTTCATCATTTTCTCCCATCCGCTCTATTTGACAACTCATTCGCCAAACTCCGAAGGAAGTAAAGGAGTATGTCCAGTCCTCCAAGTTTGATCAACATCCAATTCCTGCTACTGAGAAGGAATACTTTGTTACTCTTCAAATTCCTCAAGAGTTTCCCAGGCAATGGACTCAACAAGGATATTCTCATGTCCATTATGGAGCCGTTCGTCTTGCTCTTATCTTTCATTGGTCGTAAAGGCTTGCCAGTTGTGGCAAGAATAGCTTTATTGGATACTAGATTTCTAGAATACTAGCATGCTTGCATTGGTACTGTTCAAACCACTTTGAATGCCGAAATAGTCTTTGTGACTCTATATCCAAACTTCAACATCGCCCTTTTAGACCCCCAGCTACTTTCTTTTCTAAAGGTTTAGATTCAACTCACTGGAGCTCCTTAAACTGCTGACTCTGTTGCTGCAACATTGCACTACCAGATGGTTTATCGAGTGCAAAATCATGCTCTTGATTTAAATTTTCATAATAAAAATGAAGATGCTTTATTCATTTTCATGCAGAATGATCAAGTGTTCTACATCCATGTTCCCAGACAAATCCTGAAGGAAAAGTTGGCCAAGCTACTTCCTGAGACTTGGATCACCAACTATGAAAAGTTGCATCAGAATAACAAGCCTTTTCAGTCATCAGACTCTGAGTTCGTCTGAAAGAAAGATAGAACTGTTTCCATCAAATTTGGCAAAGAAAAGGAAGAAAGTCCCTCTATCTTCCAAACCCTATTTATGATAGAACCATGTGTCCCTGAGTCAATTTCCGAGCCAGACCCAAAAAAGCTTGTTCAACACTTCAATAGTGATGGACATCCTGTCCATTACTACAAGGATCAGTATGGCAATTGTTTTTGGGATCCTTTTTGTCAATGCTCCTATTGTACAAATTCTCCCAATGAAATAGATCCAACTACCAAACCTCGACGAAGACACAAGAAGCCAAACAACCCTATGTACCAAAAGTACTTAAACAGAGATCCCTTCATTGATACACTTGGTGAGTGTGATAAATTCCAGTTTATGGTTATTAAGCCCTTTTTATTAAGAGAAAAACGTTCGGTTATTATATTAAGTGGATACGTACTATGGTCATTTTTTGTGGTAATAAAAAAAAGATAATAACGAATAGAGGGTAGGGGTTTGGATTAAGAACGAGATTAGAGGGATCAAAAACTACCAATTCATATAGAGCCATCGAACCAACCCAAATGAATCTTCGTTCGACAGAAAGAGAATGAAGATATATTTCGAGTCTCTCAGTGAATAATGATCAAATGAGACCTCTCCAACTATCTCTCCATTAGGGAGGATTTTTTTTCCAGCTGTTGTTCCCCTCCCAAGGGCAGGTTCTTACGAGTTACTCACTCGTCCGCCACTGGAAACACCATTTCCCGTCCGACTTGCATGCGAGGAAGAAAAAAGAGAAGAATATAAAAGGCAAGAGAAAGCATGAATAGAAATAGCGCAAACCTGGGATAGAGTTTTATTTGCTCAAGCAATAAGAGGATCCCTAGCTCCACCACCACAGTTCACTACTCTACCCTTAGTTTCACCAGCTTCACCACCATCACCTCCTCCATCTCCTCCTTAGAAAAAACCTGTATTTTCCCCGTTTTATAAGCCAATCCTAAAGTGGGCAAAAATGCAATCCTACCCACTTGAGGCTCCAACAGAAGTACCACCCAGTTCTTTCATTGCCATGTTCCATGAGACAGACTTTCCCCCTCTAGTCCGAGAAATTTCAAAACTCTCATTGCCTGCTCCAGAAGAATTCATTGATCTACAAGGCAAATATTGGCATGTTCCGAAGATACCTACCCTCACTGATGTGGATGAACATGGAAGACTAAAAAGAACTCCTGTTGCTGAAGCCGTCCTAAATTGACAATTAGAGACCCTTTTAGCACATAACAATGCTTTTAAAGCAATTGATTCCAAGATTGTGAATGTGCAACAAGATCTTTGAAAGTATGATGAAACCACCAAGAAAATGCTTTCCGACTTCCAAAAGAGGCTTCATGCCTTGGAATCCGGACAACATCTAGGGTATCATCATCTTGAAAGTCCTAAGGTAGAAATAGAGAAGCTCAAAAGGCAAATCCAGATGCTTGAAGAAGGAAGACTCGATCCATTTCCGGCATTGCGAACAGAACATTCCCCTCTTCCACCACCACCTCAGACGTCTATCTTTACTACTCTCACGAATGTTCCTGTGAGACAAGATAAGACAGATGTGGCCGAAATGCGAAATCGTCTCAAAGAACTAGATCGAATAAGGAAAGAAAAGGGAAATGAGAAGAAGTTTGAAGAATCCTCACTTGTTATAAGGGAAAAGCCAGACCAAATGATGCTGTCAAATCCATTAGAATATTTCTTAAGGGATTTAGGCAATCAAAAACCACAGCCGGATCCTGTTACTCAACAGCCTGATCCTGTTACCCCGACAGACCAAATTCTATTTCCGGTAGAATTAGCTTTTCAAAACATTTTTGAGCTAAGGCCCTGGGACCCCCACCGATTGCCCAATGGCCAAGGGTCACTACCTTAGCTGGATTTGGGCATCGCGAGCCCTCGATGGCCATGGCAAAGGCGTAGCAGCCCTCACCGGCCACTAGTAAGGTGTTGCAACCCTCACTTGGAGGCTAGTGAGGGAAGGCAAGGGCAACCTGATCCTCACTTGTATATCATTGCCGTGTTATCAACTGGTGGAGAGGAATGGGAAAAATGAAAAAAAAGAAAAGCAAAAGAGAAGAAAATGGGAAAAATAAAATAAAAATTAAAAAGAACTACGAAAATGGTCCACATTAGCGTCGGACATGTCACTTAAGCTAGCTAGCATCTGCGTTAGCAATTTTCGACTAAAATTGGCTTAAAAGATTACATTGACAAATTGTTAAAGGGTTTAGGACCGATTTGAAAATTTCTTAATTGTTACAATTGAAACGTTTATAATTAAATTGACCGCAGTACAATAAGTGTATAATTGTTTGGACAATTAATCCAGAAATTTATTAGGGGTGTATCTAATAAATCATACACTAAAATAAGCTCACCAAAAATCGCATTCTCTTCTTCAACCGTAAATCCTAAATTTTTAGATAGGTTTCGAGATAATTGTCGCGACCTACCCCTCGGGAGGAGGGAATAGGTTTAGAGGTACTGCCAAAAAGATGGACCTATGGCCCATGATTAGGCATGGGCTCTCCCAAGCCCATACCTCACGGGACATTGGGGCGTTCTTAAGAATTTCGCAATAAGGAGTCACCACTAGCCTATTGGGGTTGACTAGAAATTAAGTGAGGTATGAGAGTGTACCTCACTTCTTACACAACCAGAGAAACTAGCGTCGGGAACTTGATTACACTATCTAACTAATTAGTGCCCTTTCGGTACCTAATCTTGTTCATTTTTTTTTTGTTTTAAAAATGTTTTTGTCAGACGATTTGGATTAATTTTAAACTAATTTGCTAACATATGAGGTGATCATGAGGGTGCACAATCATTAAAATAATAATTAGCAACTAAGGAAAGTGTTAAATAAATTGTATGAGAGAACAAGCACCTAACCGACCAAAAAATAGAACAAGCACCTAAATGTGGAACGTACATTAATATAAAACAGACTAAGGACAGGTGCTAGCTAAACAAACACAACTTATACTCTCCTTTAGAACCAAAGGCCACTTTTGAAATCTTTTCTTTTTTTGAATTTTTTTTTTTTGATTGAGCCGGGTCGGGTTCGGCTTGACCGAGCCCGATTGGGGTAGGCTGGGCAAACTTGCTCAAGCGGGCAAGGTCTAACCAGCCTTGGTTGGGCCTTTGCTCAGTTTGGATTAGGCCCAACCGATGGGCCCAATCCCCTTACAGAAAGCCAGCTCCCCATAGGCCCACAACCTAGACAAACTTTGGGCTCGAAATGGAGAAAAATGGCCCGTTTAAACTAGGCGGCCCGCGGAGCAAAAGAGGTTGAGTGGGCCAGATCTGTAATTTGACCCAGCTTGGCCTGCGACCCTTGGTCCGCAACTGCTCAGTCGCGATTAGGGAAGCAGCGACGACGTGCAGCCTGGGCGATTCTCCGGCCAAGGCATGACGGTGTCGTCTCGGTTGGGCGAAGCGTAATGCTCGACCTTCGGCCAGATGGCGGCACCCCTCCGGTGGCCAAACAACCTAGCTGGGGTTCTATAGAAAGGAGCCAGAAAGGGGGGGGGGTTCGATTGGGCATTTCAGTGAGCGGGTGGTTGGCATTAACAAAAAAAAGGACTTTGGCTCAATCGAGGTTTGAACGTGGATCCAGAACTCCAAAAAGGCATGCCAAAACATCGAGAAACGCAATGGCGAACAGGTGGGGGGCTGAAGCTTGCTTGAACTGGTCGGGATGAGCTTCGGCCGGCTAGGTTCCAAAAGCGTACACCAAGTGGTTGACAGAGCGCTAACTTGAGTTCCGGGGGAAATGGCGGCGGTCGGTGTCAGTTGGATAGATCACCAACGGTGGCAAGGCGTCCCGGGGGCTCTCATTCTCCTCAGCTTCCTTCTCGAGCCCTTTCCTTCGCTTTTTCTCTCATTTCTGCTCTGTCCCCCTCCCCCTATCCTCCTCATCTTCTCTGTCTCTTCTCCCTCTTATCCCTCTCTCTCTTTGCTCAACAAGGACGCCCTAGTTGGTGACTATCCTTGCCATCCTTGCCTCGCGAACGCTGACATCCCCCTGCTCTTTTGCTCTTATCCATTGCTGCTGCATTGCTTTTCTTTTCTTTCTTTTTTTTGCAGGTCCTACGTGAAGGATGGCTGGGAGGAAGAAGGTAAGCTGGAGTGAGGCTGGGCCAAGGAGAAAGGAATGCCGGGCCGGGCTTGGTTGCGCGAGAAGGAGAGGTGGGTAGGGCCAAGGTCGAATTTGCCCAACCTGGCCTCTCTCGTGCACACACACACATTTTTAAAAAAAAATATGTATTTGAGAAAAAGAAAAATTAGGTTTCAACAAAATGCTGGGTGATTAAACTTGTAATGATGCCTATCAATTATCATTCTCGAATGTGAGACTATAGTTATAAAAAAAGATGTTGGTAGTAAGTTTTCTAATAACAATATACCGCGTCAAATTAACTTGATCAAAATGACCAAATTATGCTTGATGTGCTTGACGCGTATCTTTCTTGTAGCTTAATTAGTTTAATCTCGGTCATGATTACATTGAGAGCAATATATTATGTCTTGATCTTTTGTGTCATTTGCAACATGATAGTGTCATGGGTCGGCAGTTTCCTTGGCCGCGGATCAACCCGTTCGGCGCTTGATGAGTGAAACTCATTAGGCCAGCTTTCTCTTATAGTTGTTTTAGTGAACAATATGGCAAATAACTCTTTTATGCAAGATCGTACCACGCTCCGCTTTATTCGGGCGTCTAGTCCATTGAGTGAGATAACAATCGTCTTTAGGCTCAACAATTGGTTTTAACCTGCCCTGGCCTCATTAGGAGAGTGGTATCAGCTCCCGACCAGTTTGTGCATGGAAGGCCAATCTCGCCTTCAGAGCTATTAAGTAATATACTCATTCTATCCTAGAACTCCTAGCATCAACCGTCTTGACGTCACTCCCACGGACCAGTTGTGTTCTGATGTGGACATCGAGCCATATTGTCGCGACCTAATTTTTTCGAAGGTGAATCACCTAAAACTAGGTTAATGGATTACTAAGTCCGAAGACTTGGCGTGGACTCTCCCAAGCCCTACCAATCGCGACTTGATGCTAAGAAAATGACCCATTAAAATATACAATTATATTTCAAATTGGAGCCGCCACTAACCAATTAGGGCTGATTAGAAACCCAGGCAAAGTATGAGAGAATACTTTACCTTTTACGAACAAGAGATTTAATGGATTCGGGGACATGGTTACGTTAGATTAATCTAACGCCCTTTCGGTACCTTTAAAAAAAAACATTTTTGCAGGCAGTCTTGATTAATTTTAACCTAAGATACTAACATACAAATGGTGGTCATGCGGGTGCACAATCAACTAAATAACATTCAATAAGTCAAAATGCTAAGAAATTATAAACTACAACCTTATTGAAGTCTAAAGAAAAAACTTCTCAAAAATGTAAAAAATGCATGCCCTAAACATGATTTTCTAAATGACATGACGCCTAATTAAATGCATGACATCTAACTAGATGCAATCTTAGTCTATTTTTGATATGCATGACTTTTACTTTAATGATATGTGAAATGCAATTTATATGGAATAGCTTAAACTATCACTATATGTATGCAATCTAATCTATAAAATTCTAATATGCATGCGTTTCATGATATGGGATGCATGACATAACAATTCTATATGCATGTTCTTTTTTTGATTTTTTTAATGATTCTTTTTTAATGTATGCAACCTACACTAAACAATGATGATATGAAATAGGATTAATTATGAACTAACCTATTAATTAACCAAGTAAATGACTTTTGTTTTTATCTTTTTTTTTTTAAAATGCTAATTATATGCAATTAGAAATTACACGATGGGATTACTAAAACATAATAATGTGATGCAATTCTAATTTACTAATGTGTAAACTCTAATCAAATGTGCCTACTATGCAAATTAGTTAATATGCACCTAGTAATTTTGTATATATATATATATTTTATTGAAATTTGAAATAAAACAAACCTAATTAAGCTATCCAAAATGAAATAATTTTCTAATTCAATTTCGGGATTAATTTGATTTAAATCCCATTTGTCTTAGAAAACTATTATTCTTTTTTTATTCTTTTTTTTTTATCTTTTTATATTATGAAAACATGCAAATTTTCCCTAAATAAAAAAAAAAAGTTTAAATCCAATCCTGACTAAAAAAACTATCCAAGGATGAAATCCTAAAAATAATCCTAAAGGTCAATTTATTAAACCTACGTGTCTTAATTTAATAAACCTATATGACCTATATGCTCATGCAAGATTTTAGTTTTCACTATTGTTATTTTTTTTAATTTTCATTTTTCAAACAAGTAATTATTTTTACATAAAAAACTAAGATAAAAATTAAAATAATCGAAAAGATAATCCGTTGTCTCACGGATTAAATTAACAATTATTTTAACTCTATAAATCACAACGAGGGAATCAAAATAATTAAAAATTTGGTCCGAAGTCTTACGGACCAAATTAAATAATTATTGTGATTTAACAATTGAAATTCTACCAAAACAAACCCAAAATTAGTATAATTAAAAAAACGACCCGATGTCTCTCGGATCAAATTAATAACTATAGTAATTTGAGCTAAAATCTATGGATAATGCATATAGAAATTGCAAATATTAACACCCAACATTTAAATAATTAAACTAAACATGCTATCAAATGAAATAAACAGGAAAATAAACATAAAAGATAAACAAACAACCTAAACTACAAAGTAATGAAAAATAAAAATAAAGAAGTAAAACTACCTAAGGGTAAACCAACAGAACAGGAGGGCAACCGAGCGGAAGATGGCCGGGGACCGGAGCTCCGGTGAGGGCTAGATAGCGGCACGGCGGGGACGGCGAACAGCGACAAGTGCGCTGGCGGCGCAGAGGGCAGGGAGCGGTGGTGGCGTCGCGGCTCGGGTGGATCTGTCGCTCGGGCGGATCGAGCTTCGGGCGTCAGCTCCAGGTGGCGTCGGCGGCTTCGTGACTCCTGGGAACGAGAGCAGCAACGGCGCAGGGGAACTTAGACTGCGCGCGGGCTGCAGGCAAATGCAGGTCTATTTCGAGCTGTTGCGGTGTTTCAAGGCACGGTGTCGGGGCGTACGATTTGCAGGTCGCTCGGGCTTGGGATCTGCTGGCGTCGGGCAGCTAGGCCGTCGAGGGAGGCTTTGAGTGCAGGTCTAGCGTTGCGAGGTGCTGGGCCGGTGATGAGCTGCTGCGAGCGGAGGCGTTGCACGGAGGTTGCGAGCGTTGGTTCACCGGCAGAAATCAACAGGGCAGAGGAGAACACCGGGTCTTCAAATCACCAGATTTGTGGCGTCGGGTTCTGAGCAGGAGGTTGCAGCAGCAGCTCGGTGGTGTCTGGCTCGATCCCTGGATCGAAAGCGTCGCCGGCGTGGTGGCAGGGAACCGGGCGGACGTCGGGCTCGGTGGGCGAGTGGCGCGCGGAGCAGAGGAGGCGGAGACGCGGCGGTGTTCGAGGTGGTGGTGTGACAATGGTTGGCGCGGCTTGGGCTGGAGTGGCCGGAGGACGTGCTGGTGCGGCGGCACGGCGTGGAGCGTCGGAGATGCAGGAGTGGCGGCGCGGCGGGGGGAGCGTCGGATGGGAACTTATGAAGAAGATGAACAATTGTTCATCTTTTGCTCTCACTTCTCCCTTTCTCACGTCACTTTCACGTTTCCCCTCTGCTGTTCTGCGCCTCTGTCCCTCTTTTCAGCCAAAAGCAAGACTTTCTTTTGACTTTGAAAAGACCAAAGAGAAATAAAAATGAAAATTCTCTCCTTTCTTTGATTTTTTCGAACGAAGAGAAGCCGCCCCTTTGTTCCGAAACCTCGCCTTCATTTTATATGTGAAAGACTCGAAGTTGTTCGAGATTTTGCGATATTCACTCAACTTCTTCAACAACAAAGTGGCTCCAAAATCGCACTGCCGTTTAATTTTCGAATTCAATTTTTTTTTTCAAAAAAAATTTCCCTTTAAACCAAGATTATCCTTTATTTCTAAAAACTAATTTTAAATTAGGTGTCAACAAGTGGAAAAGAAAAATAAAAAACTGAATTTTTTTTTGAAATTTGAAAAGAAAATATATTTTCAACAACAAAGATTTTCGAAACCAAATTTAATTTATTATTTTCTAAAAATATTAGGTGTCAACACATATCGAGGAGGAGGTGCTAAGGACCCATTGTCTATTCCTATTAGTTCGATCACTCGAGCGCGGGCCAAGCAATTTAGGCAAGGTGTTGGTGTCATGGTTCGTGATCTTCAGCGTGGAGATGACCTTGGATCAAATCTTGAAGAATCTTGGAAATCTTGGCGCAATTTGATTATATGGACACCAAATATTTGACCAAGTCAAATATATATATAATATCTCATTGTTTAGGAATATTCTAGAATATGACGCATTATATTTCTAGGGTTGGTTTTAGGGTTTGTGTGGCGGCTAGAAGGCCTATATATAAGACTGACTGAATTTCTTTGGGGACATATATATTTTATTTTTGAGGAAAAAGTTGAGAGATTCTCTTCAAAAAATAAAAAAGAAACGAAAGAAAACTCACAAAAAAAAAGTGTGCAAGAGAAAAAAAAAACAGATTTGGCAAAAAAAAAAAATATAGCCGATCAAAAAAAAATAAATCAAGAAGGCGACTTGTTTGTTAGTGGACCGAATTGAAACAAAATCAGTTGTGATTTGCCTTTCTATTGGAATTTTGAAAGTTGTACTTGTTGGTTTGAAATTGTTACTTGCTAAAACAAAATCAGCAGTGATCTAATATTGTTTGATTAGTTTGATTGATTGTCGTGAGGGGGTTGAGAGATTCTCTTCTACTGTTCTTTTGAGGACTTGACCTAATCAAGGTTCCCTTGTAATGGTCGATTCGACTTATCAAGCGAGATAGCGAATTCTTTCGCTCGAGGCGTCTATAACGTTGGTTGGTTGACACGCATTTGTCAACATGTCACGTTCATACCGAGGTTGCCAATCACAGGTTTGATTGGAGGTCGAGGTTTGTAATTCGCACCATCTGGGCCTTCGTAGAACGATCTTTTCGCAGCAATTCACATCAGTTGGTATCGGAGTTTGCTTCTACAAGGTCTATTTATCTTTAATTTTCTGTTTATATTCAGCAATTTGAGATTTATTGAGCTAGGGTTTCGGTTCTAGCCAATTTAGGGATCTGATTGGTTTTGTTCTTCCATACGTAGTTGTTTGCTGTTAGTTTTAATTTTTTTTCCTAGCATCTTAAATTGTATCTGAGTTCGTAAAAAAAGAAGAAGAGAAAGTTCTTCAAAAAAAAAAAAGAAAAAAAAAGAAAGAAAACACAAAAAAAAAAGTGCGCAAGAGAAAAAAAAAAATAACCAAACAAAAAAAAAATCAAGAAGGCGACTCGTTTGTTAGTGGACCGAATTGAAACAAAATCAGTAGTGATTTGCGTTTCAATTGGAATTTTAAAAGTTGTACTTGTTGGTTTGAAATTGTTACTTGCTGAAGCAAAATCAGTAGTGATCTAATATTGTTTGATTAGTTTGATTGATTGTCGTGAGGGGGTTGAGAGATAGGTTTTGAGTCCAATAAAGAGCTTGTGAAAAGAGAATACGAGAGGAAAAAGGCAAGAGTGCATGAGTTTAATTGAGGGTAAAAAAAAAAACCCTAGACTTGAGTTAAACACGAGGGGAGTAACAAACACCTTGAGAGAAACACGTGAGGGAGCGATTGGTGAGGATTTTTGTGACTAACGTTTATTTGCAGGTCTAAAATATGTCGCGTGAAGAAAGCATGAATCAAAGAGAGGTTAACTCCATACGAAGGGATGAAGCGCTCATGGAAAGCATCCGGCAATTGAGGGTCGTAGTGGAGGAGCTTAGTGGCCGAATGATGGGGAATGGCATGAGGGTTGATGGTGACCGAGAGATACCCCGAGGAAGGCCGCAACATCAGTGAGATGCCTCTAGAACACAACCTAGAAGGCATCAGTATTATGCTGATGATGAGGCTGACATGGAGGATGATCGACATGCTCGATTTGGAAGGTGGAATGGAGCCCGAGGGTTTAGACACCGAGAAGATAATGAACTTGGCAATATCAAGATGAAGATTCCTTCTTTCCAAGGAAAGAATGATCCCGATGCGTATCTAGAGTGGGAGAAACGCATGGAGATGGTATTTGATTGCCAACGATACTCCGAGCTCAAAAAGGTAAAAATTGCAGCTGTTGAATTTACTGATTATGCTATAATTTGGTGGGATCAACTTGTGACTAGTAGAAGGCGCAATGGTGAAAGACCGATAGAGATGTGGGATGAGATGAAAGTGGTGATGAGGAGGCGTTTTGTACCAAGTCATTACCATCGAGATTTGTTTCAAAAGTTACAAAATCTCACACAAGACAATAAGAGCGTGGAAGAGTATCACAAGGAGATGGAGATTGCCATGATCCGTGCTAATGTGGTGGAGGATCATGAGGCCACAATGTCAAGATTTTTGAGTGGTTTGAGCTAAGACATAGCAAGGGTGGTGGAGCTACAACACTATGTTGAATTGGAAGAATTAGTGGACAAAGCCATCAAAGTTGAGCGGCAATTGAAGTTGGATCGAAATCACAAGAGTGGAGGAGGTTCAAATCAGAATTGGAGATCCAATTGGAAGAGAGATGAGAAGCCGAATTGGAGAGGAAACAACACCAAAACCGAAACCTCAAAGGAGAAGGAGAGGGATGGTAAAGTTGGAACGAATCCGGCTTCAGGTAAAACCGAAAACCCTAACACTAGAACTCATGAGATTAAATGTTTTAAGTGTTTGGGCAGGGGTCATATGGCGAATCAATGCCCTAATAGGAGGGTGATGATCATGACTGGACATGGTGATGTTGAGTTCGAAAGTGAGGGGGGAGAAAAGAAGGATGAAACTTGGCGAATGTGTGTCGATTGCCGAGCAATCAATAATATTACGGTAAAGTATCGACTTCCTATTCCTAGGTTAGATGACATGTTGGATGAGTTGCATGGTTCTTGCATTTTCACTAAAATCGATTTGAAAAGTGGCTATCATCAAATTAGGATGAAAGAAGGTGATGAATGGAAAACTGCATTTAAGACCAAGTATGGGTTATATGAGTGGTTAGTCATGCCATTTGGATTAACTAATGCAGCAAGCACGTTTATGTGACTTATGAATCATGTTTTGCGTGCTTTTATTGGTCGATTTGTGGTTGTCTATTTTGATGATATCTTGATATATAGTCAAAGCCCTGATGACCATATTGAGCATGTGCGAGCTGTCTTGCAGGTTTTAAGGGCCGAACAATTATACGCTAATCTAAAGAAGTGCTCTTTTGTTACCAACAAATTAGTATTTCTAGGATTTGTTGTTAGTGCTGATGGTATACAGGTTGATGAAGAAAAGGTCAAAGCAATTCGTGAATGGCCAACGCCTAAGATAGTAGGAGAGGTGCATAGCTTTCATGGATTGGCGAGTTTTTATCGGCGATTTGTGAGAAATTTTAGCACCATTGCCGCACCTTTAACTGAGGTTATCAAGAAGCACGTGGGTTTCACGTGGGGAGAAGAGCAAGAGAAAGTATTTAATTTGCTAAAAGATAAGTTAACTAATGCTCATTTGTTATCTTTGCCGAATTTCTGTGCTACTTTTGAGATAGAGTGCAATGCTTATGGTACAAGAATTGGAGCCGTGTTGATGCAAGGAGGGCGTCCCATAGCTTATTTCAGCGAAAAATTGAGTGGAGCAACATTGAATTATCCTACCTATGATAAGGAGATGTATGCTTTAGTGCAAGCTTTGGAGACTTGGCAACATTATTTATGGCCAAAGGAGTTTGTGATCGACACCGATCATGAGACCTTGAAGTACTTGAAAGGGCAGCAAAAGTTGAATAAAAGACATGCCAAATGGATGGAGTTCATCGAGACTTTTCCATATGTGATCAAGTACAAGAAAAGTAAGGAGAATGTGGTAGCCGATGCACTTTCTCGAAGGTACGCGATTCTAACTATTTTAGAAGCAAAGTGTCTAGGTTTTGAGCATATCAAGGGCTTACATATTGATGATGATGACTTTGGGAGAGTGTATGAAGCATGTGAACACGCTGCATTTGATAAATTCTATAGGCGTGAAGGTTATCTTTTCCGTGAAAACAAGTTATGTTTGCTTAGGTGTTCTTTGCGTGAATTGTTGGTGCGAGAAGCGCATAGTGGTGGTTTAATGGGACATTTTGGCATTAGTAAGACTTATGAAGTGCTACATGAACATTTTTATTGGCCACATATGAAGAGAAATGTTACACGTGTCTGTGAGAGATGCATTGCTTGTAAGCAATCAAAGTCTACAATTAAACCGCATGGCTTGTATACACCATTACCTATTCCAACACATCCTTGGACTAATATTTCTATGGATTTTGTGTTAGGATTGCCTAGGTCTAAGTATGGTAGAGATTCTATTTATGTGGTTGTTGATCAATTTTCAAAGATGGCACATTTTATACCTTGTCATAAAACTGATGATGCATCTCATGTTGCTGATTTGTTCTTTAGGGAGGTTGTACGTTTGCATGGCATGCCTAGATCGATTGTTTCAGATCGAGATTCTAAATTTCTTAGCTATTTTTGGAAAATATTGTGGAAAAAGCTAGGAACACGGTTGTTATTTTCTACTACTTGTCATCCACAGACCGATGGTCAAACCGAGGTAGTTAATAGAACTTTAGGGGTATTGTTGCGTGCTATTATTCAAAAGAACATAAAATCTTAGGAAGATTGTCTGCCACATGTTGAGTTTGCATATAATAGGAGCGTGCATTCTGCTACTAAATTTACACCATTTGAGGTTGTCTATGGTTTTAATCCTTTAACTCCGTTAGATTTAACCCCTTTACCTATTGATGAGCGTGTGGATTTAGATGGAGCAAAGAAAGCTGAATTTGTCAAGGTGTTGCATGAGAAGACGCGCGCAAATATTGAGCGCAAGACTGAGCAATATGCAAGGCAAGCCAATAAAGGGCGTAAGGAAGTGGTGTTTGAACCCGGCGATTGGGTTTGGGTTCATATGCACAAGGATCGATTTCCTGAGCAGCGACATTCTAAGTTATTACCGCGAGGGGATGGACCATTCATGGTTTTGGAAAGAGTTAACAATAACGCCTACAAACTTGATCTTCTAGGTAAGTATGACGTTAGTGCCACATTTAATGTTTTTGACTTGACTCTTTTCGATGCCAGTGATGATTTGAGGGCAAATCCTTTGCACGGGGGAGGGAATGATGTGGACATCGAGCCATATCGAGGAGGAGGTGCTAAGGACCAATTGTCTATTCCTACTAGTTCGATCACTCGAGCGCGGGCCAAGCAATTTAGGCAAGCTGTTGGCGTCATGGTTCGTGATCTTCAGCGTGGAGATGACCTTGGATCAAATCTTGAAGAATCTTGGAAATCTTGGCGCAATTTGATTATATGGACACCAAATATTTGACTATATATATATATATATATATTATATCTCCTCGTTTAGGAATATTCTAGAATATGACGCATTATATTTCTAGGGTTGGTATTAGGGTTTGTGTGGTGGCTAGAAGGCCTATATATAAGACTGACTGAATTTCTTTGGGAACATATATATTTTATTTTTGAGGAAAAAGTTGAGAGATTCTCTTCTACTGTTCTTTTGAGGACTTGACCTAATCAAGGTTCCCTTGTAACGGTCGATTCGACTTATCGAGCGAGATAGCGAATTCTTTCGCTCGTGGCGTCTATAACGTTGGTTGGTTGACACGTGTTCGTCAACAGGTCACGTTCATACCGAGGTTGCCAATCACAGGTTTGATTGGAGGTCGAGTGTTGACACCTAATTTTGGAAAAATAAAATTGCATTTTGAACAAATAAAAGAAAACAAATGAAAATGGGGGAAATTGATTTGATTGAATTATGTATGGAAGGTGGGAATTCTGACTAATTATTCTTGCTTCAATTAGATCTTCAAGAAATCAAGAGAATAAAAGTCAAAATGGAAACCAAACCCAAAATTGGTGAGGATAATGGCCATATTGATAAATCAAAGGGAAAGTATCAAAAGATTATGTTCTTCAGGTGAACTGCTTGCAAAAATCAAAACGAACTTGGATAGGTTTCTGGTAACATGAGTGAAAAACCGAAATGTTAATTTGCGATGGCAAATCTGGGCTGAAATTCTGTAATTCCCGCAATCAAGGAAGCATAACTTTCTAAAAGACAATAGAGGTTTTCACTATAAAAAGGCAACGGTTCGTGAGAAAGAAGGGAGGGGGGATTTTCGAAAAAATTCAGAGCAAAAGTGAGGAAGGTTTTCTCCCTCATTTCTTTCGAGTTCAATTTTCTTTAGGGAGAGGCACACACCCTCAGGGATCTCGGACGATGGTGTAGTCTTAGGCGGTGAACCCGAAAAAATTAGGTCGCGACAGCTTGGCGACTCCGCTGGGGACATAAGTTTGAAATTCTTAGTGGACTTAGGCTAATTTTCCTTTTTGAAAAATATTTTTGTTTGGCAGCAAGGATCCCAGGTATGTCCCTAACATTTCTAAGGTGTTAAATGTTCTTGCAGAAATGAGGTATAAGGGGAGTAGTGCTTGCTGACTATTTGTTTTGTAGGAAGGTGTTGGGATTGAATGTTTTTCTTATCATTGAAGTACTGTTTGTATTATAAATTGTTGTGCATGATTTTTAAATTGTTTTAGCACTACACATTGCACACACAACCTGCCGTCGGACCTGGACCGCATTAAGGATTCTAGGATGGTGTGGAGAAATTAACCAACCTCAAACGCGAGACCGCGATGTAGAGGTTGCCTTTCTCAACCCCGAAAATTTTTCTTGATGTCAAAACGTTTATCCTTGCTCACGAAACTGCGTGACCATGGGACTTTCTTTTGATTGAGCCAGAGCTAAGAGGACCCGACATTTGTACGCGAGACTGCGACAAGTCGGTTCATCCTTTTAGTTCTAACTTGCTAAGCCTCGTAGTTTAGGTGTTGAGCCTCACATCTCATGTACATGTTTATGTGATTGCCATTAATTTTCATTGGTAAAGTAAGTCTTCTATCCCTATATCATGCAATTTATTTTTTAAGTCGGTCCATGACAATATAGGTCAATAATTGAATTTAATTCCTTTGTCAGTTAGAAATGAAATGAGGAAATTTCCATATAATGAATCATTTGGAAAATAACAAAAACTTTAGAGAATTTGTTTTCAATTCATGTCTTTATTGTTCTCCTTAGGGAGTTTTAAATTTTGATCATTCCTAATTCGTGTTTAGGAAATTTGGTTCTTGTTGGGGTGTCTTATTTTTCTAGTTATTTTTAGGTAATTCCCTTCTTGCAAAGACTTTTTCATGAATAAAAAAAAATCAATTAGATTGTTGTCATGGACTAGCTTACATGTTCCCATTTACACCTCATGCTTACATATTCCCATTTATTTGAATTAGGTGATTATGGAGCGATCTCGCTCACCCATCCTTACACGGTCAAGAGCTAAAATGGCGGATCAAAACAAGGTGCTGGATCGTATCATTGACAATATAAACAAGCGAATTGCACACCTCCAAAGTCAAGTCGATGAATTGTCTGTTACTGTGGCTTTTCTCGTCAAGCAAAAGGGCTGTGATGACATAGCTGAATTTGATGCCACCATGAAAAGACTAGTAACATATCTAGAAGGAAGAATCTTCGACCTGGAGGGTTCACATCACAAGATCAAGGAGGGTGAAGAACTCAAGCACATATGATTCATGGTCCTAAGTAGGGGCATATTCAATTGCACATTTCATTGCGTGGGAATTCTTATTGCTTTTCAAGGATTGGTTTAAATTTCTTCTAGTGCTTGAATATCACATTTTTCATTCCAATAAATGTAATTTGATTGATGAATATCAATAAAATTACAAGTTTTGTTTTGAAGACATGATGGGGTATGCCAAACCAGCCCGGTGATGATATCCAGCCGATAAAAGAAAAGAAAAATCCAAAAAGAATTCTGAGGCCTGGGCTTCATCATGCTTTCTTGTGTCAAAATGTTTCAAAAAAAAGTTTTGCCAAAGAATTTCAAACAAAAAAAAAAAAACAAAACAAAAGATGTAGTTTACTCTGTTTGTCTTTCTGATTTATCTACTTCATGTTTCAAGGATGGTCTTATAGCATGCAAATATGTGAAAATAGTCCAATCCAATTCTAGATTCTGGGGGCAAGTTTGCTTCAAATTGCAGCGGCCCATATGTGGTGAAGAATGTACTCCCTGGAGACGCCTTGATCCAATAGAAAATGGATGGTCGTGATTTTTTCACTCTTGTTAGTTCTAATGCTGTCAAAAAGTATCATTCATGATAAAATTTACCATGTCATGTTTTGAATTGCAAGCATTTTTATGTTGAATAAATTTCTTCAATGAGTTGAATTATTCAAATTTGCTGCAAAACTTGCATTTTTCTTGCTTGATGAATTGTGTGAGATGAATTGAATGTGTCAAATGAGATACTTTGGAATGATGAAAGGCAGCCTTACTCCATACACTGTCCCGTACACTAATCTTCAGTGAGTTGTATAAAAATTTTCATGCCTACAAGGAAAAAGGTGATCTTGCAAAGGGTACGGTAACCAAAGTGATGAGAGGCAGTTCTTTCCTCTACCCGAAACACTACAGGTACACCATTTGTTTAGCCCTTCGAACCCATACACGTGAAGAGTTTTTAAATCATCCATGTCAAGGATCATCCCACATTGGGACAAAATTTGAGATGAGTGATAGGAATTTTCTTACTCACACTTGCATCAATCTTCGAGTATTGCTTTCGCATCGTAACTCGTATGATAATTCAAAGTGCCCTAGGATGATGAAGAGCAGTCATTTCTCTATCCTATACACTTTTATCCATTGCTTAGCCCACTTGAGCTTATAAATTCATTTCATATTAAACCCAGTTGGTGATCATCCCCCATGCTGGGGCAAGACAAAAAACATTCGAGTAGCATGAACTAGAATGTTGACCAAATGGAGCTTCTGTTAAAAGAAAATAAATGCTAAAAAATGGGGCATGAAAAAGCAGTGTGCCTGGTAAAAGCAATGCCGATGCCCATGAAAAGAAGTAAAGATAATGCATAAGAACTAAGGGGCATGAAAAAGCAGTGTGCCTGGTAAAAACAAGGCCAATGCCTAGAAAAAAAGAAAAGAAAAATCAAACTTTTGATATGATGAGTCGTATCCCCAAAAGGCGGTACTAAACTCAAATGCTGTTGCAATCAATGGAGATTTGATGAAGAAAAAAATCTTCGACAATGGAAAGGAAAATGTTGGAAATGTCAAGATGATCACCAACTTTAATCCCTTAAACACTTTTTTGAGCCTAATGATCCATTCATTTCTCAACCCATTAACCAAGCCTACGTTATGTCCCTTGCAAAGTCTGATTAGGGCACTTGAATTAACGTAAGAGTTTATATGCTTGAAAGGATCGCTTGAAGAAGTGCGAGTAAGATAACTTCTGCTTCATTTCGCGTGTTTCTTGGCCTGTAAATCCAAAGACAGTTGCGAAATGTCATTTTTAAATAGCCTCGACTCAAAGAGTCGTCTTTGTTAAGTCATTGACCAAGCTCACATTACAGCCCCTATTAAAGACCTCTCAGATTGGTAAAGTCGTACCACTTGCGAGATTGCCCAGATTCTTGTTTGGCGTGATGACAGTGAGATAAAGTGATTGTCAAAATCCTGCATCAAAAGTCAGGATAAAACAACCCATTTTAATGAGGATGAGTGGAAAGTCCTTTCAGACTAAATAATCCCTCATTTGACACATCCATGACACTTATGTGTTCGGATTGGAATCTTCTCTTGAAATCCTTTCCATTAGAATTAGGTGATGCATGGTTGATAGAAAATCATTATGCGTAAACCTTGCTTGAATTAATGCATGTTTATTTGTAATCACAAATACATGTTGCATCTCCTACAATCATGTTTTACAGGAGACATATCCCTAATGAGCAGAGATGTCACCGGGTAAGTATATCTCTATCTATACCTTAAATACTTGTCGTTGTATAGGTATTTTCACTTTTGAGTAATTTGACACTCGATGGAGTTGTCCCTAAAGATTTTTCCCCAGATTGCGATGCCGGGCGACCGAAGAATGGTTCGGGTCCTAGCCAAGCAAAACCTCGTTTAGGCGTCCGTAGAATGGTACGGGTCCTGGAAGGCGAACCCTCGTTTAGGCGACCGTAGAATGGTATGGGTCCTAGACAAACTTATTTCCCTATTCAGGCGACCGTAAAATGGTACGGGTCTTGGAAGGCGAACCCTCGTTTAGGCGACCGTAGAATGGTATGGGTTAGGGGTGAGCACGGTTCCCGGTTCTTAGAGGACCGGTTCCAGTTCCCGGTTCCATTTTTCCAGGAACCGGAACCGGAACCGGTCGCGGAACCGGTTTCGGGACCGGTTTCGGGACCGGTTAGGGTTCCAAAAGGAACCCCCTCCCCCGCTCGCCTCAGTGCCTCGCTCACATCACGACCCTCTGAAACTCACAGACACAGTGCTCTGCTTGACTCTTAGCCCCAACTCCCGACCCTCTAAAATTCTCGCCAGACGCCGCTCGCCGCCGGACGCCGCTCGCCCTGAAGGCCACCGCCGCCGGACGCCAGAGCCTCTGAAACTCTCGCCAGACGCCGCTCGCCGCCGGACGCCGCTCGCCCTGAAGGCCACCGTCGCCGGACGCCAGTCACCTCCGCTGCAACCAGACGCCAGAAGCCACCGTCGGTCTGTTCCTGCCGCGATTCCGTCCTCAGGCTGTCCGATCGAAGCTGCTGGTCTCCGATTCTGACCCACGACGCCGCTGGCCCGCTGCTGCTGTCTCCGCCTCTGCTCCCTCCGACGTGAGCTGAACCGCTGATTCTGACCCACGACGCCGTTGGCCCGCTGTTGCTGTCTCCGCCTCTGCTCCCTCCGACGTGAGCTGAACCGCTAATTCTAACCCACGACGCCGCCGCTTGAACATAGCTTTATTTGTCCTAAATTTCCAGAAGGCAAACCCATCTATTAAAGGCTGCAGGTGGACATTCGCCTTCTAATCAGTGTTTTGCAGAGAATTGTGTAGTGAGAACTCGTAATTCCTCTCAACTTATGTCCCATTGTCTCACTAGCTACCCTACATTTTCTGTTTTATTGTCATATTTGAATAGCATGCTCTAGAAAGATTCAATGAGTGTGGCAGTAGCACATTGCTTTTGAGATTGCACAGATCCTGAGATTGCAGTTCCTTTTCGTCTTTCAGGTGTCAAATGAAAGATAAGTTGCTGTCAAACATTCTGATTTTTAGCTGTTTGTTAGTGATGACTTACCATAAGATTTCACTTTAATGTTTAATTCTTATTGATCTACTAGACACATATGAAGGATTCACGCATCATCCTTCTTATGGAAGCAGCAGTTTGATGTGTGTGCTCCAGTGCACACTTCTATTTATTCTCTGTTTTTTTCCTCTGGGCATGTGTAGAAAGATAAGTCATGTGCAGAAGAGATAAGTTGATGAATGAAAAGATAATTGTTTTGCCTATCAGTTTTATCATCACATATCTTTGATAAGCCAACATATCATCCTTTAGTCTCAGAAACATTAAGTAAAGATCATGAACTATTTTTAAGTGTGTTTTCCCCTTGAAAAAAGTGTGATGGTTTGCTTTTTTTCAGAATAAACAAAGCTCTTTTAGGTAGGTTAATTTTGATCATACCCATTAGATGCACTATGAGGACTATGAGCTGCAGTTCTGCGCAGATTATTTTCTAAGATTAATACTGCTAATAAATGTAAATGCTAAGTCCATAATTATTGCAGAACATGATATACTATTTCTTGTAGTTTAGACTTATATATTTGTATATCCATAACTTTAAGCTGGGAAGTGGAAACTCCTTATTTGTGGTTTTCGGGGGAGCTTCTAGATACTCAAGCACACAACAGCGAAATCTTCATTCATTGAGAAATCTAATAGATCATTCACAATCTGTCAATGTGGAGTATGTCTTGAGGACATACAGTGCATCCATACCATAAAATCATGTTGGTCCGAGAACGATCAAGACGGCCAATCTGCTTGATGCATTACACCTTCATTTTTAGCAACCGCCTGCACATTATTCTATAACTCAACTCACATTTTGTTTTGAAATTTCTAATTATATTCTATTATTGTTGTGTAGTGCGAAGTTAATGTATCAAGATAACACGTCAATGGAGGTGGAGGGACGTGAGGAGATGACTCCAATTACGGAATTGGAGTTTTCCAACGATGAAATTGAAGAAGAGGCACCCCCTACCTCGAGTGCCACAAATAAGGTGCCCGGTTCTCATCTTTCCCATGATAAGAGATATACATCCGAATGTTGGAATCATTATTCGAAAATTAGTGATAAGGATGGAAAAATATATCAAGTGAAGTGCATTCATTGTGGGTCAATGCTTAAGTACCGTGTTGCTAACGGTACTTCTGCAATGAGGAAGCACTTGACCACATGTAAGAGGTTTCCCCGTAATCTAGATAAGAGGCAGAAATTCTTTGTACCACGTAATGTCAACATGGCTGACAAAGCAAGAGGAGATTCTAGTACTGGTAGTGTCTTATCGACATGGGCATTTAATCAAGAACGTTGTAGGCACATGCTTGCTCGGTTCATCATCAATGATGAGCAACCTTTTTCTTTGGTTGAGCGTGTTGGATTTCGTGAATATGTTAGTGAGTTACAACCTCTCTTTAAACATATATCACGTTTCACAGTGGCAAAAGATTGCATGAAGTTATTTTTATGTGAAAGAACTTCTTTGAAGAATTATTTTGGAAAGATTAATTCTAGGATTGCACTCACGACTGATACATGGACTTCCAATCAAAATCTGAATTATTTGTGTCTCACTGCACATTTTATTGATGAAAATTGGAAGTTGCATAAAAGAATCATCAACTTTGTGGTGATGCATAGTCATAGGGGTAGGGAGATTGGGAAAATGGTGGAGGAATGCATTGAGGAGTGGGGAATAGAAAAAAAGGTGTCGACAATTACCGTGGATAATGCTAGCTCGAATGATGTTGCGGTTGCCTATTTGAGGGATAAACTTTCGAAACAAAAGTTGTTGATATTAGATGGTAGTGTTTTCCACATGAGGTGTACGGCTCATATATTAAATTTGATTGTGAGAGATGGCTTGACTATGGTACGTGACTCCATTGCACGTATCCGAAATGTGGTTAGGTATGTAAGGAGTTCTCCCACAAGAGCCCAAGGATTTCAATCTTGCATTGAGAAAGAAAAGATCACTTATAAGGGTTCGGTAGTTCTTGACGTCGCCACTAGATGGAACTCCACTTACCTCATGTTAGACACCGCCATAAAGTTCAGAAAAGCTTTCGAAAGGATGGAAGATCACGATGCATCTTTTGTAAGTGAGCTTAATCATGAAACTCCTAGTGAAGATGATTGGGAAAATGCTATTATTCTTTCGGATTTTCTCAAAGTATTCTATGATGCCACCAATCAGATGTCTGGGACTTCATATGTTACTTCAAATGATTATTTTGAAGGGATAGCTCTTTTGTATAGAAATTTGAAAGATGCGATCAATGCTTCGGATCCTAAGCTTCAAGATATGGGTATGAAATTGAAAGAAAAATTTGACAAATATTATGGAAGCTTGGATAAAGTGAATATGATGGTATTGATTGCGGTTGTGTTAGATCCTAGAGCCAAGTTAAATTATGTGAGATTCTTGTATGGACAGATTTATGATGATGAATTGAAGATTGAAGAGATGCATTGCAAGGTGAAGCATACATTGGAGCGTTTATATGAATTTTATGAGCAATCTTCTCTTATTTCAAGTGATCAAGATTTTGGTGGCCATAATTTGGGTACAAGTAGTAGTGGTTCCAATTCCAATACCGATACGGGTGGTAGTGAAGGAATAAAAAAGCATAACGCTCAAGCTTGGAAGAAAATGTTTTTATACTCGAATGAACAAGAGCGTGATGACAACAAGTCCGAGCTTGATGAGTATCTTCAAGAAAAAAATGAAAAGGATCTTGATCTTGACATTTTGATTTGGTGGAAGACTAATGGCTCAAAATATAAGATCCTTTCCTTGATGGCTTGAGATATTTTGTCAATTCCTGTAACCACCGTTGCTTCAGAATCAACTTTTAGTACATCGGGTGGTGTGCTTGATGGCTTTCGGAGTTCTTTAACTCCAAAAGTAGTGGAAGCTTTGATTTGCACTCAAGATTGGTTGAGAGATGTTCGTGTACCGCTTGATGTTGAAGAGTGTATTGAGAACGCGGAACAATTTGAGTCGGGTAAGTAATGTTTATATCTTTATATATTGTAATTCTTTTTGTATATATGATAAGTGAATATTTTATTTAATCTCTTCCTCTTTTTTTCAGATATGGTTGGTCTTAATGCGGAGATTATCGTCGATAAATAAAGTTGGTGGTGTCGCATTTGCAATGGGTCCAATGGTTGAGAAGTGAAGCAAGGTTTTTTGTTGGCTTATTGATGAGCAACTTTGTTTGTCATAATCTTAAGGGATAAGTGTTCCAGAAGTCCTAAAACTTGTAGCGAAAATGCATTTTAGTCCTAAAACTTACAAAAAGTGCATTTAAGTCCTAAAACTTGTCAAATTGTTTCAAATGAGTCCTAAAATCGACGCCGTTAGCCATTTCCGTTAAAAATGCTGACGTGGCATTTTAAATAATATTTTATTTTCCAGGTGTATTTTTTAAATTATTTTTTATTCATTTTTTTTTAAAATTAGATTTAAAAACTAAAAAAATAAATTTATTCTTATATTATTTTTAAAAAAAAAACTAAAAAGAAAAGTTAAAAAATTCATATTTAAAAACCAGCAGAGCTTCTCCGCCGCTTATCGCCGGAGGGGCCGGAGCGACGGTCGCCGCCCTAGGCAAGGGTGGCTGGCCTCACCGCCCAGGAAGTAGGGTCGGGCGAAGCCGGGCCGCTAGGCAAGGCTCCTCATCGGCCCTCGCCGAGGCCGCGAGACTCGCCAGAGTCTGGCAGCCTCGCCTCCTCGATAGGGGTCAACAGCTTCATGGCGCCGCGCCGCCCAGGGGCCAGCGATGACTGCAGGCGGGGCGCGACGGGCCCCCTCATGAGGGCTTGTCGGCCCTCACGGGGCCAGGGCCCGCCTCGGGTGAGTCGTCGCCGCCCTCACGAGGGGTCGAGGCCGTCTACCAGCCTTCCTTCCGACGAGGCCTCGCCTGTATGGGGAGGCCGGCCCTCGCCAGGGGCCGGCGAGGCCCGGCCACCCCCGCCCAGGGCCGGCGACCGTCGCCCGACCCCTCCGGCGATGGGCGGCGGCAACGAGGGAGAGGAGACATTTTTTTTTAAAAATAAATATTTGACTTTTTAAAATTTTTTGTGAAAATAAGATAAAATGAATAAATTTAATTTTTTTAGTTTTTAAATATATTTTTTTTAAAAAATAATTAAAAAAATCCACGTGGAAAATAAAAAATTATTTAAAATGCCACGTCAGCATTTTTAATGGAAAAGGCTAACGGCGTTGATTTTAGGACTCGTTTGAAACAATTTGACAAGTTATAGGACTTAAATGCACTTTTTGCAAGTTTTAGGACTAAAATGCATTTTCGCTACAAGTTTTAGGACTTCTGGAACACTTATCCCTAATCTTAATGCAAGCTCCTTTTATGTAATCAAGCATCTCCTTTCCTCTTTGGAAACTTCTTATTAGTTTTGATTATGTATGTCCAAATTCTTAATAGTTGGTATTGGTATGTTTGCTAAGATCAAAAGATGGGAAGTTACCATGTAGTATACGTGTACGTTATAGTTTTTTTTTGTAACGTGCGTGTATGTTATAGTTTTTTTTGGTAACGTGTGCGTACGTTAGAGTTTTTTTTTAGCAACGTGCGTGTACGTTATATTTATTTTTGGTAACGTGCGTGTACGTTATAGTTTTTTTTTTGGTAACATGCGCGTACATTATTTTTTTTATTGGTAACGTGCGTGTATGTTATATTTTTGTTTTTCTTGGTAACGTGCGCATACGTTATAGTTTTTTTTGGTAACATGTGCGTACATTACATTTTTTTTTTGGTAACGTGCGCGTACGTTATAGTTTTTTTTGGTAACGTGCATATACGTTATATTTTTTTTTTGGTAACATGCACGTACGTTAGAGTTTTTTTTTGGTAACGTGCACGTACGTTATATTTTTTTTTGGTAATGTGCGCGTACGTTATATTTTTTTTTTGGTAACGTGCGCATACGTTATATTTTTTTTTGGTAACGTGCGTATACGTTATATATATTTTTTTTTGGTAACGTGCACGTACGTTAGAGTTTTTTTTGATAACGTGCGCGTACATTATATTTTTTTTTTGTAACGTGCTTTTTTTTTTGGTAACATGCGCGTACATTATTATTATTTTTTGGTAACATGCGTGTACGTTATATTTTTTTTTTTTGGTAACGTGCGCTTACGTTATAGTTTTTTTTTGGTAATATGCGCGTACATTATATTTTTTTTTGGTAACGTGCGCGTACGTTATAGTTTTTTTTTTGGTAACGTATACGTTATATTTTTTTTTTTGGTAACGTGCACATAAGTTATAGTTTTTTTTTTTGTAATGTGTGCGTACGTTATAGTTCAAGTCTGAAAAAAAAAGAAAAAAAAAAGAAAGAACCTGTTGGAACCTGGAACTTGTGACAGGGTAGGTTCCAGGTTCTCGGTTTTGACGGGTAGGTTCCAGGTTCCTCATTTTGAGGAACCTGTACCCGAGGGTAGGTTCCAGGTTCCAGACGGAACCGAACCGGAACCTGGAACCGCTCACCCCTAGTATGGGTCCTAGACAAACTTATTTCCCTAATCAGGCAACCGTAGAATGGTACGGGTCCTGGAAGGCAAACCCCCGTTTAGGCGACCGTAGAATGGTACGGGTCCTGGAAGGTAACCCCCGTTTAGGCGACCGTAGAATGGTATGGGTCCTAGACAAAACTTATTTCCCTATTTAGGCGACCGTAGAATGGTACGGGTTCTGGAAGGTAAACCCTGTTTAGGCGACCGTAGAATGGTATGGGTCCTAGACAAAACTTATTTCCCTATTCGGGCGACCGTAGAATGGTACGGGTCCTGGAAGGTAAATCCCCGTTTAGGCGACCGTAGAATGGTACGGGTCCTAGGAAAGTAGTTTTCTTTACAAAGTCATGTTATTATTCTGGGCGACCGTAGAATAGTATGGTTCCTGGACGTGTAACACCAATCTATCTTTATTCACTCTACCCTCCTTGAAGGTAAGTTATTCCAGGTAAGTTCATTTATCATTTGTATTAGCATTTCCACGCATCATATATATTGCATTAAAAAAGAGGAATTCATTTTCCAGCAAAAAGTCATTTAGTGCATGTGCATAATTAAAATTAGGTCTCAATTTGTCTTTGAAGGCAACCTCTACGAGCTCACCTTCAAAGAGGGGCAGCTGTTGACACCTAATTTTGGAAAAATAAAATTGCATTTTGAACAAATAAAAGAAAAAAAAATGAAAATGGGGGAAATTGATTTGATTGAATTATGCATGGAAGGTGGGAATTCTGACTAATTATTCTTGCTTCAATTAGATCTTCAAGAAATCAAGAGAATAAAAGTCAAAATGGAAACCAAACCCAAAATTGGTGAGGATAATGGCCAGATTGATAAATCAAAGGGAAAGTATCAAAAGATTATATTCATCAGGTGAACTGCTTGCAAAAATCAAAACGAACTTGGATGGGTTTCTGGTAACATGAGTGAAAAATCGAAATGTTAATTTGCGATGGCAAATCGGGGCTGAAATTCTGTAATTCCCGCAATCAAGGAAGCATAACTTTCTAAAAGACAATAGAGGTTTTCACTATAAAAAGGCAACGGTTCGTGAGAAAGATGGAGGGGGCGATTTTCAAAAAAATTCAGAGCAAAAGTGAGGAAGGTTTTCTCCTTGGTTTATTTTGGGTTCAATTTTCTTTAAGGGGGAGGCACACACACTTAGGGATCTCGGACGATGGTGTAGTCTTCTTGACGATGCCCCATGTTCATCATGCTTCATGGATATTGACGACAAGCATAAAGCTAAGTCGAGCTTTTTTTTTTTTTTTTTAAGTTTGATTGTGTGCAATTCCAATTTGCTATTCGCACTAAGGTGATTTTATTTTTTCTTGCCTAGATTAAACTCCTACATCTCTGACGATAATTCCAGCAGCGAGACATCGAAGTGGCCAACGTACCTAAGCGCTGATTGCCATCCAATGATTTCACTGCGATAAAACCGGGCTGTTTCTCTCCCTATTAAAGTTGTTCACCCCATATTTTCACCTAATTTACTTTGTTTTGTTATGATGTTGTGGTCACAGGCAATTCAATGCCGAACAAAAGGCCACACAATTCCATATTCCACCATAATTGACAAGAGAGCGACGACAAGAGAAGGGGAGTGTCCACTCAAAAAGTTCTCGGAGGAGACTAGCAAATGATCAAATCAAGAACTAGCCATATGCCCACCAACGCTGCTGCAATTCCCCTCCTTTAGTTTTATTTTTATTTCTTTCTTTTGCTTATTTTATGTTATATTATTGTGTTTTAAATTTTGTTATTATTGTTTAAGTTAGAATATGGTTTGTCAATGTTAATATTTGTGCATTTTGTATGCATTATCCGTAGGGATATTGTCCGAAATTAATGTAATTATTAATTTGATCCGAGAGACATCGGATCATTTTTTTATTATATTAATTTTTGGGCTTTTTGGTGAAATTTTAATTGTTAAATCACAATAATTATTTAATTTGGTCTGTAGGACTTCGGATCAGATTTGTAATTGTTTTGATCTCCTTGTTGTGATAATTAGGGTTAGAATAACCGTTAATTTGACCTGTGAGACAATATGTTATTTTTTCGATTATTTTAATCCTTTCTTGCTTTATTTTGTTGATAGTTTAGATTTAATATTTATTTAATAATTAATTATTTAAAAAAAATCAAAATTCTGCCTGAGCATATAGGTTTAGTAAATCAGACATGTAGGATTAGGTTTATGAAATTTTCGTCATCTAGTGATTATTGCTAAGTTCATTGCTCGTCATTAGAACTAGGTCATTTGATTAAATTGCATATTTAATTGTTGCATTTCTTTAATTTCGAATTTCATGGAAAATACAAAAAATTAGAATAAATTCATTTCATGCTTCAAGATGGATTGCATGCTTATTCATGTTATATAGTTTAGGTCATATTGCCACGTCATTTCATGTTAAATTAGTAACATGCATTGCACGACTTTCATTAAATAAAGTGAAAACAAAAAATTGAGTGATTGCTTACTAATTAGAAATCATATCTAGGATTATTGATATGAATTCTGACCTAACAACGCAATTGCTTTCGTTGCTTTGAGGTAAGTCCTGCATTATTTTATTCGCTTTCTCGGGTGTTAAATTGGTGGTTTGTGCACTCGCATGATCGCCTCACACGTTAGAAAAAATGAATTAAAATCAAATCAAGCTGCCTGCAAAACATTTTTGAAAATAAAAAAGAAATGGTACCGAAATGGCACTAGGATAGTCTAGTGTAACCAAGTTCCCATACCCTTAGTCTCTGGTTCGTAGGAGTAAAATAATTCTCCTATTATTTTTCTTAGGTGTCTAATCGACCTACCAAAAACAGATTAGTGGCGACTCCTAGATAGTATTTTGCATGTTTAAAAAGTTTAGACTCAAGTCGCGGTTTGGTATGGGCTTGGGAGAGCCTGAGCTAAGTTTAAAAAACTTAGCAGTCCATTAACCTAGTTTTAGACGGTGAACCCGAAAAAATTAGGTCGCGACATCGAGGTTTGTAATTCGCACCATCTGGGCCTTCGTAGAACGATCTTTTCGTAGCAATTCACATCATGTTCATTCTCTCTGCGTCCTCACTCTTCACTCGATAACCCCAAACTTCACTCTCAAAGGTTCACCGGTACAAGAGAATCACGGACCGTGACAAACTCCTCTACTCAATTCTACAACGCCCTCGTTGCAACCTGTTCTGTCACTTCCCTATGTTTCCCTAACCATCAAGGCCACTCCTTGGGACTTACATAGATGATAACGCTCGCCCAACAGAACAAGTCACTCCACTCCATTGCTTGCTTCCCTCGATCAAAGCTGTTCACGAATCTCCAGTCACTTGTGTTTCCTGATAAGTGTGGCACCCCTAGCCAACTACACCCTGTGGTAGCACATTCTTTCGCCTACTAAGCTCCTCCTGATCTCTACAAGCCAACAGAGAGTCTCTTTGGTGGAAATGTGATCATAGACCTCTTCTTGAGATTTGCCCATTGATCCAAGAATGTTATCCCAATTTAGCAAGCAATTCGGTTCCTTTCTATGCCCTTATTGCCATCCTAGAAGCTAGACGAGAGCTGTACATTGTCCGAGCCCTCTTTGGCCCTGGCGATCACTCTCCGCCCTCATAGGACAGGGAAGACCACAAGCTTTTCCTCGAATCACCCACCTATTGGAGGGATCCCCACTTTGATACCATTTGTCAAGGGTCGGTAGTTTCCTTCCCCGCGGATCGACCCGTGCGGCGCTTGGCGAGCGAAACTCGCTAGGCCAGCCTTCCTCCTATAGTTGTTCCAGTGAATTATACGACGAATAGCTCTTTTATGTGAAATTGTACCACTTTCAGCTTTACTCGGGCATCTAGTCCATCAAGTGAGATAACAGTCTTCTTTAGGCTCAACAACTGGTTTCGGCCTGCCCTGGCCTCGTTAGGAGAGCAGTATTAGCTCTCGACCAGTTTGTGCACGGGAGACCAACCCCGCCTTCAAAGTTCCTAAGTAATATACTTATCCTAGAACTCGTAGCACCAACTGTCCTGACGCCACTTCCACGGACCAGTTGTGTTCATTCTCTCTGTGTCCTCATTATTCACTAGATAACCCCAAACTTCACCCCCAAGGGTTTATAGGTACGGGAGAATCACGGACCGTGACAATAGTATATTAGTGCATGATGAGCTTAAAAATATGTTAAGCTTCATGTAAGTTACTGAATTGAAATAGACATCGATCGTCCTACATGATACAACTAGCATTGACGTGAATAATAATAATAATAATAATAATAATAATAATAATAATAATAATAATAATAATAATAATAATAATTTATTATTATTATTATTATTTTAATATTATATTTTTAAATTTATTCTTCTTTTTTCTTTCTTTCTTTCGTTCTTTATTATGATTTTTTCATTCTCAATCAACCTACAAAGGGCCCGTTTGGTTTGGCTTTGGGGAAATGGTCTTAGGAAAATACAAATACCATTGGGGTAAAGGGGTTTTCCGAAATATTATACCGTTTGGTAAATTATAATTTCAAATAGCATTTGAAAATAGACTTAGTATAAACATTGTTTGGTAAAACTCACATTTAAAATGGGCTTTTGCTATATTTAATCTTAAAATTAAATCTCGTTATGGTAAGCCATCGGAGCACCACCGGACCATCGCCGGACGACTAGATCCGGCCATTGGGTGGCTAGATCTAGCCCTCCAGTTGCTAGATCTAGCTTTCAGAAGGCCAGATTCGGCTATTTGGCGACTAGATCCAGCCCTTCGGTTACCAGATCTGGCTTTCGGACTGCTAGATCTAGCCATCTGGTTGCTAGAATTGGCGGCTTGAGGTCGCGCGAACCTCAGGCGAGGCGGCTTGAGATCGCGCGACCTCAGGCGTCGCCTAGATCGTGACCTCAGGCAACGTTGCCTGGGGGCTCGACCTCAGGCAATGTCGCCTAGGTTCGCGCGACCTAAGTGGCGTTGTGACTTCCTGATTTTTTTATTCTGTTTTCAACTAAATGAATTGGATTTTTCATCGACGTGCCTATAGCCTTTTCCTCTGAGTTGGCCACTCACAAGATAACTAGTCTATCAGGTAAAGCCGTTAAGGAATCTAAACGCTATCGACTTGAGAATTCGATCTGAAATTGACTGCTCGATCGTGCTAATCTGCAATGGTCAATACAGCACCGTTAAAATTGATTAGAGACCGGAGATAGGTCGATTTGACAGAGACATGTAATTAAAGTGTGGGTGATTTAACCTAATTGCAAAATTCGTGTCGAACGACACTAAACTGATTTATGTCGTTTCTATACCCTGTGCCCGTAATGTTGAGATTTTTACGACAATCGAGAGTCGCTTATGAGTCAGAGATGCACAATGTGGATCGAAAATAATTGACCATGGGTCAAACGTGCTAAAAATTCATAAAAGCTATCCGATAGGTTAGGTCATGCTAAAATTGCGTTCGGTTGAAATTAACCACGAAATTGAACTTGATTTCAAGAATCGAAAGTTCTAGTGCGTCATGATTTATTTTAGAAACGTTGACTCATCCTTTGAAGAATTTTCGGCAAAAAATCATAAGGGCGATTTTTAACCAGGAAATTCGGATAGGCCAAATTGGGTGCACTTTTGGCCTTCAGGTTGGACTAAATGATGAGGAAAATTATGGAGAGTGGTGTGGGCTTCCTCCTTGGAACTTTGGCCATCAATTTGAGGCCAATTGGTGTGAAATTAAGTTGAAATTGAGAGGGAGACACATGAAATTCGTAGGCCATGGGGGCTGCAATATTTTGGACCTCATTTGTGGCTTGTGGAGGAAGCTTGAGGGGGAACAGCTGCTGGACATGGCTGAAGGCTGGTGGGGCCTTGTACTTGAGTTTTAGGATATTTTCCTTGACTTTGGTGGCTCTTTGTTCCCCCTCCAGCAGCACCTTCTTCTTCCTCTTTGCTTCAGCCTCCATTTCATTTTCTCAAGCTTCCATTTCCAGAGGAAACCAGCCAGCACCTCCTTGCAAGTCAAGCCAGCCACTGCCGGGCCCTCTCGCCACCACTAGCTAACTCGTCGAGGCCACAAGCTGCTCGTGAGTTCGCTCGCCTGGTCGTCGTAGCCGTCCTCGAGCCGCCAACCCACCTCCGCCAGCCTGCTTGGCCCCGCCGTCCTAGCTCCCTTGACTAGCTTCTTCGGTTCAGCCACATAATCGAAATCCTTGTAGAGCTGTGGGCCTTCCAAGGCTGTCTTCGAGCCCTTTTGGACCTCCTTTGGCGTCGCCGTAGACTCAAGTCTCGCTCGCCTCCGTGTCATCATCGCCGTGAACTCATCGGCTCGTCAAACCAATGAGTTTATTTTCTAAACTCTACTTAAGGAGTTAATTATGCTTAGAGGAGGATTAGTTTAGACTAAGATTGGGTTAGGATGATTAGTTAGTGTAATTAGTGATTTAGTTAGTTAATTTGATTAATTGGGTGGTTAGATTAGTTTAGTTAGAGGTTAATTAGATTATGTGATTTAGTTAGTTTAATACATTATTTAATTAAGTCCAATTAGGTTGCTAGATTAGTGTATATAGCTTAATTAGTGTTTTATTTAATTATTTTGCATTTCTTTAATTATTTTGTAATTTATTTAATTATTTAATATTATCCGAAAATTATACCAGGATAGCTGGTCGTCAGAATTTTGTGTTGATTGTCGTGGTGTAATTAGTTTATGCAATTGAATGTTAAATTGTGCAATTGGATGTTGATTGGTGAATTTTGATTTATTATTTCAAAAATATGAAATTTTGGTATTTAATTAGAAAAATATTGGGTGTTGATTTTTTACGCCAAAAATGTTTTTAGGTACTATATCAAATAGTGAGATTTTTAAAAGTGAGAATATCGCATTTTATGGCTCAAGCTGACCATGTACCCACACACGATTATTTTATCGGGTGTTTTCAATATGAATAAAATAGGCCAAGCACATTATTTAAATTGAGACATTTGAGTGTAAAGCACAATGTCTTTGGTCGGGATTGGATGTGCGTGTGAACGTTATGAGAACCCGTCACAAGCTTTTACATTGGACGATGCTCATTCGGGAATGCCCCACATCAACGGATGCTAGTCGCAGTGGAGGCTGGGCCGATGCTCCTTTGGGAATGCCGTCTAGAGGTAGACGTTGCTATGCTTGATGAGGCGAGACGACGCTCGGCTATGCCGGATGACCGTTGACTGTTGAGTCGGCCGTGACCATTGGGTCGTAATCAATTGGAACGCATGAATGATTGAAATAGACGAGCCTGATTATGGGATAAAATTATGTTGCACGGAATGAGATGTGTCATAACGATTCGGGCCCCTGTGTTTGATTATTTGAAAGTGAGACGTTCCAATTGTTGAGTGCATTTACTGCATATATCTGTTATATGAATTGTACAGACGTGCAGGAAGGAGCTAAGGCGATGTAAGTCTCATTGGTTGTGTGCTTAGGCTGCCTCTAGGCGTATTATCTTCCTAATCGAGGTTTAGGGTGTAGACTCGCTGAGATATTGTCTCACCCCGTCGTGGCTTATAATTTTCAAGTCCTTAGATGGAGGAGTGTTAGGTACGATACGAGGTCCCGCAGACGATGAATTTTGAGCATACTTCCTACCCTAACTCGAGAGTTAGTTGAGTTGGTGGTATGGGTTGATGAGGGCCTATCTCAGTTGGCACCTCACCGATTCATAGCATGGTTCATAAGCTTTCAACAAGGGGGTCGGGAGGGTCCTTTACGGGGTTTCGACTAGCCTCCTGTTGGGACCGGGGAGTGGGAGGCAGCGCATCTTATGGATCTCGACACCCCTGATGGTGTCATGGTGCACTCGGAGTCCCCAGAGCCTATGGATGAGGAGTCTAGTACCTAGATGGCTTAGTAGCTATTCTTTTTGGAGTTAGGCCCTTGTTTATAGACTAGTTTTTGTAGATAAACTTGAGGTGTTTATAAAAGTGTGTTTGTGAAATTTGTTGTCCTGCTTTTCTATCTCATGTTGATTGTTGTTTGTGTTGGATGAAATCCCTTAAGGTATTTTGAAGTTGACAAAACAGGTTTATCAGTCTAGTCTGAAGACTTACAGACTCTTTTGACAAAGTCTGAAGAACAAAGTCTGAAGATCAAAGTCTGAAGATTAAAGTCTGAAGCTAGCAAGACTCAAGACTTATATTTCAAAGTCTACTCACATGGACAGTTTCCAGGACGACGTTTATTCTGATCTTATACGATCTTTATTCTAACGACTAATGGATATCTTTCTACTGGATTCAGCTCTAAACGATCTAAGTTTTATATGGAATATGTTTAGATTCTTTGACGACTTCGCAACTTATATTTGGAAGGATCTACTTATGGAAACCGAGATCCTGATTGTATGGGCGAGCAGGATTGATGGGCTATCAACACTTACCTTAAAGAGCTCGAGATCTCTCTAATTGATTCTGTCCAACGGGTTGATTGGAAGAACTTCTTTGGAAGGTGCCAACGGTATTGAAGGCATGAAGAAGTATATAAGAGAGATGCTCTAGTTGTTGAAGGGTGCGGATAGAAGAATTCCAAAGTCTGAATCTCCTTTTCTATTTTGCGATATCATTTCTTTAAGCGTTACATGTAATCAAAAGAGATATCATATTGTAGACCTTGAGGAAGTGTAGTAGAGTAATCTACACCGTGGACTCAAGAGCGTAAGACTGTAATCACTCTTATTGATTCTTAGTGAAATCCAGCCAGAAGGGCTGTCCGTGCGGGAGAGTGGACGTAGGCTTGATCTAAGCCGAACCACTATAAATTTGGAGTCTTGATTCTCTATCCATAATCCTTTTATTATTAACTGTTTTCATTTGCTGCAATCGTTAATTTTAAATTATTTATATCTCATTCGGTTTGAATTGTTAAAATCGCTTCAAACACCTATTCACCCCCCCTCTAGGTGCTAATTCTAGTTCTAACAATTGGTATCAGAGCTTGTGTACTTGCTTATAAGAAGTGTCTTTACTTCTAAGTAAAAGATCTATGGCTAGTATGCTGCCAGGGTTGGTTGAAGGTCAAAGCAATACCAGACCTCCATACTTTGATGGAAAAGATTACAGCATATGGAAAAATAAGATGAAGGCATTCCTAAGATCGAAAGATCCTTTGGAATGGGAAGTGGTTGATAAATGAATCATTCCTGTTGCTGCATCAGACTTAGAGAGAGGAAAAGAACCTGTTGTTCCTATTCTTTTGACTCAAGAAGAAATCACCAAGAGACAGACTCTCGACGCCAAAGCTATTTACTCTTTATATTGTGCTTTATCCCCTACTGAATATAATAGAATATCTTCTTGTGATACAGCAAAAGAAGTATGGGACAGGCTTCACATTACCCATGAAGGAACTGATCGTGTGAAAGAAACAAGGATCAACATTCTCTTGGGACAATATGAAGTTTTTAAGATGAGATCAGGAGAATCAATTACTGACATGTTTAGTCGCTTTACTAAAATTGTGAATGGTCTTGAATATCAGGGACATCCAATCTCAGGACATATGAAAGTCAACAAACTTCTTCGTGGACTCTCAAAAGATTGGAATTATATAAAATCCTCAATAAGAGAGACACGGAGGATTTCTCCACTTTCTGTAGATGAATTGGTTGAAACTCTTCAATCCTATGAAGTAGAACAGACCAACGAAGAGGAAGACTCAAAAGGTAAGAAATCTATTGCCTTAAAGTCTAATGACTATTCTGATGTTACAGACTCTGAAGAAGACCTAGATGATGAAGAACTGGCACTAATGATAAAGAGATTCAGAAAGCTGAACAGAAAAGGAAGGAAATTCAATTGGAAGAAACAAAATTCTCAAAGGTTTCAAAACAGGTCAACAGAGGAAGATGATACGAATAAAGAAGTGACTTGCTTTGAATGCAAGAAAAAGGGACACATCAGACCTAACTGTCCTCTGTTAAAGAAGAGAAAAGGGAAGACTGAGAAAAACAGGAAGGCACTCAAGGCAGAGACTTGGAGTGATATTGAATGTGAAGATAGTGACAATGATTATGCCAATATTTGTTTAATGGCAAAATCAGACTCAGACTCAGACCTTGATTCAGACACAGACTCAGACAGCGAACTCGAGGTAAGTAACTTGAAAATTCCTGTTAAAGTTTCTAAATACATTGATGAACTTTGTCTTAGTCTGAAAACCTCTCTTAAGAGGGTCTCCGAATTGAAAAGGAAAAATTCTACATTGAAACATCAGGATAAACTTATGAAAGAAAAGGTTGAAAAACTGGAAAAAGATTTTGCTGTTGTGAAAGAAAACTCAGACAGTATTTCAAATGAAAATAATCTTTTGAAAAATGATATCACTAACATATCAAAGAGATTTTCAAATGGTTCTGAAAAGCTGGATAAGATTCTTTCGATACAAAGACCATATTTTGACAAGTTAGGTCTTGGTAAGACTTTTGAAACTATTCCACTGATTGATTTTCCAAAGGTAAAAGAAAGAATTAAACAAAGACCAGCTAGAACTGTTTACAAGAATCATTTTCAGAAAGTCTTTGTAAAACCTGTTGGTAGAAATGCTCTGAGATGTTCCAAGTGTAAAAGCTTAGAACACTTCGAGAAAGAATGTCCTTTAGTTTGGAGACCTGTTAAAAAGAGCTGGGCTAAGATTGTCTATTGTACTAACACTTCTGGACCCAAGATGGTATGGGTACCAAAAAGAGCTTGAATTCTTGTTAATTGCAGGTTACTATAAAAAAGAAGATAAAATGGTATCTTGATAGTGGCTGCTCAAGACATATGACAGGAGACTCAAGCTGCTTCATAAAACTTATCCAGATAGACGGAGGAAAAGTTTCCTTTGGTGGTAACAACAGAGGGAAGATTACTGGTCGAGGAACAGTGAAGATTGGAAGTTTGTCTATCAATAATGTTTCATTAGTTGAAGGATTAAATTACAACTTGCTTAGCATAAGTCAGTTGTGTGATTCTGGTTTCAAGATCAACTTTCAGGAAGAAACGTGCTCTGGAATCAGTAAAGACCTTACTCAATCCTTTACTGGTCGAAGACATGGAAATATCTATCTTCTGGATGTGAATCAAGAAAGATCACAGTGCTTAATATCAGTATAAGATGAAGCAAATCTGTGGCACAAAAAGCTAGGCCATATCAACATGAAGCAGATCAACAAAATCTCAACAAAGAAACTTGTTCGAGGATTGCCTAATCTGAATTATTCAAAGTCTGATCTATGTACACCATGCGTACTGGGTAAACAGGTTAGAAATTCTTACAGATCAATAAATAGAGTTTCCACTAATCATGTATTGCAGCTTTTGCACATGGATTTGTTTGGACCTACCAGAACGAAAAGCATTGGTGGTAAAAGGTTCTGTCTGGTAATAGTGGATGACTATTCACGATTTACTTGGGTCTACTTTCTTACAAGTAAGTCAGAGACTTTCTCTCTCTTTTCAAAATTTGCTAAAAAGGTGCAGAATGAGAAAGGTCGCACTATTACAAGCATTCGTACAGACCATGGAGGTGAGTTTGAAAATCAAGACTTTGCTAATTTATGTGATGAATTTGGTTTTCAACATAAATTTTCTTCTCCATATACACCAGAACAGAATGGGGTTGTGGAAAGGAAGAATAGATCTTTACAAGAAATGACAATAACACTTTTAATTGGAAATCAAGTTTCTTCAAGGTTTTGGACAGAAGCTGTTTCAACTGCTTGCTATATTATAAACCGAGTGTTTTTAAGACCAATTCTTGAGAAAACTCCTTATGAAATTTTTAAAGGGAAGAAACCAATAGTTTCTTATTTTCAAATATTTGGTTGCAAATGTTTTATTCTAAAGAATGCAAATGATCGTGTTGGTAAGTTTGAAGAAAAATCAGATGAAGGATTCTTTCTTGGATACTCTACAACAAGCAAAGCCTTTAGAGTGTTCAACAAAAAGACTCAGACTGTGGAAGAATCAATGAATGTCAAATTTCAAGACTCTTCATAAGTTTAGCAGATACAGACTGAAGACTCAGAATCTGCTCCAGACACTGCTAAATCTAACTCCACTGAAGCAGTTGCTAATTCAAAATCAGTACAACAAGCTACTGATGAAGAATCTACTCAAGAAGAAGATCAACAATCTATCAAACTGAACAGTAACTGGAAGCACAAGTCCAGTCATCCTGAAGAACTCATTATTGGAAACATTAATGAGGGAATTCGAACAAGATCCAAAAGGCGAGAAGAGTCTAGTGCTGTTGCTCTTATTTCTGAAATAGAACCCAAAAATATCGAAGAAGCTTTAGCTGATGAAAGCTGGATTGAAGCAATGCAAGAAGAGCTCAGACAATTCAGTATTAACGACGTATGGGAATTAACTCCCAAATCAAAAGGTAAATTAGTTGTTGGAGCTAAATGGGTTTTCAGGAACAAAGTTGATGAAAAAGGCAAAGTAACGAGAAACAAAGCAAGACTCGTAGCTAAAGGATACACGCAAGAAGAAGGGATAGACTATGATGAGACTTACGCTCTAGTAGCAAGGTTAGAAGCAATCAGATTATTACTTGCTTTTGCTTGCTATAAGAATTTCAGGTTGTTTCAAATGGATGTCAAAAGTGCATTCCTGAATGGATTTATTCAAGAAGAAGTCTACGTAGAACAACCTCCTGGTTTTGAAGATTCGAAGAAACCAGACTCTGTATTCAGAATGAAGAAAGCTTTATATGGACTGAAACAAGCTCCTCGAGCTTGGTATGAAAGGCTAAGTAATTTCTTAATTCATAGTGGCTTTTCTAAAGGAAAGGTTGACACTACTTTATTCATTAAAAAGGAAGGTAAAAGCTTTCTACTTGTTCAGATTTATGTTGATGACATCATATTTGGATCATCTAACGAGACTTTGTGCAAGAAATTTTCTAAGTCTATGCAGGATGAATTCGAGATGAGCATGATGGGTGAACTATCCTTTTTCCTTGGTCTACAAGTCAAACAACTAAAGGAGGGAATATTCATTCATCAAGAGAAATATGCAAAAGAACTTGTTAAAAAGTTCGGTCTGGAGAATTGCAAAAAGACTGACATACCAATGTCAAGCTCTTTGAAGATAGACAAAGATGAAGCAGGGAAGAAAATTGACCAAAAATTATACAAGAGTATCATTGGCTCACTTCTTTATCTTACTGCATCCAGACCTGACATATTATTTAGTGTTTGCATATGTGCTAGGTTTCAATCTGACCCTAGAGAATCTCACTTAAGCGCTGTTAAACGTATTATTAAATATGTTGCTACTACTGCTAAGATCGGTCTTTGGTACCCCAAAGAAGGAGACTTTACACTTCTTGGCTATTCAGACGCAGATCTTGCAGGTTGTAGAGTTGAAAGAAAAAGCACTTCAGGTACTTGTCAATTGCTTGGAAACGGGGCAGTATCTTGGTTTTCAAGAAAACAAAGTACTGTGGCTCTTTCAACAGCTGAAGCAGAATACGTTGCTCTTGGGAGTTGCTGTTCTCAAATATTGTGGATAAAACAACAACTGCAAGACTTTGGCATTGAAGACTCTTGCACAGAAATTAGATGTGACAACACCAGTGCAATCAATCTTACAAAGAATCCTATCCTACATTCAAGATCAAAACATATTGAGATTCGACATCACTTTATAAGAGATCATGTTCAGAACAAAGAAGTCTTGATACGATTCATAGACTCAAAGAATCAACTGGCAGACATCTTCACAAAGCCTCTTGAGAAAAGCTTGTTTGAGTCTATTCGCTCAAGACTCAATATATTATCTCTTGAAGAATGTTGAAGTTCAGACTCAGTAACTAAAGTCTGACAGAGCATCAGACTCAAAGGTTAAAAGACTGAGAATACGAATCGACGCGACTGTAAGTTTCCTTACTTAAACTGTCTTATTGATAAGGTAAGATTATCTGTCTATTTTAAGTCGGTTATTATTTTTAAAAGAAGTGGTTATCGTTTTATTAAGGCAGTTATTTTTCAAAAAGGAAAATTCAAGATTTCCAAAATATACGACGCTTGGTTATCCCCCGTACCTGTTATCTTTTATACATCTCTTCTCCTTCGTTTTCACTTTACTCAGAAACCCTAGATCAAAAGCTTTTCACTGCTCTGCATTTTTCTCTCCAAAACTTCTTCGTTTCAAAGTTCTCAACTTTCTTGCGACACAAGTGAGAAACTCTCTCCAAAGAAAAGCACAATGTCGTATCAGAGGAAGTCTTCCAGAATAGCAAACAGGGGACCACAAGGTTCTGGTGAGGGGCCTACGCATTTTGATCTCACTGAGGAAAGCGGCATTCCTACTGAGCAATCTCAACAGCGGTCATCCCCAACTAGACCTCAAGAACAGGGCCCTCAAGATGAAACGATTTATGAAAATATCGAACCAGTAAGAACTCTAAAGCCTGCCTTTGTTTACAAGCTTTACTCTGCGTTAAAGGAAGGTTCTGCTATGACTTTTGTGGATGAGTTTCTGAAAGAGAAGGGTTATAGAAACGAGACGCACTTTCTTACTGTTATGGAAAGGTCTGGAATTGTGCCTGAAGGAACGGCTGCAAGAGCATTTGCAAATTTCCCGAGTGACCCTAGGTTTAGTAGTATGAATCAGCCTGAGGGAAAGGACGATGATGAAAAGATGTTCATACACTTCAAACCATGGATGGGTGTGGCTGCGAGCCTAAGAGGGAAGAAGGATGAATTGTTCCGCTCAGACGGTCACAGGAAGAGATATGAAAAATTGCTGAAGCGTGGGGTGATGAACCCACGAACTGTGGATTTCGATTTTCTGGACTTGTTGAGCATACATATGCGAGAGAAATTCGAAAAGCTCCAACTTTATCAGTTCTGCACAGACTGTGACACGTCACATTCTGAATTGACGGCCTATTTCTACTCCAATATCAGTTTCATTGATGCAAACAACTTTACCTTCAATGTGAGAGATAAGGAGTATGTCATTGATAATGACATTTTGGCTGATGTGCTTGGTGTGGAAAGAGGGGCTTTCCAACCAATCGGTGTGTCTGTAAGTCATGCTACGCTTGAACTAGCAAAGGACAGAATTGCAGAAGGAAGACTATCTTATTCCAGAATGAATGCAACAAATACTTTGCTGCATAAAATTGTAATCAACTGTCTAAGACCCAAATCGACATCTAAGACAGATGTATCAATTTCTGAAGCTAAGTTGATGTTTGCCATCAAGATAGGTGTGAACTTCTCTTTGCCACATACCATCATCTTTCACACGTATAGATGCATGGTTAAAGACAAATGAAAGCTTCCTTATGCTGCTCTCATTACTCGTCTCCTCAAACATCTCAACATTCAACCTCCTCATATTCTCACAGTGAAGACTATTGATAAAATGGTCATCGGGCTGAGGATGATTACCAAGATGCGTCTAAAAGAGCTTAGCAAGAAGCTGGAGCAATTCAAGGAAAAGACTCCTATCAAACTCAGACCAGACTCATCAGCAGCAAAAAGGAAAGGGAAAGAACCTGTTGGTTAGTTCTACCAAGAAGAGAAGGGCAGTCATCCTGGAAGATGAAGATGATGAGGATGCAATACCCATCTCTACTCTTATTTCTCAAATTGCTGCATCTATTCCAACTGTTCCAGAACATCAAGTTGCAGAGAAAGAGAAAGAGGAAGAGAAGGAAGAGAAGAAAGAGGAAGAGAAGACAGAGGAAGAAAGAGAGGAAGAGGAAGAAGGAAAAGAAGAACAAGCAGATGAACCAGAAAGAACAGATTCTCCAGCAGAAAAGGAGGATTTACAACACCCTGTCACTGAGGAAACGCCTCAGAAAGATGAATTCTTTTCTCCACCAGAAGACATGGAGACAGGGGGAGATAAAGAAAGAGAACACACACCTCTTCAGCTGACTTTCAGAGAAGAGGATGCTCAAACAGGTGTTAGTCGATCACCTCCTGCTGCTGAGAATATTCATGCTGCACAGTTTCCTGAAGGAGAGGCATCATCTCCACACACTGAACCTCCTGCTGACATTCATACTGGCTTGACTCCACCTTCAGACTGAGCTGAAACAAGCACTCAGACTGACAACTCTGGAAATTTTCAAAGGCTGCTTGAGATCATCTTGGAACTTAAAGGTCAAATTTATGCCATGGGTTATGAATTTCAGACCTTGCAGAATGAAAATCATGCAATGTTCATCACTTTGCATGATCAGCTTAAAGATGTTCAGCGTCAGATTCATGATACTGCAAAGGGGACCACTCTCACCCAAGTACAGGAAGATTTGAGGAAGTTGGAAGACACTGTCAAGTCTATGGGAGACTTTCAACTTGTTCGCATTCCTCGAGCTCCTTGATTTTTTTATGCTGACAAAAAGGGGGAGAAGACTTTGCAGATTTTTGAACTTTTTCAAACCAAACCAAATCCTATCTTTTTATCTTTTGATTGCTTGACTTTGACTTGACTTGAGTTTTTAAATGTATGCAGTTTTTGAAATGTGTGCTCTCTATGGCAATACCTTAAGCCTTATAAATTAGATAGTACTGTCTGTTTATAACTAATGAGGTTTCGGTGAATGCAGATCTGTGTACAGGGAAAGTCTGTGTACAAGATATCTGTGTACAGGATAACTTCTACTATCTTATTTAATCTTTTATATGCTTGCTTAAAAGTTGTATTGCAGGGCGATAATATTCAAATCTGCAGGAAAGTTTTGTCACCATCAAAAAGGGGGAGATTGTTGGATGAAATCCCTTAAGGTATTTTGAAGTTGACAAAACAGGTTTATCAGTCTAGTCTGAAGACTTACAGACTCTTTTGACAAAGTCTGAAGATCAAAGTCTAAAGCTAGTAAGACTCAAGACTTATATTTCAAAGTCTACTCACATGGACAATTTCCAGGACGACGTTTATTCTGATCTTATACGATCTTTATTCTAACGACTAATGGATATCTTTCTACTGGATTCAGCACTAAATGATCTAAGTTTTATATGGAATATGTTTAGATTCTTTGATGACTTCGCAACTTATATTTGGAAGGATCTACTTATGGAAACCGAGATCCTGATTGTATGGGCGAGCATGATTGATGGGCTATCAACACTTACCTTAAAGAGCTCGAGATCTCTCTAATTGATTATGTCCAACGGGTTGATTGGAAGAACTTCTTTGGAAGGTGCCAACGGTATTGAAGGCATGAAGAAGTATATAAGAGAGATGCTCTAGTTGTTGAAGGGTGCGGATAGAAGAATTCCAAAGTCTGAAATCTCCTTTACTATTTTGCGATATCATTCTTTGAGCGTTACATGTAATCAAAAGAGAGATCATATTGTAGACCTTGAGGAAGTGTAGTAGAGTAATCTACACTGTGGACTCAAGAGCGTGAGACTGTAATCACTCTTATTGATTCTTAGTGAAATCCAACCAGAAGGGCTGTCCGTGCGGGAGAGTGGACGTAGGCTTGATCTAAGCCGAACCACTATAAATCTGGAGTCTTGATTCTCTATCCCTAATCCTTTATATTGTTAACTGCTTTCATTTGCTGCAATCGTTGATTTTAAATTATTTATATCTCAAATTGATTTGAATTGTTAAAATCGCTTTAAATACCTATTCACCCCCCCCTCTAGGTGCTAATACTAGTTCTAACAGTTTGGAGATTGTTATTTCGCTTTTGCATACGCATGAATCGATTTGGATTGGCGACGCGTCTTGGGAACATCACAATTTAGTCGACCACCGAGGAATGTGCGCGCGCTCGAGGTTCGAGGCGTGACGAGCATCACCTCGACCCAGGCATCGCTTGGGGGCACGACCTCAGGTGATGCCGCCTGAGGTCCGAGACCTGGGCGATGTTGCCTGAGGTCGCGCACTTAGGAAGCGTCGCTTGAGTCGCGGGTCATGCCACCCCAGGCAGTGGTTGTCGGGGGTTTGTGACCCTCAGGCAGTGGTTTCCGGGGGTGTGTGACCCCAAGGTGGCGGTGATGGTCGCCGGAGAGGCCTGACTCAGGTGGCAGATTGGGAAGACGAACGGCTGTTATGAATGAGGAATAAGATGAACAGTGATGGGTGAACATTAGATTTAGCATTTTAGAAATGCTGGAAGCCCAAAGTAGGTTTCTACCTGCATTGGGCTTTTAGCATTTGGAATGTTAGCATTTGGCCAAGGAAGCTTAAAAAATGCTTACCAAAGGCTTTGTATTTTTCCCTTTTTGCAAATGCTCAACCAAACGGGCCAAAGAATGCTGGCCACTATTAAGATTTAAACCGTGGTAGCGCTCCCCAATCTAGGGGTAGGGAAGATTGTCGCCCGTAGACCATAGGACGGATTCTTTTCAAAATTGCGATTTCTTTTTCACTTTTGGCTTTCTTCAGGAAAAAAAAGAAGTTATTTTGAAAGCAAAACTCCCTTTCTTCCGAAAACCTGTGAAATGTATCTCCCGGCATGATAGGGGCAAGCGGACTGATGAGGTGCTACAATTCCTACCCCGAGTTCTTGTGAAAAAGAGACGTCCAATCTGGAGGTTAGTAGAAATTCTCCCCAGAATCGATTGTACCTATTACGTTCGTGAGATGAAATGTGACAGATGAAAATTAATGGGAATTCCCCTATAGACCTTGCCTTAATGCTCAACTCACCTCTATCATCCATTTGATCAAATCCACGGCCAATCCAACATAGAACGAAGGTTTAATGATGTTGTGCGCAATAGGATAGAAAATCATTATTAAGTTTCATATAACATAAAAAAATCAGGTAGGCACAGCTACCTCTCTCCTGTTAATAATAGATTAAGCTAAAAAGTGAAAAGTACACATTCATGCAGCTCAGAAAATTTGAAATGGATCATCACTCTTTTCGAGTAACATCTATCAAAAAGAATTTTAAATTATACTAAAGTATCATACTTTTCATTTTCTTAAGGGCATTAAGGGACTGCCAACATGTTCCAAACTACCGTTGCTTTTCGTGCTGAAATTCATGCACATGGGCCAATTAAATTTGTCCGGTCGATCCCCCAAAAGAAATTTCACAAAAGGTTTTGTTAGCCTTTGAGCACATGAGCTTTACCCCACTCAGTTTACAGAAATATTAAAAAGTTGATGTTGCAAAAGCAAAGTATCATAGACCAAGATCAATTCACGATAAACAATAGGATATAGAATATTTTAATTATACGTGGGCAACTCGTGGGCAACTCATGACCGCTGCTTTAATTAGTCTTACTGTATGGTGCAAAGATAATAAATAGGACATGTAAGGAGTAGCTGACACTTTCCATCGTTAACTCTTGGAACCATACGCAGCATGTCCCGAATTAATTATTTGGCATAATCTGTAAATTATACAAATCTGTCTTAATTAACGTCTCTCTGTGTTAATATACTCTCGGATTAGCAACAAAAACTACAGGTAAGTTGAGACTTTATTTTAGAAAGGACCAGCTAATTCTTCATTGTTTAGTTAGGGTTTCGTTCTATCGTTAACCTAACTTTGGGTGATAACCCGATGGAGGCTAGATTCGACCGACTTTTTAAAATCAATGTTTGAGTTGTCCATCTGAGCAAAAAATACTCAAGATCAGCCTGTCAATCTATTCTAAAGGTTGAAGTTGTTCGATAAAACTATGGTTTAATATTTTAATATTTTCTCGCGGCCCATCTTGAAACATGAGATGAGTTATGGGTAATTGTGTATGAAATTAATAATTCACGTTGATTTCGATGGTGAGATAATATTGCGTTAGGATAAAAATACTCCATTGACTTTTTGATTAAGAAAGATTGCGTCGAGCTTGTCATAAAATGAATAAAGACAGGAATATGAGAACTTCTGAATGCATGCATTACACCAATTCCCCATAAAATAGACCAAAGGTCGGTTCTTTTTTTTTTTTTTTTTTAACTAAAAATCTATTGTAGTTGAAAAGAACTTTCCCGGCAAATGGTTTTCCTAGAAAACGAATTGTTTTTTTCTGTTTGGTTCTGCTGATAATGCAATTCGAGATAAAATTTGATGGTGTTTAGTCACGACAAAAATATCTAGCCAAAAAAATTACAAAGTAAGACAAACGCTTTTTATATATTCTTAGTAGTAACTGTAAGTCCAAATCAGTCATATTTTCAGGTTCATAATGAACATCAATAAATCAACAACAACTTTATCAAAAATTTTAAGTCAGGTACGAATTATTTTTTTTCAATTTTGAAAGTCAGAAAAGAAAAGCAAAAGACAATGATGAAAAATAATGGTCATTCTTCTGAAGATCAGTTCAAAAGAAAAGTAAAGAAATTATGATTTTAATTTTAAAGATTAGCCAAAAAAGAAGAAGAAATAATGGCTATTGTCATAGTTGTAAGATTTTGTGGGACTACTATTAATTGTTCGAAAAAATTAAGCTATTAGATAATGGCGTGGTTTATTATTTAAATATTCTAATACATTTCCTCATGCTTAGTTTGGTCTTTTTGCCTAATACTAATCGTGAAAATATAATTGGGAAGGCAAATAAGGTTTGGAAAGATTTGAACTCATGATCTCTAACTTTGATACTATATAAAGTTTTATGATACCATTGCTAATTGTTCAAAAAGCTTAAACTGTTAGATGATCATGTTGTTTGTTATTTGAATATTCTAACAATAGTAGAGAGAGAAGGGGGCTAATTGTGTAGTTGGGTTTTGGCCTTGAGAGTTTCACTCACAAGAAATATTATATGCTGATCTATTTGTTTTCAACTTGTTTAAACACATAAAAAATTCGGAAGCATTTTTGTGAAATAGCTTTGCCGGAAGCAATCGCATCTTTAGGCTTCATTTGTTTTGCGAAATATGAATAATTTGAAATATAGTTTTCAAAAAATAATCATTCATATCACTTATAGAAATGAACGGACAATAACAATTTTAATTGGCCATGAAAATATTTTGGGAATGAAAATATTTTATTGACTAATTATTTCAAGTAATACAAGTGATATTATTTTGGGGAAAATATTTTCTAAATTATGCATTTTTTGCGAAACAAATGGAGCCTCATATACCCTCTAATTATCATCTTTATCATTTTCTACTATCCTGGTTAGTGAACCTCTAGTGTAAGATTCTGACAAAAAAAAAAAAAACTCTAGTTTTAGATGATCCTTAATTATAGTGTTTATTATTATGAGTAAAATGATAAGTTCTAAGGTAGGTTAGTTACCACTCTTGAACTGGGAACCATACTAGATAGGATCAGTTTCCAGTAGGGTCGGTTTCCAGTATGTGAAAGCGAAAACCGACCTTATCCACCTTGAAATTAGACTAGATTGAACTAGCCAATCCAGTCTGCTTCCCAAGTGCAGTGATATTTTTTTAAAATGTTTTATTTTTTTCTCAAAGCACTTAACTATGTAAAGTTACTTTAGCGTAGGATGAAATTGTTAATTACAAGGAAGTTACTAGTGAAAGAAGAGATTACTCTCACAGATAATCTGTACTTTTTGCCCTTATTGAATTAAAGAAAAAAAATGCACTTTGAGCCTATTCCACGGGGTTAGTCCGGTTTCTCTTTAGGAATTAGGAACCGGACCGCACGCCCGTAATTGCGAGCCCATGTCCACTGCCCGATGCTACAGTAGATGCTAATCCTGGGCCATGGTGTGGGTGGATCACATGAGGCAAATGGAAGCCTAATTACGATATGTTCAAGACAAATTGAAATTCAGTCAAAAATTGAGCGAAACAGGATTTTAAAGAAATCGAGTTTACTTTGGCTTCCGCCGTCTGTCGATTCACTTCCAACGACAAACATGAATCCAACCAAAATTGATTTTGACCTTTTCACAGACAAAACCAAATTGATAAGGTGGATCGTTTTTGTGTTATTTATTGCCGCGGAAATAGCTGCTTTGCTTTTCTAATCGTAGATCTTTCCGTTTCGGGCTGTTTCACACTCAAACTTATCGAACCTAGTGGAATTAACACGTTTCATAGTAATGAAAGTTCATACATATATGATTACCATAAAGCTACTAGTTTCGCGGCATCAGACGACGTTATTGATAGAATATTTTACACCTGAATAGCTTGCTCGAGTCTACCTCTGCATTCTCCTTTTTAAGAATAGTCTTGTGTTGGATTTGCGGCAAAAATTATTTATGTCAGTTTTCTTGTGGTCAAATATAAAAGCGGCTCGAGCAAATAGTTAAAGAAATATGCCTGATGCACAATGCAAAATCAATTCGTCACAGGTTAAATCCTTGATACCCTATATATGTTTCCAATGTAAGACTCAACTTTCTACACAAGAGTGACAAGGAATATACTCAGGACAAATTGCATCTGTTTCTTGAAGAAAAATATGTCAGAGGTTTCAAATGGAGGGTCATTGATTTGTCATGATACAATTTGGTGCAGCTGTCGACATTTTCCTTCTTATTTCCTATTGTTTTTTTTTTTTCCGTGGAGGACATTGCACCATTTATTAAAATAGTTTCAACTCTATCATCGTTGATGATGAGGCTGCTCCTAACCTACTCAATAGCCTTTAGATGCTGCTAATCTGATTTCGCTTCGCAAGTTAATCTATTGAAGAATGATTGTACTAAGCACTATGTGAAAATGACAAGGAAGTATAATTGGAAGAGAGATGATCAAGTCAAGACATAATCAAATGCAACATGTTTGGTATCTTACTTTTGTGAAATGGATCACTGGTGGAGGCAAAGATACATTGACACGCGATCGTGGTGCCGTAACGAACCCGTTACATTTAAAAAGAGTTGAAATCACAAAAGGTCAGTCGGTGAAAAGCACAGCAATTGGAGAAGTTATGAGGTTTATCGGTTTCCACTTGCCTTTTTCCAAAAAAAAGTTGGGTCATAAAGAACCATTTTCCGATTGAGAGCTGTACTCTACTGATTATAGTGATCACTTTAAAAAGTTGGATGGTTCTTTTGATTTTTCTCTTAGAGATAATTAGAATATTTGATAATGAGAATGACACGAGGTGTGAAGTATGTTATAGGTGCGATGTGCACTTGATGCATTCAAAATTTCCTCGGGATCGTTTAACTTATACATCAAGATAAAGAATATGTGGAACATTTTTATTATATAATTTTATAGACAAGTGTTCTTATTTCTCATTGCACCAAGTCAAATAAATTTTGATAATAAAAAATAAGATTGCAATCAATTATCGTTGAAAAATGTTTCATTATTGACTGCAATTTATGTCTAAATGTTTATGCGAATTATAATTTTTTTTTCATTCGTTCATTTTTTGTAAGCGATGTAAGCAATTACTTATAAGCAAATATACTTCAAGCCATTCATATTTCGCGAAATAAACTTATCCTAAACATTGACATTCAAAATAGTATTATTGATAGCTCGAGAAAATATTACACAATTTGTCACATATCAATTTAATAGCAACAGCGATAACAACACTCATATTGTATCGTCTCTTATATGTTCCACTTCCCCTATATATTATCAGTAATCCAATCTACATGAAATCTAATATTACGATTTATTGTCAGAAATATCATAAGAAAATAATGCCGTGAAGTTCCTCAAAAAGGCATCATTTTGTCTCGTCACGATAATAATCAAATCATGGCTATCTTCAAATTGCTATTTCATATATATATATATATATATTGGCGCACGAATAGGAAATAGTCAACTGTTGTTGGATAGGGTGGTCGACGTGCCGTGCGAGGATGTTCCAGTCTAGAACGATCATAATTCTAATCGAACAATCATTTGACTATTCAAAATTCTGTGGTTAGGTTCTTAAATTTGTGTTTAAATCGGACCTTCGATGCTTCGAAAAGCCTAAGATTTGGCTTGTAAATTAGGAGCTTTGGCTTGACCTTTCGACGGAGGATAAGGAGCAGCATCATGTACGAGTCGGATTTAACAACGTTAGACTTCACTAGACAAAAGGCTCAACTGTCTTGGTAATTTAACTTGATATATATTTCGAGAGCGCCTTAATTACTTAGGGTTCTTCCATCACTGAGTTACCAGATCTTGACTGCGACTAGGTTTATCCACGCTTTCAGATGCGAGATCCATGGAAGAGCATGGATTTAGGAGCTTGGTTTTTTCTTAAAAATTGAAATTCCTATAAAAAAAAGAAGAAGAACATCGAAGCTGATGGATTTACGCCGTTCGTAACTACATAGTTTGCTGGACTCGATGCATTGAACTTTGGTTGGAATTGCCGTTCACTTTTGTCCTTTACCACTCTTCAATCTCGAACTCAGGTCTTGCACATGTCTAAGACTCTGAAAAGACAATTGTTCGTGGATCATTTGAGAGCACGTGTGATGCGTGGTCTCCTAGCTATAGCCACCGCTATTACCCAAAATGATAAAGACAGCTTTTCTTCTTTCGCCGTTTCCTTTTCGTTTGGTTGAAACTTCAACTTTCCAAGCATTCCCGTTCTCCAACTCAGCCCTATAACATAAATTATTATCACGAGAAAATAATACTTGTGTCTACCGGTTTTCCATATTTAGGCGATGTTGGACTCTTGATCAATGTAAGACTATAATTTATATAATTGGTCATTCATAGGTTTGGAGAAAATAAGGTATAGTTATTATTATCGTCCAAGTGTCTACTGACGACTCTGATAACGTATATCCAGTTATATCGGTGCCAATACCGTTATTTGTATTCCAATAACTATATACACTAATAATTTAAAGATTTCAAGTGTGTGGTATAATAATTTGGCCTTTTGCTCATACGTACATCTTTATTTAAGCTGTAACTAAAGAAAATAAAAGAATGATATTGTCTCGATAGAGTATGATGCTAGACCACATTGGAGCGAATATCTATTTGTAGAAAAAATTGAAGCAAACCAGCTATCTAGGGTAGACCCTTTCTTAACGTAATGTACAGTTTTGTATATAAAGAAAAGGACAGGACTGATGAGGACATTATCAATATTCTTTGAGAACAGAATTTTGTTCCCAATTATAAGCATAAAAAAACGTAAGAAAGTTTAATAAAGAGTATCAATTACACCATGCACGTAATTATATTGGCGATCGGCTCATGTTTGGTACGTCAACCTCACGAACAGATGACCAAAGTAGCGTTTTTTATTAGTCTTAGGAAGTACCTTAGACCGATCGCTTTGCTTAACTTGCTATTTAAGATTTTGACCAGCACTCGCAATTTCTTTTTTTAATGTCTAACTTAGCCATACGAGTGTACTTTATTTTGGAGTTCCTTGGTTAAATTACAGGGTGGTGACACTAACTCCAAGATTGATTGAGGGGATTGTGATGCTCCACGGTAAAAGTATGGCCCTAAAAATGCAAAACTGAAGCCCCCTCCCTCCTTCCCCCTTTGCCGCCGCCGTGCCTTGTCGTGGCTTGCTTGACCGCCATTGCATGTTGCTTCCTTTGCCTGTCGGGCCGTCGTCCAGGTTCGATGTTCGGTAAGGGTGGGATTGTGATGCGATGGTTGGCGGGGTCGCCCGGCTCAGACGAAGTTTTGTAACAACGACGACAGATGACGCCTATGTTCATAGTGTGCATAGCAAAGTGGCTCATGGGATAGAGAAAGGGCAGCATTGAAAACTAATTGGGGAACGAACAAAATGCAAAGGACGAATTAACATGTAATAGTATGTCGTTTATGATAATATGTCGACCTCTGCAAAGGGAAAAATGGTGATGTAACTTCAACTCCTATAATTAGAGGATCCCAATCTTGATTAAGATAATATCTGAGATATTTAATGTTTGTTCCAAATCTGCAAAAAAGAAAATAGCATAAGAAAAATTACCGTGCTAAGCTGGAAATCAAAACTTGGGACTAATTGCGGAATAGAATATTTAGAAAATTTGGAACGTAGCTGTGGAACCACTAGTTGAAATCTGCTCGAAACTTAAGTCTTTTTGTTGAGCTCACTTAATAAGCACATTACAACCATAGAAAGTGGACTTTCGTGTCATAAAAAATGAGGTTGCAAATTAGATCTAGTGACTTAAAGTTTTGCATCCGGCACAAGGATCCATTCTTAGGGTACAAATGTATTTTTAGGTTGTTGCCATCAATTCGTTGCGTTGCATCAGTCCATATAAATTGATAACGATTTTTCAATAAAGTCCACTTAAATTTGAAAATATTTTAAGTGGGGCCCATGTAGTAATATATCTTCCTCACTTGGAATAAGTTTTATTGTCATAAAATTGAAATGGAATTTAGCAAAAGATCTCGATAACACCGCAAATAGTGAATTTTGTATTCATCTCTCTCCTTCAACGTTAGCCAAGCCGATCGGATCATATCGACCTTTTCTGTCTTAATTCTATTTTCACCATAATGTCTCCCAAACTACTTTGGCTCATCTACCAAGTAACTCCTGGTAAAAATTTCTAGACACATTAGGAAATTTCAAAAGGGAAAAGGCTCACGACAGCAAGAAATGTCTGCCCACGTGCGTGGTCTGCAGAGATTTCTCTTTATGGCCATGATTGTCTCTTAAAGTAAAGGGACATTAAGGTGCCCATTCGCGAACAATGAAAGTTCCAGATAAAGGAGTGAACGAGCACAGCCGGAACGCAGAACATCACTAGCGCGAACATCTCCTGGGGGAACTCTAAGACAGAAATCCGCATGAAGTACTTCGGTTCTACGTCGTTCTTCTTTTCAGCAAGTCATGATCATCGTAAAAGTCCAGTCAACCGTAAAAAAACACGTGCGATGTACAAGTACATAGATTACAGATGCATACTGATTATAGAAAATCTTAATATGTGGACAGAATCAAGAACGTTGCCATCCACATGATCTAAGTGATCACTCCAAACTGACAATAGCTCAAAGATTATTTCGACGGTTAAGGTCACGTATACATTGGATCGGTCCGCACTTCCAGAGGAACCCTTTTGCTGAAACTTAAAATTATTCTCTAAAAAAGCAGCGTTCAATCTACAGGATCCAATCTTCAGCGCCGTATAGGATCGAAGCGAAAGGTCCCAAACCCGAGGTCATCTCGGCCAGGTCGGAGACCCAATTATCCATCTCCAATCCTTCACTCCACCAGTTATGTGCCTGTCCATAAGAAGTACCTCCGACATTTTCGTTCCTGCTCATTCCCTCATTATCAACTGTGTTCATCACTTGAGAAGTATTTCCAGACTCGTTGAGCCTAAAATCAGAACCGTCAAGAATCTCCACGAGGTCCAACTCCCCGACAGTGCAGTCCACCATAAGCGGCTCCAAGTTGGGCTCTTCCCTGGACATGGAAGCCGGCGATGAGACGTCGCTTGATTCGTACTCTGACGATTGCCCGCTCTTTGCCGCCTCACTGGTCCCCGATGGCTGTTCCATGTGGTGGAGCGTGGAGTCTCCAACTAGCACCAGGTTCTGAGTCTCGTCCTGCATTATTGAGGAGGTGGCCATCGGGTTGATCTTCTCAGTTGTGGAGAGGCTTGGCTTCTTCTCTTCTTGTTCCCTCTTGGCCAAGTTGGAGTTCCAGTAGTTTTTTATTTCATTGTCTGTTCGCCCTGGAAGTCTTCCCGCAATGAGAGACCATCTACACAGATAGTTAAACTTTTGGTGATTAATTATTCATTTATCAAGCAAAGACGGTCTTTAATTAGTCCTACGCATGAAAATAGTGTGATGTCATGCATGTGCATGCATGAACATATGCAAACAACAAGCACATAAACAATTAAGTGCCAAAGGCATCAGCCAAAAAGATAGGCAACTTTAACCTGGAATTCTCTGGTGCAAATTATTATATTTTAATATGCATTTGCCGAAAGAATTGAACGATTAAGAAAGAGAGGCGATGGGCTTTATTTAATAAAAACAAGACAATTAAGCAAAGAATGAAATATCTGATTGCAAATTTCTTCCAATGAAAAATGAGTAGCTTCTCTTTCCCAATAAATTATTCACTGAATTAAAAGGCTGAATAAATTACCGGTTGCCCAAGAGTCTGTGAAGCCTAATGATGAGGTCCTCTTCATCACTGGTGATGTTGCCTCTCTTGATGTCAGGCCTCAGATAATTCAACCACCTCAGCCTGCAACTCTTCCCACATCTCTTGAGACCTGCACAGAAGACGATGATCCAAACAGAGATCAATCAATCGAGCACGACTATCGTTCAAGAACACCATGAGCACTACCTCTCCACTTCCTCAGAAACGCTACAAAGAAAAAGAAAGGCCAAAAACCTAACACACGCAACTTAAACAGCAGGACTCATATTAAGACTTACCAGCTCTTTTGGGAATGTTCCTCCACTTCCCTTCGCCGTGAACTTTGATGTAGTCCGTGAGTATCTTGTCTTCATCAGTAGTCCAAGCCCCTCTGTTCAACCCTTCGTCTTTTGAGCAGCATGGGCTCCTTCCCATTGCTGCAACTCTCTCTCTCTCCTCCCCTCTCTGTGTGTTCTTGTGAGAGTTTGTGAACGCTCGTGTCTTTGATTCCTGGCAACTTTTCTACAGAAAGTAAACTATTTTTTCCTCTTAAATCGGTAGATCCGGGTTCTTTATAGAGGCCTCTCTCTCTCTCTCTCTCTCTCTCACACACACACACACACACAGGTCTCAACTCAATAATATTTGAAAAAAATTATTAAAAAAAAAAGGAAAAAAAATCAGGGCAAGAGCCCCATTCAGATCTGACAACTCAACGTGTTTCGCGTTCAATAATATCATAACAATATATAAAAAACTATCATCTTTTTTGTTCACTTTTCCAAAGGATAAATTAGAAATAAACAACTTGCACCGGCGCTTTGACGTCCACATGCACGCTGACTTCATAACCACCTTAGCCTCCGGACGCTCCTCTTGAAAGTCCCAACCATTTCTTGTTCTTTTTTTTTCTCTCTCTCTCTCTCTATTAAATTTCACCATCATGATATGTCCCACGTCCCCCTCCCAAAGACCACGTGATGGCTACGGCCCATTTCGGACCGGACACGTGTCCCCACGGGGCTCTGACGTACGTGGACTGATTATCGCTCTAAGTGCCTGGCTGCCATATTTGCTTAAGCACTCGGGTACGGCATGATTATGTTGTCTTATGATATTTTTTTTTAGTGGAAGTCATAAAAACAATCATGACATGCATCTAACTTTCGCAGCGATTTTCTAGCGTTTCCGCAAACTAACTTTCCCACGCAAGGTCGTCTAGAAACTTGAAAGTTGGTTGGGGGCAGAGGAAGAGACAAGCTACCCGGGAGTGAAAGGAGACAAGATATATGTAATCCATCATCATTGTCCTTTTTTGCTAGAATACTAAAGTACCAAGTACACAAGCCATTATATCAGATTGAATAATGGGTTTCTTTTCTTGGTCAAGATGGGTATAATGGTGTCATTTCTTTCATTCCTTTGCGATCCGACTTAAATCTTTTTGTCCTTGTTAGGGTTAGTGTTTCCTCTCTACACGTTTCGAAAAAAGGGTTAGCAAAGTTTAAAATGTGGCCATAAATCACGGTGGTAATTGGAAAGCTTAGGATTATTATATCAAGTAAGTCATGTCATCAAGATATGAACTCACAAGATTTTTTTTTTCTTTTTGTTCTTTTGCGAAGGGGAAATTATGGTAGACCTGAGCGGTCAAATCCAAGGAATAGTTATAAAAGGAGTGCATATGGAAAGTTGAAGTTCTACCAAAACCACTAAAGAACTCTTTCCTAATGAAATAAAAATCGAGGTCTAAGGGAGAGATTGTCCTTTTGATGTTACGGTGCCACTGTGATAATGCAATAACTTGATAAAGAGAAATGGGGAAAGATGGATGTTTGTTCTACTTTGATATAACGGAGATATCAATAAGTATATGACGACTAGTGATAGATCAACTCAAGTTATGTGAAGTTAAATCCTCCAAAAAGAAAACATGCTCCGGTCGATAGTCATTTAAGGGTCTGAACTTTGCTTAACAAGTGCTATCGACCCACAAGCTATATCTCATTTAAGAAGCGACCGCCAAATTGGATGCTGGACGGTTCTATCAAATTCTAAGAGATGGGCCTCGTTGTCTAGCATTTTGCCTGTGTCACACTTAATTAATAAGCAATGATATGTGCCACAAAAGTGCATTAACCGCAACTCCTTTCTAATAAGACACAATGATGAGGGCTGTAATTCCGATCTACAGGAGGGGATTGTTCTACGTGGGTCAAAGGCAGACCGATTTCCCCTTGTCATAGTCAGGCCCTTGATCATTTTCCTCAATCCGTTTTTTTTCCTGCTGCTATGGAGTACCCTTGGTGATGATCTCGATTGACATGCGCCAAATTCCTTTGGTAGTAAAAGATAAGAATCGTTAAGGGTCCGTACTTAATTGATGAGTCATAGACTCTCTCCCTCGATCCATATTGTGAGAATGAGGCGTCGCAGCATTTCCAGATATACTCGATCTCTCGTGTACTTGCTTTGCTACATTATCACACGCTTAATCAAATCCAAGGTCTCTAAAATGGAAGAAAAACCTCAAAGAAGGTCCTACTCGTCAAGCGGAAAACGTTATCCTTCACATGGTACCAATCGTTCCCTCAACCAGCGGAGCGTATATACGTATTCATTTTTACCTTAACATATTTATATCCTTGGTGAAATAAATGTATATGGCACGTGGGTTTTTGACCAGCACATACGTTGCATGCTTGTCGAGGTGCCTGGGCGAGAGACTTAAATGGAAGTGTGGTGCACCATACGGTTCTCATAACTACGCATGTAAGACGCTAAGAGAGCTACATGCTTTTGGGACCGCTGGTATTTAAAATTCTTGTTTTTGATACAAAGTAATTGACCATCAAATCTAGTTTTCACACTTGACAACATTGTATCTTAGAACATTTTCTGCTTCCTTATAATAATGATGATGATGATGATGATTATTATAATTGTTGTAGTTGTTGTTATTACTATTATTATTACTAACCACTTCCAGCTACTTTAATAGACCAAATTCCTTCTAATTATTACAGAACTATTAATATTCATGCCTCTCTACTTTCCCATTTTGATGCAGAATATCTACATCTAGATTACACTTTAATTCAACTTTCTTGTATCTAGGATATGTTAGTAATTGATTAGAATTTCAGGTGATGATCTTTACTTTTTAATGTCTATTTGATGAGGAAAGTAGGTGTGCCGGCTACCCAACAAAGAGAAATATCTATTTCTGTTTTCTCCGACTTTCTCCTATTATTGCTATCCTACTTCTCCCTCCATTTTAATAATTTTCAACTATTTTCTCTAGGCGCTCCTATTATTCTACCTCGTGTATACGTGGACTCAAGTACGTCTAAGCTTCTTAAAATTATGATTTAATTTGGTTCGTAAAAGCTGAAAAAATATCCCTTGATCATACAGGCAATAATACTACATGATCTACAAGAATATTCCTCATCCTGTACAAAAGATCTCCTCCATGTGTTAACTCCATATCGAGATCCAGGCTGCTTTAGTTTATAGTTTATACTCCATCGCGAAGAAATTTGCTATGGCAGAAGCGCATGAATGACGGGCTTTTTCTCCTGTCTTTTAGTATATAAAAAATGTGAGAAATTGATAGATTTTCTTTTATGGATGTTTATTTTGAGAAATATAGTTAGAGACAATGAAGGAAGGGGAGTGTATTGTGAAAGGACAGCTGGTCAAAAAAAGGAGGCATGAAGAATTTGGGCAGATCTACGTTAACCAAGAGTGGTTGAGCTTGCCGCTTGCGCATGGGGACATCGAATAAGAGAATATATATATATAATTATATCTATATTTCCTTAAAATTTTATTATCTCTTGATGATGAGTTCCAGACTTTCAACAATTTGGGAAGGAAAACATGGATTTTGGCCTTTTGATTTTACTTTGGAAGCGTTCGAGCCTTTTTTTTTTTTTTGACATTTTAAACACCCGAAATTTTTAAAAGCATATTAAATTAAGCATTTGGAGTCACCATTAATTTTCTAATACTTCTTCACAAATTAAATTTTTTACTTTTGCTGGACAGGGCTTATCGGATAATTTATATACTAAAATAAGCTCACCCAAAACGGCCTCTTTTTCTTCACCGGGAAATCCTAAAATGTTAGATAGTTTTCAAGATAATGCTGTTTAACTTACCTAGAAAATCATTCCTAGAGAATAAAAGTCTCAAATGTGAAAAACTATTATCCATAAAAAAAGATGTTGGGTGACGATAAGTATGCACCAAAATTAGTTCGAATAAACTTTCGTGGGTGTGTCATAAATTCAATGTCATTGCCTAAATAATGACGATAATTTTTTGAACAATGAAATACTATGCGTTGTTAAATTAACTGGATCGAAATGACATGATTATACTCGATAATTTAATTAGTTTAATCTTTATCATAATTAAATCCAGAGCAATATATTTAGTCTCGATCTCTTACACCCTCCGCAACATGGGGATATGAGAATATTCAAACACGGGACGTCCGACAATGTGGCCAACTAAAATTAAAGGCGATGAAATCAACTTGTCATCTTCTAATTGTGGCCCCAAGGAAAGAAAAGGACGTTGCCATCTCCTATTTTCACAAATCAAATCTTCCTGATCTGGAAAATTATTGGGGCATAAATGAGCTTATAAAATTGCCAAAATTGGACTCCTTGGGCTGCTGCTCGTGCTGATTAGGGCACCTACCATCACCGTCGATATTAAATGTATTCATTCTCCTCGTCGCTCTAGTCAGTGGTCCATTACCAAACACGTACTCTTCAATTCATCACAGTCCCTTCCCTACACTCATTCCCATTTTTAAAACATTCATTAGATTGAAAAAATTACCTGATTATTACTAAAGTTATTATACGAATATCAATTCAATCAAAAAAATTTCAAATTTTCCACTTTAGTTGTAAATATGTGTAAAAGTCTAATATAGTCTTTCCACCTCAATCAATATTAAATCATGATAAAGTTTTACATGATATGAAAATCGGAAGGCACAATTACAGCTCATTTGAAGAGGATAATAAATTATACTAAAATGTCTTCTTTTCTTTTTTTGGTTAATTTTTTAAAGCTTTTAGGCACTGACCACACGTCTTTGTGCTCAAACTCATGCACATGGGCCCGATTAATATCTCCCCTCGACCCCCAGAGGAAAAATCAACAGAAGGGTTTTGCTAGCCTTTGAGCACCTTGGTTTAGAGATATATTAGTCATTATTAATGCATATTCAAATTCCAAAAGTATATTCTGGGGGGAAAAATTCCAAAAGCATCGTATCTTGCACCAAGAACAACAATAAGATATAGTATATTTTAGTCATACTTATTCAACTCGTGACTGCTGCTTTAATTGGCTCTAATATATAAATACACAGATAATAATACTCATGGCTGCATCATGTCCCAAATTTTTTATTTGACTTAATTTATAAATTATGGAGATCTGCCTTAGCTGACATCTCTCTGTGTTGATATACTCTTAGTTTGTTGATAATAGCAAGAGGGCTACAAGCCAGGCCCCACGCACCTAACTGAAGACTTTATTTTATTAAGGACCAGCTAAGTTTTATTTGTTTAGTTAGGGTTTGGCTCCATTATCAAACTAGCTTTTTGGTGATGACCGATTGGAGGCTGAAGTTGACCCACTTTTTTAATTCAATGTTTGGATTGTGCATTTGATCAAAAAAGATTCGAGATCATTTCAATTTCGTGGATCTTCTTGGATGACTCCACTTGAATCATGGCGGGAGCTGTGGGCAAATGAACATGGGATAGAATATTTCATGTTGATTTAGGTGTTGTGATAATATCATATTAGGATGCAAATTATTCATTGACCTTTGGATTTCATACGGCGTAAAGAGGAGATTATAAGCATCTATATTGTCAAATCCGTGGAGCATGAAAGACATATATGGTAACAACCGGATCTAACCAAAACAGATAATTATGTATAAATAGTATTCTTGCATATATAGATGATCCTGGATATAAAAGAAAAAGCTCGGGATTTACTAAATACAGAACTCTAGGGGTTCATTTAATCATCAAAAAAGAAGATTGATTGAGAAATGCGGAATCAAGTTGCCTTCTGCCTTTACAGTTTGCACTCGAGGACTAGTCTCTGTTCGGCCCGAGGAAAACTTTTACATACCTTCATTACCTTTTGGAAGCGTGCTTCTTGCTATCATTAAGAAAGAGAAAATGCATCAAACTTATTATGAATGAATAAAGATAGAAATGTGGGGAATTGTGATTGCATGAATTGAATCAATATTTCATAATTTAGACTAAGAAGAAACCCTCTAATTATCATCTTCTTTTATTTTTTTCCCTCCTCTCTTGGTTGGCGAACCTCTAGTGTTAGATTATCCTTATTTAATACTATTAAGGTACGATTAGTCATCAGGATTTCTATCCAAGATAGGGCTGGATAAAATAAAATATGAAATCAATGGATTTTATTATATCCTATCAATTGTTTGGTGATTGCAGTAATAAACTTAGATACATTCACATCATATCATGTACATTTGTTAGTATAAACGGAAAATTAGTATAAATGAACCAAAAATTTTAAATATATAGGTGGATAAAACCTCTCAGGACACTCTTGCCTGCTTTATTTTTTTTATTTTTATTTTCCTCTCTTATATTAATTAATTTCATTTTTATTTCTTTCTTCCCTTCCATCATTCTCTAATAAAATTCTATTAAATTATAAACTATACTAATATACCTAAAACATGTAATATATATATATATATATATATATATATTATAATATAGTGAATTTATATTATAAAATAGAATTATATTCCAATATATAAATATAAATAAGATTAAATTAAAATAACTAAATTTTTATTTTTTGTTATTTTGAATTTCTTATATTAAAATTCAAATATTATTTATATTGAAATATAATTTCAGTTTTGATAACATAATAAGTTTTTTATTCGAAAAAAATAACTTTCCTAATATAGATATGAGAAATTCTATCCACCTTTATCTCACCTCCTGCATGAGATAATTTTATCCGATCTATGGGTGCGTTTGGGAGTGCCATTTACAAGGCACTTTGCCCTTTGGGCTAAATATTAAGTGTTTGAGAACGAATTTGAAATCCTCTTTAGGCAAAAGTTGGCCTTCTCAAGGCTGAAAGCCCAAGGTAGGTGTGAGGGTGCCTTGGGCTTTTAGGGCGCACATGAAAAAATTTATGTTCTAGAAATTGATTTCTGGCTAGAAATTGATTTCTCAATTTCTATTCCCTGGACAAGTTTTTGAACAAAGAAACCTGTTTGATAACGACTTAAAATTTCTATTTCTGGAACAGAAATCCGTTTGATAACAGAATAAAATTTCTATTTCTAGGAATAAAAATTGATTAGATAACAACATAGGAAATCCTCAAATACAAAATAATAGTCGAAATAATACTAAAACAACATAAAAAATCCTCAAATACAAAATAATAGTCGAAATAATAAGTTGAAAATACAATTTCATGGAATTTCCTATTACATGTACTTACGTTTCCTATTACGTAATGTTTTCTTTCGAAAAATAAACAACGTGGCAAAAAAAAAATCAATTGAAATTCAATTGTAGTGAATATGTCGTTATGTTTTTGCTGAAATTGATTTCACATTAATCAAATAAGTCTAATGATAGCCATGATTATAATAGTCTAATCTCCTAAAAAAAAATCCTAACTTCAAGTCTAATTCCAATTTCTTTTCAAGTTTTGTTAAAAAAATTCTCACCATGTTCAAAAATCGTCACCAATTTTTTTCAAAATTATCAACACTAGGATTATTTATGTTAGAAGTAAGAAGGGTAGATGAGTCTTTATCTATTTTAGGGTTTATTTTTTATGTATATATATTTAACTTTATTGAATAATACGTACACGTTTCTCTTACATGGTATCAGAGCTTAGGGTTAACCCTAGACGACGGAGCAGCCACTCGCCGCCGTCGACTCACCGGAATAGTTGGCTGTCGCCGCCGCTCACCGGAATAGGGTTTCTCTAGCTCGCGCGGCTCGCGCAACTCGCACCGCTCGTGCGGCTCGCGCATCCCGCGCGGTTCGCTCGCGCATCCCGCGCGGCTCGCGCATCCCGCGCGGCTCGCTCGCTCATCCCGCGCGGCTCGCTCGTGCCGCTCGCGCGACTGGGTCTTTCCCACGCCGTTCTGGACTGACAACGTTGCTGCTCTCCTGCTTTTCGCCCATGACGACCCTGTGCTGGTTGGACTTGGTCGTGTAGGTGTGCCGCTTCCTCAGAGAGAGCAGTAGCCTCGGGGGAGGTTGACGACATAGGGTTTCTTATTTGGGAGGCCAACCTGGACCTTCGGCCTCGATTTCTTCTTCTTGAAGCAGTTCTCGTGAACCCCTCCTCGCTGTCTTGAATTGTCGACGCCATCATTGTTGATACCGTGCTTTGACTGGCCATACAGTTTCCCAAATGCTTCAGAAAACTGCGAACCATACTTGGGACCAGTTGATGACGTCTTCCTCTCCCCAAGGAATCTGACAAAGCAGTTCTAAGAACCTAACGCCAGCCAAAGATGATGGCTTTCCTGACTGAAGGGATGAGTTTATGGGTTAGAATTTTCTTTTAATTGATTTGAGACTTGTGATGAAGCAAAATTGCTGCTTGTGTGCAATGCAATTATTTATTTGGTGATTTGAAAATTGTGTGGTAGCTTCTGTCATTTTATATGATAGTGGTAATATTGGGTTATTGAATTATTGAGGCTGAGTTGTTTGACGGAAGCTAAGATCAGAGTTTACTTATTATTATTTGGAAAATGAGTGAACACTCGAAGAGTACATTTGAAGTGGATCCTGAGAAGAATAAGACTGTGATGACTGAGGTGATTTCCTCTTCGTCTAATCGAATTACTGATAGGAAGCTCGCAGGTGGTGCTAACTTCCACCAATGGAAGAAAATCGTGAAGCTTACTTTGACAGGTAGGGATCAACATAGACACTTAACTGAATTTAAGCCCAGGGATGATATAACTTGGGATGGTGTTGATGCACGTATTCTTGGTCAAATACTGAATTCTATGGAGAGTAATGTAGTTGATATGGTAACTCATATTGATACAGTCAGAGAACTATGTGAGTATTTGAATGTGCTATATTCTGGCCAAGATAATTTGTCACGGATCTATGAGCTATCGCAGGAGTTTTATCGATATGAAAGGAAGGGACGCTCTATTACCCAGTGCTTTGCAGACTTTAAAAGATTGTATGAGGAGTTGAATGCCGTTCTTCCTATTTCAGCCGATGTTCAGCAAATGCAACGTCAAAGGGAACAATTGGCTGTAATGGGATTCTTAGGAAGTCTTGGTTCTGAATATGAAACTGTTCGGTCTCAGATTCTTGGAGGAGAGAATATAGCGTCACTCACAGATACATTTGCTCGAGTTCTTCGAGTTTCTCGTGAGTCATCTCAGGATACTACTTCTATGGTAGGGAGTTCAGCTCTTGTGTCTCAGACTCGAACTGGTAGTGCTAATAGGAGTGATGGAGGAAACCGTGGCGGATATAGTGGGCGTGGTGTCCAAGGAGGAGGCCGAGGCATAGGAATAGGGAGAGGTCAAGGTCATCAACATCCTTATGGACAACTCCACATATCTACTGATAATTCGGGAACTACACGAGTTTGTCATTACTGTGGCAAACCTGGTCATATTCAAAAATTTTGCTACAAGCTACATGGAAGACTAGGGCAGCAGCACCAGTTCGCTAATACGGCGTCTAATATTGACTCTACACCACAGTCATCTGAAGATAAGGTAGTGGTTATGTCTAGTGAGGAATATGCTCGGTACCAACAATCTCAAATCTCACAGCCTGTTTCTTCCGCTGCTACTTTGGCACAGACAGGTAATGCTACTGCATGCCTTTCGGCTACTTCTCATCCTTGGATCATTGATTCAGGGGCTTCTGATCACATGTCAGGTCTTTCAGGTATATTTTCCTCTCTTTCTCCATCTTCGTCCATAGTTACTCTAGCCAATGGATCACCTACACATGTTAAGGGAATTGGCACAGTTAACCCAACTCCTTCATTGCCATTGTCATCAGTGCTTTATCTTCCACAATTTCCATTTAACCTCATGTCTGTTAGTAAGTTAACCAAACACTTTCAGTGTTCAGTAACTTTTTATCCCGATTCTTGTCTTTTCCAGGATCTGGCTACGAAGAAGACGATTGGTAGAGGACGTGAGAAAGGGGGGCTGTATGTACTTGAGGATGCTTCTTCAATTGCTTGCTCAAGTGTTGCGTCCCCACATCAAATCCATTGTCGTCTTGGTCATCCTTCTTTACGTAGTCTTCAGAAGTTGGATTCGAGTTTTCAATCTCTTTCTAGTTTAGAGTGTGAGTCATGCCAACTTGGCAAATTACATCGTGCTAGTTATACACCTCGAGTCATTAAACGAGCAGCATCTCCTTTTTCATTAGTTCATTCAGATATTTGGGGTCCATGTCGTGTGGTTTCCAATTCAGGTTTTAGATATTTTGTTACTTTTGTCGATGACTATTCCCGAGTTACTTGGTTATATTTAATGAAAGATCGTTCAGAATTATTTTCTATTTTTCGTGCATTTATATCTGAAATCTATACTCAATTTGGCATGCATGTTAAAGTTCTACGTTCTGATAATGCCAAGGAGTACTTTTCCACATTTTTTTTCTGATTTTATGACTCAACATGGTATACTCCATGAATCTTCTTGTCCTAATACTCCACAACAGAATGGTGTTGCTGAAAGGAAGAATAGACATTTATTGGAAGTTACTAGATCCATGTTATTTGAGATGAAGGTTCCGAAAATCTTTTGGTCTGATGCTGTCCTAACTGCATGTTACCTTATTAATCGCATGCCTTCTTCTGTTCTGCAAGGTGGTATTCCTTTTTCCACTTTGTTTCCTAGTGAACCACTGTTTGTTCTACCACCCCATATATTTGGTTGTGTCTGCTTTGTTCGTGATCATCGACCTGGCGTATCAAAACTTGATCCCAAGGCAATCAAGTGTATGTTTATGGGTTATTCCCGCACTCAAAAGGGATATCGTTGTTATTCTCCATTACTGAGAAAATATTTTATAACAGCTGATGTTTCATTTTTTGAATCCACTCCTTATCATCATGTTCCAATTGCTGTGTCTGAATTAGACGAAGACTTGTGTGTGACCACCATTCGGTCTACTATTTCAACTATATCACAAGTATCTACAGAGAAACCACCTCCTCTCCAGGTTTATACTCGACGTCCTCGTGTCACTACTACTGCTCCCCTTGCTCCTACTGTCCCTACTACGTCATCTTCTGCTCCAGATCCGCCATTAGCCGACCCTCCTCTTGTATCTGATCTTGATCTTCCTATTGCTCATCGCAAAGGTACACGTACTTGCACTCAACATTCTATTGCAAATTTCATTTCTCATTCTTCTGTGTCTCCTACTTTTCGAGCCTTTTTTACTACTGTTGCACAATATCCTATTCCCAAATCTGTCACCGAGGCATTACAAACTTTTGGCTGGAGGACAGCAATGGAAGAAGAATTACAGGCTCTCGAGATTAATCACACTTGGGACTTAGTACCACTTCCTCTAGGCAAAACTGCTATTGGTTGTCGATGGGTCTATGCTGTCAAAGTTAACCTCGATGGTTCTCTTGCTCGTTTAAAAGCAAGACTTGTTGCCAAAGGGTATGCTCAGGTGTATGGGGTTGACTATCTAGACACATTTTCTCCTGTTGCCAAACTTACTTCTGTTCGTATTTTGATCTCTCTTGCTGCAACATATAATTGGCCTTTATTTCAGCTTGATGTTAAGAATGCTTTCTTGCATGGTACTCTTCATGAAGAAGTTTATATGGAGCAACCTCCGGGGTTTGTTGCTCAGGGGGAGTCTGGATTAGTTTGCAAATTAAAAAAATCTTTATATGGCTTGAAACAATCTCCACGGGCATGGTTTGGAAGATTTTCTGAGGTTGTACTGTCTTTTGGGCTATCAAGATGTGGAAATGATCATTCTTTCTTTTATAAACAATCAGGGGGAGGCAAACTATTCTTAATTGTGTATGTTGATGATATTATCATCACGGGAGATGACTTGGTTGGTATAGCTGAGCTGAAAACCTATCTTCAACAACAGTTTCAAACTAAGGACTTAGGAAAATTGAAATATTTCCTAGGAATTGAAGTGGCGCAATCACAAAAAGGTGTTGTTCTGTCACAGCGAAAATATGTCTTGGATTTGCTTACTGAGACAGGTATGTTGGGGTCAAAGCCTCTTGATTCACCCATGGAACAAGGGGTTAAATTAGTTGCTGATGGAGGAGAAACTCTTAATAATCCCGAGAGATATAGAAGACTGGTGGGTAAGCTGAATTATCTTACAGTTACCCGACCAGACATTGCTTTTCCTGTTAGTGTAGTAAGTCAGTTTTTGTCTTCCCCTCGTACATCTCACTTGGATGCAGTTATTCGGATATTGAGGTATTTGAAGAAAGCTCCGGGAAAAGGAATTGTCTACCAAAACCATGGTCATATCAAGGTTGAAGGTTTTTCTGATGCTGATTGGGCTGGGTCTCCAGATGATAGACGATCAACTACTGGATATTGTACCGTAGTAGGAGGAAATTTGGTATCATGGAAAAGTAAGAAACAAAGTGTTGTTGCCCGCTCCAGTGCTGAGTCAGAATATAGAGCCATGGCACAAGTGACATGTGAATTAGTGTGGATTCGACAGTTATTGACTGAGTTAGGCTTTAAAAATTTAGTACCCATGACTCTATGGTGTGATAATAAAGCTGCAGTGCATATAGCTTCCAACCCCGTGTTTCATGAGAGAACAAAACACATTGAGGTTGATTGTCACTTTATCCGAGAGAAGTTGCAAAGTGGAGTAATTCTTCCCAGTCATATTCGAACCGGCGAACAACTTGCAGACATCTTTACTAAATCCTTGGGTAATGGAAGGATAGAATATATTTGTAACAAGCTGGGCATGATTAATATTTATGCTCCAGCTTGAGGGGGAGTGTTAGAAGTAAGAAGGGTAGATGAGTCTTTATCTATTTTAGGGTTTATTTTTTATGTATATATATTTAACTTTATTGAATAATACGTACACGTTTCTCTTACAATTTAAAAATTTATTATCAAAATCTGTATTTTCATCAACACTCTTACAAGAATAATAAGTTCCTTATTAGATCTCCTTTCCTTATAAAAGAAAAATCAGATGAAACCCTAATGATTTGACCTCTTTTTACCGCCTCAATATGAAGTTTATGATTAAAAAAAATAGATAGCTAGATAGAGCCATTGTCTGACATACTATGGAAGAGTAGGTTAAAAAAGACTCGTTAGATATGAATATAATAAGTTGACTATTACCATGCGTGAAATCTCTTGCGTGCAACAAATGAAGCATTGTTCATTCAATTCTCACCATCTGGCCCAATGGTTAAGATTTTCAATCAATATTGATTGAAATGATTATATTAAAAAATCATTAAAATATTTTGGACTAAATTAACTATTTCTATTTCTATTTCAATATTAGTGATCTAAAATATTTTGGACTAAATTCAAAAATTGAGAAAAAAAAAATTCTATTTCTATTTCTATTTCAGAAACTGAGAAGTTAAAAATTTCAGCTTCTGATTTCTTTGATTTCTCTATTTATGGAATATAAATCTGTTTCAAAAATAGAGAAATCAAATTGCGTTATCAAACGGATTTCTGTTCCAAACCTGTTCCGGGGAACAGAGAAACAGAGAAATTGAGAAACATAAATTTTATCATGCGCGCCCTTAGCTTTCTCGGCATACAATGGGGGTATTGTTCATATTTTTATTTTCTTCCAAAATTATCCTTACTCTCTATTTTTCCAGTTTTGCTCTTATCATTTGACTGTTCATCTTCTTCTCCATTGAAGTCGGCCAATGTGTTGCGTGGGGTTGTGAGTGGCCGCTAACGGCTAGATAGAGGTTAGCATGGTCGCAATGGCCTAGGCAACTGTTGCCGGGGGGTGGCATGACCGCCGCACCATCTAGGTCACGGCAAGGTTTGGGTTGCTGACCTCAACTCGACCCAAATTTGGGGAGGCAAGGTCACGTGAGGACCTCACCGCACCTTGGCAACCCAGAATTGGGGTGGCGGGGTCGTGGGAGGACCTTGCTGCCCTCGATCTGGGTCGCGGCGGGGTTGCGCGACCTCACCGCCCCCAGATCTAGATCGCGCGACCTCGCTGCCCTAGATTTGGGTCACGGCGGGGTCGCTGAGAGTCGCTCGACCCTGAGCAGCCTTTGTTGGTGGTCTTTGAGGGTCACTCGACCCCAGGCGGCCCTCCCCAATTGTCTCCAAGGCTACTTGAGTTAGATGTTGGCTGCCGGCAATAGATTTCGATATCTAGTGGCCGCCTGCTCTTGCCGGCCAATTTTTTTATTTTTATTTTAATTATTTTTTTTTATCACAAAAGTCCTTTGTAAATATAATCTCTCCAAACACTATTTTGCTTAAAGGTACCTCATAATGGACTTTTAGATTTCAATTTAGCAACACAGTTTGCATTATGAAAAACCACTTTAACCTAAAGTCCTTTGCATTTTCCCAATGACTTTTTCCAAATGTCCAACCAAACGCATCCTATATCCCCCTTATATTTGACTTTATCATATCTTAAGTAGGCACTAAACAAGATTTGATAAATTTGATCATTTCTTGAATTTTATCCTAATTGCCAAATACAGTTTTAATTATTGCGAGCCCATGTCCACTAATTGATGCAAAACATGGGCCATGGTGCGGGTGGATCTAACGATTGGTTTAGGCAATACAGAGGCCTAATTACGATAAGTAAGACAAATCCAAATTAAGTCAATAATCCTAGCAAAACAGGATTATTAAAGAAATCTCGAGATTATTTTTGCTTCGGTGGACCCTTGATTCAATTCCAAATTTTGACAAACATGAAACCGATAAAATTGATTTTCAAACATTTCGCACGAACAACCAAACTAATGAAACGAATCATTCCCGTGTTGTTAATATCCGCAAAAATAGCGTTTTGCTGATCTAATCATAACTCGTTGCTTCTTAGGCTGTTTCACACTTAAATGCATCAAACCAAATGGAACTTGATTTATTTGGTGGCTTTTGGACCGTCTTAGCCCAAATAATAACTTCTTTCTGGTCCGGCTCTTCTGCGCCATTCTTGGGCCCGACATAAGTTATCTTTATGAGCTCAACCAAAGGAGAACTTTGGAAACAAATAAACTGGTGGGATCACGAAGTGACAATGAAACTATATACAATGGGTATCTCTTTACACATGTAGAATTATACCTAAATAGAATGCGAGTTTGGTTTACTTTTATGAAATTGTATATACCTATCCGGGTAGGGGTATCGATTAGAGTTTTTTTGTGAGACGGCAGTTATTATAAGGTAAAATATGTTATGAGAGAGCTCGTTTGAGATTTTTCATAAAACGAAAATTAGCATGAAGTATACGTGTAATGGGGAATTGATTTGAGACTTTTAATGGTATTAATCCCAATCTTTTACCATGACACTTGCTGCCAACACTTATCAATTTGTATTACCACGGAAAAAGATCCGTGTTTTCGGAAACAAAATAACAATATTATGCTGCAAACACTTAGAAAGTTATTCTATATGTCAAAGGTACGTGCATATTGGATTCTATATTGTCACCCAAAAGCAAGTCATGGCAATCTGTGGCATGTTACAACGGAATCTGTGATTTGTTTGATTTTATGAAAACTTCATGATCGCATAAGTTATGTAGACAAAAGTATTGGCACCTGCATTTGGCTGAACAGAAGGTCATGTCACTCTTCACTTGCTGAGAGATGATTTCACATTTTCGGTTCTTGAAAATCTGCGATGCGATTCGGTTTCGTCCTCCTTGAACCTCGGACAGTCTGAACCCATACTTTTACTCAATTCCTGAAACAAAGAGAAATGGTTCTTTTTCAATGAATGAAAGCTGTCTATATAAAATGACAAAATATGAGGCATGCATGCAAATCTTTCTTTCATTTGCCTTTTTTTTTTTGTGGGGGGGTGGGGGGGATTCTGTCTCTATTGACTCTTTTAGCCACTGAGGCACAGTTGACTATGTGATTTGATTAATTTCAATCACATGCCTATCCACCCTATTGTTGGTTTTTTCTTTGGGTCTGAAGTTTCAGTTTCCCCAAAATTTACTTCTTTTTTTAATGTAGATTCTAGCGCGTAAGAAAGTGGCGACCGTTGATGAGGGAGAAGAACAGAAAGCCCTGTTAAGATAATATGCTGTTGATGACTGTCATTTGTAAGTCAGGCCGACAATGCCGGTTTGCAACCCACAACATGACACTGAAGTAAAATACGAATAATAGTGGAAGAATCCCAATATAACATGACACAACATGTCTAATTTTATGTATTGACACAAATTGATACAAACTAATGCGTTTCAATCACGATTCAATCATTTGAGATTTATAATTATAATTGACATATTTTAGACTGATAGGAGTTGACATGAGTTACACAATATGAAAATGAAAGCCCAACCTAATCACAAGTTTTACTAATTAGGTTCAAACTTGTAATTACACATGCTGGTTGAATTAGTAATCACTTTTGGTAGCTTCATCAAAATAAGGAAAATTAATGAATGGTTAAAATTTTAGGAAAAACAGCTATCTAAAATCCCAAATTATGACACATTTACCTTGATTTTTTTCTATTAAATCAAAAACTCCAAACTTTGCTCACTGTGACATGTCTACCCTATACATTTTCTTGTGACATAAAAAATCCCCCAAACTTATACCTATTTAATACATTATCTTATGTTAAGATTTTAGTAGGTGATTTTTCCAGTCAAAACAACATTGTTTTTATTTCACTTAAACCATGTGGGCGCCATGTCAATACAGTTTACTTTTCTTACTTTATGTAGGTAAATTTTTAACAATGCTCATCGAGGAAACCTTGATGGAAGGTAAATATGTTACACGGGTACAAATTTGGAATGTTTAGTGTCACAGAAAAAAGTTTAGAATAAATACGTCACAATTGTCATAGTTTGAGGTTCCTGATGGCTTTTCCCTTAAATTATATATATATATATAAGTTTACAATGTTACGAGAGGATCAATGAGAAGAGGGATTGTTGTATGTATTAATCGTGGTATTTACAAAGAGATACTTTCATAAGAATATTAATGTCACCAATTTTAAAAAGTCCTATTCTTTCTAACATCATAAGGAAAGTGCCAAAAAAGCCTTGAATCTATTATATTAGTATCAATTCAATTTTAAACTTTTCAATTGGACCAACAAAGTCATAAGCCTTTTGCACTTATGTTAATTAAGTATATCTAGTATTTTTGACCGAAAATCGCTTATATGAACATGGACTGTTCTATGTGGCATGACTGGCGTTAATGTTGATATTTTTACATAATATTTAAATAATATTTTGAATTTATGCATTTTTTATGGTTTTTCCTTCTTCTTTTTTGTGGGATTGAGGGCTAGTAAGGATTGTTGACCATAGGTGAGGGTTGGCGAGCACTAGGTGAGTGCATTATGGCCCTCGCCCTGATGTGGGCGAGGGGCTCACAGGCCCTCATTGGGCTAGGCAACTCTTGCCAACCCTCAACCTCACAAAAAAAAAACAATAAAGAGGAAAATAAAAGAAGCATAAGAATAATAAAAAAAATCAAAATATTATTTAAAAAGTCTATGCCAACGCTGGTTACACCATGACATGGTAGCTAGCATCCACGTTAGTGGTTTCCAGTCAAAATTGACTGGATTGACTTAATTGACACAAATTAAAAAGTTTATGACTAAATTAATTTAGTTAAAGATTTAGAACTGAATTGTTATCATCTTGACATTATTCTTCTGAAATGAAAGGTCATGCATATAATAACCTTGCGTCAAATTTCACAGCATCATGTGACGTGATTGATGAAACCTTTTATTCGCAACAACTAGCTTGAGTCCATAAGCATCATCCTTTTTTAATGATAGTCTTATGTTGGGATGCAACAACAATTGACAATGTCCCACTTTTCTTGTCGTTGATTATATAGATGACTCAAACAATCTCTACATTAAAGAACACATAATGCAAAATGAATTCTTGAAAGGTTAGATCCTCGATATGAAGCCGTCGCTTCACATCATATTGTAGTCTTGATTAAGGGGCGGTTCAGCTTTTAGTTTTGTCTTCAAGGTGGTTACATTTACACGCGATCACATGCTGTACGGAATTGTTCCGAACTGTAAATGAGATGAAAAACGTGAGCTCATTTGTCTTCTGATGGCGGAGAAACTTTTACCGCACAAAAGAGGTTGGTAGAATCTCGATTCAGGTTTGCAAAATAAATCTTATTTCTCTAGTCGGTCGGCTGTGACCTCGATGTCCCATCTGATGCAAGACCTGATTTTATAAGAGCGACAAGCCGTCTGCTCCTCCCATATCATATCCGTTTCTTGAAGAAGGAGTTTGGGGACAAAACTGAGGTAGGTCAAGAACGTACGATCTGGCCAAAGTAGGTCAAGGACGTACTATCTGGCCAAACACGGGCTCAATATTATTCCAGTCTCGATCGTCCGGGGTTTCATATCGAGGGTCATGTCGTGATGCAGTTTTAGCGTGACATTTTCCTTTTCTTTTCAGTAGTTCTTTGTTTTTTTGGCATAGAGGACATCGCGGCATTATTTTAATAGTTTCAGCTCCATCATAGTAGATGATGAGTCGCCCAACCTACTCGAGAGGCTCATGATGCTGATAATCAAACAAGATTTTAATAGTCAATGCAGTGCAAAATGATTATATCAAGCGATATGTAAAAATGACATTAGAGCATCGTCGGAAGAGAGATGATCGGGTCAAAAGCTAATCAATTGCAGCAGCATGGTATGTGCTAATCACTAATCAATGTATTACTTTTGTGGAATGGGCAATTAGCGGAGGAGAAGACTCATCGAAGTGTGATCATACGGTCACCTAACGAACCCACAACTTAGAAATAGAGTTGAAATAACGGAAAATTAGTTGGTGAAAGCACATAAATTGGAGAGTTTTTAGGGTTTATAAAATTCCTTTTGCCTTTTCACGCAATAATGTTGGGTAATAAAGATCCACTTACTGCTTAGTATAGGAGTCCGCCGTCCCTATAAAACAAATAGACAAGCTGTGGAAGCTTGTGTCTTCAATTGGTATAGTATGTTTTTCTTACTTTGTACCCAGCAATACCCTCATCTAGATTATCCAGAGGTCCGGGCAATGACTCTAATGAAGCCTTTTAAAAACTTAGGTTCGTACAGAAAATTAGTTGGTAAAAGTATAGAAATTGGAGAGTTTTTAGGGTTTATAAAATTCCTTCTACCTTTTTGCCTAATAAAGTTAGGTTATAAAGATTTATTTGTCTGAGTTTTACTCATTAAAAAGTCCAATTCAAAATAGTAAGTTAAAATTGGTCAGCTTTTTCTTTTATTACTTCTAGAGGGATATTCATGATGGAAGTATAACATCTCTAAGGGTCTAATTTTCGCTTTTTGTCTATTTATTTCTAAGGGTGTGCAATAGGAACCGCCCGAACCGGGAACCAGTCGGACCGGACCGAACCGGCCGGTTTTGGGCGGTTCCCACGGTAAGCGGTTTTGTTCCCAGTTCCTAATCTTGGAACCGGTGGTCGATCAATCCAGTTCCCGGTTCCCGATTCCAAGTCCTGATTCCAAGGTGGGAACCGAACCGAACTGGACCAACCAGACAGATATATATATATATATATATATATATATAATATGTAAACATCATAACTTATTGCAACTGAAATTGCAATTGAGGTAGGAACCTCATATGTGGCCAAGAGACCATTAAAACTCTTTTTGTTACTCTTTTATTTATAGAGAAAATCTACTTGTTAGTTTCATCTTCTACTCAATGCGGGACTAAGGCTCTAAGAGACCCACAAGACACTTCAAGCCTCCAAGAGTCCCACATCAACTAAACATTCAAAGAGCATAAGAGAGATTTTTTTATAAAATCTAAGCCAAGCACAAGCTTTAATCAAATTGTTCATGGCCTTCATGGTTAAGGTTAAGTGTCAAGTGAAGTTTGAATATTTTGCATGTGGAAACATGTGTAATTAGTTTTGTTGAATCACTCGAGAATCGAATTGGATTGATTGGGCTGGTCTCGAGAATCGAATTGGATTGATTGGGTCGGTTCGGAGCATGATCACTCTTTAGTGCAAAAAAATAGAGTTGATTTTGTTAGACCGGACCGGATTGGAACCAATAGTCTGGTTTGGTTCTTGGTCCTAGGATCAAACGGTCCGGTCTACGATTCCCAATTTTGGGAACCGGTGCTCCCGGTCCGATTCCCAGTTCCACCTACCGGACCAAACCAGGAACCGATCACCCCTATTTATTTCTGCCCCTATTTATTTCTGTCTTTCGAGTTGCTTTAATAACATGTCCTGTCATAATGTCCTTTTTCTCTCCTCCTTTAACTGGAGTAAAAGCAGCCAAAGAATTTTGGGATCGCACTACTCTTCCCATTCAAGGACGAGAACAAGAAAAGTTGTCAATGTCGGAACTTGAAATCGTGATGTTTTGTAGCAAATTCAAATTTCGGCGGGATGCACTCAACCAAAAAATAGTGTTGATTGCGATTTACGTTGGTTAGAGGGTATTGCCCATAGAATTTGACAAATGAGCTCCTATAAAAGCTTGATAACAAAGCGACAGAGGAATCAAGTCCCACACACAGGCACAAAGGCAAATGAAAGAAAGATTTGCATGCATGCCTCATATTTTGTCATTTTACATAGACAGCTTTCATTCATTGAAAAAGAACCATTTCTCTTTTTTTAGGAATTGAGTAAAAGTATGGGTTCAGACTGTCCGAGGTTCAAGGAGGACGAAACCGAACCGAAAATGTGAAATCATCTCTCAGCAAGTGAAGAGTCACATGACCTTCTGTTCAGCCAAATGCAGGTGCCAATACTTTTGTCTACATAACTTATGCGATCATGAAGTTTTCATAAAATCAAACAAATCACAGATTTCGTTGTAACATGCCACAGATTGCCATGACTTGCTTTTGGGTGACAATATAGAATCCAATATGCACGTACCTTTGACATATGAAATAACTTTCTAAGTGTTTGCAGCATAATATTGTTATTTTGTTTCCAAAAACGCAGATCTTTTTCCGTGGTAATACACATTGATAAGCGTTGGCAGCGAGTGTCATGGTAAAAGAATGGGATTAATACCATTAAAAGTCCCAAACTAGTTCCCCATTACACATATACTTCGTGCTAATTTTTGTCTTATGAAAAATCTCAAACGAGCTCTCTCATGACATATTTTACCTTATAATAACTGCCGTCTCACAAAAAAACTCAAATCAATACCCCTACTCGGATAGTAGAGGTGTCAAAATGGGTCATAGACCCATATATGACCCATTTAAATCATAAATGGTTCATATATGAGTCACTTGTTTTTTGAATAAGTTAGTTAAATGGGTTTAACAGCTAAAGACTTAAGATATGTGGGTCTTAAGTAGGTCTTAAGTGGGTCTTAAATGGGTTGGATTTAGAACACATTTTCACCAAAAACCTCACAATCTCTCTCTTCTCTCTTTAACTTTACAAAAATATTTTTTTATAAAAATCGAAATTATAATAATAATTATTTTTTTCTTTCTTCTTCCTCCGGTTGCCGGCACGGCAATGGTTGGCGACCAGCCAGGCGAGCCTCGAGCTTGCCGGTGTTGGGCGAGCTTAAGCTCGCTGGATCTGGCGAGACTCGAACTCGCCGACGTTGGGCGAGGCTCGAGCCTCGCCAGATCCGGCGAAGGGCGAGCTCAAGCTCGCCCGACGCCGGCGAGCCTCAAGCTCGCCAGATCTGGTGAGGTGGAGGCCTCGCCGATGTTCGGCGAGGCTCGAGGCTCGCTAGATCCGGCGAGGGGTGAGCTTGAGCTTGTCGGATCTGGGGAGCCTCGAGCTCGCCAGCATCGGCGAGTCAGGCGAGCTCGACGCTCGCCTGTGGCTAGCCGCCGGCCGTCATTGTGGCCGGTGGTCGGCCAAAGAAGAAGAAGAACAAAATAGAAAAAAGAAAAAGAAAAAGAAAATTATATTTTAAAAAATTAAAATTTAATTTTAAAAATAAAAAAAATTAATTTCGATTTTATAAAATAATTATTTTATAAAATATAAAAATTGTCCATTAAATTTGTGTTGTATAAAACTATTTTAGCAATACCATTTTTTTAAAAATATATATATAAGAAATAAGCTTTCTTAAGTCTAGTTAAATGGGTCGGGTATGAGTCGAGTATGGGTCGAAATATTTATATTAGGCATAAATGGGTTAATGGGTCAATTTGGGTCGGACCATTAATGACCCGACCCAAACCCGACTCGACCCACCCGTTTGACACCTCTACCATATATGTATATACATTTCTATTTAGGTATAATTTTACATGTATAAAGAGATACCCATTGTATATAGTTTCATTGTCACTTCGTGATCCCACCAGTTTATTTGTTCCAAAGTTCTCATTTGGTTGAGCTCATAAAGATAACTTATGTCGGGCCCAAGAATGGCGCAGAAGAGCTGGACCATAAATAAGTTCTTCTTTGGGCTAAGACGGTCCAAAAGCCATAAATCAAGTTCCATTTGGTTTGATGCATTTAAGTGTGAAACAGCCTAAGAAGCAACGAGTTATGATTAGATCAGCAAAACGCTATTTTTGCGGCTATTAACAACACGGGAATGATTCATTTCATTAGTTTGGTTGTGTGTGCGAAATGTTTGAAAATCAATTTTATTGAGTGGTGTCCCAAACTTGGCACGGATGGACACTTAAGTGCCAAAACTTCGAAAAGGTACACTTAAGTGCCAGTTTCGAAGTAAAGTGGAACACTTAAGTGCCACTCCGGCCAAAATCCAGCCAAATTGCTAAAGTGGCAATTTTCCGGCGAGTTGGGTGTAAAACAGCGTCGTTTTGCACGCTGACATGGCAACAAATTGCAAAAACGACGTCGTTTTTGGGTATGATGTGTAAATAATTAATATAAAAATTAATTAAATTAAATTTTAAATTAATTTTATTTAAAATATTCTAAAAATAGAAAAACTAGAAATTTTAAAAAAAAGGGGGGAGGGGTGCTGAAGGGGCAGTTGTAGGTTGAGCACTTGCTGCCGCCACCTCCCTGCCGTCGTCGGGAAGGGCCGGCGACAGAGGGGTGAGGGTCGGTCGAGGTCGCCGGCCTTTGGCCAGCTGGCGGCGAGGACTCGCGAGCCCTCGCCCCAGATCTGAGCGAGGGCTCGCAGGCCCTTGCCGCGGACCCCTGGCTAGGGCCCAGCGACCTCGGCCGATGGTCCCCCCACCGTTGCTGGCCCTTCCCGGCGACGGCGGGGAGGCGGCAAGGGCCATGACCCTCACCTAGATTTGGCGAGGGCTTGCGGGCTCTCATCGCCGGTCGGTCGGGGGTCTGTGACCTCGGCCAATCCTCCCCCCTTCGTCGTTGACCCTTCTCGGAGACGGCGGGGAGGCGATGAGGGCCTGCGAACCCTTGCCCAAATTTGGGGCGAGGGTCGCGGCCCTTGCCGCGATCCGGTGAGGGCTCGTAGCCCTCGTCGCCGATCGGCCGGGGTCGGCCCTTCCCGACGGCGGCGGAGGCGGCGGCGACGCGCCAGCCTCAACCGCCTCTCCCCCCCTTTTTCTAGTTTTTAAATTTTTAGTTTTTAAATTTTTAGAATATTTTAAATAAAATTAAATTTAAATTAAATTAAATTAAATTTATATATTAATTATTTACACATCATACCCAAAAATGACATTATTTTTGCAATTTGTCGCCACGTCAGCATGCAAAACGACGTCGTTTTGCACTCAACTCGTCGGAAAATTGCCACGTTAGCAATTTGGCCGGATTGGCACTTAAGTGTTCCACTTTACTTCGAAACTGGCACTTAAGTGTACCTTTTCGAAGTTTTGGCACTTAAGTGTTCCTCCGTGCCAAGTTTTGGCACTTGAGCTGTTCTTCTACCCAATTTTATCGGTTTCATGTTTGTCAAAATTTGGAATTGAATCAAGGGTCCACCGAAGCAAATATAATCTCGAGATTTCTTTACTAATCTTGTTTTTCTAGGGTTATTGACTTAATTTGGATTTGTCTTACTTATCATAATTAGGCCTCTGTATTGCCTAAACCAATCGTTAGATCCACCTACACCATGGCCCATGTTTTGCACCAATTAGTGGACATGGGCTCGCAATAGTTAAGACTGTATTTGGCAGTTAGGATAAAATTCAGGATATGATAAAATTTATCAAATCTTGTTTAGTGCCTACTTAAGATATGATAAAGTCAAATATAAAAGAGATATATGGTGCGTTTGGTTGGACTTTTGGGGAAAATCATTGATAAAATGCAAAGGACTTTAGGTTTACTGTGTTTGCTAAATTGTAATCTAAAAGTTCATTATGAAATACCTTTGAGCAAAATAGTGTTTAGAGAGATTATATTTACAAAGGACTTTTGTGATTAAAAAAAATAATCAAAATAAAAATAAAAAAATTGGCTGGCAAGAGCAAGCGGCCGCCGGCAATCGAAATCTGTCGTAGGCAGCCGACATCTAACTTAGGCAGCCTTGGAGAAAATTGGGGAGGGCACCCGGCAACCTTAGAGACAATTGGGGAGGGCCGCCTGGGGTCGAGTGACCCCCAAAGACCATCGGCGAAGGCCACTCGGGGTCAGGCGACCCTCGGCGACACTGCCGCGACCTAGATCTGGGGCGGCGAGGTCACATGACCCAGACCCGGGGGTGGTGAGGTCGCGCAACCCTACCACGACCCAAATCTGGGGCGGCGAGGTCACGCAACCCAGATCCGGGGGCGGCGAGGTCGCGCAACCCTACTGCGACCCAGATCGGGGGTGGCGAGGTCCTCGCACGACCTCGCCACCCCAGATTTGGGTCATCGAAGGCGGTGAGGTCCTCCCATGACCTTGCCTCCTCAGATCTAGGACGCACTGAGGTCGGCAACCCAAACCTTGCCACGACCTAGATGGTGCGGCGGTCACGCCACCCCCCGGTGACAGTTGCCTTGGCCACTGCGACCATGCCGACCTCTATCTAGCTGTTAGCGGCTGCTCACAACCCCGCGCAACACGTTGGCTGACTTCAATGGAGAAGAAGATGAACAATCCAATGACGAGACCAAAACTGGAAAAATAGAGAGTGAGTAAGGATAGTTTTGGAAGAAAATAAAAATATGAACAATACCCCCTTGTATACCAAGAAAGCTAAAAGCCTAAGGCACCCTCACACCTGCCTTGGGCTTTCAGCCTTGAGAAGGCCAACTTTGGCCTAATGAGGATTTCAAATTTGTTCTCAAACACTTAATATTTAGCCCAAAGGGCTTTGAGTGTCCAAAGTGCCTTGTAAATGGCACTCCCAAACGCATCCATAGATTGGGTAAAATTATCCCATGCATAAAGTGAGATAAATGTGGATATGATTTCTCACATATATATTAGGAAAGCTATTTTTTTTAATAAAAAGCTTATTAAGTTAACAAAATTGAAATTATATTTCAATATAAATAATATTTAAATTTTAATATAAGAAATTCAAAATAACAAAAAATAACAATTTAGTTATTTTAATTTAATCTTATTTATATTTATCTATTGGAATATAATTCTATTTTATAATATAAATTCACTTTATTATAATATATATATATATATATATATATATATATATTACATGTTTTAGGTATATTAGTACATTTTATATTTAATAGAATTTTATTAGAGAATGATGGAAGGGAAGAAAGAAATAAAAATGAAATTAATTAAAATAAGAGAGGAAAATAAATAAATAAAAACAAAGCAGGCAAGATTGTCCTGAGAGGTTTTTACCACCTCTATATTTAAAAATTTTGGTTCATTTATATTAATTTTCCATTTTTACTAATAAATGTACATGATATGATGTAAATGTATCTAAGTTTATTATTGCAATCACCAAACAACAATTGATAGGATATAACAAAATCCATTGATTTCATATTCTATCTTATCCAGCCCTATCTTAGATAGAAATCATGACGACTAATCGTATCTTAATGGTATTAAACAAGGATAATCTAATACTAGAGGTTCGCCAACCAAGAGAGGAGGGAAAAAAAAAGATGATAATTAGAGGGTTTCTTAGTCTAAATTATGAAATATTGATTCAATTCATGCAATCACAATTCCCCACATTTCTATATTTATTCATTCATAATAAGTTTGATGCATTTTCTCTTTCTTAATGATAGCAAGAAGCACGCTTCCAAAAGGTAATGAAGGTATGTAAAAGTTTTCCTCGGGCCGAACAGAGACTAGTCCTCGAGTGCAAACTGTAAAGGCAGAAGGCAGCTTGATTCCTCATTAATCAATCTTTCTTTTTTATGATTAAATGAACCCCTAGAGTTCTGTATTTAGTACATCCCGAGCTTTTTCAAGTGGAGTCATCCAAGAAGATCCACGAAATTGAAATGATCTCGAATCTTTTTTGATCAAATGCACAATCCAAACATTGAATTAAAAAAGTGGATCAACTTCAGCCTCCGTCGGTCATCACCAAAAAGCTAGTTTGATAATGGAGCCAAACCCTAACTAAACAAATAAAAATTAGCTGGTCCTCAATAAAATAAAGTCTTCAGTTAGCTGCGTATGGCCTGGCTTGTAGCCCTCTTGCTATTATCAACAAACTAAGAGTATATCAACACAGAGGGATGTCAGCTAAGGCAGATCTCCATAATTTATAAATTAAGTCAAATAAAAACTTTGGGACATGATGCAGCCTTGAGTATTATTATTTGTGTATTTATATATTAGAGCCAATTAAAGCAGCAGTCACGAGTTGAATATGTATGACTAAAATATACTATATCTTATTGTTGATAGTGAATATATAATTCTTGGTGCAAGATAAGATGCTTTTGGAATTTTTCCCCCCACAATATACTTTTGGAATTTGAATATGCATTAATAATGACTAATATATCTCTAAACCAAGGTGCTCAAAGGCTAGCAAAACCCTTCTGTTGATTTGTCCTCTGGGGATCGAGGGGAGATATTAATCGGGCCCATGTGCATGAGTTTGAGTACAAAGACGTGTGGTCAGTGCCTAAAAGCTTTAAAAAATTAACCAAAAAAAAGAAAATAAGACATTTTAATATAATTTATTATCCTCTTCAAATGAGCTGTAATTGTGCCTTCCGATTTTCATATCATGTAAAACTTTATCATTATTTAATATTGATTGAGGTGGAAAGACTATATTAGACTTTTACACATATTTACAACTAAAGTGGAAAATTTTAAAAATTTATGATTGAATTGATATTTGTATAATAACTTTAGTAATAATAAGGTAATTTTTTCAATCTAATGAATGTTTTAAAAATGGGAATATGAGTGTAGGGAAGGGACCACGATGAATTGAAGAGTACATGTTTGGTAATGGACCACTCAGGCCCCGTTTGGTTCAGCATTCCCAAGTGGCTTTCAGCCCTGAAAGCCCCTTGGGAAAAAATTTAGGTATTTGGTTAAGCATTTGGAGGTGTCCTTGGCCAAATGCTTGCATTTGAAATGCAAGTCTACCTATACTATTCATCCGTTGACTTTTTTCTTTTTTTTTAAACCGATCATCTTCCCCACACCCCAACCGCCATTGATCAGTGACGGAGTTTTCATCGAATTTTATTTTTATTTTAAAAAAAAATAATAAAAACCCTTTGCAAATGTTGGGTTCGCCTTTTTTGTTGTTGTTATTTTTATCTTTTGACAATTAATAGCCCAACTTTTTATCAATACACTAGAATGATCATTAATTAACGAAGATGATTAATACTACAATAATTTTAAAAAATTATTCAAAGTTGAAAACAAACCTAAAAGAACCATAGGCCAAAAGTTGAGCTTTGCATCTAATCTATAATCAAATTCTTTTTAATATAATTTTTAAATAAATTTACTAATATATATCTTTTACACTACTCTCAACATGAAAATGTAAAAGGTTATATAGTCATTGTTTCTTTTTTGCAATTTTAAATATACTAAAACTAAAAAACTTAATTTGGTCACACTAAAGGTCTTTTTAAATATATGTTTACCAAACAGTATTGCATTTCCCTAAAGCACTTTTCAGTTATAATTTACCAAACAGTCTAACATTTTAGAAAACCTATTTACCTCAAAGATATTTGCATTCTCTTAAGGGCATTTCCTCAAAGCTAAACCAAACGGGCCCTAGAGTGACAAGGAGAATGAATACATTTAATATCGACAATGGTGGTAGGTGCCCTAATCAGCACGAGTAGCAGCCCAATGAGTCCAAATTTGGCAATTTTATAAGTTCATTTACACCCCAATAATTTTCCAGATCAGGAAGATTTGATTTGTGAAAATAGGAGATGGCAATGTCCTTTTCTTTCCTTGGGCCACAATTAGAAGATGACAAGTTGATTTCGTCACCTTTAATTTTAGTTGGCCACATTGTCGGACGTCCCGTGTTTGAATATTCTCAGATCCCCATGTTGCGGAGATCGAGACTAAATATATCACTCTGGATGTAATTATGATAAAGATTAAACTAATTAAATTATTGAGCATAATCATGTCATTTCGATCTAGTTAATTTAACAACACATAGTATTTTGTTGTTCGAAAACTTATCGTCATTATTTAGGCAATGACATTGAATTTATGACACACCCACAAAAGTTTATTCGAACTAATTTTGGTGCATACTTATCGTCACCCAACATCTTTTTTTATGGATGATATTTTTTCACATTTGAGACTTTTATTCTCTAGGAATGGTTTACTAGGTAAGTTAACCAGCATTATCTTGAAAACTATCTAACATTTTAGGATTTCCGGGTGAAGAAAAAGAGGCCGTTTTGGGTGAGCTTATTTTAATATATAAATTATCTAATAAGCCCTACCTAGCAAAAGTAAAAATTTTAATTTGTGAAGAAGTATAGAAAATTCGTGGTGACTCCAAATGCTTAATTTAATATGCTTTTAAAAATTTCAAGTGTTTAAAATGTTAAAAAAAAGAGGCTCAAACGCTTAACTTCCAAAGTAAAATCAAAAGGCCAAAATCCAAGTCAAATAACAACAAAATCCATGTTTTCCTTCCCAGATTGTTGAAAGTTTGGAACTCGTTATCAAGAGATAATAAAATTATATATATATATATATATATATATATATATATATATATATATATATATATATATATAAATTCTCTTTTATATGTGTGTATATATATTCTCTTATTCAATGTTCCCATGCGCAGGCGGCAAGCTCAACCACTCTTGGTTGACGTAGATCTGCCCACATTTTTCACGCCTCCTTTTTTTGACCGGTTGTCCTTTCATAATACACTCCCCCTTCCTTCATTGTCTCTAACTATATTTCTCATAATAAACATCCATAAAAGGAAAATCTATCAATTTCTCACTTTTTTTTTTTTTTATAGGGATAAGTGCTGCAGAAGTTTTAAAACTTATTACGAAAATGCATTTGAGTCCTAAAACTTGTAAAAAGTGCATTTAAGTCCTAAAACTTGTCAAAATGTTTCAATCGAGTCCTAAAATCGACGTCGTCTAATTTCTTAATGGAAAAAGCTGACGTGGCCCCCGTGTGGCTTTTTTTAATCGTTTCTCTCTCATCCGTTGCGAATAGTTAAAAAGAAAATGCCACGCATGGAAAATGACGTCGTGTCCTCCTTTCTTCTTCACCATCGTGTTACCTCCCCCTCTGTCTATACTTCTTCTTCACCGTCATATTCCCCCTCCCCCCTTCGTCTCTACGTCTTCTTTCGTTATTCCGAGTGTGCCTTAAGCCCCAAATCAAATTCGTCTGAACCTTAAGCCCCAAATCAAAGCAATACTAGCCGTGATATGACATCCAAAAAACAGATGGTCCATGGAATTAGGCATCTCATTGCAAAACGCACAAGAACCACTGTCAATTTTGCCATACGACAATAAGAGAGCTTGAGTGAGAAGTTTGCTTCTAGCCATAATCCAGAGGGGTTTGATTAAGGGCTTACATTTGTTTTGATGCTTGCAAGAAAGGTTTTTTGGCTAGATGTAGGAAGATCATTGGATTAGATGGATGTTTTTTTAGGGGTTTGATCAAGGGCGAGTTGTTATGTGCTGTAAGAAGGGATGTCAACAATCAAATGTATCCAATGGCATGGGCAGTGGTAAGAATCGAGAATAAGGACACATGGACTTGATTTATTGAATTGTTGAAGTCAAACCTCAATATGTGTAATGGTGACGGATGGGCTTTGATAAGTGACCAACAAAATGTATGCTTTTCTTTCTGTTTTCATTTGTAAATTGATTGTGACATTACAATGCTTTTATTTCTATTTTCATATATATTTTCTTTTTTTGGGTATTTGTCAGGGTTTCATCTAATCTGTAGCTGAAATTTTGCCAAATGCAGAGTATAGGATGTGTGCAAAGCACATATATTCCAACTTGGGTAAACAATACAAAGGAAAACATTTAATGAGACAATTTTGGAGATGTGTCAAGAGTAATAATATGTTAGATTTCGAGGTGTATAGACAGAGGTTGAAGGAAATGACTCAGGAAGGTCATGATGATTTATTCCGTATTAAGCCAAAACATTGGTGCAAAGCCTTATTTGACATCAAGATTAAATGTGATATTGTTGATAATAATCTCAACGAAGCTTTCAATGGCAGGTGTGTGGAAGCTAGGTGCAAGGCCATTGTGAGTATGCTGGAGGATATTAGAATCATGGTTATGAATATAATGCATACTTAGAGGGATTGATGTGCTAGGTGGACTAGAAATTATGGTCCAAGGATTATGCATAAGATACATGAGAATACAACTGCTAGTAGGTATTGCCATTTAATATGGAATGGAGATGAATGATATGAGATTACGGAATGTGGTGACAAATATGTTGTTGATTTGAATTTAAAAACTTGTTCTTGTAGAGCTTGGGAACTTAGTGGAATTTCATGTTGCCATGTCATTTGTGCAATACACCAAAAGAGAAATGACTCGACTGACTATCTAGCTGAGTGCTTCAACAAGGCAAAGTATTTAAGTGCTTATCAATTAATGATGCCTACAATGAGAGGACAGAAATTTTGGAATAAAGCCAATAAAGAAGCTCCTCAACCCCCACCAATGAAGAACATGCTTGGTAGGCCAAAAAGGAGTAGAAGAAAGCAACCGATTGAGCTTGTAGGAGGTGATAGAATTAGGGGTGAGCGCGGTTCCCGGGTAGAACCGGGAACCGGAGAACCGAACCGGAGGTTCCGGTTCGGTTCCCGGTTCTTAAAGGACCAGTTCCGGTTCCCGGTTCCATTTTTCCGGGAACCGGTCGCGGAACCGGTTTCGGAACCGGTTTTGGAACCCCCTCCCCTGCTCACCTCACATCTATTGCTCTGCTCTTGACTCTTGAGTCCCGACTCCCGAGTCCCGACCCTCTGAAACTCTCACCGAACGACGCTCGCCCTGAAGGCCGCCGCCATCAGACGCCAGTCGCGGAACCGGTTAGGGTTCCAAAAGGAACCCCCTTCCTTGCTCACCTCACATCTATTGCTTTGCTCTTGACTCTTGAGTCCCGACTCCCGAGTCCTGACCCGGGACGCCCTCCCCGTATGTTATAGTTTTTTTTATAACGTGCGCGTATGTTATAGTTTTTTTTGGTAATGTGCGTGTACGTTATATTTTTATTTTTTTTGTAACGTGCGCGTACGTTATAATTTTTTTTGGTAACATGTGCGTACATTAGATTTTTTTTTTTTGGTAACGTGCGTGTACGTTATATATATATACATTATATTTTTTTTTTCGGTAACGTGCGCGTACGTTATAGTTTTTTTTGGTAACGTGCGTGTACGTTATTTATTTTTATTTTTTTGGTAACGTGCGTGTACGCTATAGTTCAAATCTGAAAAAAAAAAAGAAAAAAAAAAAAGAACTTGTTGGAACCTGGAACCGACCCTGGAACCTGTGACAGGGTAGGTTCCAGGTTCTCGGTTCTAACGGGTAGGTTCCAAGTTCCTCATTTTGAGGAACCTGTACCCGAGGGTAGGTTCCAGGTTCCAGGTTCCAGACGGAACCGAACCGGAACCTGGAACCGCTCACCCCTAGATAGAATGACTAAAGAAGGTAAGCAAATGACTTATTTTGCTTGCAATGTGGTTGGACATAACTGCAATGGATGTCCTTTAAAAAAGGTATTTCCTCAACTAACTGATCATCTTGATGCTGGGCATGTCACTTTAACATGTTGCCAATCAATGCTTAATATGTGCTTCTCAGGCCAATGTCCGGGCCAATGTATATACATCCAATGCTCATGCCAATGCAAATACAGCTGAAGCTCATGCTCAATCTCAGGCTAATTCCACTGGACCAAGGCTCGGAAAAAGACAAGTAAGTTGTCATCTAACAATTATTGTAAGTTTTATATGTCAAGATTCCAATTTAGTAATTATGAATATATATTCAGGCTAAAGCTAAAGTAACGACAAGTGTAACTGAAGAATGATTCGAAAGCCATGCCAATGCTTCTGCAAATGCCAATTCAATAGGAGACAATAGTGAGCATATTAATGCTTCTGCTCAGGCTAGTGCAGATGTAAGAGGGCGTAGTGCTTGTGCAAATGTAAGAGAATGTAGTGCCACTGCTTCTGCTCAGGCTAGTGTTGATATTAGAGGATGTAGTGGTGAGGCCAATGCTTTTAGTAAAGTTCGTTTTGATCAAGGGGAAGGCATTTATTGTGCATCGGCCAATATAATGGCTAAGCATAGACCTAAAAAAATTCCGGTGAGTAATACCTCAATCCCCAAGCATACATGTAATGTGACTACATTTTCATGTTGAATGAATTTTTTTATCATTTCAGTTTAAAAGACCTGCAATTGAAAATGACATGATACAAAGAGAATCACAAACCAAGAGGATGAAAATGGCAGGGTTGAGTGTTGACGCAAATCCTATGACAAACCTTCATATTCTCAAGGTGAGTAATATTTTTAAAATTATCTAATAGCAATTGCCTATCTCCTTAAGCTAAAAACATGCTCGTTCCTATGTAGCCTAATACAACTGGTGCAAGAATCTTTAACCTACCAGACAAAGGGGTAGTTTCAAGAGCTACATCAACAGCAAAGGTACATTCCCAAGTCAGTGTACAACTTCAGTCATATCATGTATCGGCAGCTCTTCGAAAACACATTGCAGTGACGCGAAAGCCACTATTACAACCCAAGGCCAGTTCCTAACCTCAGTCATCTCATGTAACAGTAGCTCCTCCAAAGCACATTACAATGAAGCCAAAGGCACTATCACAACCTGAGGCCAGTTCCCAGGATCAATCATCTCAAGCTACAATAACTCAGAAGCATCTTGGTTTAAAGCGAAATGCACCATCACAACCCCAGGCAAGTTCACAACCTCAATCATCTTGTGCAACATTAGCTCCTCGAAAGCATGTTGTGATGAGGCCAAAGCCACTATTGCAACCTGAGGCTAGTTCCCAAGCTCAGTCATCTCAGGTTACAATAGCTCAAAAGCATCTTGGTTTAAAGCGAAAGGCACCATCACAACCCCAAGCGAGTTCCCAACCTCAATCATCTCATGCAACATTAGTTCCTTAAAAGCATGTTGCAACGAAACCAAAGCCACTATCGCAACTTGAGGTCAGATCCCAGGCTCAGTCTTCTCATGCTACAACAGCTCCTAAAAAATACATTGCGGTGAAGCCGAAGCCACTATTGCAACCTAAGGCCAGTTCCCAGGCTTAGTCATCTCATGCTACAACAACTCCTCCAAAGCCTATCATTGCGAGACCATATATAAGGAAAATCGTCAGAATTATGAATCAAGTGAAGGCTGAACCTATTGGACCACCGGAGACCATCATATATGGATTGATATGTTTGCAGAAATTAGTGTTGTTAGGTGAATTTATGTTAATTATTAGCTGGTTTTCTGTATGAGACATGTAGCGTTTGTGCATAGGACCTTTTGTGCACTAAAAGTGCATATTTTGTTGAAAAGAACCGTTTATACATTGAAAGTGCAAGCATTTTGTTGAACAAAACCTTTTGTGCACTGAAAATGTAAGCATGTTGCTTTGTTAATGAATTGTGTTTCAATGAGTTCTGTGGGATGCTTGGTTTTGGTTTGGATAATGCACAAAAGTGGTTACTCTTCAGGATTGTTAATAGGTGATTATTGAAATTGGCCATGAAGAATTTTCATTCTTCCAATACTTTTGTCATCTTCTTTCCCATACATTTTTCTCGAGTCTCTCAAGGGCATTAATGGTAACTGATACCACCACCTCTTATTGCTAATTTTTCATTTTAGATGATGGGGTTTTGCTCTATGTGGTCTCTGTGGTCTGCATTGGATGATTCATGGAAGATTTGATTAAGTAACTTAGGTATTGTAGCCGACTGCTTTGATTTCACTTGGTTTTTGACACATTCCATTTGAGGTAAGCTCGTTATTAAAATCATGAAGAAATCACCAATTACCAATCTCGATTGCATAATAAGGGAGTTGTCACCTTTTTTTGAAGTTCCAAATTTATTCTGGTGGCAATAGCTCATATAGTGCTATTGAGAAGCACACAAATCAAACAACATTTTTCAATGCGAAAGTAATTTATCGCATGGCAAGCAATCGGTCTTGCAAACTACAGACTCACATAAGATTTCATTCCCATCTCAATTATCCACAACTAGTGTTCAAACTTACAAACTTAGAAACAAAGTACTATGGAAGACTTAGAAAATTCCCACCAACTTTCACATTACATATAACCAATACAGCAATATAACACATGCATAGAATGAATGCCGATTGATTTAGCATCATTCCTTTCTTTACTCGTGCAAGCTCCTCCTTTAAACGTCTATTTTTCACCTTTTGAGTATTTATTTCAGCTAGCAATGAGCTCACATCGACTTCGTCATGCCTCGATTGGCTTGATTCACACAATACTTGATTTCTTTCAAGGAGGTCAACTATCATGTTCCTCACATGATCTGGTATCTTTGGATCAACTCACATGAAGAAATTGCAGCAACTTGGACTATCAAACTTAGCACATCCATGGAACATTCTTCCTGCGTTTTTCCTTGTCTTTGCCATAAGAATTGGCCATTGAAGACCACAATAACATGTTGGCTCCAAGTTGACCTCATTATGAGTTACGCCACTTGATTCAGATGTTGGTGCCCTCATTCTTCTGGGCTTCGTATTATAGGAACCTAATAGAAGTATATTAACTATATTATGATTCCTTCATAATATCTTCATATAAGTAACTTATGCATAATGCAATGTGTTTACTTGAGAGATTTATGAGATGTTTTCAATCTCAAAAAAACATCTCTCTTTTCATATGCACTGGATGAATAGACAACCATAACTTACTTTATATGGCATCAATGTTATAATTTGTCACTAGTATTGGAGAATGGAAAACAACAAAATGCTATAATGCAGAGAGCGATACTTGCGTGAGGAGGAGTCGCCATCGCCGTCGCTGACCCTGTCGTCGTCCCCGATGCCAATCGCTTCGCCGCTAAGATGTCGAGACTCCCGCAAGAGAGATCTTCACACGAACTCGCAATCGTCAAAAGGAAAGAACACGAACTCACGACGAGCGTCGAATTCGAGGTCAATGAACTCCAAATAACGATGGGCGTCAAACTTTAACTTGGGAGGGGACCCAAATCTCAAGAGAATTGCATATCGTCAAATTTGATTTGGGGCTTAGGGTTCGGACAAATTTGATTTGGGGCTTAGGGCACACTTGGAATAGCGAAAGAAGACGTAGAGACGGAGGAGGGAGGGGGAACACAACGGTGAAGAAGACGTACAGACGGAGGGGGAGGTAACATGATGATGATGAAGAAAGGTAGACACGACGTCGTTTTGCATGCGTGGCATTTTCTTTTTAACTATTGGCATTTTCTTTTTAACTATTCGCAACGAAGGAGAGAGAAACGATTAAAAAAAGCCATGCGGGGGCCACGTCAGCCTTTTCCGTTAAGAAATTAGACTGCATCGATTTTATGACTTGATTGAAACATGTTCACAAGTTTTAGGATTTAAATTCACTTTTTGCAAGTTTTAGGACTCAAATGCATTTTCGTGAAAAGTTTTAGGACTTCTGCAGCACTTACATTTTTTATATACCAAAAGACAGGAGAAAAAGCCTGTCATTCATGTGCTTCTGCCATAGCAAATTTCTTCATGATGGAGTATAAAACTATAAACTAAAGCAGCCTGGATCTCGATATAGAATTAATACATGGAAGAGATCTTTTGTACAGGGATAAGGGATATTCTTGTAGATCACGTAGTATTATTGTGTGTTATGATCAAGGGATATTTTTTCAGCTTTTACGAACCAAATTAAATCATAATTTTAAGAAGCTTAGACGTATTTGAGTCCACCTATATATACGATGTAGAATAATAGGAGCGCCTAGAGAAAATAGTTGAAAATTATTAAAATGGAGGGAGAAGCAGGATAGCAATAATAGGAGAAAGTCGGAGCAAAGACTGTAAATGAGATGAAAACCGTGAGCTCATTTGTCTTGTGATGGCTGAGAAACTTTTACCGCACAAAAGAGGCTGGTAGAATCTCGATTCAGGTTTGCAAAATAAATCTTATTTCTCTAGTCGGCCGGCTGTGACCTCGATGTCCCATCTGATGCAAGACCTGATTTTATAAGAGCGACAAGACATCTGCTCCTCCCGTATCATATTCATTTCTTGAAGAAGGAGTTTTTTTTTTTCGCTCTTGAAGAAGGAGTTTGGGGACAAAAGGTAGGTCAATAACGTACAATCTGGCCAAAGTAGGTCAAGAACGTACTATCTGGCCAAACACGGGCTCAATATTATTCCAGTCTCGATCGTCCGGGGTTTCATATCGAGGGTCATGTCGTGATGCAATTTTAGTGTGACATTTTCCTTTTCTTTTCAGTAGTTCTTTGTTTTTTTGGCATAGAGGACATCGCGGCATTATTTAAATAGTTTCAGCTCCATCATAGTAGATGATGAGTCGCCCAACCTACTCGAGAGGCTCATGATGCTGATAATCAAACAAGATTTTAACAGTCAATGCAGTGCAAAATGATTATACCAAGCGCTATGTAAAAATGACATTAGAGCATCGTCGGAAGAGAGATGATCGGGTCAAAAGCTAATCAATTGCAGCAGCATGGTATGTGCTAATCACTAATCAATGTATTACTTTTGTGGAATGGGCAATTAGCGGAGGAGAAGACTCATCGAAGTGTGATCATACGGTCACCTAACAAACCCACAACTTAGACATAGAGTTGAAATCACGGAAAATTAGTTGGTGAAAGCACATAAATTGGAGAGTTTTTAGGGATTATAAAATTCCTTTTGCCTTTTCACGCAATAATGTTGGGTAATAAAGATCCACTTACTGCTTAGTATAGGAGTCCGCCGTCCCTATAAAACAAATAGACAAGCTGTGGAAGCTTGCGTCTTCAATTGGTATAGTATGTTTTTCTTACTTTGTACCCAGCAATACCCTCATCTAGATTATCCATAGGTCCGGGCAATGACTCTAATGAAGCCTTTTAAAACTTAGGTTCGTACAGAAAATTAGTTGGTAAAAGTATAGAAATTGGAGAGTTTTTAGGGTTTATGAAATTCCTTCTACCTTTTTGCCTAATAAAGTTAGGTTATAAAGATTTATTTATCTGAGTTTTACTCATTAAAAAGTCCAGTTCAAAATAGTAAGTTAATAAGCGAAAAAAAATTGTGTGTACATATATATACACACACGAATGATATTTTAACATTGTCAAGATCGTGTGCCTTATAGTTAAGTAAGGCGAGATATTTTAACGTTGTCGATGGATGATTATTTTTAAAAATTGGTCAGCTTTTTCTTTTATTACTTCTAGAGGGATATTCATCATGGAAGTATAACATTTCTAAGGGTCTAATTTTCGCTTTTTGTCTATTTATTTATGTCTTTCGAGTTGCTTTAATAATATGTCCCGTCATAATGTCCTTTTTCTCTCCTCCTTTATCTGGAGTAAAAGCAGCCAAAGAATTTTGGGATCGCACTACTCTTCCCATTCAAGGACGAGAACAAGAAAAGCTATCAATGTTGGAACTTGAAATCGTGATGTTTTGTAGCAAATTCAAATTTCGGCGGGATGCACTCAACCAAAAAATAGTGTTGATTGCGATTTAGGTTGGTTAGAGGGTATTGCCCATAGAATTTGACAAATGAGCTCCTATAAAAGCTTGATAACAAAGCGATAGAGGAATCAAGTTGTACAAATGGCAATCGGAAATCTTGAGAACAAGTCCAGTCAATTTTAAACTCAGAGATGGATTATTAAATGAAACCTCAAACTTGTCCTCACTAGAGGTAATCATTAGGAGGTTCGAAAGTTAACATATTGTCTGAACCTATTTATTGCATAAAATTATATCAAAACATACAGGTCAAGTTAGTCAAAGCTATGCTCATGCAAAAGATGGGGATCGAATTTCTCATGTATGAGCTTTGTCAAGGTATCTCCATTTAGTTCTCGAGCCTGCTGGTCGAGCTGGTCACCCACTCATTAATCACCTCTAGCCTTCACACATTAAAACTAAAAATAGAATTATTTTTTATCTTTGAATGTTTATGGACGCTAAAAAGAAAGAAAGAAAAAAGAAAGTTCAATTACATAATCACTTAGAGTAATCTGGAAGAATTATATATCTTAGTAATGCGAGTACATAACATTTGGGTTTGGATATCTACCAACTAATAAATCTCTAATCTGCCCCAAAGTTTATGGAGTTCTCTAAACATTGATTTAAAAAGATGTCTTGTAATTCGAATCCAAGAGTCTAATTATACCACTATAAAATTTGGGCTAATTGAAACTCCATTATTTGGCCCGACTAAAGTTTCCATAAGAATCATGCCTTCCTCCATTATTTGTTGGAGGATCTACAATATTTTAATTGACGGGTTCTAATCATGGACATTATTTGTGTTTATTATTAGTTAAATTTGCAAGAAGTGATGTTAATGTGTGTAACCCTAGTGATCAGAAAACTTTTTTGGAAAAAATATACTCAAATAGGAGACAGAGAAAAAATTGTCCTTAACGTTTTCCTTCTCCCAATTATAAAGGGTGAAAAATTTTATTTGTGTTGTCGGCTAGGGCTAAAGTTTCAAGTTGCCCTTTATTTATAATTTTCCTCCCTTCGTTTTCAGTGATATTTGATTTTGATTGAGTGATTTGAGCTTTCCCTTGAAGGTAAGCTAGACTCCAGAGACCAAATCAATCAATTTTCCCTCTCTTCAATTACTTCTAATCCCTCCATTTTTTCCACTGGCTATTTCTTTGACATTTGCTTCCCCCTCCCCCACCACGAGCTGAGCACCACAAGCCACCCAAACGTGCACGTACCAAACAATTTGTCTTCATCGATTGATCTCCAGCAGTAGGTATTGCCATGACTTACAGTTGCTAACAGAAAGTAAGATACTCACAAATTAGGTGAATAAAACTATTTTAGCACGGTAAAATGCCCGATAGTCACTAGACCTTAGTGGACTTGCCATAATGATAGCGAGTTTAGCTAGTGCGCAGCTTTATGGGTTTTGTGTGATTTAGGAGATGGACAAGCCAAAATTTGCAAAAATAATTGCCTGCTTTTTTTTACCTGACCGTCTCATAATCGAGGAGTTGACAAATCAGGGTAAGATTCTAAAGGGGCGGATTATTTTGTCTGATCTAAGTAATCCTTTTATAGTGTATCGGGATTCACGGCTAAGGAATCTTGAAGAAATATTTCTATCCTACGGGTGATAGTGGAGAATAATAAAAGTCAAAAATCTATTACCCCGGTATTGAGTTTCACTTCGGAGGATTCATTGAACAGATTTGGAATCATAGATGAGGTAGAAAATTAAATAAAAAATATCTTTCACAACTATACCTTGGACATTATATATATATATATATGATCAATTATGGACTTCATGTTCTCTTATCCTTTCTAGGGTTTCTGGCTTGCCTTGTTCCTCAAAACTAGGAATCTCGGGGATGACATGGGCAGCACCCAACTCGGTTTTCTTGGAGTCAGTTTTAAAATAATTATGGCTTTTTCTTTTCGACTTTAAAACATGGGTTGGAATTTCTAAAAGGAGCAAAACATGCATGCTTTCTTAATTGATTGTTAGTTTGATCGTCATGTATAAGTTCATGCTCTTTTTTGGCCCGAAAACCAATGTTAATTAGAAAGCTTTGAAGAATTATCATATAGATGAGAGTATGTCGCAATTCCATCTTATTTCAATATTTTGTTATTTTATTATGCCACCTTCACTTGTTTACGGGGACTGTCGGAGCATTATATGCATGTAACTTTCTCTGAAAGTACTTTTGGATAAGCATTTCTATCATAATGACATGGGGACAGTGATATGCTCAGCATCCAACTTGATTTTCTTGGAGTCAGAGTTTTAAAGTAATTATGCCTTTTTCTTTCCGACTTTAAACTTGGGTTGGAATTTGTAAAAGGATCAAAACATGCATGCTTTCTTAATTGATTGTTAGTTTGTGCGTCATGTATAAGTTCATGCTCTTTTTCGAAATTTGGCCTGAAAACCTACATTAATTAGAAAGCTTTGAAGAATTATCATATAGATAAGAATATGTTGCAATTCAATCTTATTTCAACCTTTTGTTCTTTTATTGTGCCACCTTCACTTGTTTACGGGGTCCGTCAGAGGATTATATGCATGTAAATTTATCTGAAAGTACTTTTGGAGTGGCATTTCAACCACAATGACATGGGGACAGTGATATGCTCATAATGGCCACTTAATTAATCACATCACTAAGCAACTTGGCAATATTCAATTACTCGGACTGTGTTCCACAGTTGCTTCTCTAAGATAATATATTGTGTGATTGGAACATAGCTACGAACATGGAATTCTTTTTATTTAGTAAAGCTTTCAATAGGTCTATCTTTCCTTATTTGTTCAACTTAAATTATTTCCGCTCTTTTTATTCTATTTTTTTAAAACTAATATTCTATGGTTAGTCAAATGCTGACGGCACTCAATTTAAAAGCACAGGCTTAAAGATTCCCTGCAAATGGGAACGTGCTTCATTCGCTCTTCCCGATGCAGAATTCCTTTTTCTTTTTCGATTCGAAAACTACATATTAATTATATCCATGTTCAATCGCTAATACAACAGCATTAATCTCTCCAATTCACTAATGTTTGGTCGACGCGGTTGCCTCCAAGTGTACTTCAACTGTTATTGAAAGTATGTCCCCAGAAACCCCTCAAAAGAAGAGTTGAACGGCGCTAAGCCGATTGGATCGTGGCGCAAAAGCAGAAACAAGTCGGGTTAAATGGGACAGTTCAACCAAGTGTTTCATTTGTGGCCCCATTAGTAAATATCTTTTAATTGCAAATCAAACCCTTTTGGGAGGAAACTTAAAACACTTTTAATCCCGGTTGTTGGAGCATTAATCATTCGGTGCTTCCACAATTTTCATATTTGTCCTCGAGGGAAGGGTTTCGATGCCATTTGGTTCCTGTACGTTGAGAAAATTTGGTTGCTGATGAAGTAACAAACAAGCAATAGTTTATAGTTTTTTTTTTTTTAATGTTTGGATGCATGATGATGATCACTGTCTTTAAGATATCATTTGTCTCCTATTATGATCTTTGTCGAGTTAAAAACGAATATACTTTCAAAATATACACCAAAGCCATAGAGAAATAAGTTGAGCGATCACTTAATTTCCTTCTTGGAATTTCACTTGTATGTGTTGTCAAACTTGCGTGAGGATGTAGAATAAGAGTGAATTGGATGCCGATATGAAGAAGAGAAATTTGATATGAGACCATCACCAACCATTGTTTTTTTTTCTTGTCGATCATCGCTTTTTTTTCATATTCAACTGTCACTTTTGTTGATGTCCAATTCAATTTCTTCTCTTAATTATTTGTACATAACAAACTATTTCAGCAGGACACGCAATTAGCGGAGATTCGAAGGGACCAGAATGCGAAAATGCTTGAAAGTGGGAGTAGAAAGTGGAGTGGCTGAAGGCGAGAGTAGCGTTGGAAGCTGCCGTCCCTTCCGTGTGCGAAGTCTATAATAACTCAGAGGAGCATCATATTTAGGTCGATGTCAACGCTAGAATCTTCATCTGCACAGGATCCAACTTCGCACAGTCAAAGCATTCCCATACGGTGCGGGGCAATAAAATTGAGCTCGTTGATTACAAGACAAACAAAATATATAAGCATAGTGTCATTTAGTGACCTATCATAGCATCAAAGTGGATGTCTAAATAGGTAGGTCATAGTCAATGCTCGTTTTAGAGTTTGTCACGTAACTCTTTATAGCGATTTTGCAAGCTAATTTTATTATTTCACATTATTGAGGATACAATTGAAGTTCTGATAGGTTCCTTGGCGACTGCATGAAGTTTTTGCTGGGCATGGATCATGTAATGCAAAGTCCAAATACTGACAAGCTTTTAGTAGGTGATGATGACCAATCTGGCTCTATTTACTCTATGAAAAGCAGAGGTACTTGTTCTCCTTTGGACACACAAAAATTAAAGTCCATCTGCATTTAAGGTAGAAATTGAGTGGCGGGAGAGAAAGATGCAAATCATTCTGAATTTCCACAATTACCTTAACTACAGAAGAGAACACATTCTATATATGTATGTCAAGTCGTCGCACGATATGCCTATTATTAAGTCAAAGGCAGCGAATCAATTAGTAGCAAGCAATTTAATGATACAATGCTACGAACTGCAGTACATACGTGGGAAAGATTTACATGGGAGAGGCACATGGAATTCAATTTAATCACACCACCGTTGACAACCTTTAAATCAAAAGTACACTAGAAATTCCAGAAATTTCATAGGGCACTCGGTTTAGTGCCACGCCTTTTCGATTGCTCATGTAAATTCCCGAACTTTCAATCATCTTCCATTAAAGTCACATCAACCACTTGCTCGTGGGAAAGTTGACATGGCATTATCTAAAAGAGTCACACATGAGTGAGTTTGTAGTGAAAGTAATGTTACGTTATCATTTTTTACCAATCAAGTAGTCGATGTAACTTAAACGAATGAAATTTAAAGTTAAGGAGTTTAAATGAGAGATCGAAAATTAGTGACACTAAATTGAGCGCCGTGCGAAGCATTTAAAACTTCTAATATACTTTTTCCCAACTAATGTTCGACGCCCAATAGGGAAGATCAGATTTGAGGATTGACTGATATGAATGAAAAGCCATATGCAGTAACCCAATGTATGTCATAATGAGGATACAAAGGCCGATAGAAAGGCTATGCCATACAAGAGGCCCATGAAAGTGACTCTTTCATTTTTCCATATGAGCTGGCCTAATCTTCGGCCTGTTTGATCTATAAAAAGGTCGCCAGGTACTGGCCGTCCTTTGCCTTTTAAGTTTTAACTACGGCACAAACACGCACATCAGAGAGGGAGAAAGAGAGAGAGGGAGAGAGATAGAGGATAGAGAGAGAGAGACAGGGGAGAGGGAGAGGGAGGATGGGGAGGAGTCCATGTTGCTCCAAGGAAGGGATGAACAGAGGAGCGTGGACTGTCATGGAAGACAAGATCCTTACTTCCTACATCAAAGCCCACGGCGAAGGCAAATGGAGGAACCTCCCCAAACGAGCTGGTACTACTCATTCCATCACTATTTTCGTTTGTGCTCTGTGATATGAGTTTTCTTGAACTAGTTTTTATAAACCTTTTCAGAACAGTGGTTTTGTGTACTTCTCTATTTCCTTGTTCATCAATTCGGTTTTTAAAGTGAAATGAACTCTTCGTAGATATTAAACTCCCACCAACAAATAAATAAATAAACATGTTGCAGGTTTGAAGAGGTGTGGCAAGAGTTGTAGACTGAGATGGCTCAATTATCTCAGACCAGACATCAAGAGAGGTAACATCTCTTTTGATGAAGAAGAACTCATCATCAGGCTCCATAAGCTTCTTGGTAACAGGTCTCTCTCTCTCTCTCTCTCTCTCTCTCTCTCTCTCAATGCTGAGAATTACCAACAAAGTCGTGGCAGTCTCTTTCTCGGTCTTAAATATGACCTATTTAGTTAACTACCCACCTACTGTTTGCAACGTTCAATCGACCAATCTTTGCACACACAGAGTTATTTTGTTATAGCAGTTCGGGAGTTTAATTTTCGTAAATATTGCTTCTCCATCAAACTCAGGTGGTCTTTAATAGCCGGAAGGCTCCCGGGGCGAACAGACAATGAAATCAAGAACTACTGGAACACAACCCTCGGCAAGAAACTCGCCAAAGCTGATCGCTCATCTTCCTCTCCACCATCATCAAAAGACATCAATCATCCCTCATCCATATCCAGATCCAAGAGACCAGTCTCCAAGTCGAGCTGCTTGTTCCCCACAAAAGCGACTCGACCCCGAGTCACCAGATACAAGCCCCTGGAGGGCACCAAGGTCCACGCCTCACCAGGCTCCTCACTTCCAAGCAAAAACCCAAGTGGGAGCACTTGTCAACAGTGGCTAGACTCAGAAAGTCCGAGATCTCATCGTGTTCACTGTGGCACTCATGATGACCACCTTCAAAAGAACTTTGTTGGAGACTTTGGGCTTATCAACTTTGGCTATGGTAATGAGTTTAACACGGCCAATATTATGTGCGCTGACCAGCCCTTGACCGTGGAGCAAGAAATGTTGGAGAACTGGACAGCAAGTTTTTGTGTAGAAGAAAAAGACAACTTGGATCTTGATTCCTTGGCATATCTGCTGAATTCCGAGGAATGGCCGTGAAGAGGAGCATTGAAGAAAAAAAAAAAAAACAATGAAGATGGTACCTAATCATGGCATATTGTAAGAGATCACTCAAATAATGTCACTTGAGCACCAAGAGACTTGGAGAATTTTGTATCGAAGTTTTTATAAAAGTAATAGTATTTGTTTGCCACTTGCAAAATCTTATTGTCCTATGCTCTTTGGGCATCGTATGTCACCACAATAAGCTCACGGGTCACTAGCTACCGACACCCTTGTTTGCTTTCACTCTCTAGAGCTCGCCAATCACACGCAATGTTGTCGTATGTGCCTTTGAAATTAAAGATTTCGAAAGCGTCCTTTCCCTTCATTTTCATCTCTTTTTTTTTTTTCCCTTGGCTAGACGAAGGCCACCTCACATACTTGAGAATTAATTATGTCTACCTACGAATCCAAATGGTAGATGATGAGCTCTCTTTCATTTTCTGAGAACGTGCTTATGGTGAAGTTGATTCCGGTCTTCATGTTTGTCAAGTCTAGTCACATCTAGCTTTCGGGTTTCAAGTTGGACGGTAATTATGAAGCGCGGACACATTGCCGGAGCTTCCATGTCGTGTCCGACACGCTCAGACACGCGATCAACACGTGTCGAATTCTCTGACATGTGGTCAACTCTTCTCAACACGTTCCGACACGTGTGTCCGAGAGAGAGAATTGTTGAAGAAGATGATGGAGGGTGGAGGCGAGGATAAGGAAGCGGATACAAGGCCACAAGCGACGGCGAGAGAGGGCTAGAGGAAGAGCAAAGACCGAGGTGATCGGGTCGTGACTGCGATGCCGCGATGAAGGGCTGGCAATGAGGTTACGGCTGCGAAAGAGGAAGCGTCGGACGGAAGGCGGCAAGCGATTGTGATGGCTGACGAGGCGATTGAGAGAGAGAGGAGATAAAGAGGAAGAGGGTCGTGTGAGGAGGAGGAGGAGGTGGCAGCATCTAGGGTTTTTGAGGGAGGGAACTCAAAAAAATAAAAAGATAAAATGAGATTTTTATGGGACTTTGCGTGATTTCTTCTGGAGGGTGGGTGGATAAGAGGGTGACTTGAATTTCTAATAAAGAAAGTGCAGCCTGACAAGTGGTTGTGGGGGAGTGAGGGGGCGAGGGAAGGAAGAAACGAGGGAAATAAACGAGGGAGTGAAATAAATTTGACGCGTGAGGGCTGACGTGGACTTGCAGGGGGATTTTGGTGTTGCATTTTTTATCAGAAAAATAAATAAAGGAGATTATAAAGTGATTTTGAAAAATAAAAATATTGAATATTGAATAATGATAAATTTTGATTATTGTAAAAGTATGATAATTTCTTGTTAGTCATTAGTTTTATCTATAACTTTTGTTAGAGTTAGAAATATGTCCCCAAATATAGATATGCATTGACTATGAATATATCTTTCGAATTTCCTATGAATATATTTATTAATATTATTTGTATGAATTCATTATAAGCTCTTTTGTTATTATTTATTTAATTATGAATTCGAACCAAATTAATCAAAAATAAAAATATTCATTTAATATACAACGTATCCCTATATGTCGGAATTCTCTATTTTTGAAAAATGACACGTCGGCGTATCGTGTCGTGTCGTATCGCATGTCCGTGTCGCGTGTCAGTGCTACCTAGATAGTAATAGTCTCAAGAAATCGAGTTGGCCAGTGACCCAATCAAATTCATTAGTCGTTGTCATGGAGAGTATCCCTGCTGCTCTTAGACTATTCAACCCAAACATGAACAAAGAGAGAAAATTCCCAAGAAGTAAAATGCATGTAACTTTCACAATTAACCTACGCGATGGAAATGTGTAAACAATCTATACGGGGGGGTGTATTCACGTACGGTCACTGATTTCGGCGCGAGGACGAAAAGAGGAGGGAAAGGAGTCTCGGAAAGTCTTTCCACAGAACGGTTGATTGGATGAAATATGCGAAATTGGGACACCATGCGATGTCAGCTCGTCCGGGGAATGTACCGTTACCCTTGTTTCCTCTCATCATGTCTGTATACGGAGCACCATCGCAGTCGGAGACCAAAACAAAAACAAAAACTTAGGAGTGTCAAAACTTTCACGTGGTGGAACAAACGTTACTGGCCCATCGATGAACTCTTGTCAGGGCTCGAAGATATGTTGATTGATGCCCAGTGGGACCAGGAGGCCTTATAGCTTGCCAACTGTGCGGTGCGTAGACAAGTCGTATAAGGGCAATAATCTAGAATGGACACCTAGCGATGCATTGAGATTCTTCTATTGAGAATCAGTTTGGTCAAAGGTGAACCAGCCAGTCCTTTGCAATCTTGACCAAAATTAAGATGCGCATCTTAGAATACATCTTCCCGAGTTTTGACGGTAAGGTCATAAAAAAATGTATATAAGAATGATCTAAGCCACGCTTGTTTATTATTTATCTTATTGCTGATTAAAAAGGAGGGGTGTCCCATCAAGATGTTGAGGATGATCCACAATATATCAATTTTCAAAGTGATGTAATTTCTGGTAGTTTCTTCTTCTTTCTTGGGTCCACTAGGTCATTAATTGATCGAGTCAATTAGTTACCTTTTATGTTCCCAACTTTAAATCGTGGGCGAGGATGAGCAGGTTTGCATTCTTAGCTTTTGATGCGGTATTAGTTGCCAGAGAAATCTTCCCGTGTAAATGGACCATTAGACGGGCACTCTGCCTACCCAAATATTGATTTAAACCAAACACGAACCGTCGAAGTCAAGGTCAACAATCTCTTCAATTATTCTCAATAAGCTCTTGTAAGCGTTTATCATCGTCAAACATGTCAAATGCAAAGAGACGGATTTGGAAGTACGAGCCACCTTGTAGGAAACTGATTTTAAAAGTTCCATTTTTGAAACAAAAACCGGTTTCAATCCAGGAAGGAAAAAATAATATAAACTCGCATGCTTTGAGATTGACTCAGTGATGAGAGCATTTTTGTACTTTCGACTCATGACTCCATAATTGTGGGTTGATTCCTGCCCCAAGAAACTCATTTAAATGAGCCTCATACCCTAAAAAAACCCAAATTTAATTTCAATCCCCATTTTACCCTCAATTTTTTTGTCCCATAAAATAAATGCAACTTTAGACCCAGTCCCAATCTTACCCTTTTTTTTTGTCTCATAAAACACCTTCAACTTCAAGTATAGTTCTAATCTACCATAAACTTTTTTTTTTGTCTCATTAGAAACCACCAACTTTTACTTCAGGCCCGAATATGCTCCCATTAACCTTATGTTTAAAATTTCTGTTGACGACCGAGAGATGTAAAACTCCCAAGTATGAGCTATTCGAGCATCCTAAGTCAAGTGTCTCGAGTGCGAGCTCTACGATCGAGAGAGATGAAAGACTCTCGAGCACGAGAGATTGAAGACTGAGTGCAAAATCAAAGATACCCGAGCAAGATGGAAGTGAGACTCTCTTAAGAGTGTGAGCAATTGAAGAAAACCAATCCTAATTGCACTATTTTTTTCCCAAATTTCAGATTGAAGAAGACTTCGTTTGGGCTGATGTGGAAATTATCTCCAAAAGATGTCTTAATAGATATGAAATTTGGAGAAAAACTAGAGCAATGACGTAAAAATGCCACAACACTAAGAGAGATTTCAAATGGAGGGTTAACAAGGGTAGATATAGGACGTAAGTAAAAGTTGGTGGTTTTTTTATATTAAACAAAGTTTAGGCAAGAATTGGGACGGGAAAAAAAAATTAGAATAGAAATGAGATTGGACTAAAATTGGGGATTTTTTATGAGACAAAAAAAAGGTTTATGATAAAATTGAGACCGCAGTTAAAGTTAGGGATTTTTTTTAAGGGTATTATGCCAATTTAAGTGGGGTGCTATAGCGTTGGGACCTCTATCAATGATCGAGTCAATTAGTACCTTTTGACATTTCCAACTTTGAATCGTGGGTGAGGATGAGCAGACTTGCGTTCCGAGCTTTGATGTGGTAGTAGGTGGCCAGAGAAGTCTTCCCATCTAAATGGACCATTAGATGGGCATTTAGCCTACCATAAACCAAACTAAAACTCTGATAAGTATGGCCCACAATCTCTTAAATTATTCTCAATAAACTCTCATCAACACTCCAAAAATCTTAAATACAAAGAGACGGATTTGGAAGTTACAGCCACCTTGTACGAAACTGATCTTAGAAGTTCCATTTTTCAAACAACCCATTTCGATCCTATACGGAAAAAAAGTGTATAAAGTAGCATATTTTGAGATTGACTCAATGGCAAGAACATTCTTGGACTTTCAACTCGCAACTCCATGGTCGAGAAACTCACATATAAGTGGATCGCCATGGCATTGGGACCTGCATCAACTAACTATAATTGTACCCTTAAGTCATAAAAAAAAAAATAATATCAACTCGAGTAATTAGTCTAGCTAATGAGGACATTCCTTAAGTTGGATGATGAGGCCAGAGAGATTAATTCCATCAAATGCGAAACCGGTTTATATGCAGTCCACTAATGAAACTTTCATTACTGGATTAGTCATACGTGGCTATAAATATCTTGGTCATGAATGCAAGGGTGATTTGATCTACCGCATAATATACTAAATTATTGTAGAATCGCTTTCTTGAATCCACGTACGGACACGCAGAGGGACCCGTGTGCAAAGGGCGTAAATGACAAAATGAAGCTAGGAAGGGGAGAGAGACTACGTGCTGCAAGAAAACAATTAGGTCAAATTTCATGCAGCAGAAATCAGGGTTCTCTCTTTCCTCACATGCCATTGCACTGGGAAAAGAATAAAATAATGCATGGCTTTACAAAAGCTATGGCACGGATTCTCATCAATTTTTGCTGGTACGCAATGCATCCAACTTTTGAAGTACTAGTTTTGTCCCACATTTTCGAAACATATATAATGGATCATCTTGATCTACATTTTTGCAGTGATTGATTTCATGCTCGAAATCAATAAGGATGATAAACAAATCCTTCTTTAGTAAAAACTTAATCGATATATGAGCTCATTACTAATATAATGACTCCACAAGTTCCTAGTCAATATGATAATTTACTTGGAATTTATTATCCTCACAAATGTATGTCACATCATTTTTTTTTTGGGACAAAATTTCCTACTTGACTAATTCTGTCAAAGTTACTAATTAGTTCAAAAGTATCTATCAATGAGATAGGGACAGTCAATAATTGAGTGGTAATAATTGCTTCAAGAGTATGGACATGTGAAACTTTGGGAGTACCTATGATGTTTTCATCAGATATTAGGGCGAGAAATATACTTGCTTATTCAACACCTAATCGCAAAAATCATCTGTTATTGTTCTTTGATTTTATTTTGGAGATTGAAATCCAAATAATAATAATGAACGTTTCATCATGGCGTTATGTTTAGAAGAGGTCATGTTCATATTTTTGATTTGTCATGGCCCTGCTAATAATGATGTTCCGTGCGTATATATTTATTACGTTGCCTAGATACAGTGCCAAGGCTCTTACTTCTGCATAAATTACTTCTTCTTTATTGAATTGGCTTTTTCTTATCAAATTTGTTCACTTTATCATTCTAAGGGAAAGGAAGAATTAATCTGATAAAAACAAGACTTTTCTTGATCGAATTGTTGATACTTTATTAGTATTCTTATTAACCAGAAAAACTATAGATTTCCTTTACACGAATCAGTATAGTTTTTAATTGATTCATAAGGAATTCTTGTTATGTGAATATGTATATTTTTGAATTGAATTGAATTATAATATCCATCTTTCATTGTAAATTTAATTTTATTAAATCATTGCATTCGTAAATCACTTTACTTTGTTATTTCCTTATGCAATATGAAAATAAGTATTTACTGCTATTAACAAATGTCTTGAATAATTAAATGATGTATTTTGCAATAGACAAAGTTGAAATTTCGGTATAAAGTTTGGTTCACCATAAAAAAAAAATAAGACCACTATGAGAGGACATACACGATTGTTTTTCTTTTTTCTTTTTTTTTTTGGCTCAAAAGAGGACACACATGATTGTCCCACCATTTATAATATATAGTAATAGCTCGATAAAAAAAATTAAGAAAAATGATGATATCGTGGGCAAGTTTCCACCTTCCTTTTGTATTGCCTGCCCGTTAAAAGGGAGAGAAGGAAAAGTCACTAAGCATTTTACTCTTGCCAATTTCGTTGCGAAATACGAATAATCAAGCGGATCTTCGTTGACTAAATCCTGCGATAAACAGACCAAAAAAGAAAACGGCATAAATAACGTCAACATCTCGACAAACCTAACAACCGAGAAGGCTTGTCAAATGGGGAACTTTACCATCCTTTTCAAGAAATGACCCGGGAGGTGTGGCCAATTTGGATTAAGGTCAATGATCATTGCTGAAGAGAACTCGATGGAAATCGTAGAATTTTGTCCTTACAATTCACCGTCACTTACAAAAGATTCGAGAATTCAGTCACGATCGCCCTTACGGTTTTTGCGATTAGGGGTGGACGCGCATCATTACCAATATGTTTTAGCATGATTTGGAGATGATCTTCATGCATGGAAACATTTAAATTTTTATCAGTTTCGAGTAAGTGAGATAGAATTTGGATTCTTTTTTTTCCTCTCCCGTGATTCATTTGCTTGCTGCTGTTGATGGGTCTAACATTGCAGAGCAACTGAAAGATCCATTGGCGCATCATATCCATATCATATTTTCTAACGCGGTTATAAAAATATTCGTTTAGAACAGATGAATAATAAAAGCATGCCGACTCTTGGTCAGCTTTGAATTACAACCCCAAGTTACTTCTCCTGTGGAATACTCAACTGTTCATGAATTGTAGCAAAATGAACTGTAGACGCGACCGAGGACTTAGATCCAACCAGTCATGGAGGACTTCTACTGTCTCTGGTGCTGTTATGCTCCCTTTCCTTCGAAATAAAATGATTCTACTTTGCAATCATGGAGGGCATTCTTGGAGTCCAAAGGATCCCATCTAACTCATTGCCAAATTCACCACAGATCACGTCACTGTTCTTACCTGCGAAGCCACGAAGATTCACATCACTTCTCCCCGTGTCTTGAACTAGCGAGGCAGATGTCCTAAAAAGAGCAGAAGACATCTTAAATTTATTTATTTTTTCTAGTGAGGTAAGCTGATATCTAAGAAAAGAAGATCAAGACCGGCTGGTTGGTTACCCTTTCTCTGAGAATTTGTAGTCTGAAATGGAGAAGAAAAGAGAAGGATTGAGAGGAATCAAATTAGATACTTTTACAAGTTAAGGGCATGGAGCCCTAAAAACGGGCTAGAAGGACAGTGAAGTGGGGTCCCGTGTTAGCAATAGTGTGAGTCTCTAATGCGGAAATTCAAAAGCAAGGAATCTTTGATTTTCATGATTTTTCCACAATAAAAATGACGAAAACGTACCTTTTTTTTTTTTGGTCGGTAACGAAAACGTACCTTTATTCATAACAATATCTTTAAAAAATTAAATATTGCTGAAATAAATAAATAAATAAATAAATCTGATTTCTTTCCTTCAACCTATATTTTTCCTTAACATATTTTTATCTGATGGAGGATAGAATACAAAGTTCATTCTTTCTTCTTCCTTTTTTGTCATGGGTGGAGAGAGTGTCCAGACTCTATTTATACAGGCTATCAATAAGTACCTTCCATCAAAGCACATTTTTAATTCGTAAGAGTCATACCTCTTTGTAAAAATGATAACTTCTCCATATAATTGTACCTTTCCATCGTTTTCATAGCTAATATGTTTTAGCACTTAAATAGTTATCAAACTATTAATTAATAACATCATGTGCGCCACAGTTATTCTCATATTCTGGTCTTCCAATTCCCAACCAATGAAGCCGAGGTTATTCGTCAAGTCTACATATCGACATCAATAGCAAAGATAATAAAATCACACGCAAAGCGAACTCGACAACGAGAAGAAGAAGGATGGCACATATAAAAATGACCATGAATGCAGCCTAGATCTCCATGGTTCGCATGAGCTGGTGGTGAATATAATACGAGTCGGCTGCTTCTAGGTCATTTCAATGAGGTTCGCCCTTGCCTGCCCCCACTATGCAAGTGCCGAATAATAATTGGGAAAGGGAATGATGATGGTTCTGCCAAACGATAAGGTTTTTTAAACGGTCCGATAGCTTAACACTACTTGTTAGCAAGAATTGACCGTAGCGAAAAAGAGAGGTTCGAGAACTAGTTGGGAGAAGAAATATAGAATGAGACCATCGCATGTGATGAGAATATGGGGTGAGCCTAGTGGTTGAAACAGTCGTTGTTCGAAAGAAAAGATATTTGGAGGCCAAGGTATATTCCAAGTGGGGACATTGAGTAGTGATAATCAGCCGTCCGCTATGATTTTTCTGCTTAAGATCCTGTAGGGATCACCGCATGTTAATGCAAGTTGATCGGTTTCGACTTTCTAAAGATGCCCTAAGTCGGTTTTCACAGACCAGACTGAACCCCGTCGCAAGAATTGAGGGACAGGATGCCTATCGACGTGGGAACCTGGTGTTTTACAAGTAGAATTATTTTCTCACAACCTAGCTTCGGGAGCTTGCGCCTAGTACGAATTGAGTAGAGGAAATTGTGGCTCTACCGACACCACGCGACACCACTGACCGCTCGATTAAATCCCCTTGGAGCTAGCGAATTCAATCACAAGGGACGACTTCTGCCAGCGCACGCGACTTTTCTCCAGAGTAATTCGCCATCCGATAGATATTTACAGAAGCCACCTAACTTTCAATCGAGGCACATTTGGTCTGCTCCATGGCGAAGGAAGGACAGATACGGTGAGGACATCGCCTGTTAACGTCTCGAGAGAGCAGAAGTTCCCTCCCCCTTTGTAAGAAAACTCAAAAGAAAACATGCCATCGCATGATGACATTTTTGACAATAAGAGGATATTCTTCAATGATCTCGTCTTGAAAGGAACTGGCAAATGGCCAAGGCACCGTCCATTTCACTCCCCGGCTGCTTCACGATGATTGATCGAAGGGAAAGCAAAACAAGAAATTTTCCAACTTGCAGGCGCTTTCTTTGGACTGAAACTCGTCATTTGAGAACTCACTATAAGATTATCGCGTGCTAAAAGGAAAAAAATTCGAACGGCCCCGGATAGTGACACCGTCAGATGGCAACAAGAGTTTCTAGAAAGATGTGCTTGCGTTCGTGGCGATAGACATCATTCCACATTTCACGAGCATCATCATACACTTCACATCGCCCATAAAAATACAAATCATTCGACATCGTCATGTCATTCGCCTATTCCTTGATGTCCATACCTTTGTCGGCGGACTCCCTTTGTCACCTCTGCGAAGTTGGCATAGAGCTGCTTTGACAGCCATTTTAGCTTTAGGGGCACTGATTGGACCATCACGCGTGAACAAATCAAAGTCTAATATCACGCGAAAAATCACATTTTCAGACATTGATAGATTCATAAAGCAATCAAGAACATGCGCATGAAACAATCAACAGATGATTTGGCCCCCTTTGTTGATGTCTAAAACATTGATGTCGTCATCATAATTCAAAGATGCCTCAATTAAATCGCGTCCATTTCTGAAGCAATATTAGTTTATTCTTCTTGTTTTGTGACCTTTATCTAATTTACAACGTATGAATGCAGGTCGTTTAAAAATTTTCTCACATCGCTTGACATCGGATCCTATATATACTTTTTATATTCATGTGGTCTCCCTCCGCGTATTAATTCAAATTTCGGGCTGGATTTTCAAATATGGTATTAGAGTCAGCATTATCGCTTTCATGTATATGCGTCAACCCCATCAATCAAATTTCATGCGCCTCTCCTCATTCAGCATACACTTAAAAGAAAGTGTTGAAGCTTTGGGTTGGACCTTTACCCCTTCTAACACAGGTGACTGATCCACCTTTTGCTTATTACAAATTGTGCAGCGTACATACTTCGACTTTAGTGTGAAGACACCAAAATATTCATATATCGAACTGCAAAATCAAATATGATTTTATTTTATTTTTTACGATTTTCCGAAGTTTAAGACCTTCTCACTTCTTGATTTTGGAGGGAGAGTCGTCTCTCAAAACACCTCCTTGAACGACATTTTATTAAAGTCATAATGCCTTCGACGGCTTTTGTCCAACGTTCATGAACTTCATAAAAGTAATCCACGTGTTTTTCACAATCAAGTCTACAAATCTGCCTTCGATTCAACCAATCTCCCACCGTGTTTACACTTCTGCCTATATGAGCTCAATCGATATTTTGTAGTTCCGTGTTGAATTTAATGATCGATTTAAAGATCAAATAAAACACGAAAAACCTTCCAGAAGATGTTGAGCTCTTGTTATGTAAGTAGTGAAATAAATTATCTATTCTCCACGTGTTTTCCCTAAGTTGTATCTCGAAATGCTCGAAAATACAAGGAGCTCCTAATCATGTGTCAAGAACCATTTTCTTAGTTGATATATTCGAATGCACCCATCGGAGTTCAACTTAATAACCAACTTGGCGGAGCTTGTTCCCCGAAAACCTGACAATGTGTCAAGGTATTTGCATGACTTCTCTTCGTTTTTTCGGTCGACCTGCTCAAAACGAAAATCCAAGCTCATAAACCCTGACAATGTCCCAAACCCCATGCCTTCCCGTGACTACCAGGCCGACCACCGAAAGCCTTACCATATCAAATTGGGTATCGTCATTTTGTGTAGTTTCTTTCTTCTTTTTGGAATAGTTACAGAAGCCCATTTTATTTTCGCTCTTCGTATCCAATACCTTGGGTTTCAGAACCTACATTTTGCATCTTCCCATCTCCCCAACTTGAGAAGACCCCATTTGCCCATGCCAACTCGTACCCTCACGCTCTTTCCCTATCCTCGCTCTCTCCCCACACAGCAGCACGGTACTGTAACAACCGAGAGCAACCCTCGTAGCGTTGAGCTGCCGCTCAATGCCACAACCCAACCATGATAATGTTTTCCTCGCCTGCTGCTCACAGCCCTTCCCCCACACGTCTTTATCTGTGGCGAGTTTGTCGGAGACTCACAATGGCAAGGCAAAGCAAGCTCCATTTGAGCCCACGGCTTTTAGTTACCAAGGTTGTGCGAGGTCAGCCTAGAGCCACAAGAACCCCAACAAGCAGGCCCGTGAGACCACGCAAGCTTTACACCTGAGCTCAGCCATGGCCACCGGATCAACCTTGATCTGGCCTTAGGCTGGTACAGCAACCATTGTCCTCTTCATATTTGGGGTCCGCAACGGCTCCCAATGGAGCAACGGTGGCGAAAGGAGACGTCGTAGTGGGCATATCGGACCAAGCAAGGCTCATGGAAGCGGGGGCGAGGGTGTTGGATTTTTTTAGGTTAGAGTTAGCCTAGGAAATATGATATAGTTTGATGAATTATATTTTAACTATGGGAAGTAAGCCGAAGACGATTTTTTATATTTATTTTCCTTTGATTTTTTCTCTCTGATTGGTTACGTCTTCAGAATCTTCGAATCTCTCACCGAAGGATGCCATTACCATCACTTTTTATACCTGTTCTTGTCCACCGTGCTGACCGGGGGGCCAGCAGCCCCAGCCTCCTCACATTATCATGTCCCTGAAAGTCTCAAGATGCCTTCGGTGAAGGGAAAATTCTTCACGAATCCCGCTTTCATTTTCTATAAGGAGGACAAAAAAGAACCGTTAAAAATGCATTGACCAAAATATTTTCTGAAAATTGAAAAAGTTATGTACACTCTCAGCAAATAATTACTATATGCTCTCAATATCTTCAACCTGTAATAACAAGAAACTGAAATTCGTCAATATTCTTCCATGCTAAAACCATATTGCTAGAACATGAAACATGAGGATGTAAATCTTTCTCATTGGAAAGGACACGACAAAAAGCACTTCCAAAAGAGAGAACTCAGTTAGATGAAAAAAATTTTGAGAGCCAGAAAAGGATTATATGCCTGACGTGTTACCTGCAATGAACATAGATCGCAACGACAAACATATGTCGGGAATATCACATTATATGCAAAAGCATCACATAGAATGAGCAGATGCAAAGTTATTGCGTCAAGAAAAATGAAAAGGTCACAGCATCAAATGCCTCAGGAAGAAAATGATGAGCACCCTGCGTTGCCACCATCCGGAAAATAGACGATTTTTTTTTCTTTCTAGTAAACATGTCGAGTAATACGGACTCCACAGTTTTCCAGAAAATCAAGGGATCTGCATGTATGTAGGTATGTATGTATGCATGTACATGTGCATAGAAATACATGCTTGTAAGCATATGTACATGTAATTCTATGGACGTATTACGCTTGTATGCTTTCGTTAGTAATACGGACTCAGACAGTTTTCTGGAAAATCAAGGGATCTGCATGTATGTATATATGTATGTATGTATGTACACATGTGCGTAAAAATACATGTAGTGTAAACATATGTACATGTATTTCTATGGATGTAGTACGCTTGTATGCTTGCATATTTTGGTGCGAATGATCGCTGAATGTGAGGTTTTGAGGGAGAAAGCCATAGGGCAAAAGGGGAATTTCGGAAACTGTTAACACCAAGATACGTTTGGGTTTCACTACAAGGCAAAAATAAAAGGAATCTAGACTCCAAGCCCTAATCTCAATGGCTAAGGAAAGTTTGGTTGAATTTGTCCTTGAGAAAAAAAATTCCCCGTCTCTCACCCCCTCCTTTTTGAACAAAAACAGGAAAGCAGTTGTAAACACAGCCCATCACCATCGAAACTTTCTCGAGCACAAAGACTTGCACTTACCAAAGAAGGTCATTCGGCATTCTGAAGGCCAGGGACGGGAGGGGAAAGAATAACACTGATCGCATTTTGTCGACATTGCTTGTTTTCCTTTTCTCTCTCTCGTAAAGAAGAACATACCTCGACTGGCTTCAGTACGACAAGCAAAACAAAGTTGCACACGTCGCACACGGCTTAAGGCCATGACAAGTCTAAGTAAATAAACCATCTCCCCTCGTTTAATTGTTCTTTGCTGGCCGCCAAACTCAAGCTAGAAAAGTCAAATCATTAGTAAGCAGATAACACAAAATACAACCAATTGGAAATTATCCATAAGCTGACTCATCAATTAGACAGGTGTCAACAAACAGAAAATTCTAACAATATAGACAAAACCTATGTGTACTCCAAGGGAGCTGTCCATTAAATCCAGTAATCCTAGTTTCTATTGATGTTAAAATGATTGTAAAGCAAAACTACAGCTATTCCAAAGTCTTAACACAAGAAAAGGAATCCAGATAGATCACCTAGCATGAGTATGTACACATCTACAGTTTACCTCACCAACCAGGTATATTAGTTCTTCTACCGGACTTTACTGCGCTTGTATTGTTGTGGTCTACCTCCACCATCCTCATCAGACCCACTGACCATCTTCCATCTGTCCTGAATGCGTTCATCATTCACAGACCTCCCATCATTCCTGCAGCACTGTAAATGTCTGGACTCTCTTGGCCTATGACTGAACTTCTTGTCTCTCATCCTATTTTCTTTGTCACTAGGAGACTTATGTAAACAGTAAAGTTCCGGAGAACGAGGTTTTCTGTCATGCCTCTTGACATTAGATTCATCTCTTTTTCTCTTGATATCTATTCTTTTTTCAGCCTGACAGGGACTCCAACTTGAATCACTCGAAAACCATGCGATGTTCTCTTTATGCATTTTCGAGCCTTTATTTTGATAATAGTGCCTCTCTTTGGCTCGTCTAGTTGAGAAATTTGGAATATCCTTTGCTTCTGGAGAAGATATTCCTTCATGACGACACAATCTTCCATCTCTAGCTGAAGTCAATGAGTGAGAAGTCTTCTGATGCCTTTCATCAGTCCAGTGGATGTTTGAATCTAGATTACGTCCGTGCCGATGCTCTCTTTGTGGCTTTTGGGAAAAGCTGTCATCAGAATAGCTGAAACTATCCTTCTGACATCTTTCCACATCAACAAGACGACATCTCCTAATAAAACCATCATCAACTCCAAAATCAGTAGATGTATCCCTGAAGAACCGACAAATTACTAGTCAGCAGTCAGACAAAGAAAGGATTAGTGCCATTTAGAAAGAGATCTTGCAGAAGTAGAGAAATTATATTAATAAAACTTTTACGTGAGGTACATTAAAGTTGGAAGAAGAATTTCCAAAACACTAATTTTCCACTTCAAAGGTAAAGGATTAAAAGCACTGATATTCATCTGACCAATACTTAAGGTGCTTCTTTGATGATTTTAGTAATCCTAAAACCAACATTTTGAGATACATCAACAAACCATACGACTCCTTAAAAAAAAAAAAAAAAAATTACAGATGAGCATATTTTCAATTAAATCATAAGGCAGAATTAGCTAAATAAATTACTTGCTCCCTGTAATGACTACAGTGCAGATGGAACAAGATGTCCAAAAGCATAGAACATGCTGTGCAGCTGTCTTGCTTGTTCAAGCAAATTGCCTATATTTTTCCAATTTTTCTAGTGGAACGTCCAATGCTTCCTCTTAATGTGAGTATTCAGCTATATGACTTATGAAATACTCAATTATCTAGCTAGTGGCACAGCAATGAATCACAGACTGCTAATGGGGAACAAAAATTACCTCATCATATACTTCTTGGGCAGTTCCCATTGCTTTTCACGACTGTGAAGATCATTTAGCTTTTGAAAGCTATGGTCAGGGCCTGTACCAACTCCAGCCACAGGTTCCATGCTTCCCAACCTCATAAAGCCACTGCAACATGGTGCATCAAAATATGACAAGACCATGCTCAGCTAAATTTAAATTTAAAAGATAGTGCCTTTGGGAACTTTTAACACAAGAGAAGCAGAAACTGAAACAGACTTACCCATAGGTGGGCAATCCACCATAAATTGTAGACATATACATTGGAACAGATAAAGGTGCAGTGGGAACAACAGCCGAATTGAGGGGCATCATCCCAAAATTAACATATTGATCCACAAAAGGCCTAACATGGGGAGTAGAATTTCCAAATGGAGAGACATTATCTGGGAAGAAAGCATTTCCTGGAATCCAAAGAAAATCATCAGACAGAACCCTCCTGGATATGGCTGCACACATGGTTATAGATAGGATACAAGATATTACCTCTCTGAGGCATAGGATGTGGTGTGGAAGCATGGGGACAATTTCTTATCAAGTGATGCAAAGAGCCGCACATGTAACAGGCTCGGCACCCCTGCATCTGCAAAAGGTGACATAGGATCAGAGTGGGAAAGTAATTGATGCAAAAAGAACAACAGGAAAAAAAATGTCTGAATCAAGTTTGAAGGCAGTAATAAAGTACAGGTGGAGGGAACAAGATAAGCCAACAATTTCGAGTGACAACAAATGACTTCTCAAATCACAAAAACATCATTAAACTTTTAGCATCAAATGGTACAAAGAAAAGCAGGTCTATCAAGTCCGGTTCCAGTCTTCTAAAAATAATGGAAAAAAATGAAATGGATTCAACCAGCTTAATCCTGGTAAGAAGGCAGAAAACCAAGAAAACCACCTGTACGCTCTTAAAAGAGAGCATCTATGGGTAAAGAAACTTTAGTAACTCAAACCTATCACATGAACTCAAATTGCAGATTCATGTCAATGAGCACCAACAAGCCAGACACCACAAGATCATTTGACCAGATTTTGTGAAAATTATCATCAACTCTACGAATAGACCCATGATGAGCACTACCAAGATGCATTACCTTCCCATCTCTTCCAGTCTCCAATAAATTCAGATCCCCACCTGAAATTTCAGAACCGTTAGATTGAAGAACAGATCAATGTCACGACATTTCAAATATACAATATGTCTTGAACCTGTGGAGTTGATCAACCCATTCCTTGTCTTTACGAAAGAATCTGCTGGAATGACAGAAAGAAGACAGACAAGGAAAAACAATAAAGTCAAAAGGTAAAAGAGGCGAACAGTATAAGATAGTAATTTGCTAACAAAAATACCGGGCTTGAGGAAAATAAGGAGTCTTCTATTTTGTTAGTATGTCTAGAAAACATATCTTGACCAAAAAAAAAAAAACTACTCCACTTGAAAAATTGCTTCTCAGCAAGAAAAATTTGTCTCAAGAAGGCAAACCAGTAAAGCCTCTCGGCTGAGTGTGAGCAACAGCAAGCAACATCATTAAGGTTAGTCATATAGATGTACCTTGCTCTGGCATGGACTGGCTTTTCACTTCAGAATCAGGAAACACCACCAAATTTCCACATCTGAGATCTACAGGACAACTAGAATCCACTTCTTCTTCATACATCTGCCTTACTCTCTCTATTGCATCTACGTTAGAACAGGAACCAGCTGTCACTGCTTTGTTCCTGGACTTCCAATCTAGGGCAGGTTCTGATATGATGTGGCCAGGTCCTTTCCCAATTACTTGGGAAGGTTGACAACACTTGGAGCCCCTCTTAACAATGGTCAAATCACCATACGCTTCTTTTCCTTGAATGCCAGATTCCCCATCTGATGTTCACCAAAAGCATGAAGCATGGATAAAGAAAACAACAAAATCCCATCTTGACAACAACCAGAAAGTATCCTTACCGGATGCATGATGATGGACATCCTCCACACCATTAGCAAAAACCTGGGATCTAAGAAAAATCTCAACAGCATGCCTGAGAGATACATTAGGTAGCAAATCTTCAGCTCTGCATTTCGCAGAACAATTTGGACAGCGTGACTTCTCATTTAGCTCTGGACAAATACCTATGCACCAAATGAACAAACCGATGTTGTCAGAGTAACAGTACAAAAAAATTAAAAGGTCCTGCCAAATCATTGGTCATGAAAAGCAAGACAAAAAAAACAGATGTGCTTTTTTTTGTTTTGTTCATTTAGCCTGACAGGAAGCCAGTGATATAAACATTCGAGGAGAAGAACTGAAATGTACTTGATACACAAATGAAAATCAAAGAACAGAACATGCTAGCTTCACTTCAGGTTCATAAGGATGCACTTCACATCTTTGTAGTGGCGTGCAGTTTGATGAGAAATTCCATGTGATGGCCGCTGAGTATGAATATCATGGACATTTAGGCACGTGCAAAAGTATAGGAAGTCTAAACTCAATTCCTTGGACAGCTAGGAGATCAATACATTTTACATAATTTGGCTAGCTGGAGAACTTAATCTTCTTATACCAAATCCCAACTCCTCAGTAGTGAAGACCATACGACAAATGCTTCAACCCAACATAATAAGATCCTTTCTGGCGATTACTAAAACTCCCCTATCCCAATAGCTCATCTGAGGAGACGTTTGCCAATCTTCGGGGAATTTTAAATAACGGGTTACTACTAAATAAACTTCACAGAAAAAACATGAATGAAAAACTTACATCGCTCACAATAACTATTCTGGCAACAGGGTATCATCACTGCTTCATCAAAAGGTGCCTTGCAGAGAGAGCATTTGAGCTCTGAGGGCAGGTCAGGATTTTGAGTAGCTATAAAAGAGGCATTCATGGCCCTGTAATTTCCGAGAAAGCATAAGAGTCAGACTGTTGGGACAAATGACAACACACACTAAAACAAAGGAACACGTGAGAGCACTTTACTTTTGCAATTTTGAAGGTTCTTCAGTTTTAATTTTTCCCTCAACCAGCAACTTGTCCCTTCCGATCCCCATTGCCAAGGGACCTGGAAGAAAGTTCACATAAGGTGGAATACATGGCAGGAGAGTTGAGAGAAGCACACAATATATAGAATGCGAGTTACCTTTTGAAACAGACTCACTGCAATCACTATCATCCAATCTCCGACCTACTTCTCTTGTTAGCATAGTACATCTGAGAACACAACAAAAATGTGACGAAGAAAAGTAAACACGATTAGTACTAAAGCCCAGTAGGTGGAAAATAGTGAATCTGATTAATCAGGTTCAGATCAAAACCACCTGACAGCACCAATTTTGGGGCTTTCACTGCTAATACTGCACTTTTTCTCGACATTGAAGCTGGAATCATCAACCATTCTCTCGAGAACAGGACACAAGTCATCCCCGAAGTCATCGAAATCAATGATGTCCTCTTTCTATGCAAGAAAACAGCAATTGAACTTTAATTGGAATTGAACAAACCATGATCTTCTATCAAAATTTTATAAAAAGGAAAACCCAAAGAATGAAAAGGCAATTAGACGCAAAAAATTTGAACCAGCGAGTAAGAAAAGATTACTTGGCATGCGAGATAATAAACCAAGGATAAGCATCATAATTAACAGGTTCCAGCATAGTTAAGAAGGTGATTTATGTGAGTTGCAATTTGGTTAGAGTGTGCATATGGGTCGATAGAAATGTTGGAGAACAATCTCACTTATTTCCCAGTAAATACCCTCCCAATGTTTGGTCAAAATTAACATAAAGTAAAATGTAACCAAAGCTGCTAGTTATGACATACCACTGAAAGAGAAGGTTTCTTCGAAGTCCTGTCCTTATCATCCAGTGAAGAGATAGCACCGGGATTAATATCCTTGATCCCAAAATTCTCAATAACATCATTGCGATGGCTACAAATACGTAGATTTGACAATAAGAAAGAATTATGTGCGAAAAAGTAAATGATCAAGAAAAAAAAAAAAGACACGCATACAAAATATCATTAATTGCTCTCAGTCCTACCGTATAAATTGGGATACGGAAAATAATGAGGTGATAGCGAGAGTGCCAACATTTCGGTAAAAATATAGATGTGAATCACTAAGCTGATAGAGACTGGCTAATTAGGGAACTACAGAGAGTTATTTTGCAACTCCCGATCTTACATGGCAAGAGGCGCCGCAAATCCAGCAGGTACTCTCTTAATAATCACGCTCGAACCACTTGGAATTTCAACATTGTCATCTTTGTACTCTGCAAATATAGAAAAGATCAAAATGAAATCAATTTCGCTAAACCTGCGCTTACGTAAAATAAATACAACATCAGGTGCATCGGACTTGGGAACCACAACATTTCGAGTGGAGCATGCAGAATGTTGCAAGTTTTTTATGGAAGTAACCAGGTACTCTCTGGCATCTATAATTTATAAAAACAAAAGCCAAAAGAACTGGTCGCCATTACGGCTTGCAATCGAAGGATTGCCTCTCTCAGCATAGCCGACAGTAATTCCATGCACGCGTACAAGATGACAAAGCGCATCCTACTCCATCATAGACTAATACCAGTTAATCAATACGTACGCCACCGTACCGACGACACGCCCCCACCTAATTCACGAACACACAACTACTTTTCATTACGCAATTCCTCCACCGAATCCAAGTGGCCCTGCCGCCAATTCTCGCCTCACCTCCGGCCACCGTCCCAATCGGAAAGCGCTCGCGCTCAGCCGAATTCCGCCGATTCCATGAAAAACCGAAAAAATAAAAAATAAAAAAAAACAAACCGGCGAAAGAGGCTCGCACCTTCGCCGGTGACGGCGTCGGAGACGCGGAGATCGGAGCCGGAGCAGATGTTCAGGTTCTTGAGGCGCCGGATCCTGGACTTGAGGTCGCCGACCGAGACGGAGGTCCGGCCGTCCCCGATGTCGACCGAGTCGAAGTTCGGGGCGCTCCTGAACTTGAACCTGATCGACATCGCCCGCGCCAAAACCAGCAGCCGGAGGAGGAGGAGGAGGACGACGACGACGACGACGGGCACCTCAGGAGGCGCTCGCGATCACGGGAGATTGGTTCCGCCGCGATCGAGGGAGAGGGCGATGCGAAGGTTTCAGAGAGGTTTTAGCACGTCAGGAGAAGAGAGAGAAAGAGAGAGAAGGGCAAGGTCAGGGGCAGGTTGCCAGGAAGAAGCCGACGCAGGAAAGCGATTGGGAAATTGGTTTCGGGGGTATTTATACTTCGCTTAAGTCCTCTTTTTTTAATTGTTTTTTGTTTTTTTTTTTTTCTGTCTTTGTGCGGCCGCTTTTCGGATGGATTCGGACTCGGGCCCCACCCACGTAACCCCGGTGCACGAGCGGCGCGCGTGCCCTTGCTTTTCCTTTTTATTTATTTATTTCTTTCTTTCTTTTTGTGAAATAAAATCATTTCTGGTAAATGCCAACGCCCCAAAAGAGTGTGTGAATGTGAACAATCAAATTGAGCATGCACGAGCACGAAGACATTTTGCGCGTTGAATTAGAAATTTAATTGTTCAGTAGAAGATTGACGATAAGGTGTTTGAGCTATGTAGTTATCATGACGAGTGGAGTCATAAAGTCTTATAATCGGTTGATATTTTTGAAGGGTAATAAAAGAGTTTGATATGTGAGAATGTATAATGACAAAAAGGGAATGCAAATACAAAATATTTTTTTCGGTGATGAGGATAGATACTAAATTCAGATATTTGCTTTATTATTAGTATGGAGGCATAGGTATAGAAAAGATATAAACAGACAAAAGATATGGAAGTACATATAGACGTCGGATGTCCAAATTAGAATTTTTTAAAATGGAAGGAAAATTGGGGATTCCAATTCCACGTTCCAAATTTGTAAAGGTATATGTGAAAACAATATTTAGTAATTGCGTTGGTATTTATTATAACAATTTCTTTTTTTGCCGAAAGCAACATCATAGAGCTTTATTATCACATCATCACAATAATGAACCTGGCTTTGGAGTTAGGAATTTCATTCAAAGTTCTCGAAATTGATTCAACTTATCAGAGTATTTTTCATTTACGAAAATCAGCGTGATGATAAAAGCATTTCAATAAATATTAGTTATCGTCCTTTTCATTTTTCTTGAGTAAATGCCGGTATTTTCCAAAGGCCTGATTAATGAAAATTTTACTTAATAATATCACATGTGATTATTCAAAACTTACAAAATATATTTCGTCCTCAATAAAGTCAGCAGAAGCACGGATAGGATAGATACTTTCCCCTGAGCAGGCAGGCCTGACTCGAGGGTATACCAGTAAATTCATCCGGTTATTCACAATGGGCTGGGCTTGATGGGCTAAGGCCCGGCCCAATACTCGACGTGTCAGTCCCCGATCGATCGATCGATCGATCGAGATACCAAGATTAGGGTTTCGGCGGAGGAAGGAGGTCCAGTGGTAGCAAACTGTAGCTGCTAATCGCCGCGGAAGAGCTCGAGCGCGCTCGATCCCTGCAGAAGAAGCAAGCATGGCGACTCAAATCAGCAAGAAAAGAAAGGTCCTTTCTTCCCGCTCGTTCCCTCGTTCCTTGGTCGTGGAAATGAAAGTATCGAGCTTTTCTTGATTCGTTATCTGATTCCAATCCATTATCCGCACGGTCGCGGGCCATGAATTTTCTGGGGAAGTCCAGCTGAAAATGCGTGGATTGGGATTCGGTGCGGGCGTTGTTTTTTCGGCTCATGTTGATTGATGATCGTTGGGGAGGTATTTGGTTGAGGTTTGTAGTGCTGTCGGATGTTAGGATTTGAAGACTTGCAGAATTGGGAACGAGAGTTTCGGTTTCAATTTGTTTGGTTTTCCCGGTAAATTGACGGATGGGGTTGTTAGCGAACAGTCGTTGATGTCATCTATAGTGTTGGTTGAAATGGGATTGGAAGTTTGCGGTATTGCTCTGCAGTGCGTGCTTCGGCCGGTGTGCTTTGTTAATTTCGCACTGTTGAGTCATTGGCGAAGATGGTTCCGCTTCTTTCGGTGATGCGACGGTTGTTGTTCTTGGGTGAATTGAACAGGGGTCTGTGTGTCTTTTGATAGGAGGCTACTGTCTCCATTTCCATCCTATTCCTGATAAACTGTCCGTTCTATCGTGTTCCACCAGTTTGTGGCAGACGGAGTCTTCTTCGCAGAGCTTAATGAGGTTCTCACCAGAGAGCTTGCTGAAGATGGATACTCTGGGGTTGAAGTGAGGGTCACCCCCATGCGGACTGAGATCATCATTAGAGCCACTCGCACTCAAAATGTGCTCGGTAAAAGTTCAACTCGAATGATTGTATCCTCGGTGCATTCAAAAACAAATCAAGGTCAAGCATTTTGTTTGGATTGACGTTAGTGAATAGTTGCGTAATTCTTGTTCTAACAGGAGAGAAGGGGAGAAGGATTCGGGAACTGACTTCTGTTGTCCAGAAACGCTTCAAGTTCCCCGAAAATGGTGTGGAGTTATATGCTGAGAAAGTTAACAACAGGGGCCTCTGTGCTATTGCTCAGGCGGAGTCTCTGCGGTACAAGCTCCTGGGAGGCCTGGCTGTTCGGAGGTACATGACACAGCTCTAAATGGCCCACTGCATATATGATTGCCAAAAATTAATCATCACCTTCTTTTTCTTTGTGCTGACTACACTTCCATCCTTAGTTTTTTGAAGTAGATATTCTGCTTAATTTTATTCAGCTTGAGAGAACTATCCCGGGACCTTCCCATTTTATTTTTTCTGGACTGTCCTTAGGGTGAGTTGGTTGCTTTCTAAGTACCTTTCTCATGTCTGAGGACAGTCAAGTTTTATGGTTCCCTTTTTGTTACCTGCAAAAGTCAACTATGAGAAAAGCATGCGGATGCTGGTCTCACTGCTTATTTGAGCATCGATAGTACAATATTGTCAGCATGAAACCACTGTTGTGTGACTTAAGGTATGTACCTGCAGTAGTGATATGTGAGCCTAGCCGCTCCTGCTTTGATCTTCTTGTCTTTTCCAGACCTTTAGTCTTTCATAGGGATCATTTTCTTCATTAAGATAGCCCCTTAAGGGCTGAAGGGAACAAACCTGAATGGCTGAAAGTAGAGGGTTCTTTTCTTCAGCTATCTTGTGGAATCATTTAGTTTTACCATTGCCTGATAGTTTATATTTTCACTTGATTGGAGAAACATGCTTGGATTGGGTGCAACTTATTTTGTAGCTGTGAAAAATTCTCTGCTGCATATACTTTCGCATCTGTTAGTCTCCCAACAGGTGTTATTCTATGAATGGATTGTTCGTTGTCCAGTTGTCGGGGGCCAATTCTCCCTGCCTTTGAATGACATGGACTGGCTTCTCTCTCAATGTCATGATGTTATTTTCTTATTGAGTGCTTGTAGTGGGAGTCTCATACATTTAAAGGTTTTAATGCTTGGAAACCATCTTCAGATTTTCTTCACATTGTTGCGATGGGCCAATCTTACTTGGACATTGTTGGCAACACCCATGATACTTATTCATTGTTTTACTTTGTCTCCCTCTGAAAATCATTTGAGAAGATTCCTTGATGCTTGACTAATTACTGAGAATTAAATTTGCTGGTTACTGTGTAGGGCTTGCTATGGTGTTCTGCGATTTGTGATGGAGAGTGGTGCCAAGGGATGTGAGGTATGTTATATGTTATATGATGAAAATGGTCATGTTGTCTAATGGTTTTTTGCCTAAAAAATCACCATTTTCTTGCTAATAAAGCTTCAGGAAGTTCTGAGATTTGGGCGCTCATGCAGGTCATTGTGAGTGGGAAGCTACGTGCTCAGCGTGCTAAATCGATGAAGTTTAAGGATGGGTACATGATATCCTCTGGACAACCTGTCAACGAGTATATCGACTCTGCCGTGAGGCATGTTCTTCTAAGACAGGTGAGACGTCCTTCTTCAAATCCACACCACACCCGTCCCCACCTTTTTTCTTAAGGAATCTTGTGCAAGTTGGTAATTGCTCCATCTGGTCAAGGCTAACACCTGGTGAAATCTTTTTTCCTTTTTCTCATGAATCAATCAGGGCGTGCTTGGCATCAAGGTCAAGATCATGCTTGACTGGGATCCCAAGGGCAAGCAAGGACCAATGACTCCATTGCCTGATCTGGTGACTATTCATCCCCCAAAGGAAGAAGAGGAATATATTCCACCAGTGCTGACCACCAACATTGAGATTCCAGTTGCTTAATCAACAATCCTAATCATGTTATTACCTCAGCATGATGTTTTGTTCTTACAGTACTGTATGCCTCATTGTAACTTTCTCATAGCTCGCGCTACTGCTTAGTTCTCCTAGATTATGCTACGAATTTTGGTGGAGATTTCTGCTTTAGATAATTTGGCTAGAAGATGTTTTCAGTATTGTCCAAAATAATGCAGAGTAAACTAGTAAGTAGTACTGGCCCTTGTTGATGACAGAATTTCAAAACCATCGTTTGCTTATAATTCCACTGTTGAGGCTTGCGGTAGCAAATCATGGATTCCTAAAAGAGAAGAAGATTGTTAAAAACCTTGGAGCTTACAAAATGGCACCAAGAAGAAAGAAACATGATTCTGTTCTGTACATGCCTCTGTTATAAGCAACCATGTTGTCATTGTTGTTGAGGTTAGTACCTTTCGGAATGTTGACACCTCTCTCGGCATATTCAATGTTTTTCTTTCCCCTGATTCGAGCGCAGACGAGATACTCCACATATTTGAAATGTGGAACGAGCTGATGGCAATTTGATTGCTTATTGCATAGAAGGGAGCTTGGAACTTCACAAATTTACATAGACAGTACTCTTGCCACGCGCCCAATTCAGTTGAACTACTGCATTGGCACAATGCCTACGATCATTTCACAATGCAGCCTAACATTATAACCTCCAATTTCTATCGTACGCCTGCACATGCTCTAAGGCACGTGCAGAGACAAACAGGATCTTTAGCTGGAGTTTGGAACCTAACCTTTCCAAACACACGGGCGCATCTGAGCGTGCATTCATGGGCAAACACACATACGATATGCATTCATTCCATTGCGGCTTGTGGTAAATAAAAGGTACATTACATTTACTGACATTATTCAAAAGCTGATGGCGACTGAGTCACCAAGCCAAAATAGCGAAAACCTGTAGCAAGACGTCTAAAGGATGAACAAACTTTGGGCATGCTTCGCGATCCCCAGTTATTGGGTATCAGTTGGTCTTTCAATTGTCTTGACATACCTCGCATGCCTAAGGCAATGCGGCGGTCTTCGGTAGGCCTTTCTCCATTGCTACCAGCAAGTGGACGAAGATTTTGCCAGATTGTCAGTGTTTTCAACAGTCTAATGCAATCATCGGCTGCCCTTCACGCTTGTTTCTTACTCTCACTCTGCAACAGATGGACCTCTTGAGGAAGGACATCATGTCTAATATTCAACTCGTCAAAAATTCTTCTTAACTCGATCACTAGTGCAGTCCTCCGCCGATCCTTCTCTGCAAAATCTTGAAAGTTCATCGTGTGGTTGACATAGAGCACCATCTTCATCTTTGCATTCTCGATCTCACTCACAACCACGCGGTGGTTCAGGCACCAATATTGCTGATTTATACCCAAGTACCTGACAAGAATAATTGGAAGACATGGCTTTAGGAAATCTTTCATACGGTCCTTTTGCGAAATAGTCTCAATCGGCCATTCCATTTGCAATAAGAAATGAAGGAAATTGTAGCGACTCCATCAACTTACTTTCTTATTTCCAGTTTCAATGCTGCAATTCTTTCCAATGAAGTCATATATTCAATCGAGAATTCCACTTTGTCACCCATGTGTGAGCTTCTGTTGTAATTGCTTATAGGTTTCATAGCCAAAACCAAATTTGGATAGTAGACTTTTTCATTATCGAGCTTCAAGAAGACAGTGCTCAAGATACTTATGTCCTCCACCATCAACTGTCATGAGAAATATGAATTGCTATTAGTTGGACTTATCTTGACATAAAAGTGGAATGGGTTCTCTTGGGAGTTTACCTGAACGCCATCAATAACACAACGATCACCAACATCAAATGGATGCGTAACGAGTACAAAGATGATAGCCTCAAATATTGTCTTGCATGTGTTGCCGAAAACAAAAGCTGCCATGAAAAGCTGTGACGAAAGCAGGATTAGTACTTTGGTCGTAGCAATTTCCATCAAAAAAAGCCATATGACGATGATGATAACGATCAATATTCCCGTCACAAGCTGGTTCAATTGCCTTTCGGCTGTGCTGTTTAAAGCATGTATCAATGCTTTACGGCCTTGATAAGCCTTCACCTGCAAAAGGATTGTATCTCACGCTGAAATCTCCTTTCACTTCTTGGCAAATTCACTTATTAAAAGACAGATCACTGGAATGGAGAGGAAGAGTGCGGAGCCACAATGTATGTTAACTGCTCTTGACATGAAAAAGGGCAATAGACAAAATTTACAATGAATTAAACATTAATGCACTGACCACCCAGTTTGATAAAGATTTTATGTCAATTTTTCCAGTTTCCGTTCCTTCAAGCAATGGGAAGATAAGATCCACCTCTTCCTTGATCATGAACTTCCCAAGATCTTCTTCTTCGAAGAACCTGCAGAAAATACAATATGGTTACCAAAAGACCATACAATCCGTTAATCTGCTGAACTTTTTCATTTCTCACCTGCAACTTGGAGGAGCGACGTTCCTGAAAATGTGATATGCAGCCGCCATCGCTTCCATCTCGTTCGTTATCTCCTTATCCGCTTGCTCAACTCCTCCATCATGGATGCTTTCATCTTCATCCAAAGTATTTGATAAGGTCGATAGCCCCGAATTTGTCACGATGTCAATCAACATATTCATTGTCCAAGTCGAAACCTTTTCTTGCTCCATCCTACAAATCTTCCCTATATCAATCACCTTCTTCTCCTTTCCCATTTTACCTTTCTTCATAGTTCTGAAACTAAGCTGGCGATCACTAGGATCTTTCCCCACCCTCTCAAACTGCTCTATAAGAGGTGGCCCGGATAAGGTTCGCAAAACAAATTGATGGAAGATCGATTCTTGAATTCTACCAAAAAATACAGTGGCGTGGACACTCAATGCTAGTATCTTCAGCAGCAAAGTCTTTAAGAACCATAGGAATGAACCGATAACAATTGAGACAAGAGTCCAGGTTATATAATTCAAAACCTTATCGGCAATCTTCGACCTCTTATCACCTTGATTGAATAACAGTATCTATGTGAGAAGAACCAAGGCCAACCAAGTGAAAACTTGAATCCTCTTGTTGAAACCACGAACAAAATAGAGTACCTCTTCCGTTAGTAAAGAGTTCCTCTCAATCAAGAAATCAATGAAAAGCATCACCCGATTGGTAACCGACATGCCAGAGAATAGCACTATTATAAGTACACACCACTTCCACATCTCAAAACCCCATAGCTTAGATCCTCTCAATTGATAGACCGCTAAACCAGCCACCAAGCACCCCAGAATGAGAAAACCAGCCACCAAGCACCCCAGAATGAGAAAAAACACTGTCCGGCATCGACTGAATAGAAGACGAACCTTGGAAGACCAAACTTTTAGGCTCTTGCCCACAGTCACAGCTTCCGCATCCCCTTCAGTCGGGATGGTCATCGCAGCTTCCACATCCCCATCAGTCGGGATGGTCATCGCAGCTTCCGCATCCCCCAGTCGGGATGGTCCCTTCAGTCGGGATGGTCATCGCAGCTTCCGCATCCCCTTCAGTCGGCACGGTCATAATTACTTCATTTCCATTAACATTCCTTTCCTCCGGCATGGTGATTTCGCCGTGTTTTAGACGTTCTCCTATAGAATACATTCATGATTTTAGGACACGTTCCAAAAGTTCAAAACTTTACCGCTCATAAGGCTTCAGTTCAAGTTCAAACTCTGGACAGCCCGAGAGTACACCACAAGATAGAATTCGAGTGCAGATCTACTTATACTGAAATGCGTACACACAGACAGCAACAGGCCAACACAACGTGCATGATTTAGACTGAGCTCGTGGATTGACTCTAGCACTATTTTTTTTTTTTTGCAGCACTATTGAGTAAGAGAAAAAGTTCAGTCTTTCCCACCAAAATCAACTTCTAATCAATAATCACCAACTCAGGACACATAATAAAGGAAAAGGTACAGATTATGCAGCAGATGATTCTCGATCAAGAAATGAAACAGTCGAGTGATCCGGTGGGATGCTCATTATGGGTAAAGTTAAAACTGAAATTTGAAAAGGAGATCGAGAAAACCGCATACCTTAACAAAGATTAGCGCGGGTTGTCGGTGCTCCGTGGAGCTCACTTCGCCAAGAACAAAGCAAGAAGCTAAAGCCAAAATGACTTTGAGGAGCATCAATGGCTACTGAGAGCTGATCCAATTTAAGGGAGACAAAACCCTCGTCCTCCGTTCATTAAAATTTTGTTCAGGCAGTGTTAGAACTCGGGGAGCGTATTTCAAAGGATAATCCGTGCACGCGCTTTCTGAGAACATCGTTGATGATAAAAACTAAAAAGACAGACAAAGACTACCGAAATGGTCCGTGATGGAACGTGGGGCAAGGTGGGTGGCAAAGGTGGACCTTCTCAGTCGTTCTCATATATTACTTTCGTGGAAAAGGAGGTCGTCCCTTCTCTGCAGCGAATAAAATTAACAAAGATTAGTCTCACTAAATTTACTAATTGATTTAAAAGTTTCTACTGCTCGCTCAGTCCACTATGGCAGCTTCGACTGAGAAGTTTTCATGAATTAAAATTTTTATAATTCCTATAATTAAAATCAGAAACAAAACATAAGCAAAAATATCCAACAAAGCCGCGTTTCGTTGGAGCTTGGACGGCGAGATGGGTAGTTCTACTTTCCATGTCTCCTCCTGTTCGGGCTTTCAAGCACAATTTTTTTTTTTTTAAATCAGAGTATGAAAATATTGAAAGTGTTTTTGTTAGCGAGCTATATTTGGATAATTCAATTTCCAAGATATTTATTTCGTGTGAAACGCGAGTAGGGGTGAGTGATTTCAACAACCGTACATGTTACACCTGGAACTTAGAATCTACTCTGTATACTCTAAAACCTTAAACCTAGAGTAGGTTTCACGATCTACACATATTCCACCTATATTATTATTTAAACGATTACAATTCATTAACATAACTTATAATTGGACACATGAAAAATATGACAATTAATAAAGTAAAAAATCTTAGTCATAAAATGGAAGCTCAGCCTAATGTTTTTAGATTATACACTCATCATCGAATGGCATAGAATATCAAAGGATCGCACAAAACCCTTTGAATTATTCGATTGAATTTACTCAGGCAAGATGGGAACAAAAGTTACATGATTGGCTAGAGGAAAAAATTATCCAAAAAATTTTAAATTTATTGTGCGACGATCAATTTTAGTACAAATTCTATTTAAATTAAAATTTTAAAAAAGATATTAACAAAAAATGGGTTTCAAACTAGCTCTCACTATCGCAGCCCAACCATTGTCAGGAGGGGGGATGGCAAGCGGGGGTCGTCAAGAAATGCGTAAATAGAAATATCTATCCCTTTTACATGTCTTCTCTAAAACCCTCCGGATTACGTAATTTTTCCATATGACTAACACGGGATTGCAATTTGCGTTAATTCCCTCTAAAAAATCTAAACATTTTCAGGGAGCATCTGCTTAATTACTCTCAAATGGTGAGTGATTATGGAGGCGGTCTCGTTGAAGGGTCTTGGTCCCAAGAGAGGCGTATGAGTTGGACTAGCTCTTCGAGTTGGCCATCTTCGCTCTCCGGAAGTGCAGGCCTGAGGTTGCCTTCTGCTACTTCCACTGCAATCTATCTGCGCAAGACAATGTAAAAAGTCGATTAATGTTCAGTAACATTTTCTAATCATAGACAATAGACTGCGTTTTGGACCTGAGCAGGTCCTTAAACTGCTCATGGAGTAAAGGCGGGAGAACCGCCCTGGGGTGGGTGACCCCGTACTCGCTCCCCTGCTTCTCCACCAGCAGGTTAAACATTGGTGGGGAACAGGGGGCTCCATAGCCAGTGAGTTACCACTGGGTCTGGCAACAGGTGGTGGCTCTGGATGCTAACCTCCTTCAATGGAGAGGCTACCCAGGGACCATATGGAGACAATGGTAAAACCTTGTTGCAGTTGTCTTAATCATAGACAATGTATTACTGCCCTATAGCGGCAAATTCGGCTGCCAACTGGATGGCTAAAACCCACGGGAAAAATGCCTCGCCTCAAAATTGGGTTTCTTCCCCTCCCGTTCTTTGGAACTTATTATGTAGTGATGCCCATCTCTTAGGTCTTCCGTCTTGAAAACTAGTTCAATGAAATGCTTATTTTCCGAACAAAAAAAGAGAAAAAAAACAAACAAACGGAGGACTGGCATTGCCGTTGTAGAGTTGAGGAGAGAGAAGGACCTCTTCTCGTTGGTTTTTTATTATTATTGTTAATGTTATCGTTGTCATTAGCATTACTGTCGTTGTTATTGTTGCAATGTTCTTTGTCGTCCTCGTCGTCGTGGTGCTTGTGGCGGACGATTAGCTGAAGAAAGCCGTTGTCTTTGGCTATCCGAAGGCAGTACCCGAGGTAACCCCGGGTTCTCTCCAGTCTCTTCCTGTATCATTAAAATATTCCTTTAGTCTTAAATATACGAGTTTTTTTACTTTACTCCCTTGAACTTTTTTCATCAATTTTTAAAGAGGAAAAGTTACAAAAAATTTTAAACTTTACTCAAAGTGACAAATTTATCTTAATCTATTTTTATAACATAAAAAATCTAAAATTTTATCAACTTGATAAATTTTCGTGATACAAAAAACCCTTGACTTATATCTGTGTGACATATTTACCTTAAATTATAGAACATTTTTATCTTTTACTTTTTAATTTATTTTCTTATATATATATATATATGTTTTTTTCTTCTTCTTTTCTCTTCCTTCCGCTAGCCATGGTGAAGGGAAGCCGGCCTTAGGCAAGGGCTGCCCTTGCCAGATCCGATGAGGGCAACCTTCCCCCGAGGTAGGTGAGGGTAGCCCTCATCGATGTTGAGTGAGGGCATTCCTCGCTAGATCTGGCCCAGGTGAGGGCCGCCCTCCCTTGGCGTCGGGCGAGAGTTGCTCTCGTCGGATCTGTAGAGGGCTGTCCTCACTCCAAGCGAGAGCTGCTCTTGCTTGAGTCCAACTTTCCTCTATTGAGAAGCCATCATGGCCGGCAAAGGAAAGAGAGAAGAAGAAAAAAGAAAAAAAAAAAAGAAAAGTAAAAAAATTAAAAATTAAAAGTAAAAAAATGAAAATGCCCTTAGACTATAGTGTGTGCGGTAAATGTGTTATGATTAATAAAGTTTGAGAGTTTTTTTATAAAAAAAAATTGAGATAAATTTGACACTTTATATAAAGTTTAGGATTTGAGGTGGCTTTTCTTCATTTTTAAAATGGCCTGTGGTGGAACATGTTGATGATGAAATGGCTTGTGATGGGACAGGAAAAATGGCCTGTGGTGGAACATGTTGACGATGAAATGGCCTGTGATGGGACAGGCGGTAAGGCCGCAAGGAGACAAAGCTTGACCTTCTATTCAGTCGTTCTTATATATTACTTTTGTGGAAAGAGGTCATCCTATTTCCGCAGCAAATAAAATTAACATAAATTAGTCTCACTAAATTATTAACTGATTTAGACGGATCCACGACTTGCTTAGTCCACTATCGCGGCTTCGACTGCGAGGGCACATTGGTCATATATTTCATATATCGAATTTTAATTAAAATTAGAAACAAGTCCACTATAGGGGCTTCGACGGAGAAGCACATTGGTCATATATTTCATATATTGAATTTTAATTAAAATTGGAAACAAAACATAAACACGAAGATCATATAAAGCCACGTTTCGTTGTAACGTGGACGATTAGAATAGTTAAACTTGTTAAGTCTTCTTTTCTTTGTTCGTCTCCTACATATTTCAAACATAGAATTTTTCCATCGGTGAATGAAAATATCATAAAAGCTTTTCAAATTAGTCATTTTTTTCGACCAACAAATAAAAAAAAGTTGGTCATTTTCATCCTCTAGAAGCGCAGGCTTGAGCTTGCCTTCTGCTACTTCCACTGCAGTCTATTTGTATAGGACAATGGAAAAAGTCGATGAATGTTCAGTAGCATTTTAATTATAAACAATAGCTACATTAGAATTGGGGAAATTTTTAGAACCTCAGCAGGGCCGAAATTGGTCTCGATGTAAGGGAATTTGTTGCGATAGGTCGAGCGATCGAACAATAATATAGACAGAAAAAGAAAAATAAATCGGACACCAGATTTACGTGGTTCAGTCGTAAAGACTTACGTCCACGGGGAGAGTAGCAGCGAATTTCACTATAGACCAAGCGATACAAGGAGATTACACACTTAAGTCACTCAAACACTCTCTCGGTGTTTCCCAAAAAAACAATTTAACTCCAAACCCAACTCACGGCACAAAATTATCACACAAGCTCAAGAAAACAAACGCTGAAAAAGAACTCCTTTTCTTGATCGCGCTTCAGCTTGAAGACATGCGGCTCCTCCTTTTCTCTCGTACGGGTGCAGCAGCAACACCCCAAAAAGAAGACCTCTTTTGCGGCTCCCTTCTGCGACTTCTACGTAGGGTTTATTTCCAACAGAGACTTCAGCCTGTACGTGTAGTTGCCGCAGAGAAAGAAGACCTACGTCCATCCGCACTTATATATATAAGTATGCCCAAGGTCAAAGTTTGACCTTGGGCCCCACCGATTTCAATCTTCACGAAGGGTCTTCACGCCAAAAAAAAAGGGAAACCTATATTATTATAATATGTGTGCCCATATTTCCTTTTTCAAAGGAATTCGAAACTACAGGGGTTCCTTCTCCTTTATTTTATTTTACTTTATATTTCCTTTTTTGTGCGGCTCGAAGGACTCTAGCAAATCTCAAACTCGAGACATATTTTAACAATCTCCACATTGGCTCGATGTTTGAGCCAAATTGCAATCGCTTTGCAAAAAGTTCAAATTCTGCTGCTACTTTCCTATCACCCCCGATGGGCTCAACCGCCACAGATATTATCCAAGTCCAAGCCTTGCTTGAACTTTGCCATAACCGAGGATCTCAACAGAATACTAACTCCACATGCATCTTTAACTGCTCCGCAAGGATTTTCTGACGCAACCTCCTCAACCGCAGACAAAGTAAAACCATTGTTGCATCCATATTTATCAGGAGATCGAATATGTACCTTATTAATTTCAGCAGTTACAGCAACCGTTAGCTCTATAGGCTTCACTTCGCTATGAGCACCATCTGTGTCAATTACTTTGCTAGTACATGTATACGCTACCTTAGGAGTTTCTGGTCGCAACTCCACCTCAAGCTGAACACCGTTTAGATCCGTTTGAATATTGCTATAATCACTCCTAGCAAAAAATACTGGAGACTCATCAAGGGTAACTTCTCTGCTGTTAACAGGTGAATTTATATTCGGACACCACAACTGATTGCCCCACTCACCTTGTGCATAGCTATGGAATATGCACCTTGCCCTCCAATCAAGTTTACCATCACTCACTCGAAAATAACACGGGCAACCAAACATTCTAAGAATAGAATAATCAGCAACGTTACCTGACCATACTTCTTCAGGAGTTTGCCATTCAATAGCAGTTGATGGGGATCTATTCACCAGGTAGCTTACCGTACTTAGCACATCAGCTAGAATTCTCCTAGCAATACCAGCACTAGAGATAATTTTACGGGTCGTCTCTAATAACGTTCTTCTCGTCAATTCTGCAAATTGTTGTGATTTATTGGCACTAGTGCGGTGTTTCACTATGCTCTCTTTCATGCAAAATTTATTTGCCAGCTTTGAGCAGAACTCTATGCTATTGTCAGTCTGCACATGTTTGATCGACTTATCAGTCTCCATCTCGATCAAAGCTCTTGACTGCGTGATCCTGACACCAGCATCAAACTTGTGCCTTGGCACAAACACCTAGGTCTTCCTCGAGCAGTCAAAAGACTCTCGAATAGATGCATCCGACGTCTCCGGGCCGAAACCTGTCACTGTCTCACCTTGAAGTTTATACAGGCCTCCGTGCTTGATTCCTTTTATTATCACCAGTGCACCTCGAACAACCTTCAGAACTGCACATTTTGAAGAATACATGCAACCAGCTGAATCTAGGGCACCCAAGGAAATTAAGTTCTTTTTCAACTCTGGAACATGCCTTACTCCAGTCAATGTCCTCACAATACCATCATGCATTTTGATTTTAACATCACCAACACCCACAACATCGCACTCAGCGTTGTTCCCTAACTGGACTTTACCACTACCCGTGCACTGATAAGTGATAAACTAGTTTATATTTGGTGTGACATGAAAAGAACAACCAGAATCCATAATCCATCCATCAAACGATGAATGATCAGTGACAAACAAGACATAATCGGCATTATCTGCTACAGCTGCAACATTGTCAGCAGAATCAACCATAACTCCTTTACCCTTCTTATTCTTCAGTTTAAGGCAATCCCTTCTAAGATGCCCCCTCTTGCCATAACTCCAACAGACAACATTAGCAGTCCTAGACTGACTACGCCTGTTTATATTAGTACTACTATTACCCACACGTGTTATAGATCTTCCTCTATTTTCACCTACTAAAGCAGCAGATACATGTTCGCCAGATTCTCTTCTACGAATGTCCTCGCTCAAAATTAAATCTCGAACCCCATCAAACGTCAAACTTGTTGACCCAGAGGAATTACTAACAGCAGTAACAGTAGTATTCCAACTATTAGGCAATGAGGATAACAGAATCAAAGCACATACCTCATCTTCAAAATCAATCTCAACTGAACTCAATTGACTAACAATCACATTGAATTCATTGATATGATTTGCAACTGACGCACCTTCGCTCATCTTCAAATTAAACAGACGTCGCATCAAACAGACCTTGTTGATCGCAGAGCGCTTCTCGTACATATCCGACAGGGCTTGCATCAAATCAGCAGTGGTCTTCTCCTTCAAGATGTTAAATGCGACGTTACGAGCCAACGTCAGCCGAATAACACCCATAGCTCGTCTATCCAGCAAATCCCAATCAACTTGCTTCATCGTCTCTGGTCTCTCCCCAGATAAGGGCAAGTGCAATTTCATCTGGTAAAGATAATCTTCAATCTGCATCTTCCAGAAACTAAAACCCTTCCCATCAAATCTGTCGATTCTCACTTTTACTTCTTCTGTCGCCATCGATTCGCTTCAACTTAGCCAAGCCTAGCTCTGATACCAATTGTTGCGATAGGGCGAGCGATCGAACAATAATATAGATACAGTCGTCATAATTGTCCAACTCGCAAATCTTCCCATATGATTATTCAATATCCATATACTTAGATTCTCCAGACTTGTTGATATAGTACATTTGCTAATATATTCGTATCTCCATTCAAATTTGGGATATAGAGTCTCACGCAATTCTAGTATCTGGTAAATTGTCTGCATCAAATCTTCAATTGACCTTAAACAACATGTAATGATGCGACTCTAGGTATGAATTTGGCGGTTAGCCTTTGATTTTTTGATAAAAATAATAATGATGGCAAAATCAATAATTTGAAGAATGAGTGAGGATAGTTTTGGAAGAAAAACATAAGTTTCAGCATTTGGCAAAATGCTAAGAGCTTAATGTTAGTCCCTACTAGTATTGGACTTTCAGCCTTCCTAATATTGACTTTCACTTGAAAGTCATTTCAAAACGGCTGCTAAACAGTCCAGCATTTCCTTAAGGGGTTTCGGAGGTTAAAAGCTTATTGGGAATGCTGAATTAAACACACCCTATATGTCAATATGCATGCCATGATCTTTAGGCTCTAACATGGGCGATGAGAGACCTTCGTGATATTAAGTCGGATTGGATGTTGTTCTGTGCATCCATCCTGCAAAGAGAGAGAAAAAGGGTCATCGCAATTTGCTTTTTTGATTAAATTAGTTGTTAGAGATTATGCTTACCGACTCAGAGCATCGGAATTGATGTTGATTTTTTTTTCTTTATTCATAGGAAAAGCAAGTCAAGTCAAAAAGCACGCGCACCATTCGCATAATGGTGCGGAAATTATGCGTGCAATTATTGCCCTTCTTGCGTAGCATGCGTTTGGACTGTTGGATGGCAACTTAACATTGTGTGCTTTTTTTTAGGAATCTCTTTTGAAAGAGAGAAAAAAGAGTAGGCTTTACTTTCCTTATCCGAATATCTTAAAAAAATGTCCTACCGACATTTGTGTCATAACATGTTTTTGAGATTGACTCATGTCTATTAGCACCAGGAGCATGGGAGTCTTGCTGGTTAGTTTTATTTTCCTTTTCTTTTATTAATAGACAAAAAAGCAAGTCAAGTCAAGAAATGCTTACATAGGATGGTTCTACGCACCTTCCACAAAATGCTGCGGAAATTACGCGTACAATGACTGCCCTTTGATTTTCTTTTCTATATCCTTATTAAGAAAAGAAAAAAAAAAGGTGAGTCAAGTCAAGATCGTACTTGCTTTAAATAAAAAAACCTTCTGCACAGCTCTATGTTGCCCGGCATTGTTCAAGCAGGCATAGTGAAAAGCATTGCGTATCGAAACTATTGTACTTTAGAGGTATTGTGATTGTGAAATTCACTAAAACACATTAAAAAAGTTGCAATACACGTTTTCATCATTATGGACTTTGCACAAATAGTCACTGATAATCATATTATATCTTAGGATGAAGAGGAAACCCTAGCAAGGTAGACAAATTTCGATTATTTGGAATGTTGGTTCATCCACTCTAAATATTTTGCCTTTCAAGCCAGTAAAAGTTTAGGATCTCACTAATTTCATCATATGCAGCTACACTTCTTGATCCTCAATAAACTTTGAGCATGCATATATCTTTTCTCTCAATGAAATAAACAATTAGAAAGTTTCTTTTTCCCCGCTTACATCCTAGGTTCCAATTTTTTTTTTTTCAAGGACGGTTTTATCCATTGATCACACGCACTAATTAGTAAAAGCACCATTAGGAGAAAAAAAAAACTTTATAATGTGAAAGAAATTGCATTTCATATTCTTCCCTAAACTTTATTTTGTTTTCTTTTTGCCATTTGATATTTATTATATGCATATACTTACTTATTTCTTCCATAACGAAACACGTAACGGGTAAACTGTCATACTTGTGAACTACAATATTCACTATTTTATCACTTTTTTTTATTTCCATTTGTATTTTGAGGTAGTACATTAAAGGTGCTAACAAAATAGATTGTAAATAGAAAACAAAAAAAAAATAAAATAAATCGGACACCAAATTTACGTGGTTCAGTCGTAAAGACTTACGTCAACGGGGAGAGCAACAACAAATTTCACTATAGACCAAACGATACAAGGAGATTACACACTTAAGTCACTCAAACACTCTCTCGGTGTTTCTCAAAAAAACAATTTAACCCCAAACCCAACTCACGGCACAAAATTATCACACAAGCTCAAGAAAACAAACGCTGAAAAAGAACTCCTTTTCTTGATCGCGCTTCAGCTTGAAGACATGTGGCTCCTCCTTTTCTCTCGTACGGGTGCAGCAGCAACACCCCGAAAAGAAGACCTCTTTTGCGGCTCCCTTCTGCGACTTCTACGTAGGGTTTATTTCCACAAAGACTTCAGCCTGTACGTGTAGTTGCCGCAGAGAAAGAAGACCTACGTCCCTCCGCACTTATATATATAAGTATGCCCAAGGTCAAAGTTTGACCTTGGGCCCCACCGATTTCAATCTTCACGGAGGGTCTTCACGCCAAAAAAAAGGGAAACCTATATTATTATAATATGTGTACCCATATTTCCTTTTTCAAAGGAATTCGAAACTACAGAGGTTCCTTCTTCTTTATTTTATTTTACTTTATATTTCCTCTTTTGTGCAGCTCGAAGGACTCTAGCAAATCTCAAACTCGAGACACATTTTAACAGAATTCGCCAGTGACGAGCTCGTTGAGTATGACTCCGAAACCGTCACATTTCTCGTTTTAAGACTCACGCCATATTACCTCCAGCGCCGTGCACACAAAAAGTCCCTTAGATGCAAGAAAGCAACGGATGTTATTTTACTGAGTTCGACTTGCCAAATAATGTTTGCTAATTTGATGCATTGGCATCGGCATCGAAATGAAAAGAAAAGGTTGACAAGAAAAATGTTCTGTACACGCCTCTGTTATAAGCAACCATGTTGTCATTGTTGTTGAGGTTAGTACCTTTCGGAATGTTGACACCTCTCTCGGCATATTCAATGTTTTTCTTTCCCCTGATTCGAGCGCAGACGAGATACTCCACATATTTGAAATGTGGAACGAGCTGATGGCAATTTGATTGCTTATTGCATAGAAGGGAGCTTGGAACTTCACAAATTTACATAGACAGTACTCTTGCCACGCGCCCAATTCAGTTGAACTACTGCATTGGCACAATGCCTACGATCATTTGACAATGCAGCCTAACATTATAACCTCCAATTTCTATCGTACGCCTGCACATGCTCTAAGGCACGTGCAGAGACAAACAGGATCTTTAGCTGGAGTTTGGAACCTAACCTTTCCAAACACACGGGCGCATCTGAGCGTGCATTCATGGGCAAACACACATACGATATGCATTCATTCCATCGCGGCTGGTGGTAAATAAAAGGTACATTACATTTACTGACATGTTTCAAAAGCTGATGGCGACTGGGTCACCAAGCCAAAATAGCGAAAACCTGTAGCAAGACGTCTAAAGGATGAACAAGCTTTAGGCATGCTTCGCGATCCCCAGTTATTGGGTATCAGTTGGTCTTTCAATTGTCTTGACATACCTCGCATGCCTAAGGCAATGCGGCGGTCTTCGGTAGGCCTTTCTCCATTGCTACCAGCAAGTGGACGAAGATTTTGCCAGATTGTCAGTGTTTTCAACAGTCTAATGCAATCATCGGCTGCCCTTCACGCTTGTTTCTTACTCTCACTCTGCAACAGATGGACCTCTTGAGGAAGGACATCATGTCTAATATTCAACTCGTCAAAAATTCTTCTTAACTCGATCACTAGTGCAGTCCTCCGCCGATCCTTCTCTGCAAAATCTTGAAAGTTCATCGTGTGGTTGACATAGAGCACCATCTTCATCTTCACATTCTCGATCTCACTCACAACCACGTTGTGGTTCGGGCGCCAATATAGCGAATTTTTCTCCAAGTACCTGACAAGAATAATTGGAAGACATGGCTTTAGGAAATCTTTCATACGGTCCTGCCGAGAAATAGTCTCTATCGGCCATTCCATTTGCAATAAGAAATGAAGGAAATTGTAGCGACTCCATCAACTTACTTTCTTATTTCCAGTTTCAATGCTGCAATTCTTTCCAATGAAGTCATATATTCAATCGAGAATTCCACTTTGTCACCCATGTGTGAGCTTCTGTTGTAATTGCTTATAGGTTTCATAGCCAAAACCAAATTTGGATAGTAGACTTTTTCATTATCGAGCTTCAAGAAGACAGTGCTCAAGATACTTATGTCCTCCACCATCAACTGTCATGAGAAATATGAATTGCTATTAGTTGGACTTATCTTGACATAAAAGTGGAATGGGTTCTCTTGGGAGTTTACCTGAACGCCATCAATAACACAACGATCACCAACATCAAATGGATGCGTAACGAGTACAAAGATGATAGCCTCAAATATTGTCTTGCATGTGTTGCCGAAAACAAAAGCTGCCATGAAAAGCTGTGACGAAAGCAGGATTAGTACTTTGGTCGTAGCAATTTCCATCAAAAGAAGCCATATGACGATGATGATAACGATCAATATTCCCGTCACAAGCTGGTTCAATTGCCTTTCGGCTGTGCTGTTTAAAGCATGTATCAATGCTTTACGGCCTTGATAAGCCTTCACCTGCAAAAGGATTGTATCTCACGCTGAAATCTCCTTTCACTTCTTGGCAAATTCACTTATTAAAAGACAGATCACTGGAATGGAGAGGAAGAGTGCGAAGCCACAATGTATGATGTTAACTGCTTGACATGAAAATGGGCAATAGACAAAAATTACAATGAATTAAACATTAATGCACTGACCACCCAGTTTGTCAAAGATTTTCTGTCCCATTTTCCAGTTTCTGCTTCTTCAATCAATGGGAAGAAAAGACCCACCTCTTCCATGATCATGAACCTCCTAAGATCGTCTTCATCGAAGTACCTGCAAGAAATACAATATGGCTACCAAAAGACAAAACAATCCGTTAATCTACTGAATTCTTTAGTTTCTCACTTGCAATCAGCCTGAGCAACATTATTGAAAATGTGATATGCAGCCGCCATCGCTTCCATCTCGCTCGTTATCTCCTTATCCGCTTGCTCAACTCCTCCATCATGGATGCTTTCATCTTCATCCAACGTATTTGATAAGGTCGATAGCCCCGAATTTGTCACCATGTCAATCAACATATTCATTTTCCAAGTCGAAACCTTTTCTTGCTCCATCCTATACATCTTCCCCATATCAATCACCTTCTTCTCCTTTCCCATTTTACCTTTCTTCATCGTTCTGAAACTAAGCTGGCGATCACTAGGATCTTTCCCCACCCTCTCAAACTGCTCTATAAGAGGTGGCCCGGATAAGGTTTGCAAAACATATTGATGGAAGATCGATTCTTGAATTCTATCAGGAAATACAGTGGCGTGGATCCTTAATGCTAGTATCTTCAGCAGCAAAGTCTTTAAGAACCATAGGAATGAACCGATAACAGGCATAAGAACGCTTCAAGTGCCATAACTTGGCACAAAGGGACACTTAAGTGCCATAACTTACGAAAGGTACACTTAAGTGCCACTTTCGAAGAAAAACGGATCACTTAAGTGCCACTCCGGCCAAAGTCCGGCCAAAACGCCGACGTGGCATTTTTCCGACGAGGCGAACCCAAAACGACGCCGTTTTGCTTGCTGACATGGCCAAATAATACAAAAACGGCGTCGTTTTGGGCTGACGTGGTAAAAAAAATTAATGAAAAATTAATTAAATTTAGTTAAAATATTTAAAAATAATAATTATAATATTAAATTTAGTTAAAATATTAAAAAATAATTATTTTAAAATTAGAAAAACTAAAAAAATTTAAAAAATTATAAAAAAATTTTAAAAAAAAATTAAAAAAAATTTAAAAAAATTTAAAAAAAAATTTAAAAAAATTTAAAAAATTTAAAAAATTTTAAAAAAATTAGAAAAAAAATTAAAAAAATTAAAAGAAACTAAAAAAAAATTTAAAAAATTAAAAAAAATTAAAAAATTAAGAAAAAGGGGGGTGTGGGCGAGCCCAAAACAATGTCGTTTTGCTTGCTGACATGGTCAAATAATACAAAAACAGCGTCGTTTTGGGCTAACGTGGTAAAAGAAATTAATGAAAATTAATTAAATTAAATTAAAAATTAAATTTAGTTAAAATATTTAAAAATAATAATTTTAAAACTAAATTTAGTTAAAATATTAAAAAATAATTATTTTAAAAATAGAAAAATTTTAAAAAAATTTAAAAAAAAATTAAAATTTTTTATAAAAAAATAAAAATATTAAAAATATATAAAATTAAAAAAAAGGGGGGTGTGGGCGAGCCCAAAACAATGCCGTTTTGCTTGCTGACATGATCAAATAATACAAAACCGGCATCGTTTTGGGCTGACGTGGTAAAAATAACTTAATGAAAAATTTAATTTTTTAATTTTTTTTAATTTTTAATTTTTTTTAAAATTTGTTTAAATTTGTTTAATTGTTTTTAATTTTTTTTAAATTTTTAAATTTTTTTTTAAAATTTTATAAATTTTTTAAAAAAATTTTAAATTTTTTTAGTTTTTTAAAAAAAAAATTAGTTTTTTAAAAATTTTATATTTTTTTAAATATTTTTAATTTTTAAAATTTTTAAAATTTTTAGAATTTTTTATATATTTTTATATTTTTTATATTTTTTAAAATTTTTAAAATTTTTTTTAAAATTTTTAAAATTTTTAAAATTTTTCTAATTTTAAAATAATTATTTTTTAATGTTTTAACTAAATTTAATTTTAAAATTATTAATTTTAAATATTTTAACTAAATTTAATTTTTAATTTAATTAAATTAACTTTTTTTTTTTTTTTTACCACATCATCCCAAAACGACGCCGTTTTTGCATTATTTTGCCACATCAGCGAGCAAAACAGCGTCGTTTTGGGCTCGCTTCGCCAGAAAAAAGCCACGTCAGCCTTTTGGCCGGACTTTGGCCGGATTGGCACTCAAGTGATCCCTTTTACTCCGATTTTGGCATTTAAGTGTACATTTCGTAAGTTATGGCACTTAAGTGTCCCTTTCTGACAAGTTATGGCACTTGAGGGGTCCGCACCTCACCGATAACAATTGAGACAAGAGTCCAGGTTATAAAATCCAAAACCTTATCGGCAATCTTCGACCTCTTATCACCTTGATTGAATAACAGTATCCATGTGAGAAGAACCAAGGCCAACCAAGTGAAAACTTGAATCCTCTTGTTGAAACCACGAACAAAATAGAGTACCTCTTCCGTTAGTAAAGAGTTCCTCTCAATCAAGAAACCAATGAAAAGCATCACCCGATTGGTAACCGACATGCCAGAGAATAGCACTATTATAAGTACACACCACTTCCACATCTCAAAACCCCATAGCTTAGATCCTCTCAATTGATAGACCGCTAAACCAGCCACCAAGCACCCCAGAATGAGAAAAAACATGGTCCGGCATCGACTGAATAGAAGACGAACCTTGGAAGACCAAACTTTTAGGCTCTTGCCCACAGCCACAGCTTCCGCATCCCCTTCAGTCGGGATGGTCATCGCAGGCATCCCCTTCAGTCGGGATGGTCATCGCAGCTTCCGCATCCCCTTCAGTCGGGATGGTCTTCGCAGTTTCCGCATCCCCTTCAGTCGGCAGGGTCATAATTACTTCATTTCCATTAACATTCCTTTCCTCCGGCATGGTGATTTCGCCGTGTTTTAGACGTTCTCCTATAGAATACATTCATGATTTCAGGACACGTTCCAAAAGTTCAAAACTTTACCGCTCATAAGGCTTCAGTTCAAGTTCAAACTCTGGACAGCCCGAGAGTACACCAAAAGATAGAATTCGAGTGCAGATCTACTTATACTGAAATGCGTACACACAGACAGCAACAGGCCAACACAACGTGCATGATTTAGACTGAGCTCGTGGATTGACTCTAGCACTATTTTTTTTTTTTTTGCAGCACTATTGAGTAAGAGAAAAAGTTCAGTCTTTCCCACCAAAATCAACTTCTAATCAATAATCACCAACTCAGGACACATAATAAAGGAAAAGGTACAGATTATGCAGCAGATGATTCTCGATCAAGAAATGAAACAGCCGAGTGATCCGGTGGGATGCTCATTATGGGTAAAGTTAAAACTGAAATTTGAAAAGGAGATCGAGAAAACCGCATACCTTAACAAAGATTACCGCGGGTTGTCGGTGCTCCGTTGAGCTCACTTCGCCAAGAACAAAGCAAGAAGCTAAAGCCAAAATGACTTTGAGGAGCATCAATGGCTACTGAGAGCTGATCCAATTTAAGGGAGACAAAACCCTCGTCCTCCGTTCATTAAAATTTTGTTCAGGCAGTGTTAGAACTCGGGGAGCGTATTTCAAAGGATAATCCGTGCACGCGCTTTCTGAGAACAGCGTTGATGATAAAAACTAAAAAGACAGACAAAGACTACCGAAATGGTCCGTGATGGAACGTGGGGCAAGGTGGGCGGCAAAGGTGGACCTTCTCAGTCGTTCTCATATAGTACTTTCGTGGAAAAGGAGGTCGTCCCTTCTCTGCAGCGAATAAAATTAACAAAAATTAGTCTCACTAAATTTACTAAATGATTTAAAAGTTTCTACTGCTCGCTCAGTCCCACTATGGCAGCTTCGACTGAGAAGTTTTCATAATTAAATTTTTATAATTCCTATAATTAAAATCAGAAACAAAACATAAAGCACAAATATCCAACAAAGCCGCGTTTCGTTGGAGCTTGGACGGCGAGATGGGTAGTTCTACTTTCCATGTCTCCTCCTGTTCGGGCTTTCAAGCACAAATTTTTTTTTTTTTAATCAGAGTATGAAAATATTGAAAGAGTTTTTGTTAGCGAGCTATATTTGGATAATTCAATTTCCAAGATATTTATTTCGTGTGATACGACGACTAAGGGTGAGTGGTTCCAAATTCCGTACATGTTACACCTGAAACTTAGAATTTACTCTGTATACTCTAAAACCTGAAACCTAGAGTAGGTTTCAAGATCTACACAGATTCCACCTATATTATTATTTAAACGATTACAATTCATTAACATAACTTATATTTGGACACATGAAAAATATGAATATTAATAAAGTAAAAAATCTTAGTCATAAAATGGAAGCTCAGGCTAATGTTTTTAGATTATACACTCATCATCGAACGGCATAAAATATCAAAGGATCGCACGGAACCCTTTGAATTATTCGATTGAATTTACTCAAGCAAGATGGGAACAAAAGTTACGTGATTGGCTAGAGGATAAAATTATCCAAAAAATTTTAAATTTATTGCACGACAATCAATTTTAGTACAAATTCTATTTAAATTAAAATTTTAAAAAAGATATTAACAAAAATGGGGTTTCAAACTAGCTCTCACTATCGCAGCCGCAGCCCCACCATTGTCAGGAAGGGGGATGGCGAGCGGGGTCGTCAAGAAATGCGTAAATAGAAATATCTATCCCTTTTACATGTCTTCTCAAAAACCCTCGGATTACGTAATTTTTCCATATGACTAACACCGTTGGGGGATTGCAATTTGCGTTAATTCCCTCTAAAAAATCTAAACATTTTCAGGGAGCATCTGCTTAATTACTCTCAAATGGTGAGTGATTGTGGAGGCGGTCTCGTTGAAGGGTCTTGGTCCCAAGAGAGGCGTATGAGTTGGACTAGCTCTTCGAGTTGGCCATCTTCGCCCTCCGGAAGTGCAGGCCTGAGGTTGCCTTCTGCTACTTCCACTGCAATCTATCTGCGCAAGACAATGTAAAAAGTCGATTAATGTTCAGTAACATTTTCTAATCATAGACAATAGACTGCGTTTTGGACCTGAGCAGGTCCTTAAACTGCTCATGGAGTAAAGGCGGGAGAACCGCCCTGGGGTGGGTGACCCCGTACTCGCTCCCCTGCTTCTCCACCAGCAGGTTAAACATTGGTGGGGAACAGGGGGCTCCATAGCCAGTGAGTTACCACTGGGTCTGGCAACAGGTGGTGGCTCTGGATGCTAACCTCCTTCAATGGAGAGGCTACCCAGGGACCATATGGAGACAATGGTAAAACCTTGTTGCAGTTGTCTTAATCATAGACAATGTATTACTGCCCTATAGCGGCAAATTCGGCTGCCAACTGGATGGCTAAAACCCACGGGAAAAATGCCTCGCCTCAAAATTGGGTTTCTTCCCCTCCCGTTCTTTGGAACTTATTATGTAGTGATGCCCATCTCTCAGGTCTTCCGTCTTGAAAACTAGTTCAATGAAATGCTTATTTTCCGAACAAAAAAAGAGAAAAAAAAAACAAACAAACGGAGGACTGGCATTGCCGTTGTAGAGTTGAGGAGAGAGAAGGACCTCTTCTCGTTGGTTTTTTATTATTATTGTTAATGTTATCGTTGTCATTAGCATTACTGTCGTTGTTATTGTTGCAGTGTTCTTTGTCGTCCTCGTCGTCGTGGTGCTTGTGGCGGACGATTAGCTGAAGAAAGCCGTTGTCTTTGGCTATCCGAAGGCAGTACCCGAGGTAACCCCGGGTTCTCTCCAGTCTCTTCCTGTACATTGTCCCGCGCTCCTCCTCCTTTTGGACTTCCTCCTCTAATTCCTCTACCTTTAATTCCCAAATCAAACTGAGCAAGTCCTTTCACCACAGTATCATTAAAATATTCCTTTAGTCTTAAATATACAAGTTTTTTTACTTTACTCCCTTGAACTTTTTTCATCAATTTTTAAAGAGAAAAAAAGTTACAAAAAATCCTAAACTTTGCTCAAAGTGACAAATTTATCCTAATCTATTTTTGTAACATAAAAAATCTAAAATTTTATCAACTTGATACATTTTCGTGATACAAAAAACCCTTAACTTATATCTGTGTGACATATTTACCCTAAATTATAGAACATTTTTATCTTTTACTTTTTAATTTATTTTCTTTTATATATATTTTTTATTTTTTCTTCTTTTCTCTTCCTTCCGCTGGCCATGGTGAAGGGAAGCCGGCCTTAGGCAAGGGCTGCCCTTGCCAGATCCGATGAGGGCAACCTTCCCCCGAGGTAGGTGAGGGTAGCCCTCATCGGTGTTGAGTGAGGGCATTCCTCGCTAGATCCAGCCCAGGTGAGGGTCGCCCTCCCTTGGCGTCGAGCGAGAGTTGCTCTCGTCAGATCTGTAAAGGGCTGTCCTCACTCCAAGCGAGAGCCGCTCTTGCTTGAGTCCGACTTCCCTCTATTGAGAAGCCATCATGGCCGACAAAGGAAAGAGAGAAGAAGAAAAATGAAAAAAGAAAAAGAAAAGAAAAAAGGAAAAAAATTAAAAGCAAAAAATGAAAATGCCCTTCGACTATAGTGTGCGGTAAATGTGTTATGATTAATAAAGTTTGAGAGTTTTTTTATCAAAAAAAATTAAGATAAACTTGACACTTTATGTAAAGTTTAGGATTTGGGGTGGCTTTTCTTCATTTTTAAAATGGCTTGTGGTGGGACATGTTGAGGATGAAATGGCCTGTGATGGGACAGGAAAAATGGCCTGTGGTGGAACATGTTGATGATGAAATGGCCTGTGATGGGACAAGCGACAAGGCTGCAAGGAGACAAAGCTTGACCTTCTATTCAGTCGTTCTTCTCTATTACTTTTGTGGAAAGAGGTCATCCTATTTCCGCAGCAAATAAAATTAACATAAATTAGTCTCACTAAATTATTAACTAATTTAGACGGATCCACGACTTGCTTAGTCCACTATCGCGGCTTCGACTGCGAGGGCACATTGGTCATATATTTCATATATCGAATTTTAATTAAAATTAGAAACAAGTCCACTATAGGGGCTTCGACTGAGAAGCACATTGGTCATATATTTCATATATTGAATTTTAATTAAAATTGGAAACAAAACATAAACACGAAGATCATATAAAGCCACGTTTTGTTGTAACGTGGACGATTAGAATAGTTAAACTTGTTAAGTCTTCTTTTCTTTGTTCGTCTCCTATAGATTTCAAACATAGATTTTTCCATCGGGGAATGAAAATATCAAAAAAGCTTTTCAAATTAGTCATTTTTTTCGACTAACAAACAAAAAAAAAGTTGGTCATTTTCATCCTCCAGAAGCGCAGGCTTGAGCTTGCCTTCTGCTACTTCCACTGTAGTCTATTTGTATAGGACAATGGAAAAAGTTGATGAATGTTCAGTAGCATTTTAATTATAAACAATAGCTACATTAGAATTGGGGAAATTTTTAGAACCTCAGCAGGGCCGAAATTGTTCTCGATGTAAGGGAATTCGCCTGTGACAAGCTCGTTGAGTATGACTCCGAAACCGTCACATTTCTCGTTTTAAGACTCACGCCATATTACCTCCAGCGCCGTGCACACAAAAAGTCCCTTAGATGCAAGAAAGCAACGGATGTTATTTTACTGAGTTCGACTTGCCAAATAATGTTTGCTAATTTGATGCATTGGCATCGGCATCGAAATGAAAAGAAAAGGTTGACAAGAAAAATGTTCTGTACATGCCTCTGTTATAAGCAACCATGTTGTCATTGTTGTTGAGGTTAGTACCTTTCGGAATGTTGACACCTCTCTCGGCATATTCAATGTTTTTCTTTCCCCTGATTCGAGCGCAGACGAGATACTCCACATATTCGAAATGTGGAACGAGCTGATGGCAATTTGATTGCTTATTGCATAGAAGGGAGCTTGGAACTTCACAAATTTACATAGACAGTACTCTTGCCACGCGCCCACTTCAGTTGAACTACTGCATTGGCACAATGCCTACGATCATTTGACAATGCAGCTTAACATTATAACCTCCAACTTTTATCGTACGCCTGCACATGCTCTAAGGCACGTGCAGAGACAAACAGGATCTTTAGCTGGAGTTTGGAACCTAAACTTTCCAAACACACGGGCGCATCTGAGCGTGCATTCATGGGCAAACACACATACGATATGCATTCATTCCATCGCGGCTTGTGGTAAATAAAAGGTACATTACATTTACTGACATGCTTCAAAAGCTGATGGCGACTGAGTCACCAAGCCAAAATAGCGAAAACCTGTAGCAAGACGTCTAAAGGATGAACAAGCTTTAGGCATGCTTCGCGATCCCCAGTTATTGGGTATCAGTTGGTCTTTCAATTGTCTTGACATACCTCGCATGCCTAAGGCAATGCGGCGGTCTTCGGTAGGCCTTTCTCCATTGCTACCAGCAAGTGGACGAAGATTTTGCCAGATTGTCAGTGTTTTCAACAGTCTAATGCAATCATCGGCTGCCCTTCACGCTTGTTTCTTACTCTCACTCTGCAACAGAGGGACCTCTTGAGGAAGGACATCATATCTAATATTCAACTCGTCAAAAATTCTTCTTAACTCGATCACTAATTCAGTCCTCCGCCGATCCTTCTCTGCAAAATTTTGAAAGTTCATCATGTGATTGACATAGAGCACCATCTTCATCTTCGCATTCTCGATCTCACTCACAACCACGCGGTGGTTCGGGTGCCAATATTGCTGATTTATACCCAAGTACCTGACAAGAATAATTGGAAGACATGGCTTTAGGAAATCTTTCATACGGTCCTGCCGAGAAATAGTCTCTATCGGCCATTCCATTTGCAATAAGAAATGAAGGAAATTGTAGCGACTCCATCAACTTACTTTCTTATTTCCAGTTTCAATGCTGCAATTCTTTCCAATGAAGTCATATATTCAATCGAGAATTCCACTTTGTCACCCATGTGTGAGCTTCTGTTGTAATTGCTTATAGGTTTCATAGCCAAAACCAAATTTGGATAGTAGACTTTTTCATTATCGAGCTTCAAGAAGACAGTGCTCAAGATACTTATGTCCTCCACCATCAACTGTCATGAGAAATATGAATTGCTATTAGTTGGACTTATCTTGACATAAAAGTGGAATGGGTTCTCTTGGGAGTTTACCTGAACGCCATCAATAACACAACGATCGCCAACATCAAATGGATGCGTAACGAGTACAAAGATGATAGCCTCAAATATTGTCTTGCATGTGTTGCCGAAAACAAAAGCTGCCATGAAAAGCTGTGACGAAAGCAGGATTAGTACTTTAGTCGTAGCAATTTCCATCAAAAGAAGCCATATGACGATGATGATAACGATCAATATTCCCGTCACAAGCTGGTTCAATTGCCTTTCGGCTGTGCTGTTTAAAGCATGTATCAATGCTTTACGGCCTTGATAAGCCTTCACCTGCAAAAGAATTGTATCTCACGCTGAAATCTCCTTTCACTTCTTGGCAAATTCACTTATTAAAAGACAGATCACTGGAATGGAGAGGAAGAGTGCGAAGCCACAATGTATGATGTTAACTGCTTGACATGAAAATGGGCAATAGACAAAAATTACAATGAATTAAACATTAATGCACTGACCACCCAGTTTGTCAAAGATTTTCTGTCACATTTTCCAGTTTCTGCTTCTTCAATCAATGGGAAGAAACGACCCACCTCTTCCATGATCATGAACCTCCTAAGATCGTCTTCATCGAAGTACCTGCAAGAAACACAATATGGCTACCAAAAGACAAAACAATCCGTTAATCTACTGAATTCTTTAGTTTCTCACTTGCAATCAGCCTGAGCAACATTATTGAAAATGTGATATGCAGCCGCCATCGCTTCCATCTCGCTCGTTATCTCCTTATCCGCTTGCTCAACTCCTCCATCATGGATGCTTTCATCTTCATCCAACATATTTGATAAGGTCGATAGCCCCGAATTTGTCACCATGTCAATCAACATATTCATTTTCCAAGTCGAAACCTTTTCTTGCTCCATCCTATACATCTTCCCCATATCAATCACCTTCTTCTCCTTTCCCATTTTACCTTTCTTCATAGTTCTGAAACTACACTGGCGATAACTACGATGTTTCCTCACCCTCTCAAACTGCTCTATAAGAGGTGGCCCGGATAAGATTTGCAAAACATATTGATGGAAGATCGATTCTTGAATTCTATCAAGAAATACAGTGGCGTGGACACTCAATGCTAGTATCTTCAGCAGCAAAGTCTTTAAGAACCATAGGAATGAACCGATAACAATTGAGACAAGTGTCCAGGTTATATCATCCAAAACCTTATCGGCAATCTTCGACTTCTTATCACCTTGATTGAATAACAGTATCCATGTGAGAAGAACCAAGGCCAACCAAGTGAAAACTTGAATCCTCTTGTTGAAACCACGAACAAAATAGAGTACCTCTTCCCTTAGTAAAGAGTTCCTCTCAATCAAGAAATCAATGAAAAGCATCACACGATTGGTAACCGACATGCCAGAGAATAGCACTATTATAAGTACACACCACTTCCACATCTCAAAACCCCATAGCTTAGATCCTCTCAATTGATAGACCGCTAAACCAGCCACCAAGCACCCCAGAATGCGAAAAAACATGGTCCGGCATCGACTGAATAGAAGACGAACCTTGGAAGACCAAACTTTTAGGCTCTCGCCCACAGTCACAGCTTCCGCATCCCCTTCAGTCGGGATGGTCATCGGATGCGGAAATCGACTGAATAGAAGACGAACCTTGGAAGACCAAACTTTTAGGCTCTTGCCCACAGTCACAGCTTCCGCATCCCCTTCAGTCGAGATGGTCATCGGATGCGGAAATCGACTGAATAGAAGACGAACCTTGGAAGACCAAACTTTTAGGCTCTTGCCCACAGTCACAGCTTCCGCATCCCCTACAGTCGGGATGGTCATCGCAGCTTCCACATCCCCTTCAGTCGGGATGGTCATCGGATGCGGAAATCGACTGAATAGAAGACGAACCTTGGAAGACCAAACTTTTAGGCTCTTGCCCACAGTCACAACTTCCGCATCCCCTTCAGTCGGGATGGTCATCGGATGCGGAAATCGACTGAATAGAAGACGAACCTTGGAAGACCAAACTTTTAGGCTCTTGCCCACAGTCACAGCTTCCGCATCTTCTTCAGTCGAGATGGTCATCGCAGCTTCCGCATCCCCTTCAGTCGGGATGGTCATCGCAGCTTCCGCATCCCCTTCAGTCGGGATGGTCATCGCAGCTTCCGCATCCCCTTCAGTCGGCATGGTCATAATTACTTCATTTCCATTAACATTCCTTTCCTCCGGCATGGTGATTTCGCCGTGTTTTAGACGTTCTCCTATAGAATCCATTCATGATTTCAGGACACGTTCCAAAAGTTCAAAACTCTACCGCTCATAAGGCTTCAGTTCAAGTTCAAACTCTGGACACCAAAAGATAGAATTCGAGTGCAGATCTACTTATACTGAAATGCGTACACACAGACAGCAACAGGCCAACACAACGTGCATGATTTAGACTGAGCTCCTGGATTGACTCTAGCACTATTGAGTCAGAGAAAAAGTTCAGTCTTTCCCACCAAAATCAACTTCTAATCAATAATCACCAACTCAGGACACATAATAAAGGAAAAGGTACAGATTATGCAGCAGATGATTCTCGATCAAGAAATGAAACAGCCGAGTGATCCGGTGGGATGCTCATTATGGGTAAAGTTAAAACTGAAATTTGAAAAGGAGATCGAGAAAACCGCATACCTTAACAAAGATTACCGCGGGTTGTCGGTGCTCCGTTGAGCTCACTTCGCCAAGAACAAAGCAAGAAGCTAAAGCCAAAATGACTTTGAGGAGCATCAATGGCTACTGAGAGCTGATCCAATTTAAGGGAGACAAAACCCTCGTCCTCCGTTCATTAAAATTTTGTTCAGGCAGTGTTAGAACTCGGGGAGCGTATTTCAAAGGATAATCCGTGCACGCGCTTTCTGAGAACAGCGTTGATGATAAAAACTAAAAAGACAGACAAAGACTACCGAAATGGTCCGTGATGGAACGTGGGGCAAGGTGGGCGGCAAAGGTGGACCTTCTCAGTCGTTCTCATATAGTACTTTCGTGGAAAAGGAGGTCGTCCCTTCTCTGCAGCGAATAAAATTAACAAAAATTAGTCTCACTAAATTTACTAAATGATTTAAAAGTTTCTACTGCTCGCTCAGTCCCACTATGGCAGCTTCGACTGAGAAGTTTTCATAATTAAATTTTTATAATTCCTATAATTAAAATCAGAAACAAAACATAAAGCACAAATATCCAACAAAGCCGCGTTTCGTTGGAGCTTGGACGGCGAGATGGGTAGTTCTACTTTCCATGTCTCCTCCTGTTCGGGCTTTCAAGCACAAATTTTTTTTTTTTTTAATCAGAGTATGAAAATATTGAAAGAGTTTTTGTTAGCGAGCTATATTTGGATAATTCAATTTCCAAGATATTTATTTCGTGTGATACGACGACTAAGGGTGAGTGGTTCCAAATTCCGTACATGTTACACCTGAAACTTAGAATTTACTCTGTATACTCTAAAACCTGAAACCTAGAGTAGGTTTCAAGATCTACACAGATTCCACCTATATTATTATTTAAACGATTACAATTCATTAACATAACTTATATTTGGACACATGAAAAATATGAATATTAATAAAGTAAAAAATCTTAGTCATAAAATGGAAGCTCAGGCTAATGTTTTTAGATTATACACTCATCATCGAACGGCATAAAATATCAAAGGATCGCACGGAACCCTTTGAATTATTCGATTGAATTTACTCAAGCAAGATGGGAACAAAAGTTACGTGATTGGCTAGAGGATAAAATTATCCAAAAAATTTTAAATTTATTGCACGACAATCAATTTTAGTACAAATTCTATTTAAATTAAAATTTTAAAAAAGATATTAACAAAAATGGGGTTTCAAACTAGCTCTCACTATCGCAGCCGCAGCCCCACCATTGTCAGGAAGGGGGATGGCGAGCGGGGTCGTCAAGAAATGCGTAAATAGAAATATCTATCCCTTTTACATGTCTTCTCAAAAACCCTCGGATTACGTAATTTTTCCATATGACTAACACCGTTGGGGGATTGCAATTTGCGTTAATTCCCTCTAAAAAATCTAAACATTTTCAGGGAGCATCTGCTTAATTACTCTCAAATGGTGAGTGATTGTGGAGGCGGTCTCGTTGAAGGGTCTTGGTCCCAAGAGAGGCGTATGAGTTGGACTAGCTCTTCGAGTTGGCCATCTTCGCCCTCCGGAAGTGCAGGCCTGAGGTTGCCTTCTGCTACTTCCACTGCAATCTATCTGCGCAAGACAATGTAAAAAGTCGATTAATGTTCAGTAACATTTTCTAATCATAGACAATAGACTGCGTTTTGGACCTGAGCAGGTCCTTAAACTGCTCATGGAGTAAAGGCGGGAGAACCGCCCTGGGGTGGGTGACCCCGTACTCGCTCCCCTGCTTCTCCACCAGCAGGTTAAACATTGGTGGGGAACAGGGGGCTCCATAGCCAGTGAGTTACCACTGGGTCTGGCAACAGGTGGTGGCTCTGGATGCTAACCTCCTTCAATGGAGAGGCTACCCAGGGACCATATGGAGACAATGGTAAAACCTTGTTGCAGTTGTCTTAATCATAGACAATGTATTACTGCCCTATAGCGGCAAATTCGACTGCCAACTGGATGGCTAAAACCCACGGGAAAAATGCCTCGCCTCAAAATTGGGTTTCTTCCCCTCCCGTTCTTTGGAACTTATTATGTAGTGATGCCCATCTCTCAGGTCTTCCGTCTTGAAAACTAGTTCAATGAAATGCTTATTTTCCGAACAAAAAAAGAGAAAAAAAAACAAACAAACGGAGGACTGGCATTGCCGTTGTAGAGTTGAGGAGAGAGAAGGACCTCTTCTCGTTGGTTTTTTATTATTATTGTTAATGTTATCGTTGTCATTAGCATTACTGTCGTTGTTATTGTTGCAGTGTTCTTTGTCGTCCTCGTCGTCGTGGTGCTTGTGGCGGACGATTAGCTGAAGAAAGCCGTTGTCTTTGGCTATCCGAAGGCAGTACCCGAGGTAACCCCGGGTTCTCTCCAGTCTCTTCCTGTACATTGTCCCGCGCTCCTCCTCCTTTTGGACTTCCTCCTCTAATTCCTCTACCTTTAATTCCCAAATCAAACTGAGCAAGTCCTTTCACCACAGTATCATTAAAATATTCCTTTAGTCTTAAATATACAAGTTTTTTTACTTTACTCCCTTGAACTTTTTTCATCAATTTTTAAAGAGAAAAAAAGTTACAAAAAATCCTAAACTTTGCTCAAAGTGACAAATTTATCCTAATCTATTTTTGTAACATAAAAAATCTAAAATTTTATCAACTTGATACATTTTCGTGATACAAAAAACCCTTAACTTATATCTGTGTGACATATTTACCCTAAATTATAGAACATTTTTATCTTTTACTTTTTAATTTATTTTCTTTTATATATATTTTTTATTGTTTCTTCTTTTCTCTTCCCTCTGCTGGCCATGGTGAAGGGAAGCCAGCCTTAGGCGAGGGCTGCCCTTGCTAGATCCGGTGAGGGCAACCTTCCCCCGAGGTAGGTGAGGGTAGCCCTCATCGGTGTTGAGTGAGGGCATTCCTCGCTAGATCCGGCCCAGGTGAGGGCCGCCCTCCCTTGGCGTCGGGCGAGAGTTGCTCTCGTCGGATCTGTAGAGGGCTGTCCTCACTCCAAGCGAGAGCCGCTCTTACTTGAGTCTGACTTCCCTCTATTGAAAAGCCATCATGGCCGGCAAAGGAAAGAGAGAAGAAGTAAAATGAAAAAAAGGAAAAAAATTAAAAGTAAAAAATGAAAATGCCCTTCGACTATAGTGTGCGGTAAATGTGTTATGATTAATAAAGTTTGAGAGTTTTTTTATCAAAAAAAAATTGAGATAAAGTTGACACTTTATATAAAGTTTAGGATTTGGGGTGGCTTTTCTTCATTTTTAAAATGGCTTTTGGTGGGACATGTTGATGATGAAATGGCCTGTGATGGGACAGGAAAAATGGCCTGTGGTGGAACATGTTGATGATGAAATGGCCTGTGATGGGACATGCGACAAGGCCGCAAGGAGACAAAGCTTGACCTTCTTTTCAGTCGTTCGTATCTATTACTTTTGTGGAAAGAGGTCATCCTATTTCCACAGCAAATAAAATTAACATAAATTAGTCTCACTAAATTATTAACTGATTTAGACGGATCCACGACTTGCTTAGTCCACTATCGCGGCTTCGACTGCGAGGGCACATTGGTCATATATTCCATATATCGAATTTTAATTAAAATTAGAAACAAGTCCACTATAGCGGCTTCGACTGAGAAGCACATTGGTCATATATTTCATATATTTTATTTTAATTAAAATTGGAAACAAAACATAAACACGAAGATCATATAAAGCCACGTTTCGTTGTAACTTGGACGATTAGATGGGTAGTTAAACTTGTTAAGTCTTCTTTTCTTTGTTCGTCTCCTACAGATTTCAAACATAGAGTTTTTCCATCAGGGAATGAAAATATCAAAAAAGCTTTTCAAATTAGTCATTTTTTTCAACCAACAAATAAAAAAAAGTTGGTCATTTTCATCCTCCAGAAGCGCAGGCTTGAGCTTGCCTTCTGCTACTTCCACTACAATCTATTTGTATAGGACAATGGAAAAAGTCGATGAATGTTCAGTAGCATTTTAATTATTGTCGGGAATATCGGATTCCCAAAAACCGGATTCGACACTAAATCGAACCCCTAAAACAAGTGCGGAAGACAAGCCCGGGAAAATCACATGTATCACCAATCCTAAGGCACATCACAGAATCGAACGTACCTTGTTAGCCACAGATTAAACACCGACGCTGATATGAGGAAGAAAAACTGATCCCGTTCGATCCGATGACGTCAATTCGCCTTGAAGGGAAGAGAGTGTCGTCTCTTTTGTTACTGTTTTTTCTTTTGGAGGGAGAGAGGGAGGAGGAACGTACGTACTGTCAAAAGGTGCGTTCCTCCCTCTCTTTTCCCCCTTAAATACGTCCTCTCCAAAGGACGTGTCCCTTCGGTAAAAGACGTTCCTCCAAAAGTTACAACCCTTCAACATATCCCTCCATCCATGGGCCCTAATCTTGTGGGCCAGGCTTTTAGGCCCAACATGGGCGGACGGGCCAACTTAGGCCCATCACATTAATAAATAAATAAAACCATCATCTCCCACTCGCACATGGTGGGCCGAACAGGATTCTCTTTACCTCTCTTCAACATTCATACCGGTGAATAATCCGTGCGACCAGCATACTTTGAGAGCTCATTGCCATACATCTATTAGGAATATATAGCAGCTCATAATGGGCATCACACTCTGAGTAGATTTAGTATGCAGTATCCTAGATCGATCGATCACATTTATATCTCTCTTGATCTCTTTTAAACAATGATATATATATTGTATTCACAATTATGATTGTTGACACTTAAATTTTTGCCCAAAAATCATTTCCAAAAAAATGGGAACTTGTTTTTCCACAAAAATATTTCAAATTAAATTCTTGCATATAGATTATCTAGGCATTTAATATAGTGTTTTAAATGGAATATGGTTTTCCTTCAAAAAAAATAAATAAATTAAATATATAAAAAAAGGATAAAAAAAAAGATTAAAAAAAAGTTGGGGCCAATGATCTAAATGTGACTAGCCAAGCCCGGGAGGTCAGATTGGAATTAAAATGGCAAATTGAGGCCAAAATGCAATTTCCAAAAGTTGAGGGACCAATTCGCAAATTTTGCAAAATTTTGCCCGAACCCTTAAATCATCATCTTGGTCACCAATTAAGTTGAAATTGAACTTGGGCCAACTCGAATCAATTAAATCGGGCCAAAAAGACCAAGTTTGTATTGGAATTGGTATTTTTGGATAAGAAAATGGCCAATTTTGAGGGACTTTCTTGCAAAATTGGGTGGGTAAAATTGCGAAATCTGGTCAAGATCTTAAAATACTATACATGAGCTTGCTAATTGATCAAAAAATGCAGCCAAATTGATGGATTAAAGCACTCAAACGAGCTACCAAAACCCAGCCCACGGTTTGGTCTGATTTCGGAGTTGCTGAGTAAGCAACTTGGTGGCCCCACCATATCCTCCTCAGCTGCCCAACCAGCCCGATCTCTGCACGTGATGGAAGGCCATTATTGGTACTGCAAGTGGACAAACATTGGTCAGAGATAAGCTTCTGAAGGCACGGGAAAATCGCACCAAACCCGGACACTCAACATCTGCAGAAATTGAAAATCTGACTAAGTCAGAAAGTTGTTGAAGTAACCCGGTTGACAGGCTTGGTAGGTGGACAAAAGACCGACAAAAACTCCTCTAATTCAGTGGATAAGATCATGGAAGCAAGCTCTTTCAGGACAGGAGAGAGAGAAGACGAGAAGGAGAGGAGAGAGCACACGGTCGTCCCCCAAAGACACCTTCAGAAGCAACTCCAGAAAAGAAAATCCAAAAATTCCAGACCGACCTGGAGAGAGAAAAGTGCAATTTTCACAAACTTCCAGCCAAAATTAGCCAAAACCTTCAACTAGAGAGTCAAACTTCACTCAAATATCTTTCTAACCATAGGTCGCACGTCCGAAATGGAGATCGGGAAGGCCTCCTAAAGCCCCCCGAAAAACTACCCTCCTAGCGGGCCAAAGAAAGTCTGAAGTTTTCTAAGTGTTGAGCCCGGTTGGTCACGAGTGAGAGAAAGCGAGTGTTTTTGAGAAAGTTGAGAGACAAATGAGGAAAACCATGAGTTCAAAACCAAAGTAGAATATATATAGCTTTGTTTGGTGTTTATTTTGCCAATAAAAGAGGTTCTAAAGCTTGATTTTGGAGGTTAATGAAAACCTTCGTTATCAGTTCTTTCTTTGCAGATCTTGTTTTCCAGTTGAAGAAGCCAACTTCCACGGGCCTCCGAGGATAATTTCTTGGTTTCTTGAGCGAAGAACCACTTGAAAGGGAAACTAAGAAGCAAGGTAAGCATCCTAGATGTATTTTCTTTCGAGTTTGAGTACGTTTTGATCATGAAAATCAAGAGGAAAACTAGCCCGGAAAACTGATTTCTGAGGCTGAAATTTTTCTAAGTGTTGGGAATTTCTTCAAGAATTTTGCAAGTGTGCTTCTTGGAGAGGTCGTTTTGATGTCTTTCGGTGGGTCATTCTCTATGATTTTTGTTGCATTTGAAAGCTCATGTTACCTACTTTCACTCGGTTTAAGTAGTGTTTCTCGTAGATCTTGCATGTGATAAGTGTCGGGGCTTGAACATGGGCATGCAACCTGTTTGTTTGACTTGGGTTCAAACCCAGATTTGTGAAATCAGATCAAACCCGCATATTTGAGGATGATTTTAGCTTAGTTATTTTGTGTTTTAAGCTATGATTTCTATCTAATCTTGCTCCTTGCATGTGGTAGTATAATCTTGATACTTTATTTCCGCATGAGATTGCTTGTGAGTTGAGATTGAAGGCCACAAACATGGCCCGACGAAGCTGATTTGGGTAGATTGATGCGCGCCAAGTGTTCAAAGAAATGCGCAAACCAAGTTTCGATCTTCAAACGATCGATTTGAGCTCGGTTCTTATTATTCATGTACTGGGCAGTCTCATATTAGTGTAAATTGGCATATATCGGTTTAAGGAATTATTTTTTAATAAAAATTAAAAAAATGAAAAAAAATGAAAATTTCAAAAAAAATTGTAAAAATGATGGATGGTATCAAGTTATGATAGAAATGACATCTATGAAATTTTCCTAATTTTAAAAGTTCATTTTCTTAATTTAAATGATATTTTGGTATTTTTAGAACCATTTTTGTAAATAATCTATTATGCATAGATTAGAATTAATTAGAGTAATTGCATGCATCTAGAGTAATTTCATGCATATTTAAATTCTCATTTTGCTCACGGGGGTCCTGTCCCGGGGCGTGATAACAAGGCCATGTAATATTATTTACCCGACTTGTATCGGGTTTTCCTTTTTTTGCATTTATTTTCAAGTTATTTCAATTTATTGGATGTTTACTTATGCATTGCTTTTCATTAATTTGAGTGTAAATTTCTCTTCTAAATTTTGCTAGGATTAGTCTAGACATTAAGGAAAACAAACCTACAAAAACATTTGCATGGACACTTAGTGGTTTCATAAAGATTATAATTGGTAATCAAGAATGTATGGCCATTTAGATAAATAACTTTTCAAGTTAGTGGTACCGCAAGGGCGCTAATAGAAACATTAGCGTAAACAAGTCCCCGTTCCTAGAAATATCTGGTTGCGTAGGAATTGAGACAATACTCCCATGTCTTGATTGGTTTCTAGCCGACCATAATAGGCTAGTGGCGACTCCTAGAAATACATAGGTTGTTAAGAACTAAAAAAACAAAATCCAACGTTGCGCGAGGTATGGGCTTGGGAGAGCCCGCGTCTAGTCTAGGGCCGTTGGTCTGCTTCTTTAGGCAAATACCCCTAAACCATTCTTTCTTTTCCCCCGAACGAAAAAAAATAGGTCGTGACAATGATTATTCACAATTATGATTATCCCAAAGATAGTCATAATTGGTCGACCAGTGAATACAAAACTACAATGTGATTCTCCAAATTTGATCTTCCTTTTTCCTTCAAACTCTCAATTTCAGTTCAGCTTGCTTTTCTAGAAATGTCCCATTAGATCGAATCAACTCATGACCATTGGCAACATCCTAAGATAGCAAACACTAAGTAGAAATCTTGAGAATAAGTAAAAGTCACGAGGGCACTAAAATTGAGGAACTCTTTTCCTCAAGAGTCTCACACGGCATAAAAGTTTATATCAAACTTTTGCCACTCTTATTGGTCGTCTCATGCATACGTAGTATGAAATACGTATTATGGTATTAACTCATTTCCCATGGAGTGTATGTCTACACCTTCAATACCGTACAGATGATAGTTCAGACATACCCAATGTCTAACTTGAGTTCACGTATCTACTCATTCACAAAATTCATCAGAACTCACATCTGGCATCTTAGACAGATAAAGTAAAATATGTGGGGTATTTTACTTTCGGACATAGTACATATCATGTCCTCATCTTAACACTTAGTTAAGGCGACATATATATTTTAAGCTTGAGCTCTCGATTATCACCTAGATAATAAGCTTAAAAACTGTCTCATCTCTATTTATCACATAGTAAATAGAGGCGATTACCTGTGTGAGTGGGCTAATCTTATATCTGTCCGACATACTTTCTCAATTTAATGTAATGCACTGAGCATTAAGATGTATAAAGGTCAAACAAAGATTCATAGGCATTAATAATGAAAAACACAAGTTCATAAATGTGAACAACTTAGGGAAATTACAATATCTAGTACATCAGACTCTACGCAATCCTAGAGATTTTACATGACCACAAAACACATCTCTAGGTATTGGTTTGTCATAGGATCTGCTACCATTCTATGCGTAGATATGTACTGTAAGTTCACATCCTTTTGTGTAACCATATCTTTGACAAAGTTATACTTGGTATCTATATGTTTGGTCTTGCCATGATATTTTGGATCTTTGGTGTACGCTATAGCTGCTTGGCTATCACAGTTAACCAATAATGGATTTGCAGCTTTCTCAATAACACCTAAATGATCCAAAAATCTCTTAAGCCAAACTCCTTCTTGTACCGCTGCTGATAATGCCACGAACTCAGCTTCTATCGTGGACAAGGCTATACACGTTTGCTTCTTACTGCTCTATGATATGGCGCCATTGTTCAGTAAGAAAGCAAATCCAGAGGTAGATTTCCTTTCATCTAAATCTCCTCCCCAATCAGCATCTGAATAGCCTTCAAGTCGCAGATCCTTTCCTTGGTAATTCAGCTTGTAATTAGCAGTTCCCTTCAGATACCTCAGTATTCTCTTAACGGCTTTCCAATGTGCTTGACTTGGATTGGATTGGTATCTACTCACCATTCCAACTGCAAAACATATGTCAGGTCTTGTACACATCATAGCGTACATCAAGCTCCCAACAGCACTAGCATAAGGAACATGTTTCATTTGTTCCTTCTCTTGTGGAGTCCTTGGACATAGTCTATGGCTCAATCCTTCACCTTTTGCAATAGGAGTGTCTATGGGTTTACAATCTTGCATACGAAATCGTTCAAGAACCTTATTTATATATGTTTCTTGCGAAAGAGATAACGACATCTTCGAACGATCTCTTGAAATCTTAACTCCAAGAATATATGCAGCCTTACCCATATCTTTCATCTCAAAGTTGGAAGATAACCAACTTTTGATGGTATTAACAAACTCCATATTGCTTCTAGCAATTAGTATATCATTAACATATAATGATATGATCACAAATTGATCTTTGGATTTTTTGATATATACACAATGATTCTCATCAATCATTGTAAAATCATATGCCATTATGGTATTATGAAAACGTATATACCACTGTCTTGACGACTGCTTAAGACCATATATCGATTTCAAAAGTCGACATACCTTTTCTTCTTAGCCTTTTGTAATGAAACCAACAGGTTGTTCCATATATATTTCCTCATCCAATTCTCCATTGAGAAAAGCAGTCTTTACATCCATTTGATGTAATTCAAGATCCATACTTGCCACTATTGCCAGAATAATGCGAATCGAGGTAAATCTCATAACAGGAGAAAATGTTTCCTCATAATCAATTCCTTCCGTTGATTATACCCCTTCGCCACAAGGCGAGCTTTATATCTCTCTATCGAGCTATCAGCTTTACGCTTTACTTTGAGAACCACTTGTTCCCAATAGCTTTGCGTCCTTTTGGAAGATCAACCAGTTCCCAAACATGATTTGACTTCATTGACTCAATTTCCTCTCCCATTGCATGCATCCATTTTTCCTTACTAGGGCAACTTAGAGCCTCATGTATATTTCTTGGCTCATCCTCATCTTGTGGGGTAATCATAAAAGTTTCCCCTTCAATGTCAAAACGTCGACGGGGAATACTTTTGCGACTTGTTCACCGTACGGGAGATTGTACACTTTGTACATCATTCCCCATTATGCTCCTAGTAGGATTAGATAATGATGATGTCGTCTCATCATGTGGTTGTAATTGAGAATGAGTTGAATTCAATTCATCACTTCTCATATTACTCCCACTTGGACGAACTCCACTAATATCATTATCTTGATCCAAGGTTTCAAATAGGGAGTAATCTTCACCTATTTCGCCCTTCTTAGGAAATTCATTCTCTAAGAATGTGACATCCCGTGATTCAAATTCAGTTATACTCCCACTTTCCTACTCACCTATGAACACATACCCTTTCGAGTGTTCGGAGTATCTTATGAAAATACTCTTATTTCCTCTGGGACCCAATTTCCCAAACTTGTGAGAGGGCTCATGAGTATAGGCAGCACAACCTCATGGCTTAAGAAAACTTAAGTCCGGTTTTCTACCTGTCCATAACTCATATGGAGTAGAAGTAACAGATTTGGAAGGCACCCGGTTAAGTATATAGGCAGCAGTTAACAACGCATCACTCCAAAAAGTGATAGGTTGTTGACACCTAGTATTTTAGAAAATAATAAATTAAATAAAATTTGGTTTTGAAAATCTTTGTTGTTGAAAATATATTTTCATTTCAAAATTTAAAAAAATTAGTTGCCGTTTGATTTTGGAGCCATTTTCTTGTTGAGTGAATATTTCACTTGCAAAACAAACTTGATTTGCTTTTTGCTCTATAAATGGAGAGTCCGAGGCTTCGAAACGAGAGGGGGGCCTTTTCCTGAATTTATTAGTGGAGAAATTCAAGCGCGAAGGTGAAAAAATTATCCTTCGTTGTAAAGAAAAGTCAGAAGATAGGGTAGCTTTTCTGCTGAAAAGTCAAGGTCAAGGAGGCAGAAAAGACGTGAGCAGCAGAGAGAGAGGAGTGAGGAGAGAGAGAAAGAAATTTAAAAAAAGAGAAGAACACTGTTCTTCTTCTCCAGCGATCCTGTCTTCCGCTTGCCTGCGTTCCGCCTCCGCCTCAGTGCGCCACTCGCCCTCCCGAGCGGCATCCGACGCTGCCGGTCCAGCCCCTGCTTCGCCTCACCGTGCGGCACCGCCAGCCCCCCCACTGGTCGCCGCGTCACCACGCCTCCGTCTGCTGCCCGAGCCGCCGGTTCTCCGCCTCCGACGTCCTCGCCGTGCCGCCGCGCCAGCACCACCTCTGCTGGACGCCGTGCCTCTATGATCCGTTGATCGCCGCCACAGCAACCGCCTCCGTGCCACCGTCCCTGGACACCGACAGGCGCGACCCACCTGTCGCTCGCCTTGGCCCAGCACTCGGTGCCCTCACCGTGTCCCCTGCCCGAAGCGACGCCACACCCGTGTGGACCCCTTGCCGCGATCTCATCCGAGCGCCGACACCGCTCGATTTCGCCGCAGACGAAGCCCAAGCTCTTTGCTCGCCTGCCGCTGCGCCGGAGTGCCACTCAAATCGCCGCGACGCCTGCTATTCGAAGCCGAAGACCAGTGACTGACGCTGCTGCCCCCGCGCCACTGCTGCGTTCCTCCTGGCGAACTTCGAGCAACCCGACGCCGTTGCCCCCTCCGATTCGATGCCCAACAGCTTGAATCAGTCTTAGTAGCCAGATGGCCCCTCACCCGACGTTGCTGCCGTGCCCACGACCCACTTGCTGCTTTCCTCTTTTTGGTTGTAGGTCCGTTATCACCCGAGCCTCGCCGGAGCTCCGACGAACAGCCCTTGTTTCGAGCAGCGACCCATCACCGAACCACCATCACGGCTCGGTCACTTTGATTTCTCACCATTCCTCAAGGTGGCTTTGAGTTAAACTAGGTAAATTTAGTTCGAGTATTCGAACTCACAATTTTGTTTTTTTTTTTTTTTTTAACTTGATTTGTTCTAATTTATTTTTATCAGTATCCAAATAAAAAATTTGTCATATTAAGTCATAATAATCAAAAATATTGAGCCGCAAGATGTCGGGTTAGATTTTTGATTATTTAGACTTTTCATGGCAAATTCTTGAATTGCTTTGCATTGTTGACGTCCAGTAAAATAATGTCGTTGATGATTTTTTTTAATAGGATACATATTTTGGCATGTTATTGTTATTTGCTCATCACATATCATGCATCATATTAGGTATTTAGGTCTATACACATTTCATATTTGAAGCAACGCATGTTAGTTTTTTTTAAGATTCACGTAGAATTAGGATGATTTTTCTTTAATAAAACCAAACAAAAAAAAGAACAAAAAAGAATGTTATTTAGGTTATATAGATTTCATAATGTGCACATTACATGTTGCATTTTAATTAGTGGGTCATAGTTTACTGTTTTTTTTAGTATTCCCATCATGTAGTCTTTTTAAATATAAAATAAAAGATAAAAAAAAAACAAAAAAGTTAGCATTGCATCATTACGTTATTTTTTTTAATAAAAATTATTCGGTCATTTAAAAAATAAAAAATAAAAAGAGAAAACACAAAAGTCATTTACTTGGTTAATTAATAGGTTAGCTCATAATTAATCCCATTTCATATCATCATTGTTTAGTGTAGGTTGGATACATTAACAAAGAATTATTAAAAAAAATCACAAAAAGAACATGCATATAGAATTGTTATGTCATGCATCCCATGTCATGTAGTATATGCACATTTAGGATTATATAAATTAGATTGCATACATATAGTGATAGTTTAAATTATTCCATATAAATTGCATCTCACATATCATTAAAGTAAAAGTCATGCATATGAAAAATAAATTAAGATTGCATCTAATTAGATATCATGTTATTTAGAAAATGATGTTTAGGGCATGCATTTTTATTAATAGTTTTTGTAAATGTTTTTTTTTAGAGATTGAACCTTAATAAAGTTATAGTTTATAATTTCTTATGAATCTAGCATTTCGGTTTATTGAATATTATTTCATTGATTGTGCACCCGCATGACCACCATTTGCATGTTAGTAACTTAGGTTAAAATTGATCAACACTACCTGCAAAAATATTTTTGAAATAAAAGGTACCGAAAGGGTGTTAGACTAATCTAGCGTAACCATGTCCCCGGACTTATTGAATCTCTGGTTCGCAAAAATAAAGTATTCTCCTATACTTTATTTGGGTTTCTAAGCAACCCTAATTGGTTAGTGGTGGCTCCGAATTGAATATGATTGCATGTTTAAATGGGTTAGTTAGTATCAAGTCGCGATTGGTAGGACGTGGGAGGGTCCGCACCAAGTCTTCGGACTTAGTAATCCATTAACCTAGTTTTAGGTGATTTACCTTTAGAAATTAGGTCGCGACATAGGTAAGTTAGCATGCGCCATCATGGACCTAACCATTTCCAGTAGGGTTCTGTTTCTTCTCTCCGCAACACCATTTTGTTGAGGAGTATATGGAATAGACAACTGTCTTTCTATTCCTTTTTCATCACATAATTTTCTGAACTCATCAGATAAATATTCTCGACCTCGATCGGATCTCAATGCTTTTATTTTCTTGTCTAATTGATTTTCTACCAAGTTCATAAACCTTTTGAAACAACTTAATGCTTCAGATTTATGAGAAATCAAATAGACATATCCGAATCGAGTATAATCATCTATAAAAGTGATGAAATAAACAGTCCCATGCCTTCCTCTCACATTCATTGGACCACATACGTCAGAATGGATTAAATGCAGAGGAAATTCAGCTCTTTTACCTTTTCCAAATGGTTTCCTTGTCGTTTTCTCTACTAGGCAATGCTCACATATGGGCAAATCGACTTTTTCAATGTTGCCCAACAAGCCCTCTTTGGCTAGTCTATTCATACGTTGTTGGCCAATATGACCAAGTCTAGCATGCCACACATTCACATCATTATCATATGAATTAGGAGACGTGAGAAGGGAATAACAAACATTTGCATTAACATAGTCAATATCTAATACAATGAAACCATCTAGAAAATAACTACAACCATAGAAATTTGTATCCAAAAACAAATCCACACCTCTATTATGGAAGTTCATATTAAAACCTAGCTTGACCAACACTAAAACAGACACTAAATTCCGACGAATCTCCGGAGCATACAATACATCATGTAGGAACAAAGTGCGTCCACCATGCATGTTCAGTTGGCAGGTGCCAATTCCTTTTACTTCAGCTCTAGAGTTGTTTCCCACATAGATCCACTTAGTTCCAGTTGGTACTCGTCGGAATTCCACGAAGGATCCTCTATCCTTCGCTACATGGTCTGTCGCTCCTGAATCTACAGTCCACAAAGGATTAGACTCAGTCAAAAATACAGAACTTGACACATAGGCAAAGTTCTCAAAAACACAAGGGGTGTATACCTTCTTTGGCTCGCGACAATCGCGAGCATAGTGACCCTTCTTGTCACAATTGTAACACTTCACCCTTGTCAGCTTCTTCATTCGATGACGCTTTTCTCTTTCATGTTGGTCAACATTTGGTTTCTTCCCTGAAGCACTTGGTCCCTTGCCTTTCCACCTTTTGAACCAGTTAGGACGTTTGCGCTTAGAGCCCGAAGCTCCATTTGAGCTAGAACCAGCATTATATATTTCAGTTTCCGGCTTAGCCGCCAAGAGGCGGCCCTCTTCCAACTCAAGATGGCGCACTGCATCCTCAAAGACTTTGATATTCTCATTGTGGGTCGGGTGCACCTTCATATGCTTCCTACTTTGAGGCAAGGAACGGATCACTGCTTGCACTTGCTGCTCATTAGTCAGGACATGGCCAGCATCCTTTAGCTCATTTATCATGTTTGACATTTTTCTCAAGTGTTGCTTCATGGTCTGACCATGAGGCTTCTTGTAAGAGTCAAACCTAATAGTGAGCTGCCTCAGTTTGGTCACCGAAGTATGACCAAATCTTGCTGCCAACGCTTCCCACATTTCCTTGGCATTCACAAAACGCCTGAACTCTCGCATGACATCATTTTCCATGCTACTCAGCAACGTAATGCGAGCAAGGGAGTTCTTCCTTTTCCATGCAGCAAATGCATCCTTATCTCTCTTGTGTTGTGCAGTGTTCCCATCTTCAGGCTCTTCCATGATTAGGTTAAGAGCTTCTAGTGCCTCTTGCTCTTCCAGCACATATTGGATTTTCATGTGCTAGATTTCATAGTTATCGCCATTGAGCTTTTCACCTTTGTTCAGCTCGGCAACTATGCTCTTTGTGGCTGAAACAATTGATCTGAACACATCAGATATATATGCACGAATAATTAATGCCTATCATTTATGCATCCATTTTGCACAGACCCATCATATTAATGAACAATTTCAAGTAAGGTTTCAGAATCAAAATGTCACTATGTTTCCAATCATCCTCCAAAAATCCTAACTTAAAACTATCATTAATATAATTGTCCATACAAAATAAATTCAATGAAGTTACAAAAAAACTTCTATGAACTACCCACAACAGTCAACAATAACAGAAAACAAATAATATTTGACATCCAATAGAATAATAATGCTTTCACATAATACAACTTATATATCAGTTGCTACATCAACAACAACCAGGTAGTAAAGCGTTTACATAAGGTATCCATAAAGTATACTAAAAGAAAGATAGCTCGAAATATCTAAACTCAAGTCAATATATGAACTGGGAAAGCTCATTTTTTGTTCAATTTCATGATCTTTTCTTTTGTAACAATCAGGTAATAATCATCTATAAAGGCCATCACAATACTCCTATATGAAGCGGCTTTGTTGACATCCCATATGCGATTCAACACTCCTTTCCATTCTGTTGGAAGAGTGTTCATGAAAAATCGCACCATCTCAGACTGTGGCATGAGACGACCATTCCATATGACCTTTTGAATTTTCCCGTTGACTTCAAGAACATGATCTATTATGTCCCCGCTCTCCCATTGATAATTATTCAAGTCGGCTATCAACCTTGAAAGCCTTTCCTTTTGTTCATTGGTAATTGCGCGAATAGGTGTGCGCAACTTAAGGGGAGGCATTGTTCCTGCAACAAATGCAGAACAAAAATGGATTACATATAATCCACAAAGACATAATTGAAAAAGAAACACATTCTTTTTCCTCTTTTTCCTCTTTTTTTTTTTTGGTCAACGGTCAGCCGGTCGAGGTCAACCGGGTTAGGTCGCCGGGTCGGGCCGGGCCGGGCCGGACGGACCGACCCGGCACGCGGCGGCATGCGAGTGACGCCACGATGACGTCAGCTGCGCTGCCGCCATGCTGCCCCCACGCGCGGTCACGACGCCGCGCGTGGGGGCGCGTCCGGCGGCCTATGGCGGCGATCCGCCACTCGTCTTGCTCGTCTCGACCAGACCTTCGACCCTACGCCATCAGAAATTGATTTCAACTTACAGAAAATCGAAAAAATGGGTGAACAGTGCTCGGGTGTTGGGATTTCTCCGTCCCCGATCGGTGTCGGCCGATTTTTCACGAAAATTCAATCAAAAATCATTCATAAACATGAAAATGGATCGGGAAACATGAACAATGGCTCTGATACCAATGTCGGGAATATCGGATTTCCAAAAACCGGATTTGACATTAAATCGAACCCCTAAAACAAGTGCGGAAGACAAGCCCGGGAAAATCACATGTATCACCGATCCTAAGGCACATCACAGAATCGAACGTACCTTGTTAGCCACAGATTAAACACCGACGTTGATATGAGGAAGAAAAACTGATCCCGTTCGATCCGATGACGTCAATTCGCCTTGAAGGGAAGAGAGTGTCGTCTCTTTTGTTACTGTTTTTTCTTTTGGAGGGAGAGAGGGAGGAGGAACGTACGTACTGTCAAAAAGTGTGTTCCTCCCTCTCTTTTCTCCCTTAAATACGTCCTCTCCAAAGGACGTGTCCTTTCGGTAAAAGATGTTCCCCTAAAAGTTACAACCCTTCAACATATCCCTCCATTCATGAGCCCTAATCTTGTGGGCCAGGCTTTTCGGCCCAACATGGGCGGACGGGCCAACTTAGGCCCATCACATTAATTAATAAATAAAACCATCAATTATAAACAATAGCTACATTAGAATTGGGGAAATTTTTAGAACCTCAGCAGGGCCGAAATTGGTCTCGATGCAAGGGAATTCACCAATGATGAGCTCGTTGAGTATGACTCCGAAACCGTCACATTTCTCGTTTTAAGACTCACGCCATATTACCTCCAGCGCCGTGCACACAAAAAGTCCCTTAGATGCAAGAAAGCAACGGATGTTATTTTACTGAGTTCGACTTGCCAAATAATGTTTGCTAATTTGATGCATTGGCATCGGCATCGAAATGAAAAGAAAAGGTTGACAAGAAAAATGTTCTGTACATGCCTCTGTTATAAGCAACCATGTTGTCATTGTTGTTGAGGTTAGTACCTTTCGGAATGTTGACACCTCTCTCGGCATATTCAATGTTTTTCTTTCCCCTGATTCGAGCGCAGACGAGATACTCCACATATTCGAAATGTGGAACGAACTGATGGCAATTTGATTGCTTATTGCATAGAAGGGAACTTGGAACTTCACAAATTTACATAAGACAGTACTCTTGCCACGCGCCCAATTCAGTTGAACTACTGCTTTGGCACAATGCCTACGATCATTTGACAATGCAGCCTAACATTATAACCTCCAATTTTTATCGTACGCCTGCACATGCTCTAAGGCACGTGCAGAGACAAACAGGATCTTTAGCTGGAGTTTGGAACCGAACCTTTCCAAACACACGGGCGCATCTGAGCGTGCATTCATGGGCAAACACACATACGATATGCATTCATTCCATCGCGGCTTGTGGTAAATAAATGGATTACATTTACTGACATGCTTCAAAAGCTGATGGCGACTGAGTCACCAAGCCGAAATAGCGAAAACCTGTAGCAAGACGTCTAAAGGATGAACAAGCTTTAGGCATGCTTCGCGATCCCCAGTTATTGGGTATCAGTTGGTCTTTCAATTGTCTTGACATACCTCGCATGCCTAAGGCAATGTGGCGGTCTTCGGTAGGCCTTTCTCCATTGCTACCAGCAAGTGGACGAAGATTTTGCCAGACTGTCAGTGTTTTCAACAGTCTAATGCAATCATCGGCTGCCCTTCACGCTTGTTTCTTATTCTCACTCTGCAACAGATGGACCTCTTGAGGAAGGACATCATATCTAATATTCAACTCGTCAAAAATTCTTCTTAACTCGATCACTAATTCAGTCCTCCGCCGATCCTTCTCTGCAAAATCTTGAAAGTTCATCGTGTGGTTGACATAGAGCACCATCTTCATCTTCACATTCTCGATCTCACTCACAACCACGTTGTGGTTCGGGCGCCAATATAGCGAATTTTTCTCCAGGTACCTGACAAGAATAATTGGAAGACATGGCTTTAGGAAATCTTTCATACGATCCTGCTGAGAAATAGTCTCTATCGGCCGTTCCATTTGCAATAAGAAATGAAGGAAATTGTACCAACTCCATCAACTTACTTTTTTATTTTCTCTTTCAATGCTTCAATTCTTTCCAATGAAGTCATAAATTCAATCGAGAATTCCACTTTGTCACCCATGTCTGAACTTCTGTTGTAATTGCTTATAGGTTTCATAGCCAAAACCAAATTTGGATAGTAGACTTTTTCATTATCGAGCTTCAAGAAGACAGTGTTCAAGATACTTATGTCCTCCACCATCAACTGTCATGAGAAATATGAATTGCTATAAGTTGGACTTATCTTGACATAAAAGTGGAATGGGTTCTCTTGGGAGTTTACCTGAACGCCATCAATAACACAACGATCGCCAACATCAAATGGATGCGTAACGAGTACAAAGATGATAGCCTCAAATATTGTCTTGCATGTGTTGCCGAAAACAAAAGCTGCCATGAAAAGCTGTGACGAAAGCAGGATTAGTACTTTGGTCGTAGCAATTTCCATCAAAAGAAGCCATATGACGATGATGATAACGATCAATATTCCCGTCACAAGCTGGTTCAATTGCCTTTCGGCTGTGCTGTTTAAAGCATGTATCATCGCTTTACGGCCTTGATAAGCCTTCACCTGCACAAGGATTGTATCTCACGCTGAAATCTCCTCTCACTTCTCGGCAAATTCACTTATTAAAAGACAGATCGCTGGAATGGAGATGTTAACTGCTCTTGACATGAAAAAGGGCAATAGACAAAATTTACAATGAATTAAACATTAATGCACTGACCACCCAGTTTGCCAAAGATTTTATGTCAATTTTTCCAGTTTCCGCTCCTTCAAGCAATGGGAAGATAAGATCCACCTCTTCCTTCATCATGAACCTCCTAAGATCTTCTTCTTCGAAGAACCTGCAGAAAATACAATATGGTTACCAAAAGACCATACAGTCCGTTAATCTGCTGAACTTTTTCATTTCTCACTTGCAACCAGCCTGAGCGACATTATTGAAAATGCGATATGCAGCCGCCATCGCTTCCATCTAGCTCATTATCTCCGTATCCGCTTGCTCAACTCCTCCATCATGGATGCTTTCATCTTCATCCAACGTATTTGATAAGGTCAATAGCCCCAAATTTGTCACCATGTCAATCAACATATTCATTTTCCAAGTCGAAACCTTTTCTTGCTCCATCCTATACATCTTCCCCATATCAATCACCTTCTTCTCCTTTCCCATTTTACCTTTCTTCATAGTTCTGAAACTAAGCTGGCGATCACTAGGATCTTTCCCCACCCTCTCAAACTGCTCTATAAGAGGTGGCCCGGATAAGGTTTGCAAAACATATTGATGGAAGATCGATTCTTGAATTCTATCAGGAAATACAGTGGCGTGGACCCTTAATGCTAGTATCTTCAGCAGCAAAGTCTTTAAGAACCATAGGAATGAACCGATAACAATTGAGACAAGAGTCCAGGTTATATAATCCAAAACCTTATCGGCAATCTTCGACCTCTTATCACCTTGATTGAATAACAGTATCCATGTGAGAAGAACCAAGGCCAACCAAGTGAAAACTTGAATCCTCTTGTTGAAACCACGAACAAAATAGAGTACCTCTTCCGTTAGTAAAGAGTTCCTCTCAATCAAGAAATCAATGAAAAGCATCACCCGATTGGTAACCGACATGCCAGAGAATAGCACTATTATAAGTATACACCACTTCCACATCTCAAAACCCCATAGCTTAGATCCTCTCAATTGATAGACCGCTAAACCAGCCACCAAGCACCCCAGAATGAGAAAAAACATGGTCCGGCATCGACTGAATAGAAGACGAACCTTGGAAGACCAAACTTTTAGGCTCTCGCCCACAGTCACAGCTTCCGCATCCCCTTCAGTCGGGATGGTCATCGGATGCGGAAATCGACTGAATAGAAGACGAACCTTGGAAGACCAAACTTTTAGGCTCTTGCCCACAGTCACAGCTTCCGCATCCCCTTCAGTCGGGATGGTCATCGGATGCGGAAATCGACTGAATAGAAGACGAACCTTGGAAGACCAAACTTTTAGGCTCTTGCCCACAGTCACAGCTTCCGCATCCCCTACAGTCGGGATGGTCATCGCAGCTTCCACATCCCCTTCAGTCGGGATGGTCATCGCAGCTTCCGCATCCCCTTCAGTCGGCACGGTCATAATTACTTCATTTCCATTAACATTCCTTTCCTCCGGCATGGTGATTTCGCCGTGTTTTAGACGTTCTCCTATAGAATACATTCATGATTTTAGGACACGTTCCAAAAGTTCAAAACTTTACCGCTCATAAGGCTTCAGTTCAAGTTCAAACTCTGGACAGCCCGAGAGTACACCACAAGATAGAATTCGAGTGCAGATCTACTTATACTGAAATGCGTACACACAGACAGCAACAGGCCAACACAACGTGCATGATTTAGACTGAGCTCGTGGATTGACTCTAGCACTATTTTTTTTTTTTTTTGCAGCACTATTGAGTAAGAGAAAAAGTTCAGTCTTTCCCACCAAAATCAACTTCTAATCAATAATCACCAACTCAGGACACATAATAAAGGAAAAGGTACAGATTATGCAGCAGATGATTCTCGATCAAGAAATGAAACAGTCGAGTGATCCGGTGGGATGCTCATTATGGGTAAAGTTAAAACTGAAATTTGAAAAGGAGATCGAGAAAACCGCATACCTTAACAAAGATTAGCGCGGGTTGTCGGTGCTCCGTGGAGCTCACTTCGCCAAGAACAAAGCAAGAAGCTAAAGCCAAAATGACTTTGAGGAGCATCAATGGCTACTGAGAGCTGATCCAATTTAAGGGAGACAAAACCCTCGTCCTCCGTTCATTAAAATTTTGTTCAGGCAGTGTTAGAACTCGGGGAGCGTATTTCAAAGGATAATCCGTGCACGCGCTTTCTGAGAACATCGTTGATGATAAAAACTAAAAAGACAGACAAAGACTACCGAAATGGTCCGTGATGGAACGTGGGGCAAGGTGGGTGGCAAAGGTGGACCTTCTCAGTCGTTCTCATATATTACTTTCGTGGAAAAGGAGGTCGTCCCTTCTCTGCAGCGAATAAAATTAACAAAGATTAGTCTCACTAAATTTACTAATTGATTTAAAAGTTTCTACTGCTCGCTCAGTCCACTATGGCAGCTTCGACTGAGAAGTTTTCATGAATTAAAATTTTTATAATTCCTATAATTAAAATCAGAAACAAAACATAAGCACAAATATCCAACAAAGCCGCGCTTCGTTGGAGCTTGGACGGCGAGATGGGTAGTTCTACTTTCCATGTCTCCTCCTGTTCGGGCTTTCAAGCACAATTTTTTTTTTTAAAATCAGAGTATGAAAATATTGAAAGAGTTTTTGTTAGCGAGCTATATTTGGATAATTCAATTTCCAAGATATTTATTTCGTGTGATACGATGACTAGGGGTGAGTGGTTCCAACTTTGCTCAAAGTGACAAATTTATCTTAATCTATTTTTATAACATAAAAAATCTAAAATTTTATCAACTTGATACATTTTCGTGATACAAAAAACCCTTAACTTATATCTGTGTAACACATTTATCCTAAATTATAGGACATTTTTATCTTTTACTTTTTAATTTATTTTCTTATATATATATATATATATATATATTTTTTTTTTTTCCTTCTTCTTCTCTCTTCCCTCCCTTGGCCATGGTGAAGGGAAGCCAACCTTAGGCAAGGGCAACCCTCCCCGAGGCAGGTGAGGGCAACCCTCCCCCGAGGCAGGCGAGGGTAGCCCTCATCGGTGTCGAGTGAGGGCATTCCTCGCTAGATCTGGCCTAAGTGAGGGCTGCCCTCTCTTGGCGTCGGGCGAGAGTTACTCTCGTCGGATTTGTAGAGGGCTGTCCTCACTCCAAGCGAGAGCCGCTCTTGCTTGAGTCCGACTTCCCTCTGTTAAGAAGCCATCATGGTCGGCAAAGGAAAGAGAGAAGAAGAAAAAAGAAACAAAAGAAAAAAAAGTAAAGTAAAAAAGTAAAAAATGAAAATGCCCTTAGACTATAGCGTGTGCGGTAAATGTGTTATGATTAATAAAGTTTGAGAGTTTTTTTATAAAAAAAAAAATTGAGATAAATTTGACAGTTTATATAAAGTTTAGGATTTGGGGTGGCTTTTCTTCATTTTTAAAATGGCCTGTGCTGGAACATGTTGATGATGAAATGGCCTGTGATGGACAGGCGACACGGCCGCAAGGAGACAAAGCTTGACCTTCTATTCAGTCGTTCTTATATATTACTTTTGTGGAAAGAGGTCATCCTATTTCCGCAGCAAATAAAATTAACATAAATTAGTCTCACTAAATTATTAACTGATTTAGACAGATCCACGACTTGCTTAGTCCACTATCGCGGCTTCGACTGCGAGGGCACATTGGTCATATATTTCATATATCGAATTTTAATTAAAATTAGAAACAAGTCCACTATAGGGGCTTCGACGGAGAAGCACATTGGTCATATATTTCATATATTGAATTTTAATTAAAATTGGAAACAAAACATAAACACGAAGATCATATAAAGCCACGTTTCGTTGTAACGTGGACGATTAGAATAGTTAAACTTGTTAAGTCTTCTTTTCTTTGTTCGTCTCCTACATATTTCAAACATAGAGTTTTTCCATCGCGGAATGAAAATATCAAAAAAGCTTTTCAAATTAGTCATTTTTTTCGACCAACAAATAAAAAAAAGTTGGTCATTTTCATCCTCCAGAAGCGCAGGCTTGAGCTTGCCTTCTGCTACTTCCACTGCAGTCTATTTGTATAGGACAATGGAAAAAGTCGATGAATGTTCAGTAGCATTTTAATTATAAACAATAGCTACATTAGAATTGGGGAAATTTTTAGAACCTCAGCAGGGCCGAAATTGGTCTCGATGTAAGGGAATTCGCCAGTGACGAGCTCGTTGAGTATGACTCCGAAACCGTCACATTTCTCATTTTAAGACTCACGCCATATTACCTCCAGCGCCGTGCACACAAAAAGTCCCTTAGATGCAAGAAAGCAACGGATGTTATTTTACTGAGTTCGACTTGCCAAATAATGTTTGCTAATTTGATGCATTGGCATCGGCATCGAAATGAAAAGAAAAGGTTGACAAGAAAAATGTTCTGTACACGCCTCTGTTATAAGCAACCATGTTGTCATTGTTGTTGAGGTTAGTACCTTTCGGAATGTTGACACCTCTCTCGGCATATTCAATGTTTTTCTTTCCCCTGATTCGAGCGCAGACGAGATACTCCACATATTTGAAATGTGGAACGAGCTGATGGCAATTTGATTGCTTATTGCATAGAAGGGAGCTTGGAACTTCACAAATTTACATAGACAGTACTCTTGCCACGCGCCCAATTCAGTTGAACTACTGCATTGGCACAATGCCTACGATCATTTGACAATGCAGCCTAACATTATAACCTCCAATTTCTATCGTACGCCTGCACATGCTCTAAGGCACGTGCAGAGACAAACAGGATCTTTAGCTGGAGTTTGGAACCTAACCTTTCCAAACACACGGGCGCATCTGAGCGTGCATTCATGGGCAAACACACATACGATATGCATTCATTCCATCGCGGCTGGTGGTAAATAAAAGGTACATTACATTTACTGACATGTTTCAAAAGCTGATGGCGACTGGGTCACCAAGCCAAAATAGCGAAAACCTGTAGCAAGACGTCTAAAGGATGAACAAGCTTTAGGCATGCTTCGCGATCCCCAGTTATTGGGTATCAGTTGGTCTTTCAATTGTCTTGACATACCTCGCATGCCTAAGGCAATGCGGCGGTCTTCGGTAGGCCTTTCTCCATTGCTACCAGCAAGTGGACGAAGATTTTGCCAGATTGTCAGTGTTTTCAACAGTCTAATGCAATCATCGGCTGCCCTTCACGCTTGTTTCTTACTCTCACTCTGCAACAGATGGACCTCTTGAGGAAGGACATCATGTCTAATATTCAACTCGTCAAAAATTCTTCTTAACTCGATCACTAGTGCAGTCCTCCGCCGATCCTTCTCTGCAAAATCTTGAAAGTTCATCGTGTGGTTGACATAGAGCACCATCTTCATCTTCACATTCTCGATCTCACTCACAACCACGTTGTGGTTCGGGCGCCAATATAGCGAATTTTTCTCCAAGTACCTGACAAGAATAATTGGAAGACATGGCTTTAGGAAATCTTTCATACGGTCCTGCCGAGAAATAGTCTCTATCGGCCATTCCATTTGCAATAAGAAATGAAGGAAATTGTAGCGACTCCATCAACTTACTTTCTTATTTCCAGTTTCAATGCTGCAATTCTTTCCAATGAAGTCATATATTCAATCGAGAATTCCACTTTGTCACCCATGTGTGAGCTTCTGTTGTAATTGCTTATAGGTTTCATAGCCAAAACCAAATTTGGATAGTAGACTTTTTCATTATCGAGCTTCAAGAAGACAGTGCTCAAGATACTTATGTCCTCCACCATCAACTGTCATGAGAAATATGAATTGCTATTAGTTGGACTTATCTTGACATAAAAGTGGAATGGGTTCTCTTGGGAGTTTACCTGAACGCCATCAATAACACAACGATCACCAACATCAAATGGATGCGTAACGAGTACAAAGATGATAGCCTCAAATATTGTCTTGCATGTGTTGCCGAAAACAAAAGCTGCCATGAAAAGCTGTGACGAAAGCAGGATTAGTACTTTGGTCGTAGCAATTTCCATCAAAAGAAGCCATATGACGATGATGATAACGATCAATATTCCCGTCACAAGCTGGTTCAATTGCCTTTCGGCTGTGCTGTTTAAAGCATGTATCAATGCTTTACGGCCTTGATAAGCCTTCACCTGCAAAAGGATTGTATCTCACGCTGAAATCTCCTTTCACTTCTTGGCAAATTCACTTATTAAAAGACAGATCACTGGAATGGAGAGGAAGAGTGCGAAGCCACAATGTATGATGTTAACTGCTTCACATGAAAAAGGGCAATAGACAAAAATTACAATGAATTAAACATTAATGCACTGACCACCCAGTTTGTCAAAGATTTTCTGTCAATTTTTCCATCTTCTGCTCCTTCAAGCAATGGGAAGATAAGATCCACCTCTTCCTTCATCATGAACCTCCTAAGATCGTCTTCATCGAAGTACCTGCAAAAAATACAATATGGTTACCAAAAGACAAAACAATCCGTTAATCTACTGAATTCTTTAGTTTCTCACTTGCAACCAGCCTGAGCGACATTATTGAAAATGTGATATGCAGCCGCCATCGCTTCCATCTCGCTCGTTATCTCCTTATCCGCTTGCTCAACTCCTCCATCATGGGTGCTTTCATCTTCATCCAACGTATTTGATAAGGTCGATAGCCCTGAATTTGTCACTGTGTCAATCAACATCTTCATTGTCCAAGCCGAAACCTTTTCTTGCTTCATCCTATATATCTTCCCCATATCAATCACCTTCTTCTCCTTTCCCATTTTACCTTCCTTCATAGTTCTGAAACTAAACTCACGGGCACTAGGATCTTTCCCCATCCTCTCAGCCTCCTCGATAAGAGGCCGCCCGGATAAGGTTTGCAAAATGTAGTGATGGAAGATTGATTCTTGAATTCGATCAAAGAATGTAGTGGCGTGGACACTCAATGCTAGTATCTTCAGCAGCAAAGTCTTTAAGAACCATAGGAATGAACCGATGAGAATGGAGACTAGAGTCCAGGTTATGCACTCCAAAACCTTATTGGCAATCTTCGACCTCCTGACGCCTCGATTGAATAACAGTACCCACGTGAGAAGAACAAAGGCCAACCAAGTGAAAACTCGAACACTCTTCTTCAGTCCATGAACGAAGTAGAGTACCTTTTTCCGAAGCAAAAATTTCCTCTCAATCAAGAAAACTATGAAAAGCATCACCCAATGGGTAACTGACATGCCAGAGAATAGCACCATCACAAGTACACACCACTTCCACATCTCTAATCCCCATAACCTAGATGCTGTTGTTACTGATCAAAACAGTAAACAAGAAAATAGAAAACCAGAAGCTATATTTTTGTGATAAGGAAGAGAAGCGCAGAGAAACAGAACACAAACTTACATACGTCTGTTCTAAAGGAAACTGTCAAGTACAGGACAACTTAAACAAAGCAAAAAACTGCTCACGTACGTGCAACACATAACTGCACATAAACGTGCTATTAACTTCCTAGAAAATAGCAAAAACACTAAATAAATAACTAAATTGAACTTGGCTGTTTTTTAATAAAAAAACAGAGTAAAACAGAGCAGAAAACAGAACAGAAAACAGAGTAAAAAAAAACAAAACAGAAAACAGCAACTTGAGACATCATAATCCAACAAACTCCTCCTTGGATCAGTTGTTGCTGCATACTCCAATTTTCTTTCTTAATACTTCAAATCTTCCAGCTTGAAGTGGTTTTGTGAACATGTCTGCAAGCTGATCTTCAGATCTGCAATAGACCAACTTAACTTCGCCACTTTGTTGCACCTCACGCAGAAAGAAAAATTTGACTTTGAAATGCTTGGTTTTGCCATGGAAAACTGGATTCTGTGATATTGCTAAAGCAGCCTGATTATCCACATTAACTTCAATGCAATCACTAGAATTCAACCACAGATTCTTCATTATCTTCTTCAGCCATAAAGCTTGATTTGCAGCTGCAGTAGCTGCTATAAACTCAGCCTCTGCAGTAGACTGAGCTACAATTTCTTGCTTTTTAGAACACCAGGAGAAACAAGCAGAACCAAGACTGAAACAATACCCAGACGTACTTTTCATGTCATCCACTGAACCAGCCCAGTCACTATCAGAAAATCCTTGTAAATTAAACTTCTGACCTTTCTTAAACTTCACACCAAAGAACAATGTTCCTTTGAGATACCTCAAGACCCTTTTTGCTGCAATCAAATGTAACTGACTAGGACTACTCATAAACCTGGATAAAACACTCACAGCAAATAGAATATCTGGTCTGGTTGCTGTAAGATACATGAGACACCCAATCAGACTTCTATACATAGAAGCATCTACTGCATCTGTTCCATCATTCTTCTGCAACTTTTCTTTAGCAGCCATAGGAGTGCTTACACTTCGACAATCTTCCATCTGAAACTTCTTTAGAATTTCTTTCATGTATTTTTTCTGACAGATGAAGATCTCATATGAAGCCTGTTTGACTTCCAAACCCAAAAAATAAGCCATCTTTCCCAAGTCCGACATCTCAAAAACTGCAAATAGATCTTGCTTCACCTTCTCTATCAATTCCATATCATTCCCCGTCACTAATAGATCATCTACATAAAGTGACAGAATTACAACACTGTGATTCACCTTCTTGACATAAAGAGTGAACTCACTTAAGCTTTTCACAAAACCAAAATCTTGCAAATATCGATCTATCTTCCCATACCAAGCTCTTGGAGTCTGCTTCAGTCCATATAGAGCTTTCTTCAACCTGTATACACTCTCTTCTTGCCCTTTGATACTAAAGCCTTCAGGTTGTTCAACAAAAATCTCCTCCTCAAGCTCTCCATTCAGAAATGCAGACTTGACATCTAACTGAAATATAGGCCACCCCTTCTCTGCTGCAATAGCTAACAGTAACCTTATTGTATCAAGTCGTGCAACGGGAGCAAATGTTTCAGAATAGTCTACTCCCCATATTTGTGCATAGCCTTTCACTACCAGTCTAGCTTTGTGCTTATTGACAGAACCATCAGGATTAAGTTTTGTTCTAAACACCCACTTAACCCCAATCACATTCTTATCAGATGGTCTGTCAACAAGCTCCCATGTGTGGTTTTTCTGGATCATTGCAATCTCCTCCTGCATTGCTGCAATCCACCTCTGATCCTCCTTAGCTTCCACAAAGTTAGATGGTTCAAGCATTGCCACATTGCTTCTTTCATAGATTTCAGCAAGTGACCTTGTGCCCCTCATTGGTAAATCATCCACACTGTCTTCCAATCCATCTATAACTTCATCAACCTCTACATTTGTTGCAGGTTGTTTTTCGAACTGCTGCTTTTCTGCACTCTTTCCTTCCATCCAATTCCACTCATCTTCCTCTAGAAAAACAACATCTCTGCTTACAGTCACCTTCCCTGTCATAGGGTGAAAAATCCTATAAGCCTTTGATTGGAGACTGTACCCAATGAAGATTCCAAGCTCAGCTCTTTTATCCAACTTGTCCCTCTTGACCTCAGGAACATGAGTGTAACACAAACACCCAAAAACCTTCAAATTTTTCATAGAAGGTTTAACACCATACCAGACTTCAAAAGGTGTTGACCTCTCTAAGGCCTTTGTGGGCAATCTGTTCAACAAGAACACTGCAGTATTAGCTGCCTCAGCCCAGAACTTCTTAGGCAACATCTTCTCCTGCATCATACATCTGGCCATCTCCATAATACTTCTATTTTTCCTCTCACTGACCCCATTCTGTTGAGGTGAATAGGGAGCAGTGAACTGCTGCACAATTCCTGCTTGCTCACAATTCAACTTAAACTTGTGAGCAGTATACTCAGAACCATTATCAGACCTAAGCATTTTAATTTTCTTCCCACTCTGATTCTCAACTAAGGCTTTAAACTTCGCAAACACATCAGCAACTTCAGACTTGGCTCGCAGAAAATAAATCCAACTCATCCTAGTCATATCATCAGTGAAGGTAATGAAATACCTGCTACCATTGAGAGAAGACTCAGACATAGGTCCACATAAATCTGTGTGGACCAATTGCAGCTTCTCACATGCTCTCCAGCCTCCTCCTTTGAAAGGAAATCTGGCTTGCTTGCCAAGAAGACAAGTTTTGCACTGTGGAAATTCCTCCTCCAAACTTGGCAAGTCATCTGCCAAGCTATTTCTCTGCATAAACGACATGCTCTTCCTGTGAACATGCCCAAGTCTTTTATGCCATATCTCTGCATTTTCTTCTTTGCACTTTAAAGCCATTTGTTGCATCTCTTGTGGCTTGAACATGAAACTTTTGTCCTCCATTGGAATTCTTAGCACTTCTTTGCTATCTGCATTATTAATAAGACATTCATTCCCTTCGAACTTCACTTTATAGCCCTTCTCAACTAATTGACCAACACTTAACAGATTATGGTCAATATTTGGCACAAAGAGAACATCACTGATCAGCTTCACCTCCTGATTTCCTTCAATAGCCACTGTACCCTTCCCTTGCACTTCGATATACTGTCCATTGCCAATTCTGACTCTGGACCTGACTGACCTGTCTAGACTCCTAAATAGCTTCGAATTGCCAGTCATATGATTGGTACAGCCACTATCCACCAGCCATGCATCATTCCCAACAGAAGATTCAGAAAAAGAAGCTACAAACAAGTGCTCTTCCTCAGTTTCATTCACTGCTACCTGGGCTTTTCCTGCTTGCTGGTAATTTTTTTCTTTGCAGATGGCTTCCATATGACCCAACTTGTGACATCTTCTGCATCTAGCATCAGGCTTTCTCCAACATCTAAAAAACTGATGATTAGTTCCACCACAGTATTGACAAGGCTTTTTGTTCATCTTCCATTTGCTAGACCCACCGGAATTTCCTTCTTTTGCTACAAACTTAGAGTCACCAGCATTTTCTCTGGACTGAATCCATTTCTTCCCTTTGCCTCCATCATTTGATTTCACTCTAGCTTGCAGCGCACCCTCTACAAACTCTTCTCTTCTCATCAGTCTTCTGTGCTCCTGTGCCTGCAGAGCATTTAACAATTCTGCAAGCTTTATATCAGGTAAGTCTCTTGTATTTTCCAGAGACGCTATGGTGGCTTCGAACTTCTCTAGAAGAGACACCAGAATCTTCTGAACAAGCCTTTCATCCTTCAAGTCAGTCCCTAAAACTCTGATTTTTTCAGCTATCCCAACCAACCTATCAGAGTACTCCTTCACTGACTCTGAATCCTTCATCTGCTGTCTCTCAAACTCCCTCAAGAGATTCAGCACCTTCATGCCTCTTATCTTCTCATCTCCCTCGTATTCATCCTTCAAGAAATCCCATATTGCCTTTGCAGAATCACATCTCATGATCCTTGTGAAGATAGTGGGTGAAACAGCAGCGTACAGGCATGACTTTGCCTTGGCCTTCCTTGTGATTCTCTCTTTATGGTACTTTATCTGATTCAAGGTTGGATTGTCTGGAAGTGGAGCAACCTCATAATCATCCTCCACAGCCTCCCACAAATCATGACCCTCCAAAAATGCCGTCATCTTGACAGCCCATGCTTGATAATTCTCTCCAGTAAATACTGGAGAAGCCATTGCAGAGAAACCACTCGACCCTGTCTCCATCACCCTTTAACTTCTTTACACTTCGATACTTGCTTCACTTCACAGTCCCTCAAGATCATAAATGCTCTGATACCACTGTTGTTACTGATCAAAACAGTAAACAAGAAAATAGAAAACCAGAAGCTATATTTTTGTGATAAGGAAGAGAAGCGCAGAGAAACAGAACACAAATTTACATACGTCTGTTCTAAAGGAAACTGTCAAGTACAGGACAACTTAAACAAAGCAAAAAACTGCTCACGTACGTGCAACACATAACTGCACATAAACGTGCTATTAACTTCCTAGAAAATAGCAAAAACACTAAATAAATAACTAAATTGAACTTGGCTGTTTTTTAATAAAAAAACAGAGTAAAACAGAGCAGAAAACAGAACAGAAAACAGAGTAAAAAAAAACAAAACAGAAAACAGCAACTTGAGACATCATAATCCAACAGATGCTTCCAATTGATCAACCGTTAAACTAGCCACCAGGCACCCGAGAATGAGAAAAAACACGGTCCATTTGACCAAAGCCTTGGTCTTTATCCTCTTATGCTTTGCTCTGCTCAATTCAAGAGTGACTTGTTTGTAGATCTCTTCATCATCCTCCTCTCCACCTCCTCCTCCAGCTGGTCCCCGAGATGCCATGAGCGGTGTCTTCGGAGTGGCATCAAAAGGATACAGTTGCTCCCCAAACCTCAACTTCGGTTTTGAGAACACCGACCTGTTGAGACTCCTTTTCCTAACGAGAGATTCGTTAGCAGAGGGAGCTTTAGGGCTGAGACTGGCTACTTCGGGAGATGGGCAGCTCATTCCCGCTGATTTTGCGACACCAGTGCTCAATTCACTGAATGCCTGGCTGGCAGGGAGAATCCACCCGGGTTTGTTTCGGAGCCGCAGTTTCCAACTCCTTGGAACCCCTGCCCTCAGTCACAGCCTTTGCATCCCCTTCAGTCGAGATGTTCACAATTACTTATGTTCACAATTACTTCATTTCCATCGACATTCCTTTTCTCCGACATGGTGATTTCGCCGCCTTTTTGACGTTTTCCTTTAGAATCCATTCATGATTCGGGATACGTTCTAAAAGTCCAAAACTATACCGCTCATAAGGCTTCAGTTCAACATCGAACTCTGGACAGCACAAGAGTAAACCGAAAGAGAGAATTCAAGCGCAGATCTACTTATACTGAAATGCGTACACACAGACAGCAACAGGCCAACACAACATGCATAATAGACTCAGCTCGTGGACCGACTCTAGCACTCGAGTCAGAGAGAAAGTTTATTCCTTTCCAACAAATTCAACTTCTAGTCAATGATCACCAACTCGGGACACATAATAAAGGAAAGGTAAGGATTACGCAGCAGATGATTCTCGATCAAGAAATGAAGCAGTCTAGTGATCTGGTGAGATGCTCACTGTGGGTAAAGTTAAAGCTGAAAATCGAAAAAGAGATCAAGAAAACCGCGTACCTTTAGGCTTTAACAAATATTAGCACGGGCTTGTCAGTGTTCCGTTGAGCTCACTTCCCCAAGAACAGAGCAAGGAAGCTAAATCCAAGAGAGACTGTTGAGGAGCATGAATGGCTGCTGAGAGCTGATCCAATCCAAGGGAGACAAAACCCTCGTCCTCAGTTCATTAAGATTTTGTTCCGGCAGTGCCCCAACACGGGAAGCGTCTTTAAAATGATAGTACATGCCCGGGTTCCTAAGAGCAGCGTTGATAATAAAAAGAAAAACAAAGGACTACCGAAATGGTCTGATTTTCTCCTGTGACGGGACAGGCGGCAAGGTGACAAAGCTTGACCTTCTATTCAGTCATCCTTATATATTATTTTTGTGGAAAAGAGGTCGTCTTTATCTAAGGTGCCCATGAATGTGATGCACGCAGCGAGCGAGAATGCTCTTTCTCATCTTTCCTTTCTATCCTTCTTTGACCGACGATAACATCTTTCGAAATCTGACCGCAGTATGTGTCGGTACAATAGTGTTTGTGTCTACGACCGAGAAAATATTCAGTGATTATGTATCACCACCACGTCATACGTCATGGGGCTGACTATTCTGAAAGCCAATAAAAATTATGTGTCACGACGCGACAAGTAAATAAAAAAGTAAAAATTGGCTTCTCCCTTTTCTCCAATCTTCCTCCTCCGTCTACCGCCATCTCCTTCATTTGTTCACCGGCAAAGTTGTCGGCTCTGCATCAAAGCGGACCATTACTGCTTGTCGAATGAGCTATTTTTTATTTACGCATTTCCCAATGACCACCGTCGGCCATCCATCCCCTTCTCAGCGATGGTGGTGCAGTGACGAGAGTTGGTTAGAAACCCCATTTTTTTTTTTTAAATAGCCTATTCTTTTAATTTAGTTCAAATAAAATTTGTATTAAAATTGACCGTCGTATGATAGATTTAGAATTTTTTTGGATGATTTTCCTATAGCCGATCACATAACTTTTGTGCCAATCTCGCTAGAGTGTATTCAATCGAGTAATCCAAAGGGTCCCTACCTCAATCATGTTTTATGCTTCTCTCGTCACAAGTTTATTCCACAATGTCTTTCTAAAAGAATTCATTGACAATAGTACATAGTCCAGTCATTCGTGATGTTACCGTATGATCATTTCATTGATTTCCTATTCTCATACGGTGCCCACCGACTTGTTCTTGCAACAATGCACTGGGCTCTTCTTCAAACATAGTGGCATCTAAAGGATACAGTTGCTCCCCAAGCCTCGACTTTGGTTTCGAGTACACCGACCTGTTGAGAGTCCCAAGAAGAGCTTCGTTAGCATTGGGAACTTCAGGAGGCTCATTCCGGGTAGGGCTGAAGCTTGTGATTTCGGGAGATGGGCAGCTCTTTGGCGCTGATTCTGCGACTCTGGTGCTCGATTCAGTCGATGCCTGGTGAAGCGAATCCACTCCGGTTTGTTTCGGGCCGGCAGTTTCCAATTCTTTGGAAGACGAACCTTTTGGGCTATTGCCCTCAGTCACAGCTTTTGCATCCCCTTCAGTCTAGATGTTCACGATTACTTCATTTCCATCGACTTTCCTTTTTTCTGACATGGTGATTTCGTCGCCTTTTCAATGTTCTCCTCTAGAATCCATTCATGATCCAGGACACGTTCCAAAAGTTCAATTCAAGTTGAAACTCTGGAGACCACAAGAGTAAACCAAAAGAGAGAATTTAAATGCAGATCTACTTCCACTGAAATGCGTACACACAGACAGCAACAGGTAAACACAATGCAATTATGCATGATAGACTAAGCTGGTGGACTGACTCTAGCACTGAGTAAGAGGAAAAGTTTAGTCCTTCCCAACAAAATCGACTTCTTATCAATAATCACCGGCTCAGGACACATAATAAAGCAAGAGATACAGATTATGCAGCAGATGATTCTCGATCAAGAAATGAAACAGTCGAGTGATCTGGTGTGATGCTCATTATGGGTAAAGTTAAAACTGAAATTCGAAGAGGAGATCAAGAAAACTGCGTACCTTAACAAAGATTAGCGCGGGTTGTCGGTGCTGCGTTGAGCTCACTTCGCCAGGAACAAAGCAAGAAGCTAAAACCAAAATGACTTTGAGGAGCATCAATGGCTAGTGAGAGCCGATCCAATTTAAGGGAGACAAAACCCTCGCCCTCCGTTCATTAAAATTTTGTTCAGGCAGTGCTAGAACTCGGCTAGCGTATTTAAAATTATAATCCATGCACGTGCTCCAAGAACAGCGTTGATGACAGATTGAAAAACAAAGACTACCAAAATGGTCTGTGATGGAACAGGGGGCAAGGTGGGTGGCAAAGTGGCAAAGGTGGACCTTCTCAGTCGTTCTTATATGTTACTTTTGTGGAAAAGGAGGTCGTCCCTTATCTGCAGCGAATAAAATTAACAAAAATTAGTCTCACTAAATTTATTAATTGATTTAAAAGTTTCCACTACTTGCTCAGTCCACCATGGCAGCTTCGACTGAGAAGTTTACATGAATTAAATTTCAATAATTCCTGTAATTAAAATCAGAAACAAAACATAAGCGAAAATATCCAACAAAGCCGCGTTTCGTTGGAGCTTGGACGGCGAGATGGGTAGTTCTACTTTCCATGTCTTCTTTTCTTTGTCCTCCTGTTCCGGCTTTCAAGCACAATTTTTTTTAATCAGAGTATGAAAATATTGAAAGAGTTTTTGTCAGCGTGCTATATTTGAATAATTTAATTTTCATGATATTGATTTTATGTGATAACTAAGGGTGAACGGTTTCGGGTTCCGTACATATTTCACTTAGAACTTGGACTTACTTTGCATGCCCTAGAACCTGAGACCTACTTTGTTACAGGTTCGGGAATCTATACAGATTCGATCTATATTATTCAAACGATTACAATTTATTAATCATAACTTATATTTGGACACACGAAAAGTATGAATATTAATAATGGAAACTCATGTTAATGTTTCCATATTACACACTCATCATTAAATGGCATGGAATATCGAATGATCGCACAAGAACCCTTTGAATTACTCAATTGAATTTACTCAAGCAAGATGGGCGCAAAAGTTACGCGATTGGCTAGAGGAAAAAATTATCCAAAAAATTCTAAAATTTATTATGCGACAATCAATTTCAGTACAAATTCTATTTAAATTAAAATTTAAAAAAGATATTAACAAAAAATGGGGTTTCAACACTATCGCAGCCCCCACAATCGTCAGGATGAGGGATGGCCAGTGGGGGTCGTCAAGAAATGCGTAAATAGAATATTAGAAATAGCTGTCCCTCTTACATGTCACTCAAAAATGATTGGGATTATGTAATTTTTCATATGACTAACACCCTCGGGGAATTGCAATTCACGTTAATTCCCTCTAAAAAATCTCAACATTTTCAGTGAGCATCTGCTTAATTACTCTCAAATTGTGAGTGATTGTAGAGGCAGTCTCGTTGAAGGGTCTTGGTCCCAAGAGAGGAGTATGAGTTGGACTAGCTCTTCGAGTTGGCCATCGTCGCCCTCCGGAAGCGCAGGCCTGAGGTTGCCTTCTGCTACTTCCACTGCAATCTGTTTGCACAAGACAATGTAAAAATTCAGATGAATGTTCAGTAGCATTTTCTAATCATAGACAACAGACTACGTTTTAATCATAGACAATGTACTACTGCCCTATAGCGGCAAATTCGGCTGCCAACTGGATGGCTAAAACCCACGGGAAAAATGCCTCAAAATTGGGTTTCTTCCCCTCCCTCTCTTTGGAACTTATTATGTAGTGATGCCCATCTCTCAGGTCTTCCGTCTTGAAAACTAGTTCAATGAAATGCTTATTTTACGAACAAAAAAAGAGAAAAAAACAAACAAACGGAGGACTGGCATTGCCGTCGTAGAGTTTGAGGAGAGAGAAGTGTTGGATATATTGTTAATATAATCTAAAAATAATATGTTCACATACAAGCCCAATAGGTAAAAGCACGGTTATTTGGGTCCATATGGGCCGGAGCCCAATAGCTTACATATATAAACTCTAGGGTTTCCCTACGCTGGAGGTAACACTGTTGAGCGTTCCAAACTTGACGTCTCTTGGTGTAATACTTCAAGCAACCGCTTCTTCTCTCTCAAACCTATAACCTCCAACAATCTTGAAGTATTATTATCGTATGTTGGATTTGAGCAAGAAAAGTGTCTTCTTGAAGATTTCGTCAAGACGAACTCACGGGTGTATTTTACTTTCGATTTCGACGGTGGTATTGGCCGAGATTTGAGTTTGAAGATTCGGGTGACCGAAATCTTTGATTCAAAAACCCAAAAATTATAGCCAATTTTAGAGGGTGAAACCACTTGGGCTTTGTTCTACTCGTCGATACGAACGTTTTGAGTGGTCACTCGCGTCGATCGGAGGTCGGACGGAGAAGTTACGGCAACCTGAAGTTTCCATCTGAATTTCTAGAGAATTTCGGGATTTTTAGCGAATTTCGGGGGCGGAAATTTCCAGCGAGTTTCAGCGACAAGGGCAGTCCATCTTAAAGTTTTTGGGCGCTCCAGATCTGTTTTTAAGGTTTCTTTTGGCAAATTCCATCTTTACAGAGCAGTTTGATCAAGGTTAGGGGAGTTATTCAACTTTGTGTCTCGGACTCCAAGGTGCACTCTTTCTAACACTTTGCTCTTATTAAAATGGCAAAACGTAGTTCCTATAATATTATGAAGCTTCAATCGTTTGATGTTATTGAATTTCATAACTGGAAATTACATGTTCAATTTGGCATGAAAGAACATGACATATTCTATACTGTATTGAGCGATTTTGCATCTACCATTGAAGATGTTGATGAATATCGATGGAACAAAGATGAGGATTTTTGTAGAGATTATTTGTTGAACTCTCTAAATCCTAATATGTCTATGACTTATAGTGAGTATAAGACGGCGAAAGAGATATGGGATCACTTGAACGCTCAATTCCAAAAACAAGAGGGGGTTATCTAAAACTCTCTTAGCAGAGAAATTCTTTGATTTTAAATTCACTATGAATTCAAGCATCACCTCTCAGTTAGTTGAATTTGAGAACATGAGAAACAAGTTGAAAAATGATATTAGGATTAACTTGTTATTATTATGGATTAACTTGTTATTTCTATTTTGTGTATATCTAGGTAGTGCAGAAGATAGTGCTGCAAATAGGTTTTTTTTAGATCTATCTACTAACACAGTGATAGAATCTAGAGATGCAGTGTTTTTCGAAAATAAGTTTCTCAAAGATCAAGGCTTGAATGTTTCTGGATCTACAGATATGATTTCAGAATCTCATGTAGAATCTGAAGCAGGCCATTCTGACACTAATTCCACACAATTGGCTATTGAACCAATTCTAGTAAGAGTATCTATAAGAGAGAGAATTTCCAAGAGTTTTGGTGAGGATTTTGTTGCTTACCATCTTGAGGATGATCCATTCTCCTATCAGGAAGCAATGAGATCTAGGGAATCTCTACTGTGGGTAGAAGCCATAGATGATGAAATGAGCTCTCTATTGCAGAACCACACTTGGCAGCTAGTAAACTTGCCAAAATGGGCTAAAGTTATAGGCTGTAAATGGGTGTTGAAGAAGAAACTGAATAGTGATGGATCAATAGCCAGATACAAAGCACGTTTAGTAGCTAAAGGCTATAAACAACAAAGTGGAATAGACTATTTTGATATTTATTCACCTGTGTGTCATCTATCAACTATAAGAATTCTTCTTGCCTTAGCATCTATTGAACACTTTATAGTGCATCAAATGGATGTAAAAACAGCTTTCTTAAATGGAGAGTTAAATGAGGAAATTTACATGGAACAACCGGAAGGATATGTTATGAAAGGTGTTGAGGACAAAGTTTGTAAATTGAATAAATCATTGTATGATCTTAAACAAGCACCTAAGATGTGGCATCTCAAATTTGACAAAGTGGTAAAGAGTTATGGCTTTCAGTCTAGTTATTCAGATAAATGCATTTACCATCGTTCTATGTCAAATAAGATAGTCATCATTTGCTTGTATGTTGATGACATATTAATTCTTGGTTCCGATCATTCTGTAGTGAGTGACGTGAAAGCTACTTTAACTAAAGAATTTGACATGAAAGATCTTGGTATTGCTAATACCATTCTTGGTATGAAAGTAAGCTTTAAACGGCAAGTTATCTCCCTTAGCCAGACTCATTTTATTGAGCAGCTACTTTCGACTTGAGGATACGATAAGTGTAAATCGAGTGAGACACCATGTGATTATAATAACAGACTGAGTCCAAATGAAGGGACCATCGTTGATCAGTTAAAATACTCGAAACTGCTTGGTAGTCTCATGTATGCTATGAGTTGCACTAGACTTGACATAGCCTTTACAGTTGGTATGCTGAGTCGTTTTACTAGTAATCCTAGTAAAGAGCATTGGGATGCCCTTGATAGGCTGATGAGATACCTTAAACATACTAAAGATTATGCCCTCTATTATTCTGGTTATCCTCCAACTGTGGATGGATATTCTGATGCCTCATGGTGTTCAGATATTGGAAGTAGTAAGTCCACTAGTGGATATGTATTCACTTTGGGTGGAGCTACTATTATTTAGAAATCCAAACGACAGACTTGTATTGCATTGTCGTCTATGGAATCAAAACTTTTTGCTTTAGCCTCAGCCGGCGAAGAGGCAGAGTGGATAAAGAATCTGATTATGGATATTCCTTTGACTTGACTAAAGATTAACTCTTTGAGCCTATTCTGTGATAATCAAGCAGCTGTCCAAGTCGTCAATAATACTCTCTTTAATTCAAAGAGAAGACATGTGAGACTGAGACATGCGTTGTTGAATTATCTGAGAGAACAAGGGGTTATCACCTTGATCGATGTGAGATCAAAGGATAACATAGCCGATACTCTCACCAAAGGTATGCCTAAAGATCGATTATTCAAAACAGTGGGGGAATTGGGGTTAAAGACTATATAGGCAAGTCTTAACTACCATTTACTTACCTTCTAAGTGTGTGTTTTGAATTATCGAATCTTCCTTTATTGGCTACAATGATAAGCACAGTATATATGTTTCATCGATGTTCACAGTTGCTGACTAATTTGAAAAGGGTTAGTTGTCTCATTCCAAACTTGATGAAGATAACTTTAACCTAATTCAAATGTTCTATCGGGGAAAATTGTGTCATTCCAAACTTGATGATACAATTCAACTAAATTGGACTATCCTTTTTTGGTTAAATGATCTCATTCCAAACTTGATGTTAGATTATTTGACTTTAAGGGATCAGTAACTGTGACATTCCAAATTGAAACATAGAAACAATTGTTTACTTAAGAAGCCTGCAGGTCTTGTTCTTAATTGAAACTTGATATTACATGACTAGGTTATTGTAGGTGACTTGACTATTGGTCATGTTCTTTGAAACTAGACAATAGTTATTCTCCTACAAATAAACTTAAGTTGATGGCTCTTTGTAAATCACATTGTTTAAGTCTTGTTCATAATATATGAAACTAGATTGATGCTTATGACATGATATTATGATGCTTTATGACATCAATATATGTTCTTCTCTGCCTGATGGAATGTTGCTAAGTTTTATTCAAATGATTGAATTCATGATAATATGAAATTCATATTTGACATTCTACATGGGATGGTAGAGATGGAGGAGAGCTTAATGAGTGGGATCCTTACTAAGATGACCTACTTGATGAATGAATATATATCATTTTAAGCATGTGGGGACTTGACAGTTTACTTGCATTTTGCTATTTCTATTTTGTGAACATTATTATGCATATATTGGTTGTGAACTGAGTCTAAGATTTATTTTGGGGATTTGAATGAGTTTAGATTGAATCTAAAACTCCTAATACTTTACTGCTGAAAACTCTTTGACAGATCCGAGTTAATTGTCTTGGACTGAATGTGGATGATTCATGTTTGATTGAACATCACACTGATTACCTTATTGGATTGTGCTGTACGGTGAACATAGGAGGAGATTGTTGGATATATTGTTAATATAATCTAAAAATAATATGTTCACATACAAGCCCAATAGGTAAAAGCACGGTTATTTGGGTCCATATGGGCCGGAGCCCAATAGCTTACATATATAAACTCTAGGGTTTCCCTACGCTGGAGGTAACACTGTTGAGCGTTCCAAACTTGACGTCTCTTGGTGTAATACTTCAAGCAACCGCTTCTTCTCTCTCAAACCTATAACCTCCAACAAGAAGGACCTCTTCTCGTTGGTTTTTATTATTATTGTTAATGTTATCGTTGTCATTAGCATTACTGTCGTTGTTATTGTTGCCGTGTTCTTTGTCGTCCTCCTCGTCGTGGTGCTTGTGGCGGACGTTTAGCTGAAGAAAGCCGTTGTCTTTGGCTATCCGAAGGCAGTACCCGAGGTAATCCTGGGTTCTCTCCAGTCTCTTCCTGTACATTGTCCGACGCTCCTTCTCCTTTTGGACTTCCTCCTCTAATTCCTCCACCTTTATAACCCAAATCAAACTGAGCAAGTCCTTTTATCATTAAAATATTCTTTGAGTCTTAAATTTCGGGGACAAAAAAAGTATACGAGTTTTTCACTTTATTCACTTGAACTTTTTTTCATCATTTTTTAAAGGGAAAAAGTCACAAAAAATCTCCAACTTTGCTCAAAGTAACAAATCTACCTCAAACTACTTTTTTTTTTGTGACAAAAAAATCTCAAACTTTATAAATTGTAACACATTTACTTTAAGCTTTATTCCATGATATAAAAAACCCCTAACTGGTATCTAAATAACACATTTATATCAAATTATAAGATATTTTCGTCTTTTACTTTTTATTTTTATTTTTTCTTCTTCTCTCTTCCCTCTACTAGCCATGGTGGAGGGAAGCCAACCTCGAGCAAGGGCGGCCCTTGCCTAGGTCAGGGGAGGATAGCCCTTGCTGACCTAAGTGATGACAGCCCTCGCTAGATCCGACCCAGTCGAGGGCCCTAGTGTTGGGCGAGGGTTGCCTTCGCCGAATCTGTTGAGGGCTATCCTTGCTCCAGGCAAGGGTTGCCCTTGCAAGGGTGGGGGCGACCCTCGCCTAAGCATGGCTTCCCTCTGAGAAGCCATCATGGCCAGCAGAGGGAAGAGAGAAGAAGAAAAAATAGAAAAAAAATAAAAGAAGAAAGGAAAAATAGAAAAAATAGAAAAAATGAAAAATTTTAAAAGCAAAAGACAAAAATGCCCTTCAGTCATAGGGTGTGGGGGTAAATATGTTGTGTTTGGCAAAGTTGGAGAGTTTATGTGTCATAAAAAAAATTGAGATAAATTTGTTTCTTTGATAAAATTTGGGATTTTTTATTTTTCATTTTTAAAATGGCCTGTGATGGAACATCGTTGATGATAAAGTGGCCTGTGATGGAACAGGCGGCGAGGCCGCAAGGAGACAAAGCTTGACCTTCTACTCAGTCATCCTTATATATTACTTTTGTGGAAAGAGGTCATCCTATTTCTGCAGCAATTAAAATTAACATAAACTATCTATTCAAAAAAAAAAAATTAACATAAACTAGTCTCACTAAATTATTAACTGATTTAGACGTATCGACGACTTGCTTAGTCCACTATAGCGGCTTCGACTGAGAAGCACATTGGTCATATATTTCATATATCGAATTTTAATTAAAATTAGAAACAAAACATAAACACGAAGATCATATAAAGCCACGTTTCGTTGTAACTTGGACGATTAGATGGGTAGTTACACTTGCTAAGTCTTCTTTTCTTTGTTCGTCTCCTCCAGATTTCAAACATAGAGTTTTTCCATCGGGGTATGAAAATATCAAAAAAGCTTTTCAAGTTAGTCATTTTCTTCGACCAAAAAAAAAAAAAGTTGGTCATTTTCATCCTCCAGAAGCGCAGGCCTGAGCTTGCCTTCTGCTACTTCCACTGCAATCTATTTGTATAAGACAATGGAAAAAGTCGATGAATGTTCAGTAGCATTTTAATTATAAACAACAGCAACATTAGAATTGGGGAAATTTTTAGAACCCCAGCGGGGCCGAAATTGGTCTCGATGTAAGGAAATTTGCTAGTGACAAGCTCGTTGAGTATGACTCCGAAACCGTCACATTTCTCGTTTTAAGACACGCGCCATATTACTTCCTGCGCCATGTACACAAAAGGTCCCTTAGATGCAAGAAAGCAACGGATGTTGTATTACTAAGTTGGACTTGCCAAATAATGTTTGCTAATTTGATGCATTGACATCGGCATCGAAATGAAAAGAAAAGGTTGACAGGAAAAATGTTCTTGAATTTACCCGTTTCACCTGTTAATGCCAGCTCTTCATCTCCCATGAACCGGGCATGCCCAAAATCACATGCATCGCATCGTCCAAGAAGATGTTGCTGGGCTTCATGTCTCTATGGATCATCCTGGGCTTCTGCCCGAGCAAATACTGCATCGCTTGGCTATCTCCATGGCCAGGCTCAGCGGCTCCCCGAGCGGAGGCAACGGCTTCGCCCTCTCACTCTTCCTCCCGTTCCCGGGCCCGTGGAGCCATTCTCCTCCCTCACTCCTTGAGGGTCCAGCGCAGGAACTCGGTCACTGTACACGCGTGCTCGGGCGAGTCGATGCGCACGCCCATCAGCTGCAGCATGAACCGGTGCGGCTGCTGTGACAGGGTCTCGAGCTCCTGCGCGGAGAACGAGGCGCCGCTCAGGTTCGTGCGGAAGAAGTCCAGGAAGATGCACTTGACCACCACGTCGAGGCCCCGCCATGTGGCCCCATATATTTCCCCAGTGGTGCTCCCAGGCTATCTTCTATCGCAGCTCGACGGGTTAATATAACATTTGAATTCGGCCATATGAGTCTATGACTAGGGATCTCTTTCACCACAAATACACCATCGATTAGCAAATTCACTACCTCGTCTGCCCCTATTGCTAGTAACCAAAACCATGTCCACTAAACATATGATTGACCATAATTCAAAGAGAGAAGTCACCTCATGTGGCTGTTGCTGCTGTGTTTGTCGTCATCGTGCTTGTGGCGGACGATTAGCTGAAGAAAGCTGTTGTTTTCGGCAATCTGAAAGCAGCATCGGAGGTAATCCTAGGTTCTCTCCTATCTTCTTCTGTACATTGTCCGAAGCTCCTTCCCCTTTTGGACTTCCTTCGCTAATCCCTTCACCTTTGATTCAAAAATCAAACTGAGCAAGTCATTTCACTAAAAATATCATCAAAACATTCTTGGAGTCTTGTTTCGAAAAGGAAAAAGAAAAAGAAAGTAGGTGGGTTAATTTAGGGCGCGTTTGGTAACAATTCTGTTCTCGAAAACAATTTATGATCAGAAATTATTCTTGTTTATTTCGTTCCTAGGAACAATTTCTAAGCATTTTAAGCCGTTTGGTAACTGTCCAAAATTTCAATTCCCGGAATAAAATTGCGTTTAGTACTGTGCTCAAAATTTCTACTCCAAATCATTTTCTTTTAATTTTTAAATAATTTTATTATTTTTTTCCTTTTTTCTTCTTTTCTTTTTTCCCTTTCTCTCTCCTATTCTTCTTCTTCAAGTGGCCGGTGACCTCACCAGAGCGTCGCTGGCCCTCATCGGTAGTTGGGCAAGGCTCGCCCAGCCTCGCTGAGGCTCGCCTCTGGTGAGCCCGAGCCTTGCTGGTGGCTGGGCTTGCCTTCAGCGAGCTCATCGGACCTCGTCCTGGCTTGGCAAGCCTCCGGCGAGCTCGCCGGACCAGTTGCCGGTGATTGGCGGCGGTGGGCGGCAGACAACGGACGGCGGCAGACGGCAACCGTGGTGGTGGATGAAGAAGAAGAAAAAGAAGAAGAAGAAGAGAAAATATGGGCTCGATTCTAGAATTGTTCCTGGGAATAAGAATCAACTTTTTTTTTTTTTTGATTTTATTCCAAATCTACTTCCGGAAACAAAAAAAATAGAAATTTGTTTCCAGGAACAAAAATTTTACTACACACGATTCTGTTCCAAAACTATTCCCGGAAACAAAAGAATATAATTTGACACTGTTTGGCCGCTTACAAAACATGCTGTTATTTGAACCATAAAAGTTTTCATTATTGAGACCATAAAGGTGTTCATGTTTGAACTCGCTCGAACTTTCTTTATCGATTTGTGAAAAAACATTGACTATAAACATTTTCATATCCAATCTAGCTCGAACTTTTATTTTTGATTTTAAAAAAATGTTGATAATGATTTTGCAAAAATCACAATACTTTTAATTGACCTGCTGCTCCAGTCTATGAACATATTTTTGCCGTTGCAGATGATAGTTAATGGAGATTGCAGAGACCATGTTGATGTAGTCACTATTCATCCCTTGAAGGAAGAGGAGGACTATACTCCACAGGTGCTGAACCACCAACATCAAGATTCCAATAGCTTAAATGGCAGTTCTGATCATGTCGTTAACTTAGCATGATGTTTTGTGTTGGCAAAAAAACACCATAAGTGTCAAAACTTGGCACAATGAAACACTTAAGTGCTAAAAGTTAGGAAAATGACGTTTAAAGTGCCGCTTTTTTTGAAAAATAGGACACTTGACGAATCCCGCATAGAAATCTTACGTGGTAATTTTTTATTAATTTTGCTTGTTTACGTGGCTTGCTGGAAGGCTGACTCAGCTAAGAAACACAAAAACGACGTCGTTTTGGCATTTAACGAATTTTAATATAAAAATATATATAAGAAGGAAGATGAATAGCAGTCGGCTAAGGCTTAGCACTTGCCGCCGCCACTACTCCGCCATCACCGGGAAGGTGGAGGGAGGGTCAGCCAAGGTCGCCGAGCCTTGGCCAGGGGTTGGCGACCCCAGCTGACTGGTGGCGAGGGCCTGTGAGCCCTTGCCCAGATTGGGGGTGAGGGTCGTGACTCTCCCCCAGATCCGGCAAGTGTCACCGACCCTTGCCTAATCGAGCCAAGGTGACATTTGAGGTCGCATGTATTCAAGCAAGGTTGGCCAATGACTAGATCTAACCGCTATCAATTGACTAGCAGCTATATTTCACCCATCGTCTGCTGAGTTTTGCTAGCAAATAATTTGAAAGTATTTTTAAAAAAAAAACAAAAATAGCAAAAGTCCTTTACAAAGGAGAGTTTTTACCAAATGGAATTTAAGTTAAAGTTGCTTCCTAATGTGTTTTTAAAATACATTTTACCAAACACTACTTACATTTTGAAAAACTCATTTAACTCAAAGGCCTTTGTATTTTCTCAAGAACATTTCCCAAAACCGAACCAATTGCACCAGAGATTAGGCTATGAATTTTGGTGAAAATTGCTTTGGAAGATGTTTTCAGTTATCTAAAAGAGTCCCCTAGTAAGTAGTATTTGTACTCGTCGGTGTCACAATTTCAAAATGATCGTTAGCTGACATATTGAGAAAGGATTATGCAAATTCCACTGTCGAGGCTTGGCTTGCAAACTTGGATTTCAAAAGGAGAAGAAGATTGTGCAAAACCGTGGAACTTTTTAATTACACCGAGAAAAAAAAAACGTGATTCTGTTCTGTACATACCTCTGTCATATGTAGCCTCGTTGTCATTAACGTTGAGGTTAGTACCCTCTGAATTTTAGGGAGCTCCCTTGGCATATTCAATGTTTTTTTTTTCCCCTAATCGAGCTCGGGCGGGAGACTTCACGTACTCGAAACGAGGTTATCCCGATCGATTGTTTATTGCGGAGATGAGAGATTGGAACTTCGCAGATTTAGAGGGAGTCATGACACCCCATACACATTGCAGTCGAACTACTGGATCGGCGCAATGCCTATGATCATTTTTAATGCAGCCTGACATCGTAACCGTTAGAATTTAAATATGCGATAGAAGTTTAGCAAAAATTCTAGAAAATTGATCACCATTTCCAACAGTAACCACCAATTTCTATCATACTCATGCACCTGCACTAATGCACCTGCGCCGACAAACCTCTGGTCCTCGCCGGAACGTCACCAACACATGCACAGAAAAAGGCACATTTGAGGTAAGTAAAAAGGTAGATTACATTCACTGACATCATTCACACCCGACGGCCTCATGTTTCAAATAACAATCATCACCAAGCCAAAATATGAAAAACGCATCGCAAAACGTCCAAAAGACAGAACAACATTTAGGTATGCATTGCAAAACACAATTATCGTGCATCAGTAGTGGGTCTTTTGATCGTCTTGACATCCCTGAGGCGATGCAACTGTCTTCTGCAGGCCTCGCTCCATCGCCGTGTGAAAAGAAAGATGAGGTAGCCCAATTTATTAAAAGAGCTAGTCATCTCCTTTATTTAACAAGCAGACGAAACCACTGACTGTAGCAGATTTTCAGAGCATTCATTCAACAGCCAAATGCCGTCATCACCTGCCCTTCACGCCTTTTTCTTATCCTCAATCTGGCAAAGATGGACCTGTTGAGGAAGGAGATTATATCTAATATTCAAGTCATCGAAAATTCTTTTTAATTCCATGACTAGTTCAGTCCTCCGCCTGCCCTTCTCTGCGTAATCTTGGAAGTTCATCGTGTGATTGACATAGAGCCCCATCTTAATCTTGTTCACGTTCTCAATCTCACTCACAATTAAGTTGTGGTTCAGGTGCCAGTGTTGCGGATTTTTCTCCAAGTACCTGACCAAGAAGGTTAGTCATTAGAGAAAATGGCTATAAGAAATCTTTCATATGGTCCTGTACCAAACAAGTCTCTAAATAGGCCATGACATTTGCAATAAGAAATGAAGAAAAACTGAAGCAATTTCATCGACTTACTTTTCTATCTTCTCTTTCATTGCTCCAATTCTCTCAAACGGAGTCATAAAATCAATTGAGAACTCCACTTTATCACCCATGTCTGAGCTTCTGTTGTAATTGCTTATAGGTTTTGAAGCCAAAACTGAATTTGGATAGAAGATTTTTTCATTATCAAGCTTCAAGAAGACAGTGTTTAAGATATTCATCTCCTCCACCATCAACTGCCATGAGAAATATGAATTGCTATAAGTCAGATTCATCTCAGCAGATTAGTGGAAGTGTTTCTCTTTAGAGTTACCTGAACTCCATCAATAACACAACGATCGCCGACATCATACGGATGCATAATGAACACAAAGATAATAGCCTCGAATATTGTCTTGCATGTGTTGCCGAAAATGAAAGCTGCCAAAACAAGTTGTGACGAAAGCAGGACTAGTACTTTGGTCGTAGCAATTTCCATCAAAAGAAGCCATATGATGAAGGTAATAATGATCAATATTCCTGTCACGAGCTTGTTCAATTGCTTTACTGCTGTTTTCGTGTCGGTCAAAGCATGTACCAGCGCTTTGCGGCCTTGGTAAACCTTCACCTGAAAAAGGATTGTATTTTAAGTTGAAATCTCCTTTCACATCTCGGCAAATACACATTAAAATACAGATCAATGGAACGAAGACAGAGAGTGTGGAACTACAATGCACGTTATCTGCTCTTTACATGAAAAGGCGCAATAGTGGAAAATTACAATGAATTAAACATTAATGCACTGACCACCCAGTTTGTCAAAGATTTTATGTCAATTTTTCCAGGTTCTGCTCCTTCAAGCAACGGGAAGATAAGTTCCACCTCTTCCTTGATCATGAACCTTCTAAGATCGTCTTCATTGAAGTACCTGCAGAAAATACAATATGGTTACCAAAAGACCAAACAATCCGTTAATCTGCTGAACACTTTCGTTTCTCACTTGCAATGTTGCGGAGCGACATTATTGAAAATACGATATGCAGCAGCCATCGCTTCCATCTCGTTTGTTATCTCCTTATCCGCTTGCTCAACTCCTCCATCATTGGTGCTTTCATCCAACGTATTTGATAAGGTCGATAGCCCCGAATTTGTCACTGCATCAATCAACATCTTCATCGTCCAAGCTGAGACCTTTTCTTGCTTCATTCTATATATCTTCCCCATATCAATCACCTTCTTCTCCTTTCCCATTTTACCTTTCTTCATAGTTCTGAAACTAAGCTGGCGATCACTAGGATCTTTCCCCACCCTCTCAAACTGCTCTATAAGAGGTGGCCCGGATAATGTTTGCAAAACGTAGTGATGGAAGATCGATTCTTGAATTCGATCAAAGAATGTTGTCACATGGAAACTTGATGCTAATATCTTCAGCAGTAAAGTCTTTAAGAACCATAGAAGTGAACCGACCAGAATCGAGACAAGAGTCCAGGTTATGCAATCGAAAACCTTATCGGCAATCTTTGACCTCCTGACGCCTCGATTGAATAACAGTACCCACGTGAGAAGAACAAAGGCCAACCAAGTGAAAACTTGAGTGCTCTTCTTCAAACCATGAACAAAGTAGAGTACCTTTTTCCTAAGTAAGAATTTCCTCTCAATCAAGAAAACTATGAAATGCATCACCCATTTGGTAACCAACATGCCAGAGAATAGCACCATTACAAGTACACACCACTTCCACATCTGTAAACCCCATAATGTAGATGCTTCCAATTGATCAACCGTTAAACTAGCGACCAAGCACCCGAGAATGAAAAACAACACGGTCCATTCAACCAGAGCCTTGGTCTTTATCCTCTTATGCTTTGCTTTGCTCAATTCAAGAGTGACTTGTTTGTAGATCTCTTCATCATCCTCCTCTCCACCTCCTCCTCCAGCTGGTCCCTGAGATGCCATGAGCGGTGTCTTCGGAGTGGCATCAAAAGGATACAGTTGCTCCCCAAACCTCGACTTCGGTTTTGAGAACCCCGACCTGTTGAGACTCCTTTTCCTAACAAAAGATTCGTTAGCAGAGGGAGCTTTAGGGCTGAGACTGACTACTTCGGGAGATGGGCAGCTCATTCCCGCTGGTTTTGCGACGCCAGTGCTCAACTCACTGAATGCCTGGCAGGGAGAATCCACCCGGGTTTGTTTCGGAGCCGCAGTTTCCAACTTCTTGGAACCCCTGCCCTCAGTCACAGCTTTTGCATCCCCTTCAGTCGAGATGTTCACAATTACTTCATTTCCATCGACATTCCTTTTCTCCGACATGGTGATTTCACCGCCTTTTCGACGTTTTCCTTTAGAATCCATTCATGATTCGGGACACGTTCTAAAAGTCCAAAACTATACCGCTCATAAGGCTTCAGTTCAGCATCAAACTCTGGACAGCACAAGAGTAAACCAAAAGAGAGAATTCAAGTGCAGATCTATTTATACTGAAATTCATACACACAGACAGCAACGAGCCAACACAATATGCATGATAGACTGAGCTCGTGGACTGACTCTAGCACTCGAGTCAGACAAAAAGTTTAGTCCTTTCCAACAAATTCAACTTCTAATCAATACTCACCAACTCAGGACATAAAGGAAGAGGTACAGATTATGCAGATGATTCTCGATCAAGAAATGAAATGGTCAAGTGATCTGGTGGGATGTTCATTATGGGTAAAGTTAAAACTGAGATAAAGAAAACCGTGTACCTTTAACAAGGATTAGCGCGGGCTTGTCAGTGTTTCGTTGAGCTCACTTCCCCAAGAACAAAACAAGGAAGCTAAATCCAAAAGAGACTGCCGAGAAGCGTGAATGGCTGCTGAGAGCTGATCCAATCCACGGGAGACAAAACCCTCGTCCTCAGTTCATTAAGATTTTGTTCGGGCGGTGCTCCAACTCGGGGGGCGTATTTAAAATGACAGTACATGCCCGGGTTTCTAAGAACAGAGTTGATTATAAAAAGAAAAACAAAGGGCTACCGAAATGGTCTGATTTTCTCCTGTGATGGGACAGGCCACAAGGTGACAAAGCTTGACCTTCTATTCAGTCATCCTTATATATTATTTTTGTGGAAAAGAGGTCGTCTTTATGTAAGGTGCCCATGAATGTGATGCACGCAGCGGGCGAGAGAGCTCTTTCTCATCTTTCCTTTCCACCTTTTTTGACCGACGAGAACATCTTTCGAAGTCTGACTGCAGTATATGTCTGTACAAGAGTATTTATGTCTACGACCGAGAAAATATCCAGTGACTATGTATCACTACGTCATGGGGCTGACGTGCTCTGAAAGCCAATAAAATTATGTATCACGACGCGGCAAGAAAATAAAATAAAAAATAATAACTGGCTTCTGTCTTTTCTCCAGTCTTCCTCCTCCGTCTACTGCCATCTCCTTCATTTATTCACCGGCAAAGTTGTCGGCACCGCATCTAAGCGGACCATTATTGCTTGTCGAACGAGCTATTTTTTATTTACGCATTTCCCAATCACCACCGCCGGCCATCCATCCCCCTCTCGGTGATGGTGGGTGCAGTGACGAGAGTTGGTTAGAAACCCCATCTTAACAAAATATATATATATAATTTTTTTTTTAATTTAGTTCTAATAAAATTTGTATTAAAATTGACCGTCGCATGATATGTTCAAAAATTTTCGGATGATTTTCTTATAACTAATCACATAACTTTTGTGCCAATCTCGCTAGAGTGTATTCAATTGGGTAATCCTAAGGGTCCCCATCTTGATCATGCTTTATGCGTCTCTCGTCGCAAGTTTATTCCACAAAGTCTTTCTAAAATAATTCATTAAGAATGTTACATGGTCCAGTCATTTGTGATGTTGCCGTTTGATCATTTCATCGATTTCTTGTTCTTATGGGTTTGACCATAGTGCCTTTCCCCTCCCTCCCGCTCTTTGGGACTTATTATGCACTGAAGCCGTCCTGAACTAGTTTAATGAAATGCTTATTTTCCGACAAAAAAAAAAATAGAAAAAATAATGGAGGACTGACATTGCCCTTGTAGAGTTGAGGAGAGAGAAGGACCTCTTCTCGTTGGTTTTTATTATTATTGTTAACGTTATCGTTATCATTAGCAGTACTGTCGTTGTCATTGTTACTGTGTTCCTCGTCGTCGTTGCCACTGTCGTGGTGCTTGCGGCGGACATTTAGCTGAAGAAAGCCGTTGTCTTTGGCTATCTGAAGGCATTATCGGAGCTAATCCTGGGTTCTCTCCAGTCTCTTCCTGTACATTGTCTGAAGCTCCTTCTCCCCTTGGACTTCCTCCTCTAGTTCCTCCACCTTTCATTCACAAATCAAACTGAGCAAGTCCTTTCTCCAGAAATATCATTAAAACATTTTAAATATTGAAGAAACGAAAGTACATGAGTTTTTCACTTTACTTGCTTGAACTTCTGTCATCGATTTTTCAAAAAACGTTGAGAATGGTCTCACAGAATCATAGCACATTCGATTTTCCAGCTGCTCCAATCTAGAAACAGATCTTTGCTGTTGCAGGTGATTGTTAGTGGAGAATGTAGAGCCTGTGCTGATGCAGTCACTGTTCATCTCCCGAACGGAGAGGAGTATATTTTACGGTTGCTGACCACCAACATCGAGAATCCAGTGGCTTAATCGGCAGTTCTGATCATGTCATTACCTCAGCTAAGCGTTTTGTTCTTATAGTATTGCATGCCTCAATGTAACTTTTCTCATGGCTTGTTTCGGATGCCCTACTGCTCAGTTCTTCTAGATTATGCCCTGCACACACTTCAGTCAAGCTACTGGATCGGCACAATGCCTATGATCATTGACAATGCAGCCTGACATCATAACCACTGATTTCTACCGTACACATGAACCTGCACTAATGCACCGGACAAACCTCTGGTCTTAAGCTGGAGCCTCACCCCCTCACACAAAGGCACATTTGAGGGTGCATTCATGTGCAGAAGACATACGTATGATCACACGTATTTGGCTGAGCAAATAACTCATACTCAAGGTACGTAAAAGGTAGATTACATTCACTGGCATCATTCATACCTGACCACCTTATGTTTTAAATAACAACCGTGACAGAGTCACCAAGCCAAAATATTAACAATGCGTCACAAAACGTCCAAATGACAAAACAAGATTTAGGTATACTTTGCAATACACAATTATCGTGCATCAGTAGTTGGTCTATTGATCATTTTGACATGCCCAAGGCGATGCAGCTGTCTTCTGTAGGCCTCGCTCCATCACTATGTGAAAAGAACAATGAGGTAGCCCAATTTATCAAAAGACCTAGTCACCTCCTTCGTTTAACAAGTGGACGAAACCACTGATTTTGGCAGATTATCAGACCATTCATTTTACAGCCAAATGCAGTCATTACCTGCCCTTCTTACCCTCAATCTGGCAAAGATGGACCTCTTGAGGAAGAAGATTATATCTAATATTCAAGTCATCAAAAATTCTTTTTAACTCCATGACTAGTTCAGTCCTCCGCCTGCCCTTCTCTGCGTAATCTTGGAAGTTCATCGTGTGATTGACGTAGAGACCCATCTTAATCTTGTTCATGTTCTCGATCTCACTCACAATCAAGTTGTAGTTCAGGTGCCAGTGTTGCGGATATTTCTCTAAGTACCTGACCAAGAAGGCTAGTCATTAGAGAAAATGGCTATAAGAAATATTTCATATGGTTCTGTACCAAACAAGTCTCTATATAGGCCATAACATTTGCAGTAAGAAATGAAGGAAGAGTGAAGCATTTCCATCGACTCACTTTTCTATCTTCTGTTTCATTGCCCCAATTATTTCCAACGGAGTCATAAAATCAATTGAAAACTCCACTTTATCGCCCATGTCTGAGCTTCTGTTGTAATTGCTTATAGGTTTTGTAGCCAAAACTGAATTTGGATAGAAGATTTTTTCATTATCGAGCTTCAAGAAGACAGTGCTTAAGATATTCATCTCCTCCACCATCAACTGCCATCAGAAATATGAATTGCTACAAGTCAGACTCATCTCAACAGAAAATTGGAAGTGTCTCTTTAAAGTTACCTGAACTCCATCGATAACACAACGATCACCGACATCAAATGGATGCATAATGAACACAAAAATGACGGCCTCGAATATTGTCTTGCATGTGTTTTTGAAAATGAAACCTGCCACAACAAGCTGTGACAAAAGCAGGACTAGTACTTTGGTCGTAGCAATTTCCATCAAAAGAAGCCATGCGATGATGGTAATAACGATCAATATTCCTGTCACGAGCTTGTTCAATTGCTTTACTGCTGTTTTCGTGTCGGTCAAAGCATGTACCAGTGCTTTCCGGCCTTGATAAACCTTTATCTGTAAAAGAATTGTATCTCATGTTGAAATCTCCCTTCACTTCTTGGCAAATTCACATTAACATACAGATCACTGGAATGAAGACGAAGACTGTGGAGCAGCGATGCATGTTAATTGCTCTTCACATGAAAAAGGGCAATAGACAAAAGTTACAATGAATTAAACATTAATGTACTAACCACCCAGTTTGTCAAAGATTTTCTGTCAATTTTTCCATCTTCTGCTCTTTCAAGCAATGGGAAGATAAGATCCACCTCTTCCTTCATCATGAACCTCCTAAGATCATCTTCATCGAAGTACCTGCAAAAAATACAATATGGTTACCAAAAGACAAAACAATCCGTTAATCTACTGAATTCTTTAGTTTCTCACTTGCAACCAGCCTGAGCGACATTATTGAAAATGTGATATGCAGCCGCCATCGCTTCCATCTCACTCGTTATCTCCTTATCCGCTTGCTCAACTCCTCCATCATGGGCGCTTTCATCTTCATCCAACGTATTTGATAAGGTCGATAGCCCTGAATTTGTCACTGTGTCAATCAACATCTTCATTGTCCAAGCCGAAACCTTTTCTTGCTTCATCCTATATATCTTCCCCATATCAATCACCTTCTTCTCCTTTCCCATTTTACCTTCCTTCATAGTTCTGAAACTAAACTCACGGGCACTAGGATCTTTCCCCATCCTCTCAGCCTCCTCGATAAGAGGCCGCCCAGATAAGGTTTGCAAAATGTAGTGATGGAAGATCGATTCTTGAATTCGATCAAAGAATGTAGTGACGTGGAAACTCGACGCTAATATCTTCAGCAGTAAAGTCTTTAAGAACCATAGGAATGAACCGATGAGAATGGAGACTAGAGTCCAGGTTATGCACTCCAAAACCTTATTGGCAATCTTCGACCTCCTGACGCCTCGATTGAATAACAGTACCCACGTGAGAAGAACAAAGGCCAACCAAGTGAAAACTTGAACACTCTTCTTCAGTCCATGAACGAAGTAGAGTACCTTTTTCCGAAGCAAAAATTTCCTCTCAATCAAGAAAACTATGAAATGCATCACCCAATGGGTAACCGACATGCCAGAGAATAGCACCATCACAAGTACACACCACTTCCACATCTCTAATCCCCATAACCTAGATGCTTCCAATTGATCAACCGTTAAACTAGCCACCAGGCACCCGAGAATGAGAAAAAACACGGTCCATTCGACCAAAGCCTTGGTCTTTATCCTCTTATGCTTTGCTCTGCTCAATTCAAGAGTGACTTGCTTGTAGATCTCTTCATCATCCTCCTCTCCACCTCCTCCTCCAGCTGGTTCCCGAGATGCCATCAGCGGTATCGTTGGAGTGGCATCAAAAGGATACAGTTGCTCCCCAAACCTCGACTTCGGTTTTGAGAACACCGACCTGTTGAGACTCCTTTTCCTAACAAGAGATTCGTCAGCATTGGGATCTTTAGGGCCGAGACAGGCTACTTCGGGAGATGGGCAGCTCATTGGCGCTGATTTTGCGACACCAGTGCTCGATTCACTGAATGCCTGGCAGGGAGAATCCACCTGGGTTTGTTTCGGAGTGGCAGTTTCCAACTCCTTGGAACCCCTGCCCTCAGTAACAGCTTTTGCATCCCCTTCAATCGCGATGTTCACGATTGCTTCATTTCCATTGACATCCCTTTTCTCTGACATGGTGATTTCGCCGCCTTTTTGACGTTTTCCTTTAGAAGCCATTCATGATTCGGGACACGTTCTAAAAGTCCAAAACTATACCGCTCATAAGGCTTCAGCTCAACATCGAACTCTGGACAGCACAGGAGTAAACCGAAAGAGAGAATTCAAGCGCAGATCTACTTATACTGAAATGCGTACACCCAGACAGCAACAGGCCAACACAACATGCATAATAGACTCAGCTCGTGGACCGACTCTAGCACTCGAGTCAGAGAGAAAGTTTATTCCTTTCCAACAAATTCAACTTCTAGTCAATGATCACCAACTCGGGACACATAATAAAGGAAAGGTAAAGATTATGCAGCAGATGATTCTCAATCAAGAAATGAAGCAGTCTAGTGATCTGGTGAGATGCTCACTGTGTATAAAGTTAAAGCTGAAAATCGAAAAAGAGATCAAGAAAACCGCGTACCTTTAGGCTTTAACAAAGATTAGCACGGGCTCGTCAGTGTTCCGTTGAGCTCACTTCCCCAAGAACAGAGCAAGGAAGCTAAATCCAAGAGAGACTGTTGAGGAGCATGAATGGCTGCTGAGAGCTGATCCAATCCAGGGGAGACAAAACCCTCGTCCTCGGTTCATTAAGATTTTGTTCCGGCAGTGCCCCAACACGGGAAGCAAGCGTCTTTAAAATGATAGTACGTGCCCGGGTTTCTAAGAACAGCGTTGATGATAAAAAGAAAAACAAAGGACTACCGAAATGGTCTGATTTTCTCCTGTGACAGGACAGGCGGCAAGGTGACAAAGCTTGACCTCCTATTCAGTCAATCTTATATATAATTTTTGTGGAAAAGAGGTCGTCTTTATGTAAAGTGACTATGAATGCGACGCACGCAGAGAGAGAGAGAGAGAGAGAGTTCTTTTTCATCTTTCCTTTTCTTCCAGCTTTGATCGATGAGGACACCTCTCGACGTCTGAGCGCAGTATGTGTCCGTACAATAGCGTTTGTGTCTACGACCGAGAAAATATTCAGTGATTATTGTGTATCACCACGTCATACGTCATGGGGCTGACTGCTCTGAAAGCCAATAAAAATTACGTACCACAACGCGACAAGTAAATAAAAGGGATATGTTCAGCAGAAGTCCTAAAACTTGTCAAAGAAGTGCAATTGAGTCCTAAAACTTACAAAAAGTGCAATCAAGTCCTAAAACTTGTCAAGTTGGTTCAATTGAGTCATAAAGTTAACACCGTTAGTTTTTTCCGTTAAAAATGCTGGCGTGGCATTTTAAATAATTTTTTTATTTTCCACGTGGATTTTTAAATTATTTTTTATTAATTTTTTTAAAAAATTAGATTTATTCATTTTATCTTATTTTCACCAAAAACTAAAAAGAAAAGTTAAAAAAATTATTTTTAAAAATTGTTTAAAAAAAATCAACTTCTCTCCCCCGCCGCCGCCGCCAGCGGAGGGCAGGCGACCGTGGCCAAGTGGCGGCCCTCTGCGACCAAGCGAGGCCCGCCGACCGAGCCGCAGGCGCCGGGCAACCTCATCGGCCTTGCTTGAGGCGGCGCGCGGCCGACGTCGCTGCCACGGAACCCAGGGCCGGACGAGGCCTCACCCGAGCGGCGGCGACGCCGCCCTCGTGAGGCGGCGAAGACTCGCCAGGCGGGTGGCCGCGGCTGCGAGGAGCGAGGCCTCGGCCAGCGAGGGTCGGCCACCCCGCCCAGGGCCGGTGACCGTCGCCAGCCCCTCCGATGATGGGAGGCGGCGGAAGTCCACCGGTGTCTTTTTTTTTTTTTTTGAACAGTTTTATGTTTTTTAAATAAATTTAGATTTTCCTTTTTAGTTTTTAATCTATTTTTTAAATATTTTGAATAAAAATAATTTAAAAAATCCATATAAAAATAAAAAAAAATTCATTTAAAATGTGACGTCAGCGTCATGTCAGTAATTTCCGTTAACTTTCTTGATGGTGTTAACTTTGGGACTCAATTGAACCAACTTGACAAGTTTTAGGACTTGATTGCACTTTTTGTAAGTTCTAGGACTAAATTGCACTTTTTTGACAAGTTTTAGGACTTCTATTGAACATATCCCTAAATAAAAATGTAAAAACTGGCTTCTGTCTTTTCTCCAGTCTTCCTCCTCTGTCTACCGCCATCTCCTTCATTTGTTCACTGTTGACGCCTAAATTTTCCTTTTAAATTTATTAAGTTTTACTTTATTTTAGCTTATTTTATTTTATCTTTTTCGGATAACAAAAAAAGCAGAAAACGAAATAAAAACAAAAAGAAAAAAGCAGCCCTTTCCCCCCCTTTCGCATGGGCCCTTACGGCCCATTCTCCTCTGCCTCCCAGCCCGGCCCACTTCGGTGTCTCCTTCCTCCGTCCGCCTCTGCAGCACACGCGCAGAGAGCGCGACACTGGATGGACGATGGACGGCGACGCACGACAGCAGAGGGGCAATTGGCGTCGACAGCACGCGACCGGAGGAAGAGCAGAGGGTGGATGGGACGGCAGTCCAACCGGCAGGTCGACCCTCGCCGACCGCCTCGCCTATAAATAGAGGGGGGCCACCGTCGACGAGGAGGGGGGCGAACCAGAGAGAGAGAGAGAGAGAGGCTGAAGCTCGAGGTCCCTTGAGAGACTTCAGGGAGCTCGAGCGGAGGGCCGGCCAAGGTGTGGTGAGCTCGGAGGGGTCCCCGAGAGATTTCGGGGAGCTTGAAGGGCGAGCCCGAGGGAGAGAGAGGGCAGCCCGGTGCCAGATCTGGCCAGATCCGACCGTCCGGGATCCGCCGCGGCCACCGTCTGCCTCTGCCGTGGCCGCCTTCGATCTAGCATCATCGCCGTCATTGTCTCCATTCAAGAAAAGGTAAAAATAGACCCGTCGCCGTCGTCCCCCACCGCTTTCCATCGCCGTCGCCGTCGTCATAGTCGCCGCCATCGTTGCTGTCGCCACCGCAACGCTTCGCTTTCCATCCCCGGCGGCGCGGATTCGCAAACCCTAGGGTTTGTGATTTTCCGGGTCGCGAAGCGGATCCGGACCTGGAAAATCGGGTAGGGTTCGCAATCTGGGGCGGCTGGGGAAGCGGGTTGCGAGCTGGAGCCGGGTCGGGTAGGGTTTCGCCGAGGGAAGCGGGTCGTCGGGTCGGGCGGATGACCCGGTTCCTCTAGGGTTTCGCCGGTTCCCCCAAACGGCGCCGTTTCAAAAAAAAAAAAAAAGATGAAAAAATCCGAGCCGGGAATGCGATCGGCTTTTTTTTATTTCCCAAAAAAAATCCAAAAAATATTTTATTTTTGAAAAATATTAAAAATATATTTTAATTTCCAAAAAAACAGAAAATATTTAAAAATATAAAAAATATTTTATTTTCAAGAAAAATCAAGAAAAATCAAAAAATACTTTATTTTCTAAAAAATATTAAAAAATATTTTATTTTCCGAAAAAAAAAATCAAAAAAAAAATATATATATATTTCACATTTCCCAAAAAAGGCGAAAAATTCAGAAAAAGCCAAAAAGACTTGTATTTTTCAAAAAAAAATACCAAAAATCCAAAAAAAAAAATCCCTTTTATGTCCAAAAAATTGGAAAAAAGGTTCAAAAAAATGTTTTTTCAAAAAATGCGTGGAAAATCCCTAAAACATCCAAAAAAACCTCTGGTTTAAACAAGGTTAGGTACCGAAAGGGCATTAGTGATTAACTAGTGTAATCAAGTCCCCGATCCTAATTTCTCTGGTTGCGCAGGAGCGAATATTTCTCCCAATATTTCGCATGGGTTTCTAATCAACCCATCCCAAATTGATTAATGGCGACTCCGTTTTAAAAATTAACTTAAAGGTTAAAAACTTACACTATTAAAGTCGTGAATTGGTGGACTTGGGAGAGTCCGGGCTTAATAAACCTAGCCGAGCCATTAGCCTCCGCCAGGCGCGCGACCCGATCGGGCGCCGGAAAAAAAGAGGTCGCGACATTCACCGGCAAAGTTGTTGGCTCTGCATCAAAGCGGACCATTACTGCTTGTCGAACGAGCTATTTTTTTTTTTTTTTATAAAGATAAGAAATATATTGATTTTAACTAAAAGCTATACAGCTATATAGCTATACAATAAAGGTTTGGCACCAAAGACTTACACTTAATAGGACAACACGTCAAATCGAATGGAAATGTGTCGAGTCGAACAAGCTATTTTTGATTTACGCATTTCCCAATGACCATTGCCGACCATCCATCCCCTTCTCAACGACGGTGGTGCAGTGAGGAGAGTTGGTTAGAAACCCCTTTTGTTTTTATTATTTATTTTTTAATAGTTGGTTCTTTTAATTTAGTTCGAATAAAATTTGTATTAAAATTGATCGTCATATGATAAGTTTAGAATTTTTTGGATGGTTTTCCTATAATCTCGTTAGAGTGTATTCAATCAAGTAATCCAAAGGGTCCCTACCTTGGTCATGTTTTATGCGTATCTCGTCACAAGTTTTATTCCACGATGTCTTTCTAAAAGAATTCATTGAGAATGTTACATAGTCCAATCATTCGTTATGTTACCGTTTGATCATTTCATTGATTTCCTATTCTTAGACTGTGCCTATTAATTAGGATGATATGACCCACAATGCTCTTGCTTAGTATTCACTTATATAATACTATGCCCTGTTAAGGATGATCAAACATATAGCAAAAAGACAAGGTCATAAAGGATTTTTCTTTTTTTCTTTTTCCTTATTAGACTCTCCGATAATCTAGTGCTCCTTTATGAGATAAGGATAGGAGTAGTTGAAAGAAGTTCATCTGATTGTGACCCAACACAATTTGTTGAGAAGCAAGGCATTCAACTAAACACCTACGTGGAGCAAAGTATTCATTTTAGATTGGACGACAACAGCATGCGATATAATTTGTTCGAATTACAAATTGAGATTGCACAACTTTTTGTTTTGATTAATCAAATAGTTATTCACAATGTTAGATATAAGCGATTTACGAAAGGTGAGTAATCGCGTATATATTTTTCTTGCAAGTCGTTGATCAATTTTGAATTTGTTATCGTAGAACCAAGCATGGTTAAGAACATTTGAATAACAATCAATTCCAAGTACCTGACAAGCATAATAAGAGGAAATGGCTTTAGGAAATCTTTCAAACAGTCCTGCAGCAAAAGAGTCTCTTTATGCTTCCTTGCTTCCCTTTTATTTTGTGGGAATTTTAGTTTTGTCACTTGCAAAGTTAATTATGAGAAAAGCATGTCGATGCCGGTCTCACTCCTTATTTGATTATCATTAATACAAAATTGTGAGCATGAAACTACTGTTGTGTGATTTAAGGTATGCACCTGCAGTAATTTTATGCGAGCTTGGTCGCTCCTGCTTCAATCTTCTTGTCTTTTCCAGAACTTTAGTCTTTCATATGATCATTTTCTTCATTAGGTTAGCCCCTCTAGGGCTGAAGGGGACAAATCTGAATGGCTGAAAGTAAAGGGTTCTTTTCTTCAGCCATCTTGTGGAATCATTTAGATTTACCGTTGCCTGATAGTTTACTCTTTCACTTAGAGAAAGATGCATAGATCGGTGTGCTAACTTATTTTGTAGATGTGAAAAATTCTCTGCATATACTTTCACATCTGTTAGTCTCCCGACAGGTGTTATTCTATGCATGGATCGTTCGTTGTGCGGTTCTCAAGGGCTTATTATGCCTGCTTTTGAACGACATGGGTTTGCCTCTCTCTCAATGTGATGACGTTATTTTCTTATTGAGTGCTTGTAGTGGGAGCTTTATGCATCTAAGGTTTGAAAGCTCGGAAACCATCTTCAGATTTTCTTCACGTTGTTGCAATGGGCCAATCTTACTTGGACATCGTTGGCGACACACATCATACTTATTCATTGTTTTAGTTTGTCTCCTTTGAGAATCATATGGGAAGATTCCTTGATGCTTGATAACTCTATAAAAATAGAGTTATTTTACTTATTTTAGGCAACAATTAATACAATATCTATGAGAAAACATTTGGATTTCCTTATGATTATTTGAATTTTCCTTGTTTATGCAGAATAATGAGATATAGAAAATAATGGCAAAAATCAGGAATTCAAATCAAGCAGCAGTGGAAGATGGATATTAAATCAGGGAATTCTTGATTTTTTTCCCTAATGTTATCGGCAAGTGTTTGGAGATTAGATAACTTGGATATATCCTATGAGAAGGAGAACATTGAGAGCTAGAGAGAGCAGTTAGGTTTTTGTTAAATCGTTTTTCATTATTCTGAGAGTTTTTTAAGTATTTTAAAGAGAAGACAAAAGTGGTAACATAATTCTTGTTCTTTGATTCAAGATGCTGAGTTTGATTTATATTTATATGTTTTATTCTACTATATTTATATGATAAAATTCATTTTTAGAACATAGTAATCCACTATGAATTGGACAAGCTCTTCGAGTTGGCCATCTTCGCCCTCCGGAAGCGCAGGCCTGAGGTTGCCTTCTGCTATTTCCACTGCAATCGGTCTGCACAAGACAATGTAAATTGTCGATGAATGTGCAGTAGCATTTTCTAATCATAGACAACGGCTACATTTTAATCATAGACAATGTCTTACTGCCCTATAGAGGCAAATTCGGTTGGCGACTGGATGGCTAAGGTGCGCATGGTAACGCTTCTTGGCTGGGAAGAGTTTTTTTTTCAGAAATAGTTCTTTTCTATTTCTATTCCGAGGAACAATTTCTGAGTAAAAGAATCAGTTTGGTAACTACACAAAATTTCTACTCTTAGAATAGAAAAAGAATAGAAATGCGTTTGATAACACAACGATTCTTTTTTGTATTTATTTGTTTTTTGTATTTATTTGTTTTTTTATTTTTTTTGTTTTTTTATTCCTTTTGTATTTATTTGTTTTTGTATTTATTTTTTGTATTTTTGTATTTTATTTGTTTTTTGGTATTTATTATTTATTATTTTTTTTATTTTCTTGCGTTTTTTTTTATTTGTATTTATTTTATTTGTATTTTTTATTTGTATTTATTTGTTTTTTATGTGTTTTTTTTATTTTCTTGCGTTTGTTTTTTTTTGTATTTATTTGTTTTTTTTTTGTATTTATTTTTTTTGTATTTATTTTTTTGTATTTTTTTGTTTTTTGTATTTATTTTTTTGTATTTTTGTTTTTTATTTGCTTTTTTTGTATTTATTTGTTTTTTTATTTGTTTTATTTTTTTTATTTTCTTGTGTTTGTTTTTTATTTGTATTTATTCGTTTTTTTTTGTATTTATTTGTATTTATTTGTATTTATTTGTTTATTTGTATTTATTTGTATTTATTTGTTTATTTGTATTTATTTGTTTTTTTTATTTGTTTTTTTATTTATTTGTTTTTTTATTATCGCTCACGATCGGCAGCGGCGGGCGACGGTCGGTGGTGGCTCCGGGCGGTTGGAAGTGGCCACGGCAAGAGAGAAATAAAACAAAAATAAAAAAGAAAATTTGTTTATTTCTAGAAATTGTTCCCGGAACAAGAAGCAATTTTTTTTTGTTTCTCGTTTCTATTCCCGGGCTAACTTTTCTATTCCGGGGAATAGAAATCAACTTTGCGTTACCAAACGGGTTTCTGTTCTTTTTTTGTTCCGAGAAACAAAAGAACAGAAATGGGGAGAAATAGAAATGTTACCATGCAGACCCTAAAACTCCCAAGGAAAAATGCCTCGCCTCAAAATTGGGTTCCTTCCCCTCCCTCCCGCTCTTTGGAACTTGTTATGTTCTGAAGCCATCTTCAACTAGTTTAATGAAATGCTTATTTTCTGACAAAAAAATAGAAAAAATAATGGAGGACTGACATTGCCCTTGTAGAGTTGAGGAGAGAGAAGGACCTCTTCTCGTTGGTTTTTATTATTATTGTTAACGTTATCGTTATCATTAGCAGTACTGTCGTTGTTATTGTTACTGTGTTCCTCATCGTCGTCGCCACTGTCGTGGTGCTTGCGGCGGACATTTAGCTGAAGAAAGCCGTTGTCTTTGGCTATCTGAAGGCATTATCGGAGCTAATCCTGGGTTCTCTCCAGTCTCTTCCTGTACATTGTCTGAAGCTCCTTCTCCCCTTGGACTTCCTCCTCTAGTTCCTCCACCTTTCATTCACAAATCAAACTGAGCAAGTCCTTTCTCCAGAAATATCATTAAAACATTTTAAATATTGAAGAAACGAAAGTACATGAGTTTTTCACTTTACTTGCTTGAACTTCTGTCATCGATTTTTCAAAAAACGTTGAGAATGGTCTCACAGAATCATAGCACATTCGATTTACCTGCTGCTCCAATCTAGAAACAGATCTTTGCTGTTGCAGGTGATAGTTAATGGAGAATGTAGAGCCTGTGCTGATGCAGTCACTGTTCATCTCCCGAACGGAGAGGATTATATTTTACAGTTGCTGACCACCAACATCGAGAATCCAGTGGCTTAATCGGCAGTTCTGATCATGTCATTACCTCAGCTAAGCATTTTGTTCTTATAGTATTGCATGCCTCAATGTAACTTTTCTCATGGCTTGTTTCGGATGCCCTACTGCTCAGATCTTCTAGATTATGCCCTGCACACACTTCAGTCAAGCTACTGGATCGGCACAGTGCCTATGATCAGTGACAATGCAGCCTGACATCATAACCACTGATTTCTACCGTACACATGAACCTGCACTAATGCACCGGACAAACCTCTGGTCTTAAGCTGGAGCCTCACCCCCACATGCTCACACAAAGGCACATTTGAGGGTGCATTCATGTGCAGAAGACATACGTATGATCACACGTATTTGGCTGAGCAAATAACTCATACTCAAGGTACGTAAAAGGTAGATTACATTCACTGGCATCGTTCATACCTGACCGCCTTATGTTTTAAATAACAACTGTGACACAGTCACCAAGCCAAAATATTAACAACGCGTCGCAAAACGTCCAAAAGACGAAACAAGATTTAGGTATACTTTGCAATACACAATTATCGTGCATCAGTAGTTGGTCTCTTGATCATCTTGACATGCCCAAGGCGATGCGACTGTCTTCTGTAGGAGTCGCTTCATCACTATGTGAAAAGAACAATGAGGTAGCCCAATTTATCAAAAGACCTAGTCATCTCCTTTATTTAACAAGCAAACGAAACACTGACTATGGCAGATTTTCAGAGCATTCATTCAACAGCCAAATGCCGTCATCACCTGCCCTTCACGCCTTTTTCTTATCCTCAATCTGGCAAAGATGGACCTGTTGAGGAAGGAGATTATATCTAATATTCAAGTCATCGAAAATTCTTTTTAATTCCATGACTAGTTCAGTCCTCCGCCTGCCCTTCTCTGCATAATCTTGGAAGTTCATCGTGTGATTGACATAGAGCCCCATCTTAATCTTGTTCATGTTCTCGATCTCACTCACAATCAAGTTGTGGTTCGAGTGCCAGTGCAGATTGTTCTCGTTCTCCAAGTACCTGACCAAGAAGGCTAGTCATTAGAGAAAATGGCTATAAGAAATCTTTCATATGGTCCTGTACTGAGCAAGTCTCCATATGCGCCATAACATTTACAACAAGAAATGAAGGGAAACCGTGGCAATTCCATCAACTTACATTTTTATCTTCTCTTTCATTGCTCCAATTTTTGCCAATGGAGTCATAAAATCAATTGAGAACTCCACTTTATCGCCCATGTCTGAGCTTCTGTTGTAATTGCTTATAGGTTTCGTAGCCAAAACCGAATTTGGATAGTAGATTTTTTCATTATCGAGCTTCAAGAAGACAGTGTTTAAGATATTCATCTCCTCCACCATCAACTGCCATGAGAAATATGAATTGCTATAAGTCAGACTCATCTCAACAGAAAAGTGGAAGTGTTTCTCTATAGAGTTACCTGAACTCCATCGATAACACAACGATCGCCGACATCAAATGGATGGATAATGAACACAAAAATGATAGCCTCGAATATTGTCTTGCATGTGTTGCCGAAAATGAAAACTGCCACAACAAGCTGTGACAAAAGCAGGACTAGTACTTTGGTCGTAGCAATTTCCAACAAAACAAGCCATACGATGATGGTAATAACGATCAATATTCCTGTCACGAGCTTGTTCAATTGCTTTACTGCTGTTTTCGTGTCTGTCAAAGCATGTACCAGTGCTTTCCGGCCTTGATAAACCTTCACCTGTAAAAGAATTGTATGTCACGTTGAAATCTCCCTTCACTTCTTGGCAAATTCGCATTAACATGCAGATCACTGGAATGAAGATGAAGACTGCGCGATGCATGTTAATTGCTCTTCACATGGAAAAGGGCAATAGACAAAAATTACAATGAATTAAACATTAATGCACCGACCACCCAGTTTGTCAAAGATTTTCTGTCAATTTTTCCATCTTCTGCTCTTTCAAGCAATGGGAAGATAAGATCCACCTCTTCCTTCATCATGAACCTCCTAAGATCGTCTTCATCGAAGTACCTGCAAAAAATACAATATGGTTACCAAAAGACAAAACAATCCGTTAATCTACTGAATTCTTTGGTTTCTCACTTGCAACCAGCCTGAGCGACATTATTGAAAATGTGATATGCAGCCGCCATCGCTTCCATCTCACTCGTTATCTCCTTATCCGCTTGCTCAACTCCTCCATCATGGGCGCTTTCATCTTCATCCAACGTATTTGATAAGGTCGATAGCCCTGAATTTGTCACTGTGTCAATCAACATCTTCATTGTCCAAGCCGAAACCTTTTCTTGCTTCATCCTATATATCTTCCCCATATCAATCACCTTCTTCTCCTTTCCCATTTTACCTTCCTTCATAGTTCTGAAACTAAACTCACGGGCACTAGGATCTTTCCCCATCCTCTCAGCCTCCTCGATAAGAGGCCGCCCAGATAAGGTTTGCAAAATGTAGTGATGGAAGATCGATTCTTGAATTCGATCAAAGAATGTAGTGACGTGGAAACTCGACGCTAATATCTTCAGCAGTAAAGTCTTTAAGAACCATAGGAATGAACCGATGAGAATGGAGACTAGAGTCCAGGTTATGCACTCCAAAACCTTATTGGCAATCTTCGACCTCCTGACGCCTCGATTGAATAACAGTACCCACGTGAGAAGAACAAAGGCCAACCAAGTGAAAACTTGAACACTCTTCTTCAGTCCATGAACGAAGTAGAGTACCTTTTTCCGAAGCAAAAATTTCCTCTCAATCAAGAAAACTATGAAATGCATCACCCAATGGGTAACCGACATGCCAGAGAATAGCACCATCACAAGTACACACCACTTCCACATCTCTAATCCCCATAACCTAGATGCTTCCAATTGATCAACCGTTAAACTAGCCACCAGGCACCCGAGAATGAGAAAAAACACTGTCCATTCGACCAAAGCCTTGGTCTTTATCCTCTTATGCTTTGCTCTGCTCAATTCAAGAGTGACTTGCTTGTAGATCTCTTCATCATCCTCCTCTCCACCTCCTCCTCCAGCTGGTCCCCGAGATTCCACGAGCGGTGTCTTCGGAGTGGCATCAGAAGGATACAGTTGCTCCCCAAACCTCGATTTCGGTTTTGAGAACCCCGACCTGTTGAGACTCCTTTTCCTAACAAGAGATTCGTTAGCAGAGGGAGCTTTAGGGCTGAGACTGGCTACTTCGAGAGATGGGCAGCTCATTCCCGCTGGTTTTGCGACACCAGTGCTCAATTCACTGAATGCCTGGCAGGGAGAATCCACCCGGGTTTGTTTCGGAGCCGCAGTTTCCAACTCATTGGAACCCCTGCCCTCAGTCACAGCTTTTGCATCCCCTTCAGTCGAGATGTTCACAATTACTTCATTTCCATCGACATTCCTTTTCTCTGACATGTTCACGTTTTCCTTTAGAATCCATTCATGATTCGGGACACGTTCTAAAAGTCCAAAACTATACCGCTCATAAGGCTTCAGCTCAACATCGAACTCTGGACAGCACAGGAGTAAACCGAAAGAGAGAATTCAAGCGCAGATCTACTTATACTGAAATGCGTACACACAGACAGCAACAGGCCAACACAACATGCATAATAGACTCAGCTCGTGGACCGACTCTAGCACTCGAGTCAGAGAGAAAGTTTATTCCTTTCCAACAAATTCAACTTCTAGTCAATGATCACCAACTCGGGACACATAATAAAGGAAAGGTAAGGATTACGCAGCAGATGATTCTCGATCAAGAAATGAAGCAGTCTAGTGATCTGGTGAGATGCTCACTGTGGGTAAAGTTAAAACTGAAAATCGAAAAAAGAGATCAAGAAAACCGCGTACCTTTACGCTTAAACAAAGATCATCACGGGTTGGTCAGTGTTCCGTTGAGCTCACTTCCCCAGGAACAGAGCAAGGAAGCTTAATCCAAAAGAGACTGTTGAGGAGCATGAATGGCTGCTGAGAGCTGATCCAATCCAAGGGAGACAAAACCCTCGTCCTCAGTTCATTAAGATTTTGTTCCGGCAGTGCTCCAACACGGGAAGCGTCTTTAAAATGACAACACATGCCCGGGTTTCTAAGAACAGCGTCGATGATAAAAAGAAAAACAAAGGACTACCGAAATGGTCCGATTTTCTCCTGTGATGGGACAGGCGGCAAGGTGACAAAGCTTGACCTTCTATTCAGTCATTCTAATATATAATTTTTGTGGAAAAGAGGTCGTCTTTATGTAAAGTGACTATGAATGTGACGCACGCAGCGAGAGAGAGAGACAGGTAGAGTTCTTTTTCATCTTTCCTTTTCTTCCTTCTTTAATCGATGAGAACACCTCTCGAAGTCTGACCGCAGTATGTGTCCGTACAATAGTGTTTGTGTCTGTGTCTACGACCGAGAAAATATTCAGTGATCATGTATCACCACGTCATACGTCATCGGGCTGACTGCTCTGAAAGCCAATAAAAATTACGTATCACGACGCGGCAAGTAAATAAAAAAGGTACAAACTGGCTCTTGCCTTTTCTCCAGTCTTCCTCCTCCGTCTACCGTCGTCTCCTTCATTTGTTCACCGGCAAAGTTGTCGGCTCTGCATCAAAGCGGACCATTACTGCTTGTCGAACGAGCTATTTTTGATTTACGCATTTCCCAATGACCACCGCCGGCCATCCATCCCCTTCTCGGCAATGGTGGTGCGGTGACCAAAGTTGGTTAGAAACCCCATTTTTTTTTAAATAGCTTATTCTTTTAATTTAGTTCAAATAAAATTTGTATTAAAATTGACCATCGTATGATAGGTGTAGAATTTTTTTTTATGATTTTCCTATAGCCGATCACATAACTTTTGTGCCGATCTTGCTAGAGCGTATTCAATGGAGTAATCCAAAGGGTCCCTGGCATAGCCTCATGCTGACTTGACATTTATTCCTTTATTTTTCTTTATTTTCTTTTTTCTTTTCAATTTTTCATACTGTTAAGGGTAGCCCAAAAATCAAAAAATTATAAAAATTGTTGACGTCAATGTCGACTATGCCACGTAGAACGACCAACGTCTACATTGTTAATTATCTGCCAAAATCGACCAAAGTGTCTATTGGTAGAGCGTTACAATGTTTAGGATTAAATTAACACAATTAAAAATTTTAGAATGGAGTTGGTTGCTATACGGTAAATTTAGGCTTTTTTGAATAATTTTGCCTTGGCCAAATGGTGAGCGACGTCTTGATTAGCAGCAACACGACATCAGATTTGGTGTTGCAATGGGGGGACTTGAAAACGATGAAGCCTAGTGTCACCTCGGCCTGCCAATGATCCATTGCCTCTTTAGTTTGCATGGTGAGTATGACTTCATTTTATTTTAGTAGGGCCTTCTCGATATCATGCCTTCTTCTATTTGGTATTGACACTTTGCTCATCTTCAATATTGTCAAGAGTATCCGACCAAAAAAAAAAAACTGCTAAGAGTAAAAAAAGGAAAGCAAATTTAAGGAAAAATTAATAATGAATAGCGGAATACTTCTACATTAGCATATAATTTTCTCACGAAAGTATGAATCTTCATGGTTGGCATAGTTATGTAGAACGTTAATTTTTATTTTTATTTTTGTAAATTCAGCCTGCTTGATTTTCCAGCAATTACATGAAGACTCCTCTAGCACAATTCAAAGATCTGAACATAATTGGTTACCGGTTCGTAACTTGTAGCTTATTCTGTGGATCTTTAGGTAGCCAAATCCCTTCATCAGAGACAAAAAGAATTGGAGGACAGATAATTGACAAGGAAAAGTGCATCGAATGTTGTAGTATGTTTCTTTCCTAGTGCGATTTAAGCCTTTTAAATGGTTAAGATTAATTTTTCGACCTTTTGAAGAAGAAGTCAATTAAGTCCTTATGGCGAATACTAGCACCACGTTGGAAAATGGTTCAAATGGCCCCCAAATAAGATGCTCTAGGAAAAATCAGGTAGCTTTTGTAAGGAAGACCTTGATTGCACTTGTTTCAAAGACTTTGAGGTCTTAATTACAAAGACTGAAAGATTTTTGTGCTATATTAAATTTCTTCAATAATACTTATGGCGATTTTCCTAGAATTGATCGTACACACTAGCTATTATTGTCACGGTTCGGTTCACATTTCCAAAAAAATTGAACCGAGCCAAATATGAACCTATTCCGTCCAGAAGGTAAAGTTTCGTAAAGTAATCGTGGGCTCATCATATCTGTGGCCTGCTATCATATGTTATAAAAGTAATTGTCTCATTAACAATATTTTTCCAGTAGACTAGACATGCCCAAAATCGTGCCAAAAAGCATGCAATTGCTGGTTTAATGTAAAATGTTTTTTTTTTTTTGCAACTATGGATAAAACAAAATATGAACTAAAGATTGAAACAAATCTCACGAATTATTTTGTGATTGAACATAATTTTTTTTTTCATTGAGCTTTTCATGTCTAAAAAAAAAAGGTACATATCAGCAATTTTGTCAGATAGGAGTAGAGTTAAAGATAGGAATACAGTTAAATTACAGAACACAGCATAAATTTGCTCATAAGGCAGAATGTGAGCATGAATAGCCCGTGAGCATGAGCAACGATGAATGCAGCTTTTAAAGAAAAAGGAAAAATGAAACCCGAATCGAATGGAATTGAACTGGCCAACTATCCAAAATCCTTTACCTATTACCCAAAAGCCAAATAAGAATCGAATTGAAAAGACCAAAAACTTTCAGTTCGGTTTTTGACATCCCTAACGCTAGCACATCATTGATAATTTTCAACAGGCGTGACTGCTTAATATCAAATTAACTAATTTATAAAAAATAAAAAAACTCTTTTGTCTACTCAAAATTACCTCCTCTTTTCTTCAAGTTGGCCATTTTCATCCCTTGAAAGTGCAGGCTTGACTTGCCTTCTGCTACTTCCACTGCACTCTATTTGGGCATAAAAACTATAGAAGTGCCAAAACATTCATACAACGCTCACTTAAAAGTCGAAACTTTTTTTTCATTTAGTTGAGTGTCACATCAGAAAAACTAAATCACTTGAGTATCAATTCTGGCCAAATGTCCTACATCGAATTTTTTTTTGAATTTTTTATTTTTATTTGTATTTTGCCTTTTTTTTTTGTTCTTTTTCTTTAAGGCCGGTGAGGATCACTGAGGACCCTTGCTGGTTGTTGGGCAGCCGCCTAGAGCGGGTGAGGGCCATCACGGCCTCGCCTAGGGCCTTGGCAGTCAAGGGCAAGGATGTTGTAGCTCGCGAGGGCCACGGGTGACCCTCACCAACTCTTGAAAAAAAAAAGTAAAAAAATATAATAATAACAAATATTTAAAATATTTAAAAAATATTTTCCGGTGGCCACATCAGCTTTTCTAGTAAGGCAAATCGAAAGTGGCATTCAAGTGATCGATTTTTCAAATTTTTGGCACTCAAGTAAGCGAAAAGAAAAATTTTAGCACTCAAGTGAACGTCATACAAAGGTATTGACACTCGTACAATTCTTACCCCAATCTTTTTGGATAAGACAATGGAAAAAGTCGATGAATGTTCTGAAGCATTTTAATATAGACAATAGCTACATTGGAATTGGGTAAATTTTAAAAACCCATTGAAAGATGAAATGAAGTACAAGGACCGGGCCGAAATTGGTCTTAATGTAAGGGTATTTTCCGGTGACGAGCTCATTGAGTATGACTTCAAAGCTATACACATCACATTTCTCATTGTAAGGCTCGCACCATATCACTTTTGAGGCCATGTACAGGAAAAGTCCCTCAGATGCAAGAAAGCAGCGGATGTTATTTTATTAAGTCAGACTTGCCAAATAATGTCCGCTAATTCGATATATTGACATTGACATCGAAACAAAAAGAAAAGGTGTACGAGAAAAATGTTCTTGAATTTACCTGTTTCACCGGTTAATGCTAGCTCTTCATTTCCCAACAACTGGGCATGCCCAGAATCACATGCATCGCGTCATCCAAGAAGATGTTGCTAGGCTTCATTTCTCTATGGATCACCCTAGGCTTCTGCCCGAGCAAATGTTGCATCGCTTGGGCTATCTCCAAGGCTAGGCTCAACCGCTCCCTGAGAGGAGGCAACGGCTTTGCCCTCTCACTCTTCCTCCAGTTCCTTGGCCCGTGGAGCCACTCAACATAACATAATTGGTTCATAACTCATTAACTTAAGTTTTATAGTAAAGTGAGTCCAATTAGATATGTTAATAGGCTTGAATTTGGACTCCTTCTTGACGACCTCTCGAGGTAAAGATATCGGGTTTCTATTGTACACTCCTAATAAATATCTGCCCCAATTGCTAATAACCAAACCCATGTCCACTAAACATATGATTAACCATAATTCAATGAGAGATGTCACCTTGTGTGGCTATTGCTTGTTATCGTCATCACTAGCATTGTTGTTGTTGCCGCCGCCATTGTCCTCAGCAATTTGAAAGAAACATTGAAGGTAATCCCGGATTCTCCTATCTCTTCCGGTACATTGTCCAAAGCTCCTTTTTTTGACTTCCTTCTCTAATTCCTCCTCCTTTGATTCAAAAATCAAATTGAGCAAGTCGTTTCACTAGAAATATTATTAAAACTTTCTTGTAGTCTTGTTTTGAAGAGAGAGAGAAAGAGTAAATGAGTTTATTTACTTGGACTATAAATGTTTTCATATTTGAGATCATAAAGGTGTTCATTTTTGAGCTGGCTCCAATTTTCTTATCGATTTTTAAAAGTTGACCATAAACATTTTCATATTTAAGACCATAAAGGTGTTTATGTGTGAGCTGGCTCGAACTTTGTTTACCGATTATTAAAATACGTTAACAGCGACCTTAATCAAATCACAACACAATTAATTGACCTAATTCTCCAATCAAAACACAGATCTTTGCTGTTGCAGGTGATAATTAATGGAGACTGCGGAGCCCATGTTCATGCAGCCACAATTGAGGAATATACTCCAAAGGTGCTGACCCCCAACATTGAGATTCCGGTAGCTTAATCGGCAGTTCTGATCATGCCTTTAACTCAGCATGACGTTTTGCTCTTCTAATACTGTATGCCTCAATGTAACTTTCTCATGGCATATTTCAGACGCACTACTGCTCGTGTTTGAGTATCCGCAAAGCCAATTGGGTTCTAAAGTCCCTTGACAAAATACAAATGACATTTAATAAAAAAAATTTAAGAGTTTTGAGGAGATGGAATTGCATTTCAAAAGGCCTCTAAATTCCTCTAACCCAAGATAGGTCTAGAGGTGCTTTGGAATGTTGCATTATGAGAATGCAAATACAAGTTTTTTGTTTCCTTTTCACTTTTTCTGTCACTCAACTTTCATAATTCTCGAGATGTCCTAGCACATAAAATGTCACCGACGAGGATTCAGGTCGTCGACAAGGTCAGGTTTGGCTGTTGGCAAGCCAATTTCGCACCAGCCAGCTACACTTGAGTTTGTGTTACATCTGGTGGCATCGCCTTGGTAGCGGGTACCCAAGTGATAGTCTATAGGGTCGGGTGACCCAAACGACACTATAGGTCGTGCAACGTCAAACAAGGCTGGCCAACGACTAGATCTGGCCACTAGTGGTTGGCCAACGGCTATAATCATTAGCTGGCCGCTAAGTTGATTTGAGAGTTTTTTGAAAAAAAAAAAATAGCAGAAGTCCTTTACAAAGGGGAGTGTTTATCAAACCATATTTAAGTCAAAGTTGCTTCCAAACATGCACTATGTGCATTTCAAAAACCCATTTAACTCAAAAGCCTTTACATTATTCGAATAACATTTCCCAAAATTGAACTAATCGCACGAGAGATTATGCTACGAATTTTGTTGGAGATTATTGCTTTACATCATTTGGCAGGAAAGATGTTTCAGTTCTCTAAATTAATGAAGAGTCCTCTCGCAAGTAGTATTTGTCCTTGCCGGTGTCACAATTTCAAAATGATAGTTCGCTTACATATTGAGCAAAAGGATTATGCATTCCACTGTCGAGGCTTGCGCTAGCAAACTTTGATTTTAAAAGGAGAAGAAGATTGTTCGAAACCTTGGTACTTCTAAATTACACCGAGAAAAAGAAACACGATTCTTTTCTTTGCATGCCTCTGTCATACGGAGCCTTGTAGTCATTAATGTTGAGGCTAGTACGTTCCTTGATTTTAGGGAGCTCCCTTGGCATATTCAATGTTTTTCTTTCCCCTTATCGAGCCTGGGCGGGATACTTAACGTATCTGAAACGAGCTTATCCCGATTTACTGGATATTCTGCATAGATGAGAGCTTGGATCTTCACAAATTTACAGAGAGTCATCGTGCCTTGCACACACTGCAGCCAAACTACTGGATCGGCACGATGCCTATAATCATTTGATAATGCAGCCTGACATCATAGCCACATGCACCTGCACTAATGCACCTGTGCCGACAAACCTCTGGTCCTAGGCCGGGACCGCACCAACACATGCACACATAAAGGCACATTTGAGGTAAGCGAAAGGTAGATTACATCCATTGACATCATTCATACCTGAGGGCCTCATGTTTGAAATAATAACTGCAACAGAGTTGCCAAGTCAAAAAATATAAGGAAAAAACGCATCACAAAAAGTCCAAAAGACAGAACAATATTTAAATATGCTTTGTAATACACGATTATCACGCATCACTAGTAAAGAACAATGAGGTAGCCCAATTTATCGAAAGACCTAGTCACCTCCTTTATTCAGCAAGCGGACGAAACCACCGACTTTGGCACATTTTCGGAGCATTCATTCGACAGCCAAATGCAGTCATCACCTGCCCTTTACGCCTGTTTCTTATCCTCAATCTGGCATAGATGGACCTCTTGAGGAAGGAGATTATATCTAATATTCAAGTCATCGAAAATTCTTTTCAACTCCAGGACTAGTTCACTCCTCCGCCTGCCCTTCTCTCCGTAATCTTGGAAGTTCATCGTGTGATTGACGTAGAGCCCCATCTTAATCTTGTTCATGTTCTCAATCTCATTCACAAGCAAGCGGTGGTTCGGGTACCAGGGTGGCCGATTTTCCCCCAAGTACCTGACCAAGAAGGCTAGTCATTAGAAAAAATGGCTATAAAAATATTTCATATGGTCCTGTACTGAACAAGTCTCCATATGCGCCATAACATTTACAACAAGAAATGAAGGAAAACCGTGGCAATTCCATCAACTTACATTTTTATCTTCTCTTTCATTGCTCCAATTTTTTCCAATGGAGTCATAAAATCAATTGAGAACTCCACTTTATCGCCCATGTCTGAGCTTCTGTTGTAATTGCTTATAGGTTTCGTAGCCAAAACCGAATTTGGATAGTAGATTTTTTCATTATCGAGCTTCAAGAAGACGGTGTTTAAGATATTCATCTCCTCCACCATCAACTGCCATGAGAAATATGAATTGTTACAAGTCAGATTCATCTCAACAGAAAAGTGGAAGTGTTTTTCTTTAGAGTTACCTGGACACCATCAATAACACAACGATCGCCAACATCAAATGGATGCATAATGAACACAAAGATGATAGCCTCAAATATTGTCTTGCATGTGTTGCCGAAAATGAAAGCTGCCACAACAAGCTGTGATGAAAGCAGGACTAGTACTTTGGTCGTAGCAATTTCCATCAAAAGAAGCCATATGATGATGGTGATAACGATCAGTATTCCTGTCGCGAGTTTGTTCAATTGCTTTACTGCAGTTTTCATGTCGGTCAAAGCATGCACCAGCGCTTTGCGGCCTTCATAAACCTTCAACTGTAAAAAAATTGTATCTCACGTTGAAATCTCCCTTCACTTCTCGGCAAATTCGCATTAAAAGACAGATCATTGGAATGAAGATGAAGAGTGCGGAGCGACAATGCATGTTAAATGCTCTTTACATGAAAAAGGGCAATTGCCAAAAATTACAATGAATAAAATATTAATGCACTGACCACCCAGTCTGTCAAAGATTTTCTGTCAATTTTTCCATCTGCTCGTTCAAGCAATGGGAGGATAAGATCCACCTCTTCCTCGATCATGAATCTCCTGAGATCATCTCGTTCAATGTACCTGCAGAAAATACAATATGGTTACCAAAAGACCAAGCAATCCGTTAATCTGCTGAACACTTTTTGTTTCTCACTTGCAACTCTGCAGAGTGACATTCTTGAAAATGCGATATGCAGCGACCATCGCTTCCTTCTCGCTCGTTATCTCCTTATCCGCTTGCTCAGCTTCTCCATCATCGATGCTTTCATCCAACATATTTGATAAGGTCGATAGCCCCGAATTTGTCACTGCATCAGTCAACATCTTCATCGTCCAAGCCGAAACCTTTTCTTGCTTCATCTTATATATCTTCCCCATATCAATCACCTTCTTCTCCTTTCCCAAATTACCTTTCTTTATAGTTCTGAAACTAAACTGGCGGGCACTAGGATCTTTTCCCACCCCCTCAGCCTCCTCTATAAGACGTGGCCCGGATAAGGTTTGCAGAACGTAGTGATGGAAGATCGACTCTTGAATTCGATCAAAGAATGTAGTGACGTGGAAACTCGATGCTAATATCTTCAGCAGTAAAGTCTTTAAGAACCATAGGAAGGAGCCGATAAGAATTGAGATTAGAGTCCAGGTTATGTAATCCAAAATCTTACTGGCAATCTTCGACTTCAGGAGATGGGCAGCTCACCGGCACTGTTTTTGCGACTATGGTGCTCGATTCAGTCGATGCCTGACGGGGGGAATCCACCCTGGTTTGTTTCGGGGCGGCAGTTCCCACTTCCTCGAAAGACGAACCTTGTAGGCTATTGCCCTCAGTCATCGCTTCCGCATCCCCTTCAGTCGAGATGGTCACAATTACTTCATTTCCAATGACATTCCTTTTCTCCGACATGGTGATTTCGCCGCCTGTTAGACGTTCTCCTTTATAATCCCTTCACGATTCAGGACTCGTTCCTAAAGTTCAAAATTTTAGTGCTTATAAGGCTTCTTTTCAAGTCGAAACTCTGGACAGCACGAGAGTAAGCCAAAAGATAGAATTCGAGTGCAGATCTACTCATACTGAAATGCGTACACACAGACAGCAATAGGCCAACACAACATGCATGATAAGATGGCCCGTGGATTGACTCTAGTACTCGAGCTAGACAAAAAAATTTGCCCTTTCCAACAAATTTGATCCCTAATCAATCATAACCAACTCAGGACACATAAAGTAAGTGGGGCAGATTATGCAGCAGACGACTCTGGATCAAGAAACTAAACGTTCAGGTGATCCGGTGGGATGCTCAAAATGGGGTAAAGTTGAAACTGAAAAGCGAAAAGGAAATCGAGAAAACCGTGTACCTTAACCAAGCGTAGCGCGGGCCTGTCAGTGTGCCGTTAAGCTCGCTTCCCCGAGAACAAAGCAAGAAAGCCAAGACCCAAAAGACTCTTAGGAGCATTTATGGTTGCCGAGAAGCCCATCCAATCCAAGGGAGACAAGATCCTCGTACTTTGTTAATCAATATTTTGTTTAGGCAGTGCTGGAACTCGTGGAGCGTATTTAAAATGATAATCCATGCACGGTTTTCTAAGAACAGCGTTCACAGTCATAAAAAAAAAAACAAAGAAAATCCATGCATGCCGATTCTCACGCTCTTCTCTACGTAACTGCGTTGTTGGTTGAGATTTTGTTCTAATTTTAATACGACTTGCTTAGCAGTTTCAACAGAGGAGCACATTTATCATTTTTTTCGTGTATAAAATTTTAATAATTCCACCTACCGGTGGGCAACGCAATTTGTTGAGCTCTATTACCTTACCGCTTGAACAAATGAGTTCGAATCTCTGCGTTGTCAACACGTCTTAAGTGGAGGCTATAATGATGAAGTCATGTGCTAGCTTCTCCCCAGGTATTGACACTTGGTCCAAGGTGCACCACGTACTCTACAGGCCGTGAGCTGCCCGACGTAAGCCCAGCGAGCTTGGCAGATCCAAGGCATAAAAAAAAAATTAATAATTTCAATGATTGCAATTAGAAACAAAACACAAGCACAAAGGCCCAATAAAGCCACGTCTTGTCGAAACTACTAATTCTTCCTTTCCTTGTCATTCTTCTCGAGATTTTCAAACACGGGTGTTTCCATCAAAGTATAAAAATGTTGAAAGAGTTTCAGTCAGCATGCTATGTGTGAATAATTGAATTTCCGCAATATTGATGATGTCAATCAATGTATTATATATTTCTAAAAATGAAAAAAAAATGAAAAAAAAAAGGGGGACGGGGTGGGGAATGTAAGAAACTACTTTCTTTGTATAAGGTGCTTGGGGGTGAGTCTTCTAGGTTCCACACATGTTTCATTTGGAACTTGAAACCTACCAGTTGAAACATGTTTCTTATTTTTTGAAATTTGGAACCCATAACCTATTTTGTATATCCTAGAAACCCATTCTAAGCTTTACCCTAGTTCCATATGTATTATTAATTGAATGATTGTAATAAATCATTATTTTTAATGATCACCACTTGTTACTACAATCAACTGATTACAACCTATATTTAGACACACAAAGAAAATGAAACATTAGTAAAGTAAATCTTAATCATAAAATGGAAACTCGGACTAGTGATTCCAAATTATACGCTCATCATCGGACGTCACGGAATACTATAGGATCACAAAGACTTAGACCAAGAAAAATGCAAAAACTTATTTCAAGTTCCAGGTTCCACCTACCTAGAATATGAAACCTAGCCGTTGAAACAAGTTTTCTAATTTTTGAACCTAAAACCTACTATGCATACCTTGAAACCTGGAGCTAGACCAGTGAAAATCTAAAATCATGGCCAAATTTATTCTCAGGAACAAATTTACTCTCGAGAATAAAAAAGTTACCCAATGAATTTCTGTTTTTTTTTTTTAGTTTCGAGGAACAAAATAATAGAATTATGTATTATTTAGCACATTACTAAAGAGGCCCTTAGGACGCATTTGGTTATTATTTTGTTTCTGAAAACAATTTTTGCTCAAAAATAGTTCTTCTTGATTCTATTTCATGAACGAGTTTCTGAGCATTTGAAGATATTTAGTAATTATATAAAATTTCTTCCTGGAATAAAAATGCGTTTGGTATTGTTGAGTAGGTCACTCCCAATTGGAGAGTCCAATGCAATTATGTATATCTGTAATAAAATATTTATAGTAGTGGGTGTGTAAAAGAAAAAAAAAGGGAAAAAAAGAAAAAGAAAAAAATATCAAAAGAGATGGGGAGATAAATCAACGTGATCTAGAAAATCAAGGGAGATTGGGAAAGAAATCAAAGTGATATTCTCAGATCTATAAAATCACGAGAGATTAGGAGATAAATTTACGTGATTTTTATATCATACAATTCTAATTGGGATTGTATTTGCTCATATAAATAGGAGTCCTCCTCAACGGAGAAGAAGTTACACACAGAGCAAGAATATCATAGCAGCGTAGCGGAAGAAACAATTTTCTTCTTCCAAGAAAGAGAGTTATCTTTGAGTGAGTAATCTAGTTTGTGAGAGGTTCAAATCCACAAATTAAAGACAGTGAGAGATCCATATTTGGGTGAAGTTATATCACATTATTTATCATAGTGGAAGTTTGAAGTGGACTACGGTCCCATGGTTTTTCCCTTCACCTTGGAGGGTTTTCCACGTTAGAAATTCTGGTGTTATTTACTATTCATATTTATTGCTTTCATTTAATATTTTATCCTATTTAATTTTCATAGAAATAGTAGCGGGAAAAATTATCTGGGCATTCTCCGCAAATATTCTTTTTTTTTTCCCAACATTATGACAATTAATTTTTTTTGTTACTTAGAATTTTGGGCTGACGAGGCTCCGGCATGGTCATCAACCATCGTCGAGGTCGACGATCAGTTAGGGGAAGAAGAAGAAGAAAAGGAAAAAGAATAGAAAAGAAAGAAAAAAGAAAAGTGCTTGATTTTGGAGTTGTTCATGAGAATAAAGAAGTAAATTTTTTTGTATTTTTTTTATTATGTTCTAAATCTATTCTCGGCAACAAAAAATTATCAAATGGATTTCTATTCTTTTTTTTATTTTTTATTTTTTTGTTTCATGGAATAAAATAATATAATTATTTACTGTTTGGTCAGTTATAATATAGGGCTTTAGTTTTAAGTGTGTGTTTCAACTCTCAAGCTTTGTAAATAGGTAGAGTAAAACTCTGAGAGTGAATTAGGAATTAGAATAGGACAACCCTCCCAAAAAAAAAAAAGTCACCTCGGCCTAACCACCCATGATGCAGTGCCTCTTCAGTTTTGCATGGTGAGGATGACTTCACTTTATTTGAGTGGAGCCTTCTCGATATTATTATGCCTTCTTCTATTTGATATTTGATACTTTGTATTTTTCAATATTGCTAAGAGGGGAAATAATGAACAACAGAATTCATCTGCCTTTAAGATCTGTTTTTTTATTCCTTCACAAAAGTATGAATCTTCGTGGTCGGCCCAGTTACTCGGATGTAACCGGTCCATGATTTGTAGCGGGTTTCATGAAATTTTGTGTAGCCAAATCTCTGCGTCTATGCCTTTGAAATATTCCAAAGGCAAAAAAAGGGAAAATGGAGGACGGATAATCGATGGGAAAAGCATAATGTGTTGCTTTCCTAGTGCGATTTAAGCCTTTAAATTAGTTTTTTTTGACCTTTTGTAAGTATTGAAAAGACGAAAGGAAAAAAAAAGGGAAATGAAAGATGGATAATTGCGGCAAAGGCGCATCAAAATTCAAAAGTAGTGCTACTTTTTGCTTTCGTGGTGCGACTTGAGCCTTTCATATGGGCATGGTTACTCTTTCGGCCTTTTGGAAAAGAAGTCAATGAAGTTCTCGTGGCAAATACCTGCACCACGTTGGAAATAATCCAAACGGCACCCTAATAAGATGCCCCTAGGAAAAATCGGGAAACTTTCATAAGGAAGACCTTAATTGCACTTGTTTCGAAGACTTTGAGGTCTTAGTTATAAAGACCAAAAGACTTTGTGATCTATCGAATTTCTTCAATAAGGCTTACGTCGATTTTCCTAATCGTTAATGATTTTCAATGGGCGTGAATGCTCAAAATTTGATCAATTAATTTCTCTAACAAAATCTTGGGGAAATGTGTTATAAAAATCCTAAACCTATTGTATTGGTGTCAAGTTTATGCAAAATCTTTCAATGGTGCCAATTTAATACTAGACCTTTTGATTTGATGCTAATTCAGCATCAAACTTTTGATTTGGTGCCAATTAAGTCTTCTCGGCTTTTGCTTATCTTCAATATTGTTAAGAGCATCCGACCAAAGAAAAAGTATTGCTGAGAGTAAAAAATCGAAAGCAAATTTAAGATAAAATTAATAATGAATAGCGGAATGCTTCTACATCAGCATATCATTTTCTCACGAAATTATGAATCATCATGGTTGGCGTAGTTATTTAAAACGTTAATTTTTCTAATTCAGAAAATTAATGCAACCTGTTTGGTTTTCCACCAATTACGTGCAAACTCCCCTAGAGCCGGACCCAATTGCACAAGTCAAAGATCTGAACATTACTGGTTCATGACCTATAGCGTATTCCGTGGATATTCAAGTAGCCAAATCTCTTCATCGGTGAGAAAAAGGAATTGGAGGACAGATAATCGACGGGAAAAGTGCATCAAATGTAGTAGTTTGTTTGCTTTCATAGTGCAATTTAAGCCTTTCAAATGGGACCTTCTGAAAAAGAAGTCAATTAAGTCCTTATGGCGAATACTAGCACCACGCGGGAAATAGTTCAAATGGTACCCAGGTAAGATGCCCTAGGAAAAATCAGGAAACTTTAGTGAGGAAGAACTTGATTGCACTTGTTTCGAAAACTTCAAGATCTTAATTACAAGTATCGAAAAAAAATTTTGTGCTATATGGAATTTCTTCAATAAGACTTATGGCGATTTTCATATAATTGATTGTAGACACTAGCTATGAATGTCAACGGCTTAGTTTGGGATTTTCAAGAAAATCGAACCGAGCCCAATATGACCCGGTTCGGTTTGGATTTTCAGTTTCCCTATCCTTCTTCTTTTTCCCCCTCTCGCAAGGTAAAGTTTAGTAAAGCAATCGTGGGTTCATCATTTCTGTGGCCAATTATCGTATATTATAAAAGTAATTGTCTCATTAACAATGTTTTTCAACTTGACAAGACATGCCCAAAGTGCTGCCAAAAGCATGCAATTGCTGGTTTAGTACAAACTTTTTGTTCTTTTTTGGGAACTTTCAGTAAAACAAAGTATTATTTTACGAACTAAGGATGAAACATGTCTCGTGAATTAACATAAGGTTTCTTCATTGAGCTTTTCATGTCTAAAATGAAAATAATGTAAGTAGTAGCAAAAATGAAGGTCTACCCAAGACCTTACGTTAGGGGTGTCAAAAACCGAAAGACCCGTACCAAAAAGACTAAAACTTTCGGTTCGATTTTGACACCCCTTATCACTAGCTTGTCATTGATAATTTTCAATGGGAGTGAATGCTTAAAATCATATCAATTAATTTCTTTGAAAAAAACTCGTGTCTACTCAAAAGCACCTCCTTTTTTCTTTGCTAAGTATACTAATGATGTCTAAATTGCAATGTTGACAATCCTAGGAGATGCGTAAAGCAACAAAGTACCATCCATCTTACATATAACTCAAAAACGCTCAATTATGTAATTTTTCATACACCAAACACACTCGGAGAATCACAATTTGCGTTAATCCCTCTCTCATATCTAAACATTTTCAGTAACCGTCAGCTTAGTTACTCTCAAATTGTGAGTAATTGAGGAAAAGGACAGTGCAATTGTCGACGGGGAGTTTAAATCACATCCCAAAATTCGTCAAACCGTCCAAGAAGATGTTGCTTGGGCTATCTCCAACGCCAGGCTCAACCACCCCCCGAACGGAGGGCTTCGCCCTCTCACCCATCCTCTGGTTCCCCGGCCCGTGGAGCCATTCTTTCAGCGTGAATCCCAGGAACTTGATCACCATCCACGCGCCCATCAGCTGCAGCACGAACCGGTGCCAGTGCCGGTGCAGTGACAGGGTCTCGACCTCCTACGTGGGGAAGGCAACACCGCTTTGGTTCGTGCGGAAGAAGTCGGGGAAGATGCACTTGACCGCCACGTCGGGGCCCGCCACGCAGCCCTATATATCTCCGCGGTGGTCCCTCGGTCTATTTTCTCTCGCAGCTCGATCTAGGGCCGAGGTTACAACAATAGGTCAATATAACGTCCGAATTTGATTACACACAAATCATATCAATTCGATTCAATTCGGTTAGCAAGTTCACTCCGTAACCAAAATCATGTCCACTAAACTTATGATTGACCATAGTTCAATGAGAGAACTCACCTCATGTGGCTCAATATACCAACCATTGATCCTGGCCTGATCAACCACGATTGAAATATCAGAGTGAGGTTGCATCAATGTTCCAGCGGAACGGAGGACTGACATTGCCAACGCAGAGTTGAGGAGAGAGAACGACCTCTTCTCGTTGGTTTTTATTATTATTACTAATGTTATTGTTATCACTAGCATTACTGCTGTTGTCATTGTTGCTGTGTTCGTCATAATCGTGCTTGTGGGAACGCAACTATAGCTGAAGAAAGCCACTGTCTTTGGCTATCTGAAGGCAGAATCAGAGGTAATCCTGGGTTCTCTCCATTCTCTTCCCCTAGCTGTTTGAAATGATCTTATCCCGATTGATGTTGCATGAATGAGATTGATTGGATACTGCACAGATGAGAGCTTGGAAATTCACAGATTTAAAGAGCCATCACGCGCTGCGCACACTGCAGTTAAACTACTGGATCGGCACAATGCCTATGATCATTTGACAATGCAGCCTAACATCATAACCACCGATTTCTATCATACTCATGCACCTGCACTAATGCAACTGCGCAGACAAACCTCTGGTCTTCGGCCGTAACCTCACCAATACATGCACGCACAAAGGCACATTTGAGCACACATTCATGTGCAGGAGACATACGCATGATCACACGTATTTGGCTGAGCAAATAACTCATACTCAAGGTAAGGTAGATTACATTCACTAACATCATTCATAGCCTCATGTTTCAAATAACAGCTGGGACAGAGTCGCCAAGCCACAATATAAAAAACGCGTCGCATAACATCCAAAAGACAAAACAAGATTAAGGTATGCTTTGCAATACACAATTATCGTGCATCAGTAATTAGGTCTTTTGATTGTCTTGACATGCCCGAGGCGGTGCAACTGTCTTCTGTAGGCCTTGCTCCATCGCCATGTGAAAAGAACAATGAGATAGCCCAATTTATCAAAAGAGCTAGTCACCTCCTTTATTTAGCAAGCGGACGAAACCACTGACTTTGGCAGATTTTCAGAGCATTCATTCGACGGCCAAATGCAGTCATCACCTGCCCTTCACGCCTGTTTCTTATCCTCAATCTGGCAAAGACGGACCTCTTGGGGAAGGAGATTATATCTAATATTCAAGTCATCGAAAATCTTTTTTAACTCCATGACTAGTTCAGTCTTCCGTCTGCCCTTCTCTGCATAATCTTGGAAGTTCATTGTGTGATTGACGCAGAGCCCCATCTTAATCTTGTTCACGTTCTCGATCTCACTCACAAGCAAGTTGTGGTTCGGGCGCCAGTGTAGCGAATTTTTCTCCAAGTACCTGATCGAGAAGGCTAGTCATTAGAAAGAGTTGCTATAATCTTTCATATGGTCCTGTACCAAACAAGTCTCTATATGGGCCACAACATTTGCAATAAGAAATGGAGGAAAACTGTAGCAATTCCATCGACTTACTTTTTTATCTTCTCTTTCATTGCTCCAATTCTTTCCAATGGAGTCATAAAATCAATTGAGAACTCCACCTTATCGCCCATGTCTGAGCTTCTGTTGTAATTGCTTATGGGTTTCGTAGACAAAACTGAATTTGGATAGTAGATTTTTTCATTATCGAGCTTCAAGAAGACAGTGTTCAAGATATTCATCTCCTCCACCATCAACTGCCATGAGAAATAGGAATTGCTATAAGTCAGACTCATCTCAACAGAATAGTGGATGTATTGTGGAGGTGTTTCTCTTTAGAGTTACCTGAACTCCATCAATAACACAACGATCACCAACGTCAAATGGATGCATAACAAACACAAAGATGATAGCCTCAAATATCGTCTTGCATGTGTTGCCGAAAATGAAAGCTGCCACAACAAGCTGTGACGAAAGCAGGACTAGTACTTTGGTCGTAGCAATTTCCATCAAAAGAAGCCATATGATGATGGTAATAACGATCAATATTCCTGTCACGAGCTTGTTCAATTGCTTTACTGCTGTTTTCGTGTCCGTCAAAGCATGCACCAGCGCTTTGCGGCCTTGATAAACCTTCACCTGTAAAAAAATCGTATCTCACGTTAAAATCTCCCTTCATTTCTCAGAAAATTCACATTAAAATACAGGTCACTGGAATGAAGACAGAGTGCGGAGCCACGATGCATGTTAACTGCTCTTTACATGAAAAAGCGCAACAGACAAAAATTATAATGAATTAAACATTAATACACTGACCACCCAGTTTGACAAAGATTTTATGTCAATTTTTCCAGTTTCTGCTCCTTCAATCAATGGGAAGATAAGATCCACCTCTTCCTTGATCATGAACCTCCTAAGATCTTCTTCTTCGAAGTACCTGCAGAAAATACGACATGGTTACCAAAAGACCAAACAACCAAACAATCCATTAATCTGCTGACCTCTTTTGTTTCTCACTTGCAACTCGGCGGAGCGACGTTCCTGAAAATGTGATACGCAGCAGCCATCGCTTCCATCTCATTCGTTATCTCCTTATCCGCTTGCTCAACTCCTCCATCATCAACACTTTCATCCAATGTATTCGATAAGGTCGATAGCCCTGAATTTGTCACTGCGTCAATCAACATCTTCATCGTCCAAGCCGAAACCTTCTCTTGCTTCATCTTATATATCTTCCCCATATCAATCACCTTCTTCTCCTTTCCCAATTTACCTTTCTTCATGGTTCTGAAACTAAACTGGCGGGCACTAGGATCTTTCCCCACCCTCTCAGCCTCCTCTATAAGAGGCGGCCCAGATAAGGTTTGCAAAACATAGTGATGGAAGATTGACTCTTGACTTCGATCAAAGAATGCAGCGACGTGGAAACTCGATGCTAATATCTTCAGCAGTAAAGTCTTTAAGAACCATAGGAACGAACCAATAAGAATAGAGACCAGAGTCCAGGTTATGCAATCCAAAACCTTATTGGCAATCTTCGACCTCCTGACGCTTCGATTGAATAACAGTACCCACGTGAGAAGAACAAAGGCCAACCAAGTGAAAACTTGAACGCTTTTCTTCAAACCATGAACAAAGTAGAGTACCTTTTTCCGAAGTAAAAATTTTTTCTCAATCAAGAAAACTATGAAATGCATCACCCAATTGGTAACCAACATACCAGAGAATAACACCATCACAAGTACACACCACTTCCACATCTCTAAACCCCATAGCTTACATGCTTCCAATTGATCGACCGTTAAACTAGCCACCAAGCACCCAAGAATGAGAAAAAACAGGATCCATTCAACCAAAGCCTTGGTCTTTATCCTCTTTTGCTTTGCTTGGCTCAATTCAAGAGTGACTTGTTTGTAGATCTCTTCATCATCCTCCTCTCCACCTCCTCCTCCAGCTGGTCCCGGAGTGACAGGAACATTCTTGGCTGAACGCGTCGATCTGTTATTGGGTGATGCCTGATTAAATGAGCCTCTGAAAGGAGAGTGCCCACCGGCTTGTTCTTGCAACAATGCATTGGGCTCTTCTTCAAACATAGTGGCATCAAGAGGATACTGTTGCTCCCCAAACCTCGACTTTGGTTTTGAGAAAATCGACCTGTTGAGACTCCTTTTCCTAACAAGAGATTCGTTAGCATTGGGAACTTTAGGCGGCTTATTCCGGCTAGGGCTGAGACCGGCTATTTCGGGAGACGGGCAGCTCATTGGCGCTGATTTTGCGACAACGGTGCTTGATTCACTCGATGCCTGGCAGGCAGAATCCACCCGGGTTTGTTTCAGAGAGGCAGTTTCCAACTCCTTGGAAGACGACCCTTTTAAGCCCCCGCCCTCAGTCACAGCTTTTGCATCCCCTTCAGTCGGGATGTTCACAACTATATCATTTCCATTGGCATTCCTTTTCTGCGACATGGCGATTTCGCCGCCTTTTAGACCTTCTCCTTTAGAATCCATTAATGATTCAGGACGTGTCCCAAAAGTTCAAAACTTTATCGCTTACAAGGCTTCAGTTGAGGACCAAACTCTGGACAGCACGAGTAAAGCAAAAGAGAGAATTCAAGCGCAGTTCCACTTATACTGAAATGCGCACACGCAGACGGCAACAGGCCAACATAACATGCATAACAAGACTGAGCTCGTGGACTGACTCCAGTACTCGAGCCAGACAAAAAGTCTAGCCCTTTCGGAAAAAATTCACCTCTAATCAGTCACCACCAACTTAGGACACATAAAGTAAGAGGGACAGATCACGGAGCAGACGACTCTCGATCGAGAAACGGAACGGTGGGTTGCTAAAAAAATGGGTACAGAAAACTGAAAATCCAAGAAGAGATTCAAGAGAACCGAGTACCTTGACCAAGATTAGCGCGGGCCAGTCAGCGTCCCGTTGAGCTCACTTCCCCAAGAACAGAGCAAGAAAGCTAAAGACCCGAAACAGGACTCTTGAGGAGCATGAATGGCTGCCGAGAGCCGATCCAATCGAAGTGAGACAAAACCCTCGTACTTTGTCTATTGAGATTTTCTTCAGGCGGTGCTGGAACTCGCGGAGCGAATTTAAAATAATGATGCATGCACAGCCTTCTAAAAACAGAGTAGATGATAATAAAGAAGAGGAAAAAGGAGAAAACAAAGACTACCGAAAGGGGTCTGTGAAGGAAAAGGCGGGCGAGGCGACAAAGCTTGACCTTTTGAGTCATTCATTCTTTTATCATTACCTTCTGGGTGGAATTGTCACAACATGGGCGTTCTTCTTAACAGGAATTATTGCAGTAGGATAATGGCTAGGAGGATTTGAAAGGCATTATGGGATTAAGATTTCTAAGATTTAGTCAATGCTTAGGTCAGGACCCCACTACTTGTCGTATTTGGTTTGGTATCACAATCACACATGACTTTAAGAGTCATGATGATATTACCAAAGAACGTCTTTATCGGAATATTTTTACTTTTCACTTCGGGCAATTAGCAATAATTTTTCTATTGACTTCCGGAAATCTATTTCATGTAGCTTGGCAAGGAAATTTTGAGGCATGAGTACAGGACCCCTTACATGTAAAGACCTATTGCTCATGCAATTTGAGATTCTCATTTTGGTCAACCGGCCGTGGAAGCTTTTACTTGAGGGGGTGCTCTTGGCCCAGTGAATATCGCTTATTCTGGTGTTTATCAATGGTGGTATATGATTGGTTTATATATTAATGAAGATCTTTATACGGGAGCCCTTTTTTCTATTATTTCTTTCTGCCATTTTATTTGTTTTGGAAAGGATGTCGTCATTTTTCTGCAGCAAATGAAATAAACAGAAATTAGTCTCACTAAATTCATTAAATTGATTTTGGGGTTGCCCACGACTTGCTCAGTCCGCCGTAGCAGTTTCGACTGATGATAAGCACATTTGTCATATTTTCCATGTATCAAAATTCAATAATTCCTATAAACTAAAATTAGAGACGAAACGTAAGCACAAAGGCCCAACGAAGCCAAGTTTGTTGGAACTTGCGGATTTTTCTTTTCCCTGTCATTCTCCTCAAGATTTCAGACCCAGATTTCGGACATGGGTTTTTCCCATTGGAATATTAAAATAATATCGAAAGAGTCTTGAGTAATGTGCTATATCTAGATAATTGAATTTTTAAGATATTGATTCTAGGTGAAACGACGATAATCAATGAATAGAAATATATAATAATATTTTAGTATTGATTGGTGTGCTATCAGCTATCTCTAGATAATTGAATTTTCAAGATATTGATTCGATGTGAACGACGACAATTAATAAAAAAAAAATGAATGGAAATATTTTAATTAATTCATTATCAAATATTTAGGGGACTTTCGTTAGCAGGTCTATTTAATAAATAGTATACAGAAAGCAAACAAAAGAAAAAGAAAATATAAGAAACCACCTTTCTTTACATTATAGATGCCCATTTACGTGATGCACGCAGTGAGAGTTCCTGTCATCTTTCCTTTCCTTCCGTCCTTCCTTCGTTCTTCGATCGATGACAGCATCTTTCTCAATCTGACCGGCTTGTCCGTACAAATAGGGTTTGATATTTATGGTCGTTCGGTACGTCTACGACCCGAAACCTTCCATGTCGTCTTCTTCTTGCCATCGCCAAGAAAATTGTCGGATATTCGGAAAGTACGAAGCGAGTCGAGTAGATTGATTGTTATTCGAAAGTTATCGAATCATGCCCACTCTTTCTACGATAACAAACTTGAAAGCACGGCGGCTCACAAGAAAAATTTATCCGATTATGTGCCGTTAGTGCATTGTCGGTATTTAACTCGTGAATGGACTGTCTGATTAGTTGGGATGATTATTCGATCTCGATTCCTGGAGTTCAATCAAATTATATCATCAACCAACGTTATTATCTACTCTAGTGCCAATGCAATTTGTTCACCGTTGGGATTTAGTCGAATGTCTTTCTTCTCAGCAAATTATGTTGGGTCGTAATCAAATGAACATTCAACTAGTGCTATGCCGTCTCTAAAAGGGGCATGTGATTGTTAGAGAGTCCAACACGAAAAGGAAAAAAAAATCTTTTTTCTATAAGCTTGTCTTTTTGCGATACATTGATTGTCCTTGACGGGCATGGTACCCAAAACCCCTATTAATAGAAAAATGGATACTCTCGCAGTGTACAAAATAAATTTTGTAGAGGAATACAGACGTTTCTTCCTCATCCCCCACATCGCTAGAAGTAGATAAACGGGAATTAATTCTAACTCTCACATGATGACCATGTGAGTATATACTAGGTAAGGACATCGCCAATTATGTTATCCTAATTAATAGTTGCGTATGGCGGGACCCATGAGGACACATAAATCTACAGAAAAACCATAACATCATGAACAAGTGTCTTGTGTAACATTCTCAATGAATTCTTTCGGGGATGCTTCATAATGAACTTGTAATGAGATATGTGCAAAGCGTGCCTTTGAATTACTCATCCGAATTTTTTTTTTGGTCAGTCCTACGCTAATCCTACTCTAACACTCACTCTCAGACTTTTGCCCTGCCTCCTTGCAGGGCGTGGGAGTCGAAACCCACTCATCCGAATTTACTCTATCGAGATTATCACAAAAGTTATGTGATTGACCAAAGGACAAATTCTCCAAATTTTTTTAACAAATTCAATTTTCAACCTCTTAACTGCACCCATTTAATCCTTTTTTCTTTTTCTTTTTCTTTTTCTATGATTTTTCAATAGAAACCTTTTAGTAACTTTATCTAGAGATTGCTAACATTAGCGCTAATTATTCACTATGACACAACTAATGCTAACATGACAATTTTTAATTTTTTTTTTAAATTTCAGTTATTTCCTTTTTTTTCTTTTTCTTTTCTTTTCCATTTCTTTTTTTTTTTTTTTTACTATTAAGGGTCGGCAAAAATTTTGCAAGACAAACAAAATTGAGTAATTTGATCTTTATTTGAAAGTTCTTAGACTATCCTCAATTCTAGTACAATAACAAACTTGAAATTGAATGATAGGTCGCAAGAAAAAGATGATTACTTGTATTTTGTGCATTGTCTATGTCATGGGCCGATCGATTGGGATTGTGACCGCGCGGCTACTCAAGCACTTTTGAATCACCTAAGCCAAGCCTTGCTTGATCAATCGCATACTCACTCGCAAACCTGGATCATAAAGAGAGAAAACTTCTAGAGAGAGGCTCTGGAAAGAAATGAGTTTTGTATTGCTAAAAGGATTTGATGGATACAAATGAGGGAGATGGCACCTCTTCTTATAATAGAGGCCCTTTAATTACATCCATTGATCTAGAATTCATCCGGCGGACGAAATCGCACCGCCTCAACTATTGACACTAATGACAACTACTAGCTACCAATATAAATAGATAGAGACTTCTAGAACTTTGGCGGCTCAATTACCGTATCGCCCGCCTTTGGAAAGTTCTGGAAGAAGACTTGTTGGGAATCCAAGCAAACATAGGAGGCCCTCTGCGGATAATTCACAGCCGTTCCTCAGGAACCTTTTAGATCGGCCTTCTTTCAAGCCGTGACACATGTATTTAACTCGTGAATAAAACATCTGATTAATCAAGATGCTTATTCCATCTCGATTTTTAGAATTCGAGTAAATTATGTTGTGGACGCTGTTGTCGTCCGATCTAATGCCAATGCAAAACGTTTTTTTTACTTTTTTTGGTTGTTTAGTCGAAGGTCTTTCTTCTCGGCAAATTATGTCTGGTCACAATCAGATGAACTTTCAATGAGTCGTATCGCCGTCTAATAAAGGAGCATGCGATTATTGGTGAGGCTAACAAGAAAAAGAACAAGATCCTTTGTAAGATTGTCTATCTAATCGTCCTCGTCAGGGTGTAGTAACATACTTGTAAATACTAGATAAAGGCATCACAGACCGTATCATCCTAATTAATAGATGCCTATGGTGGGACCCTTGAGGACACGTAATCAATGAAATGATCGAGCGGTAACGTCACGAACTACTATTCCACATAACATTTTCGATAACTTCGAAGGATGTTCTGGAATGAACTTGCGGTGAGATATGTGTAAAGTGTGATCGAGATGGGGACCCATTGAATTACTCATTTGAATTTTCTCTATCAAGATGGGCACAAAAGTTAAGTGGTCGGCCACTGCCAAAGAGAAAATTAGCCAAAAAAGTTAAAACGATAGTCAATTCAATTTTAAACATTTCAATTTATTAATATAATTCTTTTGGCTAATTTGATCAGGAGTAGTAACGTGGATATCATCTGTCTTATGTAACACAGTCAGCTTTGACATGACAATTTTCTAGAATTTTCTAAATCATTTATTTATGTTCTTTATTTTCTCTCCTTCTTTTTTTACTATTAAGGGCAAGTAAATAAATTCAAAATATCGCAAAATTTTTTTACATCAGCATCGTCCATGCCACGTAAATGGTACATTTGGTTCAGTATTTTGAAAGTCCATTAGAAAAATACGAAGTAGTTTAACCTAAATGGCTTTAGGCAAATGCAAAGACTACTTGGTAAATTATGCTTTGATAAGCAATTTTGAGAAAAATGTCATTTGATAGAAAATACATTTGAAAATTTTTTTGGGTGATTAATATTATTTTTAAATTTTTTATTTGTTTAAAATTGAAAAAAAATCAAATATATATTTAAAAAAAAAACCAAACCCTTCATTGGTCAGGTGAATGGCTACAACCTTCGGCGAGCCTGATCTAGCATGGTGGCCATCGGTTGTTGGGTGACCTCCAACATGGGTTGTGCAACCCCGGCGAAGGCTGCTAGAGGTCACTCGATTTTAAACAACCCTCAGCGAGGGTTGCATAACCCAAGCAACACGCGACCCTCATGAGACCCAGGCGAGGGCCGCTTGAGGCTGCAAGACCTAGGCAGCAATCGTTTAGGTCGCGCGTCACGCTTGAGGTTGTGCGATCTTTGATGGCCTTGAATCTGACTCATCAACAATCGTAGCCCTTTGCTGAACTGACAAAGGGCTTGTTCCTTTTTTAATAAAATAATAATAATAATAATAATAATAATAATAATAATAATAATAATAATAATAATAATAATAATAATAATGAGGGATAAATTCAGAAAATTTGAAGAATTGATGAGGATAGTTTTGGAAGAGAAAAATAAGTTTATGCATTTGGCAAAATGTTGTAGACTCAATGCTAATCCCTACTAGCTTTGGGCTTCCAGCCTTCTCAATGCTGGCTTTCACTTGAAAACTTCTTCAAAATAGTTGTCAAATGATCCAACATTTCCTCAAGGGACTTCGAAGGCCAAAAGTCCATTGGGAATGCTGAACTAAATGCACCCAAAATGCTCGACGTCTATGTCATCAATCTTTGGCCAAAATTGATTGGAATAATGGTATTGACAAATCGTCAAAAACTTTGGGACTAAATTGGCACAATTGGAAAGTTCAAAATTGAAGTTGTTGTTGTACAATAGGTTTAACACTTTTTTGGATAATTTTTCGCTTAGCCAGATGGCGAGCAACATTTCTGTTGGCAATATAAGGAGATATACTTGATTATGAACATCTCTCATATATGTCATTTGATAATGCACATCCTTGATCGATATGCACCTTTAATAGTCATCTCCTAAAGCCTATAAATAGGCTAATGTCATCCTCATTATAAATATATCAAATTATACAAAAATTCCTCAAATCTATCTTTCATATTATTATTCTTAACTTGGTATCGAGCCTCCTATCTTGAACACGATGCACCTCAGAAATTTCCCACTTCTATTTTTTCTGGCTTTATCATTCTCAATAGTGCACTCAAGCATCTCATGCAAATAAATCCATCCCTGCCACTCGACGATATTCACCCAAGTGTATCATTCCCGTTGGAGTAAGCACCATGGTGATTGTATTATGACGCCTCTAACGTGTTGCCAAGTTGAGCTTTTCTTTTCCATGGAGGTATCTTTCAATGCCATAAAGACTTGTCTTCACATGGTAAACTTTCCCTAAAAAAAGCCAGACTTATTCCACCAACCATATCGGCCGCGTTTAAGTTACTGTCTCGACAATAAAGTCAATAGCAAAGGATGCATGTTACTCGGCTCCGATACCTCTTATTCTCAACTTTTCACTTCTTGTTTCAAGAGCCAATTCTACCACTAGATTTGCCGCCATCAAACAATCAAAATATTTGTCAACAGGAAACTAGAGTCATCACATGTGTAGCCACATGCCGCCTCGCTGTCAATCTATTGAATTCATTTTAATTGAAGATTTTTGCGATGTTATTCATATTATTTTCCAAACTCAAGTTGATATGTTTCAACTCACTTGCATTTGATAGGGATGTTAGCAATATTATTAAATAATCTATTTGATTATGAATATCTCGTTACGTATATATCTTATTTGATAGTGCATGTCTATGATTGATATATTATTTTCAATAATCATATCATAAAGCTTAGGCTGACGTAACCTTCGTTCCAAATAATCGAATTATAGAAAAATTCCTCAAATTCATCTTCTGCATTATTATTTTCTAACTGTCTCGATCGGGTCTTGCTTCTTCCTCCTTCCATCGAGAGTGGGATCGATCTCAACTTTAAAAAGGCGATGGGAATCAAACGTAGATCATTCGAAGAGGGGTGCTCTTTTAGTGATGGATGGGGCCATATCCAGTGTCGATGCCCGCCGGATCGTCATTGCTGATTACTGAGCAGCGAAAGGACAAACACATTTTGGTGCTGCGCATGATAGGGAGACTTGAAAACGACGAGGGGTCGAGACGCGACGCCTGATGTCACATTGGCCTACCCACTATGCTATTGCCTCCGTATTTTTTGCATGGTGTAGAAAACTTCAGTGCCATCATGTCTTCTTCTATTTGCTTATGACAATTTGCTGTTTTTTTTTTTTGGACGTTGCTAAGAGGGAAAAAAGCAAAAGAAAATATAAGGAAAAATTAATAATTAAAAACGCAATTCCTCTGCATTCGCAAATCTTCTTGATTGGCGCATTTATTCAGGGCATTAAAAGATTTTTTTTTTTTTAATTCAGGAAATAATTGCGACCTCCATCAATTGCACATAAACGCCTCTGGGTCGGACCCAATTGCAAAGGTCAGAAATTTGGACATAACCGGTTAACGCTTTGCAGCGTGTTTTGCATATGCGAGAAAAGAGAAAATGGAGGACATATAATTGATGGGAAGGGTACAGCAAAAGAAGCGGTATGTTTTGCTGTCATGGCCTTTCAAATGATATGACTACTTTTTCGACCTTTGGAAAGAGTCAATTAAGTGCTCACGGCGAATAGTGGCACCACGTTGGAAATAGTCCAAATGGTACCACGTTGGAAATAGTCCAAATGGTACTCAAATAAGATGATGCCCCTAGGAAAAATCAGGAAACTTTTATAAGGAAGGCCTTGACGGCACTTGTCAAAAATACTTTGAGGGCTTAATTAAAAAGATGGAAAGATTTTTGTGCTAACTAGAATATCTTTAATAATACTTAAGGCGATTTTCCTATAATTGATCATATAAACTAGCACATCATTGATAATTTTTGAAAAAATTGTTCAAAAATTCCTAAATATATTGTACTTTGTCAATTTAATATTAAATCTTTCAATTTTATCAATTAGTTTCTAAACATTTTCATGTTTTCTTAATTGAGTCGATTCGGCCAATTTCAATCGGAAATCACTGATGTAAATATTGTTCATCCTATGTGACACAAGTAGGTAGGGTAGCAATAATATGGACAATTTCAATAATATTTTAATGCTTTTCAAATATCTATTAAATTTTACTCTTTTTTTTTCTTTTATCCAATGGTCAACTTCATTGACCATAGGTGAGGGCTAGTGACCTCTATTTGGGCAAGGGCCGATGCGGTCGCTTGTGGTTGGCAACCTCGCCGACTTCGAGGTTAGAAATAAGAAAAAAATAGATGAAATATTCAAAATTATTATAATATCATTAAAAATTATTCACGTTAGTATCGGCCATGTCACATAGGACTATTAGCATCACCCTCAATAATTTCTAGCTTAAATTGGCCAAATTGACCTAATTGGCAAAATACGAATATATTTAGAACTCTGTTGGCAAAATTGAAATGTTTAAGATTAAAGTGGCAAAAATGAAAGTGAATATTCAGTTGGATCAATTAATTCCTCTAACAAAATCTCTTGAGTCTACTCAAGATCACCTCCTCTTTTGTTTACTAAGCACACCAACGATGTCTAAATTGCAATGTTAACAATGCTAGGAAATGTATAAATCGACCAGATATTCGTCCCTCTTAGACATAACTCAAAAACGCTCCATGTTATGTAATTTCTCATATGACTAACACCCTCAGGAATCACAATTCGTGTTAATTCCTCTCCAAAATCTGAACATTTTCTGTAAGCGCCTGCTTAATTCCTCTCAAATTGCGAGTAATTGTGGAGAAGGGTGGTCTAATTGAATGGTCTTGATCCCAAGACAGGCATACGATTTGGACAAGCTCTTCAAGTTGGCCATCTTCGTCCGCCGGAAGCGCAGGCCTGAGCCTGCCTTCTGCTACTTCCACTGCAATCTGTTTTACATAAGACAAATTATAAAATCGATGAATGTACGGTGGTATTTCAATAATATATAATAGCTGCATTTGAATTGGGGAAAATTTTGAGGGACCATTGAGAGATGAAACATAGTACCTGGGCCGGGCCGAAGTCAGTCTCGATGTAAGGGTGTTCGCCCGTGATGAGCTCATTGAGTATGATCCCAAAGCTGTACACGTCGCATTTCTCGTCATAAGGCTCACACCGTATCACTTCCGGCGCCATGTACACGTAAGTCCCTGAGAATGTTATTTTACTTGAGTCGGACTTGCCGAATGATGTTTGCTAATTCGATACATGGACGTCGAAACGAATCAGTTTACAAGAAAACAAATGTTATTGAATTTACCCGTTTCGCCCGTTAACGCCAGCTCTTCTTCTCCCAAGAACCGGGCGTGCCCAAAATCAGCCACCCTCGCATGCATCGCATCGTCCAAGAAGATGTTGCTGGGCTTCAAGTCTCTGTGGATCACCACGGGCTTCTGCTCGTGCAGATACTGCATCGCTTGGGCTATCTCCAAGGCCAGGCTCAGCCGCTCCCCGAGCGGTGGCAGCGGCTTCGCCCTCTCACCCTTCCTCCGGCTTCCGGGCCCGTGGAGCCACTCCTTCAGCGTCGAGCCCAGGAACTCGGTCACCATCCACGCGCGCTCGGGCGGGTCGATGCACGCCCCCATCAGCTGCAGCACAAACCGGTGTCGTTGCCGCGACAGGGTCTCGACCTCCTGCGCGAAGAAGGCGGCACCGCTCTGGTTCGTGTGGAAAAAGTCGGGGAAGATGCACTTGACCGCCACGTCGAGGCCCCGCCACGTCGCCTTGTATATCTCCGCGGTGGTCCCTCGGGCTATTTTCTCTCGCAGCTCGATCTAGGGCCGAGGTTGCAACAACGGGTCAATATGACATCCAAATTCGATTACACACAAACCATATCGATTCAATTCGATTCGATTAGCAGTTCACTTTGTAACCAAGACCATGTCCACTGAACTTATGATTGACCATAGTTCAATGAGAGAACTCACCTCATGTGGCTCAATGTACCAGCCATTGATCCTGGCCTGATCGACCACGATTGAAATATCAGAGTGAGGTTGCACCACTGTTCCAGCTGGGAACTGAGGACTGACGTTGCCATTGTAGAGCTGAGGAGAAAGAAGGACCTCTTCTCGTCGGTCGTTACCGTTACTGTCGATGTTATTGTTGTCATTAGCATTGCTGTCGTTGTTATTGTTGCCGTGTTCATCGTCGTGCTTGTGGTGGACGATTAGCTGAAGAAAGCCGTTGTCTTTGGCTATCTGAAGGCAGTGTCGGAGGTAATCCTGGGTTCTCTCCAATCTCTTCCGGTATATCATCCGAAGCTCCTTCTCCTTTTGGACTTCCTTCTCTAATTCCCCTACCTTTCATTCGCAAATCAAACTAAGCAAGTCATTTCACCAGAAATATCACTAAAACATTCTTGTAATCTTAAATTTTGAAAACAGCAAAAATAAAAGTAAATGAGTTATATTTTACTTTGCTTGGACCATAAACTTGATCATCTCTTAAATCCTTTTTTTCATTAATGCTCAAACCTTTTTTCATCGAATTTTGAGAAAACATCGACAGTAGTCCCACAAAAGTCACGCCACATCAAATTTACCTGCCGCTCCAATCTTCTAGAAAGAGATGTTTGCTGTTGCTGGTGATGGCCAGTGGAGACTGTAGAGCCCATGCTGATGCAGTCATTAAACCCGCGGCAAAACCCGCGCCGCGGCCGATGAGGAGCCGGGCTGCCTTGCTTCGCTGGAGAACTCTGCACGCTCGATGGTCGGGATGCGAACAGCTTGGCGGACGTCCGGCAATCATCGCCTCCGACGTTCATCTTACGTGTATTCCCACTCTTGATTGTCTTGTTGTATCTCTAGGGTTTGGACCGTGAAGAGAGGAACGTTAAGATACGCTTCATGGGGTTTATAAACTGCATAGCTTAGCAATCTTCTTCTCTCTTTTTTTATATTTATTTATTTACGATTTCATTAAGCTTTGGGAACTACGACGCGAGGCGGACTTAATTATGTATTGCCAGTATTTTCACCTTAAACTTCTTATTTTTCACGCACTTACGCTATCTTATACATTTATTACGTCATTGCTTATATATTAGTATCTCATGAAGTAATTATTGCCAACGAGATTATAGAATTCAAAAGACATTGTTGCTTACAGTTTCGATGAATTCAATGATATGGCAGACGACAAAGTTCTAGATACCAACTTGCAAACATGGTATCATCGAGCACCATGCTTTTTAAGAATGGCGATAATACATATGATTGAGGAAAATGACAAATAACGCGGTGATTTCATTAAAGCATAAAATGAAAAAAAAAAAAGTAGTGAATTTGTGGGAAAATGTTTATAGGTCTAAAGTAAATAAATATTCATTTAAATCCTTTGAAGCATGAAATAAGATGACAAGCAATTTTGCTTTGCTGTAGAAACTCCTGTATTGGCAATTGTAGTTTCCTTTCTGGCTACAGCCTGAACATTTATCTCTAATTACGAAAGGTTGCCACTACTTGTTAATTTCTTTGAGGATAATAATGTACTGGTAATGTTAATATATAATCCAGCGATTCGAAATTTCTCCAATTTCTTCGTGATAAAATGTTGGCTGCGGATTGGACATGGATATATACAAAGAAGTTAAAAATCCGGCTCATCGATTATGCGGAGTAATATCACTTGGACCGTTAATTATGTTGGCCCTATTGTACGACCCACGTGATTGGAAGTTAGGGTTGGTCTCGATCTATGATCTAGGGATCATATGATATCCTCTTTTCATATATACAATAGGAATCTTCTCCTTTTCAGTTTATGTTCCTCTTGAAATATAGGATAAGACAAAGAAAAAGGTGGATGTTCTTATTGCTCTCATGATATGGCATTTCTTAATCTTCTTGCTTACCACTTGTTTCGGAACAAAACAATTGAAATTATACTTGGTCAATCAAGATGTGCATATTCCATGGAATCTTCGACGAAAATGAAAGAACGCAAGAATAGTCGAACATGTCATGTCAACAAACATTGCACTTACACAGATGCAAGATGAATCTAATCAAAAAAATTTCGTACTAGCTTTGTTCTTTCCGCACCGTAGGTTCCACGATCAGGAATATCAAGATGAATCGGAAGCCAACACCATCTTCACATCTTTTCTTTTCTCTATTTTTTCGTTTGGGCTCCCACCTTATTTTTTTCCTTATCTATTTTTCTTAAGGTTGCATTATATTGCATGTTTTTAGACCAAGCAAAGCACCACCTTCACATTGCTCATCACATCATTTTCCGCTTTATCATCCAAAGGAAAAAGCTGGTGGCATACTCTTGCGAAAATGCATCTTGGGATCACCGAATCGAATATATACCTCGATCTGTCTTATGCTCGCAAAGGAAAAGCAGCAACTAAAAAAGGAAAAAAAGAAAAGAAGAAGAAGGAAAAATAAAGGAAGACCTGGACCATTTGCTGTTTGGGAATGATAGAAGGAGAGGGTCGACATGTTCTTTGCCGGCTTCCACGCGGTCTTTCCAATTTAAATTGACCAGTCCAGAGTCTCTGTATTCTTGCGTTAAGGAATCATGTAGAATTACTGAGAAACAGATTCCTGGGAAAATAATTAGTTATATGAGAGTCAATTATTGGTATTTATATGAGAATATTCACTGTGTTGTCGTCTTATGCACCTTGGGATGGAGATGGAGATTTTTTATTTATGTATGTTCGGTCAGAAAATATAACAAGGAGGTGGTTGATTTCTTGGGAAATAAGAAAGAAGAATTTACAAATTGGAAGATGTCTTGTTCATTATCAGTGGGGAGATGATGCTTTCTCTTGCAAAATTTGATTTTTATTTTATTTTATTGTATCTATAAACCGAATTCCCCTCAATAAAGATCTTCTTTTTTTGTTGTTGTTCATTTAGGTGGGTATTATATACAAATGATGTGTCGATTTTGAGGGATTAAAAACTACGTTCTAGTCAACGAGCAAGGCCCGCTTCTAGTAAACATAATGAACCATGTAAGACAAGATGCAAGCCAACATCAAGATAGATGGATCGGCCAAGAAATTATTTACATATGATAACGCGGGGTATTGGACTTGTGTTGCGCTGTGAGTCCATAGAATTTCATACCAACGTAATGAATCATGTAAGACAAGATGCAAGCCGACATCAAGATCGACGAAGGAATTATTTACATATGATGACATGGGGAATCGGACCTATATTGCGCGATAAGTCCCATGCATGTTTTTTTTTATAATCACTAAACTAAAGTATGAGGTATTTCAAGGGCTGAAAACTAAAACTACCAATAAGGAAAATAAAAATTTCCTAAAACCCTTAATAACAAGATAATGAAAAAATAAAAACACAGCATCCCATACACATTACAAATTATCGCATTGAAAAATGTAGCATTTCATAACCAATAAATATTGTTTTTTCAAGCATAGTTAATACTTTAATTAACCGTTCCAAGAGTACTTTTCCGATGAAATTCGACATCACATTAATCTGACTGATTCCTTTACAATTTTCTGTAGTTTTTCTTGTAACTTAATATTTCACAACCAGCAACCTAGGAAAGAGTTTTCTATTGTTGGGCCCTTTGCAACAACTGGTGGGTTCTAATCATGCCACATTTTGACTAAGTGAGTCTGTCATTTTCCGGTGGACCATCTTAATGTACTTCCTGCATGTATCTTCATTGCGCATTGATTAATCTTATGATGATTATATCTAAGTTTGATAATTAGCCTATAGTCACAAAGCACAGGCTAAATCAATTCTGTCCCCCCTCTATAATCGTTGCTGAATTAATTAAACAAATGAATTTCTTTTCTGGAAGGGCCATAGGTGTGGAGACATGCTTGGATATTGTCGTGTCCTTGTCCACACTTCAATGATATCTTCATGAACGTTTTTCACGTAATAAGACTTTGAAAATTCATCTAAATATCACATCTAACATCACCTCAATTTTTCACATAAGAAATTAATTCTACCATCCAATCGCAATTCGACATATTTGTAAGGTCCTATCACATCACATCAAACAAGCGCATGCAAAGCATTTTTGTTCCTTATTTTCTTCCCATACTTTTATAAACTTCTTGATAAGCATTTTTCTTACCCTAGGACCTTTAATTTTTTGGTCGGTCACCCTAAGACCTTTAAGTTCACATAAATATCAAGTTTTGCAAATCAACTCAACTTTTCCGCATAATTTATTACAAATTGAAAAAAGAAATCGATTCTACCATCTAATTGTGCCCGAACATCTGTACAAGTCCCATCACATCAAACAAGCCCATGAATATTTTTTAATAATTTTTTCGAATTTTTGGAGGGATGAGGAAACCCTAGAAATAGCTTCTTTTCTTGGGTACTGAGAAGATGGGACGAGATGCGAACTCGAAATGGAGAAGCAACGGGTCTAGAAAGAAAAGCAAAAGCCCCTCGCTTTCTCCATTCCCAATCAAACCGCACAGAGACTCTCTCTCTCTCTATCTCTCTCTCTCTCTCTCTGCGATTTTTGCTTGTGATCGCAATCTGGAATCTCCCCGTTTTTTTTGTTCTTTTGAATTTTTCCTTTTTCCATCTTTTAATTCTTTCCTCCTCTGCTTTTCATACCCGCGTTCAATCCAAAGTGTCACCATCTCTGTCCCAAAAAAATTTCAGATCTTGATCAAAGAATTAGCGCATCCCCAGATGCTCTTTTCTCTGGAAAAAACAATCCGCGACAACACCCTCGTCTCTCTTTTCTCTCTCTCTTTTTACCATCGTTCGGATCTTACAGTACTCCTCCCCCAAAGACTAGTGTCAAGAATGTTTAATAAGGATTTGAATCTTTCCTTTTTCTTTGTCTTTCTTCGCTCTCGATATCTTGGAACCCGCGTTATCTTTGTTTATTAGAGAGATGAAACAGGAGGGGACAGATTCGCTGGAACAGAGAGAGAGAGAGAGAGAGAGAGAGAGAGAGGGAGAGGGAGGGAAGAAGAAGACAAAGCGCAATCAAGAGCAAGCTGAGGGGAAGGGAAAGAGTGGAACTCGTGTCGAGTTTGGATTTTACTTGATCCCCTGCTTCGGGACCACAGATCTTGGCCATTAGCAAGCTACGTAATCATTATCTGCGAACTACCATTGTCGCTTCTCTGTCTCCGACGCTTCCATTCGTCCAAGTTTTCTGTGCACCCGCCTTACTTTTCCTCACCAATATTGAGTAATTTCTTTAGGGAGATGGAAATTCATCAAAGACTAAATGTGGAAACAATCTCGTGGTGAAGTTACTTGTCAACACTCAACAGGGTTTCCATGCAATCTGATTTCATTTAGCCTAGCAATTTGGTGATCCGTGAATGATAAAATCGCAATGCGGGCAGAGAAATCAGTAAGAGCGGTAATTGAATAAAGAGAAAGAACTAGCTAAGGACAAAACAAAATCCTCCAATTCTCCATTCTGTAAGATCAAACAGAAGAATTACAGTCTGTACCCCTTCCCAATGACCCGACACTTATCAACAGAAGTTGTCTCGTACACAGGAAGCTCTGCACTATACTCATCATTAATCGCTGCAAGATGATCGAGCTCGAACAGATCTGAGCTCGAACAACTGGCGCCACCATCATCATCGTCTTCTTCTTCTTCTTCTTTTCCTGCTACTTCTTTTTCGCAATGACCCTTCAACTCAAAACCCTTCTTCTGATTCTCACGATAATCTCTCAGCAACTCTCTCGCATTCTCTTCGAACCGCCTGCTCTTCTCCATCAACAGATCTTTCATATTCACGCCCCAATCTTGGTCGATTTTCCTAGGCTGAGATTTCCCAATCCTCCAAGCTGTTGGCACCGAGAGAGAGACAGAGCTGATCTGTTTTTCTCCTCCTCCTCCTCCTGCTTCTTGATGTAGGCATTTGTGGCCGCAGGGTCTGCAATCCTCGTCGACGATGACGCTCACCGGGTAGAAACGGACCGTCCTCTTGGCCCCGCTGCTGCGGAACCGCTCTCGCGTCGAGGGCGAGCGCTTGCTCAGGCACGGCCTCGAGAGCGAAGAAACAGTGGAAAACGTAGAAGCGGAAGAAGAAGCTTGCCCCGACTTCAACTTCCTCTCGAGGTTCGCCTCTGTGGGATCGGACCTCCTAGCGCTCTTCGGCGTCGCGCTGAAGATGGAGTTGATGAAGCTTACCAGCCTCCCGCCGGGCGAGACCGGCTGCGGCTTCACCTTCTTCAGGTTGGCGCAGATCCTCGACGCCGCGGACCTGAAGACGCCGCCCTGGTCTTCTTGGCCCTCTCTCCGTTCGCCAAAAGGAGCATGCCGTATCTCCTCCCTTTTGGCGGCGGCGACTCTCGTCCTCACGGGCTTGATCCTGAACGGCGCGAAGCAAGAAGACGACGAACTGGTCGTCGTTCTCGCGCCCCTGACGGACTCGGTGTCCGAGAACGAGAACCCGCCCGAGCTCGAGTCGGAGGATATGGAAGTGGAGCTAAAGTACAGCGCGTCGCTGTCGTGGTCGGGCTCGTACTTGGGCTTCCTGGGCAGCTCCTGCGAGAAAAAGCTCCTCTTCGCCTCCGCGGCGGCGTTGGCCCTGTCGCCGCCGCGCTGCTTCTCGACGGAGGAGGAGGACCGCGGGCCCTGCTTCTTGGACGGCGCCTCCCTGCAGGACCTCTGCTGCTCCGGCTCGCGCCTCGGCTCGCATCCGTCGATGGATCTGTAGATCTCGTCGAGGAGCGTGGACGAGAAGGAGGGGCTGTTGCTGCTCTTCTTCTTCTTCATCTCCCGGAGATACCTCTCCTCTTTCAGCGCCCTCTCGAATCTGTACATTTTTCAGAGAGAAAGGAAGGAGGCTGATGATGAAGAGAGGAGTGAACGGGGAAGAGGAGGAGAGAGGGGCTTTTATAAAGCGTGCATGCATGGGTCCGGTCCGGTCCTTATGTCTTTGCCTGTCGTGGACAGTTTTGGCATGTGCTGACGTGGCGCGTCGTTTTTACCTTTTATGTTAGCCCCGAAACCGCATCGTGTTTAGGAGCAATTTACGCTGTACATTTGTGAAAAATGAACCATGCCTTATGGTGCTGTGTCTCTACATTCCATGTATGATGTTATGGGAAATGACACAAACAGTCCCTAGATTTTAAATCTAATATGTAACGTGATTCTTAAAATTTTTAATTTGTTCAACGAGATCCATAAACATTAACTCGGTATGCAATGTTATCCTTAAATTATATAAAAATGTATTAGGATTTGGTGTACAATTACAAGGAAATAGAGAGTAAAAGCAAAAAAAAAAAAAAAAAAATTTCGAGGTATAATGTTTTATCTTAATTCACTCTTAAACTAGAGAGGTTTCGGTATAATTAGTACATTGCATCTATTTATTATATCTCTCAATTACAATGGTGGCTCCGCTTGATAGGCTTCAGTGATCCTTTGAAAGAGAGGAGAATGGTTCGAATCCCGGCGTGAGTAGCTAGGTGTATTAAGCGTGACGCCGTGGTGGTGGGTCCTACGCTAGCGTCACCAGAGGGTTTACGGCGCGGCTGTCAGCTGCAAGCTGATTCCTTCTGTCTCCAGGAAAAAAAAAAAGATTATATATACTTAGTACCTATTCATGGCCAAGTCCAAACTACCAATGAAATATGTGTTCAAACAATAAAAGTCTTTTCACAACCAAAAAAAAAAAAAAAAAGACCTTGAAAGTCCTCTAACAATTTGGGGGCAGTATCAAGATTAGCTTCAGACTCCGATGAGAGCGGGATCCTTGTGTCATCCTATTGGTGGAAAATATGAATTACATCTCAATAAAAATATTCAATGTTATCCTTCAATAAATTCAAGTTTAAGAACAATATTAAATATTTTCATATAGTTCGGAATTAAATTGAATATAAACAAAAAAAAATTAGGAATCCCATTAAAAAAATTAAAATTTTAAAAACGATATTGCATGCTGGAATAGATCCGATGGATCCAATCAGGTTCTTTGAACCCAGACACTTCAACTTCGTATGCTTGTCGCAATAGGCAAATAAGCAATTTTGCACATATTTTCGGGTGGCACATTGCACAACGCTAATGTCCCTCCACATTTATTTTTCCTGAGATTAAAACAAAAACGTGGGGACATCCTTTCCCAAAGAAACCAAAGAAAAAAGAAAAGAAAAGGTGGGAGCTTCGAACGCGGTGAAGTTTTTGGATTGGGCCAGATGAACTGATTTTAGTTGGAGTAATTAAATTCCTAGTGTTGGTTGGAACCAGGCTTTTATTTTTATTTTTATTTTTATTTTTATTTTTATTTTTTATGGGAGGTCCATGCATCTCATACCAAAAATAAAGGTGCGGGCGGCAAAATTGATGGCGCACCTAGAATCAAAATTGAACTTAATTACTGTTGAAGATATTTAAATACTAAATCATGCATTTATCTAACAATTTATATTTTCAGAATAGTTAGTAGCAATCTAAATATTGAGTAGGAGGTGCTAAATTCAATTTTTTCTAGATCCTTATAAAATGTCTTAGACATATTATACGGATGCCAATTCACTCATTTTTAATTGTACCAATTTTGTCATAAACATTTTGATAATATGCTAATTTAGTTTTAAACTTTTCGATTGTGCCAAAATAATCATAATTTTTTTTTTAATTTTTTTCAATTAAGTACTAAACCTTTTGACAATTTGACAATGTAATCCTTCCATCCAAAAATTTAACTAAGAGGTTTAGGATTAAATTGGCAATTAAAAAGTTTAAGACTAAATCGACAAATCATCAAAAGGTTTAGAATTAAAATTGTACAATTGAAAGGCTTGGGTTGAATTAGCCTCTGTACAATAGATTTAGGAATTTTGGAACTATTATCTTTATATTCCCATATTTAATCTTAAGCCAAAGTCGAGCATACGCATAAGGGCGAGTACTGTTATATTTCAATATTAAACCGCGCCTTTCATCTTCCTTTTTCGAATGGATGGTAGCGATCTCATGGGATTTTACGATCACTGTCCACAAAAAGAATAAAAAGACTAGAAATAAAAGTCGTTCCAAATAGATTAGCTTGATCGATAAATTTCGGCGGTCACTATTTTAGAATATTGGGCATTACACATTACTTTTGAATAGATGAGTGCATCTACTACACCATAAACTTCTCTTAGGACCATCCAACCACATCGCTATTCATAAGGGTCTATTAAAGCGATTCATGCCAACGGGTCTCTCAATCTCTCGACAGTGGTTTGGCAAGTGTACAACAAATGTATAGACACCGAAAAATGACCAAGGTATTTCACATCATCCGCATATAAATTTATAACGGAAATCGTATCTTTCTCGAAATAAATTTTCTTTTCGGTAAGTAAATTTTGGAACAAATCACCGAAATTGTTTCAAGAATATAACTTGGAACCGTTCTTTGGCAGCCTCTCTCAGTGAATTTGGAGGAGTCGGACCGAGCGATGAAGAACTTGCAGGCACGGCATTTGGTCTCTACGTCGAAACACATTGAATTATTTCCTTTGTTTGGACCTGAGACTCTCATAAAGTAATGCGTACGTATACACCCGAGGAGAGCTCTAATTTTGCGGCATTTAATGTTTAAACATAGATGCAATGAATGATCCAAATCTCATACAATTTTGATGCAATGAATGATCCAAATCTCATACTATTTTAAGTTTAAAAAGCTGAATAAAGTACATATAATCGGTGTTAGGATAATAACCCAAAAATTATTAAATCTATTGCGTCTAGTGTCAATTCAATTACCTTTTAATATAATCAATTTCATAAGACACCTTGTGACGATTTGTTGATGTTATAGCCAATTTTGGCTAGAAATCACTGATGTGAATGCCTATTGTCCTAAGTGGCATGGGCAATGTTAATGTTTACAATTTTGTTATTTTTTAAGTAATTTTTCTGAAAATTGTCTTTTTCCTTCCTTATTATTATTATTATTATTTTTTTTTTTAATTTTCCTCAATCAGTGTGTGGCCTTGGTAGCGACTGACAGAGGTAGCCGACCATAGGCAAGGCCTAGAATATCCTTGCCAGGCTGAGATCTATTGAAGGTGTCACTATCCTCACTGACCATAGTGAGGCCTTACAGCCCCTCAACCACTATCGTTGAGGATTGCCGACCTCACCTAAAATATAGAATGAAAAAAAAAATCATAAATAGTATTAAGAAATTTTAAAAATGATCTATGTTAACCTAGTCGTATCACGTAAGGCTTCCATGTTAGTAATTTCCTGTCAAAATTGGCTGGATTTATTACATTGATAAATTGTCAAAAGATAGACAACTAAATTGACAAAATTTAAAATTAAGATTGAATAGGTCTATGACTTTCTTAGTTTACCGATTTGTGTACGAGAATTTGACATGAAAAGTCGAGCAAAATCACTTTCTCATGGAATACTTGAATAATTTATTATAATGGGAACGAACTATCAATATAAATACTTGTGCTAAGAATCGTTAGAAAGAGAAAGATATTTTCGAGCATTATAATTCTCTTAGGGAAGAGCAGTTGTAACTTTATAGGTCAAAATACAAATTTTGTTGCTGAAACATATGAAAGATAGATAGCATTACAAACTTAGGCAGGCTCTTCTACTAGAAGTGAAATGAATTAGGATCCCAAAACACAGATCTCTCGGTTCCCAAAAATAAAACTATCGAACCATTTCTTTTAACTCTTTTCCAAATTCGATTTTTCCTGGAGGCATGGACACAATATTTGTAAAACATGATTCGAAATAATATAAAATTCTGACAAATATATTGCATTGTTATTGGTTTCACTCACTGTGCATAGTACCATAGGTTGAATTCGAGCGGGACACCACGCGATATCTTTGATACTGCTTTTGGCTTTTATCGGACGGTGGATTTTTATGATTTTACTCATGTTTTTTTTCTTTTCACCAACCGCCATTAATGCTTATACTTCTCTCTTGTGATGTGGAATGTCCTGGCATGTTTCTGCCTGCTACATACGGTGTCCTTGTCGAAGAATCACATGATGCTTCCCATCGTTACATCCGTGTTAGGACACTGCTAGCTCATGAGTCATCATCTTCGTGCATGCATCACCCCGGCTCTCTTGACGGTGAAGCAGCAAAAGCGTCCAGATGGAAATCTCATTTATTTGGTCACTTAAATGCTCATGAGGAGCCGTGGCAAGGAGACGAAGAGGAAGAAGAGGAGAATCATGATGAGAATTCTGGGCATTTTCCGGACTATACTACTCTAGATAAGTGAAGCATTTAAAATGACCAGTTTCATAATTCAAATGAGGTTACTACTCACTCATAATCATTCGTTTTGGAAGAAGAAGAAGAAGAGGACAATCATGAAAAGAATCCTGGGCATTCTAGAGTATATTATTCTAGATTAGTGAATCATTCAAAATGATCAATTTCATAATTCAAATGGGATTATTACTCACTTGCAATAATTCGTTTTGAAATGTTAACTTCGATTTGATATGTTAAAGATATGAAAATCTTTAGGGCGTTTTGGATCCAAGTTTAAACATACTTGAATTTCATGCACAATGACCCTTTAGTGATGGTGCACCTATGTATAACAGGCAGTCCATCGACTAACTCTTATATGGCTCTATTTATATTACGAAAGATGTGACATTTTTGGAAAATATTTTTCGAGAAGTTATTTTAGGAAAATAATAATATTTTCCATTGTTTGGTTAAGACTCGAAAAAGAACTACAAAATATTTTTTGTCATTTAGTAAGGAAAACCTCATTTGATATTTCTAAATAAACATACATTATTTGGGCATTACTGACTTGCGTATGGATAATTAAAATCCTTGACACAGGCACGAAATCGAGTCCAAGAACTTCCATGCCTAGATCCTTGGCACCGCAGCCTGGGTTTACAGAGATGGGGCCCAAGTCTTCGGCATCCGGGGACTAGAAAAATCGTTTATGTTAACTCATTTTCCCAAGTAATCTAGACACCCTGTAATACAAATGGAGGCTAACTAGAAAAAATTGAGGAGCTAGATCCGCCATAAATCAGGGCGAATCACGGCCGTCAATGATAACAAGTCTCTGCGGTCTCGCCACGACTTAAGGGTCTTGATTAGGTTCGGTTCGTAGACTCGGATCCATGCGAGGATTTGCCCAAGAAACCGCGAGCCTCTCTCGCCTATCGGATCCATGCATCGGTGTCTTTAGTGGGGTTCCCTTCCAGGTAGGACCACCCTACAAACCAGCACGTGATCCATTAATTGCTGTAGTCCTCCACACCGGAAGCCTCTGGCACGTGCGGCTACTGAAGGCGGGTTGTCCCGAACGCAATGCCAGGATAGATGTATAAGCACGAGACGAGGCACGTACCCGATGCAATCCGACCCGTGCACGGGATCTATTCGGTGGGGGGAGATCGTGCGTGACGTGGTCCATCGGTCCCTTCACCTCCCTTGCCACGATGCCCATGCAATATGCTTTTGATAGATAGACTATGGAGTTCACTTGGAGAACCATCCTTTGCCAAGGAACGTAACAAAGAAGGCACGCACAATAAACACTTCGATATAACACAGTGGGGATTTATTCGTTTGCGGTCCCGCGGCTAGTAGGTTTTCAGGAAACGACTTCGCGGGAAATTACAGAAACCCGCGAGGACAATTTACCCTTTCTCATTGCAAGAAAGCATGTCGTATGCCTAAGATGAGAGTGGTAATTCCCCTCGAGAATTAAGGATAAAAAAAAGAAAAAGAAAAAGATGGAATGGGAATATTTTGAAAGAGACATGGAGGGAGTGCCCATTGGGATCCCAAAGCAAAAGGGTCGGCGAGGAGGTAATGTCTTGAAGCAAGAAAAGCATGGAGCTCTCTTCCCAAGAAAAGCAGCAGCAGCAACAACAGCAATTGAGTAGATAGAAGAAGAAACAAAGAATGACAAAGCACCATCTTCCCAGGGCTTATAGAATTATTGTCCCTTTTTCCGAGGACTAGCAAGCACCAGCAATCCCTGACAAAGGGAGCAGTCTCCTGTTTCTTTGAAGCCACGTGCACTTCTTGGACTAGGATTTAGGCCCAGGTTGGCTGCTTTCTTGGAGTTGGGGTCAACAGCATCACGTGCACTGCATGCTCCCTCTTCTCCTTGCTTCCCTTAATGCTCTTTCCTGAATTTAATTCTTATATACCATCGCACTTGGCCTCTTTGGAGACAGCCGATAAAAGTGGCGCGACACTGGGACATTGTATTTAGCCATGTAACATACATAAGATGGCACTGTGACTCACTAACTCCGTCCATCCAATTGTAGTGTATCAGAAAACAGAAGTCTCGGTTTAATACAAATGCGCTACACACTGTAGGGGAGTAAATAAGAGATTTTATTACTTCTGCTAGCAAAATGACCGACTCTGGACATCTCCCAGACAAGAATTCCCCTCACGGATTGCTGTTTGGTACAGTGTTTCCATTACCATTACAATACCGGACAGCCATCTTCCGATCATTTGTATTGGAGAGACTTGTTAGGAGTTCAATCTTTGGACATCGACCAACTGGTAAAGATCCCCTCGCCGTTGCTTCTCCAATGGGAGATTAGTCCTGTGCATTTCAATCAGCAAAATCATTTGACAGTCCCTTCTTCCTTCTATAAATGGAGAATGTCAAGAACTAGCAATACAAAAATAAGGCTACAAAGAAGATCACCTTCTTATCTCCATCTCAGAATAATCGATTTCCGCAATGATGATGGCCTCCTCATGCTCTGTTGTCGCCAAAACTTGCCCAAACTATTGCAAGAAAACTTCCCAGTCAGCTTTTTGTGGCTTCTTTTGATGGTTCATAGCTAAAACCCCTTTCTTGAACCTACTGAGAAGAATACACTTACTGGTCCAATCAAAGTGGAGTGCCCCCAAGCCACATAACCAGCTCCAGCATCCCGAGCAGGTGAACAAGTTGCAACATACAACTGTCAATCATTGATATAGCTGGTTAACTAAAAAACATTCCTTGGAAATCCCTAAATTCAATAGAGAAACATACTGACGTTCAGACATAGGAGTTCTGAGAAACATGTTACTCACTGAAAATCAGCGTATTAGTCAAACAAGAAGCAGATTACAAGTTGCCAAAGACATGAAAAAGACAGCATCACTTTGAGAATTCACAACCTTAATGAAATCTCCTAATAAAGGACTAAGCATTTTTAGTTGAGACAAAAGTATGATTTGAGTCAAAATTGAGAAAGAGACAAGGAATCGTGAGTATTCTAATTTAGAGCATCCCAAATCATGATACGACTGCATATCGAATTTTCCCCATCATATTGACAATGATGCTCTGAATATTTTGTTGATATCTTTCGTAGACACAGAAAGGGAAGAACTTGTGATACCATGGCAAGAGAATTCTTTCCAGATGAAATTGAGCAAAATTTATCATTTAAAAAAAACAAAAAGGGGAGGGGGGACAGACATGACACGGACAAAAGCAAGACACCAAAAGATGCCTACCACTATACTGAGAATTTTACAAATCACACCTATCAACTCTACCAATTGAATCCAGGACTAGTATGGGGCATTTTATGCTGTTTAAATGAAACAAGCAAATCTTTCAGACAAAACAAAAAGAAATCAGGTTAAAAGAGCTCCCCCACTCTTGCAATAGATCACGTTGCCAAGGTCTAGGGGAATGCAATGACCTTGATTTGAAATATAAAAGAGCATTACGACATTATTGTATTGCTTGTCATTAGCAAGAGAAGATCACTCCAATCCAGGAATCACTCCCACTAAGTTGATCCGATGCATCAACAGAGGGCAAATTGTCACTTATGAGCAATAGAGCTTTTATTGCAAGAATTAGTAATATACGTAACCATTCCATCAAGCTCATTGCCAAGAAACCTCAGATCAAGTCCCATTAGCATACCTGATTATCTACAGCCCTGCACATGATTGAAAGAAGAAGAAGAAAATCAGTAGAATGATCACTGCCAAATCGGAAAAATTGGGTGCTAGCATTGGGTTGAGATTAGGATTGAGAAATATGACACGGACCACACTGTCAAATGTGAAATCACACGCAATAAGGTAACCGTAAAATTACAACAGTGAAAGCATTCAATGATGCGTTAGAAGTCTTGTCAGTGTGCCACCTTTTCTGTCACCGAAACTAAGTATCATTGAAAGATCAAGGCCAATGAATAGAACATGGTCGATAGAGGATGCAAAACTAAAAATTGGCATCATCTCAAGACTGATGTAAAACAAAACGTTGAGCATGTGACATTTCTTCAATGTCCCACACAAATTTTCATGCTATTCAGGGTAACACACCAATAAAAACATTAAAAAGAAGAAGAAATTCATAAAAATGGCACAATAACAACAACTTCAGAAAGCAGAATACAGTGAAAAAGAGGTGTGAGAGGGAAATGTATAACTACCTAGCTCTCTGGAGTAGCTCCCAATGCAATGGTCCAGTGGTCATATTAAAGGCCCCAGGATAGCATAGCAAATGAGCACCTGATGAAAACAAGTAACAGCGTAATTTTAGTGTATGGAAAGTTCAAATCACTTCTGTATCGTATCTACATGATATTAGAAGGAAGGACAATTCCTGAATGTGCTACAAACTAGAATACCCACACTACAATGATACACACACACACACACACACAACAACTTAGATCCATTTATGCAGAACAAAACTTCAGGAACTCAGTATCATATAACTTAATTACCAATGCATCAGTGCAAATATATTTAGTACAATGATATTGTCGATAAAAGCCCAATAAACAGCACCCACATCAAGCCTCATTAATCTTGGGAAGGAACTTAACACAATTTAATAGTGGAGGAGGCAAAAACTAGCTAAGTAGGACTCTATATTGCAAAGAGATATCTTCCATACAAAAAGCAATAGAGGACATATTGCAATGTTCTAAAAGCATTTATACAGCCAAGCCTCCTTTGTGTGTAAGACTTAGTTTGCCGATGTTCAACTTAAAAAGCAATGGAAGGGATAACAATGAAAATAAATCAAAGGAAAACAATCCAAAGGTCCACCACTTAAGACATATCTGTTTACTGCCAAAAATCTTCTCACTTTCAAACTGCAAAGGCCGGACAGGTGGCAGCCCCAGGCACCAGAATGCAGTCAACATTGTAGGTAATGCAAGATAGACAAAGAGGAAACAAAACCTACCTCTTGCAGCATAAATCATTGCCAATTCCTGAAACCGAATATCATAACAGATGCCTATACCAATACGTCCAACATCTGCATTTAGCAAAAAAGGAAAAAGAAAGAAAGAAAACGACTCAAACGACAGATAGAGCTATAAAAGCTATAAAAGCTATAAAAAATAGATCTGTGTGAACAATTAGGCCTACTTAGGAAAGAAAAACAAGAAAGAGTTCATTTCCATATTCAGGCAAGCAAATTCAGCGAAGATAATCCAATTTGTTAATACACTCATTACCGATCTTCAGAGTCAAGTTCCAAAATTCAGCATTTACATTATATATAGTGTTGATGAAGGCACGATAACACTATGTCGGCATTTGTAATGAAAAATCTCACGTGATGTGTAGTATTATTAAATCAGTAAATCACGCAAAATGATTCCCCTAGTATTTTGGGGAAAATATAACCCTTCACTAATCACAAGAGAGTTCATGAAATGCCGCACATTGAGGATACTCGTAATGCAAACATAAATTTACATAAAGTGAATAACTTGCAAAATGACCTTGCATCTGAAAAACTTCAAGTTTAACAGTTATTCTCATATACTGATTTACACGATCAAACGTTGAAGAACTTCCACAATTTCAGTAATATAAGTCAATACACACTAACCCCAATGAGTACAAACATGACATGTAGAATTTCATGACAGAACTCACAAGCAAAGGAACATTTTATCATATTAAATTTCAAGACATGCTTTACCTGTGTCCACTATTGTTGGACTTTCTCCTGCCGTGAGAGTCTTTGACTCCATAAATGTGATCTTCCCAGGTATATCAATATCAAAAAGATGTATCTGCATCCATAAGCATGTCCACAATTTTGATTCAAGAGCTAGTGGCAAGCTGTGGTAAAACTAAAATGAAAACGAAAACAAAAAGAGAAAAGGAACTAGCAGCAATGAGACGGTTTTGCACAACATATACAAGATTCGGCAGAATTTGATCATAAGACATCAAAACAGCACAGTCCGGTCAACTCCCAAAATGACAAAAAACGACTTCATAATTCGATTATTTGTGTAACCCTTCAACTATTCTACCTAAATGGCATCAATTTTGCATGATGTATTCATGCAAACAAGGGTCCACAGTCCTGATTTAATATAGTGTACATTCATGCAATTGAATGTTTTATATTTCCACAAAGTACAGCCATACAAATACTTTAGGACCAATTAAGCTGGTGACTACCTTTCGGATGGATCATATCCAACTTCCTCCTAGACCAGAAGGCTCAGGCAACTAAATTTTCCATACATAGTCACGTAAGGAAAGAAAAGTTACCTTGCGGTGCTTGGCCTTCAGCACTCCATCGGAACCAAAAACACAACAAGCGTTATACAACCGATCACCACATCTTTCTGGGATCGAACCACCCACTATGGTAACCTTCAGGGCCTTAGCAGCTTCGGATAACATAGCAGTCGAAGGAGATGAACCTCCATCAATGTCCTCAGCATAAACAGGGAAGCTATCATTCGAATAGGGACTGTTCCATATTTCCTGGTACAGAGCGCACACAATCATGAGGCAAGCTGCATAATTTTTCCCTCCCTTTTTAGAAGGTCACGGACCGCAAACTATGGTTTATTTTACCAGAAGGCAAAGCTTGCAGCATAAAAACATAGCAATTACACAAGCATCAACAAGAACTTAGCCACAGAAAGCCACCCAATGGCCAATACAGATGAAACAAACAAGTGCGCGCTCAAGCTGCTCTTATCCATTCTTTCTTCTAGCGTAAGCCTTCCCAAAGGGCATTTGATAAGGTACATAAAGTCCTCGTAAGCCATAAATTTACCATTTTTGCAATCAAGAACCACATCCAAACTTTCCGCAGCTACATGAACATGCCCAACGACCAATTTCATCCAAAACACGCTACATCTACCTAAACATCTACCAAGTCCACCTAATGCAGAGAGACTCACGGGCAAGACAACAAGCTGCGCGCCCTTGTCCACGGCCTCGTGAATCGCCTTGCGCGCATGGGCGATGTTCCGCTCCTTATCCGCCGTCACCGAGAGTTGGCACAGCCCGATCTTGAACTGAAACCACCGACCCAAAAAGACGTTAAATCTCGAGGCGGCCGCAACATCAACGATCGAAGCCGAGGGGGTTCGAGCTCATGCCTTGGTGAGAGGAGGAGTGGGCACAGGGAGCGCGGGCGGAGCCCTAGCTTGCTCGGGCTTGAAGGAAGCGGCCATCGCGGCGGTGGCGGTGGTGAAGCCGGAGGTCCCGATTCGGAGCCCGAGGCGGCGGTTCGCGGCGCGATCAGGGCGGTCGGCTCCGGCTCCGGCGCCGGCGAGGAAGCTGGAACGGGAGAGAGGCCTCGGGAGGAGAGAGGAGCGAGAGAGGCAGACTTTGGAGCTGAGGAGTGACGAGAGCGACGCTGTCGATTTCATTTCGCTTCTGCTCCTCCTCTTTGTACTCTCGCTTCCTGGTCCACTGATTGCTGGAGGAAGAAGACGGCTTCCGGTAACGGCGTCGTTTCTTCCCCAACTGAGTTTTCCATCCTAGAAAGTGAAATTCAAATATTTTAGTATTTTTTGGTTTACTACATATACATATGTATGTGTGTATATATATATATATATGCCAGGATTAAAATTTCTTATACAGAAAAAAGAATGAAAAGGCTACGAAGGAGTTATTTTTCAGATATGCCATATTTTCCAATTTAATTGAATTTATTGATTAAGTTCGAAATTTACTTCCTGAGATAGATTACATTAAATTATAAATAGTATCTAGCCACAACATATATTTGTTTGCTTGATGTTACCATTTTACTTTAATGAGATAAGATATTTATCTTTAATTTTCACTATGATCAATTTTATGATAATATCTAAATGAAGCGAATTTTTTTATGAAATAAAATCTATTGACCTGACAAAACACATCATGTTTCAAGTAAAAAAAAAAAATATTCAAATTACTTATGTAATTTCGACATATACAACCATATTACTTTTTATCCCCTTAATGTTTTCCAAATAACATATACATTATTCTCATGATGAGATATGCTTTCATTTTTATTTTTGAATATCTTAAGTACTTTTCAAAGCAACCTACATAACTTGAAAATGAATTTCAAGATATTTTAACTTTTATCTACTTTCCAAACACAAAATAAACAAGACATAACGATTGGGAAAAGACAAATCCAAAAGATAAATCTAAATTTGAAATAATCAGACTAGAAAAGAAGGAAATAAAACTACATTTATGTCGTCTTCTTCTTCTTTTTTGTCACAAACTAGATTTATATAAACAAGCTATTTTAAAAATATGGGGCCCATCTAGTTCTTTTCCATTTTCATAATTTATGGGAAGCTTTATGACAAAATGGACTTACATAGCCAATGACCGAACAATAACTAAAATGACCCAATTCCAATATCAAGAGTAACTAATCCAAGGTTGACATGAATTGATACGATTACAATAACATTAATTTTATAATGTAATTTAAAAAATTATTTTTGGATAACACGATTTGATGCGATTACACATAAACACAAATTACTAATGGAACATTGCACATCAATTTTGAACACCTAGAAGAATCCACAGAATTATACATTTATTTGCGCTTCATAATTAATAATTTATAACGTTGAAAAACAAAAAAGAGGGAGCAAATTCTGAGAAATATCCAAAGACTCGCAGCCGTGGGACTCAAACTTTCGGACCAAAATGAAAAAAGAAAAAAGAAAAAAGAAAAAAAGAAAAGAAAAACCGCTTTTGTCGCAACGGTCGTTAACCACCTCTTTCCCGCCCTTTTTCCATTCCACTCGCACCTCTTGGAAGAAAAAAAACTCCTAGGCACTCGCCAATCTTCGATCACTCCATTTGAAATATAAACACGGAACGAAGCGTACTCTTTTCGTAGCGATCCTCTCAAGCACCCGCAAAACGGTGCTTGAGAAAAAAGACTTCTCGCCATTCGCGCGATCCGAGCATCTCCGGGGGGGCGATCAGTCATGCATGGCGGATCCAAAGGCGGCAGCGCCCGGCAGTGAGTCCGACGATGACCTGTTCGGCGACGACTATCTCAAGTATCTCCTCCCGAACCCCGACCCTGGTCTTGAGGAAGATATGCCGCCGCTGGATCTGCAACTTGCCTCGAAGTCTGATGAGAACACCCCTCTGCCCGTCGACGAGATTGGGGACCCGGACCCGTTTGACGATCCCGCCGTCTGGCACCTGTTCAACAGAGGGCATGGTGACGAGAATAATGGGGCCGGGTCGTCCCATGCGGATCCCTCGGGGACGAGCAGTGGCGGCGTGGAGGATTGCTACTATCCGCCACCAGAGGATTGGAACTATTCCGTGCCGAGAGTTCTCCCGAATTGGCCAGCGCCACCGCTTCCATACAATTGCAGTTGCTGTCACGTGCTTAGAGAGATCATTCATACTCACGGTGCGTTCGATTGTCCTTTCAATAGGGTAGAAACTTTTGTTGATGAACTAGTCTGCGTGATGAGTTCAGGCACCGTCGAACACTATCGACAAGTTCGAAGATTGATCACGTGCCGATGATGTTTGCTATTTGCTAATACTTTCTGTAGTGACACTTCCAGTGTGTTTTGTTAGAATGTTGTGTTATTTGCTAATTACAATTGTTGTGACACTTTCTAACATACACTCTTTGAAAATTATCAGTGGAAACCAATCATACCACAAAACTTGAACTCCATGGAAGAGTCGGTATGGTCAGCCATGCGATTCTGGACACTCAGCACAATCCGGGTGCCATACCATCCAACGGCGAGCATCGGTATCAAATGTTTGAGTAAGAACTTCAATCGATCTTTTCCTTTAAAAAATTAGATGACATTCCTTTTTTTGGGAAATTGGGGTTCTAAATATGTATCGTGCAGCAATATAGTCCTGTCTTTCTTGCTTCCATTTCAGTTTTTGCAAGAAAAGCATACAGAATGTGAAGGATTTTCTGCAGCAATACTGTGAGGGAAGGAGGCTGGCTGGCTACATCATGTACCAGGACCCGCTCGCCATGTTCTATGAAGCTGTGTGCGTCGGAATAGATTTCAATGGCAATGTAAATGCCGATTATTTTCAACTACCTCTGCCTCCGACTGTTTCAGGTGATGCATAGCCATTCGCACTTCTCCAAGTCACAACATTATAAGCCTCACATATAGAATCAGATTCGAGTTCCCGTCGATCTTTTGAATAGCTTGAAGCGGTAGAATGCTTTTTGTTTATTGTTTTGTATTTTCGTTGCTTGAAGCAGAGAATCCCGGGCAAACGGACGACAAGCCAAAACCTAAGAAACGACAGGCGAAGTCTCCTAAAACTGGGCTTGCAGCACAGGTTACTGCTTTTCTAGAATTATTAACTCTGTATGTGTGTCCTGTACAGCCTTTTATGCTACGATAAATAATCATATTTTCTTATCTCTTATGACTGTTATAAATGGAAGCGATATCCGGAGTTCTGTTTTTCACCAAATTATCATCGCAAACAGTTTCTGCGTGGATTCTGTTGAAATATAGATTACTCCGTCAATCTTTATCCTCTAGGACCTGGCCTTTAGAATAACGATCTTGTTCAACCGATGTCACTTGTATTGCACTCATCTTTTTCTTCCATTATTCTGAAACGGCTGTATTTATGTGCTGAGATTAGTGCAGAGGGAGAGAGCGGGAAAGATGACCCTGGCAGATGTCGGAGGTTACTTCCATCTTCCGATCGAAAAGGCTTCTGAAAGATTGCATTTGTGTCCTACCGTTGTCAAGAAAATTTGCCGAAAAGGTGGAGTGGGGCGGTGGCCTTATAGAAAGGTTACACTCCCTTCCGTTTCTCTCAGTTCTCGAATTGAAATTTGCCCTTCCAAAATTTTCCACTTCAGCCAAATCTTGGTTTTCTGCAGGTTCAATGTATTGAGAGAAAGATCTTGGAATTAAGGGAGCAGCTAAAGAGAGAAGATGAACCAAAAAGGAGTCGCACCCAAGCAGAGATCGACGAATGGCAACGAAATTTGGACAAGATCCGCTATGGAGTTGCTAGAACGGACTAGTATGGCGTTTACTAAGTTGGATACATTTATATGCTGCAGAGACTTTGAGACCTTGATGAGTCTTATACTTTCGTCTTTCGGCACATTTTGGTTTGTGTACAGCGGTGCTGTGAGCGAAGCGAGGACAAAGACGGATACTCTTTCTTGCAAGATACACTTAAATCTGTGATCAGAATTTCTTGTTAAGCCTCGAAAGAGAATATAATATTTTTGTGTGAAATTCTGTACGGTCTCTATATGGCTGTTTAGTGCAGGGAACAAATTGGTCAGTCTATTATTGTAATTTGTAACCTAACTCAGACGGCTCGCTTGTCATTATTCTAATTAATTAAGTACACGACACTGGTTACCATATGGCATTTGAAGGGTCTCCAAGCTGTTGAGAGAATGTGATCTGGACGTGAAGTCCTAAACACAGATCTTGGAGTTTTTTGTACATCGTCGTAAACTGCTCTAGGACAGACGGTGAAACCTATCCTAGGATATAAACCGCATGAATAGTGTTTCCATGGAGAGGTACTGGCGTGTTTTCGGAAGGAGAGACGACATGGGCAGTGCTCAGACAACGGTGTTGTGCGTGAAACGGGTGAAGCAGGAGGTGTCAGAGGACTGGGACGAGAGCGTGCCGCTGCCTGGAGACATCATTGAAGGGTTTGCAGAGGATGACATGGATGAGTTTGTGCCGACCAAGGCCCGGCCGGAGTTCAACTTGCAGCTCGGCAAAGATCAGCCAGCAGGCTGAGACTTTGTGGGTGAAGGTGAGGGGGGCGACTGTGTGATTAAGCTCCAGACGCGCATAGTGCCTCTTAAGGGCTCGATGCTCCAGAGGATGTTCACGATCCAAGCTGGCTACGGATGATAGACATGTGGTGGTTTTATACTAGGGGATTTAAACCTGGAAGAACGTACTGAGTTGCAAGGTAACTTTTGCCTTTTTTTCCCCTAAATCTACGATCACTTCATGTTAAGGGTTTAGACATTACCAAAGACGTGGGGCATGCCAACTGCCGAGTAATCTCGTGTGATTGATTTGATTGTTGTTCAAACGATTGAAATTCGACGCATCATTAACTGAACATGTTTTGGACAGAAGTCTTAGTATTTCTAGTTAAAGTTGATTGATTTTAACTGTTCAAAATTTCCACTCGAGACGATTAAACATAGGCCTTCAGACTAGAACTTCACGATAGTAGATCACGGATTGCGTTCTCTGGGCAAGAGGTCCTGGAGACAAAACCAGGAAATTGAAAGTCCATCCCAATGTGCTGCAAACATTCATCCACAATTATCCTGCTAGGATATGATGGCTGGTAGATATATATGCTACCTCTTGAACATTCATTTGGACGAGCATGTGTGCATATCATGCAAAGGGATAAGATGAGGACTTTCCATCTGACGATGCAGAAATGAGCAGGCGGGTGGTGAACGTGGACACAGCAGGATTCAAGAAGAAAGGAATGAGATATGACTGGAAGGCGAAAGTTGGGACCTACTTGCCCGATCAACGGTCTCCGGCTGCCAGGTGAGCACACCGTCGAGGCCACTACAACCCGGTCCATGGCCTGGTTCTGTGCGTCGGTTTCCTCAGGAATTCCTCGTCTTTGTCAACATCCAAACTGAACAGATCGTGACGTCGGTAAATTCTCTCTTCCATTGGGATTCTTTGCCAAGCTCTTGAGATCTGTCTATGGCTTCTAATTCTTGGCACGGTGAGTGACTACTTCCCGTCTTTTTTTTTCTTTTTTTCCTAAGGGCAAGAACATCCCCACAGGAAAAGAAATTAGTTTGGGGAAGCAACATAGCCAGACGATGACTGTCCAAATGGTTCATGGGATAAGATTATGGTTTTTACCGGGAATTGCGGAGGTTTCAGTAGAACTAGTCCCCGAACCGGGAGAAACACGGTTCGGAATGTTGTGCGGAAGAACACCCTAACTAGATGAGAAAGAAAACAAGAATAATCAAGAACACGGAGATTTACGTGGTTCGGCGAAAAAATCCGCCTATGTCCATGGGAGAGAGAGAGACGATTTCTTATTTGAGCGTATGTCAAGAGTACAAGGTACAATGCTGAAATAAATAGATCTTTAGATCCCCACTTTCCTAAACCTAGTAGGAAAGGAATTCCACTATAAAGATATCATCAAATTTGAAACCCAAATCTAGGAAATATATTAGGAAACAAATAGCCTGCAATCTTGAAGCCTTCCTAGATTTCTCAATTGAATTTTGTGGAATTCAAGACAACATCAGCAAATCTCCACCTTTGGCTTGAATAAACCACAAGCCTCCACTTGAACCAAGAAAACGAATATATATCTCCCTCCACCGTACCTTCGCAAAGGTACGCCCGCACCTGGATTGGTGCGGCCTCCATCAACTTCAATGATGAGTGAGAGAAATCAAGTCCCTGTAGGACTTGAACTTCTCTGTAGTAACCGTCTTCGTGAGCATATCTGCGGGATTATCTTTAGTATGGATTTTCTTCAAAGCAATGCTACCATTCTCCACAAATTCTCGAATTTTGTGGTACCGAACTTCAATGTGTTTCGTTCTAGAATGGAACACTTGATTATTCGCGAGACATATTGCGCTTTGACTATCGCAATATAATGTAGCACTTTCTTGCTTTATACCAAACTCTGTGACCAAACCAGTCAGCCATATTCCCTCCTTCGTAGCCTCACTGCCATATACTCAGCTTCGGTTGTAGACAATGCTACTGTAGGTTGAAGCATTGCCTTCCACGAAATAGCTCCACCGCCAAGAGTAAAGACATATCCCGTGATGGACCTTCGCTTGTCCAAATCACCAGCGAAGTCTGAATCAACATAACCTGCTAAATCGATCAATCTTCTTTTGGAACTGAACATTAAATCCATTCCGGCAGTTCTAGCCAAATAACGAAAGATCCACTTAACAGCTTCCCAATGCTCCTTACTCGGATTGCTCATGTATCGACTGACGAGACTCACTGCATGAGCCAAATCCAGTCTGCTACAAACCATAGCATACATGAGGCTCCCTACTGCGTTGGCATAGGGTACTTGAGACATCTTTACAACTTCCTCATGTGAAACAGGGCATTGTTTCTCAGATAATTTGAAGTGATTTGCTAAGGGTGTACTAACCGGTTTAGCTTTACTCATGTTGAACCGCTCCAAGACCTTCTCAACATACTTCTTTTGATTCACCCAAAGCTTACTTGCATGTCTATCTCGAAAGATTTCCATGCCAAGGATCCTCTTTGCAGCACCAAGATCCTTCATATCAAACTCACTGCTTAATTGAGACTTTAGGGAATTAATGTCTCTCATTTTTCTTGCAGCAATCAACATGTCATCAACATAGAGCATCAACAGAATAAGCGACTTATCATCCAAAACCTTGTAGTAGACACAAGAATCATGCACACTCCTCATGTAGCCAATACAAAGCATGAAAGAATCAAACATTTTATTCCAATGCCTCGGAGATTGCTTCAAACCGTAAAGTGATCTCTTGAGCAAACAAACATGATCCTCTTTCCCTTCCACCTTGAAGCCTTCGGCTGCTCCATATAAATTTTCTCCTCCAAGTCTCCATGAAGGAATGCCGTCTTCACATCTAGCTGCTCAAGCTCCAAGTCATACATGGCTACCATAGCTAGTAAAACACGAATTGATGTGTGTTTTACAACAGGTGAAAATATCTCGTCGTAATCAATCCCCTCCTTTTGTGCATAGCCCTTAGCAACAAGTCGGGCCTTGTATCTCTCTTGCTCTTTCTCCGTTGCCGCTTCCTTTCTTCGAAGAACCCATTTGCAACCAATGACATTCCGATCATTGGGCTTCTTCACAAGTTCCCATGTCTCATTCTTTTGTAACGACTCCATCTCCTCCATCATTGTGGTCATCCACTTTTCTTTGTGATCACTTTTCAAAGCTTCATGGTAGGAGCCTGGATCGCCAGAGCCTACGGTAAGAGCATAAGCAACCATATCCTCAAAACCATACCTCTCTGGTGCTTTAGGAGTGCGCCTTCCTCGACCCGTCGCAATGGTACAAGGAACTTCTACCGTTTCTTTGACTTCTGGAGCCTCATCGGATGACTCACCATTCTCTGCAGATTCTCTGGTTTCAAGCTCCACCTTAATGATAGATTTATCACTCTCCTCTCCAGCAGCTGCGCGTGGCACGCAACTTGACTTCAACATTGCAGATTCATCGAATATAACATCCCTGCTCATTAGAACTTTCTTCTCACTTGGATCCCATAATTTGTAGCCTTTCACTCCTTTCTCGTAACCGAGAAATATGCATTGTTTTGATTTTGGATCCAACTTCGAGCGCTTCGAGCTCTGCACATGTACAAAAGTAGGACAACCGAATATTCTTAAATTAGAATAATTGACAATTTTACTAGTCCATACCTCTTCGGGAATTTTGCATTTAATTGCAGTTGACGGAGACCAATTCACAAGATAACATGCCATGCAGACAGCTTCTGCCCAAAACTCCTTGCTTAGTCCCGCATGTAGCCTCATGCTTCGAGCTCTCTCTAATAATTTCCAGTTCATCCTTTCCGCTATGCCATTCTGTTGGGGCGTATCCGGAACTGTGAAGTGACGTTTAATCCCTTCATTCTTGCAAAGCTCCATGAATGGTGTCGCTTTGTACTCTCCTCCATTGTCCGATCTCAAGCACTTAACCTTCTTCCCCGTTGAAGTCTCAACTTCAGCTTTCCATTCTTTGAACTTTTCAAAGACTTCACTTTTGTGTCGCATGAAGTAGACCCAAACTTTGCGAGAGAAATCGTCAATGAATGTCACGAAGTATTCCTTCCCTCCTTTTGACTTTACCGGTGAAGGACCCCATACATCTGTGTGTACATACTTGAGCACGCCCTTGCTTGTATGAGTTGCAGCATTGAACTGTACTCTGCATTGTTTTCCAAACACACAAAATTTGCAAAAATCTATTTTGCATGTTTTTATACCCTTGAGTGCATTCCTCTTGTGAAGCTCCATCAATCCTTTTTCTCCCATATGCCCGAGGTGCATATGCCATAGATAGGTGTTATCTATCTCCGTGCTAGCATCCGTGGACACAGATGCTCCACCTTGCACTGTGGTTCCTATAAGTCGATATAGGTTCCCGTGCCTCTGTCCCTTAAGAACAACCAGAGCTCCCTTAATCACCTTCAAGACTCCACCTTGAGCAGTGTACTTGCATCCATTGGATTCAAGTGCTCCCAATGAGATCAAATTCTTCCTTAGACCCGGAACATGACGCATGTCTGCTAAGGTTCTAATCATGCCATCAAACATCTTGATTTTCACGGTTCCAACACCCACAGTCTTGCACGAAGTATCATTCGCCATGAGAACTGAACCACCATCATATGCCTTGTACTCATCGAAGGCTTCTTGATGAGGACACATGTGAAAAGTGCATCCGGAGTCCATGATCCACGAATCTTCAAAGATGTCCTTCCCCGATGATATGGACAAGACGTCCCCATCGTTGGTCTCAATGCTGTCAGCTACACTTGCCTCATTCGAGCTCTTCTTCTTTTTCTCATTCTTATTTGGACAGAATCTCTTGGTATGCCCTTCCTGATTGCACCCGTAGCATCTTCCTTTGAACCTTCCCTTGGATTTTGATCGACCCCTATTGCTCGATCCTCGATCTGTTTATCTTCCTCTTCCTTGATTGCTTTTCTCCTTTGCAAAGAGTCCCTCTCCCGAAGATTTTGAACTACTTGCCCTTTTCCGAGTGTCGTTTGAAATTAGGGCAGCAGTCACCTCTCCGATCTCCAGGGTTTCCTTGCCATAAAGGAGTGTAGTCGCCAAGTGGTCAAACGAATCCGGCAACGATACCAGTAGTAGAAGCGCTATGTCTTCATCCTCAAACTTTACCTCCAAGCTTGTAAGTTCACTAATCATCTTATTGAACACGTTGAGGTGTTCCAACAGATCTCCTCCTTCACTCATCTGAAGTGAATACAATCTCTTCTTCAAGAACAACTTGTTCGTAAGAGATTTCGTCATGTAAATGCTTTCAAGTTTGAGCCATACCTCCGGAGCAGATTCGATTTCCGTTACATATTGAAGGGCCTCATTCGATAGGTTCAATCGGATTGCGCTGCATGCCCTCTCCTCCATGTCGGCCCAATCATCATCAGTGATGGTGTTCGGTTTGTTTGATCTTCCCAGAAGAACCTTTGATAAGCCTTGTTGAATCAACAGATCCTTCATCCTTCTCCGCCATAGTGTAAAACTATTCTTCCCAGTGAATCGTTCAATATCAAATTGAACGGTTGAACCTTTTCCAGCCATCTAGTTAGAAGTCGCAATACAAGAACAGAGAACTTGGATTGCTCTGATACGAATTGTTGTGCGGAAGAACACCCTAACTAGATGAGAAAGAAAACAAGAATAATCAAGAACACGGAGATTTACGTGGTTCGGCAAAAAAATCCGCCTACGTCCACGGGAGAGAGAGAGACAACTTCTTATTTGAGCGTATGTCAAGAGTACAAGGTACAATGCTGAAATAAATAGATCTTTAGATCCCCACTTTCCTAAACCTAGTAGGAAAGGAATTCCACCATAAAGATATCATCAAATTTGAAACCCAAATCTAGGAAATATATTAGGAAACAAATAGCCTGCAATCTTCGAGCCTTCCTAGATTTCCCGATTGAATTTTGTGGAATTGAAGACAACATCAGCACGGAATGGACATCAAACGAATCGAAGAGGTAATCATCACAATCATAGGACAACATTTTATTTGCTGACATTGCTGCAGAAATTGATCTGACATGCTCCCCCGCGCAGGGCTTCATCTGCGTCTTCTCCATGATCAAAGGATCGGCAGCCGATTGCGCCGGGCTTGGACGCATCCACGAGAAGGCCAATGCGGCTGGGTACCTGCTTGTGGTCTCGAGATTAGAAGGCAAAAGCCTAATGCCTTCAAATGCGTGCTCTGAAGGGCTAATACACTGCTGTAAGCACAACGACATAAGGGAAGTCCTTACCGCAGCCATCGACACGATGGATAGGGATCAAAATCCACATCATGGGGTGGCCGAACCAAACTCGTCCTAATACATCCCCAGCGATGGGTGTGGCAGCTCTCCGTCCTCCTAATGTACATTGTTCACCTCCTCCACTGTTAAAGAAATGAAAGTCAATATAAAGATTAGGTGCCGACAAATTTTTTACATATTTCACGCGAGGAAGAATCAAAACATTTTAAAGAATTCTTTGCCATGTTTTCAGAATACAGTGGAGCAAGTGATCCGAGAATGTAACCTGCTTAATTTGGTCACATCACTTGGTTTTCTAGCTCTTTCTTTCTGGGAAGCAACTCAACAGGTCAAATTGATTCGGACAATTTTGGCTTTTCCTTCTCCAATTTATGATCATTTCTTTTCGCTAATCATACCTTCAAATGTTAATTGGCTTTCGAACAGAGATTGGGCAATCATATGTACAGCAAGACTGCGGATTGCTCCTTGTTCTTAATTATTTTTTGCTGGCTCTAAATCATTTCCGACTATTTTAGTAGGAAAACTAATTGCAAATGCACTTATGACACTATTGTTGGTTTTTTTTTTTTTTTTTTGGTAAAAGGAAATAAATATATTGAGGAAAGGCCAAATGTACAAAAGATCACGGCACTAAAAACTTGCACTCAAGATGAATAATCATAATGAGTGGAATGATGCCGTAATGTAAAACACAAGGCATCACTATTATAAACAAACAAAATATGCTTTTTCTTGTCCTACATAGGAAAATTAGGAGGAGATGGGCCAATTTATACGTGTGAACTTTTTCTAATGTGTTCAAAGAAAAGATTACTCGCGTTCGAGTATGCGATTATTAGGTGCATTTAGCACTTTATGTGCCCGCGGTTTAATTAGCACTAACTCCGTTATTTTTATTTTCTTTCCCACGATTATCTCCTTTATTTTTATTTTATTTCATACAGTCATCTTATTAACCTTTATTAGTTGAAATGTTGTTTTTGTTCATTAAGTAATTTTGGAAATTATGAATTTCGGAATTTTATTTTATAGAAAATATTATTTTTTATTATTCCGAATTTTATATGCCTTTTCAAGATAACCTTTGAAATTATACTTTTTCAGTTTATAACCTTTCACGAAATATTGTGTTTGTTCACTTTGCAATTTTTCTTGAATGGTTGCGTATGTTCACTTTGCAATTTCTCCCAAAATGATACCTTTGTTCACTTTGCAACTCTTCCTGAAGAGTTGCCTATATTCTTTAAGACCAATGTTTATATGTATTCATGAATGAGAATTAAGTCATTTCAAGTCTTCTTTTTAAAACTTATATCCATTCAATTGTTTCTTAGAGAGATCTTGAAGAAATACTAGAATTGTTATCTAGTAATCTCATTTAAAACTTTGATGTATCTTGGAGGATATTTGCCGATGACCATTAGTAATATTGTAAGGCAAATAAATCCTTAAAAAAAGTGATATCACGCCTTAAAGTCCAACTTGATTACTCTATCCAATATTTTCCAACAACTATTGCTCATTTTAAGCATCTTCCTAACTAGTGCTTATAAAGTCGAATAATCCTCTTGAAGAGTCAGGTAATGTACAGGCTCAAATAAGACTATATAGAAGTCTTTGAAGTTGACATGCTGCTTTTAGGGAATTGGGGGATACAATTGGGGACCATTTTGTGGCGACAGTATTTACATTTAGTCTATGTAGGTCAAGATCACGCGTTCACACGTCCATATTCGACAAGAAAGGAAAAACATGATGTTGATGTATCTCTAATTGCTCAGTAAAAGTACCATAGAAAATTAGGGTTATTGATCTTAGCTAATCATGTCTAATATTGTGTGAAGGCCTCGGGGACTATTAACCTACATCTATCTGTTAAGAGTCTAATATCAATACATAATTCTTCAAAAAACCTCAATTATGATATAGCAGATTTAGGCTCAAAATTTTGTGACTATCTTGGCAGGAAGACTAATCGTAAATGCACTCAAGCATCTTCCTAACATAATCCATAAAGTTGAATAATCCTCCTTAAGAATAAGGTAATGTGGAGGCCCAAATAAGGCTATAGCAGAAGCATCTTCCTAACACATGCTGCCTTTAGGGAATTGGGGGATACAATTGTGGACCATTTTGGTGGTGACACTGTTCGCATTTGGTTAATGTAGGTCAAGGTCACACGTTCAATCATCTTAGGCTTCTTCATCTAAATAAGAAAATTATTTTTGTCATGGCAGGAGTGTGCATTTTAAGCGACACATTTCCCTGCCTAGCACCATTTAGGCCTTTCGTGACTGATCAAATCAATCAGAAACTTATGGTCCTTCAATCTTTGAATTTTTTAATGGGAGAAAGAGAAGATCAACTCTCTTTGGCAGAATTTTGGAGGCAGAGCAAGGTTGATGCCTCCATATTGAGCTTAAACTACTGACAAGCTCAAAATCACTTGGGATCAACATTGTTGAGAAGACCGACTTCTAATGTGCTAATGATTCTATTGCTCATTTGTTTCTATCCTAACACACCCATATGGCAGATTCATTTCTCTGAAAGTGCCTAGGTTACGGCTCATTACGATTGAGCGTGCGTTCGTGCAAAAATTATAACTCCCATACCCGTGAAATTCATGTCCTTTCAAAGTAATTCATTACAATTTGCATGATAAGAGTGTGGCTGCTTTACATCATCAAAGGACGTCATGTCTCCAACGCGACATCTTACATGTGCGAACTTGACTTATATAGGATCCAATGGTGGCGAGACTCGGCAGAAAATGGCCAACAGCCGAATCCTCACATGCCCACTCTAAGGCTCCAAGAATCATTACCTTTTCTGACATTCTAGCTCCAACGCGACATCTTACATGTGCGAACTTGACTTATATAGGATCCAATGGTGACGAGACTCGGCAGAAAATGGCCGACAGCCGAATCCTCACATGCCCACTCTAAGGCTCCAAGAATCATTACCTTTTCCGACGTTCTAGGACATTTGCCGGAATTGCGCCAAATACTTGCTGACGAGAAAGATCCACCGATCATTTTTGGGTCTTCGTCAAGCCTTGCGTAAGTTGACTTGGTTACGATAGTATTTATTCAAGTTTCAAAATGGAGGAAAGAGTACTCTGAAACTCTCCTTTTAGAGATCCAAACGTAGAGTCCGAGCTCTACGTAGCTGCCGTAAAAGGGAATGTGCATTCTCTGCTTGAGTTGCTCACAAAAGATAAACTACTTCTTGATAAAATCATGACCAAAAACATAACGAGCATCCTCTACACATTGCAACCACACTTGGACACTTGGATTTCGTGGAAGAGGTCCTAACTCAGAAGGCCGAACTGGCAAGAGAGCAAGATTCCCTCTTCATCTCGAGTAGCAAAAAGATCCCCTAACATCGTGGCAAGCTTGTTAAGAGTCAACTTTGATATATGTATTGTCCATAACAAATACAAAAGAAACCCTCTTCATGTCACGACCATGAAAGGCCATGTGAATATGTTGGAATACTTGGTCCGAGTGAGACCTAATGCAGCCCATAGTGTTGTCGAACATGGCCAGACAATCCTGCATTTATGCGTGACACATAATAGACTAGAAGCTTTGAAACTTTTGATAGTTATCTTGGGTGATGATCAGTTCATCAACTCAAGGACAGATATGACTACACGATTTTGCATTTGGCTACTGTAGATAGAGAAACTAAGGTATGTTTGTACAACCAAGCCTCTGCACTAGTCAAATTCAGTGAGCTTATTAATAAATAAATAAAAAGGCGATTCTAAGATACATTAGTGTCCTAGAAATATTCGGAAGCTAAAAGATATCCATTTGTAAATCATTATAGGTTATGATAAGTGAGGATTCGCCCTACTGGCATAAGGCGAAAGTGAGGAAAAAAAGAGAAAGTGGCAAGGCAATATGCATAAGACGCTAATGGTGATAGTGACATTGCTAGCTACCATGACATTCCAAGCCAGCATTACCCCACCTGGCGGCCTTTGGGAAGGAGATTTCATGAGTGATGAAACGACTGCAGCACATACTGCGAGTGAATCTGTAATGACAGATAAGTTCCTGAACGCGTGCAAGAATTTCTTAACATATAACATGATAAGCTTCATTGCATCGCTTAGTATCATTGTACTTTTCCTAAGTGGTCTTTCTCTAAAGCGGCATTGGATCACCACGAGGATTGTAATGCTGATTATGTGGGTTGCGATAAGCTTCACAACGGCAACTTATGCCATCTCCGTATTTGTCTTCACACCAGCAAGCGAACTGAAAACTTTCATTGGTGCAATTGGACTTGTGGTGCTAGCATGGGTTGGGTTGATGGCTCTTCTTATTTTGTGTCGCTTCGTTTAATCCTGAAATTGGTATGCAAGGTTCTGGAATTCGTCCGCAAAGCCTCGACAGAACGCAGGCCAGAGGATCATACGGTTTAGTGGCTGTATGTAGCTGCAAATGTGTTTGTTACAGAAGAAGCGCCCTGAGACCTAAGGCCATAAAAGAGGAGATGCTATACAGTGCATGCGTTGTTCAGTGTGCCGGTTAGACAACTTAGCTCCGATGCATTAGAGTATGGTTTGTGCTTGTGAAAACAATAAATGTTTTAATCCTGTTGAATTTTTGGAAAAGATGGAATTTAGATGTATAATGGATGGCTGTTTGATTTGATTTGATTTGTGGCAGTTTAAAAAAAGAATGACTTATTGGATTTAAAGTCCAAAAATTTCAGCCATGGGATCAATTTTATTTAGTGTGACCTAAACATATTCAAGTGGTAACTTATTGATAATTAAGGAAGTTTGTTCTAGTGGAAGTGCAAATTCTACGATTAATTATGGAAATCACGATGGTTGAAAGGATTATTACTTATGGACAGGATCCATTGATTACAAATTTGAAGAATTATCTATGTAGATTTACTAGGAATAGGGAAATAGAAAGTAAACTTTAGGTTGCTTAGATTTCTCAATAAGAATTATGATCATTATGATCTTTTGAGCTTACGATGACTTGAGGTAATTTACTATCTATAAAAGTAGAGAACTCATTACCATCTACACGAACTTGCGACTGATTTACGATTATAAATGTCAATAATTGATTATAAGTTGTGTCTCCTATGACAATTTCAAGTATCTTATTATCCCAATGGTTTATTGCTATGTGATAGGAAATTTTTGTTTCAAATTGTATTAGCCCAATTACCACACAAAAGGGATAGTACTAATTGGACATGGGATTGAGATCGTGATTATTTCGGGTAAATTACAATTGCTGGAGGTGTAATTATTAAGGACAGGAACGACAAGTTATGACTAGTTGAGGAAATTACCCCTGGAATGATTATTTAGTAATTCCATCGTTGAGTTATAAAATATGAAAGGAAGTTATTACTAATACTGGAATAATACAAAATAATCAACTAACAATTTTGACTAATTGAAGAAAATTATGATAATACCAGATAATTACTACATCCCGATGTCATCTTGCTGTTCGTAGATTATCTTCCCCTTCTCCAATTTATGATCATTTCTTTTTGCTGATCATACCTTCAAATGATCATTTCTTTTTGCTGATCATACCTTCAAATGTTAATTGCTTTTTGAACAGAAATGGACAATCAAATTTATACCAAGACTGCTAATCGCTCATTACGCTCTATTTTTTTGCTAGGTCTAAATCATTTCCGACTATTTTGGGAGGAAGACTAATTGCGAATGCACTTATGACACTATCGCTCATTTCAAGCATCTTCCTGACACAATTCATGAGGTTGAATAATCCCTCCAGAAGAATCAGGTTGTTTGCATTTAGGGAACTGGGGATACAGCTGGGAACCATTTTGTGGTGATACTGTTTGCATTTAGTCTATTTTGGTCAAGGTCACGGGTTCACACTGTCCAGATTCGAAAAGAAAGGAAAAGCATGATGTTGATGTATCTCTGATTGCTTTGCTGGGCGAAAGTACGGTAGAAAAGCATGATGTTGATGGTGACGTTACTTGCATTTGGTCTATGTAAGTTAACGTCACGCGTTCATAAATGTCCATATGTGAAAAGAAAAGGAAAATGAATGATATTGATATATCTTTGATCACTCGGCGAAAATACAGTAGAAAATCATGATCATCAATCTTTGCCAATCATGTCTAACATTGTGAGAAGGCCTCGGGGCCTATGACACTATGTTTATCCATTAAGAGTCTAATATCGCACATAATTCTTCAAAAATCTCCGATTCTGATATAGGAGATTCTTATGCTCAACATTCTTGCCGCTTAAATCGGCCAACCTAAAGTTTTAACACACGTGCGCAAACATGCAAAAAGACATACATGGGGCAAAAGCCGTATCTGTGAATTAATCCACCGAACACATGAAGGAATAGCCTCTGTTTATGTATAGATTGTATCCTCACACGAACTTGAAGAATCGTTCCCTTACCTCACATCCCTAGGACCTTTGGATGAACCAGCCAAGGGTGATGCAGAATGCAGATGCTTAATTCTTGGCAATATCATGTAACTGTAATGAGTAACTCAGGGTTGCCCACTTCACGCCAAAAACGTTTCTAAAAGAGAATAGCTTTTCTCAAATTTCCATCTTGTCTAAAACTTTTTTAAGAAACTGTTCTAAAGAGAAAGTTGCTTTTCTCGTATTTCCATCATGTCTAAAACTTTTTTAAATGAGGGAGTTGCATTTCTCATATTTCTATGGGGAGGCTATAATTTCATTATAGCAGTTGAGAAAAATGTCTGGTCATGGTTTGGTTTAGGGGAAGAACGACGTCACAATGAAGCATTAAGAGAGAAGCGACAATCAAAAGGAGAATGAAAGCTTTCTTAGGGCAATCTATGGCGGGGACTTCCAAACAAATTAAATTTCGATTTACCAAAACACACATTTGAAGAAGAGATTGCGACTGACCGAAAAAAGAAGAAGAAGAAGAGATTGCAGGTTTCTTCTTGATTCCCTTAAGAAATAGTTGCAGGTAGATTCCAAGTGTCTATAACCTATCTATGATGCCAAGTTTGAGTAGGTATATAGTGAGACATCCTTAAATTAAATCACTCCAGTTATTGTTTGTTTTGCTCGTCCCACTCCAAATTTCGCGCGCGTGCACATACTTCCCAAAATTGCTTTTCCTCGGTTCAATGCATAGTTCGATTCATTTTCTTCCCCTCTACCATCCTAAAAACTTACCACAAGCTGCTCATTACCCGAGCCCTTTGTTCTGGCAACTACTCCCCACCCTCATCAGACTGAGTCATTATGGGCCCACCAACTTCTGTGTGGTTGGTCTCCGAACCATACACCCGTTGGAGAGAGTTCCACCTTGATACCATATTATAAGATCCTTAAATTAACTCACTCGAAGTATTTATTTTTTTTTATTTTTTTTTGCCTGTACCATAGTGAATCCCATAGTTTGTCCTTTATCGTACGAACATTTACTTTTTCAATAAGTCACACATCCTAGTAGCATTCTAACTTGAACATGTTTAACTTTGGAGTACCAAATTAAAACTTGCCATCCAATTTTAACAATATACCCCATAATCGCTTTGCTCCTATTTAATGCACAATTCAACTCATATTTGCCCTCTTCACCATCTTAGAAGTTTGCCAAGAGCCGCTTCTTGTTCAAAACCTCTGGCCTGACAACCACTATCCGCCCTTATTGGACCGAATCGTTACATATAGAGTCGTGAGTGACATTTGTCCAAGCGTTTGTGTACACAATCATCCTGGGCTTCTTCATTTAAATAAGAAAACCATTCCTGTGGTGGTAGGGGTATATATTCTCCGTGATTTATTTCCCTGCCTTGTACCATTGAGGACTTTCGTGACTGATCAAATCAATCAAGAACTTATGGTCCTTCAATCTTTGAAATTTTTAATGGAAGAAAGAAAAGAGTAACTCTCTTAGGCGGTATTTTGGAGGTATAGCAAGGCTGATGCCTCCACGTTGAGCTTAAACTATTTGCAAGCTTGAAATCACTTGGGATTACCATGGTGAGAAAGCCAACTTCTAATGTGCTAGTGATACTATTGCTCATTTGTTTCTATTTTCCTAACACACCCATATAGTAGAATAATTTCTATGAAAGTTCCTAGGTCACGATTCATTCCAATTGATCGAGCATAAGCGCAAAAATTATTTCTGATAAATCGATGAAATTCATGTCTTTTCAAAGTAATTCATGTTTACGACAACTTGCACATATAGAATGTGGCTGCTTTACATCATCAAAAGCAGGTCATGGCTCCAGTGGGACATCTAAGTCTGCGAACTTGACCTATATAGGACAAAATATAGATGAGCCTCGGCAAAAAATGGCCGACAGGCGAATCCCCACACATCGAGGCAGACAGTACAAAGTAGCAGAGTAGCAGAGCAGAGCGACATGACCGGGGCATGTGGCCGACCAGAGCAGCTGGCCGGACGTCCGGTGGTAGCGGGCCCACGTGCTCCCGCGTACGGCATTTTATAGAGCCATACGTACCCTGAATCTCTGAATGGGACAATGATCCTATTGCTCATCTGTAATTATCATCCAAACACACCCGTATGGCAGAATAATTTGTCTAGAAGTGCCTAGGTTACAGCTCATTCCGATTGAGTGAGCGTTAGTGCAAAAATTATTTCTCACATATGGATGAAATTCATGTCCTAACAAAATATACATGTTTGTGCAAATGAAGTGATTCCACAATAATTTGCATGGATAGAGTGTGGCTGCTTTACATGATCCAAGGATGTCATGGCTCAATCGGGACACGTTACATGTGCAAACTTGAGCTATGTAGGACCAAATGGGGACGAGACTCGCCAGAAAATGACCAACAGGGGAATCCTTATCCACAATAAAGCTCCAAGAGTAAACCTTATCTGACGTACTAAGACATATGCGAGACTTGAGTCACATACTTGTAGTCAAGAGATATCTACCGTTCGTTTTTCGGTCTTCGTCAAAGACTATTGAGATGGTTGACTTGGTTGTGACAATATTATTTAAGTCTTCCAATGGAGGAGGTAGTATCTTGAAATCCTCTTTTTGAAGATCCAAACATGGAGTCTGAGCTCTATGAAGCTGCTGTCAAAGGAAATGTGCCGTCTTTGCTTGAGTTGCTAAAAAAGGATAAACTGCTTCTTGACAGAGTCATGATTGGGAATCACACCGAGACTCCTTTGCACATCGCAGCCATGCTTGAACACTTGAATTTCGTGAAAGAGATCCTTGCTCATAAGGCCGAGATGGCAAGTGTGCAAGATTCTCAGGGTTCGACGCCTCTGCATCTCGCCGCAGCAAAAGGGTACCTTAACATAGTGGAAATCTTGGTAAGAGCCTACCCTGATATATGTTTCTTCTGTGACAAATACAAAAGAAATCCTCTTCATGTTGCAGCCATGAAAGGGCATGTGAATGTGTTGGAAAACTTGGTTGGAGCAAGACCTGATGCCGCCCATAGTGTCATTGAACATGGCCAGACGATCTTGCATTTATGCGTGAAGCATAACAGACTAGAAGCTTTGAAGCTTTTGATAGATATCTTGGGCAATGAACAGTTCATCAATTCGAGGGATGAAGATGGCAACACAATTTTGCATTTGGCTATTGCAGATAGACAAGCTGAGGTATGTACATACAATCAACTCTTTGTACTAGTCAAATTCAGTGAGCTTATCAACAAAAGAGGTGGTTCTAGGATAAGAAAATAATTCAAATAGCCTTTAAACTTTGGTTCAATATGTAACGTCATTTTTGGATTTTTAGTTTATCCAGCGTGGTCCTTAAACAATTCATAAATACTTGATCTAGTTTCTAAATTTTTAATTTGTTTGATCTAGTCTCTTAGCTTTCCACACCAAAGTCAAATAAGCCATTCGATACTATTATAAGTTTTCACAATTGCACCATTGCCCAAATTTTAGAACATCTTTTATTTCAATCAATTTCCCAAATAAAAAAAAATATTTTCCCTTTATTATCTTTTTACCTTTTTTATTTTTACAAATATAACTATAGTTCTATTTAAGTGTATTTAACTTATAATCTCTATAATGGAAAAATGTTAGAGTTATATTGGATACATAATCCTTTCAACTTTAAAATAAGTATTCTCATAAGAGTATTTAACAACAATATTTGTATATTTATAGACTTTCTCGTACTTATATTAATCTAAACTCATTCCTAATTTTTAGATAGATTAAAAATTCAAGGTTTTGTGTTTCGTGTTTTCTCAATAAATTTAGTTAAATATATAAATTAGGAAATTAAATAATAGAAATATCAGCCCGATACAACTTTAATGAGATTTTACTTTTGTTACTATAGAGATCATAAGTCAAAATATGAGCAAATAGAACTATCGTAATATTTATTAATGTCAAAAAGGTGAAAAAGTAATAAAAAAGATAGTCATTTTTTTTTGTTGATTTAGGAAAAAAATTGAAATAAGAGATTTTCTAAAAATTAGAGAATTTTCAAACTTTAAGCAATATCTTAATTATGAAAACTTTTTACTTTTTTATGGGTAAATGAGAGACTAGATTAAACAACTTGAAAGTTTAGGGACTAAATTGAATATTTAAAAATAGTTCAAGGACCACATTGAATGACGAAAAGTATAAAGATGACATTGCACATTGAATTAAAATTAATGGACTATTTGTGTTATTTTCCCATCTATGATACCTAGGTGTCCTATCAATTGTTGGTAGCTAAGAAGTTTCCATTTTCACATCGAAGGTTATGATATTCGGAAAAGAATTAACTACAACTTTATACTTTGCGCTATTTTCATGCTAATTTTATCTAGATTAGACGGAACATAAAAATAGAGGTAGCAGAAGAGATTCAATAAGGGATGGGTTTCCCTTGTGAAGTGTCAAGTAATAGTCACCAACACTACGGGACTAAAAAAACACTGGTGCCAAAGTTGATCCTGAAATGGATATAACATGGGCGTGCTTAGTTCAAACCTGATCCCAACTGCTACATTCTATTGTTACTTCTCTGCAGACTATAGTCTTCTTGATTAATAAAGGAGTGGACCCGAACATTACGAACTCCAGAGGTTTCACAGCAGTCAGCCTATTAGCACAAGGCGAAAGCGCAGGAAGAGCCTCAGAGATTAGGGATTATGTTCCTCAAATTTCAGAGAATCAAAACTCGTCCGGACGAACAGTCCACACCAATAACACGGTCACGACCCTCCATCCACCTATAGGAGAAGAGGAAGAAAGGAAAGAGGAAAAAAGGGAAAGAAAGATAAAATGGCAAAACGACATGCATCAGACTCTATTGGTGGTAGCGACATTGCTAGCTACCGTGGCATACCAAGCCACTCTTACCCCGCCTGGTGGCCTTTGGCAAGAAGATGCCCCGTGCAATGATAGAACAAATGTTGCAACCAGTATTACCCCATCTGGTGGCATTTCGCCAGCAGATTTCCCGAGAAATGATAATGATCAAGAGCACGAAGCGGGCGAGTCCATATTGGCAGATAAGTACGGGTTCCAATACCGTGATTTCCTAATATGTAACACGATAAGTTTCATCGCATCGCTTAGCATCATTATGCTTCTTATAAGTGGTCTTCCTCTAAAGCGGCGTCGGCTTACCACATGGATTGCAATGCTGATTATGTGGATTGCGATAATCTTCACAGGGGCGACTTATTTCATCACCATATGGGTCGACACACCGGTTAAGCACATGAGTGATGCATTGGGAATATTTAGAAATGGGACGCTGGTATTTTTTGGATTATTGGCTATTATTTGCCTGTGCCACGTTGTTCTCTTGACCGTGAAGTTGGTACGCAAAGTCCTGAAATTCGTCCACAGCAGGAGGGATCTTATAGGAGAAGTGCCCTGAACCCAAAAGCCATGCAAGAGGAGATGCTATGCAGTATGTGTTGTTCAGTGTGGTGATTAGACAACTTAGCTACGATAGCATGCATGTGTGTATCTGCTAGTGGAAACAATGGATGTTTTATGCGTGTTGAATCCCTGTGAAAGACGGAGTTTAGATGTATAATGGATGGCTGTTTCATTTGATTTGATTTGTGGCGGTTAAGAAAAAGAGAATATGACCTATTGGATTTGAAGCCAAAAAATCTCAGCCGTGGCATCAGTTGAAGCGGTAATTTATAGACAACTAAGGAAGTTTGTTCAGGAGAAACTGTAAATTTTACGATTAATTGAGGAAAATCACGACAATCAAAAGGACTATTATATATGGATAGGATCCATTGATTATGAATTTAAAGGATTATTTAAGTAGATTTACTAAGAAAAGGGAAATAGAAAGTAAACTTTAGGTTGCTTAGATTTCTCGATAAAAATTACGATCATTTAGACCTATGAGCTTACGATAACTTGAGTTAATTTACTATTAAGATATGCAGATTACTAACTACCATGTGCATGGACTTGTGAATGACTTACGATTATCGTGGTCAATTATTAATTTTAAGGTGTGTCTCTTATGACAATTTCAAGTACCTTACCATCCCACTAGTTAACTGGTAAGTGATAGGAATTCTTGTTTTGAACTATATAGCTCAATTGCCACACAAAAAGAGGAAAGAGCAAACTAGACGTGCAACTAAGATCGTGGCAATTTTAGGTAAATTATAATTATTAGAGGTATAATAATACGGGACAGGAACTACGGATTATGGCTGGTCGAGTTATGAAGTATAAAAGGAAGTTATTGTTTTTTTTTTTTTTTGGTAAAAAAAAAGGAAGTTATTGTTAATAATTGAAAAATACTAAAATAAAAGAAAACAATGAACTACCAATTTTGACTAATTGAAGAAAATTATGAAATTACCGAATAACTAGTACAACATCCCTAATTTAAATGGTGTATATGAATGTCACTATTTGAATACAATTTTATGAACAAGTGCAACAAGATTATGAGGAGTATAAACAATTTACCATAGCTATAGATCAATTACCAAGTAATATGTCACACCCCATGGTTTGAGGGAATGTTATAAGGAAATTATTAGGTGTAAGCATTTCCATGTTACAAAATAAATAACTTACCATCAAAGTAGTAACATCTTTTAAGATGGAAATATACCATCAGAGCATTCTTGTTACAAACTGTATAGCTAAATTACGCAAAAGAGGAACGTACTAACTCTTGGTACAATTGAGATCACGACGATTTCAAGCAAATTACGATTGTCAGAGATATAATTATTAAGGATAGGAACTACAAGTTATGACATGTCATGGAAAATTAGACCATGGTGGGAAAATTACTTAGTAATTCCATTATCGAGTTATGAAATATGATTAATACTGGAAAAATACTAACAATAATGAACTACCGACCATGACTGTATAAAGAAAATTACAATATAGTTACTAGTGAAAACATCCCCAACTTACGAACTGTGAAGGAATGTTTTTTTTTTTTTTTTTTAAAGTTTACGAACCATAAGTGCAATGAAATTGTGAGGAGTTCAGCCAATTCACCACGGCTTTAGGTCAACTACCAAGTAATGCATCACATGCGATGGCTTGAAGTAATTTACTATGTTATAAGAAGATTACTAAGTGTAAGCATTCTCATGTTACAAAACGTGTAATTTACCTTCGGAGTAGTAACATATCTTAAGACAATGTTCTACTTTATAGGAAGAAATTCAAAATAGTAATTTACCCTATAAGAAATGATGTACCTTTTGAAGTATTGATTTTCCTTATAATTAGTAAAATGAATGAGTGCTAATCCTTGATGATCTCAATTATACTCATTCTTAGCAAATTGTTTTTTTTTTTTTGGGTCAATTCTTAGTAAATTTTTAACAAAGCCTATAATAATATACCTTATTGTATCATAAGTGCCAAATGATGTTTGTAAGTATATGTTGTGTTCATAAAATTAGTTTTAACGTCGTTAAATTACCTCTATGTTTGTAGATATTTGCTAATGCAAACTTTATCTTATAATTCATAATTTCCCTTTTGAATTGGCAAAAGCATCTACAACCAAAGTAAACTAAAAATTAAATGGCTATAGCCAGTCAATTTTGCACACGGAATGGAGGTCCCTTCTTCCATATGGGACACTAGAATCGCCCCCAATAAGCTTAAGACCAAAGTAGAAAATCCTAGAAGCAGATGTTTTGTGTTCATGAGGGCAGTTTATGGCAAGGACTTTCAAACAAATTAAGATTCGCTTTCACAAAATACTAAGTTATTGATTGAATGTCCAGATAAAATGATTACGTGCCCACAATTTTTCTACATTAGTCGTGCGAGGAAGAGTCGAAACATTCTCACGAATTATTTGCCATGATCTCTGAATGCAGTGGAGCAAGTGATCTGAGCATGTAACATACTTTATTTTGCCGCATGATTTGGTTTTCTTGTTCTTTCTTTCTGGGAAGAAACTCAACAGGTGATATTGATTCGGATTATTTTTGGCTTTCCCTTCTCCAATTTATGATCATTTTGTTTTTGCTGATACCTTCAAAGTAAATTAATCTTTGCATAAAAGCACATTGGTGTTTGAACAAAAATGGGCCATGAAATGTGTAGCCAGACTGCTGCTTGCTCATTGTGCTTAAATTATTTGCTAGCTAAAAATCATTTGCGACTATTTTGGTGGAAAGACTAATCATAAATGCACTTATGAAACTTGCTCGTTTCAAGCATCTTCCTAACACAATCCATAAAGTTGAATGATCTGAGCCGAAGAATAAGATATTGTGCAGGCTCAAATAAGACTAAAACAGGAACTTTTGAAGTTGACATGTCGTGTTTAGGGAATTAGGGGAGGCACCTGGGACCAATTGGTGGTGACACTGTCTGCATTTGGTCTATGTAAGTCAAGTTCACGCGTTCATATATGTCCATATTTGTAAGGGAAGGTAAGGACCGGTGTTGATATATCCCTGATTATTCGGTGAAATTATCGCAGAGAATTATGGTCTTTGGTCTTAGCCAATCATGTCTTAAATTGTGTGAAAAGTGGCTGGTCGTTGTTTGAGGGAAGAACATGTCGCAATGAAGCATTGTGACAGCAGCGAATTTCAAAGGACGTCAAGTCTCCAAGGGGACACGTTGAGAAGCATCGCCTCTCCCTCTTCCATTTTCCAGATCTCTCTCTCCCTTCTTCCATATTTTACCTTCTCTCCAGATTTTTCCCTTTCTCACCGCCTCTTCCGATAAGCCAAAGCAAGTTGCAATGTGATGAATTAGTTTAGGAGATATTTTATATTGTAAAAGTGTGGAAAGCTGGGATGCACCGATTTGCATCCTTTAAATGGAGAAGGTGCTCCATGTGCGAGCGTGTGGTGAATAAAGCGACGTCGAGAGAGAACAGAGAAGAGTGTTTTATTGAGTGCTTGTTTCAGTGGAGCATCCAGTTGACTAATATAGGACCAATTGAGACGAGACTCGCCAGAAAATGGCCGCCAGGTATATCCCAACACACCCTCCATAGACATTCGGGGGAACTGAGCCACATACTTGCAGATGAAAAATCTACTAATCATTTTTCGGTCTTCGTCAAGCCTACTGTGAAGATTCACTTGGTTGTGACGACATATATTCAAGTCTCCAAATGGAGGAGTGAGTATTCCGAAACTCCCATTTTAGAGACGCAAACATGGAATCCGAGCTCTATGAAGCCGCCGTGGAAGGAAATGTGCATTCTTACTTGAGTTGCTTAGAAAAGATAAGCTACTTCTCGATGAAATCATGACCGGGAATCACACCAAGACTCCTTTGCACATCGCAGCCATGCTCAGACACTTGATTTCGTGGAAGAGATTTTAGCTTGAAAGGCCAAGCTGGCAAGACAGCAGGATTGTCAAAGTTTGATGCCTCTTCATCTTGCGGCAGCAAAAGGGTACCTTAACATAGTGGCAAGCTTGTTAAGAGTCAACCCTAAGATATTTTTGGTCCATGACAAATACAAAAGAAACCCTCTTCACGTCACAACCATGAAAGGGTATGTGGATGTTTTGGAATGCTTGGTTCAAGTGAGACCTAATGCAGCCCGTAGTGTCGTTGAATGTTGTCGCGACCTCTTTTTTGGCGCCCTATCACGCGGGCGCCTGCGGAGACTAGTGACTTGCTAAGTCTATTAGGCTTAGCCCGGACTCTCCCAAACCCACCCATTCACGACTTATCGAGCTTAGGATAACTTGAGGTAATTTATTGTCTCCAAAGGTAGATTATTTTCACTCGAGCTAAGAGATAGGAATTTCTTGCTATGAACTATAAGCTAAGTTACTACGCGAAAAAGGAAAGTACTCGCTAGAGGTGCAATTGAGATCACAACGATTTGAGGCAAATTACAATTGTTGGAGGTGTAATTACCAACACGGGTAACTACAAGTAATGACTTCTTGAGGGAAATTACACTATGGTAGGAATACTTAGTAATATCATCATCAAGTTATGAAGTATAAAGGGACCATTAACGATTGAAATAAATTAACCATAATGAACTACCAATCATTATCAATAGATAATTACAAGAGACAAAATGAGTGATTTACCTTCAAAGTAGTAAAATCTCTTAAGACAATAATAAGTCTTATAGAAAGTAATTCAAAGTAGTAATTTACCCCATAAGATGTAATGCATCTCTTAAATAGTAATTTTCCTTCTAATTAGTAAATTGAGTGAGTGCTAATCCTTGACGACCTTAATTATACCCATTCTTAACTAATCGCTAACAAAGTCTAATCATAGTAATATACCTTATTGTATCATAAATTCAAAATGATGTTCGTAAGTCAAATTTTGTGTTCGTAATACTAATTCCGTTGCAGTTAAATTATTTTACGTTGGTAAGTATTTGTAAATGTTAAAGCTATCTTACATTTTTTTTATGCGTATATTGCCTACTATCAAAGTAAATTACAAGTGATTTGCACACGGGGTGACGTCTCCTTTTTTTTTATCATACGGGATCCTAGACCAGTGATTAATGATGACATCATAGTTTTTCCTTCGCTAAGAAGCTCGTATTATACGTTTGCCCCCACATATAGAGGAGCTTGTGTTTTTCTTAGATTTTTATAAGACTTAAGAAGCAAACCGTAAGTTAACTTTCAACTTCACATTTTTTTACAAATATCATGTCACTAACTCATACCTGTCCCACAAAGGACCATCATATTGGTAATTTAAAATCATGATCAACAAAAGCATGGTTTAGAAAATGATCACTAATACTGTTAGAATAATTAAATATTAAATCACGTCTCCATTTAACAGCTTAAACTTATAAAACAGTCGGCAATAATCCCACAAAATTCTTACATGTATTAGAGCTGAAGGCCGTAAGTTCGAATCTTACCAAGTCCCATTTGTCTTCCCAATTAAATTTCCACACATAGTTATGGGTAAAAGATCAGACTAAGCATGGGGGAGTGGTCGGAATGGACATCAAACAGACCAAAGAGGTAATCATCACAATCACAGGAGAACATTTTATTAGCTGATGTTCTTGCAAAAATGGATCTTAGTCCCCTGCGGAGGGCTTCATCTGCATCCTCTCCGTGACCAAAAGATCAGAAGCCGATCGCACCCGGCTTGGATCCATCCACGAAGAGGCCAATGCAGGTGCACGCCCGCTTGCGGTCTCGAATGCGTGCTCTAAAGGGCTAATGCACAGCGACATCAGAGAAGTCCTCGCCACAGCCATCGGCAAGATGGACAGGATCAAAATCCACATCATGGGGTGGTCCAACCAAACGCACCCTAATACGTCCCCAGCGGTGGGCGCAGCAGCTCTCTATCCTTCTAATGTGCATTGCTCGCCACCTCCGCTGTTAAAAGATTGAATGTCAAAATCAAAAAGATTACATGCCAACAAAACTTTTACATCAGTCGTGCAAGTGATCCGAGTATGTAACGTGCTTAATTTTGTTACATGACTTGGTTTTCTTGCTCTTTCTATCCGGGAAGAAACTCAATAGGGCATTCTTTTAGCTCGGTGGAAGCAAAATACTTTTGCTAAAGAGTGTCTCAAATGGAAATAGAGGATGAAGTCACTAGGAATATCGTTAGAATACCCCACTCTCTATTTTAGAGGATCGTCCAGAAAGCAAATTTTTTTAAACCGAAACGCATTCAAACAGAAAAGCTGACGTAAACGTTATGGATTGATTTATTTTATATTATTTTATTTTATTTCGTTCATGTCTTACAGAAAAGCTGACTTGTTTTACAGGATTTTTTCTGTCCTATGACTTTTACTACAAGTGGGACAATTTTCTTTTGATTTTTTTTGTCAAATTGCTCGTTGCTGACAGGAGAGTCTCCAAGATGTTAGCCACCTTAGACTTCCAGCTGTAGTTTTTGTCTTCTCTTCTTCAATCTTGGACAGCTGTGAATTTCTCAACTTGCTTGCGCTCGACGTAGTTACCAAATTGTCAGTTGGACAGCCGCTGGAGAAATCTGGACGGTTCATGAAATGGATCGCAAATTTCACCGGAACAAAAATGGGCAAATCGAATGAAAAGCAAGACTGCTGCTTGCTCATTGTGCTTAAATTATTTGCTAGCTCGGAATCATTAGCAACTATGTCGGTTGAAAGACTAAGCGTAAATGCACTCATGACGCTGTTGCTCATTTCAAGCATCTTTCCTACCACAATCCATCAAGTTGAATAATCTTAGCTGAAGAATAAGGGAATGTGCAGGCTCAAATAAGACTATAGAAAGAGCTTTTCAAGTTGACCTGCCGTGTTTAGGAAATTGGGGGATGCATCTAGGGACGATTTGATGGGGAGATTGTATGCATTTAGTCTGTGTAGGTCAAGTTCGTGGGTTCATATATGTCCATATTCGCGAGTAAAGGACAGGGACAAAGTTGAAAGAAGAGATTGCGGGTTCCTTCTCAATTCTCCCAAGAACTAGTTGTAAGTAGATTCGAAATGTCTGCAACCGATCTGCGTTGCCGAGTTTGACTACGTCCATAGAGCCATGAGCGACATTTGTCCAAGCGTTTGTGTCCAGAAACATCCGAGGCATCTTCATCTAAATGAGATGATTTTAAAAGATATTCGATCATTTAGATTCACTTACAAATTGACATACGTTCGAAGTATTACGTCAGCAGCTGATATGACAAAATTACTGCCTGTATTCTAGATGGAGCCAGCCATTATGACACTACGGAGGGGTAGCTTGGCTTGGACTCGCAACAATGTTCGGCCTGGACACAGCACTGTCCACTTTGATGGCAAAGCTTGATGCGTTTGTGCCTCCAGATCAGGCCTCGTCCATGGCTCATGAGGTAGCTTGTCCACACATCCAGCGACGGTGGCTCATACATGGCCGCAAGCCTTGATGGCAAAGTTGAGATCCCAACCATCATGGTAGAAACTAGAAAATGAAGATCAACTCTCTTTGGCAGAATTCGTTGGTGGCATGGCAAGGCTAATGCCTCCACATTGAGCTTAAACCATTCACAAGCTTGAAATCATTAGGAATTACCATGTTGAGAAGACCAAATCTAATGTGCTAATGGTACTATTATCATTTGTAACCATCTTCCTAACACGACCATATGAGAGTATAATTTCTTTGAAAGTGCCTAGGTTACGTAATTTCATGTTTGTACGAATGAAATGATTTCACAACTAGTTTTGCATGACTAGAGTGCGATTGCTTTGCATGATCAAAGGATGTCCAGGCTCAACGGAGACTTGAGCCACATACCACCAATCATTTTTCGCTTTTCATCAAGCCTACCTTGAAAGTTGACTTGGTGACAATATACATTCAAGTCCCCAAATTGAGTAGTGAGTATTTCGAAACTCCCGTTTTAGAGAGCCAAACACGGAGTCTGAGCTCCACGAAGCCACCATGAAAGGAGACGTGCCTTCTTTGCTTGAGTTGCTTGGAAAAGATAAGCTGCTTCTCGACCGAATCACGACCAGTAATCACACGGAGACTCCTGTGTATATCTCAGCCATGCTCGAACACTTAGAATTTGTAGAAGAGGTCCTAGCTCGCAAGGCCGAGCTAGCAAGAGAGCAGGATTCTCAGAGATCGACGCCTTTTCATCTCGCAGAAGCAAAAGGATACGTTAACATAGTGACAAGCTTGTCAAGAGTCAGCCTGAAATATGTTTCATCCGTGTCCAAGCTTTCACATTGTCCATATTCTTAAGAAAAGGACAGGAATGGTGTTTGATATATTTCTGATTGTTCGGCGAAATTACCTCAGAGAATTTTAGTCTTTGATCTTAGCCAATCATGTCTAAGATTCCGTGTAAAATGTCCAGTCGTGGTTTAAGGGAAGAACATCGTCGCGATAAAGACGAAAGAAGTGACGATCAAGAGAATGGTAGCTTCCTTCAGGCCAATTAACGAGGACATTTAAACAATTTAAAACTCGATTTCACAAAACAACAAACTTAAAGGAGAGATTGCAGGTTTCTTCTTAATTCCCCTAAGAACCAGTTGTAAGTAAATTCCAAATGTCTACGACCGGTTGGCGCGGCGGAGTTTGACTAGGTCTATAGAGCCGTGAGCTAACATCTCTTCTAGCGTGTGTACAGAAACATTTGAGGCGCAACGTTCGGCCAACGGAAACTTGAGCTACGTACTTGCAGAAAAAGATTTCTGTTGGAAGGAGAATTTGTTTTTATCCTCTGAGATTACAAATTGATATAGTATATCAGAGACAGAGAATATTTTAGGATATTGTAATATTGTGCATATATTTCTTTTTGATTCTTCTCTCTTGTATTACAAATACCGACACTCTTTGTATACTTTGACATACTGAAATACACAGAAAGTACTTTCTCCATTGTTTTACATTACCTTTCATGGTATCAGAGCCACTTCTCTGATTCACCTTCTGCAATTTTTTTCTCGAATTGCCTTCAATCGTTTCTTTCTTTGTTGCTGCAACTCATCACCTGCAGAACAAAGGCAGCACATTGAGAAGAGGAATTCAATATGCAGAACCCCAACAATTCAGAAATCCAAGACCCAGATCAACCCAGAAATACAATGGAGGAATCATCCGGCCAATCTGCCCCCAATCCAGCCACCGGACAGCTTCCCACTCCAACTTCATGGCCGTATGTGCCTTGGTTTCCAGGTCAAAGACCATGGACCACTGGTCCAAATCCGGGCGATAGACCCGAATCTAATCCGGGTGAGTCAGGAACGAGTCCTTACCCGAATTTACCACCCGGGTTTGCGCCGCTGGTTTTTCCGCCCATCGCCAGCCGTCCAGAACCCGGAGATGCAATCTACACGTCATCATCCGATGGCCCGGAGCTGCGACTCATCACCCTTCAGCTCACCGGACCGGATCATTACTCAGTATGGGCGAGGGACTTTCGGCGAGCTCTTGTTACCAAGGATAAGGACGGATTCCTTGATGGATCCGTCCCCTTTCCAATCGATGAACGCCTGCAACGCCATTGGCGCAAATGTAATCAATTAGTACGTACATGGATCGGGAATTGTGTGTCGCCGGAGGTCGCAGCAGGGCTTCCTCCGACTGAAGATGCGAGATTAATGTGGAATAATATAAAGGAAATGTACGGCAAGCTCGATAGGGTGAAAGTTTTTTCGCTCACTCAAGCCCTCGCCGAACTAAAACAGGGGAACTTGTCAGTTACCACCTGTTTCAATCGGCTCTCAGCGCTCTGGAACGAGCTTGAGGCGGCCGAGGAGCAGCTACAAGGACCGAACGCAACACTCCAGCAATACAGAGAAATCAAGGACTGAGAGAAGGTAACCCGGTTCCTCTTAGCCCTAAATGAGAGCTACGTACCTTTCCGTTCGCAAATCCTCGCCATGGAGACCGTCCCACCACTCGGCCGCATCTTCCAGCTCGCGGTTCAGGAGGAAAATCAGCGCATGGCTGCCGCCGGAAGTGACAAAGGAGCAGAAAGCATGGCTCTTGCTGCGCCGGCAAGGTTCTCCGGCCGATTTCACGGCGGTCTTCGCGCGCCGCAGCAAGGTCTCGCTTCGGGAGGGTCCTCTCGTTTTTTTGGGGAGACTGGAAGTGAACGGAACCCTAATTTTAGGGTTAGCAGAATGGACGGAGGAGATCAAAACCGCGGATCCGACGGCCCCTATCTTTCTGGACGAACCGACGGTAGAGATAGACAGGGGCGCGGATCTGACGGTCCAGGATTCACCCGATCGGACGGCTTAGATCAGATGCGAGGCCGCGGATCTGACGGTCCAGGATTCACCTGATCAGACGGTGTAGATCTGATGCGAGGCCGTGGATCTGACGGCTCTCAATCTCTCTCACGTGGGACCGAATCCGGTGGTCGCTATTATGCCACGTCATCACAGAGGGGAGGAAGCCAAAATCACAAATTTAAAGGTAAATATTGTGAATATTGTCGGCGTCCTCATCATACCATTGAGACATGCTGGAAATTACATGGCAAACCCAATGACAAAGAACAGAAAGGAAAAGAATTTTCTGCTTACCAGGTGTCGGCACAAGGATATGACACAGCTCATCAACCTATTTCCCAGGATCAATATCTGAACATCATGAAGGCACTAAACCAACTACAGACAGTTGACAAAAGTGCAAATTTCTCAGGTACTTCATTCAACAAGACTAATAATATTTCAGTTGATGCATGGATTATTGATTCAGGTGCTAGTGATCACATAATTTGCCATGAAAGTTTGTTTTCTAGTGTCCCTACAAAGCCTGATTCCATATATGTTAGACTTCCAAATGGAAATATTACTGATGTTAGAAAAATTGGCATTGTTCACCTTAGCCCAAACATTATCCTTAAGAATGTTCTTTATATTCCAGAATTTGAATTCAATCTCATAGTTGTTTCAAAAATCTGTGAGGACAATAATTGTCGAGCCAATTTCAACTTCGAAAATTGTTCCTTTCAGGACCTTTCGACTGGGAAACTGATGGGCTTGGGTAGAATGGAACAAGGGCTATATTTTTGGATCGATCTCTCCAGAGACATTGATCTTTCTTTTTTGAATAAAGGCATTTCTTGTAATGCAATTGCTGCAAATAAAAATTCACTTTCTCATCAGCGTCTGGGACATAGTGCTTCTTTTCCTTGTTCTGATTGTAAAGTATGCCCCTTGGCAAAACAAACGCGAAATCCATTCCCAACTAGTGTATCTCGAGCCACTAGTATCTTCTCTTTAGTACATATGGATATTTGGGGTCCTTATCATATATCTCATCATGATGGATCGCGATTCTTTCTTACTATCGTGGATGATTATTCGCGTGCCACTTGGGTATTTCTCATGCAGTTCAAAAGCCAGGCTTTCTCATGTCTGTCGAAATTCTTAACTATGGTCAAAAATCAGTTTGATACACATATTAGGAGGATTCGCACAGACAATGGAAGTGAATTTTTTTCCACTGAGTATAAATCTTTTCTGTCATCACAAGGAATTCTTCATGAGAGTTCTTGTGCTTACACTCCGCAACAAAATGGAATTGTCGAACCTAAACATCGACACCTCCTAGAAGTTGCTCGTGCACTAAAATATCAAGCCTCCATTCCTGAATCTTTTTGGGGCGATTGTGTGATCACGGCGGCCTATTTAATTAATCGTATGCCAACTAGAATATTACAAGGTTGCACTCCTTTTGAAAAGCTCTTTGGTAAGAAACCAGACATTAGTCATCTCCGAGTGTTTGGTTGTCTTTGCTACATGACGAATGTTCGGTATCGACACAAATTAGACCCTCGTGCTCTTCGATGTGTTTTTATGGGATATGCAACCCTGCAAAAGGGTTATTGAGTTATGGAGATATCTACAGGTCGTTTCTTTGTTAGTCGTGATGTCATATTTCACGAGGATATATTCCCTTTTCAAGAAATGGAATCTTCACATGAGGCGTCCATGACAGAATCAAGCCATTGACAATTTCTATCGGTGGAGGATATTTCTGTCCAGCCACAGTGCATCTTGATCGGACCAGATCAGTCGTTTTCTAACCCATGTTCTACAACAACATGTCCTGGATCTCCTGCTTTCGTTGCTGGTTCTTCTGATTCTCCAACAAGACAGACTAGTATTGATCCTCCAGCAACATGTCATAGTTTTCCTTTGCCACAGCAACAACAAATTGCACCATCATCCCCAACAGTTGACAGGCCTAGACGCTCAGGACGACAAGTTCGTCCTCCGACCTGGACAAAGGATTATATCTGTTCTACCTTGAAAACTTCAGGTACGCAATACCCGGTATCCTCCTATGTTTCTTTCGGTCGTCTATCACAGGAACATATGTGTTGCGTCAGTCGAATATCCGAAGAACAAGAACCGTCTTCTTATGAGGAAGCAGCACGTGATATCCGTTGGCAACGGGCCATGAAAGCAGAGATTGCTGCCCTTCAAGGGAATCACACTTGGGATATCGTTCCTTTGCCTCCTCACAGAAGACCCATTGGCTGCAAATGGGTTTATAAAATAAAATATATGGTGGATGGTTCAATTGAGCGTTACAAAGCTCGACTTGTCGCAAAGGGATTTACGCAGCGTGAAGGATTTGACTACCATGAGACTTTTTCACCAGTTGCTAAAGAGGTAATTGTTCGCTCTTTTCTAGCAATTGCTGCATTCCGTAATTGGGATTTACATCAGATGGATGTCAACAATGCTTTTCTTCATGGAGACCTTGATGAAGAAATTTACATGGAGGTTCCACAGGGATTCCGTAGACAGGGGGAGTCTCGAGTGTGTCGTCTACGCAAATCCCTGTATGGACTTAAACAAGTTTCTCGACAGTGGTATGCGAAATTCACTGAGGCACTTACAAATGCGGGTTTTCAACACTCGAAGCATGATTATGCATTGTTCACATGGACCAAAGGTACTTCATCAATCTACCTATTGATTTATGTTGATGATATACTCATCATGGGAAATGATAATGTGGCGATCCAAAAGTTCAAAAACTACTTGCATTCGACTTTCCATATTAAAGATTTGGGTTCTCCAAAATATTTTCTTGGTATCGAAATAGCTCGATCCAGTAAGGGAATTTGTCTCAGTCAGCGAAAATTCGTCCTGGAAATCATATCAGACGTTGGATTATCAGGATGCAAACCAGCTGTTATACCTATTGAGCAGAATGTCAAGTTGACAACACATGAGTATGATGTAAGTTCTTCTTCTCCAAGTGAAGATCCACTACTCAAGGATCCATCGGCATATCAATGACTTGTTGGCAAATTAATCTATCTCACCATGACCAGGCCTGATATATGTTATGCAGTACAAATTCTCAGTCAATTTATGCACAACCCAAAGCAATCACATATGAATGCGGCGCTGAAGGTTGTAAAGTACTTGAAGGGATGTCCAGGGCTTGGAATTCTACTATCTCGTGATTGCAACATGAAGATGACAGCATATTGTGACACAGATTATGCTACTTGTCCTATGACAAGAAGATCCATTACTGGTTTTTGTATCAAGATAGGAAAATCTTTGATTTCATGGAAAACAAAGAAACAATCAACAGTCTCATTGTCATCAGCAGAATCAGAATATCGAGCCATGGCAAAGACTGTTTGTGAGATAGTTTGGATACGAGGATTACTTTCAGATCTTGGAGTACAAGTCAGTGGAGCAAGTGAATTGTTTTGTGATAATGATGCTGCGCTAAAATTGGCAGCAAACCCAGTTTTCCACGAGAGAACAAAGCATATTGAGGTTGATTGTCATTTTACTCGAGAAAAGATTCAAGAAGGTATCGTCATAACTCGAGGAATTGGAACTGTAGAACAGCCAGCAGACATCTTCACTAAGCCGTTATGTTAGAGACAACATGGATATTTGTTAAGCAAGCTTGGCGCCTTTGACATTTATAGGCCGCCAGCTTGAGGGGGAGTGTTGGAAGGAGAATTTGTTTTTATCCTCTGAGATTACAAATTGATATAGTATATCAGAGACATAGAATATTTTAGGATATTGTAATATTGTGCATATATTTCTTTTTTATTCTTCTCTCTTGTATTACAAATACCGACACTCTTTGTATACTTTGACATACTGAAATACACAGAAAGTACTTTCTCCATTGTTTTACATTACCTTTCAATTTCTAATTTTTTACCAATCATTTTTTGGTCCTCGTCATGCCTAACTTTACAATATATATTCAAGGCCCCAAATAGAGTAGTGAGCATCCCGAAATTCCCATTTTAGAGAGTCAAACATGGAGTCCGAGCTCTACGAAGCCGCCATGAAAGGAAAGGTGCATTCTTTGCTTGGAAAAGATAAGCTGCTTCTTGATAGAATCATGATCGGGAATCACAACGAGACTCCTTCGCACATCGCAACCATGCTTGGACACTTGGATGTCGTGGAAGCAATCCTAGCTCGGAAGGCTGAGTTGGCAAGAGAACAAGATTATCAAAGTTCAACCCCTCTTCATCTCGCGGCAGCAAAAGGTTACCTTGACATAGTGGAAAGCTTGGTAAGAGTCGGCCCTGAAACTCGTTTTGTCCATGACAAATACAAAAGAAACCCTCTTCATGTCACGGTTATGAAAGGGTGTGTCGATGTGTTGGAATGCTTGGTTCAAGCGACACCTGATGCAGCCCGCAGCGTCGTCAAACATGGCCAGACGATTCTTCATTTATGTGTCACGCCCCGATCCTCGAACACGTGCCCATCCCTCACCTGGTCGATTAAAAGCGACGTCCCAGGACGCATCGCCGACCCTGTTTATTTTATATGCACAAGCGGAAGTATAAAGAAAATCCCCAGACAATAAAACAATGGGATAGAACAGTAGGATTAAATTTCAAACCTTCACTCTTATATACATTGCAAAACAGTGCACATATATATACAGAGTGAACTATTAAGTTCAATTCACATTAAGCCAGTTAAAAACACAAGGTCTACAAACAGAAGTGGGGTTCTACAAGTTACGGGTCCCCATCCTCCTCTTCATCATTCTCCATACTCCAACTGGAGCCTTCCGCAGACTGCACTGGATTTCGAGACCTTCAACATCCAAGTCTGCTACATCTAGGAACCTGAAATGGTTATTCAATAACCAATGAGACCACGTCTCAGCAAGTTCTACCCCCTAAGACTCGATTAGTAAGCCAATACACTACGGGCTGCCTAAACACGCACAGGTCATAGGACTTACCTTGGCCTCAGATTCCACCTGCATGTTAGCACATATCACATAGGCATCCAAGCAATCACATCACTGATCGAAGCATCGATCAAATCGACCTAGTCGATTTCACACCAACAAGACCACTCACGGTCATTCCCATTCAATCAATCAATTTACCACATCAGACTCAAGCAATGGTCAATCACATTAAATCACACCCAGATTGAATCATCGATCAATCGAACCATCTCTCGGTCATTCCTTCCGTCCCATATAACTTCCAATAGTACACTTAGTCACAGAGCTCCATTATTTCTCTCGAGCGTTGTTTTCGCCAAGGTGACATAAGTAACAGACGGTCTACGTGCGTTCTTTAAGGCGCCGTTTTCGCACAGTGATATTCCTCAATCACCGAACCACGCCTGCCACAAATCATAGATCACAGACAGTCTACGTGCGTTCTTTAAGGCGCCGTTTTCGCACAGTGATATTCCTCCATCACCGAACCACGCCTGTCTCTATTCATAGGCAGTTTACGTGCGTTCTTTAAGGCGCCGTTTTCGCACAGTGATATTCCTCAATCACCGAACCACGCCTGCCACAAATCATAGATCACAGACAGTCTACGTGCGTTCTTTAAGGCGCCATTTTTGCACAATGATATTCCTCCATCACCGAACCACGCCTGTCTCTATTCATAGGCAGTCTACGTGCGTTCTTTAAGGCGCCGTTTTCGCATAGTGATATTCCTCCATCACCGAACCACGCCTGCCACAAGCCATAGACAGTCTACGTGCGTTCTTTAAGGCGCCGTTTTCGCACAGTGATCTTCCACATCACCGAACCACGCCTGTCTATGCTTCGTACTTAATCTGTCTCAGCCAAAGTACTTCCGACTCACTCTCACCATTCCACATACTTTACAACTCAACAAAGCATAAGAATGCTAAATAAACAAGCTTGGCCAATTTCCAAACAACAATTCAATCTCAATCAATTCCAATCAATTTAGGGTAAATCCCTAAAATATCACAATTTAAATAATTTCAAGCAACGTAGAACTCAAATAAATAAACGGACTGCGCCACGACAATCAGCACGAGATTTCGGTCACCGGCCATCCCAGTTGAATTTCCGGAAAAATAAATAATTAAATAATTAATTTCGAAAATTAAATAAATAAATACTAAAAATCCAATTTAGGCCCGTATTGCCTGATTGGAGCCCGAAACGGGTCGAGAAAAATCCCGAGAGACATTCAATAAATAATAGAGCATTTCTACTCCCTAATGGCTATTGCTAACCACCTAACATGCAACACTATGTCTCTAATTTAATTTATCTAAATTAATCTAACCACCTAATTGCATTTAATTTAAATCTAACTAACCCTAAGCATAATTAACAAACTAAGAAAGCATTAGTGAGTAAAACTCACTTGACAAAAGCGGAAACCGAATCACCGCATCGGCGACGCGACGGCGGCCGAAATCCGAACTTTCAGCGGCGTCGACGGACACTCGGGCCGGGCCCAAAGATCTTGCCTCGCGGGCTTGGGCTTCAAAAATAACTTGCTGGACTTCATTGGACTGGGCTTGAATCAAGTGGGCCGAAATGCAACTTCAATGGATTGAGAACGGGCTGAACTGAATTGAACCAATTTGGGCCGAAAGTGCAGGCTTCGCTGGGCTTGACTTCACGCGGTTGCTGGGTTGCTTCAGTGATGATGGGTTGGGCTGCCGTTCGCGTGACTTAATGGACGAAGACGCTGAAGCCGAGCGTTGACTGGAGAAGACCGAAGCTGGATTCGCTGGCTTCTTCGTGCTAGCCGAAATCCACGAGCTGAAGACACGGATGGAGAAGCAGCTTTGTCTGAGTTGTTGGTTACGTGTGGTAGATGGCAGGAGGAGTCAATGAAGGGAAGCTTGCTGCTTTCGTTGACTCCTGGACAAACGAAAGTGGAGCAGGCTTCGATGCCGCTTGGCTCGCTGAGGTGGACGGTGCGCGGGCGAAGGAGACGCGCGGCAAAAGCTGGAGTTACTTCGGTTTGCAAGATGGAGTCAGCGGAGGAATTCTTTCGGTGGACTTCGCTGGCAAAGAAGGAGAGCTGACGTTGGTGGACGTACGTGGCTTCACCAACTCGCTGACTCCATTTCACTGCTGGACGAGAGGCCGCGGGGATGGAGTTCAGTAGATGCTGGGTTGAAATTGTGGCTTCGGTGGGGAAGAGACGTGAGGAAGAAGGAAGTCCGCGGAGATGTTGGCGTGCAAGAGAAGCTGCCGAAGGAGATAAGGGCGAGCGGATGAGCTGGCTCTGAATGAAGAAAGCGACGCGAAGCAGCTGGCGCGGATTGTTGAAGAAGTAACGGATGAGGGAAGAAAATTCAACAATTTCAATCCACTTAATTAATTGCATGTCCCCCAATACTTTACTGTCTTAATACTCACAAATAATCCAACTTAAATGCAATTGTTGCACCCTCCTTGTCATAGTTCCGAATTTCATTGAATTACCTCAATTTCTTTATGAAATTTCCCACATCAATGTCCAATTTAATCGTGGGAAAAAGCCCACAAAATTTCCACACTTTCCTGTCGTCAAGTAGCTCGGTCTGGAAGTTAGAATTTTATTCAAATGAGCTCAATCGAATTTCCGCTAATTTTCTGCGACGTCCGAATCGATTTTTCATAAAAGTCCTGAACTTGATAGAATTTCTCCGAAAGACAAGACAACGTCCTATAAATGAACCGTGACATGCTCGGACGTCCGATTTCCGAATCCGAATTCAATTTCATGGTTAAAATCGACCGAACGCGATTTTAGTCCGATCCGACCTATTGAGTAGCTTTTAGGGATTTTACCGCGGTTATATCCCTTAACGGCTTCACCCAATAGATTGGTTAACTCGTGAGTGATCAGCTCAGAGAAAAAGGACCATCAGCGCGTCGACGGGTTGCCCATTTCATATATTCGGGATAAGTCGAAAATTTGGGATGTCACATTATGCGTGAAGCAAAACAAACTAGAAGCTTTGAAGTTTATGAAAGATATCTTGGGTGATGATCAGTTCATCAACTCAAGGGACAAAGATGGCAATACAATTTTGCATTTGGCTGCTTCAAATGGACAAATCGAGGTATGTTCATACAACTAAGCCTTTGCTCAAGTCAAATTCAGTGAGCTTATCAACGAAAAAGGCAATTCTAGCAAACATGAATGTCCTAGAGATATTCGGAAGTTAAAAGATATCCATTTATAAATCATCAGGGAAAAGTGTCAAAAGATCTAGACTTTTTAATTGTGTCAATTTAGCCATAAACATTTTGATTTAATATCAATTCAGTCCTTCAGGCTAACTTTGGCCAAAAATTGCTAATATGGATGACGGCTGTCCAACGTGGCACGGCCAATGCTAATATAGACAAATTTATATTATATTTTTTTATTGTTTATTATTTTTTCAATTTTTTTAATATTCTTCTGATTTTTTTTCTTTCCTTTTTTTTTTTCTTTCTTCTTCCTTTTACTGGCTATTGGCCATGGCAGGGCAAGCTGGCCTTGGCTTGGGCAAGGGCCAGTCTTGCCTGATTTGGCAAGGTTTGGCCTCGCCTAGGCTAAATCTAGTAAGCTGCCCTAGCCTGAGTGAGGGGAGCCCTCTTTAGGGTTTAACCTCGCCGTGGTAGGCGCCAGAGACCCTCACCTAAGTGAGGCCAGTCCACCTGGCCATGGCCAATGGTTGACGACTGGTCATCAGGAAAATGATGTGAAAAGGAAAAAAAAATTAAAAAATATATATATAAAAAAATTATTAAAAAAATTTCACATCAGCGCCAATCATGCCACATAGACTGTCCACATCAACAATATCTAGTTGAAATTAGCAAAATGACTGAATTGACATTAGGTTATAAGGTTTATGACTAAATTGACACAATTAAAATGTTTAGGATTATGTTAACACCAATGTTATAGGTTTAGGACTTTTCTGACACTTTTTCCTAAATCATCACAAGTTTTGATATTTGGAAAAGAAGTCATTTGTCTAGATAATTAACTACAACTTTGTGCTTCACATTATTTTCACGCTAATTTCATCTAGATTAGAAGGAATATAAAAACAGAGAAGCGGAAGAAATTCAACAAGCGATGAGATTCCCTTTTGAAGGCATCATATAATAGTCACAAACATTAGAGGACTTAAAAACAAAAGAAGCAAACTTAGTCCTCAAAAGTATATAACATGGGCTTGTCTAGTTCAAATCCAACATCAATTGACACATTCTATTGTTACTCCTCTACAGACTATAATCTACCTGACTTATAAAGGAGTAGACTCGAATATTATGAACTCCAAAGGTTTCATGGCACTAAGCCTACTAGCACAAGGCCAAAGCGTGGAAAGAGCTTCAGAGATTAAGGATTCTGCTCATCAAACTTCAGAGAATCATGACAGACAAACCGATGCAAAAAACATGGTTACCGAAGAGAGCAAGAGGGAAGAGAAGAGAAAGTGGCAAAACGATATGCATAAGATGCTAATGGTGGTGGCGGCATTGGTAGCTATTATAGCTTACGAAGCTGGTAGGGAACCACCAAAGGCACCACCAAAGGTACCTCCGGACATGGAATGGCTTTACAAGGTGTTCATGGCATTTAACACGATAAGCTTCATGGCATCGCTTAGCACCATTATGCTTCTCATAAGTGGTCTTCCCTTAAAGCAGCGTCGGATCACCACGTGGATTGCAATGCTAAGTATGTGGGTTGCGATAACCTTCACGGCGTTGAGTTATTCAATCCTCGTGTTATTATCCTCGCCGGATGAGGGAGAAATAAAGTATGCTAATGATAAAGTAGTCGTAACTGTATGGGGGGGATTGATGTTTCTTATTTTCTTGTGCCATACAATCCACTTAATCTGGAAATTGGTGCGCAAAGTCCTGAAATTTGTCTACAAAGCCTTCGGGAAAGGGAAGAGGTAGAATACTATGGTTTAGTGGCTGTCTATTACTACAGATTTGTTTGTCCTAGAAGAAATGCACTGAGCCATGAGGCCATGCAAGAGTAGATGCTATATAGTATGTGCTATTCAGCATGCTCTTTAGCCAATTATGTACGATACGTCTGAGAATGCAATGCGCTTGTCTATGTGCTGGTTTAAACCATAAGTGTCTCAGGCGTGTTGATGGATGACGCATGTAAAAGAATGGAGTTTACATGGACGATGGAATGGAGTATAAGCAATAGGTATTATTAATACATGGAAATCTCTTCTCTTTCTTCTTTCTTTATGTGATGTACTTAATGTGAGGAGTGAGTTGCGGTTGTAGTCAGATTACAGATGGTTACAAGCAAGAGGAGAACACGTAGTAAGGTCTTTGTTCCCTTAATTAGGTTAGGTATGACAGGGGGACTATCCAGTTCTGGCGAGGCCGAGCCTCCTCAGTGGCTGGGCAAGTCTCCAGCGAGTTCGTCGGACCTCGCCCTAGCTTGGCAAGCCTCTAGTGAGCTCGCCGAAGCTTGCCCAACCAGTCGCCGGTAATCGGCAACGGCAGTGGAAGACGAACAAGAAGAAGAAAGAGAAAAGAGAAAAAAAATGGGTTGGCTTTGATTCTGGAATTATTTCTGAGAAAAAAGAACCAACTTTTTTCTACTCTTTGATTCCATTCCAAATCTATTCTCAAGAACAAAGTTTTTATCAAACGGATTTCTACTTCAAATCTACTCTCGACTAATAAAAGAATAGAAATTTTCACTATTTGGCCGGTTGCCAAATGCACCCTAAGTGTAAGTACTCTCAAGCGATAAATTGAGTGATTTACTGTCAAAGTAGTAATGTCTCTTAATACAATCATATGCCTTATAGCGAGTAATTAAGAGTAGTAATTTACCCTATAAGATGTAATGCACCTCTAAGGTAGTCATTTCCCTTATAATTAGTAAAAAGAGTGAGTGCTAATTCTTGTTGATCTCAATTATACTTATTCTTAATAAAATGCTAGCACGGTCTAATTGTAGTAACGTCTTTATTGTATCATAACTGCAAAATGATGTTTGTAAGTCATACTTTTGTGTTCATAAAATTAGTTTCAGCGTTATTAAATTAACTTTACGTCCTTAAGTACTAGTAAATACGAAAATGATCTTGCAATTCATAAATTATCTTTGTGTTGATAACCAGCCGATTTGGCACCTAGGATGCGGTCCCTTTTTTTCTCACAGCAGACTCTAGACCCGTGGCTAATGATATGATCCCGTCATTTTTATGACTCAAATTTAATGAGCCTAATTTGATACGAGTAACTCGTTTTTTTTTCCCCAAAATGGGCTAAAATGGAGTGAGAAAACTATAGTCCAACCCATTATTTCAAAACCCATATATCCACGAGACTTAGGCCGTCTAGACGAGACAATGAGTCTTCCTCCATCTCCAAGTGCTGCCGCCCCCTCTCTTGCCCCGATCCTTCCGCCTCTGATGACCTGCCGGCCGCCAGGCCTTCGCCTCCCCCGGCATTTTTATGACTCAAATTTAATGAGCCCAATTTGGTACCAGTAACTCGTTTTATTTATTTATTTCCCCCTAAAATGGGCTAGGATGGACTGAAAAAAACTATAGTCCAATCCATTATTTCAAAACCCACGCACCCACGAGACTCGGGCCGTCCAGACGAGACAATGAGTCTTCCTCCATCTCTAAGTGCCACGCCCCCTCACTTGCCCCAATCCTTCTGCCTACGACGACCTGCCGGCCACCAAGCCTTCGCCTCCTCCGGCACTGGTTGTGATGGGAAAAATTGTCCAAAAAGTTCTAAACCTATTGCACTTTTGCCAACTCAGTCCTAAACCTTTTAACTTTGTCAATTGAATCCTAAACCTTTTTACTTTTTGCCGATTCAGTCCATCCGGCCAATTTTAGCTAGAAAATGCTGACGTGGACGCCGGCAGTGCCACGTAGGACTACCGGCGCTGACGTGGACAATTTTTAATAATATTTTAATATTTTTTTGAATTTTAAAAAAATTGAATTTTTTTTTTTCAAGCTTCCCCTTTTTGTTGGTTTTTCCGGTCGCCACCGCCACGGTCGCTCCCCGGCCTTCACAAAGCGCAGGCCAAGTCGGCGAGGGAGGGGAGCACCTACAGGAGTTCTCGCCAGTGCAGTCTCAAGAAGCGGTCACCTAGTCACCCCTCCCCTGTGCCGGCTGCAGGTCGACTCCGCCCGACGCAGGCCAGCTCGGCCACCCAATGCAGGGGAGTTCCCCGCCGGGCGAAGCGCCAGCCCGCTTCCGCATCAGACCGGTGAGGTGCCGCTCCCTCGCCTCGGTCGAGCTTCGGGCATCGTTCGCGGGCTGGTCGCCCGTCACCGGCTCGGAAAGCCGTGGTGAGGCTAATCCGCCGCCTGGGCGAGGGCTCCCTCGGCCAGATTTTACGGCCAACCTCGCCGGGCTGCATGGCCTCGTCTTCCGGCGTCGCCGTCGCCCAGCCAACGCTCGGTGAGGCCGCCCTAGCCTGGGGGAGGGTTGGCCTCGCCTAGGCGACCCTTGCTGGGCCGCGCCTAGGCGAGGGCTCCTCCTCGCCCAGCCGGGCCTCGCCTGTGGCAGGCGAGGCCAGCCGGCTGGCTATGGCCTGCCAATGGCTAGCCACCGGAAAAGGCCAAGGAAAAAGAAAAAGGGGGAGGGGGAAGGGAAAAAAATTCAAAAAAATTCAAAAAAAAAAATTAATTTTTTTAAAAAATATTAAAGTATTATTAAAAATTGTCTACGTTAGCGCCAGCGGTCCTACATGGCACCGCCGGCGTCCACGTTAGCATTTTCTAGCCAAAATTGGCCGGATGGACTGAATCGGCAAGAAGTGAAATGGTTTAGGACTCAATTGGCAAAGTTAAAAGGTTTAGGACTGAATTGGCAAAAGTGCAATAGATTTAAGACTTTTTGGACAATTTTCCCGATCGTGATGGGCATGTCCCCGAACTGCTCAGTCCTCAACCTCAAGTTCCGCCAAGTCCCGGTTGGTGCCATTCAAGATGATGAATTTGATGCAGGTACAAGTGTTATGGGCGACCGATCCGCTCGTCAAAGGGAGGGAAGGAGTTGGAGCCGGTGTTCGAGCAAAAGAGGAGAAGAATGGCTCTAGGTCGAAGAAGCTCTTGCGAAACGAGCTGCCTCTGAGCAGACATGGAGAAAGTCATAAGCTCGCTTCGACTATAGTTAATTCTCAAAAAGGGCTGAGGCGGCGAATCTACACTTGAGGCACCTTTCCAAGGCAGAGGAATCGTAGCCTGTGCGACGATGCTCTTCCCTCAAACCACGACCGGACTTTTTACACGCAATCTTAGACATGATTGGCGAAAATCAAAGACCAAAATTCTCTAAAGTAATTTCGCGAACAATCACAGATATTTCAAACACCATTTTTGTCCTTTTCTTACGAATATGGATATATAAGAAAGCATGAACTTGACCTACGTAGGCCAAATGAATACGATGTCCCCGCCAAATGGTCCCCAGATGAATCCCCAATTTCCTAAACACGGCATGTGAACTTCTAAAGCTCTTCTTATATTCTTATTTGAGCATGCGCAGTACCTTATTCTTCAGCTAAGATTATTTAACTTAGGTGGACTCTGCTAGGAAGATGCTTGAAATGAGCAAAGGTATCATGAGTGCATTTACGCTTAGTCTTTCAACCAACATAGTTGCTAATTATTGAGAATGTTGAGTTTGACTGCATGAGCAAGCCTGATCAATTAAAGGAGAGTCCGAAAATTAAATATTTATGGACATCCGCAACTGTGTACAATGCAAACCCATATTTCCTTTTGTGTTCATAAAATTAGTTTCAACGTCATTAAATTACCTTTAAGTTCTTACGTATTAGTAAGTGCAAATTCATCAATTATCTTTTTGTTGGTAACCAGTCAATTTTGCGCGTGGGATGCGGTCCCTTTTTCCTTCTTGCAGCAGACCCTAGACTCGTGGCTAATGATATCCCGTCATGCCTCCTTTGTTTAGAAGCCTGTACTATACATTTGCCCCCACAGATGGGAGCTTGTATGATTCTTATAATTATGAGACATATGAAGCAAATTATTAGTTAACTTTCAACCTCAAATATTTTTAAAGTATGACTGTTGAAATATTTCATATTCATATTGCTTGATGGTGAGGTTTATCTATATTTTACATACATGTCCTCTCCCTCTATTATCAGCTCAAGCTTTTAAGTTGAATCTTTTACGTAATACCAAAGCCAAATTATGCTCTAATTTATTTTTGTGTACTTTACATTTTCTTTTATGTCCATGTATCGGTTTAAGTTTTTGAAATGGGCTTTTCAACTATGATAAACAAATTCATTGTTTAGAAATTATCGCTAACATGCATGGTCAATGGTAGTTTTCTTTCTTCTTTTCCATTTCTAGCCATTGTTGGGAAGCAATTGTCAATCTCAAATTTTGACTAGCAAGGTTCTTCCAAGTTCTATTTATTAAAATAAGTAATAATTGAATTGTGGATAAACCTATTGTATTAATGTCAATATAGTCATAAACCTACTACATTTGTGCTAATTTAGTCCTAATGTGATACCAATTCAGTCTTTCCAATAAATTTTAGTTGGATATTGCTGACATGGATGTTAGCCGGCTAACATGGCATCATTGGCACTAACGTGGAATAATATTCTACTAATTTTTTTAATTTTTTATTATTTTGTCTAATGTTTTTCTTTTTGTCTTTTTTTCTTTCTTTCTGTCTCTTCTTTCTTCTTCCTTTTGCTGGCAACTGACCATAGGCAATAGCCAAGCAGGCTAGCCTCGCCAAATTTGGCCTAGGTGAGGCCAACCCTAGCCTATGCCAAGGAAGCTCTCATTGAGGCTCAGCCTTGCCATGGCTAGGCAAGGCCAACCATCCCAACCATTGCGTGTGGCCGATGGCTGGTCACCAACAAAATGAAGAAGAAAGGAAAGATTAAAAAAAACAAAAAAACCAAAAATTATTTAAAAATTATTAAAAACTGACCTTGTTGATACTAGTGGTCCCACGTAAGCCAACCAACATCCATGTCAGCAGTATCTTGACAAAATTTCTCAAATGACTAAATTGATACTAAATCAAAAGGTTTAAAAATAAATGGCACAAATATAATAAGTTTATGACTTTTTTACACTTTATTCGATTGATAACTTTTCTTTAAAAAAAAAACTTGGAACTATCTTAATAGACATTTAAAATCTAAATTTCAAATACTACTTAACAATTTTTCATCAAAGAAATCTTACCTGGCGAAGGATTTACTAAAATGATGGCAAATCTTGCATTTACTCGACGTTCGAGTGCGCTCTATGATAGGAAGAAGAGATTGATTAATACAGATTAATCAAATGGACCACGTATCATTAAAAAGGTGAATGTCCCTATTTAGTAATCTTTTCATAGTAAATTACAGAAGATTGCCGAAGCATCTCAAAACCCATCATGAGCAATTCCATCTACTCTTCTCCAGAACTCTCTCAAGACCTCTCTCATGGCGATCCCCTCCTTCAAACTTCTCTATAAAACCCTAGTTAACTAGAGCTCCAGCCTCTGCATCCCACGATCAACCACACTCCCTCTTCAAGACGAGGAAAAGCGAACAGCCCAATGGATCTGCGTAATCTCGGCTTCGATTCGCGCCTCTTCGGGATCCTCGAAGACATGCTCGACTTCCCCGAGGAGCCCGAGAAATCGAGGAGCAACCCCTCGCGCGCCTACGTCCGCGACGCGAAGGCCATGGCGGCGACCCCTGCCGACGTCGTGGAGTACCCGGGCTCCTACGTGTTCGTCGTGGACATGCCCGGGATAAGGGCCAGCGAGATAAAGGTCCAGATAGAGAGCGACAACGTGCTCGTCGTGAGCGGGGAGAGGAAGAGGGAGAAAGAGGAAGGGGCCAAGTACCTGAGCATGGAGAGGAGGACCGGGAAGTTCATGAGGAGGTTCGCGCTGCCGGAGAACGCTAATGTGGACACGGTGACGGCGGCGTACCAGGACGGGGTGCTCAGGGTGGCCGTCGAGAAGGTGCGGCCGCCGGAGTCGAAGACCAAGACCATCGAAGTCAAGGGTGGTTGATGATGGCCCGGTTTTAGTTCTGTCTACGAAAGTTTTTAGGGGCTCGTGGAGTTCCCTCTGTTATCTTACGGGATTTTGATATGTGTAATGAGACATGTCTCTGTGTAATGAAATCTAGTAAGGGCTTTCAATTATCAAATGATTAATAGAGTATGTAGGACTATCTCTAATACATACTAAATTCCAACAATTCGATTGAATTTCTAGTCATTGTATGTCGGCAATTAGATTGGAATATAACGGCCCGATGGATATATAAAAAAATCTTTACTACCCAATTCAAGAAAAAAGCAAAAGAGCTCCCAAAATGGAGGCCTCCCAGCTCGAATAGCAATTGGGATGGCACCATCATCTTAGTTTCTGATTCCCGCGAGTCTCGTGCGAAAATTCAATGATCAAAGATAATATAGGTCCACATGTTTGGATTTCATGTTATGATAATTATGGGAAAAGTACAAAAAAAGAAAATCTTAAATTTATAACATTAATATCAATTTAATTTTAAACTTTTATACATTGGTATCGATTCAATTCATCCGATCAATTTTAGCCGATTGACGCTAACGTAAATGTCAATCGATTGGCAAACGTTGACTTGGTAATTTATAAATAATTTTTTGCGAATTTTTTAATTAATTCTTTTTCTTTTTTTTTTCCTTTTCCTTTTCCTTTTCTTTTTCCTCTTCTTCCTCCTTGAGCTTCTTTCACAATAGCTAGTGAGGCTCGCTAGCCACCAAGCGAGGGCCGCGAAACTCTCATCAACCACCAACTAGGGTTGTGGCCCTCATCCACGGCCCCTACGCCTCGCCCAGAGGGGGAGGCCGGGCGAGGGCCACGATCCTTACCGACAGTTGACAAGGGCTTTGTGACCACAAGTCTTACTAAAACCTCGTCAGCCATTCCAAGAAGAAGCCCAATGAGGTAGGAGAGGAAAAAGAAAAAGAAAAAATGAATAAAAAATTGGATAAAGATAAAGAAAGATTATTTAAAAATCATCTCGTCAGCATTCACTGGTCAACCAACATTAACATTAGCATCTACCAACCAAAATTAGCATCTACCAACCAAAATTAGCATAATGGATTAAATTAGTAGTAATGTGATAAGGTTAATTGAAATATTTAAAATTGAATTGACATCAATGTGTTAGTTTAAAAAAAAAATTGATATTTTTTCTAAAGGATTATATCTTGAATCCCCGTGCCTAACCCACTCAATATTTTCTTCCCAAGTAACGGTACGCTAAAGCCACGTGGAGGCCGGGGCCACCTGGTGCCCCACCACGCATGAAAGAGGCTCACCGATTGCTTTTGGAGGAATGCTATCTTCACATCCCCCTTCCTTCCAAATTCCACCACGAAGCAACAATTTTTGAGTTCTTTAATCACTAGAGTATCTTAATGGTAAAGAGTATAAGCCTCCCTTTTTTTGTTAAAAAATATTTATGAATATTAAAGAATTTTCTAACAACAATATTGCTAGAGATATTAATAGATATTAAAAATATTATTCCTTATTTCTTTATTTTATAAAATAAGCTAATTTACCTATGAAATTATTTCCTTTCATATGCGTATTGGTTGGGTATAATACCCTTGATTCTAATATACTAATATGAAGTTATTTGGGTAAAGATGCAATCTTTATCAATTCTCTCTCCATCTCTCCTAAAGATTCAAGAATATTTAGGCAGTGACATTTATCATTATTCATAGTTCTAAACTTTGTGTTTACACTCATGATTTTATTGTGACTTACAGTAAACTTTCTAAGTCTCACAAAAATATAAATAGTCCGCATTAGGTTGCTTTGGAATTAAGATAATCCTTTTCTTTTTTTGGCATTTTGAAGAAAAACCAGAAGGTATTGTAAAAAAGCTTTTAGTATAACAAATAGAGCTCCTCTCTCTTTTTCTTATTTTACTTTTCCATCCATTAGTTACCTGAACAAATATCAAATTACCACATATATCGTGAGAGCCTAATTTAGCTTAATTAAGGTTTGAGAATTATTGAAATATTGTCTCATATCATTTAACAACCAATCTTAAATACTTATGTATTTATGTGATCTTTTTCCATCTACTAATTTAAAATTTTATTATTATGGTATAAGAGACAATGATAATTCTTTCGCGAATGTGCGTCCACTCTTATTTAAAAAAAAAAATTCCACGTGTATTTCGTAATCCGGCTTGCGCCATATTGTTTCATGTCATGTCATCTTCCTTCAATTATGTAGTTGGGTTTTTCGAATAAGGAAGGAAAGAAAATGGAAAAACAAAATGAGAAAGATGCCACGCGAGCTCTGTGATGTGTCAGTGACTTGTGCGCTCAATCACCACCTGTCATCGTAGCCGGACGGTCTCTACGAAATCTCCTCGGCATGAGAATTCCGCAGATCCTTATGGAAACATCTACAAGGTCACTTGTCACAACACCGACTCCGTCACCTCCATATAAATACCTCGGACTCCACAACTTGACTTCGCCATCTGCACCGTGAAACACAAAGAGACGCTTCTCATCGAGGCTTTGCAGCTGAAGAGCATGGATCTCAGAGACATGGGCTTCGACCCCACCGTGCTGGACACCCTCCACGAGCTCCTCGACCTCTCCGACGAGGGCGACGCCAAGTCCCACCACGCCCCGTCCCGCGCCTTCCTGCGCGACAAGAAGGCGATGGCGGCGACGCCGGCCGACGTGAAGGAGTACCCGACCTCGTACGTGTTCGTGCTCGACATGCCGGGGCTGAAGCCGGACCAGATAAAGGTCCAGGTGGAGGACGGGAACATGCTGGTGGTGGGCGGCGAGAGGAAGAGAGAGAAAGAGAAGGACCTGAAGGACCAGAAGGATGGAGCGGGAGGGGGGCTGCTGAGGTACATAAAGATGGAGAGGAGGCTGGGGAAGTTCCTGAAGAAGTTCGTGCTGCCGGAGAACGCGGACCCGGAGAAGATATCGGCGTCGTACCAGGACGGGGTGCTGACGGTGACGGTGGAGAAGAGGCCGCCGCCGGAGCCCAAGAAGCCCAAGACCATCGAGGTCCAGATCGCCTAAAACCGCCCGCGACCGCACGTGTCGATGTCCGGGGCCTAGTATGGAGAAAGAATGAGAGGGTGTCGAAGAAACAAGAAAAGGGTTTCTTCTTTTGTTCTTACTGTTGTGTGCGAGTAGTAGTGTAAAAAGTCTGGCTGCGTGGGGTCTTTCTGGAATGAGCTTCTTGCATAAGTGTGTTGTGTACTACTGCGATGAATATGTAACAATTACTCATCCAAGGTTGTATCTACGAAACATGAAGAAAAAACCGGTAATATCGCAGGATATGCAAGAATCAGACAAGGTCGTTCTGAATTACCTCTAACGTTCCCATCTGACCTTCTGCCTCCGCAATCGCAGTCGGAATCTTCGATACGGTCGAACCGTCAGTTGCCTAGGCTGATAATTTCCTGACCTTCCTTACTTTAAGCATCTTCAGCTTCTTGCGATGCGGGAATCTGCAGCGTGTTCCGCAGACTTCCTTACCAGGACTTAACGTCGTGGTCTGCTCTTCAGAGAGCCGCGCTCGATTTGTCGAATTTGAGAAACGTCTCGGAATTAGAAATCTACGGATCGCGGAATTAGAAATGGGTCGAAGTCGAGGAGCACGTTGAGTTGCTGTATCTGATGAATGCACGGAGAAGACTGGCATTCTTTCAACGTTACCGAGACTCACTTCAGGACAGTGTGCGGTAATTGAGGTATTTTGACAATTCGATTCTATTTTTCGGAGACTTCCCTCGACGGATCGATTTGCTCAATCGGATTACATGATACCTATGGGAACCGTGGTGGAACCGATCAAATTACTCGCGAAAAGTTCAGCCGATCGGCATGTTTTGATGATTTGAAAGGGTACCAAAAATGGCACATATCATAATGATTCTTAAGTAGTTTTAGTCTGTAACCCTGATGGGTAAAAAAGCAACCTGGACAATCTAGTGCCCGTTACAAATCTCTTCTTTGTCGAACCGGCGACTTTCCTATTGGATTTCTGAGCAGGGAACGCCGATGGAATTCCTCTGTTCCTGTCGACATGTTCTTTGACAAACAGAGCAATGAAAAAACCCTCTTTGTCCTCCACAGGATCGGTTCGCAGTAACTTCTCAGCTGCATGACAAGGAACAGTGATTCAGGGGGACAAAGGCCGAGACCGGCTTTTGAAGCAAGCAAAGAAAGAGTCCTCCTGGAGGTTAGAATCAAATGACACGGCACTTACCGCCTTCAAAAACTGGAAGACCGCGGCGAGTCCACTGGGGTAAGGGAGCTGCCAGGTGAAACCCATGAGATGCAGCGAGAGGGAGGATAGACTGTACTACATCTTCGTTTTCGATCTGGTGGATGGAGCAGGTACTATAAACGACTCTTTCAACAGCTGGAACTGTACAGAGAAAAATACATGAGATCCTTTCTATGCATTGCTAATGGCCTTGGAATTGATCAACAATCTTACAAGTTAATGCATGTGACAGGGCCTTCTTCTGAAAAGCTGCAAGTTTACTGAGCCTCGCTATTTCTGTACCATCAGCTGCAAGACCTGCATAACCCAGAGATATCAAGGGGGTTTGGACATTATTAATTTGGTTAAATGAAAAAGATGCACGGATGTATATGATGCAAGTTATAGATAGTAGTCCATAACTCTGAAAATAGGAAGCCATCACCATACTATTCTAAAAAACAAGTTTAGTAAAGGCAGAAATGGATAATTACCGGTCGTGTAAGAAGGAAGCAGATGATCCAATCTCTCAGCAGATGTCCCAGATCCCGAGCAGGACGGATCTAAAAGAATTGCTCGGACCTGCAAATGTGAACTCTCATGACTACTGTGTAGAAACGCACAGGGGAGATCGACAATGCACCCCACACCCCCCGAAGATGTGGAAATAATAATTTTCTGGCGGTGAGGTTCCATAAATGACTGTTGCAAAGCGCCATGAAAACATGTGCAGTTAAACCAAGCATACCATGGAATATATGACATGATTCTTTACCTTGTTGTATGGGTGAACGCTTGGGGTCAAATTTAAAAAATCTCCATGGACCACATGGATGTCTAGCAGCTATCAAGGTTCACAATAAGTGGACAATGAGAAAGAGAAGAACTAAGAATGCAAAAATGAATCACCAATGTTCTCAAACAGGTTAAACCAATGTTCCCACATGTTAAGACAATGCACCCAGCTGTAGATACAACACAAACAGATGCATACAATCTAGGTGTCAATAGCTGCCGAAATACTGGTAAATGAGGCAAAAGGATACTGGAAGCACCAGACAGCCTGATAGTATCTTCTAGACGGTGAACCCTCTGCTTATTGAGTTCACAAGCTATAATCTTTCCTTTATCCCTCATGAGAGCGGCCAAATGGACAGTTTTGTTTCCAGGTGCAGAACAAGCATCAAGAACCTTCAGAAAATAGAAGGATCAAGATATGTGAACCACGTCAGGAAAAATGGCACGGTATCTTTATTGAGATTAAAGTACAACTCAGAGAGAGAACACTAAAAACAGTAGCGAAAAGCAACTCACTACCCAGCCTGGCTCGGGAGAAAGGGCTGCTGCAACCATACAGCTTGCTTTACCCTGCAAAATTAGATATTCAAAATAAAAATCTCTCTCCACCAAACTCAACATTAGATAAAACACATGGAATGTCTATCAAACTAAATATTAGATAAAACACACTAGAACCACATCGTGACAGCACAACTTACTTGCAAAAAGACACTTCCATTCAAGACAAGAGGATGATCATGCAAGTCAGTACCGGCTGGCAGAATAAGCAGGTCAGGAAGCAGGCCATCCTTTTGAACCTATGTAACACAAGAATAAATCCCATTAACTTTAGGCACATAGCCAATGAAAACTGAAAATTCAGAGGAACAGCATGCAAAATCCATTCACAGAACACCATAATGTCATTTTGTATTGTCCATCTCTTAATTGGGAAATACTAATGCATCCAAAAGCATCAGAGGGTGGAAGTACTGTAAATTGAAGGTTATACAGCATTCAAAATCATTCAGCAACAGGTTGTTCACTAACAAGAATTGTCAATCAAAACTGACAGTACTTAAAATAGAGGGATCAAGAAGACCAACACCCATTTGTCTCTGCTCTTCTATGTTGCAGATTGCCCAGTCACAATCCTCTTCTCGCCCGTTTTATAGTTATTTCACGCACACATGATGCACACAGGCATGCAATGGATTTAATAAGAATTCACACTAGCAAAATACCTTTGTTAGTTTTCCCAATTCAAGCATGGCAGATCCAACATCCAATTTCAGAGTATTCACTCTAACATATCGTGGTTTAGGAGCATCTGCATGAGAAATCAGAAGTTGCATTAGCTGAACATTGCAGTCTAGTAGATGTCATTTGCATTTCTCATGCAACAACTGAAATGAGATTGGTGACTAGTTCAGTTTTATTAAAGGATAGGACATACAGGCAGAAAGGCAGCACAATTCCCTATGTCAGAAACACCACGGCCATATGACCATCCAGCTAAAAGCAAGACTTGAAAGTAGCTGTGTTCAAGTACAAGTTCCTTTCTATTAATATTTCTCTAATTGATAGTCCCTGAAACTCATTATTCAAACAAAGTGCGTGGAATTAATAGGTCCTCAAATCATTGATTTGAATTAATTAAATGACCATAATATTTAATCTAATGATCAAGTCATTCCATAGTAACATGTCAGTTTCTGTGCTACATTGACCTGGTATTGAGTCCTCAAAATGGAACTAAAGAAGACAATTGCCTATGTACGTTGGGGGTTGTAGGATTTATAATAACAGTGCAAAATAGTTTAAATAGACAAATTCTGAGAATTTTGCAACACAAGCATGATTAAGCTCTACCTCAAAATGAAAGAATGGAATCCAATAAAGCTAAAAGAGGAACGAATATAGACCTCCTGTTTGATAAAGGCCTGTCAATTCATCTACACCATTGACTTTCTTTGTCAATAACAATCGTTCTAAAGCTGACTGCAACTTAATTTTATGATGGATGATAAACTTCTCCGCATCACCAGTTGACTGCTTTGCCTGCAGCACAGAGTACTCTTGTAAATCAGCTGCAGTTTAAATCATTACCAAATGGACCAAAATCAATGACCAAATATTTATGCCAATCCCTGAAGCAACAAGCACCTCCCTACAAGCACAAGATGCATGTAAGAAGAGCCCCTATAATAGGTTTGATGTACTAGCCCTAACCAATACACCTCGTTTAGTTGGTGAAAGAACACTTATATGACTTTTATCTAAATATGGGAGAAGACAGAGAATGCTGTGCTTCTTGCTTTTAATGGTCACAACTCCTTAGATTACTGCTAATTGTTCACACTGGAAAAGCCCTAGGATTTCATTCACCATACAGACAAAAGTGGAAATAACCTGCACTATTGTCCAGGATACCATAAGCAAAAGCATAAGCTAGCCCAAACCAGTGAGAATACTGAAGCACAATGCACTCGAGAGTCTGAGGAAAGTCAATGACCTACTTGACCAAAGAGAACGTCATAGGTCACTATGAAAAGCAAGTCTTCTTTTCTCTGCAAGAACAAAAGTAGAGAACATAAAATGTGCTAGCCAAGTTATACGCAATAGCTCTTTTTTTCTTTTTTTTTTCTTTTTTGAGTATACAAAATAGCTCGTTGATCCAAAAAAAAAAAAAGGTTACACGCAATAGCTGGATAAGCTGGAAATTTGGCAGGTCCTATTAAAACCAGAAACTTCCCACATCTAAAGAGCCAATGCAAGAGTTACTCATCTGATGATTACAAAAGTTTCTAGGGAAAACTCTTTTGACAAGTAATGCTAAAGATATTACAACCCATATCCTAAATCAGTTAACTAAATGATGTGGCAAACATAAGTAGTTATTTAAGTTCGTCGGCCCATTTAAGCACTCAATAGGCATCCATCACATCACCTAGTAAATCCATTGGATATATGAGTCTAAGTATCTCTAGCATTATGCTCTTCTGATAGTATACTATAGTGAAAAGTGGAACTTGCAACTTATTGAGCCGTAATTGAACATTTCAAAACAACTATAACTAAGCACGTTAGCAAAAATAACTCATAGACTGAATCAAAGAAAACTTTAAATTAACTCATGCTCATATTGCTAGAAGAAATTCATTTCGTTACATGAGTTGGCATACAAGTGAATGGATAATTTTACCTTCCACTTGCTATTTACAATGTCAGCATCCTCCAAGATCTTCTTTATAATAGGAAGATCTGAGACAGCATCAGATAAAAGATCATTCTATTGAAAAAGCAAGGAAAGAAGCCAATTGTTTGACAAAAAACTCTAATCTAATTTGCTACTTGCATGCATCATTTATAAATTAAATTAAAAAGCATACTGGAAAAAGCAAGTAGATATATACTCCATCAGTACTAATTTTGCCACTCAAAAGCAATAATTACATGAAAGTTGCACTACATGGAGGAAATGGAATGAGCCACATTGTAGCCACCAAATGGGGGCATAAAACAAAGGGCTGAACAAAAAGAAAAGTGGAGAAAAAGAGAACTAGAGCAGTTGATGCAGCCCATTAAATCAATGACGTCTTAAATCTGAGCCAGCAGAGAGTTACACAATGTCAAGATGTCATAAATCAGAAAAGTAAGCTAGAAATGCATTTCCAATCAAAAGTATCTTCTTTAGAACAGTCCATGCATTACATTATTAATCAAGATGCATTTTTTATCAGATCCAGGAGGTTTCCATTTTGCAGCTATTGAAGTGCAATGTGCTTATATATTTCAAAGGGTGGCTCTTATTTGGCCCAAAAGGTTCCAATTTAGCTACTTCAGCAAGAGATGCTGAGCAGTGAAGGATTTTATTGGCCCAAATGGAAGTGATCATCTGGGTTTCGACTTTCTAAAGTCAAACTACATCTGCCTTGGATCAATCTAGAAGAACAGTGGATTCATTGTCATCCTCTCACGACGCCACACATAGGGCATGCCAGTTATAACTGCCACTTGACTAAATGCCAAGCAGAAAATGAAATGGCAATAGGCTGATCCAAGGACAAGGGATTTCCATAAGTAGAATCGGCAGGGTTCTCCTTCTACTTCAGCTATCATCATCACCCTCCCGCTCCGCCATTCAACACCTTACAAGTATAGACGTCCCACGTGGCTTCTAATTCAAATGAGACTTTGAAGCTTCATTTTGATTGCACAGAATTCACCGCCCATTTGAAAATCCTCAGCGTTGGTTTCGGTCAAAATCGAGCATTTCCAAACCACGTGACCTCGCCACTTTTGCCAATTTCATAACGCACGCAGGTAACACCATACGGTCCATTCTAACAATCAAAGAAAACGCAGCTACCACTTGCCAGCAACTCATGAAAATACCACCAAATCATCATAAATTTCAGCACCAGTACAGAACGTAAAACCATCATGCAACATCAATCTCAATCGCTCGCAATAAACCCTACCACTGGAACAAAACTTAAGCCAACTCTAGCAGGCAACAGCTCTCGAAACGCAGACTCCATGCGAGAGGAGCGAAAAGGAATCCGAAGCTCGCGAGTGCACCGCGCAGAAATTCAAACAACTTACGCTTCAGCGTTTGGCACACCAAGGCGAAAGTGGCTCGCTTGTTCCTGACGGAGGGGCTGTAGACGAGCGACTTGACGGAGCCGACGGCCCGCCGCCGGGCGTCGCCCTGCAGGACCATCCGCAACACCTTCGCCGCCTCCCTGCGCGCGAAGTAGGCCGACCGCTCGGCGTTGCTCAGCCGCCGGACCTCCGCCTTGCCGGCGGCCGCTGGCGGCGCGGGCGGGCGCATCGCTCGGTTGGCGGAGCAGCTCGGAGAGAGAAGAGACGAGGGAAGTCTGAAACTGAAACGCAGAAGAGGAGGAGGAGGAGGAGGAGGAGCGTCGTTTTGGGTCCATTTCGCACTGGAACGACATCCTATGGCTTCCTTGGGCTAGTTCGTAGGCCGATCCGGGCCGCGATGAAAGGTTGGGCCCACTTCTTATTTTTTTTGTAGGAAGAATAATTCAAATGGCCCATGAACTTTGATTTAATGCACGATGCGATCCCTAAATTTTTAATTTATTCAATATAATTCATAAATTTTAACCTAACGTTCAATGTAGTTCCTGTTCAATGTAGTTTATAAACTATATGAAGACTTTCAATGTAGTCATTCCATTAATTCAAGATTATAAATAACATTGAACAATCAAAAGTTCAAGAATCACATTGCACATTAAATTAAAGTTCAAGAACTATTAGAGTCATTTTGCCTACTACGTCTCATAATGCTGCTCAAATTGGTGAAAACATCTATAATCGAAATTTTTTTTGAAAACATGATTAGAATGATTCAGGACGAGATGATGCTCAAGGTCTGTTGTCCCAAATCTTATCTAAGTCATTACCATGACGTGATTATTAACCCAAATTGCGACCAGTACCAACATAATCGAGTAGAGAGAGAGAGATTGATTGATTGATAATGAAAAGATAGTCATTGTCAATATTTCAAATATTCAAATCAAGAAGTTAGAATTGGTCAATTCATGGACTAAATTGCACATTAAATTGAAGTTTAAGGACTATTTGAGTCATTTTCCCTACTATGCCACATAATGCTGCTTAAATTGATGAAAACATTTATGACCGAGAGAGAGAGAGAGAGAGAGACCGGTACTAACATAATCAAGGAGGGAGGGAGGGAGAGAGAGATTGGGATTGATAATGAATAGACGGTCTGCCAATATTAAATAATGCCCCCACTATATTATTTCATTCTTTATGTTTTTCTTTTTTGCATTTCAACTATACTTTAATCCAAACATATTCAATTTGGCATCATGGTCGCACCATCACATCAACCTTCTTATGATATGAAGTGTCGCAATACGAAATATGTACATTATCGCTTTATAACCTAAACTTAGAATTGTTTCCACACTCCAAGTTTAATATAGTAGAGCATTGAGAGAAATATTCTTTTCCTTAGGTTAATAGCATGGCATTGACAGGTTTCAAAGCTTCTATATTGAAGCTTGCCAAGAAAGGAACTTAAAGAGGATAATCACGGTCCCCTTTTCTAGAGGGACAAATGAGAACGCATGACCTAGGGTCCGGTCCACTGAACCTTTTCAAGCCGCCTAAGTTGTGCAAAATTTAGTATTGCTGACCAAATGAGCAAAGAGTACTTTGCAATTTTAATTACAAACAGTAGTCATCGAGCTAGAAGAAGTACCAAAAAAATCATAAATTCATTAATTTAGTTCTAAACATTTTAATTGAGTTAATTTAGTCATAAATATTTTTATATTTGTACCAGTTCAATCCATCTAACCATTTTAGGTCAAAAATTACTAATATGGATGTCAGTTATTTTATGTGACATAATTAACGCTAATGTAAATATTTTTTAATCAATTTTTTTGTTTTTTATAATTTTTATTCTTTTTTTTTTCCATTCATTTTGGCCGAACACGGCCCTTTTGTAGAGCCAACAAGGTCGCAACAACCTTCATTAGATATGGAGAAAGAACGAGAGGGTGTCCGGGAAGTCCCAAACTGAAACGCGGAAGAGGAGGAGAAGGAGGAGCGTCGTTTTGGGTCCATTTCGCACTGGAACGACATCCTATGGCTTCCTTGGGCTAGTTAGTAGGCCGATCCGGGCAGCGATGAAAGGTTGGGCCCACTTCTCATTTTTTTGTCGGAAGAGTCATTCAAATGGTCCATGAACTTTAGTTAACGTATAATGTGGTCTCTAAATTTTTAATTTATTCAATATAATTCATGAAATTTAACTTAATATTTAATGTAGTCTCTAAATTTTTTATACATATTCAATGTAGTTCATGAACTATATGAAGATGTTCGTCATTCCATTAATTCAAGATTTTGAATAACATTGAATAATCAAAAGTTCAAGGATCACATTGCACATTAAGTTAAAATTCATAAACTATTAGAGTCATTTTCCCTACTATGCCTCATAATGCTGCTCAAATTGGTGAAAACATCTATAACCAAAAAAATTTGTGAAAACATGATTAGAATGATCTCGATCGAAATGATGCTCAAGGTCTGTCGTTCCAAATTTTGTCTAAGTCTTTGCCATGACGTGATTATTAATCCAAATTGCGACCAATACCAACATAATCAAGTACAAAGAGAGATTGATCGATAATGAAAAGATAGTCATTGTCAAATTTCAGGGATTAAATTGCACATTAAATTGAAGTTTAAGAACGATTTAGGTCATTTTCCCTATTATGCCAAATAATGCTGCTTAAATTGGTGAAAACATTTATGACCAACAAAAATTGTGAAAACATGATTAGATTGATTCCGATTGAGATGGCACTCGAGGTCCGCCATTCCTTATCTTGTCTAAGTCATTCATTGCCATGTCGTGATTGCTAACCCAAATTGTGACTGGTACCAACATAATTGAGAGAGAGAGAGATCGGTACTAACATAATCAAGGAGGGAGGGAGGGAGGGAGAGATTGGGATTGATAATGAATAGACAGTTTGCCAATATTAAATAATGCCCCCACAATATTATTTCATTCTTTATGTATTTTTTTTTTCATTTCGATTATACTTCAATCCAAACATATTCAATTTGGCATCAAGGTCGCACCATCACATCAGCCTTCTTATGATATGAAGTGTTGCAATACGAAACATGTACTTTATCACTTTCTAACCTAAATTTAGAATTGTTTCCGCACTCCAAGTTTAATATAGAAGAGCATTGAGAGAACTATTATTTTCCTTAGGTTAATAGCATGGCATTGACAGGTTTCAAAGCTTCTATATTGAAGCTTGCCAAGAAAGGAACTTAGAAGAGGATAATCATGGTCCCCTTTTCTAGAGGGACAAATGAGAACGCATGACCTAGGGTCCGGTCCACTGAACCTTTTCAAGCCGCCTAAGTTGTGCAAAATTTAGTATTGCTGACCAAATGAGCAAAGAGTACTTTGCAAGTTTAATTACAAGCAGTAGTCATCGAGCTAAGGAGAAGTACCAAAAAAAATCCTAAATCCATTCATTCAATTCTAAACATTTAAATTGGGCTAATTTAGTCATAAACATTTTTATATTTGTACCAGTTCAATCCATCTGACCATTTTAGGTCAAAAATTACTAATGTAAATGTCAGTTGTCCTAGTGACATAATTAGCGCTGATGTAAATATTTTTTTAATAATTTTTTTGTAATTTTTATTCTTTTTTATTCTTTTTTTCCATTCATTTTGGCCAAGCACGGCCCTTGTGCAGAGTCGACAAGGTCGCAACAACCCTCATTCGATCTAGGTGAGGGGTGCCTTGCCAGCGGTCAATGAGGGCTCAAGCCCTTGCCCAATGACCGACAACAAAATAAAGGAAAAAGAAAGAAATAACAAAAGAAAATCAAAGAAAATCAAAATATTATTAAAAATATCCACATTAGCGTCAGTTATACCACATAAGACGACCGGCGTCCAAGTTAGCGATTTCCAATATAAATTGATAAAATGAACTAAATTAGTGCTAGTATAAAAAAAATTATGACTGAATTGATATCAATAAAATATGTTTAGAACTTTTTTGATACTTTTTCCCCGTTGAACCACATGTAATCCGTATCATTCAATATGCTCCAAAGAGAAAACCCATCTACGTCGATTGTTGTCCAGATCTTAAGGCGAGAAAGACGAAAGACGCTCACCATTCGAGCAACTCTCTTCGTCTCGCCTCGCCTCGCCCAGCCTACAAACTGCAAGTATTGATCACGTCTCGTGTAACCTGAAAATGGTTTCCACCATTAAACCCTGCACGGACTCCATTCGAGACCGGTCAATTTCCAAACCGCAATCGATTCTACCAACGACGAATCCAGTCAAGAATGCCTATGACGTGGGTTCCAGGAACTAGCTCTAAAACATCATCCAAAGCCATCATCGTTGCGTAGGGAACTCCTCTTGATATGGAAAGATGCCTAATATCCACCGTTGGCATCGTAATCAAAGCTAATCGCGATGGTACGGTGGTGCTCCTAAGTACCTCAGGTTTCGCAATCAGTAGCCGGTGGAAGTTGGCGACGACCCGATGAATTAGCGTATCCCACCAAAACATTTTAAAAAATGGAATGAAGATGACTACGGATCTTTCGTTCTCAATAGAAGCTTCCTCACAACTTCTCGGTCAACCACCGGACCAGACCCCGCCTCGCTGGGCTGACTTAAGAAAAATGAAGTCACGGAGACGCATGCTTTTGCTTTCATGTCCCTTTGGAGCTTTTCTCATTCGACAAGGTGGGCATCGACTATTGAGTCGATTCGCGACTCAACCCATCTTTCTAGATCTCCTCGGATGAGTTGGCATCCAGAGGAAAGCGCCGCGACGCTTCCGTTCCTCGCTCGCTCATCTCTCTCTCTCTCTCTCGCCCCGATCAAACTAAAGGGTCGAGTTTATAATTCGGGGTTTGCAACAGCTGTTAAATAAAGGCGAGAGCATCTCAGTACATATGATGGTGATAGAAAATGATGGCACAAGCAATAAGATCATTGAATTCCGGTTCTTGTGCATTGAATCTACATACATGGTTTTAATTCTCTTCTTCTTATTTTTTTTGTTTAAGTTGACTTGACCATGGAATTTGACCTCTTTATGACCAACCAATGAGGCAACCCACATACTTATCTTGAACAAGAAACCCTAATCCAATATGGCAAACCCTGGGCTAAATATTATTTCTTTCTTTTCCCAGATGTGAAAAAGCAGAGATATAAAGAGCTTGCTGACCATAACCATTGTGCATGACCAGAGCCAAGTCTTATCCCTCGTGAAAAGAGATGTTTCTCAGAGCATTCCTCGTCCTACTATTATCTCGGCACCCGTCGGTCAAAAGCGACCACAAAGAAAAGCGTGTAAAACACGTTATGACTCTTTTCATCATTTAGGTGTCGCATCTGCTCTTTGAAATGTGATCCCTATCGATTCAATAGAGCACTCAAGGGTCGTGAATTACACATCATGGGTTGTAAATTACGCATGTCGGTATTCCTTAACAACCTTCCCTAGATCATATTTGAGATTGAAAGACGGGTTATGCACCGGTTTCTCCGGGGGAATAGGTGCTAAAAATTGAATGCCCTAGCAGCTGCCCAAAAGGAAAACCCTAACCCCGATGGCATTATCGGATGATGGCGAATGAATCCAACGAGACGGCTCGAGTCTCCCCAGCCGTCGCAGTCAGAGTTGACTCCCTATTCTTCCCCGTTGAGAAGGGGTTGGAGTCTTGGCACGAGACCCACAAACTAAATTCACACGAGAACTTGTGCCCTAAGTCTAACCTCAAGTCATCCTCAGCAAGCCCCACCAATCTCGTCCTTCTCGGTTTTGTCCTTGTCCTCATGGAGGCAAAAACCCTTTCTCTTCCCTTCTTCATTTTCTCGGTGGGACCGGCGAGAGAATCACATTTTGGTGCCTCATTTCAACTGAGAATTAACGTTGAAGTTTCCTTCATCAGCGAGGAAGCTCGGCAGAAGCAGCCTACTAGATAAGAACACGAGAGCTCGGTATAAAGGGGTCGCGCCGGTGACGCTCTCACTCCACAGACGCTCGAGATTGTGAGGGGAGTGTGCTCTTCCTTTCATCGCCACGGTCGTTGTCATTGGAATGTCCGACAGTCCTAACCTCCGGTCGCCGGACTCACCGGACATGGACTTCAACGACCAGTCCGATTTCGAGCTCTCGGAGTTCTTAAAGATCGATGAGTGGCTAGGTGATGATCCAGCGTCCATGGTCCATGGGGCGCCGGCTAATTATTTTCACCAGTCGAATGAGGCAGACGATTCCATCGGATCTAGCAGCAACCCGGACGGCCCCAGTCGACGTAAATATCTGTTCCTCCGTCGCATCTCATTCTCTTTTTCGGTTATCGATTCGATGCTAGTCTTGAGGGTTCCTACGCATGTAGAAAAAGTCACTGAGTTTGTCCGTGCTGCATACATTCATTGCTTTAGCTAACTCGCGCCTGAGAGAGTTTGTGTATGTTACTAGCAGACGGCGAAGGCGGAAAGGATAAGAAGGAAGTTAAAGAAAGGTTCGCCTTCAAGACGAAATCCGAGGTCGAGATACTAGATGACGGATTCAAGTGGAGGAAGTACGGGAAGAAGATGGTGAAGAACAGTCCGAATCCGAGGTAGTTCTTGCTCTGAGTTGATTGCGGTATTGCCCACTGTTTAACTGTTGAAAATGACATGTACATTTTAATAAATTGATTCCCATGCCCTAGTGTCCGCTTGTTTAATTCCCTCGCTCGAATACCATCGGCCAAAACATTTGCTTGCTGCGAAACGGAGACTTGACCTAGAAAGCAGTCTTAGAAGCACAGATGTACCAGTTAGGTTTGTTTTCGCCGAATAATTTCGTTCTTGAATGATCTGCAGGAACTACTATCGGTGTTCGGTGGAAGGATGTCCTGTAAAGAAGAGAGTCGAACGGGACAGAGACGACCCAAGGTATGTAATAACAACATACGAGGGCATCCATAATCACCAAGGGCCCTTCTAGTCGCACACATTGCGGAGGCCGTGATCGCATTTGTTAGAGTTTTGTTGAAGTAATGTAAAATCAAAGGGCTGTTTTCGGTAGTAGAGCTCAGAAGCCACTGATAACCTTGTACTGTATGCAACTCTCGTTGTAGTGTAACCAAGAATTCTTGCAGCAGCCATTGTAGGGTACCTTTTTCAATATCTATAAAATTAGCAGGTCGCATCGAGTGGTGCTCTCGACCTCAAGGAAATAAGTTTAAATGACATATGATCTACGAAAATAGTTACACTGCCAGGACCAAAAGATCTGTCAATGGACAGCATGCGTGGTCATGTTGACTAACTGAACCAGCTTTTGGTTTCAGAGACCAACTCACTGTGGAGGTATTATACAAAATAACATGATCCACCTCTTCACAAAGGATGGATACATCATTGCATGCATCGAGTGGATTATTCAATTAGATTACAATCGCTCAAATACAAGATGCTGAACGTGAGCTTTCATTTAGAAAAATGACGTCGGGATTTCGCACGTATGTGGGTAGTCGTCCAGACTTCTTAGAATTGCTTTCAATGCCGTGAGCATAGGGAGAGATGCTCCACAAAATATCTGCACGTGGCACCTTTGTCTTCACTCCTAGCGATGACTTCAACATAGCTTTTGATTTCGCTAGTGGTTGTTTAGTAGCCTTACCCAAACCACTTGCAAATAACCACCGGGTGCCCAATTGTCGCTGTCTTGTAGTTCCCCATGAATGCTTCTCGTCCGGTTCGGCGTCTATGCCTGCCAGATGGAGTTCAGTGATTCTAAACGAAGAAATGGCTATTCCATCTCTTGCGGGCATATTGTCGTCTTCCTCCTCGTTTCTCCCCTCCGAAACATCTTGGTGAACATATCTTCTCTCTACATGAACCAGAGCAAGCATTGGATCACCAACAGCTTCAAAGTTTCTAAGAGGGTCCCTCAGCTGCACCCTGAAGGCTACGGTGAGGTTGTTCCGTAAAACGCCGCTCCTTATACCAGATGCTTCATCAGGATTGATGTCATCAATCAGCTTCTCTGTCGAGCTGTCCTCACACTTTTCATGATGGGCCACTAGTATCATTCTAGTGCTCTCCCCACTTTCATCCTGGTTTCCAGTACTAACTCCAGCGTCAAGCCTCAACCACTCATCCAAAGTTACATAGAAATCCATCAATCCATAAGCATCATTGTCACCATTATGAACATCGTAAAGGAGAAATGCATCATCCTCCAAGCCCATAAGCTCATGAAAATTTGCATACTTTCTTTGAGAAGCAGGCGTTTCGAAGTGTGGAATAATTCTTGAAGGTGCCTCCTCGTCTGTCATCCCACATTGAGTTCTCAAACCTTCAATTGTTAGGGCTTCAATCGTATCCATGGCCAAGAGCACAACATCTTCTAGAGATGCCGAGTCTAAGACCGGGTTATGACAGCTCAAACCACACTCTTGTTCCTTGAATTTTTGGCTCGATGCTGTTTCATGATGCAAAAGAGCCTGCCTGCTACAGCAACCAGTTTACACTTAGAATAAGAGATGAACTTTTATATCTATTATTAGTTGAAGATACTAAACTATATGATCATCAGAACATAGACGTATAGTGCCAATGAGCCAACAGTGATGCATATTGAGCTGGTATCTGTAATTAGCGAAAATAAAAATAAAAATGAAGATAGTAAGTTCGGGACATATCATACCATATGGTTTTGGAAGCAGCTTCGCAGGCTATTTGTTGCAAAGTCCTACCAGTAATGTCCTCCAAAGGCATGGCTTTATTGATCTGCTTAGAAAGCTTTTTTATTTCAATTGATGCAAGGTGCTGGAGTACCTTTATGTTACTAGAACCCATTCTCGCAGGTAACACAACTGGTCTAGAAACTTGCAGGATTAAGTTCATGCCATTTTTAGCATTCCTAAAGAGCGAGGGCATCATAGTCCTCAAGAAACCTCCTCCTACAGTCTGAATAGATGGACCAAAACCTTCTCCAAGCAAAGGTGACTCAACTGGCTGCTGTGAAGGTAGTTCAATTGGACTCCCAAAGCCACCAGAGGAACATCGAGGAGAATTCTGAAAGGCTTTTTCATCCAACCCCCACTCACACATTAAAACTTCAGTCTCTAGATCTTCAAGCATTTTGACCTTTCTTCTGTGCCTCAATGACTGACTAGACCGCTCAAATTCCTCTTCAGCATCTTGAAGAGCTAAAGTGAGAATAGAATCTGCAGGGTTATCTTCAGAAGAAGATCCAACTAAAGCCCCCCAATCAAATCTCACCCGCTCCTCCGTGGCATCAAAATCTGTTATAAAATTGCCAGAAAGGAAAGCTTCTCTTTCAAATTCTCTTAAGAGTTGTTCTCTGGGAGACTCAGGTTCGCCATTGAACTTTGACCCAGAGAGACTGCGCTCACTTTCCAGCATGTGCAAGAAATCACTAGTCACATGTTCACTAATATCATTAAAACTCTGTGATTTGGTTCCTTTTTTGTTTGCTTTATAACTATATTTAAGCCCCATGTAGTCTTCCTCACACTTACCATGAACTGAAGCAGGCAAAGAACCCAAGTCAGCTGAGTCCAAAATCAACGCATCAAGAAAAGTTGACTCCACTTCCAGAGCTGACTGCTTTGCATGTACACTTTGCTCCCCTATTTTATTATCACCAATTACAAACCCAGTCGTTGTACTACCAGTTAAGTGATCCACTAAATCACACTTCATCTTGTCCAGACAGAGTGAGTCATTGCCCAAGAGGGTGTCATCCTTATTTAGTGCTTCAGTTGTAGAATCTTGAGTATGAATGCTAACTTGGACAGGATCCAACTGTTTACTTTGAGGTACTTCAATTCCCTGGTCTATCACAACAAAGTCTATGTCATCTCCTTCATCATCTATAGGTTCTCTAACAGGCTCAGGACAAAGACCAGATTTTGCTTTTGATGACTTCACATTCTCCGATGATGAATCCAACCCCAATTTATCACTCAAAATATCTTGCTCAAGTTTCTCATAGAGATAATGGATCGATTTGGAGAATTCTATAGCAGGATCAACAAAGGCACCATGTCCCACCTCAACATCAAGAGGCTGTGCAAATTGGAGAGAAGGATGGTTTAAATTGCTTGGAACACTCCCACTCCGCCAAAGCTTTTCAGTTGAACAATTCTCAGGAAATCCTCTATCTTGTTGCTTTGCGATTGACCTACTATATGCCAAGTTTATGAGCTCTGAAACAGTCATATTACCATTAGACTCAAGATTACCTCCACCTACCAGTGAATAACCAAAACTGACATTCAGAGTTGCACCTTTAGCCTTGCCAGCAAGTTTGAAACTTGTTGTCCACTTACCCGAATTTTTGTCTCCATCCAACTCTTCCAAAGTCAGAGGCAGCAGCCTGGTGAGATTAACCCAGTGCTCACCAACATCAACGCCCTGAGTTCCAATCACAGAAGTACGAACTGAGAACAGCTTAGGTTCATACTTGCATGAGTTGAGAGGCCCACTTTTATGGCAATACACAGTACATCTATGCATCAAAGTGTCATCAAAATCAGCAGTTCCTCTTAGAACCCTTGATGGTCGTGACTTTAACACCTCATCCTTCCTTTTAAATTCCACGCACAAACCAACACCATCGAAATTCTCAGGTAAACCCTCAACAGAGTGCATGTGAAGATAGAAAAGGCATCCGAACTTTCGGCCCCGGAGATGGGACAGGGCTTTTAGGGGTTTCTTCCAATTCCACAAGGACGGTGATTTGTTGAACTTGTTTGATCCCTTTTCATCTCGATTTCCCAATTTTGGAACCAATCTATGATCGACCCACCCAACTTTTCCAGGATATTGAGTTGATGGGGAGATCAAAGGCTTTTGAGTGGCTTCATGCAAATACAAAGCTTTGCTTATTGCCTCAATATCATGCAAGAGCTGACTATTGCTGGCGCTCGTAGAGCACGCATCGTTTCCAGACTCATGTCCCGACACCAACATCTCTGCACCACGTGGCAACTAAATCTGGAATATTTACCAAGAAAGAAGCACATCATGTATCGACTCTCTAAGCACACAAAGCTTCAGTAACTCACTCAGATCATGACAATTGAGGAGACGAACAACAGGAGAAAATCAAATCGACAACGTTTCAACACGAATGAAAAATGCACAGAAACTAGTAACAACAATCTTCACTCAAATGCAGAGAAAATCAAACGGCAAGGCAGTTACACCCACAGCTACTTCAAACCAAGAAGATCATCTACTCCTGTCCGGACACCATCATCTCTGCACCTCCCGACAACACAATCTCGAAAATCCAGAAAAAACGGAAACGCATCCACCGTCCAAAGACGTTCCGCGCATTTAGGAAACACCTCGGCGGGCGCGGCTCAGACCACAATCGCCACCGAGATCAAAGAACAGCACAACAGCAGAATCACATCCGCAAACAATTTCCGCAACACGAGTAAATCGAGAATCCGAAACATGCGGGCGAAGGAAAGAAGTGAAAACAGAGCAGAGACACGAAGTCAAACGCCGGCCATTCACGCCGGCATGCACTTCGAGTCTAAGCGCGACGGTCGACTCACGCGGCCGGCCGGGGGAAAACCATCCGGCGGCCGAAGCGAGGGGCGCGTACCTGGATCGCGGATATTCTTTGCTTCCGGCGAGGGGCAACCGTCCGGGGCGAGTGTGCGACTCAGCAGAGTCCGTTGATCGCGCGAGCTGCTCCGACTCGGAACTCGGCGGCGGCGGCGGCGGCGGCGGCGGCGGAGGAAGAGGGAGAAGAAGAAGGAGAATGGAAGACGGAACGAGAATGGAAGGATCCGTTGGATTTAGCGCGTATTTTCTCGAGTAAAGGCGTTGATTTTCTCTCCCCTTCTCGCGCTTGCTGCACTTTTTCTCGAGAAAATTATTTTTGTCACGAGCAAGGCGTGAGGGAAATGAATGCTTCCTTCTCTTCGTCTTTTTTTGTCCATTTGTGCGCGTTGGAAAATTCCCGGGTTCCGGTGGGGCCCCCTTTTGCCTGATCAGTGCAGTGTACGGTCTGACCGTTGGATTCGAAAATTTAAAAGATCTCGTCCGTCAGATGTGCCCTGTCAAATTTGTAAATTACCTACGTTTGAGGTCTGTCGCTAATCTATGATTGTGAAATTTTTGCAGTTGATTGAGTAAAATTACCGCAATCAAGGGTAATTAACTTTAAAATAGGCTCTATTCCTAAGACTGCATTTGGTAATTAAGATAAAATTTAAAATTAAATAAAATTAATCTTATCCTACAATTGATACATGCTCAAAATAGGATAAAATTGGATATATCGTGAATACAAACAAGATAAAATTATCCATAACGAAAGTGGAGTAATGGTGAATAGGATTTCAAACATTTATAATCAGAAAATTATTTTTTTTTGAATGACAATTTTCTTAAACTAAAAAAATTAAAATTATATTTTGATATAAATAATATTTGAATTTTAATATAAGAAATTCAAAATAACAAAAAATAGCAATTTAGTTATTTTAATTTAATTTTTTTATTTATATATTGGAATTTAATTATATTTTAGAATATAAATTCACTATATAAATGTAAATATATATTTATATTTATTATATATTTTAGGTATATTAGTATAGTTTACTATTTATAAAATTTTAATAGAGAATGATAGAATGGGAAGAAAGAAAAAAATTAATTTGAAAAGAGAGAAAAATAATAAAAATAAAGTAGGCACGAATGTTGTCACAAGATATTTTTACCACTCATTTGCAAATTTTTTTATTCATTTATATTAATATGCCGTTTATACCAAACAATATACATAATATGATATAAAAATATTCAACTTTATTATTGCAATCAAATAATAAATAGGATATAGTAAAATCTCTGGATTTTATATCCTATTTTATCTTGATTATAAATCTAAACGACCAAATGTAACCTAAGAATTTAAAAGAAGGGACAAGTGCAATGGAAGTTGCAAATTTTGTTATAAGAGTACAATCAAATCCTAATATTTATAAAAAGTACGGTCAAATATTAAAATTTATTAAATTGGTCTAATCAATTTAAGAAAAAAACCATTCCATTAACTCCATTAATATTATATTTTGATATAAATAATTGAATTATAATATAAGAAATTCAAAATAACAAAAAATAGCAATTTAGTTATTTTCATTTAATATTTATTTTTATTTATATATTCCAATTTAATTCTATTTTATAATATAAATTCACTATATAAATGTAAATATATATAAATGTTTATTATATATTTTAGGTATATTTAGGTATATTAGTATAGTTTACTATTTAATAAAATTTTAATAGAGAATGATATAATGGGAAGAAAGAAATAAAAAAAAAAATTAATTTGAAAAGAGAGAAAAATAATAAAAATAAAGTAGGCAAGAGAGTCGCGAAAGATTTTTACTATCCATTTGTAAATTTATTTATTTATTTATATTAATATGTCGTTTGTACCTAATAATATACATAATATGATATAAAAATATGCGATTTTATTACTGTAATCAAATAGTAGATAGGATATAATAAAATCTCTAAATTTCATATTCTATCATATCTTGATCAGAAATCTAAGCGACCAAATGCAATATAAGAATTTTAAAAAAGGGACGAGTACATTGGAAGTTGCAAATTTTGTTATAAGAGTGCAATTGAATCCCGATATTTATAAAAAGTATAATTAAATTTTAAAATTTGTTAAATTGGTCTAATCAATTAAAAAAAATCATTCAATTAACCCCATTCAACAAATGTTAACATGTCTTATTTTATTATTTTTTGATATGTATGTTTTTAGACCTCATTTGTTTCACGAAAAGTAAATAATTTGAAAATTATTTTTTAAAAATGATTAATTTTAATATACTTGCAATAATTAGTAGTTGGCAAATTTTTTTATTATTAACAACACTTTATGCATAAATTTTTTTTGTAGATTATGAAAATATTTATCGTCAAATCATTTTTATAATTGCTATAACCAATATTTTATAATAATATTTTTCAAAGTATTTATTTTCGGTCAACCGGCATGTCGTCTTCATGACGTACAGATAACAAATCGGGAAAAAATCACAAAAAACCCAAAACTTTCTCTAAAGTGATACATTTACCCCAAACTTTTTTCAGTAACACGAAAAACCCCAAAGTTTGCTAACCATGATACATTTACCCTAAACTTTCATTTGTGACACAAAAAATCATGAACTTTCATTTGTATAACACATTTACCCTAAATTATAGGGGCATTTTGGTCTTTTTATTTTTACATTTTTTTTTCTTCTTTCTTCCCTTCGCGGGGTGAGGGCACCCCTCACCGGCATCGACCCAAGCGAGGGCAACCCTCGCCCAACGCCGACGAGGGCAGCCCTCGTCGGCGCCAGCGGAGAGAAGAAGAAGAAGAAAAAAAAAACAAAAGAATAAGATGAAAATGCCCTTAACAAGATAAATGTGTCACAGTTTGCAAAATTTGGGGTTTTTTGTGTCACAGAAAATAATTTTAGATAAATTTGTCACTTTGAGCAAAGTTTGGGATTTTTGGTTGACTTTTCCTTAATATTTATGTAGATTATGGAAATATCTTTCGTCAAATCATTTTTATAATTGCTATAACCGATCTTTTATAATAATATTTTTTAAATTATTTATTTTCTGTAAACCGGCGTGTCATCTTCATGACGTACTGATAACAAATTGGAGGACGGCGACAAAAGGCAGAGGCAGTGCCGTCCCCACCAGACGCCACCGCCGCGCGCCGTCGACCGCCCTATCGCTTCGAGCCTTCCGCGGGAGATGGAGAAGATGATGCAGGTGCCGTACGAGGCGACGGTGAAGGTGATGATGGCCTCCCTCGAGCGCAACCTCCTGCCCGACGTCGTCATCCGGCGGCTCACGCGCTTGCTCCTCGCCGGCCGCCTCCGCTCCAGCTACCGCCCTTCCTCCGACCTACAGCTCTCCGACCTCCTCCACTTCGCCCATTGTATACTCTCTCTCTCTCTCTCTCTCTCTCCACTCACGTCGACTTGATTCGTAATTCTTGCGCTAAACGATTGGGTTCGAGAGAGACGATTGAACTTGAGTGATGGACTGAAACGGTTCGATGAGCAGGTTATGATTTTCGTAACAGAGCTTTAGCTTGTGCTGTTTTCGCGCGTTCTACGAATTCGAGCATTAACTCGTTCGCTGATGGTCAAGTTTTGAGTTTTTTTTCCCGTTTGGCCGTTTGCTGTCGACTCAACTACGGCATTTGTAAAAGCTGATAATGACATTCGTTTCGTGGTGGGATAGATCAGAATGAGCGCAAGAAGAAATGAAGGGGGAATTTTTTTTTTTTTTTTTGTGGATAATCTCATCCTGTGCGTTATCTCTTCTGTGGAAGAGATGCTCTTCGAGCTTTTCGCTTGTTGGGGACTGCTATATGCTGCTTCATGTGTTGGTACTTAGTATGGGGTAAGTTTGATGAATTGTTACGTTTGTATACCGGGTCCGAATTCTGCGATCCTTTGCAGCTCTGAAAGAAATGCCTATCGCCATCACGACGGAGAAGCCCAAAGAACAGCATTATGAGCTGCCCACTTCGTTCTTCAAGCTGGTGCTCGGCAAGCATCTCAAATACAGGTACTTGTGTCTGAGGATACATCTCGACTGATTCGTATAGGAAACATCTTTTCCAGAAGTGAGAATGCAATTGTAGACTAGACTCTTGAAGGCACTTCTTGATTTGTTTTCTTTGAAATCAGAAGAGAGATATTATATATACATACAGAGCACATGGATCCTAGAGTGATATCCTGTGACGGAGGAACCAAGTATATAAGATAAAGTTCGCCTACATAAGATATCTGTACCTTGCAGTTAGTCAGCTCCAAGCCTGCAACTAATCTTTTATTATAAATTTGAGTCGATGAACAGTCCACTTTGAAGAAAGCATCCATGTGTTCTCAGGCCTCATAGGCTGATCTGCTTAAGTATGAATTAGTGCAGCTGCTGTTACTTCTCCGACAAGTCGACGACCTTGGAGGATGCTGAAAAGGCAACGCTGGAACTCTACTGTGAGAAATCCCAGTTGAAAGATGGCCACACTGTTCTGGATGTGGGATGTGGATGGGGCTCACTGATTCTGTATATAGCACAAAAATACAGTAACTGCAAGATTACAGGAATATGCAACTCGACAACACAAAAAGCGTACATCGAAGAGCAGTGCCGGTATACATTGTTAAATACACATTTATTTTGGGGAATAATTTAAGAGATGTAAAATGTTTTGCAACATGAACGATATTTCGATCTGGCTCTGCACTGCACTGAGGAGAATGGACTAAGTTGTTACCCCAATTTTCATAGGAATCTTCAGTTGCAGAATGTGGAGATCATTGTTGCTGATATCAGCACATATGAAATGGAAGCTTCATATGATCGAATATTCTCTATCGAGATGTTTGAGGTTTGTCTTTCTTACTGGCTTCAGTTGCCAGATACTCAGGTGTTAATGGTAATATTGGGAATGTTTTAATTTTTCATGCAGCATATGAAGAACTATAAGGATCTTCTCCAGAAAATTTCAAAGTGGATGAAAGAGGATGGCCTTCTTTTTGTTCATCATTTCTGCCATAAAGCATTTGCATACCATTTTGAGGTACAGCTGTAGTTCAGTTAGATGTCCTTGTCACTTTGTCGAGATAAAAGATCACCATCCTCATTTTTTGGAAAAAGTTGGTATCCTTCATCCCATAGGCAGATAAATTTTCATCCTTTAATTTCCTTGCAGGACATAAATGAAGATGACTGGATTACTAGATACTTCTTCACCGGTGGTACAATGCCCTCGGCTAACCTGCTTCTCTATTTTCAGGTAATTTTTGCACATTTCTGTATTAGAAGCCGAGACAGATTTTTTGGTTCTCTTGTCCAATAAATTCAGGTCATGGTGTTTCATTTTGCAAAAATGAGTTTCTGAGCTGAATCTCTTAGCTTTTGTGTACATTAGCCTTTAAAGAACCTGATGCTGTGAAACTATGGAAACTACAACTGTTCATGGCATAGATTCTTTATGTTTTACTCTTTGTCAGAACGAATCAACATCAAATTTTTTGAACCTATAAGTTCACCATCCTAAGGTTAATCCCTCAGAAATGAATCACTCAGAAACTTAATCAGACCCAGGTTAAAAAGCTTGAGGAAAAACTAGAAAGACACGGAAGTAGATGATGAGAAAATATACAGAGCACTTAGACCTTTCAGCAGACTTGAAACAGAATAGAAAAGAATAGCATAGAAGGATCTATATAGACCAGGGCTTTAGTTTGCTTTTGATTGCTAGAAACTTAATTTACTCTCCATTCTTAGTGGGACATTGATATTCTCTTTGGGGCAACGTTACCTGAAGTTTTGAAGTTAATGGTGATTGCCTCTGCTGGGTCCAGTCTTTATACACAAGGCTCTCGACCTACCGTGGACATGATACTGTCACATGCAAAAGATAGGTTGGCAGATTTACTTATTTCTGATGAATTATGTGCAGGATGACGTTTCTGTTGTCAATCATTGGCTGGTCAATGGGAAGCATTATGCACAGACGAGGTAAACGAAAGATGTCCATTATCATGCATGGTGTATAGATGGTGTGGTTAAGAAGTTTCTGAATATCAATTGAGCTCCACTTTCCAATACATGCAATTTTTTACGCTACTGGTCCCTTTTATGCGCCTTTGAATAAAAAGTATTGCTCCGTACAGTGAAGAATGGCTCAAGAGAATGGATCAGAATTTGGCTTCAATCAAGCCCATCATGGAGGGTACTTATGGCAAGGAACAAGCTGTCAAGTGGACTGTCTACTGGAGAACATTCTTCATCGCTGTTGCAGAACTATTTGGATACAACGATGGAGAAGAGTGGATGGTGGCACATTTGCTGTTTAAGAAGAAATGAGTTTGTTCCTCTCTCTATCGACTTGAAGGATACATGTTTAAGTACAGCTTGAGGTTTAAGCTGAGGCACATAATGCTGGCGCAGGCTAAGCATGATAACGAACTCTTTATCATTGTTCAAGACGAATTAGAGTCGCAACCATTTAAATAGCAGCACATTCCGCTATGTTGTTTGATGATCATGTAAGAGGGAATTTGAAGCGGACGAACATAGTGAATCGACTGCGTCTGCGCTCCGCACATGTATGGAGTTCTTAGTCGTACGTTCTTTGCGAATCCCAGTCTCGGCGTAGGATGCAATCCGAGCAAACCCGATTGACTTCGGCCATCCGATAGTATCTGAATGAAAACCAAGTTGAAGCCATACGCAGCATATCCAACCAGTAGGGATGTTGTGGTTGTGATTTTCCGTTCCCATACAAAAAGTTACTTCATGGTGCAATTTAATTATTGTTGAGAAATATTTCGAGCCAAATCGACGGAGGAAGAAAGAATACATGGGGAAAACAAAAGTTCACCGAGATATAAAAGAGAAATAGGTACAAGGAGTCGTAAAACTTATATCGATTGGGCACTTGATATAATCTTTTAGTGGAGGGAATAATTCGGGATGACATTTTTGATTTATTTTTTTCATCCATGTGGTCGTTGGTAAGCTGAGGGAACACGTTAAAATCCTATCATTCTCTGTTTTAGTTAAAAGTAAAATTGAAGAAAATTGGAAGGGTAAGAGCAAGGTGCGTCGTTGGCACCATTGAGCGAGTCTCTTGTTGGTGATGGCGAGATTGGCGGCGCAGATTCTTTCTGTTCATTTTTGTATATCTTTAGAATCGCATTTTTTCCATTATTTATTTGACTCAAACACCCCCTTTTGCGGTGTATTGACCATATTATCACTTGCCATGTCCTCCTTTAAATGTTGTTATACCCTGCATAATCAAATGCGGGGCCCATGTAGGGACCTTTTTTGAAGTTGCTTCTCCCTTTTTCTTCCACTTTCTTTCTTGTTTTCGCTTGTGTTGAACATATTGCATAGTAACAATTAAGCGGTCTCACAAAGCCGTACAAGCTTCCTCTCTACCTCACCATCGTCGCCCTTGCATGTATGGCAGTATCACCCCCATGTCGGCGTGATTTTTCTTGAGATGTAATTCTCTACCGCTATCATTTGGTTCTTGTGAGGAATTCTGAAAATCAGAACAGAATGATCATGGTGCTCGAGTTCAAGAGCAACAAGTAAAGATCTAAACATGAAGAGGATAACTCTTGATGCATCTACAGCTGACCACTTGGGAAGATAAAGACCTTGACATTCTCATTAAGGAATATTACTAAAGGAGACGACGACATTGTCGAATTCAAGAGTCCCTAATCAACAAAACCACCAAAATAAAAAAAGAAAGTGCAAGAAAAAGAAGAAATAAATAAAAGCAATCCCAAATAAGCCAATTTTTTTACTCTTTCCGACTACGGCAAGGAAAAAACAAGGGTATAGTTACTACACAGTAAAAGAGAGTGTCAAAGTCAAATGAGGATCGGAAAAAATGTGATCCATTTTTTAAGATAGTCTTTATTAAGAATTATATTAGTTTCACTTACATGAAAAGTTAACTTCTAAAAAATTTAACGGTGTTAACAGAAATACTATGTAGGGGATCGCGTAAGTTAATGGATTTTTTTTTTTGGAAAAGTTATCGAACTCAAAAGGCAAGAATTGAAAGTTGGGAAAATTCCAAATAAATGCATAAAATGCTTTCATTTTCTCAAATAAAAGTCTAGAGTGAATCTTATTCCAAATAAGAGCCCGAAGTACTCTTATTTTCTCAAATAAGGATTTAAAGTAAATTTTGTTTGAAATAAGGGCATAAGGTAGCTATGTTAATCTTAAAAAAAGCTTAACCTAAAGGCATTTTCATCATTTACATTTTCTTTATTTTCTTTCCTTTATTCTTTCTTTTTTCCTTTTCCAGTTTTTTTTTTAAAGACAAACTCAAAAAAAAGGCTTTAATTAATTAAAAAAAAGTAGAAAAAAAAAAACCAAGCAAGAGGGCTATGGGCCCTCTCCTGCCTGCAGTATGGGGTGTCAGCCATGGGAAGCGAAGTCACCAATGAAGAGCGTAAATGACGAAATTACTCTCAACCAACTAGTCATTTCAGGTCCTTTAAAATGAATATAAACATTTCAAATCCTTATTTGAAATAAAATTCACTTCTTTATACTCTTATTTGAGGAAATGATGACACTTCTTGCTCGTATTTGAAATATTCCTTTTTAAGATTTCTCGTCTATTAAAGGAAAAATTCCAAATAAAAACTCAAGATAAAAGTGAATCTTATTTTAAATAAGGAAGTAAAGTGCAATTATTTTCTCAAATGAGATCTGAAGTGATCAAATCAAACTCAAAGAAAGACCTAACCTCAAGAGTGTTTCTGTCATTTACATTTTTTAATTTTATTTTTCCCTTTCTTTCTTTTTCATAAAGGAGACAATTTTTTTTTTAAAAAAAAAAAAGCAAAAGAAGACTACAGCTCAAAAAAATAAAAAACGCACATAAATAATTTGGAGGCAACCCTTCCTTCCCCTATGACTATTACCCCATCCGAGGCATCAGACATGGCTAGCAAGGTCGCTGATGCCCCATCAACGATGGGGCATTGGCTACATGCGACAGAAGGTTCACTCACCCTCTAGCTTTTTTTTTTTTTCAAAATTTTTAGTCTTTTTTCTTTTTTAAGTATGATATTTTGGAAAGAAAAAATTAGAAAAAGAAAAAGGAAAGAAGATAAAAATATATGTGAATGACAAAAATGCCCCTAATCAGTGATAAGTCATGCCTGCCTTTGAGACTAACGTGACCTTATTTGAGGCAATGCCAATTTCAAACACTTATTAAATAAAACAATAGCATTTCAAGTTCTCATTTAAAATAAAATTTTGAGAAATTTCCGAATAAGAACTTAAATTGTCATCGTTTTTAAAAAATGACTCGAAATGAACCTTATTTCAAATAAGAACTAAAGTGGAACTTATTTTAAACAAAAGCCTGAAATAGTCATATCAATATCAATTTCAAAAAAGGACATAATCTCTTAGATTGAAGAACATTTTTGTTTTTAATTTTTTTTTTCTCTTTCTCCATTCCCTTCGCTAGCCAAGGCAAAGGTTGTAAGACTTAGGTAAGGGCTACCCTCGTTAGTGTCGAGCAAAGCACTCCTCGCCAAATTTGGCAAGGGCAACTTGGCATCGGGTGAGTCCCCGTCGCCTGCCTCACTCGCCTGCCTCAGGCGACCTTCGCCTGCTATTGACGACAATGTCTAAGGGAGGAAGAGGAAAAAAAAAAAAAATATATGATTACAATTTTTTTTTTATCAAAATACTTTTTTTCGATGATCGAAATAGCCACGGGCCAGCCAAAGGCTCTCATTTGAGACAATTTGGCCACTTCGGACTTTTATTTGAAACAATTTAACTACTTAGGGCTCTTATTAATAACAAAGTCAACTTCAGATTTTTATTTGAGAAAATAATAATACTTTACACATTTATTTAAAATTTTCCCTAATTTTCTCTTTATATCCTCATCTATAGATTTTCCTGAATTTACCTTATATCAAATTGCCACAAATTTTAACACTACGTAATTGACGAGCGTCCCGCACGCAGGCGAAAGCTCTGCATCTCGGCAATTCCATGGCTGATCCCTACTACGCTTATCCTGCTCCCACCACCGACCGAGGTACTCCATCTCTTCCTCCTGACTCAGTCGCTCGTCGAAGGCCGACGATTTCCATTGTTCCTTCGTCTCGTTTGATCAATCCGAACAAGAGCTCCGAATTTTCTTACCCCACAAAGAGAACAAAAGGGAAAAAAAAAAAAGGTTCCGACTGTTTCCTCGGGAACCGATCGAGGCATTACCTCGAGATGGGTCGGCGCATTCGTTGTTTTTCTGGACACGGCGCTGCTCGGATTAACGTACGATCGCCGTGTTTTGAAGTTCTATTTGCCATTCGATTCGTGTGGCGTACGACGTTAATCTGACCTCGGCCGTGAGTGTGTTTTGGCGAGAATTCTAGGCAGTCGGCTGTACGGACTTGCTTGCTTTGTGTCATAAGGGGGAGGAAAGAACCCTTTTTTATTGGTGCCCTTTTGGCTTGGTTGAACATGCGTTGTTGGGTTCTCTTTGGTCTTGTGTGCCTCTGTCAGGGAAACGTGAACCTGGCATTCTGTGGTTCTGATGGTAGTATCCCACTCCACTTCGTGTTCTCAGGATAATGAATTTGTTCTCTGGATAATGAATTTGAGCTAATTGGTCGCAAAATGTAGTCGATGTCAGGATGCGGGATTTTATACTGCAATGCTCTGTTCGGTTTTGTTGAGTTCGAATTGTTTCTAGCACGAAGATTGTCTGTTGTGCCATTATTTTTCCATTCGAGAGTGGCGCGAATTATTCAGACTATGTCTTCCTCTGCATATTAAGCTACTGCTTACCCAGTCTGGTTCACTCTTATTAGAGAAGAAAGGAAAAAAGAGGTAAGTCTTTAGGAGAAGATGATTAGTGCGGTCACCAGATCATGATTGTTGGTGCAATAAGAAGAAGAGAGACTATATTTTTATCCTGCAAAACGCAGGTGTCGGATCAATCAATACTGTGTTTCATATGTCTTGAAGACATCTTATAGCTTTATGGGAAGACTTGGATTGAAGATTGCCGGTATGCAGTAATGGCCCGTAATACCACCGACCACTGTGGCCAAGTTAGGAAAAAATTTAATAAGCCACAATAAAACGAAACGATGTCACTTTTATCTGGATCGTAATGGTATTAATTGGAATATCCAAGTATCTATGTCCTGCTAAATTGAACCTCATGCTGCTCTTTTCTTTTTGTACTGTCCACTATTAAGCTTTTATCCTAACCGTTGCATCATTGATTTTTCTCTAATTATGTCATGCCAGCTACTGTTGCCAGGGCAAGTTTTCCTGGCTATTTGTCATCTGAGGCGCCATCATTAGCATCTCGTCATGCATTCGGCTATGGAGATCTACGCACTTTTTCTTCAGATGCTTTGCAGAAAGATGTAATTACTTAGCTATAGTTTCATAGCTCTTACAATAAGTTTGTTCGGAGAAATTAACTTATAGGTTCTAAATTCAGGTAAATCCAGTAGGACCTGGGACATATGGTGTAGATGATGTTCTAGGAAGGGGAATACGTCCTGAACCTGGAACCGGACGATTAGCAGCTGGTGCAAGACTTAGGGGCTATTCATCTCCTTTAGAAGATCCAGTACTTCATCAAAGACAAGACTTTTCAGCAGGCATTAGCCCTATAATTTCAGCAACTGAAAGGTCAAGTTCCTTGAGGAATTTTGATAGCTTGGCAGAACCCGCAAGAGAATCAACTATCTTGTTTGTCCAGGGTCTTCCAACTGACTGTACCAGAAGAGAAGTAGGCCGTATCCTTTTTGTTCATTGCTTGCTTTATCAAAATACATTACCTATATTCCATTGCCTCAACAGAAGTTTGGAGTTTAAAGATGGGGCATTGGGCATCATATTGGTGCTGCAGTAGTTCAGTTACATGTCCTATTAAGGATATGACTTTGTTGCTCATTCAGTTTTGACATGGCTGTTGCTTATTTTTTAAGGGAGCCTATATTCCCCATCTGTTTTCAATCAGAAACGAGATCAGGTCCTAACTTCCCTGTTCAGTCAACTGTAACTTCCTGACTTAAGTGGTAGATCTGTTTCGACCATTTTATGGCTTCAAGGAGATCAGAGTTATCCATAAGGAGGCCAGACGGGTAAGTCTAGTTTAGCCTTTTGCTTAATATTTACTATTATCTCATGTTTTCCAAATGGTGACGGCATTCAATAGCTTTAAATCGAGCATAAATGTTAATGTTCTTTCTTCTTCTTCTTCCTTTTTCATGTGTAGTTATCTATTGGCATAAATGCTGAGACTTTCCTTTCTTTTTCCCTCAGACTCCCTCCTTCTGGCTCCTCCTCCATGGTTCCTCCATCCCCAATCTCTGTTAACTTTTTATTCCACCGACTGTATCATGCGTATTTATCACGTTTGATTCTTCCAACTCTGAGAATCTCTCTCCTATTTCCAGAATATCCGTTGAGTGCTTGTATGACCACTTGGAAACTAGATTAACCTACTCATGTGGAATTTCCCCTGGATGTACACCTTCAAAGATTCGCTATATACAAGCAATAATGTCATTCGTATTGATCAATCCTATCCTGATTTTCTGCCAAATCGACATCCTGATCTCAAAAATTATGTTGTTATTTGGTTCTATAGCAGTAAAAAGTTCTCGTGTCATTTGGTATTTGTTGCAGAGTGGAGATAGGGCTTTGGTATTGTGCTTTGTTGAGTTTGTGGATTCCAAATGTGCTTTGACAGCTATGGAAGCTCTTCAAGGTAAAACTTGTCTATTAATTATGCACAGAATCTTATTTTATGAGTACATTATTGAAGTCTTGGGAGAAAGAAGAAAACTGCATTTCGATCCCTAAAGTACATCCCTCAAATGACTGAATTTCTCGACTTTTTGTCAACTAATCTATCATCCTTTGTTTGTTACTGCGTGTTATATTTTGAGTCCTTTGTTAATATAACCTAATGGCTACATTTCGTTGTCTAGACCTTTTTGTGGGATAGGATATATCCAGATAGTATGATGATGAGATTTGCACTAGTTCAGTAGATATTTGGATATAAAATGGATATAATGCAAATTCTTCTCTCTCCCTCCTCCACCTTTTTGCTATTGTCACTGACCTGACATTGCCGTTGCCTTCTGCTGCCACCCGTCAAGCTGCCATTGACATCACCTTTCCTTGCCATGCTATCGCCAGTCGTTACCTCTTTTATCAGGCCTTATTCTATCTTGAACAGCAATTAAACGTTGGATAGGATAAAAATCCCGACTTTTATCTTGGCCACTAAACGTAGTTGTATAGCTTTTTTAGTCAGCTAACTTATCTTCCTATGTTTATTACTGTATGTTGTATCTAGAGTTGATAATATGACCTAACAAGAGCTTGTTGGGATTTTTGGCAGGTTACCGGTTTGATGACAAGAAACCAGACTCCCCAGTCTTGAGGATTCAATTTGCACACTTTCCTCTCCGTTTACCCTCTGATAAATGATGTAGAAAGCCAGGTCTGATCTGAGCAAATGGATGTGATAGTGATCAATCTGTACTGGATGACGTGTAGACTAGTGTGCATATCTCTGATTTTGCTAGCTTCAACATCACCAGGCTGTTGGAGCTAAGGATGGGAACAAGAATGGGCGTTCCTTTGAATATGGCTTGACCTATAGTTGATTGAACTGTTCATGAGCATTACATAAAAGAATTTTCTGTTTGATGTTCTTGTAAAGGAAACAGAAATTTTACCGTGGTCTTAATGATTATTCAGGATGACTGCAAGGTCTTGTCAAGCTTAATCGTGCTCTCTTTCGATCCCCACTAAGCGGGTTCCTCTCAAACATGAAGATGCGATAAGCTTTCTCAAGGAAAGACGCATTGTTCGGATTTGTGTGGTGAGACTAGTATGGACTCGTTCACATCAGGTTGCTCCATTGGTCTTCTTGATATGGACTTGCCAATTTTTCCGGAGGAAGTTATGGCAGGGGATATGCCGGTCACTATAAGGGACTGGTACATAGATTGCAAAAATGTGAAAAATGGCATGATTCAGACCAATTTAGAAAGTGGACTTAATTCATATCGAGTGGAGTGGATGTAACAGCACTAACATATTCGTGCTAATTCATCCCTTGCATCATTGATGTTGTCATTCAAGTCATGCGTTCCTAGAGAAAGTGACAGGAAGATAAAAATTCAAATGGGTTCTCCAAAGTCCAAGCTGTGGACTGAGACACCATCTAGTTATTGCTCTAACAGCTGCCGTTCCATTGTCAAACCTGAATCGAAAGCACAACTTGCAACATCACCTAGGCCGGTGTAAGACGCTATTGGCCATTTCCCGATTGCACTACAGCCCATTCTGATTGATGCTGCAAAAGTGGAGGAAAGAACGGAACATTTTTCCACACATCATTATCCTTGTCTTGCTTAAATCCGGTAAAAGATTTTACAATCCGACTTCCTGTCGGCAACAATATCCAGCAAGTCCGCTTAATGGTACGAAGTCCCTTTTCTGGTTACCTCAAAGGTTCATACTTTCATTGGTTCAACAGATTTGAGACATATTTTCTTTGCTGAAAGTGATTCATTTGGTGAGCACAAGATTTGAATGTACCATCTTCCTCGTTGTTCATCTGGGAATAGAGACCAAGAATTGAAGAGTATCGAGCAATGAACCTATTAAAACTGAAGCCAGAGTTCTTCGATCGGCATTTTTCGCCCTTGTAAGCTAATCCCCAACTAAAACTTGTGGACTGAATTATGATCACAATGACAATGGTCGAAAAACATAACAGTCTTTATAAACTCGCACTAAGAGGAAATGACTCCCTTAAAACTAGAGATTCAACATCAACGCTGGCTTTTGCTTCTGTTAATTCCCTAAGTAATCAGCTTTTAGCAACAACTTGAAAATTCTACTCGGAAGGAATGAAGGTGAAATGTTTATAGGATCTGCAAAAGAATGTCAGTGAAATACGAAGCCATGGCAGAGGAACACACTCGGAGTGCGGAGAATTACCCCTCGCAATGTCGCCGAGGCTTACCGCATTTCATCGAGCAAGCGATAGCTACAAAACCAAATGACCGAGAAAAAGGAACACAAGAAGAGGAAATAATGAGATGAAAATAAAATGAGCACATTTCTGGTACACCAGAGTCAAGGACTTTAGTATTCAAGTAGCTCGGTCCCTCATGATTCATATATAAGCAGAGCCATATTGCACTAGAAACTCGAATGACTCGCCAGTGCTTATACAGAGAGAAGTTGCAGGAAGTAGCTAGCATATGAGATAAAACTGAACATGATCTAGCAGTTGGAGATGAGTTTTGCCATTGCATCCATCCAGAGTTCTTGCATACAAAGAACACAAACCGCGATAAATTACAAGAGAAAAAGCCTGTGCAAATAAAGAATCCAATAATGTCGAATTTCATCTGAGTTTTTTTCCTCTTTTGCTAATTCAAGTGTGTAATCACGATCTGCAACATTTTTCCTTCGATTCAACCTATATAACATAAAGCTTATGAAGACTTGTATCATCTGTTTGTGGAAGGTGCAAGAGCGTATCTTTTACACAGCTCCTTCAACAAATCATGATGAATAATTATGGTGTAAGACTACAGCAAAGTATGAAAGAAAGAGAATTCCAAAGAATTACCATTTCAAAAGTACAAAAAAAAAAACGAAAATCAGAATTTAAACCAGCTGCGACTGTTTGCTCTATAGAAAAGAAGTCCCAGCCAGGCCATGGTGCAAGAGGTTATGGGCAATAGCATCCCTAGCCTTCAACGAGTTCATTGATCTCAAAGATACCTCAGGGACCATCTCATCATCAAGGAGCTCGAGTCCTAGCTCCGAGTCGATTCCCTCGCCTCTCATTTCGCAGATATTGTGCAGAACACAGCATGCTCCGAGAACCACCGGCAAATCCTGAAGCTTCACTTCCGTCCGTTTTTGCAAGCAACTCCACCTCGCTTTCAACCTCGCGAATGAGTCTTTCGCCACCCTCTGGACCTCGCCGATCTTCTCATTAAACGCGTGCTGAGTCCACGTCAAATTTTGCTGCGTGTAAGGCACCAAGACCCAATCCAACAAGGGGTACCCCGAATTGCCGACGATCCAAACACCCTTCAATAGCCCCCCATTAGCCCTCTGATGAAGCGCAGACTTCTCCAACACCTGATCATCCGGCATCGAACCAGGCCAACCGATACAGACATCAGTAAACACCCCTTTGGGGTCGACCACGCCTTGCAGAGTGATCGAATACGAGGTCTTCTGATTCCGCTCCGTGTGCCGCTTATTGAAATAAGCGGCGACGCTAATCTTAGGAGCGATAATCGGAATATGGGTCGTGTACATCGACCCGACGACATTGGGTATCCCCGAAACCGATTCATACTCATCCTTGATCTTCCTAGCCTTATCCTCGTCAGGCCATTGCAAGTACTTAGGCATCAACACGGTCCGAATAGCCGTACACACCTCGAGAACCAACTTATGACAAGTCGAAATGCCTAAACCGAACTTCTTCGAGACGAGCCGGAGCGGCTCGCCGGTCGCCAACCTCCACAGGCAGACCGCCACCCGCTGCCGGACCGGGATCGCGCTCCGCAATGTCGTGTCCTCCTTCGCGATAGCCGAATTCAGCTCCTCGCAGATCATGTCGAAGGTCGATCTCCCCATCCTGAACGCCTTCTTGAACTCCTCCTCCGGGAAGCCCGGCGTATTGCACTCGTCCCACCACGCATTCGACCTCTCCTTGACCCACAACCGCCTCTGCTGCCCGCCCCCGCCGCCGTCGCCGCCCCCTTTCTTGGCCCCCTTCTCCCCCTTCCTCCCCACCGACTCCGCCTCGCAGGAGACGGCGCCGGCGACGGCCCCGGCCAGCGACCGCCCCTTCTTCCGCCTCACCCGGTCCTGCTCCTCCACCTCCGTGTAGTACTCGTCGAGGTTGGAGTAGTAGTCCAGCATGGCCTTGGTCTTCTTCTTGTGATTGGTCTCGAACAGCTGCTTCTCCTCCCGCGACGCCCTCTGGCTCTCCTCTCCGTCCCGCTTCTCCTGCTCGTCCAGCAGCAGCAGCGACGCGAGCACGCCCTTCAGCTCCTTCTTCCTCCCGCCACCGCCGTCCTCTTCCGCAGGGGAGGCCGCGTCCCGACCTCCTCCTCCGCCGCCGCCGCCCCTGTCGCCGCCGTTCTCTTTCCTCCGGCGGCGCTTGGTGGAGGTGGCGGTGGTGGCGGAGGCCGCCTCGTTCATGGAGCTCTGGAGGAGGGTCAGGATGTAGGAGAGGTCTTCTGGGTTCGCGAGGGAAGCGAGTTTCATAAAGGCCGGGGGGTGGGGGGGACGAGAAAGATTGCAACTTTGGCGACTCGCTGCTGCCGCTGCTGCTGCTGCTGCTTCTTCCTCCTCGTTTCTTTCTTGGGTTCGTTCGAGGAGGTGGAGAAGTGGATTGGGGAATTATATAAAGGTGGCTCCTTTTCGGACAAAGCAGGTGTGAACGGGGGCGGCAGGGGATTTGACAATGCTCTCTCGCGAGGACGGAGGATGATGTTGCTGTTGCTTGTCGAGTTCGACAGCTCCGGCTCGTCGATGGACTAATATAAAGGATTCCCCTCCTCTTGCACTGGGCGGGTTCTGCTCGTGTGTGGACGGGCGCACGCCTTGCTGCGGTGGAGCCCCCCCCTCCCCTAAATTTGGAAATGGGATTCGAAGGTGCACAACGTTTTATGATCGGACGAGTGACGTGTGTAGCTAGAAATGGGACATGTAATCGAATTCACACCGCCATTGGATGTTCACACGTATATGGAAATTAAATGCCGTCTAGTGCACTATCGAGAAGCACTCATTTCTCTTGTAATTTCAGCTTATGACATCATTCATTTAAAATCATTTCGACACGCATTTCTGAATATTACATTCTATTTTGATGGAATCACTGTTTTCGATGTAAAATGATGTTGCTACGAGCTTGGGAAAGGGAGGAAAAGAAAAGGAAAATGTCGTCCGACCAAAGGTCCGATCATTGGCTTGGATGGATAGGCACTCGAGACATTTCGAAAGCAATTCAAATGCATTTCGTTTTCTCTCTTTTTACTTGATTAGTCCTCACTCAAAGCTTGCAAGCGTACAGACACTCAGCTTTTTCCATCTTTTTCTTTTTATTTGAGGAAATATGGAATGCGGAGGGGGGGGAAGGGCAGATGGCGCGGGAGGCCGCCGCGTGGCGAGGCGCGATTGGGGAGATGGCGTGGAAGGCTCTGTGGGGGCGCGCAGCAGAGGATTGCTGCGCAATTAAAAGGCGGGGGAAGGCAGGTGTGAACGCGGTTCGGGGGGAGGGTGGCGGGGGTGGCGGTGGTTGGTGCGGGACGGTGACTCTCGCTCTCTTGTGATTCAACACGCGGTTTTTCGGATCCCGCAAAATCCCCCCCCAAAAAAATAATTATATAATACAATACAATATAATACATATATACAAATGCATATATAATTAATATATAATGACTTTCTTTTTGGGGGGGGTCTCCCCCTTCCCCACGAGAATATAATTAAATACCCAATTAATTTCACCGATCCAAGCAAGGCATCCTGACTCCAAAAGATCGTTCGATGTCGGGCAATCCGACGTACGTGACGGGTGCCATTGATTCTCGGGCACGGCCCTGTTCTCCTATATCTTCATTTATTACCGAATTATCAGGATGTTTTTTTTTCTTTTTTTTGGGTAAGAATTCGGATTCGACGCGAGCTCCACGTGGTCGATCGAACGGTGCGTGGAGAGGTGAAATTCCTCTTGGATATCCAGAGGAGGAGGGGTGCACCTTTTCGGTGCGGGGAAGGATGGTCCATAATGGCACCGGGCAGCTTGTACGATAAGCGTCGGGACATTTTGACCTTTTTCCATAGGCGTACAATTTCAAATTCTGATGACAACTACCGCCCAAAAAGTGGGTGTGAACCTAATTACTGATGTCCGGCGGACGCCCCTTTTTTCAAAGACTTTCATACCACGGCTCTCTCGGCGTGTGAACGCGGAAAAAAAAAAAAATCTGTAGTTTTAGGGGGCGCGCGTGCTGCTTTTGGGAGTGGAGTCCCGGGCGATGCATGTGGACGAGACGACCCGAGGTGTGCGTGTGCAGGGTCTTGATCAAGCCGAAATGTTCGAATACTCCATGTTTAAAAAAATTAGGCGGGATGGAAATCGAATTAGATCTCGAAACCCTAACAAAGCTCGACCGTCAATTAGAAATGGTTTTCTGACAGTAATCTACGGGTGGAGTCTCGACTGATGGATGTGTACGAGATGGATTTGGGTACTTAGATAGGGATTGATTATTCGGAAATTTCGATTTTTTCGTATCAAATTAGACTCGGAACCCTGACAAAGCTCGGTCCTCGATTAGAGATAGTTTCTAACTCTAATTTATGGGTGAAGTCTCGGCAGATGCATGTGGATGAGACGATGGAAGGTGCGTATGCAGGGTCTTGATCAGCCGAAATGTTCGAATACTCCACGTTAAAAAATTAGGCGGGACAGAAGTCGAATTAGATTTTGAAACCCTAACAAAGCTCAATCATCAATTAGAGATGGTTTTCTGACTCTAATTTACGGGTGAAGTCTCGATCGATGCATGCGTACAAGATGGATTTGTGTGCATAGATAGGGATTAATTATTATAAAATTTCGAATTTTTTTATATCAAATTGACTCGAAACCTTGACAGGGCTCGATCCTCAATTAGAGATGGTTTTAACTCTAACTTACAGGTGAAGTCTCGGCAGATGCATGTGAACGAGACAAATTTGGGATTAATCATTCGAAAAGCTCGAATTCTCCGTGTCAAATTAGACTCGAGACCTTAATATAGGTCGATCCTCAGTTAGAGATGGTTTTTTCAATTACAATTTGCGAACGGAATCTTACTCGATGCATGTGGACAAGACGGTTTTCGGCGTATATGCAGGCATCAATGATTCGAACTGAGATCTCGAAACCTCTATCGAATGAGAGGCCGACAGGGGGCTCACGATGCGTGGTCATCTAAACCTCTGCGGCATTGAATGTTTCAATGGTATGAAAAAAAGAACAGAACAGGAGACACGTGGAGTCGCCTCCCTTTTGAATTACGTGGGATTAGATGTCCCCTTCAAGAAAAGTTTTGACGCAGGATATGCCTTGCTCCATTGGGCATGAGTTGCCCCGGAGAGACAAGTGAGAGAATCTCTTTTGACTTTCTCCACCTCGCGTTCACACCCGAACGTATTGGCTTTCCAACTCCGATTTCTATGCACCCCACATGGTCGTTGATTCCAGCGTGATATTCCTTAGGTTTGGTCCCTAAAATTCTCTTTCCGAGAAAAATTATCCAAAAATATCTTATATTATACAACGGCCAATCATATCCCGTACTTTCTGATTTCATCGATTTTGTCATGATCCTTTCGGCTTTTTACCGATGTAGTATTCTTGACTAATTTTTATCGGAAATGATTAACGTAGACATCGGCGTCAGGTCGGTACTTACCGGCCAAAGCAACCTTTTTTTACTGATGGCACGTTCTTCTTTTTCTCCCCATTTTTTATGGTGATGGGTCTTCTTTACACTAGGCACAATTCGTTCTCAGATGGGTTTTTTGATTTTTTTTTTGTTTTTCCATTTAAGATACAAGCTCATTTCAATCGAAGCTTTTTTGGTTGAATTATGTGCACGAAGAAGGAGACAAGACTTCGATTCGTTAAAAATGAATGATCAAACGAATAGATTGCATCTAAAAGGAGGAGCTATTGTTATTTTATTGGAGCTACTCGTAGTGGAACCGGTCTAGCTAGCTAATCTGGAGTTACATAAAACAATTGTTATCCGTGGTTTCACATTAAGGCCGACATTAGCAACCCACATGATGTTGAATCTCGAAAGCAACGTGATGAAGCGTCGTTACTTTTTATGAATACCTTAATCTAAGTACTTACCTGTCCTTTATTGCAATTTATTAAGATATTCAGAGCAGGATTAGCATAAATTATTCCTACAATTTGAGGTGATTTTTTTTAACCTTTTTCTTTTCCGAGTAGCGTTTTAGAGTTTGACTTTAATTAGCACCCGAAACCTTTCGAAACAAAGAAATATCGAAACGCAACGTCCTTCCCGACAGTTTTATAATTCTTTAGAATTTCAATCATTTTTGGTTGAGAATTTTAGATAAAAGAAAAGCACGTCTTTTCAAAATAGGACATACAGGTCATATAGGGCGGAAACGGGAAAAATGATAATAATATGGCAAGAATATACTTGTACGTTTCTAAGACATTACATCCGGTCAACGTCATCGAATTGCCCAACAAGTGAGAGCTAGATCATCCAAACGAATAAATAAATGGAATAAACTATCATTTAATCTTGATCATGATTAGTCCCCAACGCGTATAGATGATGCCTAAACAAGCTCTGCATTGCAATTTTATCTAATCAATCAATTAATTAATCAATCAATTCTTCCTTAAATCAGCCCACCATGTTACTTCGGGGTGAAGTCAAAGATAAAATAAAGCAGAAAAATGTCGAGTCTTTCCGGGCCGAGCTCGGTGCATTCATCGAGATTGCAATCTGAAGGGGCAAAAATTCAACGTTTTACGCTGCCTTTTGACGTTTGAGCAGCTAAGCCTGACAAACAGGAAAAGAGAGAGAGAGAGAATCATGGCTTTGCTTGCGGAACGATGTTTCGAGCAGCATCTTGGAAATTTCAGCTGCTCGTTGCGGGGCTTTATCTGGTCTGTCCTATGGAGGACTTGAGTCAAACCTCAAAAATCGTTCCTCCCGCTCGTTGTTTGTTTAACGTTGTAACGTATGTCCGCCGTTGCTTCCTAGAGGCCTCCTGCTCGGGTGTAATTTACCTAGCCGATCCGAACCAGTACGGGAAGGCGCGGGTAGAGAGAGATTCACGGTTCGAGACTCGACCCTAGTAAGTGTGACACGATGGGTTCGCATGAAACGAGACACGGAGGTCATCGCTCCCACAGCCGACAGCCGCTCGAACGTTATGCCGTGATGTATGAAATTCCGGTGCTTTGGGAAGAGTTGGTGCGAACTTGTCTTGAATTTGTAATATTCAAATTGGAGGAGCGTGAGGCCCCAGTTGAACCCAAAAGAACGGCCGGTTGTTCTGAAATCTAAGCCGCGCACCTTCCAGAGAGGCCTAGGGGTCAAATGCTCCAGCTTTCGAACCCAAGCTTTGCTCCTTTGCTCACCTTCAAAGAAGCAAAAACGAAGAAATACCGAAGTTTCCCAACCCTCAGGACCACCCAAAAATAAAAATAATTCTCTCTTCTATGCATAGAAATTGGTCGTCGCGATTCAAGAACGAGGAGAGTCTGATTCCCAAATTCTCATGATGATGACAACTAATACGGCACAAGACGATCAAAACTCCAATGGACCCGACCCAGCCATCAAGGACCATGTGATAGCTCTCCTTCAAGAATAGCCAACCAAACGGTCTGCAGTCAGCTCCCATCGTCAAACGTCTAGAAGGAATCGAGAACATCGTGGTGGGGTTGGTCAGAATCCAACGCCTTTCCTTCCTGTCATGCTCGGCGTTAGTGGGCAGAGATGGAGATCCCTCCCCTTGTTTTCCAGGTCTTCCGGCCATGCTGCTTTCTTCCAGAAGCGCTTCGGTTGAAATAAGACCAGCAAAACATAATGTTGAGAGAGAAAACAAAAGGAAAGAACTAAGAAGACTCTCAGCAAGAATAGTACCACTTCGAGAACGGTCCTACTAGAATATCCGCCTCTCTCAAAGGAGAGACCTATGTACATGTTGATTTGTGTCCTAGTGATACAGAAAGAGGATGTCAATAGGTCAATCTCTTCAATGAAGAGAGCTACCACCTCTAACATGGCACTTCTAGAATTGCTGGTTTAGTTTGTCCAAAGTTTGTTGGTTGAATGGCTCTGCAAGCATGAACCTGGCACCATCGCCCGGTGGCTCACGGAGCGGGTTATATTCATGAGACATGCAAGTGGGGATAAATGGGATCAAGTGAGAGAGTTGCCCGCCCATTCCCGTCCTCTTCGTTTTTCTTTGGCCTGCATCCTGTTGAACTTCTCTTTTCCCTTCTCCAAGAGAGGGTCCACAACAACGTAATCATTCGGGTCTTCATTACGAGACATTCGGTCCTGCAGATGTATTAGCAAAACTATTTTAACATATGGGGCATTCCAATGGTCAACAGCACGAAACATTTGAGTTTTTAAACTGCCATTTGCAATAAAAAAAAATCTCTCAGTTGCACATATTTCATCATATACCCATACACAACAGAAGACCGCTCAATTTCATGTACAACTTAAAGGCCCAACTCGTCAGTACTAACAGAACCAGTTTCACCCTAAACTTCTTTCGGAAATGACAGTGTAGTTTCAATTAAAACTTCCGTTAATTACACTACTAGATACTAGTTATCCATCGGAAAAATTCTTTCTTGACCCTCCAAAAGCTGTTGAAAGTTTGAAAGAAATCAACATATAGCCATAAACTTCGAAAAAATTAGGCTCACCTTGCCAGGTTCAGGAGTAAATTTCAACTTCACTGATCTCCAGTCAGATAAATCATCATCACCATCTCCAACCTTGGCACTTGACGCCAAAGGTTTTCCAAATACTGACGCCTTGAACGTTTCGAGCTTAGTAAGTACCTTAAAAGTGAATAAAAAATTGTATTAACAACAACATACACCACAAGCACAGGAATATAAAGCAACGAAATACAAAGAACAAAACTGATGCAAAATAATGTCTGTTGAAAGTCATATACTATCAAACCAGGAATCCAAGCATTGGATGAACTCAGCAGGTGAAAGTAAGTTAATAGTGCACAAATAGGAACTCAAGTCATTTAGCAAAAAATGCATCACGAGTCAATAAATTGTGACTTCTGGCGCAATCATCAGCTCTAGACCATTTGCTTGTTGATCCAATTCTCTGCTACTAACTGCAAATTTCCTGGAATGGTAACATTGTGAAAATTACAGTTAAATACCTCATCTTCACGTCCTTGAAGCCGGCGCTTTTTCTGTTTTTGCAACTGTCTACCTCGTTCAGCATCATTCAACAGCTGCAAATCTGTATTGGCATTAGCCATTCGCTCAGCTCTGGCTTCAGATCCTATTCCTTTTTTCTTCAAGGAGAGCTTTTCCAACCTTGGTTGATCATCATCATCATCGTCATCTTTGTCCCTGGTTATATAGAAATATGTACACCATCAGGTGTTGAATTATGGCTTGATGCAACAATCATGAATCAGAAAATAACTTGCTAGACTTCAAATACAAGGCAGGCCAACCCCAATTCTGATTCATAGTTCTAAAAATACCTCTATAAATGGCTAAAACTGATTTCCTGGACAAGAAACTTGCTTTAAGGACCAGATTTTCATTTTACTAGCTCAATTTTGATCCATGATTTTGCAGCAAGAGGACAATGTTAAGATTATCTGAAAAAGGAAAAGAGAAAAATAACAAAACTGGAAGCTTCCACATAGATTACTTTAACCCGGCAACTTGTTAAGTTAGTAGATGCATCCTTCGGTCGATAAACAGTGAAGATGTCAAATGTCAAATATCATTAAGGTTACTTCACCCTAATTTATGTGTGCACCTAAGGCCCAAAACCAGCCTCAAACACAAAAATCAGGAATAGCAGCAATTTCTATTGACTAGCAACAGGTGAGAGAATCAGTTACTATTACAGCCGACTACGCTTCTGTTCCCACATTATCGAATGCCATTAGCCCCAATGCATCTTAAGCACAGTGACATTTTTAGTCTAAAGTCAAAACACTAAGCCACAACTGTCGTCTAATAAACCTGATGCACTAAAAGTTGAGGTAAATCCCCTGGTTATGAGTAAACTAATTCATCTATTCATGAGCATCTTCTCCTCAAGGAGAAATCCAGATAGTAAATCACAGAATCTACGTCACTTAGTCTCAGTAACAACAAAAGCCTAGTCACCTAAGGTCTCGGCCACTTTTATCTAAATTAGCACTTTGCACTCGCATGTTGTTATTATAAGCAGAGTATGGCGAATACTTGATCATTTAACAGCTTCTTTCGGAAGATATACTAAAGTTTGTATGAAGAGGGAGGTATGACAAAACCGCTGCTTGCAGAGCAAGGTTAAGTAGGATAGACAATTTGAATTATAATGGATAAACATCTACCATTTCCTTAATTTAGGAATTACGTTCTCTCTTTACCTTGAAATAGATGTCTCCCGCTCCTTTCTGGCAGAAATCCCTGCATTTCGAGCAATATAGCACATTTAAGTTGGATATGAAGACGAACCAAGTAAACAACCATGCAAAGGAGCACCTATGCAAATTTTCAATTATCTTGTCCAGTCAGTGTCACCAGGTATCTTTTATAATAATTAGCAGTCCTTCTTCTTTATTTCAGTTGACGATAAAGCTTCTCTCAAGAGTCAAATACCTCAAAGTGAGTGTAAAGCTCCAAGCAAAATGTGACAAGTAAGAAAAATGTAAACCAATTCCAAACTACCAGTATGACAATCATCAGATAAGTATAACCTTTCTCTCTATAATAATGGTGCGCTCTGATGTGTGAAGTGGGAGAGAAGGGATTTCAGAACCCTAAAAGCAAAGCTGCACCATGCAATTGTTTCAGGACATTTCAAGAGTATCCATAAAACAAACTCATTTGTGAAATCTCATGATTCTAAACGTTAGTCTTTTGTCCACTTATGATACTCTTAAGATATCCTCGATACAAACTACTGAGTTTGATCTTTCTCACATTAGTTGATATCATGAGTAAGGGTATTGACTCTTGCTTTTTCCTCAATTCATTTCCTAGATGAAATATGTGGTTGAAGTGAGATTCATCTTCCAAAAATGTCTACATTTTTCCCTTCACACCAATCACACTACTACGCAGCTTCGGTTATATCCATTGATTGATTCTCTACTCATGATTTTCAGTTCAAAGTTTGATGCCATAAACATAGAAAAAGCAATCTATCTGAGACGCTATGTTTTCTTTTGTTGACGTTCACAGAAGCAACTGAAAACAGTAAAAGTCTTCATGTCGGCAAAACAGGAACTTAAATAATGAAATTGCACTATCAGATGATAATTCAGTACCATCACGCGACTTTGGCTTTGGAGGGAGATCACCCAGCTCCTTTCTTTTCTGAAGTATTTGCCTACGCATTCTTGCATCAAAGCTCGCATCGTCGTCGTCGTCATCTTCATCATCGGCAATTTCCCTGAATGAATTTGAAAATTCAGCTCTGGACTCTTTCCGCAGCTCCTGTTTCTTTGAGCTTAAAGCTTCTCTAACAGATTGGACATCCCTTGAGGTTTTGCCGTCAGATGAGTCCTGCAATTAACAATTGGCATCACTAAGAGTAAATAATCTATGGAAAAACAGGTATAACAGATAGAAAATGTTGCGCCTGCATAGAATAAGACACTGCAAATGTGACTCCCCACTCAGAATGGAGGACCAAGGTTTTCTCAAGAAAAAGTAAAGCTATTCTCTATGTCTCCAGCTATAGTACCATAAAAGCGACTATCTAATTACCGATTGTTTACTTGGTATATGTTCTTTCAGCAAGCGAGGATCATCAAGCACATCGTGACTGCTCTTGATCTTCTGTTTAACAACAACCAATGCCTTCTCCTCCTCTTCAGCTTCCTCTCCAAATGAAAGTAAGTTCAGCTTTCTACAAAGAACCAGTAAGACAATTATGTTCTCGAATAGCTGTGGGGGAAGTTATGGATATCCCTGCTTCAGTCATATCATATAAGTGAAGAACATCTTACTTTACGGCCTTTTTCTTTGGTTCTTTATTTTGAACATCAGGTGCAGTTGGAACCAAAGACCTCACTGGTGCTCTAGGAACAATATCTTCGAAAGGGTTCCAGAGTACCTGGTGTAGTGAATTGTTATACCGAAAAAAAAAAAAATTGAAGTGAGCAAACCATCACAGAAATCTGGATTTGGGATAACCTCAGAGGAGCAACATCATGCTGTACCTCTAGTTACAATTCTTCAAAGACTCTTAGAAGCATGACAAGAACCTACCTCCACTGAGATAATTTTGGGGGGTGGATCCAACGGGCGATCGCTCTTGTCAGTTTCGACCTCAGCTAATCTACTAATATTGTATATGGAATCACCAGTTATCTGAAAAGCAGAAAATTATCAAACAACTAGCAATCTACATATCGCCCGTGACTCATCACATGTTTACCTTTCCAAAAATGGTATTTTTCCGGTCAAGCCAGTCACATCGATCCAATGTGATAAAAAACTGACTCCCATTGGAGTGTGGCGATCCCGCATTGGCACAAGCCACTAAACCTCTGTGCTTGAACCTCAAACGTGAATGAAACTCATCAGCAAATACGTCCCCATAAATACTTTCGCCACCTGAAATCACCACACTTGCCGATCTCAGTGGAAAATCCATCACAAGGAATTTCTCATCCAACAAACGCAGCACACGTTCTAGCCTAGAAGATCCAGCTGGCGCATTGCCACATAAACCCTAAATAACCAGGGCGTATAGGTCCAAAATCCATTTCATTAATCACAAAAGCCAATTGCTTCACAGAAGTAAAAAGACTGGCCATCAAAACAATCCAATTTGACACTGCTAACACCTAAAGACGGATACATTTCCGGCAATTTCCACTACAGGAACAAGCAAATAAACGTCACATCTGAAAAACCGCTCTCGACCGAGTTAAACAATCAGCAACGCGCTGTTGCCCCGAGGCGTTCCCCAATCTTCAGACTCCAATCCAATCTCTACCGTCACACGAACTAACGCAATAGAACAGCAACAACACACCAGCCATCACCAGCAACGACAACTATCAACAAAACCCTACTGAACCAATTCGTTTTGATCAAAACCCTGCAATTTGATTTCAACACAGAGAGAGAGAGAGAGGGGGGACCTGTGCCGGAGCCGGTGGGATCGCCGCCTTGGACGAGGAAGTCCTTGATGATGCGGTGGAAGATGGTGTTGTCGTAGCAGCCCTCGAGGCAGAGCTGGACGAAGTTCCGCACGGCCTTGGGCGCTTCCTTCGGCCAGAGCTCGACGTCGAGGGGGCCGTGCGTCGTGTTCAGCACCACCTTCCCCTTCGTCGGCGGCTCCAACACGTACACGGTCGACATCTTCTACCCGAATCCCCGCCGGAGCTCCCCGCGCCGATCTCGACGAAGGCGAATCTTCCGCCGCCCGCGATTTCCAGGTTTTTCTGGAGCTCGGCTGGGGAAGAAGAACACCCCAAACGACGCCGTCGACCGCCGGTCCCTGAGCTGTCGTCGTTGAATATTTTTCTTTTTCAATTATGCTCCTCCACCATATAATTTTATAGGACAGTTATACAAATTATCCTTAAACTTTAGCTCGACATATAAGGAAATTTTTAAACTTTTAATTTGTTCAATATAATCTTAAACTTGTCGTGCTGTCTTTTTATTAATTCAAATTCGAGAATGATGTTAATAATTTTATATAGTTCAAGAATTAAATTGAACTTGTACTAAAAGTTTAAAAATTAAATTGATCGTGCACCCAAAGTTCAAGAATTACATTGCATAAATGAAAAATTCAAAAATTATGTTACACATTAAGTTAAAATTTAAGTACCACAATAAATTAAAAATTTATGAACCATTTTATACATTAAGATAAAATTTAAAGATCATTTATGTAATTTTTCCTAATTTATTCACATTACTCCTCTCTCCTCTCGCCAAACATTTGATAAAAAACGTAAGACCATGTAAGCATCAACCAGACCAATTAGTGACATGGAATTAAAAACATTGATTAATTATCACATCAATCAATTAGGATAAAATGTTGCCCAAATCGTCGGAGTAAATTTATAAAAGGGTAATAATATCAATGATCTCTGAATTTTGACTTAAAAAGTAACGTGGCTCATTTCAATTTATTCAAAATGGTTCTTACACTTTAACTCGACGAGTCCTTCCACAATTTTCTCATTTAACTAATAAGCTCGCATATTTTTTTAAAAGTAAATAAATTTCTGGGCATTTTATAAAAACAAAAAAAAAAATTATCCAGACCAAAAATAAGCAATTACCCACTATCTCGGCCCTTGTCCATCCAAATGGACGGGGACAGGGGGGTGACGTGTCAACTTGCCACTTCAAGTTATCTTCTCAATCACAACGATTTATTTAAGAAAACGAAGACCTGGTCAAACTTCCTAAAAATAGGTTCGAACCTTTGGCGCGCAAATTAGGTAAAGTTCGTTAGTATCTTCGATGTCCGCCGAGGAAAACAGACAACAAAAGACGCCCCCGCTTCAAACCGCAGGCGCGATGAGCTTTTTTTATCAGCAGCCCCTTTTCCCATCCATCGGGGCCGTCGACGGCATCGTCCGCAGCAACCTCGGGACCGGCTCCTCCACCCATCAAGGAGGAGGAGGAGGAGGAGACAGGTCCCACGCCGCCAGCTGCAGCAGCCGTGGCCACAGCCCCGTCCCCTGCTCGTCAGTCTGCGAGATGGCCTCGTACCAGCTGTCGGCCGACCACGCCGCCGCCGCCGTGGGCACCGCCTCCGTGGCCGTGGCCATCGACAGGGACAAGAACAGCCCGCACGCTGTGAGGTGGGCCATCGACCACCTCGGGGCCAACGGGTTGGTTATGGCCCTGATCCACGTCAGGCACAAGAATTCGCATCACAGTAGGTACCCTCGTTCTCTCTCGGTTGGTTTCTCGAATTCACGCCAGTCGTTCACGCGGTGACAATGAGGATTCATGATTGAAATGGATTTCGCGTACCGACAGTTTGGTTTTTGTCCGCACCTGAGAGGTTATTAATGTGATTCTGCAGTTGCTTCCGGCACTGATGTTGTTGGAGACCAAGTGGACGGAGATTCGCGAGATCTGTTCGTCATGTACCAGGGATACTGCGCTCGAAAAGGGGTACGCCAGTTTCTCGTTCTCATGCACAAATCGAACATTTTACATGTCGAAGTACGAGAGTCTAGATCAAGTCATGGTTCGGAGTTCAGGGCTCTTGTGATTCTGGACAATCCGTGAATATCACCCCTGGACATCAACATGGCACTAGGTTTCTTTATCTGCTTCCTTATCTAATTGCAGCTGATGTTCCATGAATCACAAGGCCTTAGTTTCTAAGTTTAAGCTTTTAGATGCAGCAGCAGCATCCGGTTTTGAACATTAATCACTTCTACTTATATTCGATAGACAAGAAATGGCAAAACGGTTAACGGAAGATCATTTTTGGGAAATGGATGGCGATTGATGAATGCAAACGAATCAGATTCATTCTCTAGGTAAAACTTGCTTTAGGTTCAAATAAAGGAGGTGGTCGTTGAGGAGAACGATATTGCCAAAGGCCTTTTGGAATATATCGCAAACAACTGCATCACAAGCGTCGTCATGGGCGCAGCGAGTCGCAACACTCTCGCCAGGTCTCTCTCTCTCTCTCTCTCTCTCTCTTCCCCTATCAAACAGTGATGAAAAAATTGAGTTGCTTCTCTCTTTCTTGCCCTTAGAAAGTTGAAGCACACCGATGTGTCAACCTCCGTTTCGAAATCCGCGCCCGACTTTTGTAGCGTCTATGTGATTTCAAAAGGGAAGGTAGTATCGGTCCGGCAAGCACGACGCCCTGTGGTAAACACCGCGACTCCCCCTAGACAGCCAAGTTCTCGTGCCGTCTCTCCTATTCATTCGCCAGAACAGACCAAGCTCCACGACACAGCCAGGTAGTAGATACTGAATTCAGCTCTTACGCTTTAGAAAATATACCTCTTCATGTATTATTAGATGTGGAAATTACACTCGATGAGTCATTGCATGTTGATAGAACACAAGATAGTGTGGATGCATGAGATTGTTTCATGTGACTAAGAGTACTCATGCTTTTTAAATCAAGCGATGCTCAACAATGTCGAAAATAGGAGATCTCATTAGAAGTGTCATAAAGGGCCTTCCTTACATGTCAAAGTGCCAAGTTTCGCTTGTCCTAATGTTGTTCGATACATCAGAGTAAGCGGCAGGGGAAGAAGAAGAAGTATGGGATCGGATATGATAAGTATGGGAAACGAGAGGAGCCGAGCTGCTGTGGTGAATCTGTCACTAGACAGTTATGACTTCCGTGGGCTCAGTCCTCCGCCACAGCGAAATTCTACGTCCGACGAGAGTGATATTTCGGGGTCTCTTTCTTTAGGATCGATGGATTGGGGGGACCAGAAATTTGATTTCAGTATGGTAGAGTCAGCTTCGCCATCATCTTCCTCCATCACTCAATCTTCTGTAAGTACAACCTCTCTATAATTGTGAGTTACCGCATCAATGTCTATGCACGGCAGTTCACAATCATATTTTCAAAATGTTCGATCCAATTTTCACTATCTGAGCATAATTGGTGTCTCTTTGCAGCGAGATCTAGAGGCCGAAATGAAAAGACTCAAGCTTGAACTTAAGCAAACCATGGACATGTACAGCACTGCTTGCAAAGAGGCCCTCTCCGCCAAAAAGCAGGTAACATTATGTCTTCAAATTCTGATGCACGGATGACTTCCTTGATAGTTCATGGGGATACCCTTTGTGCCCGTTTGTTTCTAATATTTATCTAGACGATATTTTATGAAACTTTCCAAAATGTTTGACAAATCCACCAACTTGATCCATTAGAGAGTGGTAATTGCAGAATCCTTCCTTCACTTGTTATATTCTCATTCTACAATATAATTATTGACAAATACTCGCAATAGCCCTCAATTTAACAGTAAAAGAATTGGCACTTGTGGATGGATGAAGATAAGTTAGCATTAAAAAATGCAAGATTGAGGCCTATGCATATCTTCCTGTCTTACGGACAGGAACTTCTTAATTAGTTCGCAAATACATCATGTTAATATGCTGTCAGATCATTCTATAATTGGCAATGGACATATTGGACATGCAACTTGGATAAGCTTTTTGTATATCGTTGGTGCACCTATTTTGAAGCTATGGAAAAGGTATTGAATGTAACTGAGTATCATGGGGATTGTATTGTTTTTTTGTAGGCTGAAGAACTTCATCTGCTGAAGATTCAAGAAGCTCGTAAGTTTGAGGAAGCCAGGAATGCAGAAGAGGCAGCTCTTGCTCTGGTCGAGATGGAAAAGGCCAAGTGCAAAGCTGCCATTGAAGCAGCAGAGAAGGCACAGAAGCTAGCTGAAATGGAGGCACACAGAAGGAGACAAGCCGAGATAAAAGCCAAGCTAGAGTCAAAAGAAAAGGTTCGAGCACTGAGTGCTTTGCACCAGAATGATACCCGATACAGGAGATACACCATACAAGAAATCGAGGAAGCAACTGACAGATTCTCGAAGACAAATAAGATTGGCGAAGGCGGATATGGGCCAGTATACAAGGGAAAGCTCGACCACACGCCTGTAGCAATCAAGGTGTTACGACCTGATGCTGTTCAAGGGAAAAAGCAATTCCATCAAGAGGTACATAAATTTTTGTTGGTTGCTTGCGTTCCACCCATGCGCGTACAAAAAAAAAAGAAAAAATATATAGTTTTCTTTGGATTTGTTGGTCGGTAGGCCTGATGAGTGAGAATTAGAGCCTTTGAGTAATCTCAATGCATACTAAGATCTTCTGGCTTGAATGAATGCATCTCTGGAGCCATCAGTCTTAGAATCTCCGAATATGAGGAAATGACACGATTGGGGGTGTAGGTGGAGTGACCCGCACCATTTGAAAGAACATATTTTCAGCTAATTTATACAAAACATTTCTGTTCTATGTTTCCCATTTTATCTCATAATGCTAATTGCTTATGCCAAAAATGTAGGTCGAGGTTCTGAGCTGCATGAGACATCCAAACATGGTCCTCCTTTTAGGAGCGTGCCCGGAGTATGGATGCTTGGTGTACGAATACATGGCCTGTGGCAGTCTCGAAGACCGCCTATTTCGAAAAGGCAAAACCCCTCCGATTTCGTGGCAGAAGCGGTTTGATATAGCAGCTGAAATCGCAACAGCTCTTTTGTTTCTCCACCAATCCAAGCCTGAGCCTCTTGTTCATAGGGACCTCAAACCAGCCAACATCCTCTTAGACCGCAACTACAAGAGCAAGATTAGTGACGTGGGCCTAGCGAGGTTGGTCCCCCCTGCTGTAGCAGACAATGTCACACAATTTCACATGACTTCGGCTGCAGGAACGTTTTGTTATATAGATCCGGAGTATCAACAGACGGGCAAATTAACCACCAAATCAGACGTGTACTCCTTCGGGATAATGTTGCTTCAAATAATCACAGCTCAACCTGCAATGGGGCTGTCCCACCATGTTAGAACTGCCATCGAGAAGGGAACGTTTGAAGAGATGCTTGATCCAGCAGTGCCGGATTGGCCAGTGGAAGAGGCTTTAGCATTTGCGAAATTGGCTCTCATGTGCGCAGAGCTGCGAAAGAAGGATAGACCTGATCTTGGGACGGTTGTATTGCCAGAGCTTAACCGGGTAAGGGATTTTGGAAGCAACTTAGAAAGCAGCAGCGATAATAGTTACAGCCCTGGACCAAGTTCTACCGTTGTAAGCCGTGGACCTAGTTCTCCCTCTGTAAGCTATGGATCGTGTTCTCCCGTTTTGAGTCCTCGTCAGGTATGACTAAACACTAAACTTGGTTGTGTTTTAGCTTTCAACAAGTTAAATGGAAGCATCCTACATCACATCTTGATCCTCATTGCTTGGATGGACAGAAACATAAACTGAGAACTAATCAGGACAACTGACGACAGATGATTTTTCTGTGTGTTTTTTTGTTTTCTAGAGTTGACTAGTAAAATATCACTTTTTTTAGGCCTTTCCTTCTTTCATGGAAGATCTTCTCAACGTTGTGTGCAAACAATGATGAGGGGAGGCGAGTTTAATCACGAATATGCATGCATACGGTCATTGAGCTGTGAAAAAGCTGAAACTCGAAACTATGCATTTACACACTGGCATCCACTCAACTGAAAAAATAAGTCCATTACACTTGGCTTGTATGTTGATATCAGCTGGCATCTGCACAGGGTTTGTCATATGAGACTTCAAATGATGGAAACAACGGATGAACGGATGCATATGCGAGCAAGGATGACACCAACCAATCTCGAAGAACTCATAGATTCAGGACTCATCACAGCTACTCGGTAGGCAAAGATCCTGGTCCTGCTATTTCCCAGTCAGATTAAACTGTGCAGATCAATGTTTGGGGGCCGTGTTGATATTAGAAAACAGTGAGGAATGTGTATACTTGAGCTTTTTTCAGCAGATAATTACTACCACTTGGAATCAATTGGCAACTTTTCTATTTGCTCTTGGAATGAAATTCGCCTTCCAATTGTTCCTTGTGACACGCAGGGAAACCGCATTTCTTCCAAATTTCTTGACCTCACCATGTCTTCTCGTGATTTTGTTTTATGTCATAACCATTCTAATGATCAAGTTGCTGAGACTAATAAGTCACATGTTTTTAAACTAGGTTCATGGAGATTTCTAATTAAAAAACATTACTCATGTGATCTTCTATTTAAATCGAATACAAACAAGATTTTCCTAGAATCAGGAATGGAAGTGGAAAGTTGGAGGCCCCAACCTTCCAAAGAGAAGCATAAGAATAAAAGCAAAAGGTGTGATCTGTGTGGCTAGGAGTTGATGCACAAAAAGAGGTGAATGGGTCGTGATATGCGCCGAGTCAAAAGCAAAAAAGCAACAGCATCTGTCAAGCAACTTTCACTTAGGATTCCACTCCATGGGAACGAAAGGGAATCGAAAGACTACACGCTTTTATCTCTAGGGTCTCTAAATTCTGCCCTTTCATGTGGTAAAGCCCCTTTTTTGGGGTCCTCAACAAATGATTCATTTTCCTTATGGCCCAACACGGTGATTCTTTCTCTGATTATCCTGAAGACATCATTCTTTCACCCCAAAAAAAATTAAAGATAAAAAGAATGAGATAACTCCGTTGTACAGAAATCAATAACGGACTGGTGAGACGTTTCGAGAAAAGCACGTTGCTGGACCAATCGACGCGAATTACATGTGAGTACGGTCCCACAAGATCCAACAACGATAATTTGATCCGTCCTAAGTAAACAACTTTAGACAAACATTTACATCCTGAAATCAGCCTAACTATGCACGTGGTATTGAGTTTGAAATTTGTCCCTTTGTCACCACTCTGTAGTCTGTACTATCTTTGCGAGCCTGCGTCTCCCGTTCACACATAAAGGCGAAAATCTGTACAATCGCATCCACAGATTTCAAAGAGGGCCCAGCCAGCCCTCTGGTGCAGTTGTCGAGGAGGCGCTTTTGACAATGCTGTCTGGCTCCTAGCGTGCAGATTTCAAGAAATGTGGAGGGAAAGTTCTTGGGACTGACGCCCTACATTGGCCTAATTAAACAAAGAAAAGAAGCCATGGAACCCCCACGAAAAGGGGGCACCTGAATTCAACTTTTTTGAATCTTCTCTCAGTGGTTAATCTAAAACCAAAGAGATGAAACTTGCATTGAGTAATGAACTAGAGAGAGACTCCATTTCCCTCCTCTTCTACACCAGAGATAGAGAGAGAGAGAGAGAGAGAGAGAGAGAGGAATCCAGCTTTACAGAGAAACACACCGCTCAAGAGGAGAGGGCAAAAGGGGTATCTTGCCACTGATCATAAAGTCACTCACCAACAGTGACAAGATAAGCACGAGCACAACAGTGTAGCTTCTTGAGTGCAGATCTTCTGGTGAATCACCTTACCAAGCAGTTTCTGCACAAGCTTATGCCAGCTGAAACGTCATGAAGAAGAAGATGAGCTGGAATTGTCTCAGGTTGAGCTCCTTCGTGTCTCCATTGGTGCTTAAAGCTGGGATCTTCTGTGCACTGCTCTTGCTCCCAGGTGGAGTGACTTCACAGGGCCTGCTGCCCCCAGCCACACCCAGTAGTGGCGTCGTTTGCATCAGCAACTGCTCCACTTGCCCTGTCATTTGCTCATCCCCGACTCCATCACTGCCGTCCTACCAGCCGCCGCTGCCCCCGCCGCTGCCGCTGCCTCCGCCGCCGCCCGCCCACCACCATCATCCTCCGCCCGGGTCTTCCCATTACTCCTCGCCGCCGCCGCCGTCCTCGCTGGAGCCTCCGCCGCTGAGCACCCCTCCCGCCCCGCCTCTGCCAACGCTGCTGCCGCCGCCCGGGGCGCCGTCGCTGTACCCTTCGGGGAGCACTCCGCCGCCTCCTTTTAAGTACTCCAACTATCCACCTTCTGGTCCTGGGACTCCGGGAGTGGCAATGGGAGGGCCTCCTGGGACTCCAGGAGTGGCAATGGGAGGGCCTGATAACTCTTATCCTTACTACTATTTCTATGCCTCAGAGGCTGCTACTTTAGCTGGTCATTGTCACTTGTTTATGTCGCTGCTGCTGTTGTTCTTTTATGTTGTATGATCTTAGGATATGGTTGAGAGGGCATAGCCAGAGAGCAAGAATTTGCTCACTAAGTTTGGTGCTTGCTTGTAAGTTCTGATGCTAGCTGTTCATAAAAGTTTCTCCTTAGTTTATGTTGCAAGCTGCAAATTGGCCCTTCTTGAGACGCTTGTTCAAATTTTTTGTCGCCGCGCTCAATCAATTTGGCAATTTCCTGAGTTACACTTGAGCCCGAAGAGTTCGAATAGCTAATTGAGCCGAGCTCTGAGGATGCTGGCACTAACTCCAGTAGCTGGAAAGCCATGCCATCAAGACTATACTCAGATATCTCATGTGCGTTGGTTAAAAAGCATGGACTGATGGGACACAGTTATCTTTAGCCAGATAGGTCCTTCAAGCATTTTGTGCTTTATTTAAGTGTTTTCTATGAATTTTCGATGTGTTATCGAGACAAACACATGCCGAAGTAAATCAGCGATCTAACGCATAGATAGCAGACAATGCAGATCTCCTATTATGTGCATCCCGAAACACTCATTCAGATCGGTACCTACACGCCAAATTGATGCCCAGGATAAACATCAGATGATCATGAGCTCGTTGAACACCCTACTTTCATTTGAGTTGCCTGTTCTAAGAATGCATTCCCTTCCTTTTTCCTTTTCCTTTTGGACAATAGTGAAAAGGGAAAAGAAGAAAGGACAGACAGAAAATGAGTGGGGGCTCAATGGTGAGTTTGTGTGGGCCTTATTGGGCCCGCTAGAAACTATTATATTACCTCTGCTTCAGGAGGCCCTAGAAAGAACACGTGAAATGACCAACCAGGAAGATTAGATTGGCGTTACCTAGAATCCTTCTTCTTTCTGTCCCCATGACCATTCTGGTCATTGGCACCAGCCAACTAAAAGTGATGAACATAATTATGGATGATCAAATCACACTCGATACTTAAATGTTAAGCCATTTTTGTTTCCAATAAATTGAGATACAACAAAATCAAGTTTATTTGTGGTTTCATGTAAAAAAAAGGGGTAATAGCATGAAAAACCCCGTACTGTACATCTATGATTAGTATACCACAAACTAATCTTTTGATCATAAAAAACCAAAAACTGGTACATCTTTCATAAATTTACCCTTCATTAGTTTCAGGTAAATTTTACCATCAAATTGCCAAGTTGACGGGTGTACTAGTTTGGGATTTTACCCTTCATTAGGTTCAGGTAAAGTTTACCATCAAATTGCCAAGTTGACGAGTGTACTAGTTTGGGATTTTACCCTTCATTAGTTTCAGGTAAATTTTACCATCAAATTGCCAAGTTGACGGGTATACTAGTTTGGGATTTTACCCTTCATTTATCACAAGTGCACCAATTTGGGATTTTTTTGTGGTCAAAAAATTAATTTGAGGTAAATTTGTCACATATGTATCAATTTGGGATTCTCATGATATTAACCAAAAAAAAAAAAAGATTCATTTTGTATACGAATAAAAAAAAAAAAGTTACGAAGCTCCGTTATGCTCAAAAGTGTTGGAGCTAAAAGAGCGAAGAATTTATGAAATGTAAAAATTTTAAAAAATAAAGATAATTTCGACATGAACTCCTGAAAATTTTCTTATGTAAATATGAAATTGCATAGCGCTACACCTCCAAATGTTTTAACAAAAACCCATGCAATTGCTAATAGATTGTATCTGTAATCTACAATTGGCAATGATAAGTGAGAAACGATTATTCTAGGGTGTATATTAAGCAACCAATTAAGAAAATGTTACAAAGTTTTCTCGTAATATATACATGATCAATGCTTCAATCCAACAATTCCTTATTAAGTACGCTTAGCGATTGCAAATTTTCCGGAGGCAATCATCAACATGACTCTTAGTAAGTCAATTCTTTTGGCCAATCGATATTAGTGATTGGCTTCACATGTTTTTTTTAACTTAAATTTATCTTCACCTCTTTGACTTAACCATATTTGCTAGATAAATTACAAATTTATTATCTCGAAGAATGAGAAGCTAACCCTTTCTATCTAAAGATGAATTTCACATGATGCAAACAAAATATCTCCCCTTGATTGGTGTTGTTTAGAAATAATAGTCAACTTATAATCAATCAAGGACGAGAATCAAGAAGATTAGATCGGAATCAAGGAAGAACGAACCCAATCTTAACAATAGCGCAAGAAAATCCCACAATCAATCTCTTCAATTAGAACAACATTTTTTGCATCCTTTGTCGCCACATTTTGGGATTTGCACAATCAATGTTTGCAATAGAATTAAATTAGTCAATAGTAGTTGTACCATTAGGATTGGCATCAAGAAATATACATACATACATATATATATATATATATATATATATATATATATATATATATATATATATATATATATATATATATTTCTCAATAGCACATCTGTAAATGACAACACATCTCCATTGTAATTGAACTTCTCTTCAAAATGTAAGGACTTGGTATCTATATTTCACATTCCATCAGGCAAATGATCATATATTATTAAGAAAACATGTTAATGGGTTATCCTTGAGGCTCTCACTAAGCTATAAAATTACAACACTATCATCGCCTCGAGGTAAAAATTGTGTCCATGTCCATGTAGTAGCTCGTAAACAAGTGCTCGGAGGTCTTTCCATAACAAAAATCCAGTGATGAAATAACACATCAATGAATATGAATTGCTAACTTAAGTAGCAGCACCATCGTGAGTAATGCAGCTAACATGAGTTCTGAGCTATATTCAGAACAACGAACATTCACGCCCTACACGGCAGGCATTCTAATTCCATAAATCCAAGAAGAGAGTTGGCCCTGCACTGCTGAGCTGCACGATCCAATCAGCAAGAGAGCATTTTCAAATTGCAAGTACATGAATCTACACTTCTTATGTTGTCACAAGATTCTGGATATGATCTTTTTGCTTGCTACGTTGCCACTGATCTTAGAGTACTCGAGCTCGGCCTAGTTTTTTCCAGACTGAGAGTTCTAACTCATGAGAGTACTTTGGTCACAATTGGTCCATCTAGGTTGCGAAAGTATATACCTGTAAAATCCAAAAGATTCTCCTTAACTTATAAAAAGTTCAATCCAGCAGATGTAATCCTATGCATGAATCCTTTTTTTTCTACTTAAGTGATTATTAAGAAAGAATTCAACTAACATTAAAGATAAACAAATACAGAAAAAGGAAGATGGGAAGGCTGAGAAAGATATGGACATACCAATACATTGGGGAAAAAATGATCTTGAGCATTTGGATGTTAAGGAAGATGTTGCAAGGAATGAAAATGCAAATGTGTGAAAGGATCTGTGCGGTGAAAAAAGCTAACCAGTTGGAAAGGCCTTGTTGGTTATCATTAGAACAAGAAAAGGTAAACATTATCCTAAATGATAGGACAAAGTTTAATCAATCAATCAACTTTTGATACATTAATCCAATTAGATAAGAAGAGGGAACCTTGTTAAGGCCCTGAACCAAGACATATACCAGATGGGTCATTCCCAGAATCACAAGTTCAACCTACGATGGGCGATTAAGTGTAAGCAATGGCATATTAACTCAGCTAATTAATTCTATGTTCTTCCCCCCCGTAAATTTTGTAGAGCCATATGGCCAGGGTAACCAGTCATTTGTAAAGTGAGATCTATTTAATCTAATTAAAGTGAAACACCCACTCATCGTTATTTTAGCCAAGAATCTATTCTCAGGAAAGAAAGTGATCTGTCTATTGGCTAATGTAACATTAACTCGAATGGTACCAATTGATAAAATAATTAATCAAACATCATCAGTGAAAACCACAACATGTAAAACCACTTAATATGAATTGACCTAAGAAATCTTAGATTTCATAAGGCTGATGAATTGATCCCGCAACATCACAGAGAGAGAGAAAGAGATAGAGAGATCTTACATCCCAAAAGCCAAAACGAAAATGAAAAGAGAAACTGCAAACGACTAATGCTAGGTACATTAAATTGACATAAAATGATGTGAGAGACTACAAATAAGCATATAAACAGTTAGATATCGGCCTTAGCATAACTAGCATTACTGAACCAGAAAAAAGATAGATATACAAGAAGCGAACAAGATGAAATTATAAAATACAATACTATATAAAAAATGTCACAAGTTTACCTCAGGATCAATGGAAATTGCCCTCCTGTAAAGAACTCATCTCAAAATGCATCACCCTGCAAACCCCAAAAAAGAAAAAAGAAAAAGGAAAAACTCCAACACATAAAACAATGTAAAGAAGAAGGTGAAATGAATATGATTGAAAGGAGAAATAGGAGAAACTGATAGATCTGATTCTTCTGGGGAGTCTACAACCCTGAAGATGGTTTTTTTCTGAAACAGGAAGGTTAGATCTGCTAAAGCTCAACAACACAGAACCACAAAAACAAAAAACAAAAAAGATCTCGCTAATCACTAATAAATTATTTGGGGAAAACGGAATTCTTGGACACTGTAATTTTTGGATGGAGAAAGGACAGACCTTTTGTCATTTTAAGTACCGAAAAAAAGTACAAGAGCAGGATCTATGAGTCAGTTACACAAGGAAAAAAAAATAAGGGCAAAGATTTTGTTTTTAAATTCAATTCAACGCTAGCTTCTTCCATTTTGCCGGGGCAAATTATCAGCAGTGTATAAAAGGACAAACATAGAAGATCTGGTAAAAACCCAAGAAAGAAAACATATGTTCGCTGAGGCTGTACAAAACAACATAGCAAACGCAAAAGATGCAAGTTTTTCTGGGCAGATTAAACACACAACAGGCAGAGAAAATGCATCACAAATTCACACATGCACAAACAACAGAAGAGCAAAAACACAGAGAGAGAGAGAGAGAGAGAGGGAGGGAGGGAGGGAGGGAGAGAGAGAAGGGGGTGACAGACAGAGAGTGAGCACACAGAGCTTCGAGCATGAATTGGGACATGCAAGAAAGAGTACCATGTGTGCTCACTCTCTTCTGTCACCTCCCTTATTTACCCCAGATCGATCTGCCCATTCACTTGAATTGCAACCCTAATTTTGGCTTGCATAAACTTCCTCAGATCCTCACTCCCCTCCCCCCTGCGTTACTGTTCCATTAGAGAGGAAAAGGGGAGTGGTGATGATTGATGCTGTGGATGGAGAAGCTTGGGGTGATGGTGTTTATATAGATGGAGAGAGAGAGAGGTAGCTCTTGCCCAAGCATAAATGGGGCTTCTTCTTTCATTGGTTGCCCTAATATTTAATTGCTAATCACTCCCAAATAGCGATAGAGAGAGAGAGAGAGAGAGAGAGAGAGAACACGTAGGTGAAAAGGATATTTTCAAACATCTAGTCCGTCCAATATAAATTTCTAAAATATAAAGAGGAAATAGTAATATGTAAGTGTGTATAGCGATCATTTCTACCGAGCTTCTTCACTTGAAAAGAATTGATTTCGACCGCCGTATTTGCACCAAAGTCCAATTTAAATTCTTCATACTCAATAACAGGCCGGCACATCATTTTTGTGAAAATCGTTTTCATAAGCAAAATTTGATATTAGGGTTTTGCTTAAAAAGTGTTCTCGACACTTATTAAGCAAGCTAATTAAGAAAATTTTAAGATTTTTTCAGTGTCATTATTGTTAGGTGGAGGTCTTCGCACACCCTTCATGGCTAAATACATCTTGTTTCTAAAGAGTTACCAAAGCAACTTTTGATATGAACATAGTTAATTGTGAGATAAACTTATCTATTCGGTATCTCTTTTCCTTCCCTTTTCTCTAGTCTCATAGTTGCACTTCACCAATTGCGTAGTCTCTTTTTCTTTTCCTTTTCCGTTTTCAAGATTTGGCATTCGCCATTCCACATGGAGATCAATAATCCCAACATTCAACACTCTCTCTCCAAAGCAAATCTTATATATACTTCTAGAAATCACCGAAGAAGCGGACTCAGAATCTTCTTCGTTGTTGATGCTATTGTATTACCCTTTCCTGATCAATTCCTCAACTTAAACCATGATCTTCTTGCTATCTAATCACGCAGATACAGTTTCAACGACCGTGGTCCATATTGACAGTAGAAAGCCAACGTGCTGAGGAGTCGATCAAGCCCAGGGAGCACAAAAGGAAAGAAAAGGAGACCAAGAAACTGCAGATAACACCCATGATTTTGGGAAGAGGAAAGCAATAGGAAATGAAAAAGATAATGCTGCCAATCCAACTCAACCTGGGGATGCCTTATCTATAAATACATGTTTGACTGAACCTTTCAGTCAAGGGCTGTTGCCATCAAGCGTCGTTAGTGCACAGCTTGTCGTCAAGTGATCAATCTGTTGGAAACGTATTGAAGGCTATTTTATTTCGCCTGCGGTTGCCAATGCGTCTAGTGCTTCGACATGTAATGGCCCTCCGATCCCCACGCTGGTCTTCCTGCCTCCATCACATTCCGCTTTCCTCAAGTCATATCCCTGCTTTTTACTCGTTCATGTGCCTGTGGAGATAAATGGGATGGGTTTGTCCATTCATCTGACTCCGTCAAAAACCTTAATACAAGCTTGCCAAATTTCCATGTCATCGACATCAACTAAGGTTTAAGGCTATAAAATTCAAGGCAATTTGAGTTTTTTTTTTTTTTTTTATGTGTGCCGAGACCATCCGTGGGCGCTATGAAACATGCCAAAAGTGGAAATGGATTTGGTGGGTTTGGGTTAGAAAATAGGGATGAGAATTTCGAAAGGTTCAATATCTGCCATATAAAAGTTGCAGATTTGTGACCTAATTGTCGGTTTTTAATCGTTTAAAATGATATAGGTTATAGCTTAGTTGTCAAATAATCCTTTAGACTTTCACTACAGTGACCTTAGACAACACTACAATTGCAACACTAAAATATTCCGTTGCTTAAGATTATTTATGCCAACACTATTACAATGCGTTGCCTAAGAGATAGAATAAGGCAACAAAGAGAGCCAATGTTGTGCTAGACTTAATCATTAGGCAACAACAATCAAGAGTATAGCCCTAGATGGGTAAAAATAGGCAAGAAGAAGATGGGCGCTAACTCTGATAACAAGATGTTGGTGATTTCAATTCTTTCACTCTCTATGTGTTGGGTTGAATATGAAAGGTTAAGTGATTTAATCAACTTTTACATAATGACCCAAAAGCAAAGCTAGGAGTGTAAATACCATTGTCCTCTTGACTTTTGGAGATTCAATAAAACGACAAAGAGTTTTGGTAGTGGGTTTTCTTTCTAATTAGTAGTGGGTTGCCACGGCTATGGTTTTTTTTCTAGCATCCCTCCACTCATTATGATATGTTGTTTTGAGTGTAAGTTTTGATGCCGTGTTTTTTTTTTTCACTCGATCTTTTTCAATATGTTAATTACCTTTCACCAAAAAAAAAAAGATAAAGAGTTTTGGTGTAAATGGTTTGGCATAGTCAATTTGACAATATTCCTTCTATGCTAAATTGCAAATCTTGAAGACACTAGAAGCAAAGTTAAAAACCTATTGCTCTTTCTCGCAAATATATTGGATTATTGAAGATGATTTCATCTACTATTTTATTAAGACATCATTTTCACCAGATTTTACAGAAGAAGATTTTGTGTTTGAATCTCGAAATCCACCCTCAGTCTCTCCTCAAAGTCCAAATTTCCATTTTTCAAACTTATGGAAAGGAACTATAAACTCAAAATAAAAGATATTTGGACCTCCATAATTAGGGAAAGAAACCATAAATTTTGACTATGTTCCTCGCAAGTGGTGCCAATTAAATTTAGGGTATGTTTATGCTCTGTGTCTTCATGCCTGGGAATATAGCCATCATGACACAAAGAAAAGGTGGGCAATGTTTCCTTCTTGCAAAGAGACATGCTCTTGCCTTGATTAATTTATCATCTCAAATGCAAATCAGACCACCAACTCAACCAAGAAACCCTAATGGAAGGCCCCACATTCTGGAAAAGAAAACAATATACACATTTTTTTCTTAAAGAAAAAGATTTTGGAAGGTGCTCTTCATGAATTGGATTGATTCAGCCAATGGGAGACCAACAGACACCATCAACACATGCTCACGCAAAGATCTAATGCGGCGCTAAAGCAACTTAAAGTATATATGCTTTTTTGCTTTTTACTGCTTTATATTAGTTTAGCGCAAATAATGACACGCTGAGAATCATCGACATTTGTCCCGACCAATCCCTGCGAGTGCGCGGTTTGCGGGGACGTCATTGCTTTTATACATTCGCGAGCAGATTTCGATTCTTGCGTAAAGCACCTCCTTAAACATTATATTTCTATACTAATCACCATTTACAAAAGCAAAACTTTTCTCGAGCAGCCTCGGCATGGTATTAAGGTCAGAGGCCACGAATTCGATTCCTCACACACGGTGTTTCGCTCATTTACATTGGTTGCCTTTCTTTAGACATGTGTGCTCACGTGTCAAAATCCGGACCATATATTCTCAATTATGCAACTGCCGAACAAACTTGATAGATCATGTTGTTTTGATAAAAGGAAAGCCGTTTAATTCATCAACATATACCATCTCATGATCGCGAATGATTCCCACATGAACTATGTAATGATTTATCAAATGATCTGAACCAATCATTTAACCTGGATTCAGAAAGGATTATGGATGAACATGATAAAAGCCAAACCGAAGTCGTTGATGGAGATCTAGGTAGGTTGGTTAATTAGCCATTAAACAAAAGTTGGGTCAAAATGATTGGACGGTGAGGGGTTGGGCTACATGTACAGTTGTAGAAAATGATGCAACTGCTCATCATTCAATCAGCATTCACTGTTCCGTCTTCATATGCCAAGGGATTCTTGTTCTTTGGGTGTACTTTAAAATGATGATAAGTGGTGGGTACGGCACAAAATATAAAAATCTTACCCTTTGGGGAAGTGGGCAATTGTTTAATGATGATCAAGACTTTCCCTTTTTGGAGTGGAGGTGATGGGAATGCCTACACATACATTGTTCCATTCCATAAGCACAAAAACTTCTTTCCCCTTTCAACCCAATACTAAAGGAACAATGAGAGCATCGAACACCAATTATGATGAGCATCTTCAACCCTCCACCCCCACCCATCTAAAAAGAAAAAAAAAATTATTTAATATGCATCTTGATAATCTACACAAATCACTCTAGATACGTATTTTTGTATTTTAATTTTTAATATTGGAATCATGCGACAATAATTGCCATTCAATCTCAAGAGCCTGTTTTGAAATCTCGATCTTAGATTGGTTGTGCCTCCCCACTTAAGGGGAGCTCGAGAATTAGGTAATTAGAAGGTTGTGACCTCCATCGTATGGATGGACTACACAACCTTTGTGGTGCACAAGTACACAAGCACACTAACATACAAACATGTGTGTTTTGATTGTGTGTGCTTTGGATGGTAAGCCAGAAACTTCGATGTCATTGAAATGGCAATGCTCAAACATTGTGAAGATAATAACGGGTCAGGCATTGTAAAGGAAAAAACTTAGGCAAAATTATGAGTGTGTGTGTGTGAGAGAGAGAGAGAAAGATTATTTAGATGTACAATTTTTTTTCCAAAGAAGTCACATATCATATACCAATGGAAATAAATTTTCTTCAACCAGAGATTACCATGATCGATTACAAATATCTTGCTATATATGTTCAGAACAAACTTTGGATGTATCAAAAGTACTAATTAGATCCCAAAAGTTGAAAACTTTTGCTTTTCTTCTTCCTCCTCCGTCTTCCTCCTCTTTCTTTGCCTTAAATAAAGAAAATAGAAAATTGTGTAGAAGCATGTTGTGATCCTATCTTGATAAGATTGGATGCCACTTTCGGCAGATGCAAATGACATAGATGATGGTGATGCTCGATGTGTCTACATGTTTCTGGCAATTCCAAGTGTCGGTCTAGGGGATTCATGAGCTTGTTGGCTCCCACCCAACCGTCGGATCAATCTGTTTGCTTCCAAATTGGCTGGATAAGTATTAAGTTAGATGGTCCCTCCAATAATTTGGTAGGGTGTTGGGGAACTTGATTACCATGGACCATTTGCCTAATAAGATGTGTCTTTTTTCATTCGACTTTTTTTTTAATTAAATTTTAGTTTCCCACGATGTTCGAGTGTCCAAGTCTCTTTAAACATCATGAGAGCCCTTTATCTTCAGCAGTGCCGAACGATTAACAAAACAAAGAGGTCCTTGAACCTGGTTCTAAAAGGAACTTGCCCTTGATTAGGGTTTCCTGTCAGGTTTTGTTGTCGTGTTGTTTATACATGGGTCAGATCCACCGTTAATGATGACATCTGCTAACAGTACCGTGCAAATACCAGATAGAATTATAGGGGAAAACCGACTGCTAATGATACTGTGCAGACATGATCATAGGAAACCACCCCCACCCCCGGCGGGGTTCAAGAGAACCAAGATCGTTGAGAGGACCAACCTAAATGGCATCGGTTGTCGTTCCTGGGGTCGTGCAGGCTATGAGATGAGGGAGTCTGCTTCTAGGTTTTTTCTCTGATTTGGTGCATTAGGTATGGCCTCGACATCATAGCTCGTGTAAAAGAGCTATGGTACTGCGCATTGACCGGACTGGTTCTTGAACATTGTGGCTTTGATTTTCGCAAAAGAGAATATAAACCTTGCACGCATGTACTTAAGCTTGTGTACTTGGCTCCTTAACGATACTTGACCGTCTAGATTAGGTTAAACAGACCTATGAATATTTTATAAAATACCATATTTTTCAGTAAATCACCTAATTTAGTAAGAGTGGTGTATCTCGAGTCCCACATTATAAATGTTGTATATACGCATTCTCTTATGGTCACTCGTTGAATCTTATTAAATATATTCTGGAAAATATGATATTCACTATTTGAAACAAGCGACTTCATCGAGATGTGTAATTCTCTTGAAAATTCAGCATTGGGAATAGTAGCCCAAAAAGGACAAATATCTGCAATTTCTTCAATTTTTGAAAGAAAAATGATTCCATTCATAAAGACTGGGCGTTAGTAAAGATTCCTAAAAATACTAAATGGCACAGCTCAACAATCTTATGTGCTTGTGATGACTTTTTGGGACCATCCTTCTTTCCTTGGGCTGTGCCCTCATTCAATTTTTTTATTAATCTTTGAAAATCTCTATGATTGAGGATGGTCCCTCCTCACCTCCTTCGTATTCCCTCTGAGAAATAGATATCTTTGTTCGTCTGTATTTTAAGGGAAAAAGGGCAATTCATCTGCATAAGCTCATGGCCACCTGTAAGCAACTTATGACAGGAGGGGGGGAGAGAGAGAGATAACCGAATACTTTTAATGAGGCCAAGAGGGCCACAATGGCCCCCCATTAGCGAAGCATTGAATGAGATCATACAGGCCTGATATGCCAATTCAAAGCAAAACCCCCCATGTTATATGCCAATTGAATTTGAATGATTTGAATCAGTATCCCTTCTGCTCTCTTTTGACCTTTTGCAATATTGCACGTCACGCGTGTTCCTGCAGTTGCGCAGAGAGAGAGAGAGAGAGAGAGAGAGATCTACTATGTAAAGGTGGTGCCATCCATGATTGAAATGATCGGTGGGCATGCAGATATATATTCTCGTGGCTTTCTCCTTTGTTGCTTTTTCCACATCATTCATGTTTGATACGAGTCTCAACCCTACCAAGTTGCTACAACATGGTCAAAGAAATGTCGTGTCCCGTTATGGCAGAAAAAAGGATGCGTATCCATCCATTGAGGGCTACATGATTTTGTGTGTGTATAAATAATTGATGTGATGTCTGTGTGATTTTGGGTAATAGGTCTAAGATCTACGGTATTTCGAGCCGGGAAGAAAAATGTTCTACAGTATTTTTATTTTTTTTTGGTCGAAGTTTTACAGTATTTCAAAAGGCTCAATTAGAACTAGTAAGTCCTGCATACGCACAAAAACTTTTGAATAGATGTATTTCAAGTGGCTCATTTTTCTTACATCCTCTTGTCCCACATTGCTTGGAAAGGTCTCTATCATTGCTTTGTTATTGATTTCGCTTTACAAGTTTGGTACAGCAAAGAGATGTCGATGCTTCACATGTTTTTTTGTGAAATATCTTGAATAAAATCATGTTACATATTAAATGTATAATTTGACATGTCAAATATCTAATATGTCCTATTTACTAAATGTATATATATTAAGTTGAATTCGTCCTAGACTAGTTCTTCTTTATAATTTGACTTGAATGCTGTCTCAACAGACTTTAAGTAATCACGTTCACGTTGTATTGCCTAATAATAAGTCATTTTAATTGTTATGTTAAGAAGTAGAATTATGTGTGTATATAATCATATTATGCATAATGAAGTCATACTGAATAATGTTCGCGATTGTATGTATTTACTCTATTACACAATATATTATTTCATAGAGATTTAATCTATTCTCGATTCTACCAAATATTTGTGTTGCACGTGATAAAGTCAATTTTTCTAGCTGTACTATTATATAGAAATGGACACTTATATTTATATTTGTAGAGACTAAGTTATTCATCCTGATAAGTATGCATTTCTCATTATACATCGAAGAATTTGTTCAAATGGGTTTCTGGGTTACCTGAATCGCGTATGTTACAAATTCTACTGATAACAAATGACTTAGATTTCTCGATTAATTTCAGTGAAAAAAAAAATTGACTAGAATCATGGATATTTCGACAAAACTCCGATCAATTTTGTTAATGACACAATGCTATGCATTAAAGAAGGAAAATGAACCAAGAAAAAAACTAAAATATTTTTATACTTAATTTAACTAAAAAGAGAAGTTGAATAATTAATGTACTCACATTATATCATTGTAAGTTGTCTTTTTTGTTGAAAATAAATATTTTATGCATATGCTCAATATGATAAATGAGAGATTCAAAATAAAACAAGTCCCAAATAATAAAGTAGAAAACTGACCACGAAAAAAAGTAGAAAAAACACGCTCTCATCCCATAAAATTAAATTTTTTTCAGCATCAAAACAAAATGAATGATGGCTAATCACCGAATCTCGTATTGTTATTAGTGATGAGCAAAAACCTTAATCCCCTCCTCCAATAGTTATAGTTTGGCCAGTGGGCAATGCGTACCCAAATTTAGCGTTCTCAACGTCATCATTATACAAAGACACCAAAAATAGGTAGAACAAGCTTCCGGATCTAGATTTATATCGAGAGAGATTAGATAAACACAGAAACACCTCTAAGGAATTCCCGAATCTATATATAAATCAAACGAGAAGAACTCCCAAATCTAGATTTAGATAAGGAGATAAGAGCTTCTAAACCTCGAAGAAATTGTACAACCACTTCTAGAGTAGTAGGAACTCACCGTATTTATCGATATTGATGTGCAAGTCTGGTGCAGCTATGTGGATCGATACGTGAAGGTACTTTGCTTAAAATATGGAAGGTGGAGGGAGGTAGCAACTGCTGGCAAATTCGTGGAGTTTTGAAAAGCTTTTGGAGGCATATGTCGAAGAACACTCACAAGGACAATCCCACTCTTCTGGATTTCAATTCCTTGTAATTTAAATTCTGATCACGTTTTCCTCTCAATGTTTGTCCTTATCTCAATTCTTTATATTTTACATTTCCTCGCACCTGAATTCGTGCAGTTTCATCCCCCCCATCAGTGCTCTTTGTGCTCGAGCGTGGAATCACGGGGCGATTCCGATCCCTCTCCAAGCGGCTCAGATCGGATCACCTCGACACACGATCTTCGTCAACTGCCTTTTTTGGCATGCCCCGCATCTCGATTTTCGGCCAAAACACACCTTCCCATATTATCTCAACGCATATAGATTTGGCTTCTTTCTCCCTACCCTGACGGGGGCAAATATTAAAAAAAACTAGGGCGACCAATGAAGGGAGAAGCCCCATTTATGCCGTGCGTGACGCACTATCTCTCTCTCCTTCCTCTTTTTCCATCTATATAAACAGCAGCGCAACTTCTCCATCCACAGCATCAGATCATCTGAGCCCTTGTTTCTGTCCAATGGAACAGTAAACACAGAGAGAGAGAGAGAGAGAGAGAGAGAGAGATTCAAGAGGGTTGAGATTTCAAGAGGGTAAAACAAGATTAGGGTTTCTTGTCCACCTGTCCTGGGGATTCTTCAGTTCAATGAAATGGTGAAATGAGGGAGGTGACAGAAGAGAGTGAGCACACATGGTACTCTTTCTTGCATGTCCCGATCCATGCTCGAAGCTCTGTGTGCTCACCCTCTTTCTGTCACCCCCTCCCCTCTCCTTCTCCCTCCCTCTCTCCCTTTCCGATCTTGATGTGATTTTTAATTTCATGCCAGCTTTTCCTCTGTTATGCTGTTTTTAACATGCGCGATTCATTCTCTCTCCCCCTTTTTTCTTCTTTTTTTCTTTTTTTTTGGCCCTTTTTGAATCTTGCGGAGTAGCAAGTACCGGCGTTTTCATTTCAGTGAACATCTTCTTCTTTTCCCAGGTTGTTTTTCCTTTTAAGTATCATCGTAGATCCAAGTGTTGGAATAACCGAACTGTGCTGTGTGTGTCTTGGAACCCAAACTTATCTGTCTAGGGTTCCATCTTAATTTAATCGGCATCTTTTTTATTTACTAATTTCTTGTCTAGAACACTGCCAGATCTTGGTCGTTGTTGCATCTCTTTTTCCGTCTGTGCGAGCGCTTTAACGGCCAGGCAGTAAATTTATTGCAGTGCCCGAGGCCGCAGGTCCACAGTAAATTAGTTGCCTAGGTTTATGTCGTTCCCTAATCGAGCAAAACCCAGAATAAAAAAGTGAATCAAGGATTTTTCTTGCCTAGTATTATCACTATCATCCTAGAAAAATCTCAGGAGTTTTTTACTCTTGTTTAGTTGTCTTGATCATTGTTGGTTCATTGTATCATTTCAGATGCCCAGATAGAAGAAAGATTACTTTTATTTTTCTAAAGTATAGATTCTACCCCTGAATTGCGTGAGGGGCCAGGTCACTTGCACTTGAATTCTGGCTGATTATGAAGTTGAAGAGATAATTTTGGTTGTTTTGTCGCGTCGAAAAGTCATCGGATCGAGTCTATTCATACAAAGAGATAAACTAATGCATGCTTGTGATTCTGGCAATTAATCATTCATACCTTCTCTCTCTCCCTCCCTCCCACCCCTTTGAGATTATGTGTGCATCTCTTGATTTGTACATGATAATTTCAAGAATTTTCAAGCTGTTGTTTGTCATACAGACGGCCTAGGATTTGATTTTCTACTGTATGGAGGATAAGTTGATCAAGTAAAGGATCTTTCTTCTTGAGTTATAGTTACCTTACAGGTACGTTTTCCTTTGGAAACCTATGATGATTAATCTAGTACAGTGCTTGTTTTGACTTCCCTTTTGGTTCTTAATTAATTTTGTTCCAGAGTTCCTGCAAAAAACAAGAAGTTTGAAATCCCAGATTGATATAATCGCAAATCTCCGAACATTAAAAAACTGGATTGAGTTTAAGACCCTGAAGAGGGACGATGTGTGGTCCTATTTGGACTTGCTTCATTATTGTGTTGTACGTATAAGCTCGAGTGTATTTATATAGTATGGTCGAATATGACTGCTATGATCTAATTTTGCCAATCGCAGGAGGAGAAAGAGGAATCATGTTTAGGAGGAGAGGAGATGTAATTCCTTTGTTCATCTTCTGATGTTTGAGATTGGATGTGCCAAGAGATACGATTTTGGTTTGATATGAGTGTAATATTGGTAGATTTGTGCATATCATATATATAAATTTTGACTAGTTTAGGGTTACAATCCTGTATGATCTGATGCATTGGCTTCTGTATACTATGTACACAAACAAATGAAGTATACAAATGCACAAATTTTCTATCTTTCAGTTGTCTCTTGTAATCGATAAAAATGTTCAACCGATAGACGTTGAGATGTCTCTTTGTTTGATCATGGAATAACATCTCAAATTCATTGTAGAAATGGGTCAGACTTAAGGATTTTTTAAATATAATGTTGGAAATGTCTAGCGTCAGTTGGCAATCGATCATTCCCCATATCGAGTTTGATGGCCATCTTATCCTGGCTACTCGGATAATAATAGAATCACACGAGTTCATAACTCTTGAGGTGACCTTAAGAATTGACAACAAGCGAGAGGTCGAACTTGAAAAACCCTTGCCTCTTCGAAGAGAAGGTCCAAGTGCCTAATTTTTATGCCGATGCACAGGGTGAGAATTAAACTTATGGCGCCCTAGAGATGAACTGCAGCAAACTTATATATTTCTTCAAGGAAGCTTCTATCAGATCATTTCAAACGATGCTGTTTAAAAAATGTTTTGAGGAATACATTTCGGTGTGCTTCTAATTCTTATATCTGTTGATGAAACAACAGACATGAGCTTCTAAACTTTCACCTTCAGAGGTTGACGCAGAAATTCAAATACTTCCATCTTACAAAAAATGCTTTTCTCCAAGAACCCTTTAACACTTCTACTGGCTTTTCGGGTAATTTGCAATGATACCGAGCAAAATTACTATATTCTTTTTTCCAAGTTGCTGGCCTTTAAACTTGGCACAGGAGCAGCTGTGCTTTTGAATATCAAAGATGGTCTATCACAAGAAGTATAGCAATAGCATATATGGATGGATTTGACTATATTCTGCGAGTAAATGAATGCTTTTTTTGTACGCAAGAATACGTAATAGAGCTGATTATCAAACTAGCTGAGCAAGACGCAAGATTGGGCTCAGTTTCCCTCCCCAAGCCCACTACAAAAGTGAGCCCAAAACGTAAGGCCCAAAAAGATTTCGGCCCTAACTATTCCTTCGTTAAATTTGTCATCCTTAAAGCGAACGGTTTATGGGTCCTTCTAAGCAAGAGATGGCTACCGAACGGGATCCGGCCACGTGGCAATCCGTGCGTGTCGAATGGACGGATGGTGTTTTGCCACGTGTCGAGAGTCCAGGGGTTAGGAGTAAGCGGCCCTTGTCCCGACATCAAGCCGACCGGGAAAGGTTCAAGGGTAGACCGGGTCCGGCCTTCCTCAATGAACTTCACTCCCTAGCACATCCGCATAGACGAGGACGACTCGGGATCCCGCCATTAGTCTAGAGCTAACCATACGGAGGCTGTGCATGGCATACACAGGACGAGCACGGGCCTTGTCGCATGAGCCTTTCCGAGCTTTCTTTCAAGTAAGCCTCCGGGCCGGAGCCCTCGACTGGCGAACTTGAAAGCCAATCCAAACATCACCTAACTCGCTATTTTGTATCCTTTATCATACATAGCTATTGAATACAAAATCACGACGAGAACACTTTATCATATGACATGGTCGACTATGGTGGATCGAGTAAATTTAGTGGACAAGACAACACGCACGTGATGGGCCTGTCCCAGCTCCCTTGATCTTATTATTGTTGGCGTAGGCTCCATTGTCTGATCCGACCGGGTCAAGTCCACTTTGCTGGGCTGTTTCATGGGGCCCACGTGGTGCTGGTCAAAGCGTCGACCACTGACTCTGGCAGAGTTCACACGTGCAGAGTTATTAGCTTGACTAAGAGTCCATTCGCATTCGCTCGCATTGCTTATAATAATAAATTAACCAAATACATTTTCACTGTCTACGAAAACATTCAAGCATATATTGCTATCGATAATAAAGACATTTTTCATAGGCTGATTATTTCGATTGATACAAATGATCATTTTTAGCAAAATATCTTCCACGTTCACGTGGTAAATAGAGCCTAAAAATCTTGAAAAAATGTAGAGATAATTTTGCAATATGACCTTCAAACCTAAAATTTAAAGCTCTTGTCGATTATATTTAACATCCTTTATTTAACATCTAAGTCTCCATTTCGAACGTATTATATTAAACCCACCCATTTAATTTACCACTCCTATTCATATAATAATCAACATTCATGATCTTTGTGGAGATTGTGTTTCGATAAGTTTTCAAAATCAGTCAAAACACCCAAAATGAAAATAACACTTTTGTTTTAGAAAATACATCATATATAAATATGCTTATTAAGTAGGGAAACGGCCACAAAAAATTCCAAATTATGCCAATTGTAACATATTCATCAAGAATTTTTTTTATAACATCAAATATCCCAAACTATGCCACCATGACACATTTACTCTAAACTTTTAAAAAATAAAAAATTCGTGTGCCATATCTACCTTCTGTCATGGTTTTGTTAGATGAATTTTCAGCCAAAATAATATCTTTGTTATTTCATTTAAATCACATGAGCGCTTCCAATATCCGTGAAAGTAAAGTTTTTTAGCGATTATAATTACATAGGCATAAGTTTAACATTTTTTATATTACAAAAAAGAGTTTAAGGTAAATGTGTCACGGTAAGTATAATTTAAAGATTTTGGTGACTTTTTCCTTAAGTGTTTAAATTAATTTCGAAAATGCATTCCCTCCTATTCGATGCGTGCAGTTTTTTCCTCAAAAGCGCTTGTCTTACATGCTCCGTTACTCTTGTCGCAAAAAAAATATGTACATTTACCAGCTACGAAAAAAGGTATATTTATATATAAGTGCATCCACGATCAAATTTAGATGAGTTAAAAAAGTAAAAATTTATCCGGCCAAGTTACGATCTCTTTGGCTTCAAGTGCATTTGCTAGAGAATGCTCATGTAAATTCCAGATTTATGCCATTTTTTTATAAAATAAATAAATAAATAAAATAAAATAAATCTTGGAAGAGTGCAGCTGTTTAGAAAAAAGATGCAATCTGAAACCGTTTGGTCTTGGAGATCGCGATTCTGCCGAAAATGCAGCAAATTTCCATGCGCGAAATCTGTCAGAATTTTCATTGTGACCGGCTTTCATTGACTGGTCAAAAGAATTAAAATTCAATTAAATCCCCCAATCCCCAAGAAATAAAAAAAAAAACCAAAAAAATTAAAATTTAAAAATTTAAAAAGAAAACCACTAAAATAACAGTAAATCGCCGCACGCCATATGATTGCCCGGTCAGCACGCCATTTAGAGGCAAAGTTCCATGAGCCCCGCCGTCCTAGCTTGCTTTATATTTTTGCGTGCTTTATATAAAATAATGTAACTGACAAAAATATATATATTTATTTAAAATATATTAGCTCATTAAAACATAATGACCGTACTATTGACGGATGAAATGGAAGGATGCGCTTCTTAAACTATCATTAACAAACATCATAATGTAAATTCGAACTTTATTAGCGAGGGTTCAAATTACCTATAATGGGTTAAATTAATAAGTGCTCGCGAGACACTAAATTAAAACTTTTGAGACTGGAAAATGAACACTTTTTAAGACATTTTAAAAATGGGAAGATTCGATGAGCACTTAAGAGGCGCTTTTTAACATCGTCCCTAAATAATTTAGAACCGTTTGGTGGTATTCTAAAAATTGAAAGCACACAGATAAAAATTACCAACTTTGGGTGCTCGTTATTTTGCATTTTGCACAAAATGACCGAACTGAAAAACATTTTTCAAAAATTAACCTTTTGTGTAATTTGATACATTTAATCGATGAAAAGAGTTTTTATTATTAGTAATAATTTAAATATAATACAAATTTTATTTATTTACTTTTATAAATAATTAATTAATTTTAAGAAAAAATGTTTTGAATCATTCATTTTTATTTATCGAGAAACAAAGAAGCCTTAATGGAGAAATGTCTTTCATTTTTAAATACATTAAGGATAAATTTAAGGATTAATACTTTGAAAAACCCCAAACTAGTACATCTGTTACATTATTGACAAATTTATCCAAAACTAATTTATTCGACCGCAAAAAACTCCAAACTGGTAAATTTGTGACAAATATACCCTTCGTTAAATTGTATTAATACCATAAAAAATCACAAAAATTGTAAACTGTGACAAACGTAGCGTAAAATCTCAAATTGATATATATCAGTCAACTGTCACGGGTTATTTAACTCAAAAAATTTAATGAAAACTAACATAGGGTAAATTTGTCACAAGTGTACTAGTTTATGGTAAATTTGTTAAAGGGATACAAATTTGGAGTTCAAAAAATAATTTTGAGTAAATTTATCATAAACGTTTCGATTTGTGATTTTTCAAGTATTACCCTAAATTTAATAATGCATTGTAGACTCCTCTCACTTTTTCCCTGTCATTGTTCTCCTCTATCCTCCTTCCTTCTTCTGTCATCTGTCAATATCAGAAACCTCCAAAAAAAGGAAAAGAATCAAAGCCCGACTCATTCCCATCCAATCGCCATAGCCATGGAGGACCACGACAGACCAGGAGCCTACAGCTATGGCGGCAACAGCTACAGCAATAGCAGCAGCAACACCAACATGCAGTTGCAGACCTACCATGGCGGACCCCACGAGCTCAGATGCCACAGCGCCTCCTACGCGCAGGCCCGAACGAACGGTAACGTCCGCGGCGACGATAAAGGGAGGGACTTTAAGCTGAAGAAGGGGAAGGGCGCATCTGGGTCGGCCTCCAATTCCTGGGGCATCGTCGCCGACCCCGAGTTCCAGAGGAAGCGGAGGGTCGCGAGCTACAAGATGTACGGCGTCGAAGGGAAGGTCAAGGGGTCCTTCAGGAAGAGCTTCCGGTGGCTCAAGGACAGGTACTCGCGGGTCGTCTATGGCTGGCGGTGAATGGCGGGGAGGCGCGCTTTCTGTGAGGTCATGGCGTCGGTTTTTTTTTGTTCTCGAATTCGAAGTTTGACGATGGTTGATCTCTAGGGAATTTGGACTGAAATGGTGGAGGGAAGCTGTAAATTTTGGTGATTCCTGGCAATAATTAATATTCTTTCCGTGCTGCACTGCATGTTCATGTCGGTGTTCACAGGTCTCGCAGGCGTTGAAATTGAGAGTAACATTTGTGGAGAGAGGCCAATGCTCTCCTAGTTCAGTGCATAATGATGGGATTGGAAAGTAGTTCAATTTGTGATGATGGGCCTGAATATGCTGTCATTTATAGGTTGTTTCATAGCTTGCCATTCGTGGGGTTAAGACAATGATAACCGGAGGCGTTATTAGCTAGTATTTTGCTCACAACGGGGACCTTAATCATGCCGCATTGTCTTATTAGCACCGTATGCATCTAAGTTTAGAATGACACTTCTCAGGTCAGATCTGCGTAAGGCAAGGAATGTATTAGCTAGGGCTATACAGCTCTCTGTTTCCTTCATTAGGTGCCGCAATTTGCGGCCATGACGCGACTTAGGTGCTTTTCTCAGGTCCTCTCAGCAAAGTTTAGGATGCAGCTACAATTAGTTATATTCTTGAACTCGTGATTTCTTCGTTAAGCATCGGATAGATGCCGTCACACCTTAGTATTCATGACGTCATAAGGGCTTCCTATGACCCAGGTGTAGGTAGCACCTGGACTTTGATTGTGAGTCTATGATCAGTAGTCTTGTATTGCTCATTCAAGAGCCTTAGCTGGTGCGTGATTCCGGCTGTCTGTGGTTGTCGACCCCTCTTAAACTTCTCTGTTTTGCTAGCGAAAGCCAGGAAAGAGAGGCCTCATCTGGTGAATTGATGTCTACTGCTTCAATTACTTGTAGATGATGAATTTGATTCATTAGGTATGCTCTGAACATTCTGTGATGAAACTTGATGCTTTCACTTGATCTGATGTGTTGTGTTCAGAAGTCAAGCTTTTCACTACATTAGTAGAGTCCTGCCAATTCAGATCCCATGGAATCAGAATTTCGATGATGGATCACATAACTGAATCCATTTCTTCTGTGATGGTTCATTGTTAACCGTTTGCCTTGATATCTTGCCAGTTGCCATTGCTCATTCAGCTGGACATTGAGTTTCCTTTCCCATCTCGTCCCTCTCTTCTCTCATTTCTTATGCTTTTAATTGGTATCGTCTTTTAAACATTTCGAAAGTTCATCAAATTAGCTACCTGATCTTGAGTCTGTGGACACCTAGTAAGGTTCTAGGACGTAGTACCACACCTTAAATAACCTCGGAACTTAGAGTTCTATTGTCATAAGCTCCGGACACCTTATCAGTGGGCTGCTTCTTCTTCCTCTTCTTCTTCATGCCCTATGCTTACAAGGATCTTTCAGTTGCGTACTAATCATCAGACAAGATCCTTTTTTCTAGCAAGCGGCTTATCCGATAACGAGGGGACCTGGATATAGGAAAGTGACTGTGTGGACTCACTGTCCTCTGGTTGGCTCATGCAGTCAGACAGAGCAACTATAATTTGCATTTTCACCAGCGCTACTTTCTTATGCTGAAATTTCATAGTGCTCGAATCTACCGTATTATCCACACGGTGTTAACATAATCAAGTTCATTTTCTTGCAATAGTTGTTGTATCCTCGTGATAATCAAGACATGATATTAGCTCTATTCTCTTGAGTACCTGAATGGGGGCTCTGACATACAACACAATGTGGGATTCATTTGGACGTACAGCACAATGTGACCTATCTGCCCAGCTCTTCATCTCTCCTTCCATCCATTTTCCTGCAAATTGTTTAGTCCTTCGGCTTTTCGGGAGGACCAAAGAGGCAATTTTGCAATCTGGGTTTGAATACCGAAACCTGATTCTGTTGCCTCATCTCATTCTATCATAATAGCCAGTACAGTTACTCAAATGAAAAGAAAGAAACTAGGCTAAGCGATCCTGTTATGGCCTTACTAGCCTGACAATAACAGCAAAGTCCCATGTCGTTGCTTAAAAACGACTGATACTTGCGAATGCAGCAAGCACTGAGAAGAAGGCCATAGCAATGTTAATTTCAATGATAAACATGTCAACTACGCGGTTCCAGCATGTCGTGGCCCAAACCATAACCCCTGTTACTTCTAGATGTTCATAAGATGTCCTCCAACCAGATAAAGTCGAGTTCTTGCTTAGTAGGGCACCAGTACATCGTCAGAACACATGCTTCTTTCATAATTAACATCTATGCAAGCTTCATCTTTATCTTTCGGTGACTCCATTGACAAGCGCAAACCTAAGTGCCAACATTGTGTTTTGACCTCTATAGCTTTGCAGCGCTTGCAGAAATTCATCATCGTGCCAAAATAGCGCCTTCTCTGCTTTACGCGAACTCTAGTAGCTCACAATGCTTTCCAACTAGGGTATCCTTGCTATCTTAGAGGCATCAACAAGATAAGTGATGCGGAAACAGTAAGAAAGAGCTCTCTCATTAACTACAGTCACTCTGTCATGACTTGATGACAGGAAATTATATGATGAGAAAGTTTACACGGAAGATAAAAACGGCAGTTCCCAATAGAGCCAAGCACAGTGATGATAAAGTATTTAACTGATGTGAAGCCTAGTTGGCAGATCGCGATTAATTAGAAAACAGAAAATAAACCCGAACACGGGACTTATGTGGCTCAAATCAGGATTTCGCGAAATGGGTTCACACTCGAGATCTAATTTCCACATCACCGTCATGCGACACTAAATTTCTAAAGAAGCTGACCTATATCCATAACACGGACGTGTTTCCTGACTAAGCCAAGCACAGTGACGATAAATATTGAGATGACAATGACTCCGTGCCCAGTGAAATAGCACCGGATTCCGAAATGGTGAGAGAGCTGGAAAAATTAATGGACCCCCCAACAATCTCTCTGAGTGATGAAGGGCCAAAAGTACCTGTTCAGTCAATTCATGGCCTGTCCACTTCAACAGCTCAATGGCTCTTGGCTACAGGGGATCGAATAGACAATAAAAAAGGGGGACCCCCCCTAAGTTAGAACCAACAAACCATCGCTTCCATCTTTTTGCGCATATGAACTGAACAAAACAAGGTCCACCACGACATCGACATCAACCATCGATGGTGGGAAAGACCGGAGGGGCGTGCAAGAAAACAAAACCGGATATCAGGAATCTCTCTCGGGCGGGGCATTATGAGAGTGTTCCGTGACACGACCAAGCAATACTGGGGAGCAGAAACTGTTCGCCTGATACGACAGATACTGAATTTCGCTTCGCTAATAATGCGTGAAAGTTCATCGGTACCTGGTCCTGCGGAAACCAAAGACTCGAAAGACAGCCTGGTTTTATACTCGGAATCGACATGTCCTTTGGAGTCAACGTGTGGAAATCTGAATGACCCTCGTTCTCTTCATGGTCTTTCAAATTTAATCACCGAGAAGATGCTGGGGGCATTAGGACCATTAGGACCACCTCGCCATGACATCCCCCTCTCAGAATGCCATGTGGGTTGCAGTTGGCACCGCCAAATAAGGCCAAGCTAAACCTAAGGAAGCAACAAACACAGAGTTTAGCTTTCAAACGTGACACATCAAGTTGGACTCCAGGGGTTTCGTATAGGATTATCCGCGGCTCTTAACACGCTAACGCGTCCTACCGATATTTTCCTGAAAGGTCGCTATTTTCCCAAAGAGTAGAAATTCTTGTCTTCGGAAAGAAAATGGCACTGAGATCAATGAAGAAGAGCCGGGGATGGAGCAGAATATACAACCTCAGAAAGCACATCCGGCATCTTTACGACTCTCGTTTGGTTTCAGCAGTGATAGGCATGCCTATCTTTGAAACTGCATGCTTGTTATGAGCAAAAATATGACAACAAAAACAAAAGCTAAGGCATGACACTGAATTGGTTTCATCTCATTCACCGTAGGCAACTACATAAAGTTCAGTGTCAACCTCTTAACTTTCGATTTGTCCACATGGCAGAATTTTCCGGAGGGGCTTATTTCACCATTAGCCCCAAACCATGCACAATGTAAGGCATTCAAGACTTGGGAACTAAGGAAATAAATAGAGCCATGGAATCCAGCCATGATACCTATCCTCTATTCCGAACAATCACCATAGAGAGGAATCTTGCATCAAGAAACTAGATCAGTCACCTATACTGAAAGATTGTAATGCTATTTCAATCCTCCATCTCAATGAACATGTACAAAAAAATCTGCACACAGGATTCAGTGATAGGTGAAGGAATAATTTTAAACTTACTTCACTTCCCCTGGTGGGGAACAAAGAAATTCGTAATATTTTAGCTCAGCCGAGTTTCACTTGACATTCATCATTGAACAGCCCTAGAACATGCTACACCATCCACTATCACGAAGCATTTCTTTGCAGAAATATATCATAACAAGCTCGAAGATTCGATACAAAAGCAATCACCATCTCCTTAGAATTTCAAAATGCATTTCTTGTATATAGAGCACCAACCAATTGATATGATGGCAGAACAGTTCTACATTTGACCATACCAACTGGCGTTGGGAAACAGCTAAGCTGGGGATGCAGTCCCTAGCAAGAACAAACAATGTCTGGGCCCCTGTGAATAAGCTCTTTCAAACGACTCAAAAGAATAATGATTGACACCATGGACCCAATCATGAAAAATGCCTCTCTTGTATGTAAACTTCCTGTGCAGTTTATTGCCCTGGATAATCACCAAGCTTGTGCATCTGCCAACTCTCATGAGAAGCAACATGCTCATGGGAAGGGGTGTATTGCTGCAAAAGGAGAGGAGAATGATAAAAACATACTCTAATGCGAGCTACAAGAAAGCAGCAAAGCAAAACAGTATCCTGTTACAAGTCAACAAATTGAGTACTATCAACGCTAGAAGCATCAGAAGTTCAGATTACGTATTAAGTTAAAAGAAAGACACAAGAAAGGAAAAACATAGGTAATTTACTTTATTTTTTTGGCCTTTCATATTCATTACAATGACACAAGGGAAAGTGATGTCTCCGTCATGTAACATTTGCATGTCAAATCTCATCTATTAATGCTAAAGCATCTAAAAAGGCCAACGTGAAATTACTTCAGGAGCTAGCTTCAACAATACAGCTAACAAACCATGAGAAGTTGCATCTACTATTTTTAGAGAAAGTAGACACTTTGAGTCTCAAGAATGCATTACAATTGCTGACAAGAGTAAGAAGCACAAATAGCGAATATATTATACCTCCATCTTTATCATAAGCTCTTTGGCAGTGGGAGCAGAGAGCACTATATCCCGAGCACTGGGCTTGATAAAACCTTCTTTGACACCATTGTCAAATAAAGCAAGCAGACTATTGTAGTATCCCTCAACATTCAGGAGACCAACCTATATCGTTATCCACAGAATCATAACTCGTGAACAAATGCATGATCATTACATTTTAAACAAGAAGATTTGGAAATTACTGGTTTCTTATGAATGCCAAGCTGGGACCATGTTATCATTTCCAAAGTTTCTTCCATTGTTCCAAATCCTCCTGAGCAACAATAGCACAAACATAGAGAGTTTCCAACACTAATGAAGATAAAAAATCAAAGCATGACAACTACAAGGTCTATAATAAAGAATACCAGGAAGAGCAATGAAGGCATCTGCTTCACGAGCCATCACAGCTTTGCGCTCATGCATGTCAAGGACGGTCCGTACTTCTCCAATAGTCTCGCCAGATATCTGACAAGATGGGAGACATGGAGTTTATCACATATAAAGAGCTTAAATTATCAACCAGAAGATAATGTCATAGCAACGCACGAGATGTTATAATCCCAGATCAATGATAAAGATGCAGAGAAAGAAGCAGAAATAAGTCATCATAGCAAGGCTGTGAACAGACCATATTGGGGAATGAACTAGGACTATGTTACCATTAAGACCAAGAGATAAACCATACTAACATGCAACAACCATCACTGAGGGTGACTCGCTGAAGCACATATAACAACTTTGTGCTTATGACAACAGGAAGATGTGAATTTCAGGCATCAGATTGACCTCTAACATATATTTATCCAACTTAGCTAGGACAGCTGAAAAATGAGGAAGGGAGAGAATCCGTGAAGACGAAACCACCCTAACCGCAGCCTTACAAAAAGGCTCAAAAGAAACGAAGAAGGACCAGAAAAGCTATTAACCTCAAGGGGCATGAGAGCTTTAGGAATCACCCTGCGTGCAAAAGAAGTAGAGATTATTTCAAAACAGGGAATTACCATCAAATCACTAACATTCCTATAAATGGAAGGGAAAAACAAAAGGCACACCATACAGAGTGTCTTATAGTTACCCCAAAACATGGCACCCTCCATCAAACACTTTCTGGGAAATTAAACCCATCAACCCAACACTCCCTCCACCATAAACCAAATCTGTCTTCCTCTTCACCTGCAGAATTTTTACCCACAAAAGGTGAACAACACTGACACGCAAAAGGGGAAAAACGATCAACCATATTAAACACAAAAGCCGTTGACCATCTATCCGCATCGAAGTAACCGTGAACCGGCTCCGAGTATCAAACACCTTCGCTACAGTCAACATTATGAAGAGACCTAAAGTCAAAACACAAACTCCTACGCATTGTAAACCCATGATGAGGTCACAGAATAAAACCCTCTTAACCATATGCAATGAAATTAATGAGCTCTCGGAGTTTCGGTACACAATCTCCTCTCGTAGCCACCAAACAAGGAGAAAAGTTTCGATTTTTCTTTTTCTTTTTCAACCTCAAGTGTGAAAAGAAGACTGTTCACCATGCAAGAATCCTAGCAAAGAACACATAAAGAAAAACCCAAGTTAAAAAACAAACCAGTTCATCGCCAAGTTCGAGAGCCGCATCGCCGAACACTTGTCTGTGCCCAGAGTTGCTCCCGCAGAACACGCAGACCCTCCGGAACTTGCTTCCAATAACTTCACCGTCCTCCATTTAAAGCCGCTCGAGCTTCTTCCCGCAAGTTCAATCAAGAAAGGACCATAAAAAACACAACCACCACCAGAACAGATGCAAGAAGCCAAGCAAGCAAGAAAGCCTTTTTGTAGATTACAACCCGCTGAACAGTGTGACGAATAAAGAAATGGAAAAGACGGGTCAAAAAAAATTTCGGGTACTTAAGAAAAGACAATCTTGGGTTGATTCGATATCGGTAAACTGAGCATTCAAAGCCTGAGAAATCGCAGGACTCTTTCTTCGGAGGCGTCTAGTAGGCATGGATTATATATTTCTCCGGGGGGTGAATGAGGACACGACTAGCCCACATGCTTCATTGCCTTTGTAATCAAATGTTTCCCTGTCGGCTTAGGCAAAGATTCGGAATCGAATTAAATAAGGCGCTGCTGGCCTTTGTTGTAGATGACTCGGCCAGAAGACAAGGACGTATGCTTTATGGTATTTTTTCCCCTCTTCATTTTTCACAGTGATGTGAACAGGAAAGTTTACCTGCAGAACAAAAGGCATATGATCCAGAAAAGAAAACATAGGTCTGGCCTAAAGAAGCCCAACAAAAGGAAAAGAAGAACACATAACAAAAAGCTTGGGAGTGAGCTGAGCAAGGAAAATGAAATGGGTGGCTCCTTGATCGGAAAATTATCTAAAAAGTTTTAAATTTATTGTACAGAGATCAAATTGAAGTAATGAAATCATGGTGCTTATTCATTAAATTTCGACTTTTCTTTTTTAGATCATCGGTGATGTGATTTATTTACACAGATAGGAATAACAAAGGGAAGTGTTTATCTAGAGAAAAAGCCCCACTTCCCTTGGTATATAGAGTAATCTTATGATAAGCTTTTTTTTTATATCAATGTCATCAATATTCCTCAATTTAATTTAACTCAAAATTCTCCCGGCATGAGTACCATCAATCTGATAATTATTTGTATTTTTATACTGTATACAATACGTATACTTTTTTATATAAATGATCATTGTTTTACGACATACTTTGGTGTATACGGTAAGAAAGCAACTTCTTGTCGTAAGTTCAAGGTCTAAAAGAACATTATAATCCTAAATGCTTTATTGACAACATTCTACTTTGTTTATTTTTGGTCGGGTGGTCATCAAAATTTCCAAATTCCAATCATAGCACTCTATGGAATCCATGATAAGGGCCCAATTAACATCAAAAGCTGACTCTAGACATAAAGAAAGAAAAAAGAAAATAAAAAAAATTGTAATAATTAAATGAGCTTGACTTGATATTTCCACAGCCTTTTTTATTCAGGAAGTCTATTGCATTATTTTTTTTTGTCGTAATTAACTTTCCATTGTAATATACAATTTCCGGACCAAAATATAAAAACACCCTCGATTTTGTCTTTTTAAACTCCCGTACATACCGACCAAAAAAAAAAAACTCCCGTACATATCATCATCATCTCCTCAACTTGTCACATTATTTTAATAACTTCCATTAGAGTATGTCCATTTGCATGAGCAGGACAAAATATCTCAAGGTTTGCGGAAAAGGACTTCCATTTCCTAAAATATATATATAAAAAATAGTGATGTCAAGGAAATTTCCGCCAAAATTATTCCTTTGTAAATGAATCTAATCCTCTGCCTGATGCCATCCTCCTCCTAATGCCTAGTTGTGATACACGTGATATTTTAACCTTAAAAAAGTACAGTCGAAAACATTATTTAATCATCTTAGACATCCACCTTTATTTTATTTCGTACACATTTTGACCTATGATTTATTTTTTAAATGGACCTATATATAGAGCCAATTAAAAGAATGAAATTATTGAGAAACCCTGTGCGCAAACGCGGTATTACGTTGAGCAACAGAAGATTATAGAATTAAGTAACTCCCATCTAATTATCTGTACAAATCACCATCCTTTTGATGGATCAATTTCGAATATACTGTATTTTATAATGGACATAGGGAAAGTTTACAAAAAGGGTCTTCATGTGATGTCACATGGCAACACCAACTTGTGTTCAATTAGAGATAATCATTTTCATTAGTTGAACAATCGTCGGTTCAATTTTCTCTTTTTCGAGAGCACCCCTATTACATGTTTTTCGTTGTATAGATACGTCCCTCGTCCTAGAAAGATAATCGAATTCTATATATACGAAAATCATTTTTTTTTCTTTGACTTTATCATTTGTCCTTCTCGGGTTCCGACACACGTTGGATTAAAAACTCAATTATCATCACCTAATCACCTAATCTGAGAGGAGCCGTGTAAGTAAGGACTTCTGGTTCTAGCTTCCTCTTCCAAGATCCAGCCAAAACAAAAAACAAAAAAAAACAAAAAAAAAAGGAAAGTAAATGAACTCTTCAGAACCTCGGATGCCCAATTTACAATATGGTCATACTCGAGAAGATGCTGATATCAACTTGAACCGGTTCGAGAAATTCAGTTCAATGTATTAGCCCTCCAGGAAAGGTAGAGGAATTAAATATATCATGAAGAAAAGGTGGGACAATGTGCTTTATAAACGTGTTACCGACCCACAAACATTATCATTATCGTCTATAAAGAATTTAAGGTATCATTGAAGCATCACGTGATTGTTTGCTCGATTGATGATGCTTTGCGGTCATCTTCTGGGCAACCGATAAGGGCGGCCAAATGCGGTTCGACTTCGAGAGCATCTGAAATCTCTTTTCCCCTTTTATGGATAGGAACGAAGGAGCACACCACAAAGGATAAGGGCGCGGAATTCGAGATCAAAGCAACCCGAGCTCATTGGAAGGTCCATCGATAAGATTCTCTGTCCTTGCCCGGAGGACAGGGTGACCTTAAAAGGAACAAAGAGACCCAAAAGGGCATAAATTAAGTAGACAAGGATTGAGCTTGATTGACCAATCAATGCTGCTGGCCATGTGCATTTACATACAGACCAAGGCCCTCGATGGTTCCGACCCCAAAAAAAAACAGAAAAAAAGGAAAGAAAGGTCCTTGATGCCGTGTCTGCTGATGTGGCACCCATGTGCCATTCGCCCCCAGGTGTTTGGACCATGAGCCTTTGACCGTGAACTTGTGGGGCCCAAAATGAATGAATGAAAGAGAGAGAGAGAGAGAGAGAGAGAGAGCATTTGTCATTTGTACCGTTTTAGGCCAAACGGGTTAACCTAACCTAACTGCCCAGAGCATATGAACTTACTAAATTTGAGAGCAAATGGCTGTCAAATCCAAGGAAATCGCCTCTTTCTCCATCCTCCCCTCCCTCTCCTTCGCCCCTCGGCCCCATGTCCAATTTGTTCTCGAGCTATGTTCCATAGAGAATTCGAAGAACGCGGTGTCACCGCTGAAAATCTCGATTCACGAGGGACTCGATCTTCGTCTCGATTGTTATCGGTGTCTATGCCACGGTAAATGATTGGAAACAATGGCGAGCTCGACTTTTTGTTCTTTCGGTGATGGGAAGAAGAAGCCCCATGAGCAGTGAATACCCGTTTGCAAATATCCCGTTTCCGTAATTATTTCTAGCTGCTCGGATCGCTGCACGATAGTTATGATCTCAACTCTGTGCGGCGTCCGTTTCCGAAGGAGATCGAAAGCTTCGTCCAAAGATCGGAAAGAGAAAGATAGCACGACATTCGAACCGAAAGTCACGGCGACGGCGGCGGCGATTGCTTCCGCACCTCGAGCGAATGGAGACGGTGCAGAGTCGGGGTTACCTCGAAGCCAAGAGCTCCCGCTTCCACCAGCGAGGAAGCATATGAACGAGAGCCATTCCTACAGCCGCCTCTCCAGGGCGGCATCTTCGAACCACAACCTGAAGATGAACTTGAGCGTGAAGATCCCCAGAAGCCGATCGGTATCGAAGCGTTGGCCAAACGGGAAGAAAGAGAAATTGAAGCGGGAAGACTCCATCTGGACGAAGACCATAATCCTCGGAGAGAAGTGCAGGGTCCCCGACGACGACGACGGCGCGATAATCTACGACGGCCAAGGGAATAGGATCTCGACCTACCGTCCGAGGACCCCAAGATCCTTAACCGTGTCTAGGACTAACTCTATGATCGATCAAGATGCAATCCCTTCGTAGTAAAAGACGAGGGGGGAGGCGAGGGGGAATGTGTAAGTTTCGAATGAAATTTGCGAACATCAGTTATTCTCTTTTCCTTGATTTTAGGTCGAGCATTCTTGCCCACATCTTTTCTTGATGAATCTCAGTTATCTTAACATGATATCATAGCAAGATCGTATAAATATAATGACGCTACTTTAGCACATTGAAATTTCCCATGTGATAAAGCCGAGTATCTTGTTCCGGAGATGTCGAAGTTTTCGCTATTTGCTTCGAGGCGTGTTTATTTAGGTCTTACCAAAATGAACACCGTCAAAATTCCAATTACATTGTGAATTAGAAAAAACTAATGAAAAAGTTATGTGTAGTCCTACGTGACGAAATCTATATATGGCGAAAATTTTAGGTGCTTCGGTTAGGGAAAAAAGGTAAAAATGCGTGGGTCACAAAATTTAGACGAAATGAAATGTGAAAGTAAAGTCCACACGTTCGATGTTTGATTTTTTCTTTTTTATATCGACAACCTCAGACTCAAAGGAGATATTTATTGCATTCTTGTGAAGTGAAAAGATTAGTCTTTGTTGAGATAATTTAAGGTTAAAAGTCATAAGTAAAGTTGAGGATTTCTTAATTAGATAGACAACAATGATAACGTGCTGCTCAACGAACTGGAGAGGCTCAGCCATCCAATCGGGCGCCAACAAATTGGTTCAATTTATAACCATGTAGGCCTCAAACTTCTGTGCACACGTTTTTTTTTTCCTGGTATTATTAAACAGGTGAAAACCAATGAGGGCATCGAGCATCTTCTTCTTCTTTTTTGTTGAAAATTTCATTTTTATACGTGTGGTGACATATGCACAAAAATCATTTTGAAATTTGAATGTTTAAAAGCAACTCAGCTCGAACCTATTGGGCCGACAATCGAATATTTGTTCTCTAAGGCCCTGTTTGTTTATTTGAGTTTATGTTTCCCGGAACACAAAGTTTTGTTCTTTTATTTCGAGGAACAAAAAAAGAACAAATACGCGTTTGTTTACACTTTTGTTCCCAGGAATAAATTATCTATTTTTTTGTTCCGGGAACAGATTTGGAATATAAATGAGAAGTAGAAAAAACTTGTTTCTTGTTTCCGGAAACACTTCTGAGAAACACTTTTTTTTCTTCTCATTTTTCTTCTTCTTTTTTCTCTTTCTTTTCTTCTTCTTTTCTTCCTTTTGCCGGTCACCGGCCTTAGCCATGGCCGGCGCCGGCAACCAGCCAGACGAGGGCCGACGACCTCGCCTGAGCGTCGCCAGCCCCCGGAGAGGCCGAGCCACGGCAAGGCTCAACCTCCCTAGCTAGCGTGAAGTCGAGCCTCGCCGGGGCCAGGTTGGCCTCCAGCAAGCTCGCTGGACGTCGCCCAGCCAATTGCCAGCCACGGAAGTAGCCGATGACCAGCCAAAGAGAAAAAGAAAAAGAAAAAGAAAAAAGAAAAAAGTATTTAAAATATTAAAAAAATAAAAAACAAAAAAATTATATAAAATTACCAAACGTGTTTATGTTCTTTTTCTATTTCAGGAACATAAATTTTATGCAGTTACTAAACGCGTTCTTCTGTTCAAAAATTATTTCCGGGAACAGAAATAGTTACTATTTCTGTTCCGAGAAACAATTTTTGAACAGAAACGTTACCAAATGCACCTTAACATTCTAGCCGCCTTATTGATTAAATCGGCCATGTTTTATTCCGATCAATCAAATCCTTAAAGTTCCCCTCGAGAAATAAAATCGGACCTTAAACTTTGCCGTGAAAACCATGAGATTTTATGGGTTGGACGAAGGCGTAGTTGGTTTTTTTTTTTTTTTTTTTCGGTCGTGAAAATTACTTTCTTTAATTATAAGAAAACTGAGCTAATGTTTAGAGACAAAACATCATAGCAAAGCATAGTCCACAAGGCCGAAGATGGCGAAAAAACCCAATTCGAATGAGGCAACGCTGAGTTCTGGCGGCCTAGTCCATAGCCCATTTCGCTTCTCTTGCGTAATAAACGACATCCCTAATCTTCTCCAAATACCCACGTGCCTCCTAGTCAAACTTATCTATGGATGAGTTGGACATTGCACTTACCAGTTCTAAACAGTCAAATTCAAGTACAAGCGGTTGTGTTCTTCGCGTGGAGACGTGTTCTAGGGTTTGAAGAACTACGATAGCCTCTGCTCGGATCGTTGATGACGCTGGAACCATGCGAGCGAAACCATCCACCAAAACTCCATTGCCATCTCGGCATACACAAGCCACCACTCCTTCCATACTCCCCTCCATGAAAGAGCCGTCGACATTGAGCTTTAGGGTTCCTAGATTTGGGATATGAGGTACGTTTGGTTTCTTGTTCCTTCCTTCCCTCTTTGTCTGATGTGTTCTAATACACACTTGGTAAAGTTGTACAGCTTCTTCCACCAACGAATGAGGTCGAGGGTCGCGCTTTCTGAAGATAAAATTATTGATGAATGCGCAATTTAGGATGCGTTTAGTAACTGTTCTTTTCTTATAAATATTTTATGTTAAGAAATGGTTTATTCTAATTCTGCTCCCTAAACAAGTTTTGAGTATTCGAACACGTTTAGTAACCATACAATTTTTTTTTCTTTGAATAGAAATGCATTTGGCTTGGCCCTCAAATTTTTTCGTGACTTAGAATTTCTTTTATTTTTTTAATAATTTTTATACATTTTCCCTTTTTTTTTTTCTTTTTCTTCTCATTCTTCTTCCTCTTGCCGGTCGCCTACCTCAAGGAAGCCTCACCTTAACCTCGCTAGTGGCTAGGTGAGCTCCGGTGAGATTGCCGACCATCACCGAGGTTGGCAACTAGCTAAAGGAAGATGAAGAAAAAAAAAAGTTTTGATTCTTGAGTTATTGATAGAAATAAAATAGTAATTTTTTGACTTTTTAATTTTGATCCAAATCTATTTCCGGGAACAAAATAGTTACCAAACAGATTTCTATTCTGTTTTTATTTTGATGAACAAAAAAATGGAACCAAGTATTGTTTAGTACATTACAAAACGTGCCTTAATGTCTAATTACTTTTACACTCCCCCTCATGCACACTTCTCTATATTTCTTGATCCATTATCATGTGGGATTTTATTATAATGTTATCAAATATTCTGAAAATTAAAATATGTAAACAAATTAAATATTTGATTTTTTTAACTAGTGCGACTATTAACCACAAAAATCCTACCAATCCCAGCACGAAAAAGGCTGCAAGGGGTCAAAACGGATAATGGGCCCATTTGGTTCGGTTTTGGGGAAATCCTATTGGGAGAATGCAAATATATTTGAGGTAAATAGATTTTTCGAAATGTTACACCGTTTGGCAAGACCCACATTTGTAATGGGCTTTTGCTATTTTTTTTTTTAATTTGAAAATCAAATCCAATGGCCAGCGGCTAGCTAAATGCCGGCCAACGGCCGCTTGAGGTTGCAAAGGCTAGATTTGGCAGCTGAACAGCCAGATCTGGCCTTCGGACCGTCAGATCTGGCAGCCTGAGGTCGCGACCTCGGGCGACATCGCCGGAGGTCCACGCGACCCAGGCGATGCTGCCAGGGTCGTAGGTCGCGCCACCGTGGTCACCGGGGACGTGCGACCCTAGGCGGTGGTGGCGACTACCGAAGAAGCTCGACTCTCAAGCGTGGAAGAAATGGGCAAAGAAGAAGAAAATGAACAATACGCGATGAACAGTAGAAATTACATCTCCAAAATGCCAATACTCAAAGTAGCTCTTCCCCAACATTCAGCTTTCAGCATTGGGAATGCTCATATTTGGCAAATGAATTTTCAAAAAAAAAATTTACCCAAGGGACTTTGGGAACTTGGGAAAGTTGAACTAAACGGGGCCAATATTTCCTTATCCGTTAGTATAATGCGTGTTTTTTAAAATTATTCCTTTTTCTTTTTTCTTGGGTCGGTGAAAATTAAATTCCTTAAAATAGAAAATCCCTTGCTCTGTTTGTCTCCCTCTGTCTGTGGGGTCCACCCCGCCTGGCGCGGCCAATCAGATCGAAGCCTTTTCAACTGTACCGAACGGCAAGAGCCACGTGGCCAGAGTGGATTGGTTCGTTCTGGTTGCGACGTCACTGCTGACGCACGCGTGGCGTCCTTCTCCCGTTCAAACTTGGTCTTCAAGGAGCACCTCCGCTCTAGAGATCCCCCAAGGATTAGATCCTCAATAGAGTCACCGGCTACCACCGGTAGCCCTATTTTATTTATTTATTTTCCCTTTGGCCGGCTGCAGCCTCCTTTCATTTTATATATATACTAGAAATAATCGCAGGAAATATTTTGATAACACGGATTCCTATTTCTCAATGATATCCCACGATCATATATATATTTGTTAACTAAATTGCCTTCCGTCATAATTTCACGAGAAAATGAGACAAATGATTTATATATTTCCTCCTAATATGCAATATCATATTTGAATTTCTAATTATTTTATATAATTCGTAAATTTTAGCCCGATACATAATGTTATTCCTCAACTTTCGATTTATTTAATGCAGTTCCTGAACACTTATTGCATATTTCATTAATTCAAATTAATTGAATTTGTTAATCTGGTGTTCAATCAGTAAGTTTGAAAGGTGCCAATATCAAGAGATTTTACACCGCAACTAATCATGGAGCCTTAGTGCGTAACCACCAGTACAAAATTAAAGACGTGACAACACAATGGATTGTTGTAGAAATTGCGAGATTTTGCCTTGAATAATGACAAAACGAACGCAATTTCGTTTAGGCTTACTATTGAGGCGATGTTTGTGGACTTTGAACAATTATAATGCTTCCTGTAAGATGTGATTTCTAAATTAAATTAAACTTTCACAAACACCAAGAAAAGGTGCGTATGGGAGAGTTTGAGGAAATGCCTTTAGTTATATGTAAAGGACTTTAACTTAAAGGATTTTGATGAAATCTAATCAAAAAGTAATTATAGAAAAAAGAAAAATCTTAAAAGAGGAAACCCTAGCTTAGCTGTGCTCAAGGACTGCAGGTTAACCCGCCTACCTTAGGCACTAGGTCGTCAAAGGTTGTGTGACCTGACCCCACACAAGCCTTGCCGATGGTCATATTTGGGCTTGCTGTGACGTCTTGCAAGGCTGCACAACAAAAATGGTGATGGCAAAATTAGAATTTAGATAATTTAGCCAAAGCAAAGTTGTAACGAAAAAAAAAAAAAAACTTTTAGCATTTTGAAAACGTTCAAGGCCAAAAATGGGTAGGACTTGCATTGGGCTAAGAACCTTCGGAAATGACGACTTTGGTTCATAATTTTTTGAAATTATTTCGCCAAACACCTCAATCTCGGCACGAAGGCCTGTAAAGGTCCAAAGCCCATTTCAAATGCCCAATCAAATGTAGCATAAGTCCCTTCATTAATACTATATTGTAAAAAGAAGTTTCATTGATATTGTATTTTAGCAAGCCCTAATACCTTAAAATATCTTCAACTTTAAATTTAATCCCAGTTCTAACTTAAACTTTTTTTTGGTCTTATAAAAAACCTCTAACTTAGGTCCAATCCTTATTCTACCATAAACATTTTTTTTATTGCATAAATGATATCAACAATAGGTTCGGTCCCAACGTCCCCTAATTTTTTCTCATGAAAAATTATTAACTTTCACTTGAATCCAAAATCTAATGTTAATCTTTCGTCTAAAAGTTCTCTTAACAATCAATAGATGGAAAACGCTTGAGCGCGAACGCTTCAATGATGGGACAAATCTTGAGCACGAGATATTGAATACTAAGTGCAAAATTGAAAATCTCTAAGCTAGATGGAAGGATAACTCTTTTGAAAGTAAAAGCATGTCAATCCTAATTGTTTTAAGTTTACTCCAATTCCAAATTTAAGAAGACATCATATGGGCTAACATTTATTTCCAAAAAACATGTCCTTGGATCTAAAATTTTAGGGAAGGCTAGAGTAATAACATGGAAGTGCCACATCATTAAAAGCAATATTGGACGGAGTGTCAATAGGCAGATATGTGATTCAAGTAAAAATTATTGATTTTCTATGAGATAAAAAAGTTTAAGGTAAAGATGAAATTGAACTTAAATTTGCCAGTTCTTTATGAAATGCATAGTATAATTGAGTTTGGACCAAAGGCCAATAATTTTTTATGAGACGAAAAATTGGGATTTGAGCTAAAAATTGAAGGTTTTTTTTAGGGTACTGGGCCGTTTTAGCAAAGCTTCATATATTGATTTTATCTGCATTTTTCTATCAAAGTAAAAAACAGAAAAAAAAAAAAAAAGACTCAGAACCGGTTTCAGCCGGTGACCCTTCCCTCTGTGTTTTGGGATCGGCCTGGATCAACCGTGGATCCACTCCCCGCCCAAAATAACAAAATAAAAAAAATTAAATAAAACGAAAGGAAGAAAAGAGAGCAGAAGACCCGCCGGAGAAGAAGAAAGAAGAAAAGAAGAAATCCCCGCGAAAGCCTCCTACTTCCTCGCTACGAAACGGAACGCGGAGCGAGGTTAGGGTTCTCGATTTTCTCTCCCCGATATCCGCCCCTTCGACGGCGGCGGCGGCGGCGGCGGCCCGGAGCTGTTGACTCGATCGAAGTCGATCGCGCTCTCTGCAGGCGATCTCCACGCGGCGGCTCGGGTTCGACGCGGTTTTGTTCCGTCGAATCGCCTCGTTCTTCTTGGGCTCGGATCGGGGCCTCGGTTCGCGTTCGTGCTTCGATCGTTTCGGATCGTTCGGACTTTGGGTGGGGAGGCTTCGCCGTTCGATCGCTGCTTGGGCGGGGGTTGGATCTGTTGGCTCTGTCGGCTCTGGTTTGTTCTTTTTTGTATGCTGAATCTGGAGGAGGGATCGTTTGGTGATGAGTGCTGGTGATTTCTGGATCGATCCATGGGGGTTTGGTGGTAATTGAGAGATCGTTAGGGTTTATTTTTGTCGTGGGAGGAGCTTCATTGTGCTGTGGATGTATCTTGTGATTTTCAGAGAGGGGGATCGGCTTGCGAACATACCTAAGACGTCTGGGGGTGTTCTCAGGCCATTGTCTCTGCTGCCTTTTGAGCAGAAAGCGATCTCCTTCTGCACCCAGAGAGATAGATGGGATAAGGCCTTCTTCCAGCTCCAGGGCGGGTAACTGGGAAGCTGTCGATATCGCTGGGGTTTCGAAGGGGTAGGATTTTTTGGGTTTTCGATCGGCGGCGGTGATTCGCAATGGGCTCGCCTCAAGGTTCCACCTTGTCGGCTGATGTGGCTGGGCTTGTCGAGGAATCGTCGGCTCATGGGATGGCTAAGTACATCGATAGCCTCCCTGTTTATGTCAAGGAGCTGATAGCTGGGGGTGCTGCTGGTGGCTTTGCCAAGACTGCTGTCGCTCCCCTTGAACGGACTAAGATACTTTTGCAGGTAAATACTTGGAGAAGGTTTCTCTCTCTCTCTCTCGAGTTGGTGAATCCAATGTAATTATATTTTAGGGAAAAAATTAGTATTAGTTTGGTTGAGCCTTTTGCCATGCAAGACGTATTGATTATTTGTTGTTAAGGCATGGAAAATTGGAAATTGACATGTGGGGGTTTCTGCTTGTACCTCCGAGCTGTGATAAACCAATTCCTATAATACTAATTCTTTCGCGCCATATTCTTTTATAATAGTACCTTTATGATTTTGTAAAGTCTTATTGGTATCTTGGTTTCATTAAAAAAAAATTTCCGCATTTTTTTTTAAAATGTTCATGATTCTTGCTGTCATCTAGCTGTTGACTAATGGTTGAATTGCCATTAGGACCTCAGTATATATTTTTTTGCGGTTATGAGTTTGGATGGATTGAGGTGCATCTAGCATGCTTTCTCTGAGAAACCAATCTGTCAAAGTTCACCCTGCTTGGGTGTCTACATGTATGTGGTGATTCCCTTAGACAAAAGAAGCTGCAGTCTAATCGACCATGGATTTCCAATGGTTTTGCTCTCTGAGTGCACCATATAACATTCGTTAACTTCCACCAGGTGTATTTCTTTGCTTTTACTTGAGAAGCAGCTGGGTAACTTAGTGATTGGGGGGGTTTATATGCTTCAGCTTTGCAAATCAGGGAAGAATCGGTTTTGTATGTTCTTTTGTTTGTTGCCTTGTTGAGTGCACATTTTCTGGCTTATCTTGCAGACAAGAACTGAGGGATTCCAATCTCTGGGGGTATGGAGAAGCATGCATAAGTTGCTGAAGACTGAAGGTTTTATGGGATTTTATAAGTGAGTTTGTAATTGAATATGTGAACTTGCGTCCTTTTTCCTCTATGAAAGGCAGTAAAATGATGCATGTCTTTGTGTTGTTTTACAGAGGAAATGGAGCCAGTGTCCTTCGTATCGTTCCTTATGCAGCCTTGCATTTTATGACATATGAGCAATACCGCTGCTGGATCTTGAATAACTACCAAGTTTTGGGTTCTGGGCCAGTTATAGATCTTCTGGCTGGTTCGGCAGCTGGAGGAACAGCAGTATTATGCACATATCCATTGGATCTTGCTCGAACTAAACTTGCTTATCAGGTAAATAATTTGCATGTACCATTATCCTTTTTTTCTTTATTAAAAAAAAAAATCCTGATGTTTTCAGGACTCTTATCATTCTTCAGGAGTTTGATAAGTATTCAATAGCATCCTATTTGGATGTGATTATTGGTTACATGCGTTTGTTTCTATCATCTATTCAAGGATACTCTTTTGTTGTGGCTCCATCTGTATTAAATGTCTGTGATAGGACGTTACTAAAACCTTCTTTGCCAGACAAAATTGTTCAATTTGCATTTTGAGCACATAATGCATGATATTATTGGATCATCTGACGTTTTTTCTCAAGTGTTAACTGTTTTTGGTGGTTGAGCAGTCTTTTAAACTTTTCTTTCTTATCTATCCAGAGCAATGATCCTTGTTTGATAGAATGATAGCTGATAGCTGTTGTTTAAGTTTATCTTCTTGGTTGATATGTGTTAATGGACAAGCAGATTAAAAACACTGGAGCAACTTTGGGAAATGGTGTATCAAGTGTCGCTCTCCAGCCTGCTTATGATGGTATTAAAGATGTGTTGAGAAGTGTCTATAAGGAAGGGGGAATGCGTGGATTGTACCGGGGTGTAGGTGAGTGTGCTCAACATCCGTTGGAAAGTCAATCTTATAATGTTTTTCATATCTTTATTCCATAAGCCATGTTGTTCTGAGAAAGTGCTGTATTCTATTTTAACTGCATACTACGATACCATGGGTTAGGGTCCTCTTGAAATATCATCTTCTTCCTATAAGCAACTATTTTGCGCTCTTTAATCAGGTCCAACTCTAATTGGAATACTGCCATACGCTGGTTTAAAGTTCTACATATATGAGGAGCTTAAGACACATGTTCCTGAAGAGCATCAGAAGTCCATTGTGATGCGATTATCTTGTGGAGCTCTGGCTGGATTATTTGGACAGACTTTCACATATCCACTAGATGTTGTCAGAAGACAGATGCAGGTATAATTCTGTCACTTTTGGGTGATTAGCTGGCTGATGTTTTTTCTCCTTTAGTAGAAGCCTAAATGGATGTGCTTTGTCTTACTTATCTGATACATAAGCATCTATTAGTAGAAGCTGCATGTATGAATCTACATAATTCCTGTCCACCACAAGTTCGTGCACCATTGACTCCCAGAAATTTTTGGGGGGAGAAGACCACTGTTATGATTGCGAGTGCTAGAACTGGAATGACGTATGCACACACACACGTCTGCACGCTCACATACTCAATATTTAGATTCTCTTATACTTGATGTGCTAGGCAACATTTTGTGTCCTAAGTTGCTCATAAATATTAGGAAGGGGAAAAATCTGAAACCTAATGGGAGAATCTTTACTTTTATGTCATGACACTCTAGTGCTTCAAAGATAAAGCATTATCTGAAATTGACACTAAATAATGTATTCAGACTTTTGCCATAATGCAATTGACCATGCATTATATCCCAAGGCTAATGAAGACTTTTGGCTATTAGATTCCCCATAACGAGTACACCATCTCATTTTTGACGTCCTCTGTCTCCAGTGGAGTGGGGAGGTCAAACTTAGATTATGAGGCATTTGATTGTTTGAAGTTCATTATCATTACTAAATCTTCTTTGGATTGTGTTTTTGGAGGCAATACTCCAAAGCATTTACATGACATGGTCGCTCTCCCAATTCCTCTATGGGCTTGATTCTGGATTTCCAAATGTTCTTGCTTACTTTAAGATTGCATTTTGGCTATTGGTGTCTCTACTTTGTGGGAACAACTTTAGAATTCTGAAATCCGGTGACTACAATTACTTGGATCTGAAATATTGAGTTCCTTGTTGAAAATTGTGCAGGTTGAATCTCTGCAGCCCTCTGTTGGTGGTCATAGATACAAGAACACGTGGGACGGCCTCACTTGTATAGTCCGTAATCAAGGGTGGAAACAGCTGTTTGCAGGCCTCAGTATAAATTACATCAAGGTATGTGGTTTCTAACAGATTTCAAACTATTAGCAAACGAGATCGGTTGCTTGAACGTATGACATTGTCTCACTCATCTGTCTAACTTGAATCCGCTCTTTTCCTTTCCTGATCGCGCTGTAGATTGTTCCTTCGGTGGCAATTGGCTTCACAGCATATGATACGATGAAGAATTGGCTTCGCATTCCCCCTCGACAAAAGTCGCAGAATGCGTCTACAGCATGAGTCTCTAACGAAAATCATGAAGTGGTCCTTCGTTCTGTACAATTATCCAATGTCGCTTTGTTTGTCCTTTTAAGATGGTGGACGGGAATTATTCCTGTCAAACTCTGTTGCATTAATATGTTCCACTCTGAGAAGTGGAAAATACTCTATACAATACCATATGAAATGAAGTTTATACATTATTGTGTGAGTTCTGATTAATTTGGCTGCATCACATTTATGAGATGTCTAAGGTAAAGCTCAAATGATGAGCCATTTGTTTTAACTTGAGCATAGTCATTTACGGGTTTGTCACCTCTCTTCATAACCAGTTGAATTGGCTGGTTCTTAGTGTGTAATGCACATTCACGGGGGATGGTCGCCATTAGGGCTTTAGAGGGCCTGAGAACAGAAATCAGGGAAAAGAGGAGACATTGAACCCTTTATATTCACCGTGACAAGTACATCAGGAGCTCAGAGTTTCATATTGGGGTGTGAACGTTGTGGACGTGTATGATCTTTGTTTCTGTTAAAAGATACAGAATTTAGCTTCTTAATTTGTTGAAACGGTGAATGAAAGTGTTTTTTATTACAACTTTTAAGGAGTACTCCTAAATACTTCTACCTACGAACTGATTTTCATTTTCTCTCAAGGACCCTAAGCTTCACGCCATGCTTGAAGTTGAGGACTATGCCGAACTCGAGTTCCAACGGTTTCTCCATATTTGGGGAGTGCCGGAATATATATTTCCTGTATAAGTGGATCAAAGAGAGTTTGATTTCCTGTAAGGTGAACTTCTGTCCTATGCAGGCACGAGGACCGATTCCAAATGGTATGTGAGCGTAAGGATGCCTCCATTTCTGCTCCTCGCAATTTGGATCAAACCTCTCTGGTCTGAATTTCTCTGGCTCGGGGAAGTTCTTTGGGTCCTTCGCTAGAACTCCGAGCGCCAACCAGACCCATGTGCCCTACACGTTGCGATAGGAAATCTTTCACGCACTGTATCCCACATTCTAGCTCACAAAAGAACATGGATGTAAGCAGCACAAGGCACCGATGAAGTGAACTCAATGTACCTTTGGGAGAAGATAGCCACCTATTTCTACTTCTCTCGATGTTTCTCTTGCAACTAAAGGCGAAACCAGGTAAAACCTCATCGCCTCTCTGATTACCTGCAACAAAGCAAACAAAAATTAGAGGTGAGAAGCTGAGCAACTGGCGCGAGACATTTGACGTTTAAATCGTTACATGTGGTAACGATGAATGGCAAGTTTCAAGATCTTTCCTGATCGAGATAGGGGAATTTTTTATGCAGATCCTGAGCAGTTGGCAACTGGTCACGTGGACCAAACCCATCGATCTCTTCAAGCAACTTCTTCTCGACTTCTGGGTGTCCGGCAACGAGATAGACCACGGAAGACAGTGTGAAAGACGTCGTCGCTGACCCAGCAAGCAAGTGCTCGTACGTGACTGCACTTACATAGTCCGGGGTGAATACATTCTTGGCAGCCTTCTCCGACTCTCTAGCGTTGAGTATGAGTGACAGGAAATCCTTTGAGCTCCTTTCCTTCTCCTTCATTCTCTTTGACACGATTCCATTAAGCCGACCTGCCAATTCCTTGTTAGTCTGGTCGAATTTTTGATCCAGCGTGCCAGGAATTCTCTTAAGTATCTGCCTGAAAGGTTCCTGGAGAATAGGGACAAGCAGGCCGAGTACGATTGAGAATGAGCCTGATAAGTCCATCTTGAGCTGTGTCGTCGAGTAGATGTGTTTGTTGATGAAATCGCTGACTTCATTGTCTCTGTCGCCGTTGCCTTTTTCATTGGCACGACTTCCATGACCTTGCTCAGACTGCCCTCTGGAAAGGCCAAAGTCCACGCCAAAGGCCGCCTGGCCGATCACATCAGTGGCCAACTTGAGAGAGAGGTTGGAGAATGCGATGTCCTCCTCTTTGAAAGATTGGAGATTCTCCGTTGCTGACTCAATGTACTCCTGCATCGTGGGGACTAAGCTCGCAAGGTGTGACGGCTGGTAAACAGAGAGGATCGTGTTCCTCATTGTCAACCACCTTGCGTCCCTGCGACAGGACTTCTATTAGCGATAATGGAACTGAACTAATGCATGTATACCCTCTTCTGTTCCCCTGCCTTAGGGTGTTTTTGCAAAATTAACCTAGGAAAAAGAACATAAATTGCTTGTGAAAATGGTGTAGACGAGACGTTACTTGGTGAAGAAGAGACCCTTTTGGTGCAGTGGGGATGCAGCGATTGGGGAAGGGATGCTTCTATTAGGAATGTCTTTGAACTTCTTTATCCCAACCTCTTTGCAAAGCTCTGCATCTGCTATGATTATCAGGGGTTGCCTTCCCATGTGAAACCTGCTCAGATCATTTCTTAACTTTTGATCAATAATCTATAAGACCTGTTGATGGCATTAAATTTCAAAGTAGGGCAAAAAAAAAAAGAAGAAAAAAAACGAATTGATTCCGAGAAACATCAAGGGGGTACTATTCCTAGTGTAAAGTGACCAATTTATATCCATTCTGCAGGCTGCATTTGGATATGGATTGTTTTCCGACCATCCAAAATGCAGAGGACCAGTCTCCATCATCTGTCCAAGCTTGTTCTTTCCACATCTGTGCACTACTTTTGGCTGTGATCTAGTCAGTCAAGACTTGAACTGATTCAACGCTATCCATTGTATTTCAACAGCATAAAGTTATACCATATCAAGATGCTTCTTGCTCCTTGTCATTCTATTCTCTCATGATGGAGAGCCCGATTAGGACTTTTATTAGGTCCATCGTTAAATGTGAAAAATATCCATATGCCACCATCGAATGATTGACATGTGGAAGTTTCTAGTGACATACCTAATTTTAGGTGCACAAGTCACTCATCCCACGATCACTGAATAACTCGTCCATACGCTAGTAACAGATCCAAAACTAAACCAAAAAATTATTCACAAAGATGTTGTTGCAACAAGAGATAATCGAGCTCTATTTATCTATACCCACAAATCAACATTTTGAGAACCCATCAGATGTATTGAATTTGCAAAGTATTTCCCCTATTGTACCTGTGGCGAGAGTTAAGAATTATACATAAACATCTATAAGATGACAACTCGACAGCCTACTGCGATCCAAGGTTTCACATGACTTCATCAACCAAACTCAAAAGGCGCTATAAACTTCCTTGCATAGCACACATGAGAGGACAAAAAAGAAAGCTGGACCAGAAACCAGTTCAGCGACACACATCGCACTAGCGCCTCCAACTTCGTTCCTCAAAATATCTTACAAACAAGAACATCGATTTATCTATCGAGTATTTGCAGGGGTCTCGAAGACCATGCCCGGCTGGCTGGTTCGATCGGACACCCCTCCGGTTTCCAACACGTTCTGTTTGAAGAATTTCGACCGACCCGACCGGTTTCTCAGCGGTTCGACCAAGTAAAACAGACATCAAAATGTCCAATCTTTACCAAGAACAAGAAGCAACAAATGATCTGATGATGATCGGACACCGACCTGAAAATAGGGCCATAACGCTTGGCGAGGATGGAGAAGACATCAGGGCCGTACTTGGCCATCAAGGGGAGGTGGCCCACGAGAGGGAAGGCCGGCGGTCCAGGGACCTTCCTCACTCCCCAGTAGGGCGCGTACAGGTAGCTCACAAGGCCCGTCAGAATGGCCAGCCCGGTGAACGCAAGCGTTGACAGAGCAGGAGGGCTTGCCATGAAGGTGGTTGCTATCTCCACCACTCTCTGCAAACTGAACTCCAACATGTTTTCTTACACAGAGAGAGAGAGAGAGAGAGAGAGAGATGGTGGTTTAGAGAGAGCATTTGCTGGTATTTTTATATTGAGGATCGGAGGGGTTGAGTTGGGGGCGTCAGCGCCAGAGCATCTTCTTGGGAGCTCGGCGTTTGTCGGTACATGCATGATTAGGATATTGGAGAAAGTGGGGCTTCCTTCCTTCTCCGTCTTCTTCTCTCTTCTTTCTGTTGTTGGTTCTTTTGGGTTGGTGAAGATCATTTTTTAGTGTCGTCCTTCTCCTTTTCGTCACGGGATTCATTGATTTTGTGCTTACGATTTGCCTTTTGCTTTTGCCTCGTGAAGTGGGGGAGTTGTGCGTCTTGCTGTTCTAATCTTCCAACGCACTAGATTACGGACTCGAAAAGGCAAAAGTCAGAAGCCATGTCATCACCCTCGAAATCGGAAGTTGATACTGAACTGCACGCGCATTTACCACGAGCAATTGAGTGGGATCGTGATGGTTAAGGCGCCGTACCTCTTACGTTTAGCTCTGCACCCTTTTGCCGACTCCATCGACGTCTCGAACCGACTTGCTTAAGTTTCAAAGAGTTATCAATGGTGCTTTAGAGGCCCCCCCCCCTCCCCCTTTCTCTCTCTCCCCCTCCTAGAAAGCAAAATTCCAAAATTGATATCATTGTCATCTCGGTGATATAGTTGATCTACAATGATTTCACTTTGGATCCATGACGAATTTCATAATATTTCCTCCTTTTCTTGTCCCACTCAACATCTCTAGAAGAGAATTATGACATAGCAGCTGGTTGACAAAAGAATATATGAAGTGTCAAAACTTGACACGAAAAGATACTTAAATGCCAAAAATTACGAAAAAGACATTTAAATGTCAAAATCGGAGCAAAATAGATCAATTAAGTGCCAACAACAAGAAAATCCCATCAAAATGTTGACGTGGCAATTTTCCGGCGAGGCAAGTATAAAACAACGTTATTTTGCATACTAACGTGGCTAGACAAGTGAAAAATGATGTCATTTTACTATTGACATGAGTTGATAATTAATATAAAAAATTAATTAAACTAAATTTAAAACTTAAAAAAAGAAGAAGAGGAAGTCAGAGATTGTAAGCCCCCGTCGCCACCTCCTTACCGTCACCCAAAAGGGCCAGCCAGTGACGGTAGGGGAAGGGTTGGCAATGGTCACAGCCTTCTCCCAAATCCGGCGAGGGTTACTGGCACTCACCCTATCGGGTGAAGGGCCACTGCCCATTGTGGGACCCTCACCCTAGATCTGGGCGAGGGATTACAGGCCCTCACTGCCGGTTGGCCGGGGTCGCCAGCCTCTGGCCAAGGCCCGATGACCTCGGCCAACCCTTCCGCTACTGTCGTCGGCCCTTCCTAGTGACGTTGGGAAGGTAGCAACAAGGGCTCAGCCCTCGCCTTTTGCCTCATTCTCTTCCTCCTCCATTTTAAAAATAAAATAAAATAATAAGTATTTTAATTTAATTAATATATATTTAAAAAAATTCAAAAAGGACAAAACAACGTTGTTTTGGTTCTTCGTTACTGACTTGACTCTTCAGCATGTTACGTAGGCGAGTTATATTATTAAAAAATTATCACATAGGATTTCCGGCTACCTTCGCCAAACTTAGCACTTAGGTGTCCCATTTTTCAAAAAAAGTGATACTTACTTTTGTAATTTTTTACACTTAAGTGTCTCTCTATATCAAGTTTTAGCACTTAAGGTATTTTTTTTGTCGTTGCTGGTTTTTTAGACTCATGCCGACTCCTATGCAATATCTTGGAAAAGAGCCTCGTTAAATGTGCATTTATTTGAGTGAAAGAATTTTTTGCAAAATTAATTTTCTAAACTTCAAGGGTTTGATTTGCTTAAAATGATTAGTTAATGGAAGACTATTTTACGGTCGAAGAAAATATGCACATTTAAAATTAAGAAAATGAATTTCCTAACTTCAAAAGTTAAGAAATTATTTTTTTCAAATAGTATTTTTTTTATCATGAATTTTTTTTCCCAAACAAACGCATCTTCAAAGGAACCCATCCTAAGGGACAAAACGAGAGTCTATCCGGCAATTGTTCGGCAAAACTTCTAGAAGAGATTCTCTTTTACGTCTTCATGCATTGGAATAATCTTATTCGTGGAAGCAATCCTTGGACGAAGATTCCCCCATTCCACGTTTTGTCTCCTTCCACAATTTTTATACTAAAATCGTCGAAAGCGTGGCATATTTCCTTCTCTCCCTTTTGATAATTCTCTCTCTAACTTTGGCATCATCAATTTGGTACGTCGTGACGGGATCTTGCCGAGTATCTTATTAAACAAGGCAATCGCTCTATGATAGAGTAGAAATTCTCGTCCGATATGCTTGTCTCGATTCATAAATAATGTATTCATAATAGCTTCGTCGTGGCTTTAACTAAGCCATTATCTTTACATACTGCTCTGCTTTAGCAATCTGAACAAAACATGCGACTACCTGCGCCAACTGCTTATACAAAACCTCAGGTTTCGAGCTGGACGGAGTCACGACTTCGATGTGAAATAGCCTAATTGATTCTCTAGGTCTTTCGATCCCTCGCCCGCATTCCTACCCCCGGACATGACATACTCGGCCTCCATGACGATTTCGGGCTGGTCGCCAACCAATATTTTCTTCCTCCAGATTCCCCGTCATCCGATCTTCGTTCAGCAATTCTTCCAGGATTGTCCGATCGACCGCATCTGCGTTACTGCCTAAGTGAGGAAAGCCAACATCTGTTGTTGCTTCCTCTCCGTACGACTGCTGCTGCTCAAACCTCTCGAGCTCGCTGTCGGCCCGTAATGACCCAGTTCGACGCATGCAAGATCAGCAGTATCCAGTACATCCAGTGGGATTAGCAGTATAATCGACGATCGACCAAAGGAGCGCTAACAATACCGATGTTTCAGAACAACAACGATAGATAGGTAGCGGGAATATGCAGTACCCACCCGATTTGGTCTAATTTCTTCGATGAATACCGCTAAGAATCCAAGAATTCTCGAGTTCGGATATACTAAAGTGATGAGCCGCACCCCACATATACCTAATGAACACTTGCGGTACCTCATTCATCGAATACACCTTGTATCGCGAATTCAAGGCAAGACATTGAAATTCAGATACTCGACATGATTTTCATTCCACACATTGCAAATTGAAAGAGTCCAGACCATTCCGTCTCAAGATTTAACACTAGTTCATCCAGGATCAGACCAAGAAAGAACCCACAAGTGATAAATCAACACAGAACAACAAATTTGAGGAAGGAGATTATCGCGTACGTTGGTGTGGAGCTGTCAGATGAAGCTGGAGAATTTGCCGTCCTTGAAGTACTTCGGCAACAGGGCGGTGGAGAACAGGTGGGCGTCCCAGACGATGAAGCTGTTCCTCGCCCTGCCCCGCGACAATTGGGTCCGTCACCGGGTCCTCCATGATCTCGAGTGTCTCTATCAGGAATGGCGGCGGCCCCGCCTTGCCTAGCCCCTCCATGGGCTGCGGCCGCTGTCCCACGTCCAACAAGGCCTCCTCCTCTCTCAAGACGACCCCTCCCTCTCTCTCTCTCTCTCTCTCTCTACTAGCAGTCCCTCGTATAGCTTCTTCCTCACATTGTTTTTGCAGGATAGGGACCTCGTTCACCATGAATGGACCTATCTTACTATACTCAACCATCCAATTGGTCTCAACCAAACATGCCTGCTGACACTACAGGACCTCCAGGAATCATGAAGAAGTACCTTCGTCAAACAAGACAAAAATCTTGAATACCCAAACTCTCTCTAAAGACCTACTTGCGAGACTTGAGCAAAAATACTAAGAACGTCTTTTTGCAGAAATGCATAGTTTTGATGATTCAAACTACGACTTCAATGCCCGTGACAAAAGAGATCGCTGATTGTAGTAAGTTACTGTAGCAATCACCAGTAGGCTAGGGAAATCACTGTTCATTGTCACTGTTCATATCACCAAGAATAATTCCCTATCGGATTTTCCGGAGCCTCTGTTTGTTTCAGGACCCGTGAGCATTGTCCTTGTTTGTGTGTGACCTCCTAATGTCTATAAAAGGTAAGGAGGATGTAATGTGTTGGACAGAGTCTCTTGAAGTAAATTGAGTGTTTTGATAAACTCTTAGTGTCTTTCTAAACACTTCTTCTTATCCAACCCGGTAGGATCCTCTGAGAAATACAGCTCAGATAATTAGAAATGTTACCATCCTAGCATCTCTGAGTATATCTAGGCTCTAAACTAAAAATCAAAGTAGTAATCTGCTAAAAGGCTGTCCCAGAAGGGCTTGAACAAAAGGTTCGACCATAAGAGGGAATGCATACCTGCAGGAACCCGACTCTGTCTTCCCTGGTTCTAAGTCTAGGTACATTCATGGTATTAGAGCCATGGTTTCGTTTATAATAAGATCCGTTCCATGTGCTCAGTAGGTGAATTTAGTGCTGAGAGGATTTCTTTACACCATGACTGAACCTGAAATACTGGAAGCATCTGTTTCTCTCGCTTCATCCCCATCTTCTTTAGCCCTTTCAGATTTTCGTGTATCAAATGTTTTTAAGATTGACTATCTTTATGAAGTCTCTCTTAGTAATGAAACCAAAATCTCCGAAACACAACTCTCCCTTATGAACCCTTATTCTGCTTTTGCTAAGCCTACTTCATCATTCTCTCCCATCCACTCCATTCGACCACTCATCCGCCAAACCCGAAAGGAAGTAAAAGAGTACGTCAAGTCCTCCAAGTTTGATCAACACCCTCATTCCTGCCACTGAAAAAAGGTATTTTGTCACCCTTCAGATTCCTCCAGAGTTTCCCAAGTAATGGACTCAACAAGGATATTCTCATGTCCATTATGGAGCTGTTCGTCTTGCTCTAACCTTCCATGGTCAAAAAGGTTTGCCATTGTGGCCAGAATAACGTTATTAGATACTCGGTTCTTAGAATACCAGCATGCCTGTATTGGTACTGTCCAAACATATTTGAATGCTAGAACAATATATCCAAACTTCAATATCGCCCTTTCAAACCCCCAGCTACTCTTCTTTCTAAGAGTCCAAATCCAGCTCACTGAAGCTCCTCAGATTGCTGATTCTATTGCATCAACACTGCACTACCAAATGGTTTATCGAGTGCAAAACCATGCTCTTGACTTGAATTTTTACAATGGAAATGAAGAGGCTCTATTTATCTCTATGCAAAATGATCAAGCATTCTGCATTCATGTTCCCAGACAAATCCCAAAAGAAAAGTTGGCCAAGCTCCTTCCGGAGACCTGGATCACCAACTATGAAAAGCTACACCAAAATAACAAGCATTTCTAGTCCTCAGACTCCGAATTCGTCAGAAAAAAAGATGGCACTGTTTCCATCAAATTTGGCATGGAAAAGGAAGAAAATCCTTCTATCTTCCAAACACTCTTTATGATTGAACCTTGTGTTCCTAAGTTAATTTCTGAGCCAGATCCCAAAAGGCTTGTCCAATATTTTCAGAGTAATGGAAACCCTATCCATTACTACAAAGATCGATACGGTCACTATTTCTGGGACCCCTTTTGTCAATGCTCTTATTGTACAACTTCTCCAGACGAAGTAGACCCAAATGCAAGACCCAGACGAAAACACAAGAAGTCAAAGGATACTATGTACCAAAGGTACTTGAATAGAGACTCCTCCGTTGATACTCTTGGTGAGTATGATAAATTTCAATTTATGATTTCTTATGCTCCAGCTCTACCACTAGAGTTCACTGCTCCACCCTCTATTTAACCAACACCACCACCATCACCTCCTCCATATAAATGTCGCGACCAATTTTTTTCGGGTGTGTACCACCTAGGGTTTGGCTAATGGATTGTTAAGCCTAGACTTAACTCGAGCTCTCCCAAGCCCATACCAATTCGCGACTTAGGTTTGAGTTCTTAACATGCAAATGATTTTCAATTAGGAGTCGCCACTAATCTATTTTTGGTGGGTCGATTAGAAACCCAAGTAAAGCAACGGGAGTTTTACTTTACTCCTACGAACCAGAGACTATGGGTACGGGGACTTGGTTACACTAGATTTCTCTAATGCCCTTTCGGTACCATTCTTAAAAAAATGTTTGGCAAGCAGTTTGAATTGATTCTAATCTATTTTCCTAACATGTTAAGTGATCATGCGGGTGCGCAATCCACCAATTTAACACCCAGATAAATAATAAATAAATTGCAAACTTACCTCAGAGCAACGAAAGCATCTGCGTTGTTAGATCAAAATTCACATCATCAACCCTAGATATGATTTCTAATTAACACGCAATTTTCTTTTTTCTTTTTTTGTTTTCACTTTATTTAATGGGAACTTAATCTATATGCAATGCATGCTAATAATCTAATTATGACATGGCAACATGACCTAAATTATATGACATGGCAACATGACCTAAATTATATGACATGGCAATATGATCTAAATTATATGACATGAATAGAGTAAATCATAAAGAGATGCAATAATTAAATGCAATCTAAATGACCTAATTCTATTGACAGGCAATTTCTAATTAAATGGGCCTAAAAAAACTAAATGACGTGCATTTCATTTAATCTAATCCTAAATGACATGCACACGATTTCTATTTTTCTTAATAAGCATGCAATCTATCTATGAGAAATTATCTAAATCTATAACTAATAAACATGTAATCCTAACATGCAATGACGTGCAATTCTATATGACATATGCATGATGATTTTTTTATATTAAAATTCGGAATTAAAGTTGACACATAATTAAATGTGCAATTTAAATTAAAGAAAACTAACATCCTAAATGAATGCATTTTTTTATTTATTTAAGGAATTCGAAATAAATAAATTTCCTATTCTAAACATGCAAAATAACCCTAAAACAAGTAGTATTCTAACATGAACCTAACTAACTCAAATATATATTTTTTGGGTTTTTCTTTTACAAGAGCAATCAAATAAAGACATCAAGAACAACATGGCAACAATCAGGCAATATATCATCCATGTCCATTTTGGAAATAAATTGACGAATCGTATCTCGCGCATGAGATCGGATTGGCCAATTTCAAATAAAATCGCGAATCGTATCTCGAGCGTGAGATCGGATTGGCGATTTTTCCGTGCGATTGTGAGTCGTATTTCGAGCAAGAAATCGGACTGTCAATCATACGCACGTTGCGGAATTAGGAAAATTTCATAATTCGTGAGGGATCAAGAGATCTTTTGGATATGGCAATATCGATCAAACATTCAAAGAAGATTGCGACATTACGAATTAGGCAGCGAGATATATGAAAATCAAATTGATCGAGAGTCTTACCTAATTCACGATGTCACGCGGGTGATGTCTCCAAATTCGGATGGATGATGGGTCACGGAAATCACGGTGAGGAAGGCCGACTATCAGTAGCATAGCAACCGCTCGGTAATTGTCGGACATGTTCCACAAGACCAAGTACTTTGGAATTCTATCCGAGAACTTCAGCTTATCTACTGGCGATGGAATGTTCTTGGACTTCTTTATTTTAATCTTCAATCCACCGCTTGACTTTTGTCTTTTCCTCTTCTACCAACTCTCGACCATTTGATGGTGCCACTGTGCGGGAAGGATGCTTTGATGTTCACCGAAAGACAAAGAGCTTGCTGGCCGTAAGAGAGATCTTCAACAAACCTGCAAAAACTAAATCAAATCCCAATGGGAAGCACTGAAAGGTGATCGTGGGATCGCTAGAAATTGAAGAATAGCTCTCGGAAAGGTGTCGGCTTCTTGTTGGGATCGTCTAGAACAGACACGTTGGAGATGCAGGAGTGCGCCGAGACTCCTTTAAGGTTTGCTGGATTCGCTGGTCGTCTTGGCTGGGCAGCTCTCGGTGGTAGGTCCAGCGGCAACTGGTCGTCACTGAAAGCTTGGCAACCGCACAAGAAGGTAGCAGCGAATCACCCAGGGCTTGCGGTGCAGCAGGGACGTTTCTTTTAATGTGTTCTCCCTGAAATTGCCGACGATGGTCGGGCATTGATAATTGCAAAAACAAACGTGGGGCACGGCAGCTCAGTGTTGCGAAGCAAAGGAACTCTCTCTTCCCCTCTCACGTGTATCTCTCCATGCCTGCTCAATGTGGCTGTGTAATTTTTTTTTATATTAAGGAATTCAACCAACATTAGAATATTTCAAGGAATGGCAACAGAATATATGGGAACCAAATTAACCAAAATTCTTAGCTAGCTCTTGATGTCGCTCGGATGTGTTTCCAAATTTGGACTCGTCGGACGGCAGGAGTGGGGATGGTCACCGTGGCTTGCAAATCACACTCGGGATCATCGAGAGCAGAGTCAATTCATGTGCGGTGGAACCTTTCTTCATACGTGTAGATGTGCTCTCTGCTTCTTTGATCAGCACACATCTTTATAAAATTTTTAATGAACCCACAGCCACATGTTGCTTGGATGAGCGTCAAGGTGGAGCAAATTGTAGGATTGAACTGCTGGGACTCGTGGCTCGCGGATGCTTCATCAGAGGGGATCACGACGCAGTTGAGGATGCTAGGGCAGCAGCTTGTCCCGGTGGTGGTCTCGCAGTGTGGGGCAGCGTTGCGAGCATGAGAGCATGGCGATGTGGTTGGCGGGACTCACATGGCAAGGGAACCTCGACCAAGCTTGGTGGAGCACTCCATCTCTCTCTTATTCTCACGTGTTTTCTCTAGTGTGTTCTCTGCGATGCGATCCTCCCTAATGTGCAGAACATGTGTTGAATTGGTGGCCGTGTATTCAATGTGTGGCCTCCTTCCTTTACTTTGCGCGCGATGTATTTTTATAGGTCCAAAAAATATATTCTCGCAACATATCCTTTTTTCCTTTTTTGGTTGCTCACGATATTCCCTTTGATTATGTAATATTTCTTATTTTGAGTTAAAGAATATATTACTCAATATATGCCCCACGTGCAATATTCTTTTTTGTATTTTCCGAATATTTCATCCGAAAATTTCATTTCCACCCAAAATATGTCACCCCAGTGTATATTAGTCGAATATGTGAAAATCCCACTTGAATCAATGCTCGCCGTCGGTTCAATGCTAAATGCAAAATAAATGCACCTAAAATCGATATGCTATGCAATTAACTATATTTTTTTTTCAAGGATAAAATTAACCCATAGTTTTTTTTAATGCAATAAATGACTAAATGGGTCACCAAAATTTAGGTGTCAACAATAAAAAACCAGCAATTTCCTTGTTCTATAAGCCAATCCTAAAGTGGGCGAAAAAACGTTCTTACTTGAGACTCTGGAAGCGTTGGTGGGAAACTTGACTTGAAATAATGGTGGAGCAAGAGATGCTTTGTCCACATTGAAAAGATGTGAGTGCGCACGTGAACTAGATTTGACACTAATCAATGATCATTATGTTTATTTATTGAAAAAATCGGATTTATTTTTATAAAAATTAAGTTTTGTTAAAACAATGCAACTATTCACTAAGAGTTATGGTTTATTTATTAGTTATTTAATTATGAATCTCCGGGATTGTGTCTATCCAAACATAACTTTTTAATCCTCAAAAGGTTGTGTCAGTATGGAAATAATTTCTTGTTTTTAATATAAATTATTGAACATGTTTGTTCAATCAAAATCTTCTTCCATTTTTTGTTTTTTTTCAAAAGAACATACAATCATTGTTTTCAATTGTTTCCTTGAGAGATCCTTGAGCAATACTAAAATTGCTATCTAGTATTTTCCATCAAGACTTTGTTGGGTGATCATTAGCAATATTGTAGGGCAAATAAAGCTTGACTTGATTGTTCTATCCAATTTGAAGCCATATATTTCTCAACAATTTTAAGGATCTATTTTGCAATAATGGAGTCAAGTGGATCAAAGTTATGAATCAAGGAAGAGAAGCTTCTTCATGAGATTTGTTCAACAATCGTTCTATTAAGGTTTTGTTATGGATAAAGGTATGTTTTTTTTTTTTTTGGGGTAAGAAGTAAGATATGTATTAACTTTTGAACCAAGGATAAAGGTATGTTTTCATTCCTCTTATTGTGAAAAATCATGAAGACCAAAGATTCTTAGCTTTGAATTTCTGCATTTAAGAATACGTTATCCACTTACTATTGGTATCAACATGATTTTTTTTATTATTGAAAATTATGGTTTACGGATGAAGATTCATTGAACAATGTTGGTCTTTTTCACATTAGTTGCATCTTGTTGAAATGTTCTCGGAGGGCATTGTAAGAGAAAAATCAAATGGAGCGAGGGAGAAGGCACATGAATCCACACACCCACACGTGCTCCACACGCACGTTGGACGTCTTGCGCATGGAATACACACGAAGTCCACGCGCCCCTAATGAGAATAAAGGCTTCTGCCCTCGCTACTTATTTACGTTTCTGCCCTCTGCGATGATTATTTACGATCCTATCCTCTCACTAAATAATTATGATTATGCCCTGATCGATTTTTTACCATTTTGCCTCTATCCGTTAAATTTATGATTTTGGCCCCTTGGAATTATGATTTTATAGTTTTGCCCTTACGCATTAATTTGCGGTGTTGCCTTTGCATGCAATTTGGTGAAGTGGATACTATCTTGAGTATTAGAATTTAAAACATAGTGGAGGTTCTTCTTTCAACCAATGTAATTACGTGGAAAAGATGATATCTTCATTCAAAGAAATGAGTACTCTCTTTGATTCAGTATTAAATTAATTATAACACTGGTAAAGTGGCAGCACAACTTGAATATGTGAGTGTTATAGGGTTTTTAATGTATGCGATACAATATACTAGATCGTATATTGCTTATTTTGTGTGCAAGTTGAGTAAGTATACTAATATTTCAAGTATAGAACGTTGGAGGGTCATTATCAAAAAAAATTATTATCTTAAGAGAACAAAAAATTTAGAATTGTTCTATAATAATTATCTGGTTATATTAAAATGATACATCGATGTTAGTTGGACTATAAGTGTGGGTGATAAACAATCCACTACTCGATGAATTTTCACATTTGATGGTTTTACCGTTTCTCAAATGTGTAAAACTCACTCAACTTTGGAATTGAATCATTGCTTTAGCAACAACTAGGAAATAGGCTAAATAGATTTGCAATTTGTTGTTGGATATCAAATTATGGCTTAGTCCTATGCCTCCTATTTTTATCTATTGTGATGGGTAGGCTATTTTGGCAATGACTTATAGTAGCACTTAAGCCCTGTTTGGTTTAGGTTAGCAATGGGCTTTGGGACCCTAAAGTTCCTTAACTAAATGCAAATGCGTTTGGTTCATTTTTTTCTCAACTTTAGGGAAATACAATTGCGTCTCCAAATGGCTCTAAGGGCCTTTAGCCCAAAACAGGTCCCAAGGTCTTTTGGGAAGGTGCATTCTTGGAATGCAAGTCTACCCTCATTTATTGTTCATCTTCTTCGAAGACAGCCGCATAGAAAAGTCGATTGGAGGCCAACGGGGTCGCACTTGCCGACAACTGCCGCCTGGGGGTTGCCCGAGCTCAGCAACCACCGCCTAACCTCAGGCAACACCTAGGTCATGCGACCTAGGCAACTATTGGCCTGAATTGCACAACCCACGCAACTTTAGGTGAGGCCGTTTGGCGGCCAGATTAGGTCGGCAATGGATGAAATCCCAAAAAAAAAAAAATGTAAAATTTTTTTTAAAAAATTTAGTAAAAGTCCTTTATAAATGTAATTTTTATCAAATGCCATTTAAGCCAAAACTGTTTTCCAATGCACTTTAAAATTGCAATTTACCAAACATATTTGCATTTCAGAAAACCCATTTAGCCCAACGGTATTTAAATTTTTCCAAGGATATTTCTCCAAAGCTGAACTAAATGAGGCCTTATAATGGTAAGTCTAGATATATTAATATAAGATATGAATATGTGAGACAATTGATTAAAGATGGTATCGTAATAATTGTCTATGTAAGGTCAAGCAATAATTTAGCCGATTCCTTGACAAAGGCTTTACGATGAGAAATGGGGCTAAAACTTTTTAATTAAAATCACTAATAATTATAAGAAGTCAATATTGACGCTAGCCTTGATATAAGAAGTCAATATCGTCGGTTATGTTTTGTAGGTTGAATTAAATAATGAAGTATAATACAAATTTGTAATATGCTAATTGTAACATAACACATGATAGATACTTCGCTTATATGAGCTTAGGAGTGGTGCCACTTCTTAAGAAAGTTAAGGAGACAGCTAATGAAATAGGATCAAGCACGACATCATAATAATGTGGAGTAATATAGAACTTCTCACTGAAACAGAAGGTTATTATATGTGTGGTATGTCTAATTCTATTATTTAAAAGTACAAATTTAAAACTGAGTTACTTGTCACTTTGATAGAATTTTGAAATACTTGTGCTAAGTAAAAGTTTAACTTGAAAGAGACCTTTATGTATGTATATTAATCTCATGGAAATTTTCACTGAATATTTTTTAACGTTTTATTTTTGTTTTACAAACAAAGTAGGGGATTATTGGTAGTTTGTTTGTAAAACAAACTAAGAGATGCCTTATCTCCCATTGAAAATATGTGAGTTTGCAGGTGGACAAAATTTAGCACTAACCAACGATCATTATTTTTTATTTGTTAGAAATTCAGATTTATTTTTATAAAAATTAACCACAATGTTTTGTTGAAACAATGTAACTGTTCACTAAGAAGTTGTGGTTATTTTTATTTATTATTTATTTAATTCCGAATTTTATTATTCTTCAATGGTCATCTTAAAGATCGAACCCGTTCAGATATAACTTCTTAATCCTTGGAATGTTGTGTATTTTTAGACATAACTTCTTGTTTTTGTTATAAATTATTGAACATAATTTGTTCAATCAAGATCTTCTTCCATTTTTCATTTTTTTTTTCCAAAAAAATATACAGTCATTGTTTCCTTTGAGAGACCTTAGAAAAATACTAGAATTACTATCTAGTATTCTCATTGAGATTTTATTGTATCTTGGAGGAAATTTGCCGATAATTATTAGTAATATTGTGGGGCAAATTAATCTTTTAAGGAAGTGATATTGTGTCTTAAAATGCAATTTGATTGCTCTATCCAATTCAAAGTCATAAATTTCCTAACATCAGCAGACTCACCACGGGAGCATCTTATTGGGAGCTTGGCGTTTGTGGGTACATGCATGATTAGGATAATGGAGAAAGTGGGTCTTCCTTCATCCTCGGTCTTCTTTTGGGTTGGCGAAGATCATCTTGTAGTGTCTTTCTCCTTTTGGTCATGGGAATCATTGGTTTCGTGCTTGCGAATGGCCTTTGCTTTTCCTTCGTGAAGTGGGGGAGTTGCGTGTCGTTGCTGCTCTAATCTGCAAACGCACTAGATTATGGACCCGAAAAGGCGAAAGTCAGAAGCGAGTCATCACCGTGGAAATTGGAAGTCGATACTGAATTACACGCGCATTTACCATGAGAAGTTGAGGGGGACGGTGAAGGTTAAGGCATCGTACCTCTTAGGTTTAGCTATGTAACCTTTTACTGACAGCATCAAACTCTTGAACCCATGGTGGTTTAGAGGCCTCTCTCTCTCTCAAACACACACATAGAAAGCAAAATCTCATACTTGATATTATTGTCATATCGGTGATGTACTTGATCCGTGACAATTTCACCGTGGATCCACGTCGAATTTCATATTTCCTCCCTCTCTTGTCTCCTTCTCTTGTCCCTCTCAGCATCTCTAGAAGAGAAATCGGACATAGTAGCTAGTCTCTAGACATGTCCGGGCTCCCCAGCAATATCTTGGAAAAGAGCCTCATCAAACGTACATTTGTTTGAGTGAAAGAATTTTTCGCAGACTAATTTTTTGGACTTTAGGAGTTTGAATTGCTGAAAATGATGAATCAACGAAAGATTCTTTTATGGTCGAAGAAAATATACATATTTAAAATTAAGAAAATAAATTCCTTAATTTGAAAAGAGAAAATCATTTTTTTTGGAAAATATTTTCTTTCATCATGAAATTTTTCCCTTAAACAAAAGGATCGAACCCTTATAAAATGAGAGTCTATTCAGCGGTTATTCGGCAAAACTTCAAGAAGAAATTCTCTTTTATGTCTTCAATCTTCATACATTGGAATAACCATGTTCGTGAAAGCAATCCTAGGACGAAGATTCCCCCATTGTACGTTTTGTCTCCTTCCACGATTTTTATGCTATAATCGCCGAAAACGTGGCATTTTCCTTCTCTCCCTTTTTGATAATTCTCTCCAACTTTGGCATCATCAATTTGATGCGTCCTCACGGGATCTTGCCGAATATGGGTGCGCATTGGAGAAGAGTTTTTTTTCAGAAATTGTTCTTTTCTATTTCTAATCCGGGGAACAATTTCTGAGTAAAAGAATTCGTTTGGTAACTACACAAAATTTATACTCTTAGAATAGAAAAAGAATAGAAATGCGTTTGGTAACGCAACGATTCTTTTTTGTATTTATTTATTTTTATTTGTTTTTTATTCTTTTTTGTATTTATTTGTTTTTTATTCTTTTTTTTGTATTTATTTGTTTTTTTGTATTTTTTTGTTTTTTATTTATTTGTTTTTTTATTCTTGCTCACGGTCGGCGGCGGCAGGCGGCGGTTGGCGGTGGCTCTAGGCAGTTGGCGGTGGCTCTAGGCGGTTGGAGGTGGCCACGGCAAGAGAGAAATAAAACAAAAATAAAAAAGAAAATTTGCTTATTTCTAGAAATTGTTCCTAGGACAAGAAACAATTTTTTTTTGTTTCTCGTTTCTATTCTCGGGCTAACTTTTCTATTCCGGAGAATAGAAATCAACTTGGCATTACCAAACGGGTTTCTGTTATTTTTTTGTTCCAGAGAACAAAAGAATAGAAATTGGGAGAAATATAAATGTTACCATGCATACACTATCTTTCTAAACAAGTCGATCGCTTTTATCTTCAATCTTCGACTCCACGATCAAATAAGAGTTATTAACCTAAAAATTATGATAGAGTCGAAATTCTCATCCCATCTGTTTGTCTTGATTCATGAATCACATATTCATAATAGCTACGTCATGGCTTTAACTAAGGTATAATCTTTCCATATTGCTTTGCTCTAGCACTCTGTACAGAACATACGATTACCTACGCCAATTGCTAATACAAAACCTCAGGTTTCAAGCTGGACGGAGTCACGGCTTCAATCTGAGATAATCTGATTGATTCACGAGGTCTTTCGATTCCTCGCCCGCATTCCTACCCCCGGCCATGACATACTCGGCCTCCATGTCGATTTCAGGCTGGTCGCCGACCAATATTTCTTCCTCCGGATTCCCAGTCATCGGATCTCGACTGAATCTATGTTACCGCCTAAGTGAGGAAAGCCAACGTCTGTTTTTGCTTCCTCTCGGTTCGCTGCATCCGTTGCTCTATCGCGAAGTTTCGATCCCTCGACTGTTGCCGCCGCCTCAGTTGCGCAACCTCGGCCACCAGCAAGCATGCCCCTCCTTGCCAGACTAGCAGTATCCAGTATATCCAGTGGAATTAGCAGTATAATCGACGATCGACCAAAGTAGCGCTAACGACACGGATGTTTCAGAACAACAACGACAGAGAGGTCGCGGGAATAAGCAGTACCCACTCGATTTGGCCTAACTTCTTCGATGAATAACGCCAAGGATCCCAAGAATTCTTAAGTTTGGGTATATACTAAAGTGGCGCGCCGGACCCCAGATATAGCTAATGAAAACTTGTAGTACCTCATTCATCGAAGATGCCCTGTATCGCGAATCAAGACAGGACCTTTTCGTTCACTCAAGACAGGACCTTGTTCGGCGAAGTCGAGGTGGTAGCACTGGCGGGACACTTGCAGGGTGGACTTGAAATATTAGTGGAGCGAGGGAGACTTCCAGGGACGCAGACGTGGGCCGCGGCCGGAGTCGGTGGAGGATTATGCTCCCTCCCACCAAGATGGAGTTTTCACGATGTACGTGCCATATGAAGAATAGGAAGCCATGTCAAAAAATTCTGTCCAACTTGAATTGACGGAAGCGCGCACGACATTGGACAATCTTATATAGCCCGAGGACTACATAGAATAATTTACCGATAATTCAATGATTACATTAAATAAATTAAAAGTTTCAGGCCCATGTTGTATATTGGATCTAAATTTAAGAATCATTTAAACTTATTATTGTTCACGTTAAAACTACAAGGGGACCTCCTCAATACAATTACCTTTAAACTAATTTTCAATTTCTCTCTAGGACCCTAAGCTTCATGCAATGCTTGAAATTGAGGACTATGCCGCACTCGAATTCCAGCGGTTTCTCCAGATCGGGGGAGTGCCGGAAAACGTATCTCCGGTATAAGTGGATCAAGGAGAGCTTGAGTTCCTGGAGGGCGAATTTCTCGCCTATGCAGGCGCGAGGACCAATTCCAAATGGCGTGAGGGCGTACGGATGCCTCCGCTTCTGCTCCTCGCAGTCCAGATCGAACCTCTCTGGTCTGAATTCCTCCGGCTCAGGGAAGTTCTTCGGGTCTTTTGCTAGAACTCCGAGTGCCAGCCAGACCCATGTGCCCTATACATTGCAATGGGAGCTCTTACACAGTACGTTCCACATTCTATAGCTCACGCAAGCACGCAGATGTGAGCTGGACGCAGACAGTGTGAACTAGATGTACCTTTGGGAGAAGATAGCCGCCTATCTCTACTTCTCTCGATGTTTGTCTCGCCAGTAAAGGCGTAAACAAGTGAAACCTCATTGCCTCTTTGATTTCCTGCGACCAAACAAACGTTGGAGGCGAGAAGCTGAGATCGGATTGGATAACAAGGCTGTATCGCCACAATGAATGGCGAGTTTTTGAGATCTTGCCTGACCAAGATATAGGGGAATTTGTCCTGGAGATCCTGAGCAGTCGGCAATTGATCACATGGACCGAACCCATCAATCTCTTCGAGCAACTTCTTCTCGACCCCTGGGTGTCCAGCAACGAGATAGATCACTGAAGACAGCGTGAAAGCCGTCGTTGATGACCCGGCAAGTAAGTGCTCGAACATGACTCTGCTCACATAGTCTGGGGTAAATACATTCTCAGTGGCCTTCTCTGAATCCCTCGCGTTAAGTAGGAGCGACAGGAAATCCTTTGAGCTCCTTTCCTTCTCCTTCATTCTCTTCGACACGATCTCATCAAGCTGACTTGCCAATTCCTTGTTAGTCTGATCGACTTTTCGATCCATCGTGCCAGGAATTCTCATAAGTATTTGCCTGAAAGGCTCCTGGAGAATTGGGACAAGCAGGCCGAGTATGATTGAGAATGAACCCGGTAAGTCCATCTTGACCTGCGTTGTTGAATAGATATGTTCGTTGATGAAATCGCTGACTTCACTGTTTCCGCTGCCATTGCCTTTTTCACCAGCACTACTCCCGTGGCCCTGCTCGGACAGCCCTCTAGAAAGGCCGAAGTCCAAGCCAAAGGCCACCTGGCCGATCACATCTGTGGCCAACTTGAGGGAGAGGTTGGAGAACATGACGTCCTCCTCTTTGAAAGAGTAGAGATTTTCCGTAGCCAACTCAATGTACTTCCGCATCACGGGGACTAAGCTTGTGAGGTGCGACGGCTGGTAAACAGACAGGATTGTGTTCCTCATCATCGTCCACCTCGAGTCCCCGCAAGAGGGTTTCTATAGTAATTATGGAACTGAACTGATGAAAGTATGCCTTCTTCTGCAACCCGCGCATTAGACGTGTTTTTGCAAAGTTAACATATGAAAAGGAAGACAAGTTTCTTGTGAAGATGTTGTGGATGAGACATTACTTGGTGAAGAAGAGGCCCTTCTGGTGGAGTGGGGATGCAGCAATTGGAGAAGGGATGCTTCTGTTGGGAATGTCCTTGAACTTCTTTATCCCAACCTCTTTGCAAAGCTCTGCATCTGCTACGATTATCAGGGGTTGCCTTCCCATGTGGAACCTACTCAGATCATTTCTTAACTTTTGATCAGTAATCTATAAGACCTGTCGTTGGCATTGAATTTCAAAATGCAATCTACAGGCTGCATTTGTAAATGGATAGTTTTCCGACCATCCAAATTGCAAAGGACCAGTCTCCATAATCTGTCCAAGCTTGTTCTTTTCCACATCTGTGCACAACTTTTGGCTATGGTCTAGTCATGCAAAAGAGTTAAAATTGATCACAGCATATCAAGGTGCTTCTTGCTCCTTGTCATTCTATTCTCTCACGGTGCAGAGTCCAATTAGGATTCAAGCACCCCATAAGTTTAGTGGATTTCTATGGTCCCTGGAGAAAGTAATCCATCATCCTAAAAATATTGTATTCTAAAGCATGTTATCATAATTCTCGCACGTGCCATACCATTATAAACATTCGAAAGGCTTTCGACTAAGATCTATTCATCTAGAACAAAATGGTAGAACTAATTATAAAATTAATGTGAAAAATAATCCACACGCCTTTGTCGGATGCTTGAAATGTGAAAGTTTTGAATTATAGAACTAATTATATGTGCACGAGTCATTCATCCCGTGATGACTGAATAACTTGTCCATATGCTAACAATGGATCCAAAACTAAACTAATTAATTACTCACGGGGATGTTGCAACAAGGGATAATCAAATTCTAGACCCATGAATCAGCGTCATGCGACCCCATCGGATATCTATATCGGGACATACCACTTCATATGTGTTGAGTTCGCAAAGTATTTCCCCTATTGTACCCATAGAGAGTTAAGAATCATAAATGAACATCAGTAATATGACAACTTGAGAGCCTACAGCGATCCAAGATTTCACATAACTTCATCAACCAAACTCAAAAAAGCCCTAATTTTTTTTGCATGGGACACATGAGAGGACAATAAAGAAAGACTAGACCAAAAACAGATTCAGTGACACACATCACACTAGAGCATCCAGCATTGTGCCTCAAAAAACTTTACAAATATATATGGACATTAGGGGTATGCAAAAGAATCCAAAATTGTTTGGACCACCTGAAACCAGACTGAACTGGCCTAGAATCGATGGTTTCCATGAGAACCAATCCAATTCTTGATTCTAGGTGTGGAACCACCCACCTAAACCAGACCAGTGTGTGTATATATATAAATTATTTTAAAATTTGTATATTTTCATATCAAAACCTTAGTTTCTTCTTAGTCTCTCTCCACCTCTTGCCTCATTTATCCCATGGCCTCAATATAGATTCCTCAAAATTATTGTGAGAACTCCTACCTCAATATAGTTTGTAAGGCTATGTCCAACATGTCCAACTTCTTCTCATCCATTAGAAATAATTATGAAGGAGTAGGGGCCAAATATCGGCCACGGCAAATGACATTTTCTTTAACTTTTGTTGGTAACATTCGGCCCATTTCAAATTTGATTTTTGTAAAAGGTTGATGTTGGACAGAGACTTATCGCAGGATGCAATGTATATTGGAAATTGAGAAGGTGCCTTGAATGACTCGCGTAACTCAACGTTTCAAATAGACTCCTTCCAAAGCTAGCCTTGCTAGAAAGCTATAAAAATAAAAACATACACAAACAAATCATGGCATAAGAAGGCGAACTGCTCTACTTTGGACCGCATTAATTTATTGAGGACATTTCGACTGGTTTCATGGACTCACCTAGGAATAAGACCGGACGGTCTAGTTCCCGGGCGGATTCATGAACCAACGGGTGGTTTCTGGTTTCAATAATTCAAAACTAGTCCTTAGTAGGCAGTTTCCGATATCAAGATGGGAACAATCACCCCTGATGGCCATCAATATCTCGAGTTTTAGTAAGGGTCTCAAAAACCATGCCGAACCAGCTAATCCGAGCCCCTCAAATTTCCAACACGTTCTTTTCGTAAACTTCGACCGATCCGACCAGTTTCTCAGCGGTTCAACCGAATAAAACAGACATCAAAACGTCCAATCTTTAGCAAGAATAACGAGAAGCAACAAATGAGCTGACGATGATGCTCAGACACTGACCTAAAAATAGGGCCATGACGCTTGGCGAGGATAGAGAAGACATTGGGGCCGTACTTGGCCATCAAGGGGAGGTGGCCCACGAGAGGGAAGGCAGGCGGGCCGGGGACCTTCCTCACTCCCCAGTAGGGCGCGTACAGGTAGCTCACAAGGCCCACCAGAATGGCCAGCCCGGTGAAGGCAAGCGTTGACTGAGCAGGAGGGGCTGTGATGAAGGTGGCGCCCACCTCCATCACTCTCTGCAAACTGAACTCCAACATGTTTCCACAGAGAGAGAGAAAGATGGTGGTACAAGGAGAGAGCTTTTGCTGGTCTTTTATATGGAGGATTGGAGTGGGGAAGGTGGGGGTGCCGGCACCGGAGCATCTTATTGGGCACTTGGCCTTCGTGTGCACTTGCATGATTATGGGATCGGAGGAGGTGGGGCTTCCTTGTTGGTCTCTTTTTCTAGGTTGTTTAAAGTGTTGGTGGGATCATTTAGTGTCCTTCCGTTAGGTCGTCAATGCGTGATTGGAGCTTACAAATTGCCTTTGGTCTTGCGTGATGTGGGCGAGTTATGTCTTGTTCTAATTTCCCAATAGACTAGACTTTGGACACCAAGGCAGAAGCAAGTCGTCAGTGTCGAAATTTGGAAGTCGATGCCAAATCGCACGCACATTTACCACGAGAAATCGAGGGGAATTGTGAAGTTGAGGCACTGTGCTTCTTACGCTTAGCTATGTAATCTTTTGCCAACTACACTGAACCGACTGTTGTTCACCAATACTTCCAGAAGAGATTCCCTTTTGTGTCTTCATGCGTGGGAATCATCTCGTCCGGGAAAGCGATCCGAGGATAAATATTCCTTCATTGCCTGTTTCGTCTCCTTCCACAAAACGATGCTCCACAGCATCGGATGCAGTTTGAAACGACGTTAACCGACGATCGCTGAAAGCGGGGGCATTTTACATTTCTCCCTTTTGATGATTCTCTCTCAGCTCTGGCCTTCATCAATTTGGCGTATCTCGACGGGATCTTTTACAACACAAGTGAATCGATCCTCCTGTCTTGTATCTTCAACTCCCAAATTGTTATTCCTAAGTTATTATCTTTACATACTCCTTTACATCAGCACTCTGCACGATACACACAACTACCTGTGCCAACTGCTATTACAAAACCTTAGCCGGCTGAAGTACCTAGCCATGATGTACTAAGTAGACCCAGTTCTATCTAATCTGTTTGACACAGCCTCTCACCACTCTTCCATGAATTTATCCTGCCGTAATGAGCTGGACGGAGTCACAGCTTCGAGTTGAGATAAGTCTTGCGATTCCTCGCTGGCATTCCTTCGCCCGGGCAGGAGATCCTCGGCCTCCAAGTCGACTTCAGGCTGGTCGCCAACCAAAATTTCTTCCTCCGGATTCCCAGTCATCAGATCTTCACTCAGCAATTCTTCCAGGATCGTCTGATTGACAGCATCCGTGTTGCCACCTCTTGTAGCAGGAACTGGAGCTGCACTCAGTTCATTCACGTCGCTGCTCGATTCGTCATCCAAGGCAGCCGAAAACATTGTCTGCATTTCCGACTCCAAGGTGACCATTTCCTCTTGCATGGGGATCGCACTATCTCCTGCTCCACCACGGCCTAGAGCAGCCACCGTGACCTCATCTTGCAGATTCTCCAGACTTGGTGTAGCAGTCAGCCGGCGTTTGTGTCCAATTTCGGCTCCTCTGATATCCCTTCCACGAGCATTTCTCTGCATGAGTTGCTGAATGAAGGACGGGCTATTGCACGCTTTAGCGAGGAAAGCCAACATCTGTTGTTGCTTCCTCTCAGTACGCTGTATCCGTTGCTCCATCGCAAAGATATGGTCCTTTGACTGCTGCTGCTGCTGCTTCAATCTCGCAACCTCGGCCACCAGCAAGCCCCTGTCTCTCCTCAACCTCTCGAGCTCGCTGTCGAGCCCATAATGACCCAGTTCAATGCATGCTCCTCCTTGCTGGCGTGGGCTATGCAAGACGTTCCGCCTCCTCTTGATGGTCTTCAGGAGGTGTCTCTGCCCTCCTAAGAACCCTTCGTTGGCAAACTCCCACCGATCCGGATCCACCTTCCTGAAACCCTGCATCCATTTGCGGCAGACCAACAACAACGGTAAGCAACATCTCGACATAGTAATCATGTACTATGACGGGCAGATCAGGTATGGATTGAATTCAGCAAACGTACGTCAAAATTCGGTCAAATCTCAAGACCAACTTCTTCTTTTCCGGATGGTGATCTAGTAGAGAACCAAACATCGGTCGGCACGATTAGCAGAACCCAGGACACGCGCCGACGTATCACCAGAAATTACCAGCATAATCGTCAACAGACCAAGAAGCACCTAACAACAGACATGCTTCATAACGACTTCGACAGAGAGGCCACAGGCATATGCGAAAACCCACTCGATTCGGCCTGCTCTTTCGATGAACAACGCTAAAGAATCATAAGAATTCTCCAAGTTTTGGTCTTTACTAAAACTTGCAGTACCAAACTCATCGAACACACCCTGCATCGCGAATCAAGACAGGACGTTTCGAAATTTAAAGCACCCGATTCGATTTTCTTTTATAGCAAATCAACCGACCCATACGTGACACGAGATGACAAATCGAGAAGAACGGAAATTATGACGTACGTAGGTGTTGAGCTGCCGGATGAAGCTGGAGAAGTTGCCGTGCTTGAAGTACTTGGGGAGCAGGGTGGCGGCGAACTGGTGGGCGTCCCAGACGACGAAGCTGTTCCTCGCCTCGCTCCACGACACGATCGGGTCCGTCGCCGGGTCCTCCACGATCTCGTACGTCTTCGTCAGGAACGGCGGCGGCCCCGCCTCGCCCAGCCCCTCGATGGGCTGCGGCGGCTGCGGCGGCGGCGGCTGCCCCACGTTCGACGACGCCTCCTCCTCTTTCGGGACGACGAGCCCTCCCTTCATCTCCATCGCCTCCTCTCTATCTCTCTACCAGCAAGTTGATCGTGCAGCTCGTCTCTTACATCGAGGGAGTCTGTTCGGGGAATCCGAGGTTGGAGTTTCGGCCGGAAACTTGACGGGTGGGGAGTTGAAATAGCGGTGGAGCGAGGTAGAAAGTTCTAGAGGCCGAGGCGTGGGCCGGGGACGGGAGTCGGTGGAGTAGCACGCTGCCACCGAGACGATCCTCCTTCGACTAGACACGTGTCCATCTCCCGTCCCTGCGACGCAACAGGAATCTTACCGATAATTATCACTACCGACGACTGTTAAAACAACTTAGAGATTTTGTCGAACCGGTGCTATCTATTTTAAAGACTTAAACTATTAAATAAATATGTGGTCTAATATTATATCTATCACTCATTAGGGATTTTTCTTTTTTGCAATATTAAGTTTATTGTGAAAATGTTGTGAGTGAGACCTTAGTCACGTTATCCGGTTGAAGAAGAGACCCTTTCGGTGGAACGAGGATGCATGCAATTAGGGTGAGCATGGTTTCAAGATAGAAATTAGAATCTGAAAATAAAATCGGTGAAAATAGGTATGGTTCCAAATTCCGAGATATGCATAGTAAATTTCAAATTTCAAAAACTAGAGAATCTGTTTCGATGAGTAAGTTCTGGATTCTAAGGTAATAGAATCTAAACCTTAAAATATGTAATCTAGAACCTGAAATAAGCATTTATGTTTTTCTGAGTTTATGCATTTGCACGATCCTATGGCATTTCATGGTATTTGATAATGAGTGTATAACCTAAAACTACTAGTTTGATTTTCTATTTTATGACTAAAAATTTTACTTAGTTAATGTTTCATAATTTTCATATGTCTAAACATAAATTATGGTAAGTAAATTATAACAATAAGTGGTAGTTATTAAAGGTAATAATTTTCACTATAATTATTCAATTAATAATAAAGGTGGAATCTTAGTAGACCCTAAAACCTGTGATGGGTAGCTTCTATAAGGTAAGTTTCAGGTTCAGAATATGACGGGTAGCTTCCCGGTTTTAGAGCATGGATGGTAAGTTTCAGGTACTAAAAAAAAGGGTAGATTCTAAGTTCTAAAAAATGAGAAACTTATTTCAACATATGAATTTCATATTCTAAGTGGAATTTGTATGAAACTCGGAATCATTCACCCTTACATGGAACAACCGGAAAAGAAGTGTTTTCTATTGGGGAAAAAGCCACCAAAAACCCCAAATTTTGCCCAAAGTGACAAATTTACCCCAAATTTTTTTTTGTGATATAAAAAATTCCAAACTTTTCAAATTGTGACACATTTACCCCATTAAGGGTATTTTCGTCTTATTTTTTCTGTTTTTTATTTTTCTTTTTTTAAAATTTTTTTTCTTCTCTCTTCCCTCCACCGGCCATGATGGAGCCCTCGCCCAACGCCAGCGAGGGCGGCCCTCGCCGAACGTCGGCAAAGGGAAGAAAAAACAAATAAAAAAAGTTAAAAAAGCTAAAAAAAAAATAAAAAGACCAAAATGCCCCTATGATTTGGGGTAAATATGTCACACAAATGAAAGTTCAGGGTTTTTTGTGTCACAAATAAAAGTTTGGGGTAAATGTGTCACGATTAGCAAACTTCAGAGTTTTTCATGTCACAAAAAAAAGTATGGGATAAATTTGTCACTTTGGGCAAAGTTTAGAGTTTTTGGTGGCTTTTTCCCCTTCTATTGGGAATGTCCTCGAACTGCTTTATCCCCGATCTCTCCGCAGAAACCCGCTCAGATGAATTCTGAACTTTTGATGAGCAATGCATTTGACCTGCTGCTGTCCGCATTGAATGTCAAAAGAGAGCAAAATTTTGATTTCGGCAACCATCGAAGGGGAATGATATCGAGGGTGACGGGACGAGAGTTAAATGCAAATCGCGCGCTGCATTTGTCCCCGGGTTGTTTTCCGACCGTCCAAAAATGCAAAAAAGCAACCCCTCCGGCTTCCGATACGTCCTTTTCACAAATTCCGACCGATCCGGCCGGCTGGACTGCCTACCAAGAAACAGCAATGACAAACAGCCAAATGAGTTGATGATGATGATGATGATGCTGGCGATGATAAGACACTGACCCGAAAATCGGGCGATAGCGCTAACGCTCGGCCAGGACAGAGAAGACCCTCCGGTCCGGGCGGTGCTCGGCCCATCAAGGGGAGGCGGCCCATAAGTGCTCGCCGCCGGCCTGTAGGCTGAACTGGACCGAGCCCAGCACGCCATAATGATTCCACAATTTTTTTTCTGTCCTCTTGAGGGTTCGGCGGGATTATCGGTCCACATCGGATCCCGACGACATCAGAAAGAAGGGACAAAAAAAAAGGTACATGAAAAGGGCGCATCGCAATCTACCACGGGCCCCGAGCATCATTTTTAAGTCCCTTATAAAAGCAACACGAATCTCACATAAATAACCCGTGTCGGGAGTCATGCGTGTTTGGTAACCATGTCGAGATCCTCCTATCTAGGGAGTACCCGCAAGTGAATTACTCGACACGAGCCGACACTTATGCACGCGAACAGCTTGCTAGGCCCTTAAGAGAATGCGACGTTCCATCCGCCTACGCTCTCCTTCTTCAACTCCGATGTTTGTATCGTCCCCGAATCGAGCCGTCGTGTTCAGCGAAGATCGACTCGGCCGGGCGCATTAAAGATCCCCGAGCAAGGGGAAAATGCACAAAAAGCCCTCGACCCGAAATGAATTTCCACTTTTCTTTTTCTTATGTGGAGGGGGGGACAGCCAGCAGATGCGCCGTACCAGCAGACGGTACCGGGCGGAAAACCATTACGTGCAAACTTCACCTTGTCCCCAGTACAGGCCAGCCCTCTCGGAAGTGGTCCACCCCCGAAATAGAAATTTAATATGAACGAGCTTAACCATCGCCGAGTCATTAAATTCTCCCTGTGAATTTTAAACTATTACGGTACGATAGGAATGCGGTGGCAGTGGTGGTGGTGCTGGTGGTGGTGGTGGGTTCTTTGGGTGCACGTGAGGCTTGTGTCATTTAATGTAATCGGACAAGAACGAGGGGCGGATGACACGTGAGGCCGCGGTCAGCCCGCATGAGCTGGCAACCATCACCACCCCCCTTCCCTTCCGATCCATTCGCTCCGGAGTCCGTGCGGATCTCCCCCCGAAAAGTCTTCCCTGTTCTCTTCGATCTCAAGTTAACTCCTCGTTTAAAAACGTTGTTAATCGAAATGACTCCTCCCCCCCCGGGAAAGAAGCATTCGTGGCTTAGGTGGGTGTTAAACTAATTGTTCGCTAAATCCAAGGTTTGTACGCCCCCCCTCGCTCGCTCGGTGCGACATTCGGGGATGAATTCGTACCGTAAGGTCGCTCCACCTCGCTTCGTTTCGATCCGAGGTCGCGAAAATGGGTGTGTTTCGCCGGTTAATTCTTCCCACTCGGGGTTCTCATCCGTGGAGGACGGACTGTAATCGTCGCCCGAGTATGCATTTAGCCGAATTATGAACGTGAGTTTGTGTCTTATATGTGACCTAGGGAGAAGATTGGTCGGGCAAGGGAGAAGAGAGCAGACGGAGGTAGTTTGGGGATGCATTGGTGAGGTTGCGATAGATCTGCCAATTTCCATTCGCATTTTTACCTAAGTTAAAAGTTCATAATTTGCTAAGGAACTGACCGTACCTAAGCGTGCCTAATTTTTATTGGCTGAAGGCAACGTCATCTCTTCTCCATCTTTTCGTTCTTTATTATTGGCTTCCTTTTCTTGCATATTTGTTGATTTTTTTATTTTATTTTTTTTTGGGGTGGGGTTGGAGAGGAGTAAATACGGAGAGAGAAAGAGGGGGGAGCAAATAGGTTAGCGTGACGACGGGCACTGTCGACTGAGAGCGCCGCTGCTCTGGGTTTCTGCCGGGTCTTCTGCGAGGATCGACATTTAATGATTTCGGCTGCGTGCATTCGCTCCTTCTGGGGATCGATCCGGAGTCATATTCTGGCCATAAAAAAAGTGGGGGCCGGGGCGAACGGACCGAGGACGTGACGTCGCATGTTGACGGCCGGGGAGTGCTTTGCGTGCTCGCGTGCGTGCATGGACCGGTGTCGGGGCGACCGCGGGGGGCGTTACTGTCGTCGTTCGTCGCTTTCGCTCCTCCGTTTGCCGCCTCCCGCCCGTGTCGCCGCCGCCCGCCGCTCTCCTCACAGCTCTCGGCTCTCGGCCGGACGAGCGTCCACGGCGGGATTGTAAAGATCCTTGGATTCCTTCCCGCCCCCTCCGTGTACCCGTCGTATTAAAGAAGCACGAACCCCCGCTGGTCCACTGTGACGTTTCGTGCGTTGCCACGTTACGGAAACGTGACTTGACGGTTCGTTTTCAATAGACCATAGAACTGTTCCAAGTACAATTTGCCAACTTTAATTTAAAACGAGCTAGAGGGAAGCAATATGCGATGGCAAATCGAGCATAGAGAGATACGTCTCTACGGAAAATCACCCGCTGAGGGATCATAGTTGATTTGGTGGATTATGATTTGTTTGGTGGATCTGTTCAGTTATTAAAATTAAGTTTAATATATTAAAAATTCTATCCCAACTAATTTTTATGTCATAAAAACTTTCAAACTAGTAGATTCGTGCCATATTTTTACCCAATCCGGTGCATTTAGAGTGAATTGTTATAAATTTCAGGCCTAAGTATGAAACTTGAAACTTATTCTATCACAAGTTTCAGGGTCAGTTTCATATTCTACTCAGGTTCCACCTGTATTATTATTACTTGAATGATTACAGTAAATTATCGTCTTTAATAATCACTACTTGTTGTTACAATTTACTGACCATAATTTACATTTAAACACATGAAAAATATAAAACATTAACAATGTAAAACTCTCGGTTATAAATGGAAACTGAAAATAGTGGTCCTAAATTATACACATTATCAAACGCCTTGTAATACTGCAAGATCAAGAAAAAACACAAAAAAAATTGGAAGGTGGAACTTATCTGTACACCTTAGAACCTAAAATCAGATAAGTTCTCAATGGCCTGATTCTTAAGTTTCAGGTACTACCTTGGAATTATTATCCTCACTCAGGTATATCCGTACCATATTTATTCCAAAACTAATTTTTTGTGTCGTAAAAACTTTAAACCGATGCATACATGTCAAATTTATTTATAATCGATATACTCGTACTACATCTATCCAAAATTTCGAATTTACCACAGTTTAGGATAAAAATGGAACGGGCGTACGTGACACAAGTACATCAATTTGTGATTTCTTGTAGTATTAACCCTCGAGATTTTGGGAGTATATTCGGCACCAGTAAATGAATACGCAAGAGCAAACCCAAGATCAGAAGTTACTCCGGACAGAGCGTGATTCCGGGATTCGAGTTCGAAGTGGATAAATCCCAGCGCCTTCACCTAAGACTTCCCCTCTGTCGGGAAGATCCAAAGAACATTAAATGGAATCACGCCTAAGGAAACATCTCGGACGAAAACACAGCGGCTGCTGCCCCCATCGATTGATTGAGGACGAAAAACGAAACCCATGTGTGCAGCAATGACTGCGATAGGAGGCGCAATAATTTCCCGTAGGACCCCATATGAAATGAGACAGATGGAGCTGGGCGGGTTCCCCCTTGTACATCGCTGGCGATCTTGGCCAAACACTACATATATTTATCCCAATCCTTCCTTATCAACCCCCTCACGAGAGCTTGAAAGGGAAAAATACGGTACCCGCTAGACAACTGACAGAACGGTCCATGACATCGGAATGGGAAATTTATTTTGGCATGAGATTTTGTGAAGATCCAATCGTACATCTAGAGCTCGTACGCCCCCCCCGATCGGTTCTGAACTACGCCCGAGCATTTTCGATTCTATAAAAAAAAGATTTTCCTTCTAATTAATCAATTAATTCCATAATAACTGCACTGAGGTTTCCCTCGCTCGGAACGTGGTGGGGCCCGCCCCGCCGGCGAGTACGTCATCACAGCTCCGGCTCAGGAAAGCTGGTCTCCCGCGCCGAAAGGGAAAGTGCGCGGCCCGCCACGTGTCCCGTGGCGACGTCACGGCGACGTGGGGAACGGGAGTAAAGAATTTTTTTATTGCGCCAGCGGTGGGCCCCCCCCGGGCGACCCAGCCCCCTCGGATGGGATCTGTGCGCTCCACGTCAGCGTCTCCTCCCAGCCGCTGGTTACGTCACGGATTGGATCCGACTGCCGATGTGACGTAAGCGTCGTCGGTCGAGTAAAAAACTTAAATTATTATTTTTTTTTTAATCGATTCGGGGGGGAAGCCTTTTTAACCGGGCGCTCGACCCGAGACCCATGTGACCCGTTCCCGCGCCCACTTCGCCCGGCAGTTATCCCGTATTCGCGAACTCGCCCCCGGCTCGGTTGCTTGAAACTTTGAATTTGTCCTTTTGCTGAATATAAATTTGAAATCTGGCCTTGTTGAAAGTAAACAATAGGATTAGGAAGTTTAATTTTATCTATATTAGCCACATCTTACGTTAGGGTCCGTGTCCATCTTTTTTCTTTTATTCTTCTTTTTAATGTCTAGTGGGACATTGTTAATCGCTGTGCTTACGTTCGATTTCGCCAATTTGCTTGTGGTGAACGAAAGGCCTCGTTTCATCATTTTTTGGTTACGTGAGCATTTGGACAGATGAAAGTGATGGACCCGTGTTATAAATATCGGACCTAAGATGGGCTATAAATTCAAACTAGAGTGAATCACCTACATGTACTATCGTTTTCATTTAATGGGGTCGATTCATATCATATCATCTTCTCCATAGGCATTGAATACGCTATCTTATCAAATAAATCGGATTGGCTAGGCCAAACAACCAAAACAGAGGTATAACTTAGAACCCAATACTTATTTTGGAACAGACTCTCCTAGTTTAGTTTGATTCTAAAGTCTACTTGGAACGTGTCGATTCATTTTCTTTTCTTTTTTTGGATAAAAAACAAGCAAGGGGGTTCTTTCTTTTTGTTAAAAAAAAAATTCTTAGAAGGATCGACTTTAGTAAAACATCTCATTATTTGAAATCAAGACAAATATCAATTAAAAAAAAAAAAAAAAATAGAGCAACAAAACGACGAGAAATATAGTACAAAACAAATAGAAGTATAAAAGAATTGGAAAGTGTCCAATAAATCCCTAGTGTAATGACAAAAAATTCCTATTTGCCGAAAGCAACAATTCAAAAAAAAAAAAAAAGGCATCTTTAACTACATTATAGTGGAGTGTTGAGAGCCATCGATGGTTGAAATAATTGAATTCTTTGAAGAAGGTGGAGATCAAACAATCCATCTCCCCCAAAAACTTTGCCTATCCCGAAAAATGCAAGAATTTTCGCCGAACGAGTACAAAAGAGGTATATGTTAGGGATGAGTAATTTTAGGGTGGGTAGATTCTAGTTGGTCAAACTTACTTTCAGTTTTTGGAAATCAAAATCCATCCTATATATCTTGAAATCGAAATCAGAACCAGCCAAGTAGGGTTGGTTTGATCTGATTTCAAGATTTATCCTAAGCCGGTGCTTACCCCTAGACGAGATTGGCCAAGGCAACTTTAGGTTTTGTTTTGTAATGGTGTTAGTCAGCTTGGCATGGATTGATGCGATCAAGATATAATTGACGCAATTTGACAATGACAACAACTTTATGTTTTGTTCGATGTTGACATGAGCAGAAAATCTAATTATCATAAGCAAGGTAATAAAAAAAAAAAAAAACTTTTTGAATACTATAACTCAATGGAGCAAGTTACAAATAATTTTAAATGAAAGCTCGTAAACAATTACATCAAGCAACAAGAGGCAATGACAATTCTTAACCCTAACAGGCGAGAACTATCGCCTCCAATGACATGTGAGATGAGGCACTGCTCAACTCACGAGCACGTAACACTTCTATTGTAGTTATGGTCGACTGAGAAAAAAAAGCTTACGATAGCAACAATACAAATATGATATGAGGAATATCAAGATTGTCTATAAAATTAATTTTATATAATGGATCACAAGTGGATATGTAAATAAACGATAGTTTGCCACCGATATTTATGCATTAATTTTATGAATTAGTGTCAATAGAATCAAAATTATCAAACCCCCAATCTGCCTAACTGGGCCACGTCACTTTCTCCCGGTTGCTCTTCGCACCTGAAGAAGAAGAAGAAGAAGAAGAAGAAGAAGAAGCGAGCTACCTCGCGACCTTAATCTGTACCATCACCTCGTGACGTCAACATTCTCTCTCTCTCATTATTATAGAATTTGTCCTTTTGCGAATATTAAAATCTACCTCGTTGAGTGCAAACAATAGGTTAAAAAGTTGTGGGATTATATATTAACAATAAATTTATCTCGACTTAATTTTTAAAACTCAAAATAAATACGTTCATGGTAAATTTATTATTCTTGAATTTTCGTTAAACTATATAAATTGATGCACTTACGACAGATTAAGAATAAAGTTTCAAATTAGTATATCAGTTAATTGTCACGTATTATTAATCTCGGTAATTTGACGTTAAAATTTAATGACAATTAACGGATGATATATTTATAACGTGTACGAATTTAAGGTTTTACGTTGAGGTACGTGTTCCTTTTATCTAGTGCCCTTTGTTTCGTCGTACCCTCGTTCAGTTTTACAGACCTGGAACAAAAGAAAGGCCTCGTTCATTGTTTTTGATGACGTCAGAATTCATACGGATAAAAGTGATGGACCCGGGCTGTAAACATCATGCATAAAGATAAGATGAGATGCAAATCCACATTTGAGCGAATTGCTTAAATGTACTGTCATTTTCATTTAATAGTGTCAATTCATATCATATCATCGTCTTCTCCATAGCCAAAAAAAATCAAATTGGCCAGGTCGGACAACCGGAACAGAGATGTAATTAAGTGTTTCCTTAACGGGTGCTTCCTTTGGCATGAAATTGATGTCTTTAAAGTGATCGGGGTCCTTTTCTATCATGTAGAAAGGGAAATATAAACTAAATTGGCACGTAAATTATATTAACATTTTATCAATGAACAGAAAATTCATCACTCATTCTAAGTAATATAAAAAACAGTTTGAATTACGATATTTAACTGAAGGTAACAAAAATTATCATGTGTTCTTTTATTAGATAATCTTCAGTAAAAATATACTTTAAAATAATTAGTTTAAGTCACTTAGTCCCTACAAGGGAGGCTATTAATAAAGTCCACATGGCCACTTAACCAAATAGGGTTGATAGGTCATTTTATTTTTTTATGTGGGACGGAATTTTTGTTTCCAAATTTTTTTTGTTCATTTGTCAAGGTTAAATATGAGAGGTTCACATAAAGCTCCTGGGCAAAGCGAATCCCAAAAAATTGCAAAAACAGTAAAAATACATCCTATAATTATAAATACGCTTTCATCTCAAAATTGGCGACCTATCACCGATCCCATCATTAAGATCATCAGTGATGGGCTTAAGTTGAGATCTTTTCCTTTAAAAATTATGGCTTACAATGCGCGCCTAAGTTCGATACCCCCAAAACCATCACCATTCATAGACAATGATAACAATAACACGTTAAATCGTCATAAATCGAATGCCTCTAAGAAACTTCCAAATCTAAATTTAGATCGAAAGAGAAAAGCTCACAAATTTAGATCTCGACCTAAATTGAGATGGGAGAGCTCACCTCATATCTCGAAGAAGTCATAAAACCACGTCTCGAACATTCAGTTAGTTGAACTACTGATGATGTTCTCGGAAAGTTTCCACTGTAAGTAAATTTATTCACCACGGTGAGTAAAGAAGTGCAACAACAATGAGCGAAATAAGACAATAAATGAGGCCAAAAAGATTTTCATATTAGATTGGGAGAGGAAAAAACAAAAAATTAAAGCTTAGAAAAGAAAAGGCAAGAGCCTATAGGTGAAATTTCTTGCAGGACAATTTTTTTGGGAGAGAAAGGACTGCCGACAAAAAACGATCCTTTTGGGCAAGCAAGATGTGTGATGGAATTGGCAAGGACCATCACAAGCTTTGTTTCATAATGGCGTCAATCAGTTCAGCATGGATTGACATGGTCATGTGCCGATTGACACAATTTACGGCAAGTAACAAGAGGCAATGTGATAGCCATCCTCTTTTTCTTTTTTGGTAATTGATGTCTCGATTTATTTTATTGTCATGTGAGAAATCAATAACCCAGATAGGTGAGAATTATCGCTTCCGCCGAATTTGACATGTGAGGCGAAGCGACAACAAAATAATCTCAATTGCTCAGCTTAGGAGCTCGGGGCACTTCTAGTATAGGTTCGGTCCTTCTGCAAGAAAAGAAGAAAAGACGATTTCTTTCTTGCACCGACGATGTGTACAACGGTATCAATACAAATGCGATATAAGCCATATATATCAGCCTACAAAATCATTACGAGTGGGCATTTAAATGAATGGGTCATTTTTGAACCGACAGTTTTGCCACCTCAATTTAAGCAATAATTTCACGGATGAGAGTCCACAAAATCCCTAGCAATCTCTCTTCGAAATCGGAAATTAATCAGAAAGAAACCCCAGGGACCGAACCGGGCCACTTTTCCCCTAGTGGCTCTTCACATCTGAGGAAGAAACAAACTACTTTGCGACCTTAAATCTTGTACTATCACTTCCTGACGTCAGCACACGCCAACGCCCTCTCTCTCTCTCCGTCGTAATTATAAAATTCGTCCCAGCCTCCTCCGCCTTCCTCCGTGCTCGCTCTCGCATCCTTGCGAAAATTCCCCCCCAAGCTCCTCCTCCTCCGCCGCTCGCTTCCACCGTCGACGTCTCTCTCCCTCGCCGGCGATGCAAGGGCTCCAGCGCCGCCGCTGCTCGAACGACGCCGTGGGGCTCGAGCTGTCGACGGCCACGGCCACGGCCACGGCGGCCACCACGTCCTCCTCGGCGGCCTCCACGGCGTCCCTGTCCATCGACGAGGCGGAGCCCGCGGAGGCCCGGATCCAGCGGCTGATATCGGAGCACCCGGTGATCATCTTCAGCCGGTCGTCCTGCTGCATGTGCCACGTGATGAAGAAGCTGCTCGGCACCCTCGGCGTCCACCCCACCGTCATCGAGCTCGACGACGACGAGATCCGCTCCCTCGGCGACGGCGCCTCCACCCCCTCCGCCTTCATCGGCGGCTCCCCCGTCGGCGGCCTCGACTCCCTCTTCGCCCTCCACCTCTCCGGCCGCCTCATCCCCATGCTCGTCGCCGTCGGCGCCCTCTACAACCACCCCGTCCCCTCCTGAAACCCCACGGCGGCGGTCCCCGCCCCGCCCATCAAGTAGCCTATTATTAAGCTCCCCTAAGCTCGTCACCGCCACCACCGGCATCACCACCACCACCACCACCGCCGCCACCCTCTTCGATTTCCATCTCTTCTTCTTGTACTGTAATTGCACAAAAGAAAAAATAAAAAAAATTATCTCTATAATCTTCTCCTTCTTCTCCTTCCTGCTTCCCCCTCCTCGAGTAGCGATTTTCCGATATCCGGCGTCGCCCCCTCGGAGTTCGCGTGTGCGGCGAGGCGACATTCGTTGGCCCGGCGGTCCGAGCCCCATCGCATTACGTCGCGCTCGCGCCAGCGTGGTCGGTGGGTCCCGCCGGGCGATCCTGGCCGTCCGTCCACAGATGCGAACGGCGCGCGAGGTCGCATCTCGGAGCGACGGGTGACGAGGAGGAGGATGAGGAGGGAGATGACTCTCGGGCGTAATGCGCCAAAAGAGAGAGCGACCCGCACGTGCGCGCTTATCGTCATCAGTTTTTTTTTTATATGTAAGTTTCGATATTGGAATGTGTCAATTCAATGCCTAAGATCGCAATTATTATCGACTACCGCTGCTGCCCTTTTCACGGAATTCCCATATTTTACTCTCTCTCTATTATGAAACTCGTCGATGTCTCGAGATCGCCGGACCGGACGTGAGGAATTGCTAATTTTTCGCTGCTTCTTTTTTACCCGATCGATTTTTGGCCCGATCGACATTTTAATTGGGGCGACTTTCGATCCTGTCCTGGTCATGAATACGGGGGGGGAGCAATGAGCATGCGAATCGCTCGCGTGACGATCTCTTCGATCGAGGGCGGAGGGGGGCCCACCGAGGTGGTACGTCCCATCGACGACAAGCAATTATTGGGTAATGAAGCGATTTTTATGACGTGTTGTTGGGACTCTTTTGCCGTGTGCCTTCTTTTCGAGGTTTTATTGCGGACCGTTGACGTCACAGAGATCTTTTTCCTTTTCCCAATTTTTCATTTTTTTCGTTTGGGTTGCGGAAAATTGATGCGAGGGGATCTCCTTTTTTTTTTGGTGGTGGCGATGAAGCCGAGTAGGGGAGTCACGCTTCCAATGCAATCCGACAAAGCCATCCCCTCCAATTATTTTGCATCGATCATGCGTTGCTCCCACGTTTCAGTTCAATCTAATCGCCCCCGACAAGGCGATTTTCGAGCGGGTCTTGTTCGTTCCGATCGAACAGTCGACCGGTACTTGGAATCGCGATGTATCGTCAGAAAAGACATAGTCCTCTCGGATTCATCGCTCTAAACGTGGATTTGGGACCTTCTTCGAGAAAAGGCGCCAAAATTATGAGCTTGACACGTGAGGACGGCCCATGTCCAATGGGGACCGCTCGGGGGTCGTTTGAGTGGTGGATCTGTTCAGATAATTCGTATTGAGTCGTCTCGTATGAATTGCTCCAATAATGACCTCATTTTTAATTCCTAAATTCTTTCAAAATATGAGAGAGAGAGAGAGAGAGAGAGATATGCTTTTTCCTAATGAACGGGGAAGGAAGGAAGGAAGAAAGGAAGGGAAAGCGATGGGTCTTCACTTTGGAAGTAGAGGAGTCTTAGTAAGATGGTGTGACTTCAGGCTTCTTTGAAAATGCGGTGGTGGCGGTGGTGGCGAGATCGCTCGCCAATTTTAAAAAAAGGGACAAAGGGCAAAAGTCGATTTAGACTTTCATGCATGATCAACCAAGATTAAGTCCTTTTTAAAGTTAAGGCGAGTGGCGACAAAAGAGCCCCCCCCATTGGTTGTCTAAATTCAGTCCCAGCTCTTCCATCAATTCTAATATAAAAGAGGGGGAGGGGTTTAGGTTTGTTTGTAAATGGTAAAAGCCTCAATAATGATGGTTTTAGGGATGATCGGTTCTCAGATTTTGGAACTGGGAACTAGCCATGCTAATTCGATCCGGTTCCAGAGAAACGACTTATATAACGTTTGAACGTGTAACACGTAACATAAGACATGAATTATAGAAGTTCATCCCTCATTCATCCCATTAAAGACTGCGCCAAATTCTGAGCACCGAAAACAAAACAAACAACATAGTTATAATGGGAACGGTCCAAGATCAGTCCGCCGACGGTTCCAAGGTCTATCTTAGACTGGTACTTGACACTACATAAAAATACCCCGTAAGTCTCATAAATAAGTTAAATTCGGATTTTTAGCTTGTGCAGGTGGCCCGTCTAAAGCAATTTGCATGTAATCGGTAGAATTTGAACATGTGACATCTAATTCAAGAAATGGGAATTCTACGGTGCTTCAATCAATTACCCAACTCTAATAGATTTAAGAATGAGTAATTAGTAGATTGACAATTGGTGCTTTTTTATTGTGACCATTTTCTATTGAATTTAAGTCTAAATTAAGGCCGAACACAACATGAATATTAATCATTCATTGAAAAGTACCAACTTGAGCTCATATATCAATTTTCGTACAAATTTTAATTTGTCTCATAAAAAAGTATAAACTTTAATTCGATTCCAAAGTTTCACTAACTTTTTTGTCTTATAAAAAGGCACAAACTTTCGGTTGATACTAAAATCCGACCCTTGTCAAATTTCCATTCAACGATCACGTTAAAGATTTTGTGAGGATTCGGCGCACAATCACAATGAAATAGAGAGTAAAAGCAAGAAAGAAAATTCGAGACACGAAGTTTTATTATGATTCACTTTTACGTTAGAGCTACATTCAGCAGAGAAATCCGCTATAATAAGCATCTTGCACTCTTTCTTTAAAATCCTATAATTACAAAAGGATGAGTTAATGGAGAATATGAACTACAACCCAATATTCTCTAACTTGATGAATACTCTACACGCTTCTTAAAGTTTAACACAGTTGTACACCATTCAAACTTTTATGCACTCGCTAAGTTGTTAAATAAATATGCACCATTCACTTGTGTGTTAATTCAACACTACAACCTTCTATTCAACCTTCACTTGGATATATGATTTGTTCTTGCATGAAATTCAAAATTCTTAGTCAAGAATACGGCACTCTGACTATTACATCCAATCTTCATTCCTCCTTGTGTAGAGCGAAGCTCTTTCACAATTTGCATAGTTAGATTACTTCCTTAATAGCATGATTGGGATTCCCATGCCATCCTTTCGATGGAGAGTATGAACCACAGTTCAATAGATTTGTCATGTTATTTCATGTGTACTTGGCAACTCACAGCTACGAAGCTACCACTAAAATCTAAATAGTTTTGAACCAAGTAGGAGGAGGAAATGTGAGCATTACAATTTGGATTTCAACGACAATAACTAAACGGATTGAAGAAACGACTTACCTACGACAAACGGGGCACGGTTGAGCAATTCGTTGGATTCAAGCATGTTCGAAAACATAGAAAAACAAATTCTTGAACTCATGATTCGCGACATTAAGGAAATCAAGGGAAACTCTCAAGTTGTGTGCTATCTTTAATGTCAATATAGTCGTAAATTGTCGAGTACGTATGAAATGACACGCCACATTGTTTCCGGCATCATTGGGTGGAAGAACTCGACGGATGCTAGATTTATGTACCAATTGAAAATCGTTATTCTCTTACGAAGCGAAACTAAAAAGGGTTCGGATTAAAAGGGTACTCGAATTCAAGTTAACATTTATTTATTTATTTATTTATTTGGCACGTGACAAAAGAAGAGTTTGAATGGGAGTTGGGATTTTTATCGGCTTCGGTGTCCATGAACGTTAATGATTGCCGAGAGAAAATGACGAAAAGAACGTTTAGCGCTTGTCCACAAGGCAAAGCAAAGGGCCAAAAGGACGGGAGGACGCAGGGTCAGGTGTACCATCCCATCCCCCTCGTGCCTCCCTCCCGCATCTACCTCAATTCCCCTCCTTCCATTTCCGAATCGAATGCTGCCAAAACCTGCGTCTTCATCAGCTGGGCCTGGTGCCTGGTGCCAGCATGTGCCCCGCTCCCCTCCATTGACTCTGGAGCTCGCACAGAGCTTTACCTCAAAAGAAGAATCATATCTAGCAAAAGGCTCAGAAAACCAGAAGGTTAAAAAGGCTATGCTATGGATCTCAGCAGGACCTAAAAAAAAGTTGGAAAGAGAAAAAAATATAGATGAAAAATCCGTTTTGGGATGGAACATCTCGTCTCGTGACATCACTTCTCGTATTTCCTTTCACCCAAAAGGAAAAATTTCGGATGAAAATCAACGCGGCTATAGTGGCTACCGTCGAGTAGAGGAATATAATAGTTCTTTGTACTTGGAGTGATGAAGCTCGGCCTATCAACTGGCTGCCCACCCTGTACCCCTGGTCATTGCCCTTTTAACTGGCATAGAAGATTGACCCCCGGCAAAATGGTCCGTCCTTCTTCTTCGAGACTTAGGAAAAAATATCGGGTTTCGATCGCTCCATTTACCGCCACCACTCCAAATCTCAATTGGTTCACGTGGTGAGCGTTTCTGCCTTTGGTGGCTTGAAAAGTTTGTACTTCTAGCCCCATGATTTACTTCCCACCTGTTCGATGAAGGCCTGCAGGACCGTATCGACTTTAAAGATCTCCTTTTTTTCCCCTTTAAGGAAAAAGAAGATGGGATGCGAGGGGTGGTGAGGCGAGGCAAGGCAAGAGGTTAGGTCAATAGGACCCATCTCTCTTATCTTTATTTATATTTGGGCCTGCAAAGGACATGATGACAGCAACTCCAACCATCCCCAGCATCTTCCAACAGTGCTTTCTCACCTTTAGTTTTCTTTGAGTGATGCTGAATAACATCAGCAAAGATCCATAAAACTAATGTATCGAGTGATGTCATATGTTTTTTTATCTCCCATTGCTTAAAGCATCCGCGATGATAATTTTATCAACCCGATTTTAGTACGCCCGGCGTCACATGTTCGTCCGAGCAGTGGGCTTCGATTCGATGGTCAAAAAGTCGGGACTCGCCAAGAATCTCGAGTGCCTGAGAAAGGAAGAACACCCCTCCAATCCTCTCACGGCAACGGATCGTAGCATGTGACCATCCACATTCAGTTGCATCCGTCGTGTCGATCATCATACAGAAAGTTCATACGCCTTCTGCATGTCCTATGCACATTGGCTTGTTCTAAAGGGGTGTGGTTGGCTTTGAAGAGAGCAGGAATGGAAACGGGTCACTCAAGATGCCTCCACAGGGGAGTTCCTTGATGGCAGTGTTTTCCAGGTTCGACTCTGTCGTGCAAAGCTTAAAAGAATCCACCACATCCAATGCTTTGGACAGAACCCCTTTGTTTGATTCCCTCTATTATAAGTACGCCTTCTTTTTCCTGAGGAGGTGAGGTCATATGAAGCTGCTGCTTTGGCTTCATCGTGGGGCTCCCACTTTCTTTTCTTTTGGGCAATTTTTTCTAAATGTCTTCATACATACAGTCCACCTAATTAAGGAAAATAAACTTCAGAAGCCCATTGTTTAAGCTTCTTCCGATGCTCATCGAGCTAGCACCTCCCCCGGATCGCGCGCCAGTGCCTACAGCGAAGGAAAAAGCTGTGCATGCAGCCAAAGACATATTCCAAAGTCAGCCTTACATCACTTGGAGAAGAAGGAAAGAGGAGGAGCTGGTGAGTCATTCATCAAGGCATCATTCTCTTGTTATATATATTTTTTTATGTTTAGGGCCTTTTCCTTTTCCTGTCTTTTAATATTCCCCCGCAACAGGGATGATGCCAAAACATATTAATGACATATTAATGACATAGTTTTGGGGGTGGTGGTTGCTTGTGACGTGCGGGCATTAGAGACAGATTAATTGAGCTTGGTCCTAGTCCGTGTTCTGACGTTCGCTTCTTGTTGTTAACAGTCGCTTTCAGGGAAGTTTCCAGGAAATTTCGAATGGGCGGGACCAATTTGTTTACGAAGAATCTGCCGCGTGTGGCTTCCTGTGCGCTACCAGTCAGGCTTGGATAATACCAGGCATATGATTTGAGGTTGATATTTGAACGAAATAAGATACGAGACCCTAATGGGTTTACGTCCCTAACTTCGCTTGTGGCCGGCCAGTCATCACCGGATCGATGACTACGCAAAGTCCTTTGCTAGCTGCTGGTCGGAGACCGTGCCTCTGTGGCCGCACGTCACTTGTGAGTTCCAATACCAAGAATCCAAGTGAGAGTTCAACCAAAGTTCATTATGAATGTGTACATGAAGTCCAGGTGTATCCAAGGACAAATTACTGCGACGACAGTTTCCTTCGGCAACGATAGACTAGCCCAAACAAATCTATGTTTGCTTGGGGGGAAATTGAACAAAGGTTGGGCAAACGAAAATCATAAGGATCGTTTAGGCATGCTTGACCAAAAACAGAGCAGCATATAATATGCCTCTTTCTATTACCTTCACTCCTCTGAGTTCAAGCCGCTTAAAACATATGCATGAATGATTCACTGACCGAAGTCATTTTTGATCAAGAAGCACCTTCCGAAGCTTACCAACCTGGGAAATCGAATTCCGCGCTTAGATAGGCAAAGGAATAGATTCAATGAGACATTTATCAGCAGAGGGAAATTCGTCCCAATATCATGGAGCGTCTTCCTCACTGTGATGACTGGTAACTTTTCGACTAAGTTGTCGACATAGAACAAGTCATCGAGCATCGAAATTGAGAATGTTCAAACACATGCACGGTACTCAAACTCGAAACAAGATTTCCAGTAAAATGGATACCTCGACCTCTTTATTTGGCAACGAAATATCGAGACTTAATTTTGCCATAGCCTCAAAAACTCAATGGCAACTGTAGTGTAGCTTTGGACATGTCAACTATGTGAACCTCACAAGTGGTATGAAGCGAGCCATTTTCTTTTCCCGTAATGGATTGCCTGTTGTTTACTTCTATGGTTTCGCGAAAAGAAAAGGAAAGAATGGATGCTGTCAAAGAAATTCCGCTATAATCTGCTACTATTCAAAAACTTCTTGACCTCATCATACAAAACCAAAATTGCAGCTGAGCCCATGCTTCTGAACACATTCGAAGCCGCGCCACGGTAAAAAGAAGCTACTCCCTCCATCCTATAAATCTTTCTCCAGCAATCAAATGTGCTACGGTACATTGGGTTCTCCAATCCAGATTGCATCATCATCCTCCTCCGAACTGTGTCAAGAGGATAAGACACCAAACCCGCTGAGGTTGTGACTGCCTGAGCCACCAACCAGCGCTTCCACAGCGCCAATTCAGACTTGGATTCCTCAGACATGACTTCCTTCATCGTATCAAATCCACCAAAATATAAGCCCCGGTGGACCACCATTCCCTGAAGAGATGCAGGAAGTCCTCTATAAATCCCTCGGATGCCATCCTTCTTGCGTATGGTGACCAGGAAATGATAAATCCCTTGAAACTGACGAACCTCTGTTCTCCCCAGATCAGCAGCTAGACGGGTGTGAGCAATATCCAGTGGGTATATCAAGATCAAAGTTGTACAACCAGCGGCAGCCCCAGCAATGAAGTTGGCTGGTGCACCTGAAACGAAGTGACCATCCAGAGAATTACCGCTCCTTAACATATTTCTGTACAAATCCTGCAAAATAAACGAGTACCATAAGTTGGCAATCACATAAGCAGTCCAAGAGAGTGCTTAGGCTATCCATGGTATCTCTGCATCACTTGAATATCTTCTATTACGAGCTAATTGGAGGCAAAGGAACATAAGTTCCAGGGACCGGTGCAAATAATCTTTATGCAATATACCATGTTACATAATTAAAATCAACACATAAACCTTTAAGTCAATTATGGGAACATATGCTGCTCTGTGAAAAATGCACTCAATCAATTTGATAGTCTTGGACTTTTTCATTCTTTTCTATTTCATTACTCTTTCCAAGAATTCAACAATACTAGAGTAACATCCTTCTTAACAACATGCTTTAGACCTGCCAAAATTTGAAGAAACAGGACAGACTGAAGGAAGACCAGAAAAAAAATAGATTATGCTGATCATGCTTCTGAGACTTCAGCTCTTCCCATTATTCACATTCAACACTCTATGCGAGCTACCAATGCCTATCTTGTAATCCTGGATCAAGGGACTTATTAGTTAAGCCAAATAACAAAAGATTGTGTAGACTGTCAAACACAAAGCATGACAATCTCAAACATTTTGCACGTCCAGAGGTCTTTTCAAGTAGAACGGAATATTGCACAGGATACCTAAGATATTTAGTTGGAAGGAACCAAATGTTTCTTGACATATTATCCTATCTTGTAAAACCTTATCCGGTTTCGTCAAATATGTCACTTTTCCATTTAAAATCTCTGCTTGTAGCAGGCAATAAGTTTTCGTGGCCCAAGCTACCATCATGTCTCACTAGACAATCCCGAAGTACTTGTCAGAAACCGAATGTCCCTTCAACATATAATTGTTAGCATGCCCAGTTCCTCTTCTTGGTGCATTAGCCACTAGCCAGGATTTCTTTGTACTAAGTTTATTAAACATAATTCAGCTTACAATTCATCAAAAGTACTTGAAACAGCATAGTGCTCTAACATTGCAAAATGAAGGTGCACTGCATAACCACAGCAATATTTCTCACAACCACACAACACACATCATGAAACTACACACTTAGTTTCTAAAGAACCATTCCATTAATGCAAGTTGCTATTGCAACAAGAAATGATTCCGCCACAAATGCATTCATTGCTTCTCCGTCACAAACAAGTTTCCCCGGCAAGTCCATCGCCTAATCACACCAGCTACATCAGTGGAGCATTTCATCAACCACGTCACATGCATACTTGAGTACAAAGTCCATACGAAACCTCTCCACCAACCATCTCTGTAACAGATTCCACGCGCACACAAACGCAAGCTAACAATCCCAACTATACTTCCTCCAGTAAAATCACATTTGCGCCGAACCAATCCCAAACGAAAAAAAGGAAAAAAAAAGGCGACTTTTAACATTAACCTCTCCAACAAGAACCACCGGCCCACCATCAAGATTACTCAAAAGACACTAAACCCACAATGCCAGACGTACCTTGAGAGAGAAATTGAGCGCCACCGAGGGGTAATAGCGAATCACGCTACTCCCATTGCCTCTCCAGAGAGAGAGGACGCCCTCCTCCCGGACCGTGCGGAAGATGCAGTCGAACATCCCCCGGAACTTCCGCCGCCCGCCCCCCACGATCGCCGGGTTGCTCTCCTGGGTCTGCAGCAGCACCTTCGCCCTCTCGATCGGGGCCACGATGGTGTGCACCACGCCCCCCATCAGCGCGCCCGCCGCCAGATCGCTCCGGAAGTCGGTCAACAGTTGGTGGTTCGGCAGCGGCGGCGGCGACCTTTTCACCGTCCTCGAACTCGCCTCGTTTAATTCGTTGTCGCGTTCCCTCATTTCCCCCATAGCAATCTTCCCCACTCGCGCCCTATTCCCGCAACGGCCCCGCCATCATCCTCCACTCTCCCTCCCCGCCTCGCGGCCGAACCGAATCCGATACTCCCGTTCAAAAGAGAAGGAAGATGCCCCCTTCCCCTTCGCCTCTCCCCTCCTTTGACCTCTACCCTTTTCGCAGGAGCGGCAGAGGAATCTTGATCGCTTTGCAAAATCCTTTCTTGGCGCAGGGAAGCGTGGGAAAGCCGGTGGCTTTCCTCTTCGCAAGCTCTTGGAAATGGCGGCTTCGGAGAGAGCGTAAAGCGAAAGAGACTTTTCGGAAACTGGAATTTTAGGGGAGTTGATTTTATAGGTGCGCGGGGGAGGCTCGTCTCGGGTCACCGCGGGGTGTATGGGATGAGCACGGCCCCGCCGGGCCTCTCCCGTTCGCGTCACGCCACGTGTGCATCGGTCTCCCGGCCGGGGGAGTTGTATCTGAGCTTTCGAAAAGCGTGACGGAATAATTTTTCTTCCGTCGAATTGCTTGAGCCACGAAATCTTTTTGCAATCGAGTCCCTCGATGTTCAAGAACAATCAATTTAAGGGCGATGGGAATATGGGGGCGGAGGAACTTAATTGAAAAAACCTCTTTTTACAATCGAAAGCTCGATCATGCAAGTCATGGAGTTTAGGTAGTGCTTTGAAATATCTACGTGAATTCGTGAACTTGATATGCAATTATTCAGATTTCATACTCTAGTCGGAAAAGGATCGAGTTCTACCTAAGAAAGGCTAAAACCTTTCATCAGGGGCAATGGGCAATAGTGACATAGTCGGAAAAGGATCGAGTTCTATCTAAGAAAGGCTAAAAACCTTTCATCAGGGGCGATGGGCAATAGTGACATGGTGCGTGCACTCATTCACACGTGTTGACTCGATGAAAGGCTTGGTGACATGGCGAGGCAAATTATGTAGAGAAAGGAAGCGAATAAAAAAAGTCGACATTTTAGTGGCCATTTTAAGGGATGGAAATGGTAACTCTATAATTGAAGTCGTGATATCACTGATGTTGCGCACGAATTTTGTAAATAATATTTGGGATGTGAAGAGGGGATCCTTGAATATGAATTACACAAAGTGAGATTGGAATAAAATCGAGGATCATATTTAGTATTTTCTCCTTAGTTTATGAAAAGACAAGCAATCATTTCTAGTGGTATGGACAGAAAGTCAAAGAGTGAAACTAAAATTAGGTCAAATGAAGCCTTATGCAAAAGAAAAAAAAAAAAAGCGTGACACCCCACGTCCCTACAATGGACGATAGAGACCGTGTTGAGAAATCAAAGAAGCTACCGCATGGTCCGAATAGTCGCCGCCGTGTGGTATTCCCTTCGTGTACTCTTCTTTAGAGAATTAATTCACGTGGCGCCGTCGCAAGCATGGACCGATCAAAGCTCTAAAAATAAAGTCGATATCGAATGCTACCGATATTAAAAATAAATAAATAAATAAATCTCCAAAGCTTATGGCGCCTTCGACGAAACTCCAGCCTCTACAGCATATATATACAATGTTATCCCTCCACAAGATGCGCAGTTTCAATGGACGAAAGAGGAGCTCCATTTGGAATGGAATATGTTCCTTCCTGGTCATTCCGACCGGAGAAAAGCCACTCGGAAAAATCATTGGCTAGCTTCGACGGATCCCGTCGAGAATAATGTCTGAATACGACCTGCTTATTGAAAAGCCGACTTGAATAATTTCTAGTCGCGGAATAATTTTTTATAAAGCTATTCCCGACGCGGTTTGGGGCGGCTCGGCTTCCCCCGGAAGCCCGGTAAATCAGGCCACGGGTATCATGGCTGACTCGCTCGCACCAAACTAGATATAAATAATGGCGTGTCATTGTCGATCGGTCATTTCTTGGCACAATGTCAATTGTCAAAAGGCTGGATTAGTCATTGCCCTTCAAGCAACTCGCGATGGAGACGGCTTTGATGAGGTCGTTTTGCATGCGACTAGCGTGCGTGGGCACAGATCATCTGAGCCCATTGGCGACACGTGGCGCGTATGTATCGGTCGAATAAAGTACTTTCTTCTGTGGCCACGGTCTTGGCGGCCCAATAGGCTCGAGAGATGTCCATGTTGTTCCATTCGGGCAATGTGGTTCTTGCTTCAGGGCCTGGCCCGAACCGGAATTTAAGCCTGAACGTCATAACATGGGCGGGCAATCTTTCATCGGCCCAGAGGGTTTTGGGCCCTCACGGGCCCTGAATGTTGGGCCTAGCAATTCCACAAGGTTACCCTCCAAGCCCGCTTAGAAGTGCCGACTGATCGAGTCTACTCTGGCCCGGCCCATTGATCGGCGTCGCGACCGTCGAGTTCGTTGGGACCTAGCCAATTAGGACTTATAGATTTGCTTGTAAAACCGGACATTTCGTAGCGCATGTGTGAACAAGCTACCTAGAGAGATCGCCTATATTAGTTGCTTCCTACCTAACGATTTTCGTTCGTTGTTCATTAAGGAAATGAAGACGCTTGCTTGACTGGTCCTATGCTGTATGGAATAGACACCATTCTCTCATAAATCGACTACTAATTAATCCGATCTGGCAGAAGAAATAAGGAAAAAGAAGACTAATTAAGAGTATAATGTGCAATCAAAGACGGGTGTGTGGGCTATCTTTGCCCTAGTTCATCATTCCATATGCGAAAATGCAAATTCAAAAAAGAATTCTTTCCATCGAATTCTTATTTGTATACACTAATTAGTAGTATATTCACAATGCTATATTATGTTCACCCATGTGCTTCTTGAGGGTGAATGGCTTTGGAGCGAATAATGTTGGGACAGGTTCCTAGTTATTGAATTTGGAATCTACCTTATAGACCTTCGAACCATATCGGATAGGTCCCGTTCTAAGGTCTACACTTGAACCAACCAATTCATTTTTTCTTTTGTTCATTTCTTTTAATGCCTCGAGAGTGTTGCCCGAAACTTCGAATCTTCAATTACACAATGCAAATGCCCGCTAAAAATTTCTGTATTTTCGTGAATTGAAGAAATGGTTCTCGAACATCTTTAATCTTCTTGTACAGTTGAGCAGCCAATCTATAGGAGGCTTGTCAGTTTCGAATGGTTGATTCATGTTGAGGAAACGTAGAGAAGTGGGTTAAGCATAGCACTGAGAGAGAGAGACGAACTAGAGGCAGGAACAACAACAAGAAGAATAATACAAAGAGAGAATTAGGGTTTCTTGGTCTAGTTATTCGGTTCAGTTTGATTCCTCACCCATAATTGAGAATCAGACTGTTAATAATAGATTCCAAATTGGAACCGAGAACTCGACTAGTCCAATTCTAGGGTCTACCCTAGATCAGTTCTCACCCCAAATATTTCTCTCTAGTGATCTGGATGCAAATTCTCTGGATTTATTGAAACCGTTAGATTATATAGATCTCGCGTGAGACTTATGTAATCAGGCGGTTCCAATGAATAGATGCACGTATACCTAGTTCACGTGAGGATGACCCTATCATGTGAGTAGCCGAATAATAAAATGATTGAAGAGATAAAAGAAAACATGAGCTGGAGCCACATAATGGATGAGGCAGACACCCTAATAAACATGAAAAAAGTTGTAAAAAGCTGAAAATGACAAATGAATGCCAATCGAACCACCCCTTTTGCTGTCTTACACTGAATAATATAACATAGGCCGTGGAGACAACCCTAAAAATTTAAACAGAACACTCGAGACAAAAGTTATGGACAGCGTAGATTCAGATTTCAGAACTCGTGGTGTTACTTATACTTAAACAGTAAATTTTGTTACTTGGCATTATCGGAAGTACGTGCGAGAATGGAACTTTACATGACGCTTCCGAAAGCGAACGCAAGAATTTAGTGAACTCGAGATTTCTGACTTTAATACCACGTTATAGTTATTCGTGCGCACCCGTTTATTTTATAAAAATGGACGGCCCGATCGTCTCGTGTTCGATGGTCCAAAAGTCTTTCTTGGAACAAGAGTTTCTTGAGATGAAACACAAATGGAATCGGTGAAATGATTCCGACCGTGGCACGATTTTCTCTACCAAGAATTTAATCAGTCATTGTCTTTGCACATCATGGGCGGCTTGACCCTTTGTAATTTTCGAACACAGGGGCCTCCTCACACACAGCTCAGCCTCGTGAAAAAATTCTCTACGCGTATCGATAGTGACGAAAAACAATTTCACTACGCGTATCAATAGTGTTTTTGTTGAATTAGATGCTGCTTATATCATTTTTATTAATGTGAACAGAAGAAAATATTACACTATCGTCATAATGATTGGCCAATGCAAATTATTAAAATCGAAGTAGAAAATCCCCAACCTCAGCTCATCCTGGTTACAATTTTAGAAAGAAACGAAGCTTGATGATTGTGGATAGTGAAGTCTAGAAGATCAAATCCCATTGTCACGGGATCCATAATTCGAGAGTGGATTCTTGTTGTATCCATTGCCATGAAAACGCGTACATTCTTAACATGATCTACAAGCCACTCGATTTCCCTCTTTCAGCTGCAAGACTTTTGTAACAACGCGGTTCGATGAAGGCGGAATGTGATTGCCGAGATGAGAGGGGCAAGATAAGGACCGGCGAAGAGGGTATGAATAGGGTATGAATGAACCCAATTATGCACCAAATAAGAGAAGCGCGTTCCTAGATTATATATACGGAATTGAAATTAACTTACAAGAGGTGCTTGATGTTTATCATTGAGCAAATGCGTGCACTGTCGGGATTAGTGATCTAATGTAAAAAAAAACATTTAATTACATGCCGAAGAATAAAATTGTGAGACTCGGTATAAGACGGGCTAATGCAGACGATGCATCGAGTAAGTTAATTTAGGGGTGTCATAACTTCGCCGTATACTCATCATTCTCTAAGGTTTCACACACTTTTTAATTATATATAACATGGGTATGAATCCAAATACATGTCGGGCAATTAAATTTAATAAGGCTCCTTTTGGTTTATTTTTTAAACTCAAGTACATCTACACCATTTAAATCCACACCACACAATGCTTTTGATTAGATGTTTCGTGTTTGTTTATCAGAATGTCTCTTTCTCACAGATAGAATAAGAAAATTAGAGTTGATGGTAGGCAGAGGGCTGGGTCTCATATCTTGATCAGTTTAAGAACTCCAAAATAAACTAAACTGACTTATTCGGGCATAACTTGTGGTTTTAGTTAGCCTGATTGTTTGCTTTTATCATTGGATACACGAATCTGTTTATTAACTTGGACAAATCTTTTCATCAAGCGCCCCGAAATGAGCACATATAAAGGAGTGCTATTCTGTCCATGAAGAGCATGTTTGCTGGGAATTATAATCACTTTTAACCAATCATGTTACCATGAGTGGACATGTGTATAGGTAAAAAGAGATAGTGCTTTTCGAAACTCTGATCACCACCATCAGGTTAAAAGTTCATAATCAACTTCTTATCATCTCGCTCTCTCTCTACAAGAGTGTAAAATGTTTGGCTCATCTTTCCACTTGGTTTTGCTTTATGTCTACTTTACATGGCCATAGGAGGGAAAAAGGTGGCGTGGAAAAACCAATGCTTGTAAAAGCAAGAAAATATATGTTAAAGTGACCGACAATTATTAAAGAGCGAAATCTCCCTCTCCCTCTCTCTCTCTCTCTCTCATATGAGACTGTGAGTGAATGAGAACAAAGGAAAAGACAGAAAGTGCAACCTCAGAAAACAAACAACACAAGCCTAGCTGTTTGGCTTGGGTTCACAGTATATTGAATTTTGGTGTTAGAGAGAAAACTAAAAGCCTTTTCTCTTAATGTCACTGCCTTATCCTCCCTCCCTTCCTCTCTCTCTCTCCCACCCTCCCTCCTTCTCTCTCCCTCCTTCTCTCTCTCTCTCTCTCTCTCTCTCTCTCTCTCTCATTGCAAAGCTCTCCAGAGACTTGAGCAAATGTTTCTACATTTCTCTCTCTCATTAGTACTACCTTGTGTGGCTTTCTGTTGAACTTTTTTTGGGTGTGTTTATCAGCAACAAAGCTGCAAGTGCATGAGAGGGAGGTGGTGGTTGTTCAAACACATATTGGAGACTGGTGGCTGAGAGGTTTGGTGCACAATTCTACTCATAGTAAAAGTTCACTTCTTCTCCCCTTCAGATTTATTTAAGAACTTGGAATAGGGAAGAGAGCAAAAGGAATAATTCTGAAAGAGAATTGAAGGGAAAAAAAGGGTGGTTGGTGGTACTAATGGAAGCCATCTGTGCATTCAATGAAGCTCGTAAGAAGCTCATGGGAAAAATATCCCCTTTCCTTTCTCGGTTATCTTTCTTTTCAACTTTCTTGGCCTTTCCAAATTAGGGTTTCTGTTGGGGGGGCTCAGATGTCTACACACACAACCCACACCCACACCCACACCCACATGATTCCTTGTGTGTAGTTCATCGGTCATCTTTTGAAGCAGTTCTTTGTTGTGTAATGCGAAATTAGAAGCGGCAATGGAAATGAAAGGCCTGTTGGCGGCGAATGACAACAGTATGTCTAATTTGACCTCCACTGCGTCCGGTGAGATCTGTGCTTCTTCAGGTTCCGGAAGTGAAATTTATGGCGACAACAACAACTTGTATTCTCATCATTCCTTTGCTTCTGCAAATCATCAACCATCTCCTCCTCCAAAGAAGAAGAGAAACCTCCCAGGCAATCCAGGTCTCTTGATTCACTAATTGCTTTTCTAATTTTGGTGGGGTGTCCAAGATGCCTGGTTAATCCGCATTAATGCGTGCAAATCTCTTGGTTCATGTGTGTGGAGGAAAGATCCATCAGTAAAATGGCGAGCTTGCCTCTAGTATTATTTTGAGTAGAAGATGCCGTGATTCGAACATGATGTTTTGGGATGGCTTCCTTTTTATTAGACTTTCTAAAAGTTGTGGCTTATTGATGTTACACCTTTTCGATCAGACCCAGATGCGGAAGTGATAACCTTATCGCCGAAGACGCTCATGGCGACCAACCGATTCGTATGCGAGATCTGCAACAAAGGGTTTCAAAGGGACCAGAACCTCCAGCTCCACAGGAGAGGGCACAACCTGCCTTGGAAGCTGAAGCAAAGAGCAAAGAATGAACCGATAAGGAAGAAGGTGTACGTTTGCCCCGAGCCGACATGCGTGCACCATGACCCGTCGAGAGCGCTCGGTGATCTCACCGGCATCAAGAAGCACTTCTCCCGAAAGCATGGCGAGAAGAAGTGGAAGTGCGAGAAGTGCTCAAAGCGCTACGCGGTTCAGTCAGACTGGAAGGCTCACTCCAAGGTTTGCGGCACGAGAGAGTACAAATGCGACTGTGGAACCCTCTTCTCCAGGTAAAGAAAATGCATATACACACTTTGAATAATCTTGAATTGTTCAGAATCAGCCACCATGCTTTTTTTTTTTTCCCAACCAAGTTATGATCTTGAATAATCTTGAATAATCTTGAATTGCTCTTTAAACTCTTAGCCTCGACGAGCTTACCGTACAACTTATGATCTCATGTATAAAAGACGGCAATTAGTGACTACAAGTGTTCCATATTCTTCAGAGAGAGAAAGAGAGAATTGCTAGTGGCTGCTGCGTGGGGGAGGGGGTAGGAATTTTCAAATGGTTATGACAATAATGCCTTTTGTCCTAGACCCAGGGATGAAAAATGAAAATACAAAAAGCTAGTACGAGTGGACAGAGAGAGAGAGAGAGGGTACTGCCTATACTAAAAATACTTTTAAAGCTATTCATATTCGCAACAAAATTGTGGGCTTGATCTCTTTTTGTTTGCTTCTGCTCGGTTTATAATTTACATCCTTTACTCGGACCGATGATTGCGCGAATAGATTAGAAGACACGAGCCCAATGGATGACGGCTGCTGGGTCAAATGGATCTTACACGAGGCACCCGCGATTCAACAGCTTAGATTCGCTGGCTGTTCGAGACTCTTTCCTTGATGACAATAGTAATGACAATATTCAATTTTTTTCCTTTTGGCAGGAGGGACAGCTTCATCACTCACAGGGCCTTCTGCGATACCTTAGCAGAAGAGTGCGCAAAAGCCGCTCCTCCAAACCCGCCCAGCTTCTTGATCTCCTCTTCCCAACCTCCCACCACTTCCCTCGTCACTCCCCGCATCAATCTCCAGAACATCAGCTCCCTCTCCATCAAGAGAGAGCAAGAACAGCAGCAACATCTACAACAGGTTCACATCTTCAACCACAGGCAAGAGACCATTGGCCCCTCGTGGACACCATCGCCTTATTGCTCCCGCGGTACCTTGTCGTCCCCATCGTCTTTTTTAGGCCCATTGGCGCAGGTTCTCCAAAACCCTAGCTCTGCTAATCCTTCCGCCGGCATTAGCATTAATCTTCCTCACGCAGAGCACACTGGGACTGGTTTTTCTTCGTCTTCTTCCTCACCTCACATGTCAGCAACTGCACTGTTGCAAAAAGCAGCACAGATTGGGGTGACCATCAGCAACCAGCCCAGCTCATCTCTTGGAGTCAACTGCAGTGCCCCACAAGCACACCACAGTCGCATGCATGATAATAATCTCGTGAACCTGGGCTCACGTGACCATCACCATCATCGTCCTCAAGATCATCAGATGGGAACAGGTCGGTTTGCTGATCAGAGCTTGTCGTCTTTCGGGAATAAAGCTGTCGGCGCTCCTGCGGGCGTTTTAGGAGGAGCTGGTGAGCCGGGTCATCCTCTCTCTCTTTTTCAACAAGACATGAATGTGATGATGATGATGAACCCGCTGTCGTCTTTGGACGGGGCTGATGACGATCTGAACGAGATGATCTTGAACGACAATTACGGCGATGATATTTCGGAGAGACCTTCATCGGGACATGGGGGAGATGATTTTAAGGGAGCGGCGACCTTGGAATCAGCAAAAAGGTATCGCCTCGAGGGCGACAAAGATAGCATGGCGACCAGGGATTTCTTGGGTCTCAAAGCATTCTCGCCCAAGGATTTTCTCAATCACAAAGTTGCTGGGTTTGACCCGATGGGTTAGCGTGGCAGGACAGAGAATGATGGGCTTCCTCAGAGTAAAAGCAGGAAACAAGGCACATTGACACCCGGCTTAAAGTTTTTCTTTTTACAATGTTCAGTCAACTTCAACCAGCAGCTTTCGGCCTGCTTAGAGAGAGAGAGAGAGAGAGAGTGAGGACATGTTGATGGCAACTTTACAAAGACTTCAAGGAGAGCATCCTCTCCACTGTCCTTTCGTGGAGTTCGTCGGCATGATTTCGCAGAGGGAATCTAGAGAAAGAAGAACTTCAAGCTGAGGTTTTCGCTTACATTCTTCTCAATGAATATGTGGATGGAGAGAAAATCACAGTAAGGAAAATAAGATCTTGGTTTTCTTTTCCTTCTTGTTTTTGTTATGGGACTCAACTTAAGTTCCCTTTGTTTCGTAATATTTCAATTTACTGAATTTTTGGAAATAACATATAAGGTGTGAATTTTGTGTATAGGTTTGATCAATCTCTCTCTCTCTCTCTCTGTCTTTGTGTGTGTTTGTGGAGGATATCGAATTACACTACATCATTATATCCATACACAGAACAAGAAATTGTGAATATTCTACAAGGAAAAGAGAGTAAGCAGTTGCCTTAAAAAAACGAGAACCCCACATATTCATGAGAGCTGGTCCTCCACACGTGCATGTACATTTGATCATGTGGACTGACAAGTGATGATGTGTAGGTTGATTTGGACTGTGCATAGGCATCAATGCAAATACGAATGCAAATACGAGTGAAGAGGGGAACCCATATTTATACGAGTCCCTCTAATTACGACCGTAGATCTTCCCTCCCTATAACGGTGGAGATTTTATCTCCCTATTTACCACGTGCGCCTAATCAGATACAAGAATACTCTCGAATGCAACGATATATTTCCAACAATCCTGGAGTGCCCATGAAATCCTAAACCTCTAAAAACTTCACAAGACTCAGCTCCGCCAGCCTATTTGTGCCTTGAAAACATCCGGTCCGTGCCGTGCCGTGCCATGCTGCATTCTGTATCGAAAAATATCCGCAACTTGTCCTCCCTCTGGGCTTTGGTGCTCCGTGATGGGCCTAAACTTAAAAGGCCTCACAGGCCCTAAAGACGAGGACTCGAGGGCCGGGCCGCGGCCCGTCTGGCCCGCCCGATGCTGCACGAAACGGGGCCGCGCGCGATTCAGCCCGGCCCAATTTTCCGCCGGCCTCCGACGCGAGGCCCGGATGGAGCCAGAAAAAAAATCAGGCATCCGACCCGCCGGGAGGGAGGGCAAATCCGACATTTCCAGAAGGCGCTGGGGCCTACAGGTAGAGGGCGAAAATGAGGTGCGCACAGCCCCACCTCGCGCATATTAGAATCGGTCCGCCAAGCCGCACGATCTTCTCTCTCTCTTTCTTCCTTCCGCCGAAGCGGAAACCGAAGATATTGATAACAAATTCCAGCGTCGCCATTTTCGACTCCCCACCAATCCAACGCATCCCCTCCGTCTCTCTCCGACTCTCTCTCTCTAGCAATCTCTCGCGTGAACGCGTCGTTGCCGAGCCGAGCGCAGCGCCTGCGGCAATCGGCTCAGAAGCAGCTCCCGGAGGGGGGGAAGGAGTGAGGAGGGATCGACGCGGGGGGACCGGCCGTTTTCTCGCTCGGGGCCGATGGCTTGGAGGCGCCTGCTCACCGAGGTCGGCTGAATCAATCAATCCGATGCTTTCTCTTGTCATTCGCGTCCGCGGTTTATCTTTTTCGTGCTGGGTGGCGTTAGGTTAGGGTTACTCGACTCGGGTCGGGTGTTTGATGGAAACTTGCGGGGGAAGCATGCGGTCTTGGTGGGCTGATTTAAGTCCATTCGCTTTAATTCGAAATTGCGTAGCGATGGGCGTGCGGTGCGGTGATTCGTGGGATCATGTCCGGTGGCTTGCGATGGAATGAAAGATTGGATTTTTTTTTTTAATTATATTCGACGGTGGGTTGACTGGGAGGGCGTTGCTCAGTAGATTAGATTGTGCTCGCTGGTGTGAGGATTGACTAAAGGTGATGAATTGAGCGAGAGGTGATGGTGCATGGCTGCAGTGATGATAATATAGGGTGCAATTCCTTTGTGCAGTAGCATGGCACATGATTTTCGTGGTATATTTGCTCCTCACCGGAACCTTCTTCTTTATTAACTGGGATTTTACCCGTTTCTTGAGTTGGCAAACAGGAAGTTCAGCTTCATCTAGAATGAGAAAAGGCCTGTTGGGTAACTGTGGTGCATTCAAGTTTATTCCTTTCTAACTCTTCATAACATGCGATGATTGTGACTTGAGCTTATTTCTGAACATGGTCTAGTTGGTGACCTGTTCCACGAATCTTGAGGATGATAAATGTGAGTCCAGCTAGGTTTTGTGTGGTGCTTATCCCTGACTGGGGGCTGGGGGAGAGGGGATTCTGGTTTGGGGGTGGGAGTGGGTTTTGCGTGCTGTAGGGTGTGGAGAGTGCATTTTTTATCTCCTTTTGCGCATACATTTCCATGCATCCCCCTTTCCTATGTCATTGGCTAGCGGCTGAATAATGTAAATTTGAATAATTCCCTATGCGAAGTCCTTTTTATTGCATCTTTCTGTTTGTTGAGCCATTTTCTCCTGATCAGACAACAATATGGAGTATGGAAGCATTTATTTGTTTGTCTATGTTTGTCTATAGCTAATTCTATCAGAAGAGTGTAACTTCATTATTTTACATTTTCTGTTCAAGTATCTTGATCGTAGTAATCAAATGCTAACACTTTAGCTTAATTGTAATCAAAAGTTAACACTAATTAATTGTGAGAGATACAAAGGAGCAAGGGACGGTGTGAACCTGTGTGTTGTGAATACGAGCTTGGGGGACTCCTTCCAATCAAGTTATATATAAGATTTGTTTTCACTAAGCCAGCAGGTTTTAGAGTGCCTAGTTTTGGTAATTTGTTACTTAGTTACTGCATGTGATGACTGCTGGTGACATTTTGCTTTAACATAACATAGCATGTGGGTCATGGCCATTATGGTCAATTGCTTGACTTTATCTTTTGTCTTCTAACAGGTTTTAAGGCACGAATCAGGGTTTGGGAAGCTTAAATATTCACTCGCTAGACCAAACCATTTTGTCACAGCATCGAGAGTTGGTAGAGGTATGCCTGTCGGATATTTATGAGTTCTTTTTGTTGTTATCATTTCCATGTAGTATTTTGATCCATCATCTTCATGCGAATGTTGATTTAATAGATTGTTGGATTTTGTAATTCCTAGTTTCTCATAAATTTGCTTATAAGAGTTTGAATAGAAAAAAAAGCAAATCAACATTGAGGGTATGCTAAGACAACCATTCTACTGTCTGACAATACTAAAAATAACTCCTGCAAGCTTGAAGAAGTGCCAAGCATCTGTCAGACTTGTCAGGCCCATTCTTTGGAGAATGCCTTGGCGGTATCACTTACTACTAAGTGAAAAGTTGATGCAGTAACCACATTCCATATTAATCACCAATGATGCTGTGCCAGCATTGTTTGGTAATAGAAGTGGACATGGAAATTCTGACTGTGCCAGTAAATGTAAATCTAAAGTTGTTGAGTTGGTTTTCTTAATAAATTTTAAATACAGGGGTGTCTGTGGTACACTCAAATAGTATCAAAAAGGTACTTAAAAAGCACCCGCAGGCCAATCATTCTCCCCATCCATGGATTATTTTGTCAGGTTTCTGAAACTGTGATGATTGGCGTGTAATATTCCTGTTGGTGCAGGAAATTTGCCTGTGGGAGCACAAGGGAGGTTTCAGTCAAGCTATGTTGGTCATTTAGCTCGGAGAGTACGTGACGCAGATGAAGCAATTGAGGTTGCCCATCTTAAAGAACTTTACCACAGGAATGATCCTGAAGCAGTTATTAGGCTTTTTGAAAGTCAACCATCTTTGCACTCCAACCCCTCAGCACTTGCTGAATATGTTAAGGCATTGGTTAAAGTTGACAGGCTAAATGAGAGTGAGTTATTGAAGACTCTGCAGAGAGGTAAATGTTGGAGCTTTGTTACTTTATACATATAATTCTTGGAGTATTGTTATCTTGCTAGATTTCTCTCTTATTCTATTTTGATGTATTAGTCTTAATGTGTTATTCGTCCTGCAATTTAGTTAACCTGGCAAAATATCTGTTCTTCACTTTTTGTTGTTTGTACCTTCTTTCTTGATCTTCTACTCTTGTAATCTCTTTGTGTGAAGTTAAGTTTTCAAGCCTTTTGTGGATGAAATGCAGGTATTGGTACTTCTGCTAGGGAGGAAGAAGGTATCGGTGCATTTTCAGCTTTCAAGAATGTGGGGAAATCTACAAAAGATGGTATTCTTGGGACGGCAGGTGCTCCTATACACATGGTGGCTGCAGAAGGAGGGCATTTTAAAGAGCAGCTGTGGCGTACAATACGTACAATTGCGTTGGCCTTTCTCTTGATTTCTGGGGTTGGAGCTCTTATTGAGGATAGGGGTATAAGTAAAGGTATGTGAAGATCATGATATGATTTGCATTATCTACTCATGAAGGGGGGAGATAACATTTTATCATTTCTAGAGTTATCAAGGTGAATTGAAAGGTTCTTTCATTATTTTAATTATTTTCTTAGCAGGACTTGGTCTTCATGAAGAAGTGCAACCAAGCATGGAATCCAGCACAAAGTTCAGCGATGTAAAGGGTGTTGATGAGGCAAAGGCTGAGTTAGAAGAAATTGTTCACTATCTTCGAGATCCAAAGGTTCTTTCTTCCCCCACCCCCCCCCCCTCTCTCTCTCGCTAACCACCTATGGGATTGTGCTCTTATTTGAAGCGGAAATGGACATGTTGAGCCACTATTTTCAGTGAAAGAGAATCGGGAATTTTCAAATATGGGCTTCCTTCATTCACAAATTTATTCAACTTATCTAAATTTGGCAGAGCAATACGCAAATATAAGTCAGGAATTATCTATTGAGTCATGTTGTTCAATTTAAAAGACAAGCTATTGCTCTCATAATCTGGGTGGCTGATTTACTAACTTGATCAGTCTTGCTTTATTTAGTTTCTAATACATGTCTGGTTGAATTCTTTTCTCTTCACATCTGATTGATTTGTGGAGAAGAGGATATGTGTTTATGCTTTATGATGCTTACTTCATTTTGACTGGTTGAGAAGCATCGATGATTTATTTTTTATTATTTTTTTATTTTTTTAATTTAGACAATTCAGGATCTAATATTCACACTATAAGCTATTTCGGTAATGGTTGTTGGTTCATGTTGTCTTTTATTATCTATACGAGTTGCTGGGCATAACTTTCTCTTTTATGTTTCCCTACCTTGTTAGGGTGTGTTTGGTAATTATTTTGTTTCAGAAACAATTTTTGCTGCTCAGAAATGGTTTTTTTTTTTTTTAATTCTAATCTCAGGAACAATTTCTAAGTTTTTTAAGGCGCTTGGTAACTCTCCAAAATTTCTATTTCCAGTATAGAAATGCGTTTGGTATGGTTTTTAAATTTTTTTGTTTCTTTTAATTTTTAGTACTTCTATTATATTTTTATTAAGTTTCTCTTTTTTACTTTTTCTTTTTCCTTTTATCTTGTTCTTTCTCCTTCTTTGTGGCTGGTTGGTGGCCACTAGCTCATCGGAGCCTCGCCAGGCCAAGGCGAGGTTCGGCAAGCTCGCTTGGCCATCATGAGCCTTGACCAACGTCGCCCACCTCGCCCAGCCAAGGTGAGGCCAAGCCTCGCCATGCCCCCGGTGACGCTCCGACAAGGTCTTCGGCCCTCGTCTGGCCTGTCGTTGACCGTGGCCAAGGCCTGCGACTTACCAAAAGGAAGAAGGAGAAAAGAAGAAAAATTAGACTTGATTCTAGGAATTGTTTTCGAGAATAAGAAGCAACTTTTTTTTACTTTTTCATAATATTCCTAATTTATTCCTAAGAATTAAAAAAAGGATTTTTGTTACCATGAACAAAAAATTTACCAAATGGATTGCTATTCTTTTTTTGTTCCGGGGAACAAAAGAATATAATCAGTTGTTTCTAGGAGTGTTACCAAGCAAAGCCTTAGTGCTCCGTCTATATCTAAGGTTTGTAGTTTGTTTGGCCCTTTTTCTCCAAATTTCAATTGGCTCGCTTATGTATTCTGATGTAGTCCTTCACAACTTGTTTTGCTGTGCTAAAATATGTTTTGCTGCTTTTCTGTGACAGCGTTTCACACGTCTTGGTGGTAAGCTTCCAAAAGGTGTTTTACTTGTTGGACCACCTGGTACTGGTAAGACTATGCTAGCAAGAGCTATTGCTGGAGAAGCTGGAGTACCTTTTTTTTCCTGCAGTGGCAGTGAGTTTGAAGAGATGTTTGTTGGTGTTGGAGCTCGGAGGGTGAGAGATCTTTTTTCCGCTGCAAAGAAACGGTCTCCTTGTATTATATTCATAGATGAGATAGATGCAATTGGAGGAAGCCGTAACCCGAAGGACCAGCAATACATGAAGATGACTTTGAATCAACTACTTGTTGAGTTGGACGGTTTCAAACAAAATGAAGGGATTATAGTGATCGCTGCTACAAACTTTCCAGAGTCATTGGACAAGGCACTGGTGAGACCTGGACGGTTTGATCGACATATTGTTGTCCCCAATCCCGATGTTGAAGGGCGGAGACAGATTTTGGAGTCCCATATGTCAAAGGTACTATACTTTAGGAACATATTTTGTTTCTACTACATATCAGGAGGATTTGTCTCTTTTGACCTATATCTATTTTCACACTCCACAGCTATAAGCTCATTTAATCTATATTGTTCTTGGGAAACTAAGCTCTTTATGTCTTGCTCATGGGCTCTATATTCTCTTATCCACTTATCCATTTGTTTTTAGCATATTCTTTTTATCTTATCATGAGACCTGATCCATGATAGCACTACTCTTGGATTTACACATGCTTTCACAGTAGCAAATATATACAAGCTTCTTTGGTTCAAACCAAGTTCTTTCAGCATCATGATTTTGCTTTATCACATGAAATGAACATGCTTTTCATACCTGTCAAGTTGCATCTATGTCGTACTCTTAGCTCTTGGGTGGTGGTTTAGTGCTGCTGACTCTGTATGTGTAGAAAAGGTAGTCTTCTGGGTATGCTTTCTTCTTGATTCTTGGACAAATATTTACTATATAGGACTAAGCCTAACTAAGTGGATGGTGTTAACAGGTCCTGAAGGCAGAGGATGTTGATCTGAAGATTATTGCGAGAGGAACACCTGGATTTTCGGGTGCTGATCTGGCAAATTTAGTCAACATGGCTGCTCTAAAGGCTGCGATGGATGGTTCCAAAGCTGTCAGCATGGAAGATCTTGAGCATGCGAAGGACAAGATCATGATGGGAAGTGAAAGAAAATCCGCTGTCATCTCCGATGAGTCAAGAAAACTTACAGCTTTTCATGAGGGTGGACATGCCCTTGTGGCTATTCACACGGATGGAGCTCTTCCAGTTCACAAGGCTACAATTGTTCCCCGAGGCATGGCTCTGGGCATGGTTTCCCAGCTGCCTGAAAAGGATGAGACAAGTGTCTCCCGTAAGCAGATGCTTGCTAGACTTGATGTTTGCATGGGCGGGCGAGTTGCAGAGGAGCTCATTTTCGGAGAGAATGAAGTGACTTCTGGTGCATCTTCTGACCTTCAGCAAGCTACTAACCTTGCCAGAACAATGGTTACAAAATATGGCATGAGCAATGAAGCTGGGCTTGTAACTTATAACTACTATGGCAAGAGCATGAGCACTGACACTCGGCTTCTTATTGAGAAAGAAGTGCAGCAGCTTCTTGACAGGGCTTACAACAACGCCAAGACCATCCTTACCACTCATAGCAAGGAACTCCATGCGCTTGCTAATGCTCTACTTGAGTTCGAAACGCTCTCAGGAAGCCAGATAAACAATCTACTTGCACAAGTCAATTCTGAGCAGCAGCATTTGCAACAGCAACAGCAGGTAGTTGGACAACAGAGCAGCTCTCAGTCCAACGCAGTGCCTCCTTCGACGCCAAATCCAGCTGCATCTGCTGCTGCGGCAGCTGCGGCAGCAGCTGCGGCTGCCACTGCTGCTGCACAAGCCAAGGGCATTGCTCCTGTGGGATCATAGCAGGAAGGAGGTTGGTGAACTATCATCTATGACTGGGTGGTGAATCTAGTATTTATATATACATACTTAACTCCTTTTTTAGGAGGCCTATTGATTGCTAAAGATGAAAAAAAAATTTGTTAAAAATGTAATGTCATATAATCCAATCTAAAATCTTGCAGTTTGGTTGTTGCCAGTCAAGTTTACTATCACCTTAACTCATAATTTGGCAAATATTGTCGCAGGTGATGCCAACATGCAAATTTTGTTCATTTTTAGCTTTCTGATGGATGCACTGTATGGAGGTGGAAAGGCCATTGATTCTACTGCCCTAAGAGTTACTGATAGTGTTTATGTTCGCTTTATTTCTTGTTGTTCTGCAATAAGTTTATGGTATAATTGAAGGCGCTGACACTCCTATTAAGTCTACTAATGAGGGATGCTTTCTGGTCTCAACTATAGGCTAATGTTCTAATGCAGAGTCTGTACATGACATTTGGCTGTACATATATTGAATTAAATGGGAACTGGCATGTAGTGCTTTAAAGCAAAATATAGAGTACTGAGGTCGACAATTATTCAGAGTCTGTTTCTGATAGACTGATGCGGGAGAAAAAGAATAATTTGAGAGAATTGAGATCTTGTTCAGGAGATGACTCCGGTTTAAGCTGGTATCTCAAGCCTCCTACCTTTCTATAAAAATAGCAGTAGCAGCAACCGATTGCAACATTGTGTTCCTTTCACCTTTATTTTCTTTAGGAGAGAGAAAAAAGAACCAATCTCTTGCTTTTCTATGTTTTAATCAGCTGCCAATTGTGAGTTCTCTTGTATGCAGAGAAGCTCCATTTGGGTACTGCAGAAAGATTAGCAAGTGGTTTGTACGACAGAATGATTTTAAGATCCTCATATGGTATTTTGTCGAAGGCTCATGCTGAAGGACTTCTCCAGAATTTGTGCAACACTCATCCTTCGGTATTGTAGTGGCTGACCGCAAAGTGGCAAAGTAGGTCACCAGGATTTTTTTCCGTACTCTTTTTTTGGATGTTGAAGAACAATTCTGTTGGTACTGCATTTATATGATGCTTCATAACGGTAGAGACTAGAAAGGGTAGGGAAACCATGCTTTGCTCAGAGATTGATAGCATTTCGACTGTATGACAGGAACTGCAATTGATCTCTCATGGTACACGTGAGACCGATCGATCTCTTGATTTAGGGAAATTGTCTAATCTTCAAATATCCCCTCAAGATAGAAAGTCCCCAGTATTCTCGATCCATATCAGTACGATCTGGGTAGACAAGGGATTGGGATTCCTTTTTTATTTTTACTTTTTCCATTTTAGGACATTCTTGTCTTGGCTATATCAGTATAAATAGTTTATGTCTAGAACCAAGTCTTCCTCTTTTTCTCATATGAGGTTTCGATGACAATTTGGTTATTCTTCTCGTTTATAGTTTAACGTGGGCCTTTGTCTACGAGTGCCTCCGGGATACCGGTTAAATATGCTTAAGATGGAATGATTCGATTTCTACAGAGTCGATCGGCAGGAGAAAAACAAGCGTGTGCGTTATTAGTAACTTACTGTGAACGGCTCAGTTTGGGGAGCACTTTGAAATTCCATTTAATATCCACGTCACGGGTTGATGCTTGATGTCAAGACCGGGAGGTAACAACTTAGGCTTCCTTTCGTTCGTTGGGTAGTCTAGGCTAAGCCCTTTTCTCATGGATTGATTGTTCGCTCACTAGCTAACTCAGATCGTTGAGTGTTTTTCAGAGCGAGAAGTTTTGGAAGAAAATGTATTCTATTACTTGAATGTTGGATGATACAAATGAGGGGAGAACACCCGAGGTTTTCAATTATTATTGTTCCAAGTACCATTTATCCTATAAAATACAAGACTATCATCTACTTTATTAAGTGTAAGAAATATCTTGAATGCGAATATATATTTTCAAGAACCTCTTGGCATTGTTGATTCAAGGTTTGTCTCATTCCCCTGGATCATTTCTCGGTATATCGAGCTTTGAAAACTTAGAGACCGTGACATTTTCCCCCACCCATTTGAGCAACTCAGTATATATTGCTTGAATTGTTGGTTTCTTTGGACATTGGCAATTCTTCGGTCTCCGATGTCACTTGGTGTCAATTACCCGTCTCTTGAATTCTAACTTGTTTCGCAAGCAACTCCTTTTTCAGTTCGGCTATTTCCATGTTGCTCGACAAGTTCTCCACTTCTAGTAGAAGTCTATGGATTGGCATCTCATTTTGAATCGGCACTGAACGGCTAACTCCATCTTGGACACCTCCAAAGGCTATGGTGTCACTTTTGGCTTGCCTATAGGCTCCTCCATTCCTAGCTTTTCGTCCACAAGTCATATTGTGGAAATGCTCTTGGTCTTCGTCAACCCAAAAATCATGGGTACCACCAATGGACATTTTTGGTCGGTGATAATAATTGACTTGGTTCTCATTCGATCATGGAATTAGCTCTATCAATGAATTCTAAATCCAAAATAAAATCATATTCAATAAGTAAAATTACCTGGAAAGAGAATGTCTCTCTAATCACCAATGTGTAGTTCCACATTTTGAGCAATATCAATGGCCCATATGTCATTTGAGTTGATTGCATTAAACTGATGTTCGGCTGGCTCCACTCGAAGTCCCAACTCTTAGCTGTGTTGCTTGACAAGAACATGTTTAACGCACCTGTGTCAACCAAGGCATAGGATTTTGTGTTACTAACCTTGACTTCCACGAATGGCAAGCTTGTACTTGGAGGCTTCTTGGAGGGAGCTTAAATCTGTGTGGAGTTGAGAATCTTTATGGTTCTAAGCTGCCATTCGTTTATTTTCTTGCTCCTCCTCTATGGCGAGAAATTTGTTGTTCTTTGGACAATCTTGGTTCAATAGGGACGGTGGCAAATGAAACCTGTGGATGGTGGCGGCTTCTTCTCCCTTTCTTGGTAGGAGCCATGTGGGGTTGGTTCAACCTTTGGTTTGGTTGTTTGGAAGGACCTTCTCCCCCATGATTTTTCAAATTGATCTTTTCAACCACGGGTAATTACGCATTCCATGTTTTCGTCATGGTGGCCATCCATTCTCCACCCATTTCCTTTGGACTTGGAAGATTCGGGTTTGGTGAAGTTAGCATTGGACTTGGGTATGCTGAGTGCCTTTGATACTCCGCACATCCCGTTTTTTAAACTTAAGTTAGCTCAAGGCTCCAAACCATTCATGAATGCTCCGAAAGCTTCCTCCTCCGATGAGAATTTGGAGTTTGTCAACTCCTTCACGTACTCTTGAACCATGTCTTTATTCACTACGATGGAGTATGCTACGAGCTTGTTGTTGGATGAACTCAAGAAAGAAGTAATCTTGAAATTTTTTGACAAAATAATCCCATGTGTAGATGGGATCGACACCTTGCTTGGTCTCATCACACCTATCGCCAAAGCATGGTATTGTTGGTTAAGGACATAGGGGGGTTTCTTAACTTGGTCACTTGAATTGGCACGACATCGTTGTGTAAGACTAGTGCTATTTTGAGCTCTTGGATCTCCAACTCCAAAGTTTCAATCTCAGCTTTGCTCGAGTTGTCTCTTCGAGCTCTAGGACTTCCATCTTCAAAGCCTCGATCGCGGCTTCAAGGGATTTGTCCTTCAAGCACAAGGGAGCTGTGGATTTGTTTTCGAGGTAGAGCGTCTCTTCGACCTTGTCGATTCACTTTATTGCCTCCTCGATTTCGTTCACGAACTCCATCTTGGTGGCCTTCATTCTGGCGAACCTTTCCTCAAGGGAAGGCATGATGTCCATCAAAGCGGCCCTCCTCTTGTCTCTATTGCAGGTCTCATTCTCTCGGATAGCCTCACCAACAACGGCAGCATTGACGTCATCTTGGTTCAACATTCTGTCAACCACTTGATATACTCCTCGATCTCTTTGAACAAACTGTTTTCACTAACTTAGAATCGTAGAGAGAGTGTGCTTAGAGAGAAAAAGCTTTGGGAGAGAATGTATTTTCTAGCTGATACAAATAAGGAGAGAGCATCCTTATTTATACACGAAGCCTTTTAATTAGTACTGCTCCGACTACCATCTATTATAATAAATACAAGATTATCATCTATCTCATTAAATACAAGAAATATCTTGAATGTAAATGTATATTTTTGCCTTTGTTAATTCAAGACTTATCTCATTCCCATTAATCATTTTGCGGTACATCAAGCCTTGAAAATCTTAGAATTGTGACATGTGCGTTCAAACCCTTTTGATGTATCGAACCCTACTTGTAGTTTAATCATTTGAAGATCGACCGGACCTCATATGATCATTTACCTAGATCTCAATCGATACCGATTCCTCGAACTCAATAACAATTGAGTCCTTGAGGCCAGCTAATGAAACCTTACATCGAACTCAAATTAAGCTCAAATTATCAATATATATGTATGTGTGTGTGTCTCTATAATAAGGTTTCGAAACTAATATTCTTTCATTGTTCTAGATAATCATAAATTCATAAGCTTATGTCCAACTCAAAGACAGAAATTACACGCCGTTTTTCCCAGAATCGGATTCAACGAGACCTCCAAGCTGAAAGCCCCTGCTCTGCTCCCATGTCGCGGGCTCGGCCGAGTCACCCCCGAGCCGAACGAGTCGGCGATCCTGGTAATGGCAAGCTCTTATCTTTCACGGTAAATTCAGCCCGGCGAGCAATTCTGATCAAGCTTGTCTCCTCTTTGGTATCTCGAGTTCTCGGATTCGTGATGGGTTTCGGTGATTTTGAGTCCTTGCCCGTCGTTTAGAAAATCGAGGCTAGGTGATGGTGTTCGAAAAGCTCTTGACTTGAATCGTTTCGGGTCGTCTCTTTCTTCTGTGTAGCTATGCATGGACGGAGAATCATCATCCCGAACAAGCATGGCGAGAATCTTGTCGGCATATTACACGAGACATGGTCGAAGGAGCTCGTGATATTGTGTCATGGGTTCCAGTCTTGGAAGGTTGGTAATGTTTGAGTTTTACTGCAATTCCAGCCTGACTAAGATGACCACTTGTTCTGAAAATTAAAATTTTCTAGCTTCTTTCGATGCTTCGGCATTTGATTGTAATTTCCACGTGTAGTGGTGCCTTGTCAATGTAGATGTTCTCCTAAAATAACGTCGTGTTTTTGAAAACTTTGAAGTCCTTGGATAGGATGGAATGGTTTGTGTGAGCAGCAACATCACCAGCTGGAGAATTCTGTGGTTGATTTCGTTATGCTTTGCCCGACAATGCTCTTCCTCTTCTTTTTAGATATCCATACCTGCATTCTGCAAGGCAGGAGTTTCTAAGAATGTCTTGGTTTTCAAAATATTAGTCCTTCCTTGAAATTGCGATCAGAGTCTCCGGCTGCTTGTGGGTTGCAAAGAACTTACTCTCTTAAAGCATATGCAACATTGATCATGTTGTGCAATGCTGATTATTTTGCAGGAGCGCATTCCTATGGTAACCCTTGCCGGCGCTTTGGAGAGGGAGGGAATCAGCGCATTTCGTTTTGACTTTGCAGGAAACGGGTGAGTAAATTTCTTGATAAATAAGGATATAGGTGAGCTAAGGAGTTCATAATTTTTCTCTGGAGGATGCTTTGGTGTCAAAAGAGGCAATTATCCTACTGTTATGCACTTTGTGACCAGTAGAAAAGATTTCGCAGATCTCATCAGAGATTCTTCGACAATAAGCATAGATGTGCTTTGTAATCTCGTTCTTTATGATGTTCGAAATATATAAATACTTTTGAATTATTTAATCGGCAGTGTAATGAAGTTTCCAGCTCCGTGAATTTTCTACGAGCCCATGTCATCTAAGCATTGAATTAGAAAGTCTAATAAAGATGATGTGGCTCATTTCTGCAAGTCTGTGTCATAATGCTTATTGAGGATTTTCATTCCAAAGTCAGATTGTTGTCACCTGAACTGATTATTTACCAAACATACCATTATCTTAATGGGACTGATTTATCTGTTATCTGTACTTTTCGTTGCTCATATTGAAGCTGTAGAATATTTAATAATTTATCTGCAGTTGTTAGCTTCTCTAAATCATTGCTCTTGCAAGGTTTTTAAAATTCATCTTGTGATTCTGTTTAAGTGCTTTTGATCCATCTCTCTCAGGGAAAGTGAAGGTTCATTTCAGTATGGTAACTATTGGAGAGAAGTTGATGACTTACGGGCTGTAATTGAACATTTCTTGGGGCAGAAACGTTTTATAAAGGCAATTATTGGACACAGCAAAGGTTGACTTTATCTGTGTTTTGGGATGATGCAGCATATTTGAAAACATGAACCTCCAATAATACTGAAGTAACCTAAGTAAGGCATTATTTTCCGGTGGGTTTGCAGGAGGAAATGTAGTGCTCTTGTATGCATCAAAATATAAAGACGTAAATATTGTAGTCAATCTATCTGGACGTTTCAATCTGGAGAGAGGCATCGAAGGTCGATTAGGTAAAGATTTTCTACAGAGGATCAAGAAGAATGGATTCATTGATGTGAAGAACAGAAGAGGTAAAGTATCTTATCAACTCAGCCTACTTGTGTTGTTATTGAAGTCGTCGAGTTTCTAATTGCAACGTGGAAATCTTTTGTTGTGCTGGTAACCTATTAGTCAATGCTTTTGGAAATGGTTTTCATTACCTGAAGCTTATTATTGCACATGCATATTCACTATCTAGTTGATGGAACAGTAGATGATTTAGGATCCAGAATTAAGATAGTAGTGCATTCTTGTCCATTTGCAGGATTGTTCGAGTACCGAGTAACAGAAGAAAGTTTGATGGATCGCCTTACAACTGATACTTGCACATCATCCCAAATGATTTCCAGAGACTGCAGGTCTGAATTCTGGTAGTATGGTAGGGTGCATCGTCTGATCTGCTAAAACTGCAATTCTTCTTTTCTCTAACATAAGAAAATTTGTCTCTGACCTGTAAATTGGACACCCTTAAACGTGTGTAATCTTGGTTGTATGTTTATCATAAAACTTGGCTTTTACATCCCCCATTGATGAAAAGGAAGCCCATAAAATGTTTCCTTTTGTAATGGCTAGGTCAATGCATCTTCATCTGTTTTAGTTTCTCAATTCCAGCTAAATAGTTTAAGGAATATCATGGCCATTGATTGATTGAATTAAGTTAACCATCTTTTGATTTTTCCTAGCTGTCACTAAATTTGTTACTTTTCCGATGTCACTCGCATGCTTATGCTGGTAATTGTAGGGTGTTGATTGTTCATGGTTCCCTTGACAAAATTGTACCAGCGGAAGATTCTATGGAGTTTGCCAAGGTCATATCAAATCACAAGCTGTGCATCATAGAAGGAGCTGATCATGAATACACCTCGCATCAAGATGAGTTGACTTCCGTTGTCTTGGATTTTTTGAAGACTGACAGTTGTCCAAACAAAGGCACAGCCAATCCATTTTCACCATCAAAACCTGCAAATTCTCCTCATTCAAGGATGTGAACATCATTGCTTCTGCCGCCTTTTTTAACTTACAATACGAGGACTGGCAGAAACATGCAGACAAGCACTCCTCTCACTTGTCCTCACCTTTCCGAGCCATTCAAGCACAGTGACGTAATAGTTGGAATAAATGTGCCCCTCATGCGACTTGGTATCGCGTTTCTAGTCAGATGCAAAGTAAACAAATCATGCAGTGGAAACAATGTCGCGACTAGCATTATCAGTCTTGTAAAAATACATGTGGAGTTTCAAGCCACCCGTACTAGAACTGCCAAGCTTAGCAGTGGTAACAGGCAGATCATTCTTTCATGACATTATCTATTCTGGTTTATCTTATGATTTTTGACAGCAAAACTTGTCATTGGTCACCCTGTTATCGACTGAAGCCCTTTCGTCGAGTTTGCGGAGAACCAGGACGAAGCGCAATTGAGATCACATTGAATGGCAAGTTGACAACAGAAATGTGGCTGTCAAACAGGTGGAAACTTTTGGCGGATGAACTCTGGTGTAGAAGTAAGAATATCCTCGAAGAATTAATCTGAAAAGTGCAGCCCGCGCACCTATATGTTATCTAACTGGGAAAACATTGAGACTTGCGCTGGAAGTTAAACTGGCAGTAAGTTCTCCAATTACATGAGAAAAACAAGCAGCATCTTCTTCACTGTTCAGTTTGAGTTTACATATGGGCAATGTTTTTCCCTTACACAAACTCGACCTACGAGATTCCACATAAAATTAGGCTGCTTCCTAAGATGGTTTAGCCATTTTTGTTAAGTAGTAGAATTAATTGCCTTCCCTCTGGTATATCCAGAAACAGAAAAGAAAAAGGTCAATCTTTGGATCCAACATATCAGGCGGAATACAAGATCATTTAAAGAAAATGTAGACGGCTAAACAGCCATCCCCTCCCACCTCCTTCCAAAAGACAAAGAAAAGAAAAGATGATTAGACCTGTGAAAACACCTCTGCTTGGGACCAAATGCCAGATGAACAGTATCTATTCCTGCTTAGTTGTTGAAAATAATCAAATAAACGAGATTGCATTAACGGCTTTTGCTTTCTGTCAGATGTAACCTTACAATACCCAGCAACATATTGGAAGAACTATCCCGCCAGAAGTATGCTAAGTGCAAGAGAAATGGCTGTTCTTCTAGATGTCCACCCATTATCCTACTAGCATACAATCATTTCAAATTCATAATTCTACATAAGCAACTACGACCTGGGCAGCAAGAACTGCGCCACAGTAGAAAAGAACAATCACGGACTCCATTAAGAGAGAAAGATACAACACCGCTTAAAAGTGGGAAAAAGCAGCAGCGAAGGCAAAAGGAAAGGAAAGAAGAAATCTATGCTTGATGTTTCTAGTCTCTCTAAATCACCTCTACTAAAAACTAGGCCACAACAGTTTTTGGTTTGACTCCAATCTTTTTCCAAGATACGCTGGGCATTATCTGTTTCTTGTCAATCCGATCCTCATACTTTATTGCAAAGTTAAGCAGTGAATCCAACAGGGAGTCTGAAAGAAGGTGCGGCTGGAGTCCCAAGTCAATCAGCTTAGTGTGCTTGGCATTGTAATAATGTTCTTCTGCTTCCACTCTTGGATTTGGGACATTGATGGTTTGCACGTCAAGCCCAAGCTTGGCTCCAGTTTTCGTAACAAGGGCAGCAAGTTGATTGACAGAAAATTGCTCAGTGAATTGATTAAAGACACGGAACTCGCCGGGATTTGCTGGATTTGCAATAGCAAGCTCAACACATTGGACTGTATCTCTTATATCAAGGTATCCCCTGGTCTGCAAAGTATAAGGACGGTCACGAAAACACAAAAGAATGAAATTAATGGAGAAAAGGGTATTAATGAAGATGAAAATACATGGATCACTCCACAATACATCCAAGGTCCAAAAGTCACTTTATAAATGACTCTGAATGTTGAGAAAAGTAAATCTCCAGACTTTTAGCTTCATTCGGACAAAGTTTTGGCAATGCTTGAATGTTCCCTTTCATTAAAATCCAACACTTTCTGACAAATGCCATACAGGCAGAAGGAAGGCGTTAATCATGCACATGCACTCAAAGAAAGAAATTTTCTCCTTGATGATTTCTAATAATCTCAAAGATAACTGTGCCTCAAGTACCTAAATCCCGCTGAAGTTTCTCTGGAAAGGACTTCACTTTGGAGGTTAGGTCCTTGCTTAGACATATCAAGCTTCTTGTTGTGTGTGGTTAGTTACATTGGAATGGAATGATATCCTCTTTCTTTCCAATTATGTGTTTGTTTGGCAACGCTAGAATGGAATACCCATTTGCCTACTTGAAGGATTGGGCGATGGTGATCCCTTTCATTTTTCTTTAACCAAAAAATTAATAAATACAATTATATAATTTTAAAAAATCAGGTATTATTAATTATTAATTAGTATAATTCAACTAATTGCCAATATTTGAAATTATATTCTATTAATTAATTATTTTAATCACATAAGAGGTTTCCTTTTCTAAATAATTGTAAATTACAGTTATCAAAATATAATTAAATTAATATAAATACTGTTAAATATTTGATAATTCTACATTATATTCAAGAAATTTCAATTAGTATACTACTCATGCAAATACATACTATTCGAACTTATTAGAAAATCCCATTCAATTCCATTCCGGTAACATTTTTTTTCTTACAACAAAACACGAGAATCTTCATTCCATTCCACAGTTTACCAAACAAAAATATGTGGATTGTCATTACATTCCATTCTGTTCTATTCTGTCTTATTAAACGCAAAACAACTAAAAGTACAAATCACAGTTCAAGAGAACTATAAGAGGAGGTACTTTTAATTGAGGCGTGATGAATAAGTTCATAGGCAATTGTTGCTTATATTGAAGGAAAGTAAACAACCAAAAGATGATATGTATAATCGGCATGTGGAGATACAACCACGCTACTTGTAAGCAGAAGATTATTACCTGGCCTCCTTTGCCATATACCGTAAGTGGATGACCAACTGCAGCTTGAACGCAGAACCGATTCAATGCAGTTCCAAATACTCCATCATAATCAAATCTGTTATTGAGCTCCTCATGCAAGTCAGTCTCGTCTGTCCTCACCCCATAAACCACTCCTTGATTTAAATCTGTTGCTCTTATCCCCCAGGCCTTGCAAGTGAAGGCTATATTGTGCGAATCATGGACCTTACTTAGATGGTAAAAGGAGCTAGCTTGTTTTGGATAGGGCAAAGTATCCGTTCGTCCATTATGAGTGATAGTTATGTAGCCCTCCTCAATATCAATGTTTGGAGTTCCATATTCTCCCATAGTGCCCAACTTCACCAGATGACACTCCTCTCTAAACTCCTTAATAGCAAAGAGCACATTAAGAGTTCCAATGACATTGTTGTGCTGCGTAAAAACAGCCCTTGACCGATCTATCATGGAGTAAGGTGCAGATCTCTGCTCTCCGAAATGGACAACAGCATCAGGCTCAAATGAATTGAAGGATTCTGCTAAGAACTCAAAGTCACATATGTCGCCAATGTAAAGCTCAATATTTTTCCCAGTGATTGATTTCCAGCGCCGGAGACGGTTGTGGATTGAGGCAATAGGAGTCAAGGAATCAAGACCAAGTTGGTGGTCAAACAGCCGACGGACAAGGCTATCCACAATGGCAACTTGATATCCTTTGCTGGATAAATGAAGTGCTGTGGCCCAGCCACAGTAACCATCTCCACCAATAATCATGACTCGCTGCATCTTGGTTGAACCATTAGAGTGCTGGTAAGAGCTAGAGCCAGCTTGAGTAGGTACCTGTTGGTTCAGAGGCACTGTCGCTTGAACAATAAAGTTTCTCTGGTGTTTCTCTCGTCGAGAAACAAGACTCTCGTATGGAATTCTTGAACTTTGTAAAGCCCAAGAAGAAGGAAATGCAGTTGGACCGTGACTTGATCTTTGAGGGAAAGCTTTATTAGTGGAGGAGATCTTCAAGGAGCATGACATTGAAGAAACTAGATGAGCCATATTGGTCTTATTTTCCTCCCACTACCGAGCACATGTACCTGAAACTTTAGGACACAGATAGCAAGAAAATAAGCCACAGTACTTGCAGTTCACCAAAACCCGCAAAATATTGCCACGTGCGTGATGAAATCTAGCTTCCAACTCAAACAGCTGAATAAATAAGTAGTTCTGGTCCAGGAAATTCAAACCAGCTAATTTCAAAATGCACGAGAAAGTCAATTCCGAGCAGCATCTCAGATGCACTCTCAGAAAAGCGAGCTCTAGCGTCAGAACCGCGTCGACATTTACACAATGCCCACAAAGAATAAGTAATCATCACATACCATAATCACACGACTCCAATGAGCAGTGATTAGCCTGGCTCAAGCATCTCCACCCACATGATTCTCACCCCAGCAAATTTGGAGCTTCCATCAATCAAAGAAACCCAAAAGACAAAACAACAAAAGAAGCGCGCACACCTTGAAGTGGGCTAACACTAACCCCGTACTCACACCGGATAATCAGCTCGACAACACCAGGCGAATCGAAGAAGTCGCCATTTCAGATAATAAACGCGACAACCCAGAACCCCAACATACGAATCAAAACCAACGCCGAACTTTCAACCCTCCTCCGAGACTATACCAGCAAGCACGAAAATGCTCTCGAACATCAAGTTTAATCGAAAGAAAAGAAAATAAAAAAGCATAAAGACGGCCAAGACCGAAGCTTGAGCAAGAAAGATTGATCACCTCGAGATGGAGAAGCGAGTCTATAGAGAAAGCGACCGCCTTTCGAAATGGCGATGGATCTTATGCCGTAGAGGGGTTCTTGCCAAGCGTCAAGGATTTCAGTGAACTCGAGAGGAAGGAAGAACGGAGGAGGAGGAAGAAGAATCCCTCGGAGAGGAGAGGGGTATATTCGGTTTATCTGATATTTTTATGTTTTTTTATCCCTGATTTTTGTATAAAAAAAAAAAAAAAAATCCCTGATTTTTGTCTTTTTCCAGAGGCGGGGGGGGGCTCGACCCGGGACAGTACAATCGGGTCGAGCCCGATCATGTCGGATGGGCTTGAAAACCCGAGAGCTTCTCTTTTACTCCTTCCATCAGCTCATCAATGAATTGCTCGGTAAAAACCACCGCAAATCACAAATTATACTTATTGTGACGCACTTATCACTAAAAATCACAAACTTGTATCAATGTAACATAAATCATTAAAAATCTATCTACATTGACGTCGGAAAACAAATGTTATTGACATGACGCTCACGTGATTTGATCGAAATCTTCTAATCAAATATTGATGTAAGGTAAATATGTCACATAAAACAATAGGCATGATTTGAGATTTTTGATGTCACAAAAAATAGTTAACAGTAAATGATATCAAAATGGACATGATTTTGGATCTATGACTTTTTCCCAATATTGCAAGGACAACTATCTGCTAATTCGTTGGACAGTTGAATGTAGTTCATTCAAATTCATTATAAGCCTCCTAACACTTCATTGTATCAGATCGTCAGATGCTTAGATGATCTACATTTCATATGACACGTCAATCCATGATCAATCTTCAATAATCGAGCATAGCGTGCATGCTAGCGGAAAGGGCTGACGAGCTTCGAGGCGGGTGAAGGATTTTTTTGCTACCGTATGGATTAAGAGTGTTGTGATCTCGATCATGAAACCAACAAGCACAAGATTACTAGCCATATCGAGAGATATTCAGAAGGTTTTTGGTCAGTAAGAGCAGCTGAAATTCCCCCACAACAGACGGACAGAACAAGATCAACCACAATTATTGGCCCGGATTGGCATCAACCAGGCCATCTGCATTTCATTCCCAAATTGCCTAGGACACACTATAATCTAACACAGATCATGCTATAGTATTGAAAAACGACGCTGTAACTGCTCACATAGATCGGCTGGTCCATAGCCCAGTCTGTTCTCCTAACTATGCAGAGCACAGAGACATCAATTTTATGATGTGCCATCATGTTACATACTCAGCCAAGTCGATGCTACTAACTAGCAAGTCCATATGTTAAGAAATATCGAGGCAAAGCACAAGATAACAGGATGATGATCTGCAATTTTTGTACAGTACCCACGAATCCGATCTCGGACTTCACCAAGAACCAGCAGAGAACAGCTCAACTCCTCGAGCGTGGGAAACAAAAACATCCCTTCAATAACTCAGCTGAGTAGTGAGTACCGACGCAAGATCATATGGCGCATTAAAGGTAAAATAAGAAACTCATGCTTTTCATATATAAGTATGACGTGTTCAAATGCCGCCGGAGAATTGACAACCATAAATATTCAACATCTCCAGCACAGAGTTCTTCCTTAAAATTAGCTGTGGCCGCTCATCATAGATGCTCCAATCACAAGCACAGCGGTTCTCCGGCTTGTGTTCATATCACAAAACCAACCGGATCGCTTCGGAGAACAACCTCAACTCAAACCACTGGGACCTTCTTTCCATCTTCAATGAAGTATATAGCAGCCTCAGGCACCTATATTTCACAGAAAAACAGGGCCAATATCAGTTGTAAGCTAATATGCCTAATCAAAGCTTCATGGATTGTTGGAAGGTAGCAAAAGGCAAATATTGTGGCAAAAGGCAAATATCATCGCCATGTGACAAGCATGTAATAAAGACATACAGCCAGTTTGCTTTCATAATCAAGAGATCAACAAAACCAGTGGAGGTATATAAGTTGCAAATCGTGAAGCTAAGAGCAGACAGGCTGATTTAGCTAGCTCAAATAACCAGGAGTATCACCAGTAATTCAATCTACCTCTCTCACGGCTCTCAAATTAACAGAACCAGGAGCGGCTTAAGCAAAATAAAACTCTCTAAACACCAGCCATTAGTTTGATGATCATTCCTGACCTTTACGTTTATGATATCCGTTAGTTTGATGATCATTCCTGACCTTTACGTTTATGATATCCGTTAGTTTGATGATCATTCCTGACCTTTATGTTCATGATATCGTGCTTTCGTTGATTCCAGAAAAAAGGGACAAAAGGCAAAAAATAACTGTATTCCTCTGAAATAGCTTGAAGCTGTGGCTTTGACCAGATATAGAGAGGGGGGGGGGGGCGGAGCGGCAGTACATAACAAAGATAATAGTCAAAGAGAATTACATCAGGCCAGGTTTCTGTGAGAAACTCCACAATATCAAGGGATATGTCTCCTTGAACATCAATTTGCTCCTTGTCAGTCGGTCCCTAAAATGACCACTGATTAGTAAGTCCTTCAGAGAATTAATAGAAGCATCAAAGTGCCAATTCATGCAATTTCACTTACCTTAACAACTGATGCTCCAGTTGCAAACTTCTTTCCTAACTTTTTCGAAGCATCACTCAGTTTAATGCCTGAGATGAAACACACAGTAAATTGACTGACAAACTCAACCTAAATGATGAATCATCAGCCACCAACAATGAATGTAGAAGAAGGAAAAGCATATTACTCACCAAATAGTTCAAGTCCCTTGACAACAGTGATACATTTGCGCTTATTACGTACGACCTTTTCGATCACAACTTCTTGCTTGTCCTACATAATGTCAATGTTATTACTAATGCACATCATTACTAGAGTCCACAAATAAGAGATAAGAGAACAGTATGACTGATCAATACCAGCAAGCAATTAAGGCACGAGAAATATATTTTAGATTAAAGGGCGGGCCATCCGAGATTTGTTATTCTATATTTGTACTGAACCTCATATATGGTATACAATCAATGGCCAAAAATACACACATGCATGCATGCTCGTACATAGATACAATGCACCAAGCACACTATAAAATCAGGTCTCCTCTGTGAGAAAGAAAGATGAGGATAGTAACTCAAGACATGAGAGCAATGGGTGAATCACAACTGATAGCAAACCCATGCCATCCCTAGTTTGCAAGAAGTATCACAAGTTGCTGCTCACAAGATCAAAACTTTATAGCAAACAGAACAACAATAAAAGATACAAAGATGTCAATCAAACTGGTAGATGTGTCTAATCAGGAAAAAGAATAAACCGTCCTCTAAAAGGAATTACAAGAATCTAATACAGATACATGTTGCATCTCTAAGAAAATTTCTGAAGGACTCACTTTGAAACAACTAGGCAAAATTACTCAGGATAAATCACCAAGAGAAATGACTCCACCATGACTAAGGTTCAATGCACCGAGATCCATATTCAGTGTCTTACCTTCTTCTTAACTTTTCCGCCAGGGAGACGTTTCACATCTTCTGGCTTATTCGAAGAAGAATTCCCTGAAGTGGGAAAGATATGATGAAGTTTAGCAAATTTACTCTATCCGACCAAAAATCATACGCATATTAAAATAATGACACTCATTGAAAGAGAAAGATGCTGCCACCTAGAGATGGAATTCATCTCGCAAGTCATAACCACAGTACTGTCATTGTTCAATGAGTTCGCTCCTCCAAAATAAACTTTGCATTCTACTGAAGAAAAGCAATCTATGGACCGTAATAAACCAGGATTTCACAAAGCCTGCTCACGGTTTTAAGATTTACAGACATACTAATCATATTTTCGAGCGAATTGAGTCATTAGTTTTTCCATCCATATTTGAATAGACTTTGCAAATCAATCCAATAAACAGCCAAGCTAGCCACAAGCTTTATGTTCCTCTACTAGGCCCCTTCAAAACCAATCCGTCCAGTAATGCTTAGAGATGATAACCCTCAAACCTTTTCTTCCCCTCAGAAGAATTATCTGAAAAGAAGAGAAAAAGCTCACCGGTAGGGGCGGTGGAAGTGGCGGCACCATCTCTGCCGCCGCCATAGGAGATTCCGACCGACTGGAGCTGCTCAGACACCTTATCAGCCTCCTCCTTCTCATTAGCTTCTGCACATCAATCACCACCATCACACAAAAGCCAAAAATTAAAAAAACAAAAAAAAAAATCCCACATCACCATCGAAACATCCCACGTTCCCCAGCTCGTACCAAAGAAGAAACCCACGAAGGACGCGAACAATCCCCAAAAAAAAACCCACAACCCCAGGACCCAAGATCATAAACACGACCCAAAATCTCTAAAAAAGAAAGAAAAGAAAAGGGTCAACAAAAATTTCCCACCTTTGAGAAGATCTGGGTAGAGCTCGGGGGCGTTCCTGACGAGCCAGGGCTTGCATTTCTCGAAATCGGGGCCGAATTCGCAGTACTCGGCGGGCAGCGAGCAGGCGGCGCAGTACAGGACCTTGACGGGCTGGGGTTTCTCCGCCATTATTGAGGTCCGCAGATCACGAGCTTAAACGGCTCGTGGGTTCCGACGAGGCCGGAAGAACCGATCGACCAAGAACGCAACGAGGGGAGAGGCGGCTTCTCGTTCTCGCTCGTAAAGTTTCGAACTTTGGCGACAATTGTTGTTGCTGGCTTGTGCTCCGATGCCGCAAAATCCAACCTGGGTGTTGTCCGAGGATGGGAATTGGGTTCCTCTTTTGCTGAAAGATAATATATGCTTCCACTTCAAGTACAATATAACAGACCGGGAGAATATCTAAATACACTTTTTTTTACCCTTCTTTTTTTGTAAAAAAAAAAAAAACCTTTTTCACTTGATCTAAATTTTTAAAAAGGATGTATTTAACATCTTCCTACCACGTAAGTTGTGAAATTTTCACAATATACGAATTCGCATAGGATTTTTTATATTAAAATTTGGATAATAATTCATATTTTGATTGCAAGAGAAGGATTTCTAAATGCTAAAAGTTATGTACGATACTTATTTTAATATTAAAAGTTTTCGCCGACTCAGTTAAATATCAAATCGGAAAAAAAAAACGATCACGTAAATGTCTCTAGCGAGAAATTTTAATCATAAAAAGTACATGATTTTTATAATTAAAAATTTCATCTGATGTGACATTTAAAAAAAATAGCTCTTGCGAATAGATAATTTTGTAATATTACGTTATTTTCACACGTGTTCTCTTTATTCACCATATTCTCCATCGTCACCGATGGAGCCACCACCCGCCACACCTAGCACCGTCACCTCCTCCACTGCCTCAATGAGTCTGGCTAGAACGTCGCCATAAACCCGTCCATCTCTTTCAAGAACCCCCACCTCCGCGACGCCTATGGCACCCTTCAAGCCCTGAAGCAGGCCATTTTGTCTCCCAACAACTTCACCGCCAATTACGTCGGCCCTTCGAGATTTCACATTAGTATCCATCATCGTTGCTTGCAATCTATCACGGATTACCGGAGTCACAAGATTCATGATTGAGAGAACCATGATAAAAAGTCCCAAAATATGCACCAATGACTTCACTAAAAAATATCCTCTCTCGAGGAGTTTGAGAAGTTTCATCATTGCTCATCCTTCTCCGTCACTGTCTGAACATCATAGCCATCGCCGATCGAGCTACTCATCGCCTTCGAGTCTCGCTGACCGTGCCTCTATTGTGTTTTATTTTTCTGATTAGAGATAGGCAAGGTGCTTTGCGTTTACTCGTTCCTTCTTCACCAACGCCAATCACCATCGCCAATCGCCGACGGCTCCAGGACATCAGCTGTCTAAGTTTGATTGTCGTTTGTGACCTAAAATCGCACCTTCAAGGCCATATCCACCACCCTAAATCTTCCGTTCTGCCCACTTCTTGGCCATGGAATGTGAAGTGTCTGAAGCTTGTTCATTACTACCTTGCTGGCTTCGATCTCCGTCATCCACACTTCCAAGTGCTTCTTTTTCCAACTTGATTACCGATCGTGACTAGGATTTGCTTCATCGACCAGGTAATTCTTCGCCCTCAGTTTCGATAAGCAAGAGATCGAGACGACATGGCGCCGGCCCGAGGGGGGGATCGAAAAGGTCTGAAATGGTAATACTTTGTTCTCAAGCCCGTTCATTACCAACTGTAACATCTATCCATCTGCATTAGAGCCATATCGAAAAGGTTTTGATATGGGGTTGTAGTTTAGGGTTTTTAATTGGGAATTTTTGGGCTACATATATTCACAAGTCATGTTTGACGGAGAAATTAATAAAAAATAGTTATGTCAGATTTCTGATGATATGACACTTAAGAGATTTTTTTAAAATAGTATTTAAATGATCAAAAATACTTTTGACATCAAAGTGAGTATCATATATAATTTTTGGCATTTTTAGTATCATTCTCCCTTTTTGTTGCAAATGTCCTTTGCTTTTCGCTAGAGCAAAAGAAGAATCAATTTAATGACATTATAACAATGATCTTGACATTGAGATTGTCTCTCTCTAAAATAAAGCAACCTTCAACTTTCCTGCAAGCTGCAATATACCCATGCTAGCTAAAAAGACAAATATGATTCTATCAATAAATCATGGCTGAAATAGTTATTTAAATCGTCGAGGAAAATTAATTTGTTATTATAATTTTTTTCATATTTGGGCACATTAGTGTGTGTCATTTTCATACTAAGTATATTTGATAAATGCTCGAGAAAACTCTTGACATGACCCCTTAACATGACTCCTGATATATTTAGGGATTATGATCGGCGAGGTCCTTTAATCTTTTCAATCGGTAAAATGTCATCCTCAAACCTTTTTTTTTCTTTTTTTGGTCCTTAAACCATGTATTGTGTTTTGTTGAAACTGAACCTACGGTTAAAGTATTTAATGAGTGCCATGTTGGCTCTTACTTGGCATGCCATGTGGCGCCTACGTGGCCATTAAAAAATTCAAAAACTGTCGAAGTAAAAAATTTGCAACAAAAGAAAGTGCTGATAATAAGAAATTTGCCTCGGTCTTCGACTTCATGGTGGGGCTGGCGGCGAGGGTAGAGGCGGTGCCATCTAGTCACAGGGCATTAGTCCAATGGCCCTCGTTAATGGCTACGTGGTGGCTGCCAACTCTCACTCTAGACACACTCACACGCATTCACACACATCGGGCAAGGCCATGGCCCTCGCTAGCCTTGCCGTCAGCAAGCGAGGGCACTAACCCTTACCGTTCATCCATCGAGGATCATAACTCATCTTGGATCTAAGAAAAATCTAGGAGAGGGTGGCAACCTTCTAACTAGATCTATAATATCAAGGGTCCCTTGTTATAGACCTATCAATAAGGATCGTCGCTATAAATTTGTCGGTAAGGGTTGCCAACGTCCCTTGTTTTTGTGGCCAAAGTAGCGACCCTCGATGTGGTGCTAGCCCACACCACGACAAGATTCGGCTCTTTCATGTTCAAGTCGAAACCATTCGCAGCCTGTTTTCTTTTCCAAAACGGACTTGCCGATGAATGCAGGGTGCTGATGATAAAGGGAAAGTCACCACGCGGCATGCCACATAAGAGTTGATAACTCTATAAAAATAGAGTTATTTTATCAATTTTAGGCAACAATTAATGCGATATCTATGAGAAAATATTTGGATTTCCTTTTGATTATTTGAATTTTCCTTATTTATGCAGAATAATGAGATATGGAGAAGATAATGAAAAGAATGGCAAAAATCAGGAATTCAAATAAAAAAGAAGTGGAATATGGATATCAAATTAGGAAATCATTTATTTTGTTTCCTAATGTTATCTGCAAGCGTTGGAAGATAGATATCTTGGATATATCCTATAAATAAGAGAACATTGAGAGCTTGAGAGAGCAGCTAGGTTCTTGTTAGATCGTTTTTCATTGTGTGAGAGCTTTATTTTGAAAAGAAAACAAAAGTTTTAACAGAATTATTGTTCTTTGATTCAAGATGCTAGGTTTGATTTGTATTTTTATTTTTTCTTCTATTATGTTCTAATTTTCTTTTATTAGGGCTACGATGTAGCCTAACCATGATGATGTGAATTTCATAATTTTTATGTTTTGCAATTGATTTCATTCATGTGAATTATATATTATTGTGCATAATGCTTTTGAGTGACTGGCCACCACTTGAATGATCTGATGTGCATGTTTGAGACTAAGAAGTGATAATATGCAATTGCTCATTATAATATATAACCACGAATTAAATGTGGATAGAGATATACCGCATTATTTGTGTAGCTTTCAGTGATAAGGTGATCCAAAAGACTCATTGTAAACCGGGAATATTCATAGTTTTTAATGCACTTATGTTTATTTTAATTCACATAGAGATATAGTGGATTAATAAACTGAGTAGGTTTATTATACCTAGAGATAGGATAGTAAATAGATTAGGAAATTCCGCTATCATGTGTTTGATATCGTTTTTGTACCCACAACAATCTGAAATTCATATCTAATGGTTATGGTGAAATCGGATGCTCTAACATATTTATCTGATTGATTTACTATATTTAGTCTCCAATTTTTTTTTAATTTATTCTCAATTATATTTTATTCTGTTAGATAAATTTTAGAATTAATCTATTTTAATATTTAATTAATTTATTAATCATCGATCTCTATGGGACGATACTCTTTCTCATCATTATATTACTTATTCAATACGTTCACTTGCATTTAGAATTTTACGAACAAGAGTCAATATGGCTCTTAAGGTCACGTGAGCGTTTTCATCAAGTATGTTTATAAAAAGAGTAATTCGAATAGATAAATATGTCTCATTATTATATTACTTGTTCAACACGTTCACTTGCGTTTAGAATTTTACGAACAAGAGTCAACATGGCTCTTAAGGTCACGTGAGCATTTTCATCAAGTATGTTTATAAAAAGACTAATTCGAATAAATAAATATGTAATTCAACGATCTAATTACACATAAGAATAAAAATTCAAGGAGAATATTGCACAAATCAAAATGTTCTGTCCCATGCAATATGCATCATCTCATATTGTTATTTATTTATGTCAAGCAAATGAAAAAAAAAAAATCATTAAGGAAGCAAAAGAAATTGACACGAATGAAATACACATCGTGAGCTTTTATTCTTGACTATAAATATAGGTTTGCGTTGGTCTTTGCCTAATCTATTCATTTCATCGCCATCCCTGAGAAAACGCAAGAGTACCTTTCGGATCAACTCTAAATTCAATTTGTCTAAAAAAAATAATCAAAACCCGAGTCGAATTTCGAAAAGGAGATTTGAATTTATCCCACTTAAACGTATAAGAAATCAAAAACAATTGACGCCAATTTTTTTTTTTGTTTAAATAGATAAATGCATCGGTCCAAAATAGATGATATGAATACTTATATAACTCGGCACGCTTTAGAAGAAAGTTAATTTTCTAGTGATAAAAATCAGTCGAGTTTGAATTTTTTTGGGGGAACTCACCAAGTGAATTCCAAACCATTCTCCAGCATCCCACGTGGAGCTTTCATAGCTGTCTTATGGCTCCGAAATTTAAGGTCGAATGCTCTAATTGCCCTTATATTAAACTAAATTCGAATTAAGCATAGGGTTTCGTGATTATGAGTGTAATTTGTACATAAATATAACTTGGAATAGCAACAATTCTAATGATGGGCCAAACGGGCCCTCATTCATTGGACCGGGCCCCCAAGAACGCCAGGAGCACGACCCACCCACCAGCCCATAGAAAAAAAGAAAAAGAAATTCGGGCGTGACATGGGCCATTCGATCTATTCATTCATTTGGAAATCGAAAGTCATAACAAATTCAAAGATTGGGCAATTTAATTGGCAACATTCATGTCATTGTCGTGCACGTTGTTCCTCTGGTTGTGCTCCTATTTCGCGCTTCGTTCGCATCCACATCGCATGTCGCTTAATCTTGCGCACACGATAGGAAGATGTTGAGGAATCTATATTTGATGTGCATTTGCTAGCAAGTAGGGGAAACCAAGTTATTTTGCTAACCATAGCAGAAAATTGTCTTGCAGAGCATGAGATTGACCCCCCATTTAGAGAAATAGGGTTTTTTCTTTTTGGGGTTTAATTGGGGAGAAATGTATTTTTGGGATAAAAATGCCCATGTCCCACCATAAGAAAAAATTGCATTCAATCGGGAGGTACTTTGAATTTCCCCCGACATATAGTAATGATATCGGGGGAGACTCACACAATATCACCAAGATAATATTTCTCCGATTCTTTTATACAATATGCTTATTAGTAGTCTTTCGAGTTAATAAAATTATTATTGATTTTATTTTTTCATGTAATCTGACATGGCTCTCATATAATATAACATATTTTTTTCTCCCACCCTCAGTATCAACATAGAGTAGTGGAAAGCAATCACGAAAGATGCTATATTGACTAGCTACTTGTAGTATCATTTCGTTTTTTTCATTTGAGCATCTTGTGTTTTCGAGGCATTTTGTCGCATTCACAATAATCATAAAAAAAAAAAAGTTAAAAGTATCGTCAATCGAAAATCACATGTAAGTCATTGAAAGCTTCGTTCAAATTGATCTAATCTCGTGACAAGCACCGATTAAACCCTAAAAGAGATGAATCAATGCATCATAATCCAAAAACATCACTCTCACGGCTCATGATATTCGACACCGATTTGCAAAAACGTCATATCATCCTGAAGGGAGATCACATATACCCGGCAAATCCGCCATCAATAACTCGATAAAAAAATTTAAAAAGCTCAAAACATAGCTTTGGCTAGTCTTCATGTACCTAGCTAAGAAGGACCCAAATTGAGATTCACATATGAACTCAAGCATAAAAAAAAATAAAAAAAATAAAAAGTTGAGAATCAACTATTAAAGAAAGTAAGATATTTTGTTAAGAATATACCATGTGGTGGTTCAGCATATTCTAAACCTACGCACCAAAATAAACGGCCTATACTCTCTTTTGGGTCGTATGAAATATACGTGGACGGTTCCAATTTCATTTTGATTCCGTGGAAGCAAACCGGGGATGGCCCATCCATTGCCCTATTAACCAATTATAAAATAATGCTTCGATTTCTTTTAAAGAAATGAATCCTGGTTTTGCACCTAACGTTCCCAAGATGCCCACTCAAAGAGAACTACCGTTCAAAATCAAGATCCATGGAAACAGGAAACGCGTGATTGAACCGGGTCGCACCGAAAGTTCATGGGAGCGTTCAATGCCTTAACGTCTCTTCCCTTAATTTAAAAAAGATAATTACATAAATGATCCTTAAATTTTGACTCAATATGTAATGTGATCCCTAAACTTTAAACTAATATATAATGTCATCCAAGAATTTCTAATTTATCCAACGTGATTCTTAAACTTTTGGTAAATATTCAAATTAGTCCCTAAGCTATACAATAATATCCAATATCATCCTTCCATTAATTTTTGTGTTTAAGGAAAATATTAAACATTATTAGTTTGAACGTGTATCAAAAGTTTAAGAATTACAATGAACACATTAAGGGGTTGTCTGTTTAAATCTGTTTCTGTTCCCCATAACGCAATTTTTTTTTCTTTTGTTCTGGGGAACAAAAGAATAACAGAAACGCGTTTGTTTACACTTTTGTTCCCGGGAGCAGATTTGAAAAGGAAACAAAAAGTAGAAAAAACTTATTTTTTGCTCTCGGGAACACTTCCAAGAAACATTTATTTTTTTCCTTTTTCTTCTTCTTTTTTCTTTGGCTAGGTCGCCGGCGAGGGCCGGCGACCTCACCGGAGCATCACCGGCCCCCGGCGAGGCCGAGCTCGCCCAGCCAAGCGTCGTCGGTGGCTGGGCAAGCTCAACCTTGCCAGGATCTAGCGAGCTCAAGCTCACCCAGCCAAGGCGAGGCCGCCATCCAAAAGGAAGAAAGAAAAATATTTATTAAAAAAATTTAAAAATTAAAAGAAACAAAAAAATTATACAAGTTTACCAAACGTGTTTCTGTTCTTTTTCTATTTTAGGAATATAAATTATACAAGTTTACCAAACGTGTTATTTCATTCAAAAATTATTCCTCAAAACAAAAATAGTTTTTTCTATTTCTGTTCCCAAGAACAATTTTTGAATATAAACGTTCCCAAACGCATCCTAAAAGTTATTGGACGACATTATATACCAAGTCAAAGTTCATGGACGGTATTGATCAAATTAAAAGTTTAGGGGATCAAATGTCGGTTTTCTTAATAAAAAAAGGAAGGGAGAGGAAAGGAAGGGGGGGAGAGTGACAATAAAAAAAATGTTATTGAATAATAAAAGATAGATTTTATTATTCTGATATAATTATCGCCCACAAAGCTTGGCCGCATAATCCATAGACGTGGAGCAATACATGATTGCTAGCGATTGAAGTAGGTTGCACACATAGCCCTCGGGATCGATTGGAGGGACCACATCATACGACCCTACACCTCCCAAATGCTAATCATGTCACGCCATATATCTCAAATTAGAAAGTAAGAAAGAAACGGTCGAATGATGGAACCGTACGCGCCCAGCTAGTAGAAGCACCCCTCCGTTTTGTTTCAAAAGGAAATGGCCCCGCTTTCTAATTTTGAAATTGACAAGCACTTAAATTATTAATTTCTTTTCATCATCTCATATGGATTTGTTTCATATTTTCTTAGGCGATAAAATAAGAATAGAAACTTTTGAATGTTGAATTTGTGTACTTCACTTTAGTCCTTTTCATACCAAAGAAAAATTCGAGTTAGGTTGACGTGGGGCTCGACTATTTCAATCATCTTCTTTGGTGGGGACGAGAAGATCCGGACATGGAGGGAAATGATGAACGTGGGGTGCGAAGATTCGGGGACCATGGGTAGAGTAATAAGTGCTGATCTTTTCATTTGTTGACTAGACAATTATTACTGAGACGGTAGATATTTAACGAGTTTTGTGCTAATAATCATATTTCTTGTCAAATTATATTAGAGTAAATTCGGCATAATTTTATAAATTTGATATTTTTTAATGAAAAGTACGAAAAATTTTCAAATTTATTATATTGATTTCAATTCAATTCTAAACCTTAAACATTTTAATTAGATCAACTTAGATATAAACATTTTGCAGTTGTGCCAATTAAGTCAATTTATTTAATTTTGACAAGAAATTGCTTACATGGCTATTAACCACCCTACGTAATAAGATCGGTGCTAGCGTGGATAATTTTTGAATTTTTCTGATTTTTTTTGAATTTTTTTTCCCCCCAAATTGTGGCCTGGGCACAAACAAGGGCCAGTGGTGCTTGCCTGGCTCTCGCCAGCCGACAAGGCAGAGCCGAAACGCGTAATTTTAGTCTTCTTGAACGTATGATGTAATATTCGCGATTCTCTCTAACAAATAAATCGCGGCCGGAAAGGATTTAAATTGGAAGTCATTTGAAAAAAATTGCAATTCCTGAAAATCTGACCACTGATTTCGCCAGCCACTGGATTTCAAAATAGCCATTTCCTTTTCCTTTTTTTCTCACGTGAATCATCGTGCCGCACTCGCTTCCAGGCCTGGCTGGAAGATGCCATGTCCGTTGTCCTTGTCCTTGTCCTTGTCCTGCTGCCCCAAAACATTATCCATGTCCGGCGGTCCCGAATGGCCTGAAGAAGGATTACACTTTCAAGCTTCGAATCAACTAATCTAATTAGCAACATACATGCATCTTGGTCGTCGTTACCGTCGTCGTCATTATTATTTTTATCGTTGTCGTTGTTATTGTTTATTGTTTTCCAGACTTTGAAAAGCGGACCGTACATTTTCTATCCATGGATCGACTCTTGTCCGGTTGGAAGGGATGGCCAAAACTTGTTGGCAGAGTATATACAATCTTTCACCAAAATAATTGTTCAAAAGACAATCATTGACCAAATATAAAACACATTTGTAAAACATTCGTTAACATGTTTTTAAACCTTAAAGAACTCAAGTAGTAATCTTCACGATGCACAATTATATGTCGTGAAATATATTAAAAAAACATTGCGTTCGTTAATGTAAATCAATCTGTTTTTCATGCTGCAATACGTAGTTATCATTCCTGTTCGCATTTTGTTAGTTATTGATCTAAGAAGAAAATTTCGTAGATCATCTTGTAAATCGGTCATATGCATGATTATAATAGTACTTTCATTTTAATTAGATGAATAAATCATAAGTTACGCAATCATGGAAAAAGTCCTATTCAATTCAAGTCTCGCGATTTGCTTTCTCGTAACCAAACAAAGTTAATCAACATTCCATCCCATTCACATAACGAATCAGACGGAGAGATCGAAATCCTTGTTCCATTTCATTTTTTTTTTCACCTTCTATTCCATCATACAAAAATAATAATAACAAACATCATTAAAATTTCTCCCTCAAATATTGTTTGATTTACGTAAAATAGTTGTGATTTTTCTGTATCGAGATTGATGTCATTACAAACTAACAAAAAATTCAAAATCCGACTTAGCAACTGTAAAATAAGTTTTTTTCTAAATATGGTGCTATAACTTTGATGGAGCGTTTGTTTCGTACAACTTATTCGCAATAAATCTCGATTGCGAAACGGGTGTTACATTTTTCTTGACAGATACTTTACAACAACGGGTCATTTATAGCTAGAGCCACTTCCGGCGGGTTCTAAAGAGCCGTCCCACCCAACTTTTGGATGCTATAGCTTCAAAACATACATTACGAAACACATATGTCATGACACTTCACAACTACAATAAGGCAAGCCTTCAGTCCACCACCGCTATACCAAATGAATAGATTTTTCCATTAAGTTTTTGATCCTCTTCATATGTTTTCATGTTCAAGATTGGATCCTCTTTTTTTTTATCGAATTCCTCGAATTTTCATAACTTATACACACCCCACTCTCTTATTTTTGGAAAATAGCATTGAGTTTACACATTCATGAAGTTTAAGAACAGTGAATTTGTTTTACTAAAAAAAAATTGATAAAAGAAAGGGGCAGGTGAACTAAAGTCCTAAAACTTGTCGTGAAAATGCAATTGAATTCTTAAACTTTCATTAAATGCAATCAAATCGTTTTATTAACACTATTAATTTCACTAGCGGAAGATACTGATGTAAATGCTAACCTGCCGTTTTTAAATTTATTTTCTCTCTCTTACATGACTTTTTTTTATTATTATTTTCTTCTTCATGTATCCCAATTAGGCCCTAAATGTAAAGATATTTTCGCAAGTCAAGGGCTTGCTTTCTTAGCTCCTAAGTTTTTGAATTAATTACTCTTAAATCACTTGATCAACAACCTAATGCAGTAACATCCCCCCACACTGTGCACACAAATAAAAAATTTTGACTAGCGATACCATGCAAGACGATGGTGTCCACGTTAGCGATTTCAGACGAAAATTGACCAAATGGACAAAATGTGAAAAGGTTTCGAACCCAATTGGCTAAATCGAAAGGCTTATGACTAAATTAACAAGATATAATAAGTTTAGGGTTTTTTGGACAACTCTTCCCTCCCCCTACTTCCAAACATATCCAAATAGTCCCCAAAAGCAAAGATACTTTTGCAAGTCATCTGCATGCTTGTGACATGACTATGGACCTGAAGTAGTGACCCCACTGCTCACGGCATCCCCCAACCCACGCACAAAAATAAAAAATACTCCTTCTCCAATTGGGTTCATCTAGCCAAATTTTGACCACACTGGACGACCGATGTCATCACGTAGGATGGCCGATGCCCACATGAGCTGTTCTCCGACTTAATCAGCAAAATGCAAATAGGTTTCGGGACTGAATTGACAAAATTGAAAAGTTCGTGACTTAATTGACAGGTGCAATAGGATCTGACTTTCTCTGGATAACCTCTTCCTCGATGGCAATCATATCCCAAACAGGCCCCAAATACAAAGATATTTTCGCACGTTAAGTGCTCGCTTGTTTTCTTAGCCAATAAGGCGTGAATTAATTACTCCTTAATCACCCCGATCAAGAACCTTAATGCAGAACCTGGATGCAGAAGTAGCATCTCCCCCGAACGCCCGCACGCTCCCAAATCAAAAACCCCTCCTTTCCCCCAACTTATCCTCCCTCTCTCTCCCTCAACCACAGAAAAAAGGGTAGAGATAGAGAGAGGAAGTAGGGCGTAGAGAGAGAGAGAGAGAGGCCGGCGCCACCGTCTTCCAATGGCGGACTCCGCCCGCGGCTCCGTCACGGCCGAAGAGCTGGCGCGCCACAACAAGCCCGGCGATCTCTGGATCTCCATCCAGGGCAAGATCTACGACGTCTCCGAGTGGGTCAAGGACCACCCGGGCGGCGACCTCCCGCTACGCAGCCTCGCCGGCCAGGACGCCACCGACGCCTTCATCGCCTACCACCCGGCCGGCGGCACCGCCTGGGGCCGCCTCGGCCGGTTCGACACCGGCCGCCGCCTCGAGGGCTACGCCGTGTCCGAGGTGTCCCGGGACTACCGCCGCCTCGCGTCCGAGTTCTCCAGGATGGGCTTGTTCGACCGGAAGGGCCACATTACGCTCGTCTCCATGTGCTTCATCGCGGTGCTGTTCGGCGCCAGCGTGCTCGGCGTGCTGGCGTCGGAGAGCGCGTGGGTCCACCTCCTCTGCGGCGGGATGATGGGTTTCCTCTGGATTCAGAGCGGGTGGATGGGGCACGACTCGGGCCACTACCGGATCATGTCCGGGCCGGCGTTCAACCGGTTCGCGCAGGTCCTCACCGGGAACTGCCTCGCCGGCATCAGCATCGCCTGGTGGAAGCGCAACCACAACGCCCACCACATTGCCTGCAACAGCCTCGACTTCGATCCGGATCTCCAGCACATGCCCTTCTTCGTGGTGTCCTCCAAGTTCTTCGCCTCCCTCACCTCCTACTACTACGACCGGAAGATGAACTTCGACGCCGTCTCCCGGTTCCTCGTCAGCCACCAGCACTGGACGTTCTACCCCGTCATGTGCTTCGCCCGGATCAACCTGTTCGCCCAGTCCTTCGCATTGCTGCTGTCGAAGCACAAGGTGCCCAACAGGGGTCAGGAGGTTCTGGGTCTCCTCGCGTTCTGGATTTGGTATCCGCTTCTTGTCTCGTACCTCCCGAATTGGGGTGAGAGGATAATGTTCGTCCTCGCGAGCTTCACCGTCACCGGAATCCAGCACGTTCAGTTCACTTTGAATCATTTCGCGGCGAGCGTCTATGTCGGTCCGCCTAGTGGGAACGACTGGTTCGAGAAGCAGACTGCTGGGACTCTCGACATCCAGTGTTCACCGTGGATGGATTGGTTTCACGGTGGATTGCAGTTTCAGATCGAGCACCACCTGTTTCCCCGGTTGCCTCGATGCAATCTCAGGAAGATTTCCCCTTTTGTGAAGGAACTCTGCAAGAAGCACAATTTGCCTTACAATAGCGCGCCTTTCTGGAAGGCGAATGCTATGACGCTTAAGACGCTTAGGACGGCTGCGTTGCAGGCTAGAGATCTTACTAATCCTGTGCCAAAGAACTTGGTCTGGGAAGCTGTTAATACCCATGGATGAACTTGTCTGACTAGTTTTAAATTTTGCTGAAGTGCCGCCATTTATGCCTGCTGAGATCAGCTGATGATTTTTGATAGGATCATTACTGATGTTTGATCATTCATGGTTGCAAAATAATCCATGTTTCTCGATGATTGGAGGGTCTAGTTTTGTTGTTTTGGATCTGCAAGTTTGTTCGGTCCACCCATCTTGTTTCTAATAGGTGTTTAAACATCAATGAAGATGTTCTTCACGCTGGCAACATTCTTTCTCCTAATTCTGTTTCCAGCATTTGTTGCTGATGAGAAATTTGTGCAGTGCCGAGCTTCATTGGTTTTGTATCCGTTTGGTTCATAAAGTTGTTTCAAATTCGTGTGGCTTTTATCCTGCTTTGGAGATTGATGCATCGAAGCATTTGAAACAATGTGTTCTCTTTACTTCTCTTTATTCCATTCCCCTGTTTTCAATTGTGTACTGTGATCATCTAACTTTTTATCCTTCCACTTCAACCTGTGCTCCTTGCTTACCCCTTAGAATTCTGATGCATATACGATGCTTCTCATGCGAATTGAGCCCGCTTTTGCTGAAACTCAAGATTAGAAACAGGTTAGGTTGAATATCGATTCAACGATCGCTGTGAATTCAAGAATTCGGAAGAAATCTCAATACTGCTCTGCTCTGTCTCTGTCTCTGTCTTTGTAAGCCAGTATCTCTCAATGATATTTTCCGTTTTGTGCCGTCATGCCACTTTGAAGGGACAGACGCAAGTGGTCCTAGTCCCGACAGAACATATGGATCCCACATGCGCAGATCATGGTATGTATAGCAACAAGAACCATTTTTTGTGGTTGTATGTTAGGATATGACCCTAACTGGATACACAGCCAGAGTCGTTCAGGCAAAGGCAGCATCAACTGCTGGACCACCACCGCCATCTTCTAGTGGACAAATGCTAGTTTTGTGAAGAACCCGTGTTGTTGTTTCGCCTATTTACAGCTGCATTCAAGTTGTTTCGGGGCTGGATTTTTTCTGGGAAATGCTGTTGTAGTGAAGACTGAGTCCAAAGGCGCTTTCCCTGCAAGTTGCCCTTTTGGCCGTACCCAATCTTAGTAAATGTTCCGCCTTGCGGTGAAGCCGCTGATGTGGGGAAAGTTGTAGGATGCTGGAGTTGCATCGGACCCCACCCGTCACATGTTGTGTGGACCTCCAGTCTTATGTGGGTCATTCCATCGCAGAGCGCATCGACGAGCGAGGATAGTTGGGTTGTGTGCCGTGTCTTAGCGGGTATGAACTGTCTTGCATGGGAAGATGTTTGGGTGAATGCAACCTAAGCATTTATAGGATCTGGCCCTCACGTTCGGAACCAAGCCATGCGTGAGAAAGATGCATATTTCGCGCTGGGCTAAAACCTCGAGCCTGTTTACTTCATGAATAGAACTTGACTGGCCAGCAGGCCAACGAATGCATTTGGCGTTCCCCTTTTTTGCATCTACGCTTGGATTGAGGTCTGTATTGGACCACTTTTTTTTTCTTAGGAAGAAGATTTCATAGTTTCTTCGGCGGACCATGGTAAATTACATTACAATTGGTGATCTGTTACGTCCAGACCACCTATCTGTCAAAAAATTGCAGCGTTCCTTAGGCGAAAGCAAAGGATTAACTCTGGCATTAGAGTTCTTCGTACATCCACACCAGGAATGGGAATAAAGATGCAGGGTTGTATGATTATACTCTGTTATATAATTACAGGACAGAAAAGCAAAGAGTCGGAGAGAATGGAAGCTCGGTATTACAGGTAATTAATCTCTCGCAATGGCATCGACATAACCAGAACATGATAATTAACTGCTCAAATTAGAACAAAGAATATAATCAAATAGGCATGTATATTACTAATCGGCTACACACTGGAAGAGTACGTACCCTGTAACTCTGAAAGAGAGGAGCTCTGGTTTTCATTATCGTTTACTGGAGGGTGGAAACAATCGCAGATCCTGCTTCCCCTGCCTTTCTGTCGAGATTAAGCAAGATGTATTTTGCCGGCACTCATCACTTTATCGATCAGCTGCTAACGCAGTTTGAAGTGCTTTCAGACCGAGAAGGCGAAGAATCAGAAGACAGATCATTCACTGAACAATTCGTCGGGCCTTCTCCTGCGCCCTTGGTCCTGATATCTTCAATGATTTTGTGAACCACGCTCATCTTGGGACGGTCCCTCGGCAACGTAGCCAAACAGAGCAAAGCCACTTGCAGAAGGGCCGTCATGTCTTCTTCCATTTCCTTGTAACCCATCAATTCGAAATCGAACACCTCCCTCTTCCACTCCTCCTGGGGCACGCGCTGAACCCACTTCACCAAACTCGTCTCTCCCTCTCCGGTCGCCATTTTCCCTGTCAGAATTTCAAGGACGACAACGCCAAAGCTGTAGATGTCGCACTTTTGAGTATATTTCCTCTGAGTGCTTCCGTGATTGTTGTGGAGAATCAGCTCTGGAGCTGTATAGGTGTTGTCTGGTGGCAATGGCGAAGGCAAGAGTTGGTGTAGACCGATGTCGGAAATACAGGCACTCCCTGAGTCATCGACTATGATGTTCGATGATGTGACATGTCCATGGACGAGCTTCGCATTGCTATACTCGTGAAGGTAAGCTAGGCCACTCGCGGCACCTGCAGCTAGCTTTATCCTGGCGGTCCAATCCAATGGAGTCCTCCCTGGTCCTCGATTTTCTGTAACATTTGCAATTCATCAGTTATGAAAAAAAGGGGCACTTGCAAGTTGCAGCAACAGTCAGTGTTGAACACTATCTAACTGGTCAACCTAGAACTCAATACAATTTGCACTTGAAAGAAGTTTAAGGAGCCCTCTCTCTAATTTGCGCTTCGAATCTTCTGCGGAATGTAGAAGTCGAAAAAGATGAAAATTTGGGCATTCGCACGCGGGATAAAGCATTAACCAAGTAGAAGCACTTGCCACTTCTATACCAAGAAACAGAACAAGGAAGAACAACAGCATGTGAACAGTCGATAACCACAATTTGCACAAGAAATTACTTGTCTGGAGATGCAAAACCTTTGCATATGCAAAGAAACCCCAATCAATCAACATATCAGAACGATTCATACCGCAAATTGCACACAGTCTGCAACAGAAGAAGGAACCATTTTTCGAGCATGAAACAAAGACCATGTCAAGATGATGAATTTCATGAGGGTGATAGCACAAACCGTGAAGCAGAGAGTGCAGGCTTCCTCTGGGCAGATAGTCATAGACCAAGAGCAATTCATCCTGGGAATGATAGAAAGCCCTCAAGCTCACCACATTGGGATGCCTCAGACCCCCAATCTCCCTCAGCCTCGCGTCGACGTCCTTCCTCCTCCGCCGCAGCACCTCGCTCACCCTCTTCACCACCACCGTGCCGCCGTCGGCCACCACCACCTTGTACGTGGTCCCCACGCCCCCCTTCCCCAGCAGCTCCGCCGACGACCGCAGCAGGTCGTCCACCCTGTGGAACCCCCTGCACCCGTCGAAAACCACCAGCTCGCCCCCGTTCCCGCCGTCGCCTCCTCCGTGGATTCCGTACGTCTGCTTCTGAGCTCCGGTCTTGACCTCGCTGGGGCTTTCGCTGCGGACGCGGCGGCTTCTCTTCCTGTAACAGCACCACGTGACGGTCGCGAGCGCCGCCGATATTGCGACCGCGTCGACGGCGACGATCGACAGCACCGTGCGATGGTTGAGACGCTTTGGCTTCGGAGCGATCGCCTCGGGCTGAACGGTATCGATCGCCGCCGTGTGGTTGGAGCAGACGGACGGCAACGGCTTCCCGCAGAGGCCTTTGTTTCCGGAGAAGGCCGTCGCCGGGAAGCGCGACAGGGACGTCGGAATTCGCCCCGCGAGCTCGTTGTCCGAGAAGTTGGCGTCCGAAAGCGAAGGGAACGAGTCCACAGCCGCGCCGAGAGCTCCGGTGAACGAGTTCGCCTCGAGCCGGAGAGTCAGCAAGCGCGGCAACCGCGCCAGCTCGGCCAGCGGGATCACGCCGGTGAAGTTGTTGTGCGAGAGGTCGAGCCGCCGGAGCCGCCGGAGGGTCGATACCCCGGCGGGGAAGTCGCCGGAGAACCCGTTGTGCGAGAGGTGGAGCTGCTTGAGGTTCGGCCACGAGGAGAGGTCGACGGAGAAGGACGCCGCGAACTGGTTACGCTTCAGGCTCAGGACTCGCAGCTCGGCCAGCCGAGCCAGCGGCTCGACGTAGCCGCTCAAGCTGAGGTCCTCGAGGACGAGCTTGGTGACGCGGCGGGTCCGCGCGCTGCAGGTGACGCCGAGCCACGAGCCGCCGCAGGGGTCCGACGAGTTGGCCCAGCCGGCGAGCGAGCCGGCGGAGTCCGCCCATGATTTGAAGTCCAGCAGCGCGGCGGAGTCCGGCGAGTCGGAGACGGCGGCCGGGAAGAGGAGAGACGAGGCGAGGGCGGCGAAGAGGAGGAATCGCGCTGCGGACATCTCTCTGTTTTCCCTCTCTTTTTCCCGGCGCGACTTTCTCGGGAAAGTTGGGGCAGAAATCGAGGGAAAATGGCGACGGCCTTCTTATCTCGGTATAGCCGTTGGAAGGGACGAGAGAGACTGGGCTGTTTGGACGCGGGGGCTAATGAATGCCCGACGAGGATACCGTGTCCTGGAGCGCGTCCCTCACGCGCCACACGTTGCATCCGTGGCGAGGCCAGGCCAGGGCTTGGGTTTGGAAAGGTCCATCGGATGGGGTCGGGTTCTTGTGAGTCCGGTGCATCGCAGCCTTTGATTTGAATGGACGTCACACGACGATCGAATGATTTAAATGATCGCGGCATAGTCTACACAATGAAAGTTTCGTTTTTGGCGAGCATTTGCCCAATTCGATTAAGATGAAGGATGAACATAGGCGGGGTTAGAGGTCGGACGCGAATCCTAAAATGTTTTTTGAATGATGATCTTGGAGGAGATAGGAATAAGCTAAATCAAAATGGTGAGATTATATGGGCGAAATTGAAATTAATCGGATAGAAATGCATTTAGGAGGGAAGACTCGATTCAATTAGTGCTCAAAATCATAGCTATACCAAATGGACAAATTCGTATGCCTCAATACATACGAGCTAAAGTGAACGATTTCTAAAGCGAGTCAAGTCCCATCGCATTATAATACTTAGGGTGTGTTTATTCATTGCAAACTTCATGATTAATAATAATATTTTTCATGGAAATCATTTTAAGAAAAACGGTTAGTTTTCATTCGTTTGGTGATTAAATGGAAAGTTTTCCTTCTCGCTAGAGAGGGAAGTTATTTTTCCTCAATCTAAACTTCTTGTTTTCAATTTATGAAAAACGATTTCTATAAGTCGATTTATTTATGGTCGTTCAAATACTGAAAAATTGAAAAATAATTTCTTGAAAATAATTTTCCTCGAACAAAGGGATTCCTAGTTCAATAAATGAGTGCGCTCCAGAAGTAGTTCGTTGCTAGTTACTCCATTCAACCATTGTCTGCCAGATGTGCCAACTTGGCGGAAAGCGTAGTGATGCTTTGGAACAACCTAAATACTTTCTCAAAGGAAGTGGGGTCTCCTCCGCTGTGCGAGAATGGGAAGTTGTCATTTTCGGGTGTTCATGATGGTTGTCCACGAGATGATTGAATGGTGGCGTGAACAAGCAGCCAGAGCCCTACAGTTTGCAATGCCATCACCTGGATAAATGGCAAAGCTAGGCGGCTGGAGGCGAACGGATGTATTCCATGACGAGACATGAATCTTGATCTAATATGTAATGTCGTCACTCAACTTTTAATTTATTCAATACGGTCCCTAAGTGTTAGTCAAATATGTAATATCGTCCCTAAACTTTTCCTGAATTTTGATTAAATATTAAGTGTGGTTCCTAACACTTTTAAATATTTACCGATGGTACAGGGGCCAAATTGAACAAACTCAAAATTGAGGAACGGCGTTGCCTATTGGAGTTCGATTGTGCTATTACCCATTTTCTTGAACGAATAAATTGGAAATTCCGGGAAATTAAGAAGATTGTGATTGACTTGACCAGCATGGGCTCGATAATTTCTTTAATAAAGTCATAAAGCAAGGGTCGCCATAGTCATTCGACGGTGACTCACTTTCTCTACTAAGCTCTCTCTCTTTCCACACACGCATTATATGCGCCTCTTTAACTTGAATTTTCCAATTAAAAGCCCAAAAAGACAAGTACTTAAGATAATAGCTTTCATCATTCCCACAACGTTTTAGATTTCCACGTTGGTGTCACTAAAGTTTTCCAAAGCACGAAAAGCAAGCCGACACCCAAACCAAATCATCGAGGTTTCAAAGAGGATCGATTGGCAAGCTATGCTCGAAGAAAGATCCAATCCTTGTGAGAGCGTCAAAGTCATCACACTTCACTTGGAAGCTAAGCCTTTGAGAGGTTCCGATAAAGCAAAAGTCGGAGCAGCAAGAACTTATGCCTTTCCCTTGGGCCCGAGGCCGTAAAATCTTACCATAATCTTATCTTGTCCTTACCTTTTTTTATGTATGGAAAGTGATGGGATTGTGACAATGGTAAGTGCTCATGGGCAACGCCTAGAATTTGTTTTCACATAGGGGGAAAGTTCATTCCTACTGATTGAAACGACATTATAATAGGCTAGTAACATCTCGATCGCTTCGTTGAAAATCTATTGCTTCTTCTTAGAGAAGAGAAGGACGGGAGCTTTGTCCTTGCCTCGAGGATTTGCATCGATGGAGGTTGATCGGTCCAAGAGTAGGGCGCCGCCTTGGTGGTTCCGAATGCATGACTATGGTTATGAATTGAGTAATGAGTGCGGACCCACTTGTTCTAATGTAAAAGCTTGTTCTTGAAGACTAAGGAGAGGTGGTCGGGCCTTTTACAAACATTTGAATTGAAGACTAAAGAGAGGTCGTCATTCGGCACCACTCTCATCCCATTGGCCTAGAGTTTGGTGGTCCGAAACCCATTCATCAAGTAAGATACAAGCACAATCGCTGCAAAGCAACCCTTAATTTTCGAATGGCGGCCGCACCACCAGTCCACCACGGCCGGTGGGTAAACGCATCAATTCCTGACTTGCTCCATTTCTCATCATTCGCAAAACATCTTCGAACCCTCGCACGGAATACAATCAATGGTGAAAAGACATCATGTAAAATTAATTTACTTGTAGGTTGAGATAAAATGATACGATTAGCATCCTTAATGAACATCGTTACTCATTTCAAGACTAGAAGATTCGCAAGAAAGATAGTTCTCTCGTGATCTTAATCCTAATCCCGTTCTTCTCTATCGCGTAAAGAATCAAATCCGAGCAATATCCTCGTCTCTCTTGTCTCTTTCATGGCTGTACGCATTAGGTCAGGCAAGGCCAACAAACGGGCCTGGCTGAGTTCGATTCTGTTCCTCTCAAGCCTCGACATATCTCGGGTAGGTCCATTAATGGAGGTCGCTTTAGATCCTTCCCTAAATGACACGTCTCTGAAAAGCCGTCTTCATTACAAGAATCAAGTACACACGCATCGACCCTATCGATAGTGTCGGACCTGGGGGGGTCCGCTAGTTTTAACATGCAAGCCGTCCCAATTTGACAGTTCAAGTAGACAGTTGAATACGTGCTCGGTTCATGTAAATTATGCATTCGTGTCTTAGCATCTACACCAAATCCCCGCTGCGAAAGCCATGATTCTCGTTGGGTTTGGCTAAATTTGGCATGGAATGATAGGAACGCATCGAGCATTAGTTTAGCGATGATGTATTTTGAGTTGTGGAGGCGAAGGTAGATGGGGGTCCTATTGATAGCGAGGGACCAGTTCAAGTGCTTGAGGAGCGTGGTCGAATCGATGTTGAACCCGTGCTCATTACTTCTCTCAAGCCTCCTCGCTCCCTATTGAGTTGGAACAATTCCTTTCGCGGAGCTCAGTTGGGTAGGTACCTTGGAAGTTGAACGCATTGAATGTTCTCCCCATAAATTTCTCCTGATAGATCGAATCAATCACATATCAAAAAATAAACCGAAAATTGCCTTCACTCAACTCGCATGTACTCAAAAGTTAGGATGGCTCCTGCAGATGGCAGGGTAGGTTTTCCGGCAGCCATGGGTAGGGAAGGGGAATGTGATCCTCATCTTTGTGTCGCCCTACGCCAATCTCTGCTGCCGAAGTTCATAAGTGTTTTGAGCAATTACTCATTCGAATGTCCAGTTACGGTTGAACTAATTTGATAAATCGGTTTTAGTATCCTAGCCTTATTTAGATCTACAAACCTATACTCATTAAATTCTAGAAATCTCATATGAAGGGGTATGGGGATAGGTGGCTGGAATAAAGAGAGCGCATGAGTTGGTTGGTATGCCAATCAAGGAATTTGATGTTGATGGCCAGGTACCTGATCGGGGAACAAAAGGTGATCTTCCCATTATTCGCAGTCATGCTAAATTCACCTGGTTCACCTATCTCGTTAAATCGAACGGAGAATATTCATATTGAGATTTATCTAGGAATTCATTACACCAAAATTGAGATCTCGTGCTTCTTGGACTTGCCATAGACTATTGGCCTCGTCGGCAACAGATTTCCATTTTCTTAGGACGTGGTTTCTCGGATGTGATAGGGCTATGATTGAAAGAATGAAATCAAGATGAATAGTTAGTACCGTGGCCAATAACCATGATGATTGATAACCAAGATCTAACCAACTTGATCCATGGAAGAGCTTTCAAAACTCCATGGACATGTAGAAGAGAAATGCTATCCCCACTTGGACCAAGACATAACTTTTACTCGTTCAAATAACAATTAAGGTAAAGCAAGGTTAGGAACAACGAATCTCTTTATGATAAACAGATCCATTTTGCAAATTTGTTATTACGAGTAGTTCCTACAAAGGATCGGACTAATGATGTATACAATACTTGAATTCTTGATGAAGATGCTACATAGTTGGTTCTCATCCTTCAGAGACTACGAGTGTAATAAGAGCATGTGTTGACAAAAGGATCATAGTACTTTGAGTATCATAATAAAAGATGATAACACTATGAAGAGATGCCCAAAATAAAAAGGGATAACTTTAAACATATTTATACAGTTCAGGGAGTATATTAAACGAATCAAAAGTTGAAATACAACATTGCATATTGAGTTAAAATGCTAAGATTATATTGAATAAATTAAATATTTATAGCGATATTATAGATTATGCCAAAGTTAAAAAATTATTTGTATTATTAAAGAGAAAAAAAAAAAAAAAAACCGAAACCCCTCTCTCGACCGCCTCCAACCCCACAATAAATGTGGAGGGCTAACTCTGAAAAGTCTACCAAATGAAGATGGAACCTTGATTTCAGTGCCCCTGCATCATTAATCTTAGCCTTTATATGCTGCTCTCTATGATAGGCAAACGTAAATGCCCCCAAGTTTTATAATCATTGAATCATCAGTGTTCAATGTAAGTTCGTTGATTATTGATAGACTGGCCAGAAAGTACAAAGGCACGACACCCTGCCGAGGGCATAGCTGCATCTCCCGAGCTTACATCAGACTTCGTAAAACAGTAGCTCAGGAGGAATTTTCTGTCCATTTTAAGCAGATGACATGGAGTGATCCGAGAGGAAAGTAGAATTAGAATAGTGAGAGAGGGGATGCAGGACCCGCAGACACCGGACGCATGATCGGAGATAGTCTTTACGGTGCGCAATAGTTGTGGATTGATGTATGGATACTCGTACTGTTCGACAAAATCAAGCCATGTTGCGACACGCGAAATGCGAGTGACTCGCGAAAAGAGCACCGAGGAGCCCCACTGACCTTTCCAGCAACGCTCGTCGTTCATCTCGGAGTTAGCTAGGCCGGCATTGCGACCAGCTTCGAGTGGCCTTGTGCCTCGGCCGAACGCGGGACGACCCTAAAAGACCGGGTGACCCTTTGGCGACCTTTGCTGGTTTATACATCTGCAAGGCCAAGAGAAACAGAAGGTCCAAATCTCCTGCCTCAGACAGGATAGTAAGCCTGCACATAGCCCCGGCATGGAGTCCGGCCTTGGTTTCATGCGGTTGTCGTCGCCGGTCACGACATGGTGCTAGACCGAGGCATCGCCTTCGCCATCGATCCCTTCTTGCTGTTATTGAACATAGGCTAGAATTGCTGAACACAATCGGCAAGAAATCTCGAAAGGATTCTGTCATCACCACTCCAAAATTCCAATCCCATGATATCTAATCTAAACTTAGATCACCAAAAGAAGTCCTCCTTGATCTATGCTCAGCAACGATGGAAAGAAACATATATGCTCGTCAATTCGATTCACAATGAGAAGAAGAGAACACAACCATTGGATGGGCAAATTTACCGCTTTATATAACAACAAAATCTGTCATCGATTCTTCCATGACCCATTTTCAAGTCAACGCTTCATCACTTGGAAAATGGTGAACAAGAAATTGAAAAAACCAACAAAAATAAATAAAAAATAAGAGCCTACAGCATTTTCCTTTTCTTGATTGCTCGCTTGCCATTTTCATCCATTTCTTTCAACCCGCAATCAGCAACTCCATGAATTCTTGCACAGTATTTCACAAAACCCAGAAACCAAGAACAGAAACAAGAAAAGATTTGTAGGAGAGAGATATTGCAATGCCAAAGACACAGATGCAGTACCAGCTTCCGTGGATGGAATCAGAAAGTGAGCTTCCAGATCTTGATCCTGAGATCGACCTTGCACTTGGAATCGCTCACGGCGGCCACCGACGGCGACTTACCTTGCGGGGGGACCACGCCTTTGAACCCTTCGCAGCTCACTCGAATGCCCACCCTGTTGCTCTTCAGCTTGCCGGCGCTCACCATCACTTTGGTGTCCATCTGAATCTTCACGGGGACCCCATTCTTCTTCTTCAGATCTGACCTCAGCAAGGTCACCGACTCGGCGTCGAGATCTTGGGAGCTCATCGACACGATCGCCCGCAGCGGGGTCACGGCCTTCTCGTCGCTCGTGAACGCCGGGAGCGACCCGTTGCCAAGGAACACGGGGGTGGACGTGGACGACGAGAGCACGACGTCGAAGGAGTCGTAGGCGAAGGTGAAGTGGCTGTTCGGGTTCTTGGAGGTGAGGGTGACGTTGAAGAGGGTGACGAGGCGGGTGGAGGAGCCGTCGGGGGCGGCGGTGAGGTTGAGGGTGGCTGTCCGAAGGGAGGAGACGGAGAACTCGGGGCGGTGCGGGCGGTAGAGCACGTAGAGGGCGGCGCCGGCGATGGCGGCCAGGAGGCAGAGCCCGAGCACGAGGAGGACCGTCCAGAAGCAGCAGCAGCAGAAGCTGCACCGCGGGCCATCGTAGCTGCGGCGACGGCGGTTGTGCCCGGCGGGCTGCGGGCGGTAGGGGCGGTAGAGCTGGGGCTTCGCGGGCGCCGCCGGAATGCCAGGGGCGGGGGCCGCGCCGCCGTTGACGGCGGGCTTGCTAGCCGGGTAGACCCTGTCCGTCATATTCTCGAATGTCTAAGGATGAATTCTGAGCTCAGTGAAGGCAATGCGGGATAGAAAGAGAGAGAGAGAGAGAGAGAGAGCGATGATCGTTTGGAGAGTAGTGAGAGAATGCAGATCAGAGAGCGAGGGGAGAAGTAAGAAGATGAGGAAGAAGAAGAAGGGAATGTCAAGAGAGAGAGAGAGGAACTGAGCACCAGCAACAGAGATAGATACACCTGAGCAGAAGCGAAGCTTGTTACTCCTACTCTCTCTCTCTCTTTCTGTGTACTGGTGGGTTGCTTGCGAAACCTGCTAAAAATTCTAGCTTGAAGGACAGATTTCCTTCCCGAGCCACCCAAAATATATGGTTCTTTTGTTGCTGTTGATGCTTGACATGTGATGGTGAGGTGACGGTGAAGTGTCATCTCCCAAAACCCACCTCCAAAAAAAGGAGAGGAAAAAAAAAAGTGGGTCCAGTTCACTCACTCCTTTAGTTGTCCTCTTTTATTTTATTTTATTCTAATTTTCCCCCTAATTTCTCTCTTTCTCTCACTCTCTCTCATGGGTTTCTTGCAGATCAGTCAAGAAACATGGAATTGGATCGTTGGTGAGAGTTTTCTTGACGTGGGTTTTCTTGATTTCTGTCATTCTTTTACTGCAATCCATCTTGACTTTCACCAAGATTTGACCCTCTAGATCTCATCACTAGGCTATATCCCCACTAATTAGAAAAAGAAAAACTCTTCTTTTTTACCCTCTAAAGATATTGCGTAATCGGATTAGCTTATGGTGGGGCAACGTCAATAACAGAGGAGGGTATCGCTTCGTTTCGCATTAACTTCAGTCTAAAGTCAAAAAGCCTCAGGCTCATTGATTAAAAATGTTGCTTTCTAGGCGGGGGGGAAAGCTTAATTTAACCTAATCGAAAGGGAACAGAAAACCAGCAAGACAATAATGGGGGCGGGGTAGAGCATCGATGGTCGTGAGAACCTTAAAAAGTGGCATGATGGGTCTTATAATTAGACCACCGACACAAGGGGGGGGAAATGATCTGGCGATCGCACCCCATTGGGAGAGCCGCTCATGGGCCTGCGATGCCTTTCCAAGTGCCAAAATCTAACCAACCTTCCTGTTTCCATACATATGGTTCATCACATTGATTAGCTCACATCATGAAATGTGATCATGATCTGGGACAACGAATAGACTAAGGGGAGCATATCTGAATAACGAATTTGACCTCTCGTTGTTTGATTGCAAAGCAAAGAGAATCCTGCAATGAATGGGTTCGAGGTGCCTCCTTTGCATTACATACTGACAAAAGTACATTGAGAGAAATCTCACGATTTGTTGCCAAGTGAAAATGGGTTTGTGCCAAAAGTCTTCATTGGCATTGATCTGTCTATGGCAATTTCGAATACGGTCATGATGCAAATGAGACCCTTGCGTAAAATGATTAGCCAGCTAGACGGTCATCGATGTTACGCCACTTCTTCGTGCAGGAAGATGTTTTGGCAGCAGTTATTAGCATCGTCATTCAATCGATTTGTTGAAGTATCGCTAAATAAAAATTTCTGAGCAGATGTATAATCTCAATGTGAACTGCAGTGATTGATTGTGCTGATGTTTCTTTTCGGTCAGTGAAATACATATCTCTCGAGTTAAATGGCAGAGAGGAAAATCCAGCGACCTAAGAAGGAATTCCCACAGTGACAGGCAAGACTACCGTTCTTTGTTTTCGAATGTTTATTTTATAATATGATAAAAAGGGCTTTGGATCGAAAGGGAGAGACATCATACCTGGACATGAAATCTCTGTCCATGAGCACATGCGCAAGCATGTGAGTTGCAGTTAGATACGTACAAGACATCTCTAGGGTGGTTCAAAGGACAGAGATGAGGGCATGTGAAGGAATGAGCGTGCTGTTAAGAAGAGGCATAACCGAAACATGAACATGGCGAAAGACAGGCTCAATATGCGTCCACACTAGAGCCCCGAGACGGATGAATAATGCACACGCCACACGCCGAGAAAATAAGTAATTCGACCTATTCACATTCGCATCCGGAGCCCTTGAATCTACTACCCAAGGAGACATTGCTTTCGATGGCTCGAATTTTATTGAAAAAGGAAATTATGCTCATTCACTCATTTGTAAGAATGGGAAATGAATGTTGAGAGAAATTCCACAAATCGGGTAGACTCGCTACATCAAACAGCAGATAATCCATCATTTTTCTTCACGAAGCTTTGAAAATGCACCGGTACAGGTGACCAGTTGTCAACAACCAACAGGAATCCAACTCCCCTGAACAATTTTCCATGGAAAAGTTGAAATGTATCTGCTCATTTCGCACTGTACAATGTATATCTGCATAATGAACATCTACACACAGATTCTGATACCATTTTCTCTCCATCCCATGCAAGCCAGAATATTAACGATGACAGGTGATGAATGAGCGAGATTTTCTTTCTTGCGGCCTTATAAGTCTTTTGACTTGTGATGGAAGAAAGTGTCGCCGTAAACGGATTTCTCAACCGAGCAGGATGCAGTAACTGCAGAATGCCTAGTATAAGAGCAAGCGACCAGCAAATAGTGCCTCACAAGAAATTCCACATACGCTCCTTAGTCACGCTTACGCTCAAAATTTGGCTTCATCACCCAAACACGATTTTTAAAGCCTCTCTTTTAAGCTGCCCAACCTGTTATCAGACAAATTAGCATGTAAGTGCAATTGTGATTGCTAAGGCACTACCCCCAAGATAATACAACTTGAATAAGCATTAAGTTCTTTTTCGATTCGCTATATATTTTCATTCCCATCCACATGAATTCAGAGGGAACAGAAAGAGATGGATTGTGCAGCAAAATCATATGATAATGTACAAACTTTCCCTTAAACGGTTGAGAAAAGAAAAACACGGCAAGAATGAAGGAAAAGCAACTGAAAGCAAATGTTATCTGCAGAACAAATGTGGGAAAAACCATTTCAGTCCTTCATTTGCCCTTGCAGAATCTAAATGAACTGTCAAGACAAATTACCAAGGTAAAGCATGTAACAGTGTACTGCAAAGTTGGGAGGAGAAAATCTTTGATAATTCCTCTCAGAATATGAGTACCTTTGGAACCTCAAGGTTCTATTCAGAAGCATCATCGTAAGCAGAACAGGCAACATCGCTAAACATAAGTGCTCCAGGGAATGCCCGCTGATGATGTAACTATTAGCATGGTATATCCTCCGGTCAGCAAAAGCTTCAAATTTGGAGAGAAGGTAGATGCCTGCAGCAGAAAACTCAGGATTCTGAAATGGACTACTTTTAGCATAGCTAATGCACTTTGAACAGTTCACTGTACATTTCCGACATGTGCATAAGAAAAAAACTTTGCACATTGCATCCCTATTGATGAACTAATAGATATAGGCAAAAGCGAGCTGAAAAAACACCCAAGGTGAGATCAAACTGATAGCTTAAGAAAACATATCGACTGGTGCAAAGACAAGGATACACTATAAATCCTTAATTCCATGCTCCAGCAAAAATCAAGAAATACCAATCACAAGGTAAATACAACTAAGGAGAGTAAAATTAGTAAATTAAATCCTTAATTCCATGCTCCAGCATAACTCAAGAAATACCAATCATAAGGAAGGTAGATACAACTGACGAGAGTAAAATTAGGAGATTACAATCGCTTATCCTTTGGAGTGATAAGGTGAATTTCACGTTTCTGATAACTTCAGTTGTAAATGCCAACTTCGCAATCTCTACATTTTGAAATGAATGACGAGAGTTTGAAAAGGGGCACGGCAAAGCAAAACCTAGTTTTGACAGTACATTAGTTTCCACTATATTTTATTGATTTGTGATATGCAATTGAAAACCGCATGGCATAGACCGCACATAATTAACTCTCCTGGAATCAAATTGTGAGGTCAAATGATTCCGGTTTTCTTGCAGTCTTGCTTAATAAAGAAACTTGAGAGTTTAAAAGAATTCTTGCCAGTGCAATGATACCCAAATCCTGATCCGAAACGTACAAGGTTCAAATGTTCCTTATCTTCTTGCAAATGATGTTCAATAAAGTACAACGAAACACTCTTGAAACATGGTATCATGATTCGAAATTGTAAGTCTAACCAAAGGAACATTAATTGATGATTGCCAACAGTCCACATCACACTATCGAATCTCCTTAAAAGTAAGAAAAAACAGATCAGTGAAAGAGGCAGAGAACCCAAAGCCCCTTTAATTCACGGCACAACAAATTAAGTATAAACACATTCTATGCCGCGATCAACTTTCATTTGTTAACTTAGAGAGGATAGTAAACTAGAAGGCTCTAAAATCCTCGGACTTCAAATCTTGCTTTCTTTTCGGACAAAAGTAAAAATTCTTGCTCTCCTAACTTTTTCATATTGATGACGTCCTGACAAAATTTTTGGCAATCAATGAGCACACTGCATTAACCACTGAGAAAGTTTTCCTCTTATTCTTATAGGTGACTCATAAAATTTCTAAAAAAGGGGTATAAATAATTTAAGAAAAAATAGTCGCCACTAAAGTGTAGCATTGGAGTAAACCTCCCCCAAATACACTTTCTTTGGCCCCCATTACTCTCTTTTTAACCAGAAGAAACCTAGATGCAAAGGCAACAAGATTGCGTGGCCCGTGAAAAGCTACTCAAAGAGGACATGAAACAGAGAAACAAACAGGAAATGTGCCATACCTGCTGCCCAAAGCCAATATCTCGAGTGAGTATATTTTGGTGGGAATAAAAGCGTCATAAATGGGATCACAACACATGGAATCAACTGAAACATCATGCGCAACCGGAGATCATTAAATGTTCTGCAAGCAGCTCGACTTAGGCATAGTCCAATGACCAATTACTCAAACAAGAGGTTCAGTCATCTAAATGGCAGTGCTGAAATCCAGAAACCAGAGTCTGACCTTTCATAAGCTGCGCCGAGAAAGGAAAAGAAAAGGAGCAGAGACAAAAAGCATAATCCAGTCCTTTTCCCCACTCTCTCCACCAAAAAACTGGAAAATAGAGAGGAATATGCCATCATCATCTGCAGTTGCCGGTGAATATCAAACTATGTCAATAAGGTTTGAAGCAAACAATTAGAATGTCGAGGCAAAATGCCCATACGCACAAGCAGTATAAAGGAAGATATTGCATAGAAATGTGTGCAACTCTCTATCCTAGGCTTCAATGTCAAGTATATTCATAGATTTCTGTTGCTGAGTTTCTACACTTCAGGTACAAGTTTGAGCTTCACAATACATTAATTACACCGTCACACATTAGAATCAATTACTGTCCTTTTGCCATTGAGATTAAACCAGTTCATGGCATGAGGGAGGGTGTGGAAATAGAGCTAAACAAACCACCGTGCAGGAGTGGGAGATTTGATAATTCTAAATGATCCAACAACATTCAGCCACCAGTAGATGCTTCAAATTGTCTAGATTGAATGTAACCTTGTGCTAAAAAAGGGCTTTTCCCTTCACTCTTTGAATTTTCCTAGGAGCAGATACAGCTATATTAAGAGAAAAACAGCAAAACCCAACAGTGTCAAAGTGAAACGTTGCGCTAACCGGCAATGTATCCCACACCAGCCTACTGTCATCAGGCTTCAGGTGATAATATGCCGAACCAAAAGCCACACCTGCTATTCCAGCGTAGAACAATGTCCAACCCAAAATTTCTCCTTGCAAACTGCAATCAACCAATTTCCCAAATGGCATCAAGCGTCGACATAAAGGACGCATAAAGGACGAAAGCTAACGTAACAAAAATAGGGAATAAGTCTTAGCCGTAGGTAGAACTGATCTTAAACTACCACTAATGGGATGAACTTGACTGATTATGATATCTGAAATTCAATCGCCTAAGTCTATCACACTAACAAAGAACATGGGTAATGAAAAAGGTTGACAAAGATGATCAATACAATCACTACCTTACGTTAAAGTAGCTCCCTTGAAGACACAGAACAAAGCCCAGCACACCCACGATCAAGAACGGGAAATTGGTGATCACATTGAGCGTGTTGGGCACACCTGCGGAACAACCCACAGCTCAACACGGCACAACAATCATACCCACCAAGCAAAATACACACGATCATCCGCTATGCGCATTCATAGAGCACATGCAAACACAGAGACAACATAAACAAAAGAAAACGGGAGAGAACCCGTCGACCGCACCGAGGAAATTCCGCATGTCAGCGTAGACGTGATGCTTGGGAGAGTAAGGGATCTTCGGGGTCGCCAGCATGAGGAACAGCCAGCAGAGGAGCGCCCCTGCCCAGATACGACCCCGTTTCGATCTCGCAATCTGCTGCTTCGCCACCCACATCATCTCGTCCCAGTTTCGCTGCTGCGAAATCTTCTCTGCTGGGCAAGAAATGGCGACGGAGAAGTGGGGGAAATGTATGAACAATTCTTGGTTTCTTGACTGCTGGGATTCGAATGCCGCTACCCGCAAAAGTTAGAATCTTTTTGGTTCTTCTTTTTTTCCTTTGTTTTTTAATTCGTTCGATTTGAGGATGTTGACGTTGTTCTCGTTTCATTCGACGGGGGAGGATGTCTTCTGCAGCCACGTGTCGCGCGATGTTCCTTTTTCTCGACCGCCTCTGATAGCCGTTCGATCTGGTTTGAGTGGGTGTCATCTACGGTGGATCCGACCGGTGACCATGCCCAATGAAATACTATTTTTCTTTAAAAAGAATAGACAAAAATCCGCAAAACACTCAAATTATATCAATTGTTGACAAATTTATTTTAAACCTTTTTCTATGACATCAAAAATCTCAAAATTATACGTGTGTCATATTTACCCTTCAATTTCGTTAATAAATATCATTAAAAATCTATCTACATGATTGTCGAAAGGTATACAGTATTGACATGACGCTCATATGACTTAAGTGAAATAAAAATGACATTATTTTGACTAGAAAATTACCTGACTAAATCTTAACGAAAGGTGAATGTGTTATATGTATACAAGTTTAAGATTTTTTTTTTATATTGAGTAAATATATCATAAATGACGTAATTTTTTAATGGCTTTTTTACCCAAAATAAAAAATAACGTCTCTTTTTAAGATGGCATTTGGGAATGCTTTATGAAGTATTGACCTTGACCCCTAATTTTTTATTTTATTTTTTTGAAAACGGTGTTTTGGTAAAAGGGAATTTGCCACTTTGAGACAAAATTTTGCCTTTACAAAGCCTACTACCTAATGCGGGCTCTCTTTACTTTGGCTCCGGAGCATCTCGAAAAGTAAATAGAGAGTTTTTCATAATAATATAAGATTTTTTTTTTGTATTGGTTGACCGATCTAAGTGATAAATTAAGGTCGATCCGAGATTCCACCTTATCAATTATCATGGACCCACCCCCACTAACCACCTCTTCTTTTAACATGAATATGAGGTACAGTTCTTCTTACCTCTTCATATATGTTAAATGATATTTTGATTTCGTGTGATTATAATTCACATAATTTAGATTCATATCGCCGATTATAACTTGCCAACGCGAAATCAGAATTGTTGACGATTGTTGTCAATCGGACAATAGTTAATTTCATTTTTGGAAGGGAGAACTCTGGTCCATATAGAGAGGACAAAAAACGGACCGATTAACATGCGTTGTTAATGCCCTAACATTTGAAAAGACAAGGAGATTAGATTTGCGGCGGTCGACGTGGAGGCACGATCTCCGCCCAGTCGGTCAAACAATCATATGGACATGCGCGGTTGAGTTGGAAGCCAGGACATCTCAAAACTATTCACATGATGATCACGACGACAGTGCCATTAATCAAATTAATTCGAATTAACACCATCCACGCGATTGCACTTCGACAGCTCAAACGTAGGAAATGACATTAGCAGCTCGCAATACACGCATGGAGCCAAAAGTCGTTGGAATAGATATTATTCGAATGACGACAATCGGAAAAAAAAATTATTCAATCGATCATGACTTTTTTTACCGACATACATTTAAATTTAAATTTTATTATTTTGCTAGTTTAGTCATAAATTTGACAAGAAAGTTTGACGTAGTCATTTCAACCAATTTTATTATTGACGTAACAGTTTAATCATTACCGACGGTTCAATGTGACATATTGTCATGTCAGTAATTTTTAATAAAAAATTAGGATAGATGAGTAGATAGGAATTTCGTATAAAGAGTTATAAAATTAAAAAGTTTAAAATTAAATTAATATTTGTCGTTTTCCTCTTCTTTTTTTTTCTCGGTAAATGCCAAATGGGGATGGGTTTGATAGAGGGGATGGGTCGGTGGGTCCAATTTGGAGGCGTTGAATCCGTTCATGCCCATAGAAATGAAAGCAAGATGTGAACAAGGGGAGCTACTTGCAAGCTACCCCAATCCTTTTTTGCACCAATCACCCAATACTAGGGGTTGACGCGATGGCGGGGCGCGCAAAATCAAGATATTTTTTTCGTGTTCAAACCTATGATCGACGTTGACAAGTTTTAGATCGAAATACCCGCGATTTGACATTTCATGATCACAAATTTAATCGGTCAATGAGGTCATCGAGAACTTTTTTGTGCGTGCAATGTCATGGGAGAATAGATTCTACGTGACAAATTGATTTAGGTATTATTGAATATCTCGTGTCAAATTCGAGATGATTTTTTAATGAAGTCTAAAACCTGTTCCAAGCATCGACTTGAAGGCTCAAAAGCCACTTTAACTCATATAGAATAGGAGTGACCGGTTCTCGTTCCAATCCAATTCTAATGCGGAACTACAAATCGGGCCAGGAGGACTGGTTCTTAAAAATTGAAATTGGGGATCAGACCGAATGGTCCTAGGACCGAGAATCGGCCTAAACCATCTGTTTGCTTTGGTTTCGATTCCAAATCAATGAAATCGATTACTTATTTTTTTTCCAACTATTTAGAACTAAATCGAGATAGTATTTAGTTCATATTTTACTAATTTTTTGAAGAAATAATAAAATAAAAAAGTATATTTTTAGTTAGTTCACTCCAATCTATTATGATTCTCCCTATGAACTAGAAACCAAATCGACACATTCTCAAAATTAGACCAGACTAGCCGATCCAATCTAATTCAGACGGTTCTCAATTTTGCACGCCTCTAATCTAGATTGAATCTTTTTTCGACAAACAATTTACTAAAATAGATGTATTGAAAAAAATAAAAATAAACTGAATTAGTGTTCGTCCCGATCATTAAAGGGACCAATGCAATCACTCGGGTAACTTGCGTATCTTGAAAAGGTATCAAAGGCATCATGTTAAAATAGGGTATATACCTACCGTGGTTGTGCCACGGGGCATGATAAGCATGCCTATGAGTCGCGACTTGGCGCCACGTGGGAGCTATCATCCACACGAAACAGTGACGTGGCGACCGATTTCGACCAAAACAAATTCACTAAACGACATCAACATTCGACCCCGTTCGCAGCCACCTTCGAAATCCACCGGCTCGGTTGGGAATTGGGAATTGGGGAATTGGGGAATTTGGGACACGAGAAGGGTCGGGGTCCAAACCCCCACGTGCCGCACGTGGTCGAAACAGCTTCGCTTCGTTTGAAAAAAACACTCCCTCATCTGCTCATATCCTTTCACGACTCTCGAGAAAAAACCATAATTGAATGTGGACAAAGGTTGGCGGAGAACGAAGGTTCGCTGAGCTTTTACCAGAATGCCCTCCACGCCTTCGATGCTTACCATGCACTACTGACCAAGAATCTGCGAGCATCCTGGTAGAGTCCCCAGCTGCAACTCGCCAGCGCTCGTGTTATTATATTTCCTGCAATTCTAAAAGTACCCACAAAAGCAGGGGAGCCATGTGACTCGCCGTGCACCAAAGCTGTGTTTTTTAGGGCAAAATGACAAATCCAGGAAACATGCAGTGTTCATAAAATCTTAATTTATTCATCGTGATTTCCGAACCTTAATTTGATGTTTAATATCGTCCAGAATTGGTCGATGTAACTTTAAAAAGTCAAAATTACTGTGCACATCGCTGCACGCAAATGGAACTGGGCATGCTTTTGTATCCACCATCGGTCGCCTCCCAGGAATCCAAGGAAGGATTTTGTACTGGGTCACGCTTCTTTTTTTTCTCGGTAGATTCTGCTCTTTTGGCGCTCTTCTTGAAGAGAGTCTCAACTAAACCCAAGAACAAGAACAGAGACAATTCAACGCAGCACGGCCCCACTCGCTGCTGCTCACCAAATTCTACAGCGCACATGATGCTAAAAGAGGAATCAAACCACCAAATGATGAAGAAGAAAAAGCTGCCGATATAATCGCCACTATCTTCACTTTATCCTCGAACGGGAAAAGTTGAACAACCAGGTACCACCGCCACAATGATCAAACTTCAATCTACACCCCATGGAAAGGAACGCCACCACCCTAAAGATGGCGCGAGTTCCATCCATGTATGATGTACCCCCTAAAATACAGACTGTAAAAACTAGCACCACCCCCCGACAAAAGGAAAAAAGTAGACAGCTTTTCTCCCTCTCTTACCTGCTGCTCCCTCTGGTGATCATGTCCTTGTACCTCGTGAAGGAGTCCAGCCTCTGCAGCTTCAGCTGGTCCTTGAACTTGTTGATGAAGTCGTCGGCCTTCGCGTCGACCTCCTCGTCCGCCGCCTCGTGGTGGCCGCCCGCCTTGCCCTTCCCTTCCCTCACCGTCGCCGGCCGGCGCGCCTCCACGGCGTCGTCGGTTTCGAAGTGCGCGAAGGGGGACTTCATGCTCGCGGACTTCCTTATCTTCCTCGGAAGCTTAGCCAGAATCTCGCCCGATGCTGGCTTGGCGTCGGACTTGGTCCTCTCGATCAGGTTCTCCTTCAGCGGACGGTACACGTTGTCGAGGCTCTGCTCGTCCTCTTCTTCTTCCTCTTCCTCTTCAACATCTTCCAGTTCCGGCTCTTCTTCTTCAACATCTTCCAGTTCCGGCTCTTCTTCTTCAACATCTTCCAGTTCCGGCTCTTCTTCTTCAACATCTTCCAGTTCCGGCTCTTCTAGTTCTTCATCTCCAGCCGGGTCAACTTGTTCTTCCTCCTCGTATTGGGCTCTCTGTTGTTCTCGCCTCAGGGGTTGCTCAGAGCCGCCGTGGGCCGGCGAAAAGAAGGCTTCTCGGGGCACATATCGGTAGAGGTCGAAGGACTTGAGCCTCTCCAGCACGGAAGGAGATCTGGCCAAGAAAGGCTTCACCTTTTCGCTTCCCCGCTCTTGTTCTCGCTCAAGCTCGGGACTTTGCTGCGAGAACCCATAATGGGTCTCCATTTCAGGGGCTCTGCCGAAATGGGTGTCGGGTTCTTGGGATCTGGAGTTGTAAAAGCGAATGGACTTGAGCCTCTGCAGCATGGATGGAGATCTGGCGAGCTGCTGGGATCTCGGGCTCTCTTCGTAATGCTGCTGCAGATGCTGCGGCTGGTGTGGCTCCTGTTCTTCTCCCTCCTTGGGCTTGTGGGGGCTGAGGCTGGAGATGATGAAGATGGTGCCAATCATGAGGTTGAGGAGCACGAAGAAGACGCTGGGCGTTAACCAGCTGTTCATGGTCGCCCAGATCGACGGCGCACTGGTCACCGATTCTTCAAGCATGGCTTCAGGGGTAGAGAGAGAGAGAGAGAGAGGGAGAGAGGGAGAGAGAGAGAGGTTTCGAACTGAAAGTGAAGAGGTAAGAATTTTGTGGTCCTCGGGAGGGGGCGATATTTTCTCGTTTTCTCTCCTCCTCTGGTTGGGGTGAGTTTTCCGCTATGTCTTTCGAGGGTCGCTTTGATGCGCGACAGAGCCCCGCGGGGGACACGTGGAGGAGCGTGAGTGGGTTTGCCAGAAGCGGACAAAAAAATAAAACGGCGCCAATGTGGATGGAAACGCGAGGTGGTGATGGCGCGTGGGTGAAGGCCCGTAAGGGCCGACGGAGACTGCACCTCTGGACAGCACTTCGACCGTCTCGAGCGCGGCGCCGTCGCCAGAGAGCCTGAAAAAGGGATCCGTGCGGGGACGACGGGCAGGCCCAATGGGCCTTGTGATGGGCTTGATGAAAGTATCGTTGACCAAAGAGTCAACTTGCTCATGGGCTCATCTGATTCAATCGGGCCGGGCCAGTAGTGCGAAATGCCGATTGCTTACTCGATGTTGAATTTGGTCTGTTTAACTTTCTTCGTTGGTGGATCGAACCATTTGGTCCTTCTGGCTAACGCTGAACTCGACTTGCCGATGAGGTACGATCGCCTCAGGGACATTAGATTTGTGAAAAGAAGAAGAGGCCAGAACGGGGGGGAGCGGAGGGGGCAAAGAGAGAGTGAGAAAGGAGGGGTGGTTCTACTGGCTGACCGTTGCCGCCGTCGGGGTGGCGCGGTCTAGGTGGGGCTGGTGCCGCCCTCACCGCCACTGAGTGCTTGCCGGCCCATGCTCGGGACCATCCCCGGAGGGTTGGCTAAACCTTATTGTCTCAATAGGGAAGAAGGTGGAGAATCAATTAAGCGGAAGACGAATTGATAGTAGTTCGGCACGAAGCTCTAGCGGGTTGTTATGCAACGGTGGAATTCAAGGAAGAACAAAAAAAGAACAAACAAATTAGGATAGAAGTGGCAAAGAACGAAAGGCTTCGGAAAAAGCCGAAGGGGAGGAATGTACCTTGGGAGAGACAAAATCCAAGAAAGGGTGATTTTTGTTTCAGAAAAATGACACACATTATCCATAATTTTAGTTAAAAGGAAAAAGTCGTAAAAAATTCTAAATTATATTTATAGTGACACATTTATCTTGAATTTTTATTTGTGACTCAAAATATTCCAAACTTGTATCTGTCTGACATATTTACCCATGTCAAGGTTTTGTTAGTGAGCACCATTAGAAATTTACCTACATGGACGACGAAAGATAAATGGTATTGACATGGCATCCATGTGGTCTAAGTGAAATAAAAACAAGTGCCGTACAAGTTTGATTTCCTTTTTTTTTTTTTTTGGTATCATAAGAAGGTAAATATGTAATAATGAGCATAGTGTGGGATTTTTTATGTTTTGGAGGGTAATTGTGTCTCAGTAGATACAGTTTGGGATTTTTGGTGATTGTTTCCTTTGGATGTGTAATGCCATCCTAACACTTTTAATTTGTTTAACATGGTTCCTAAATTACAAATAAATTATTAATCCAGTCCATAAATTATATGAAAGTATTCAATGTCATCCTTCCATTAATTCAAATTAATGAAATTGTCTGTTGCGAATTTCAATATGTTAAGTTTGAACGGTGGAAGAAAAAGTTACACATTGATTATCCAAGTAAGATATTTGACTTAAATCAAGATATAATATTCTACATCATCAAATAACATGGACACGTCGATGCCCTAATTTTCTTTTTTCTTTTTCCAAAGTAGATGGATGAAAAAATAGACACGTACATAGCTTAACTAACATTAAATGAGGAAACCAAGAAAGTCCACAAAGCTGCACAACAATAAATGAGACAAAAACATGAAGTCTTGACTCCTTCTCACCATGAAGAAACCTTGTCGTTTTTTACTAAAGAAAAACAAACAAGACCTCCCTTTTCAGTATGAAAGCATTTGCTCCTCATTGAATAGTGGAGGGGCTACCCAAACAATTTTTTTCTTTTTTTGGTCGGTCAAGGGGCTACCCAAACATAGCCCACCATAAATCGTGCTGATATCCTTTCGTCTTCAATCTTCTTCTGACACCCACCATAGATCAAGCAATTTGAAGAATACCAACAACAAATCCAACGTGCTCAAATCTTCAACAAACAATTTTACATTATTCTAACACTCAACGCATAATAAGTTACACTATAAAATAACGTCTAATTCGTCATTTGAACAAAACGAAGGACTATATTGAATATTTATGAATAGTTCATGAATCATATTAAACAAACTAAAAGTTCATGAATGATATTGCATATTAGATTAAAATTTTTGTCATCTACCCTCTTCTTTTTCTAATTTTTGGTCCTTTGGACGTCAGCAATTGTGACGGCCTAGGACCGTCTTGTTGCGTTCACTAGCACCCCCCTCCGTTTGGATCCATTGGCTATACAGCAACGGCCACGTGTCAACAAAGGCGGGCCTCCTGGATGAATTGGATCGCCACGTCAGCTATTTCTTTTCCATTAGCAAGGATGCTTCATCAGACCACTATCCCAACAGACACAACAGGTTTCCATGCGCGGGGAAGGGAGACGGTCGGTGACAGAGCAGGGGAGCATCCACAGAGCCCATTTAGCTGGCCCATGGGCCGCAACATTGGGCTTCACGGCCCGTTCCCACCTTCTGTCCTTTTTCTCTAATTGTTTCAAGATGAATTTTGGGAAAGAATTCGAGGGAAGTAGACGAAGAGAATTGCTCGGTCGGACGCGCATGATTCGCCCTTTGAAACTGACTCGACGTAGATATCGTGAGCTCATTCAACTTGCTATCCAATCTTTTCACTAAAAAAATCAAATATCATATTTTTCATGATATACAATTAAAAGTTCATATCTCTGATGACAGATTAGAGTTATACATAAGACTCGATGAAGTATAAATTGACATGAGCATTAAATTATCTCGACACGTCAAATCCGAACATTGTTTTATGGGGACTTAAATTTCGATATGAATGCAAAAAGGATCACTTGCCAATCCATGATGAAAAAGGCAATTGGGTCCATTCTGACCGCTTTGCTGGTGTGTCCCCCATTGCTTCATTTAACTTTTATCATTTACCCACGAACAGACTAACACCATCATGTGCGGCACAAAAAGAAAACCGAAATGTGCAGCACGAAAAGAAATGTGCGGCACGAAAAGAAAGATTGAAGAATTAAAAAAAGGGAAAAGCAGAAACAACAGGAAACTTTATAGATCCCAATAAAGAAACCGCACCGAATGACATTAATATGTACAAAAAGTGTCGACACCTTCTCTCCCTAACCCAAAAGCGCACACTCTTTCCTCGTCCTGTGCGTTTGATTTGGAGTGTGGAATAAATTCTTTTAGAAAAATGCAAGTGACTTTAACTTAATAATTTTTAGGAAAAGTAAGTACTATTTGGTAAACTCTAATTGAAAAGTGCATTGAGAATAATTTTGAAAGATATGTCGTTCGGCGAAAATAAATTTGAAAAGTCTTTGGGATGACCAAATTAAGCTTTTTTTTAATGTTTGATTTGTTTAAAATCGGAAAAAAATAATGATTGCAACTTTTACAATTTAAAAGTTAACAGCAATGTAAAATAAATATATTAACATATTTATAAATTTTAAAAAAAATCACATTTTCTTTTTGACACGTCAAGGTGAACTCTCTCTCTCTCAATTAAAAAGCAAATAATTTTATTATAATAGACATGACAACATATGTCCGAAAAAAAAAATTCGTTATCCTTAAAAAATTATAAACATCCTTAAATAATTCTTAGAATGATAGCTTTTCGATTAGGTATACATGTTATGTCAAAAAATTTCCTCACCTAATCCAACAATCACTTTCTTTAACTTTACGCTTTCAACCATGCTGCTTCTAATTTGACACGACACTAGAAGCCTTTCTGTTCTTTTCATTGGTGCTTGGGAATCTTTCCAATGTTTCGTGTGCGATCTAGGGTATCCCATAGATTCACGACTCTTCATAATGCACAAACCCTGAAGTTTTGTTGATTATTTAATTCGTATGCCCTAAGAGCCTTAAAAAAGAGCCACAAAAAACAAGAGCAATACAAAATCAGAAGCTACAAGCATTCGAAAACCTTGTTATGTACCAAGGACCGAAGATCGAGTAGACCTCACTACTTCAGTCGATCATCACACATTCACTAGTAATGGGTAGGGGTGATCAATTCTAAGTTTAGTCCAGTCCCACCTAGGAATTGGGAACCGAACTAGGAGGACCGGTTCCAGTTTTTGGGATTGGGAACCGAACCGATTGGTCCAATCCAATAGAACTAGTTATTTAGCCAAAAAAATTAAAATTTAAAATTTTTTAAAATACAAAATTTTAAAAAAATTTAAAATACTAAAGTTGTTACTATTTTAGGGATTATTGCTATTTTTAAAAAATAAAAAATATTTTTTTAAAAAAAGAGTCATTCCAGTCCGATCCAATTCCCCCCGAAATCGAGAACTGGATCCAAACTCATCGATTTCATTTTTATGGAACCGAGAACTAAACTAATGCCCTCGAGAATCAAACCAAACTAGCTAGTTTGGTCCAGTCTGGGCGGTTAAGAGAGCTTTAGCATCCATTTGCACACCTACAACACCCCCCCCCCCAAAAAGAAGAAGAAAGGAAATCAAGAAACCAGTTTCAAAATTCAGAAGATGCCCTTTCCTCTAACAATAATTTCCACTAAATTGGAGAAATCTCATCTTTCATCAGACGTAGCAATAGAAAATACTACTATCGATGTCTACAAGTAGCAACACGCATGATTTGCTCTTTGAATCCGACTCGAATGGGGTAGACTCCGTGGGTCATTAGACTCACAATTCGATCACCCCCAACATTAAAGTCAAATCCCGCATTTTGCATAATATACGTTCATAAGTCAAATCGATCTCTAATAACGGATTAGAACCATACTTAAGACTCAATGAATTATGAATTAACACGAGAAGTAAATTATCTCAACTCGTCAAATATAAACATTTTTCATAAGGACTTGTTTATCTTCTTTTTTTTTCTAACTGTTTCAAGACGAATTTTGAGAAAGAATTCAAGGGAAGTACATGAAGAGAATTGCTTGATCAGGCATGTATGATTTGCCCTTCGAAACTAACTCGATTTTGATAGACATCATGAGATCATTAGACTTGCGATTAGATCCCTTTCGATGTAAATGTTTCCACAATATATGATCAAAAGTTCACATTGATCTTGGATAACGGATTAGTACCATACGTAAGATTCAATGAAGTGCAAATTGACATTGGTAATAAATTACCTCGACTCATTAAATCTAAATATCTTTTATGGGGGCTTAAATTTCATACATGAATGCAAAGAGATTTCCTTCCAAAGGCAGGGAGGAATCAATTGCCAATCATTATCCCAAAAAAAAAAAAAATTGCTAATCAATTATGAAGAAGGCAATTACCGACTGCTAGACTTGCTGGCCCCATCGCGTCATTTAACTTTTTATAATTTACCCACGAACGGACTAACACCAATATGTGCAGCACGAAAAGTATTAAAGATAAAAAGAAAAATTAAAAAGTTAAAAAGGGAAAAGCAGAAACACCACGAAACTTCGTGAGTCCCAACAAAGAAACAAACCGGACCGAATGACATTAGGACATACGCAAAGTGTCGACACCATCTCTCCGCCTCTCCACGTGCCTCGGTGCGTTTGATTCGTATTTCAGAAAAAAAGTTGCTTTTTGGAAAAATGTAGAGAACTTTAACTTAAAGGAAAAAATAAATATTATTTTGTAAACTTTAATTGAAGAGTGTATTAATAAATAATTTTGAAAGAAAAGTCTTTTTGGGTTTACCAAATTAAGCTTTCTTTTATGTTTAATTTGTTTAAAATCTGAAAAAAAAAATTAATGATTGCAACTTCTGCAATTTGAAATTTAACAGCAACGTAAAAGAAACATGTTAAAATATTTATAAATTTGAAAAAAATATATATTTCCCTTTTCACTAAGATCACATCAAGGCGGATCTCTTTCAATTAAAAAGAGAATAATTTTATTATAATAAACATGACAACATATGCTTGAAGACAGAAATTTATTATCCTTAAAAATTATAAATATCCTTAAATATTTCGTGAAGTGATAGCTATTCGATCAAGCATATATGTTATGTTAGAATATGTCCTCATCTGATTCAACAATCACTTTCTTTAACTTCACACTTTCAACCATATTGCTTCTAGTTTGACACGACACTAGAAGCCTTTCTACATCCGTCTTGGCTTCTCTCTGTTCTTTTCATTGGTGCTTGGGAATCTTTCCAAAATTCTATAAACCAAAGCCTAATGTTTCATTGGCTATTCAATTTGTACGCTTTGAGAGCTTTCATTGACTATTCAATTGGTGCCTGTGGATCTTTCCAATGTCAAATCCCGCATTTTCCATAATATTTGATTAGGAGTCATGTCGATCTCTAATGATAGATTAGAACCATACTCAAGACTCGATGAAGTATGAATTGACATGAGAAGTAAATTATTATCTCCGCTACTAATTTATCATAAGGACTCGTTTATCTTTTTTTGTAATTGTTTCGAGATGAATTTCACGGAAGAATTCGAGGGAAGTACACGAAGAGAATTACTTCGTCGGACACACATGATTCGCCCTCTAAAACAACTTAATCTAGGTAGACATCATGGTGTTATTAGATTCGCGATTTAATCCCTTCAAATATAAAAGTCAAATCCTGTATCTCCCATGATATATGATTGAAAGTCTATATCGATCTCTAATAATGGATTAGCACCATATATAAGACTCGATGAAGTGCAAATTGACACTGACAATAAATTATCTTGACTTGTTAAATCTGAATATCTTTTATGGGGGTTTAAATTTCAAATATGAATGCAGAAAAAAATTTCTTCCAAAATTAGAGAGGATCAATTGCCAATGCGTTATGAAAGAGGCAACTGGGTCAATTCTTACCGTTTGCCGACGCAGCGCGATTGCGTCATTTAACTTTTATCATTTACCCGCGAACAGACTAATAACAGTCTAACAGCAACATGTGCAGCACAAAAAGTATTAAAAATAGAAAGAAAATTTGAAAAATGAAAAAGAGAAAAGCAGAAACAACAAGGAACTTCATAAATCCCAATAAAGAAACCGGACCGAATGACATTAAAATATATGAAAAGTGTCGACACCATCTCTCTCTCTCTCTCTCTCTCCGAAAAGCACGCACACCCTCGCCGCCTCCTCCGTCCGGCGCTGGTGCATTTGATTCGGATTCTGAGGACTGTTTCTTGAAAATATGCAAATGACTTTAACTTAAAAGGATTTTTAGGAAAATTGCATACATAACTTTCGAATGTGTTGTTGAATGAAAATACATCCAAAAAGTTTTTCGAGTGACTAATTTAAGCTTTCTTAATATCTGATTTATTTAAAATATGAGGAAATAATGATCGCGACTTTTATGATTTCAAAGTCGACGACAATGGAAAAGAAAGATGATGACATTTATATAATTTTAAAAAATCACATTTCCTTTTCGACTAAAAAAATCGTATTAAAGTGCACTCCTTTTCAATTTAAAAGAGAGTAATTCTATTGTATTGAGCTTGATATCATATGCACTGAGAAAAAATCCATTATCTATTTTTATTCATTATTGTTAAAAATTATAAGCATCCTTAAATATTTTCTGAAGCGATAGCTATTCAATTATGTGTCGGCGTGTTATGTCAAAAATGCATTATCATTTTGAAGGTATTGGCGCACTTCTGGTGTCGCAGCAATCACTTTCTTTCTTTAACTTTATGGTCAACACTAGGAATCCATTATACATCTAGCTTGGCATCTCTCTATTCTTTTCATTGGTGCTAGGGAATCTTTTTAAAGTTTCACATGTGATGTGATCTGTAGTATCCCATAGACTCTTCACAACTGTTCGTAATTAACTAAAGCCTAATGTTTCATTGATTATTCAATTCTTACGCCTCGAGAGCCTTGAAAATAACTACAAAAACCAAAAGCATCACGTGAATCAGAAGCCACGAGCATTTGGCACCTTGTTAAGTAACAAAGACTTCGGTTCCATTCGTTTTACTAAAAATGAATAATTTAATAAAAATAATAATGTGTATCACTTAATATAATTAGTTGATGGAAAACATTTTCATCATAGATAAAAAATTATGTGTAAAAATTTTCGTAAACGATGACAATATTTTTCATTCATTCATCATCTTTCATCAAACTTGGCAACAGAAAATACCACTATTGATGTCTACGAGTAGCCGCATGCATAATTTGCTCTCTGTGGGTCATTAGACTCACAAATCAATCACCTTAGGTGTACCGCACTTCTCATAATATTTGATCAAAAGTCATATCAATCTCTATCGATGGATTCGAACCACACTTAAGACTCGGTGAGTGAAATATGAATTGACAGAAGAAGCATATTATCTCGACTCATCAATCTTTCTTGAGGACTTAAATTTAAAAAATATTGGTTTGGAACCATACGTAGGACCCAGGACTTGTAGATGTCAAAGGTTTATTAAAAAATGATGGGGTTATTGGTTGTGAGGTTTTGCCTCTTCCATTGGAATATGTTGGTCATCTCAAGCGGAATTTTGGACACTATGGTTGGGAACTCGACATCTCCAAGCAATTCGATTTACATAAGCTCATTATTGAGATGGACTTGGAAGTAGGAGCGAGCGCTTCCAGGTTCATACCAATTAGAACACGTTTCTCATTTTTTGAAACTTAGAACTTATTATGTATATCTTGGAACTTGGAACATATCTCGTTACAATTTTTAGGGTCGATTACAAGTTATACCCAATTTCCACCTTTGTCATTAATTGAACAATTGTAATGAATTATTACATTTAATAATCACTCATTGTTGTTATAATTTACTAACTTTAACTTATATTTAGACACTGAAATATGAAACACTAAAAAAGTAAAAGTCTTGTCATAAAATGGAAGCTTAGACTAGTAATTCCAGGTTATATATTCATTATCGAAGGCCATGAAGTATTGTAGGATCACATGAAGACAGACCAAGAAAAAGACAAAAACTTATGCTATGTGTCAGGTTCTAGGTTTCAATTTCCACCAACCTAGAACGTAACATTTACCAATCGATATAGATTCTCAGTTTTTAAAATCTAGAACCTATCATTCATATCTCAGAATTTAGAATCTCATTGATTTTTAAGTTTTAAATTTTATCCCGAAATCATGCTCATCCCTACTCAAAAGTGATCACTGAACTTGTTAATAAAAAAACCACGGTGGGCAACGCTGACCCTATTTTCAAAGGAAGACGGTGGTTGAGTCCTTACTTTGAGTTTAACGTACAACGTTTTGGGGAAGAAATTGTTCTGCCAATTCGCTTGCCAACCTTGAAATAAAGGTGTTCCATTCACATACTTCTCTAGGCGACAAGGTAGGAACGTTTGGTTTAAAGGGAAAAATTATACATCTCTCCTTCTGTATACCAAAAAAGAAAGAAAAAGAAAAATTCCAAATACGAAAGCCAAAAATTTCCTTCCCAAAAGCACAGAGGAGCAATTTGCTAAACCCACTACGAAAAAGGCAATTGGGGCCCACTACTTCACTTCCCGCTGACGTGGCGGCGCCATTACTCATTTTAACTTTCATCAATTACCCACAAACCGACGAACCCCGAGATGCGCAGCACCGAATAATAATAATTAAAAATAATAAAAACCGAAAAGGAAAATCTGAAAAATCAAGAGAAAAACGGAGAGGAAAAAGCAGAAAAGCCAAGCAACTCCCGAAACCGGACCGAACGAGGATGACCTTAGCATATACAAAAAGTGTCGACACCCTCCCTCTCTCTCTCCTCCCCGCAACCGCCCACTCTCTCTCCTCCTCCTCCCTCCGTCGCCCTCCACCTCGTCAACCATGTCGACACACTCCCCCCATCGCTCTCTCTCTCCCATCGCTTCCTTACGTATATTATTCCCTCCCCGTCTCCTCCTCTCATGTCCTCATTCCGGCGCAAGTCACCGGGAAGAACGTCTTCCTCTCGATAGCCGGGGCGAGCGGAACAGGGTCGAATCGAGATTCGCGTTCCATGGTCGAGGGGAGCGGCTGCTGATCCATGTTTTTCATCGAGGTGCGTGGCGGGAATCTCGGGTCGTTCGGAGTTCGTGTGTTCGGGGTGCGGTTTTGATTGAATTCGATTTCGGTGCTTTTTTTTTTGTTCAGGAACTCTGGGAGATATTGATCCTCGATCGCCTGATGTCGAAGTCTAGGGTTTACACAGGTGGGTTTCGGAAATTCGCGAGCTTTTGATTATTGGGTCCTGTTTCTTTTCTTTTGGGTTGCCGAAAGACGGTTCCTTTATGAATACCGGTGACTGAATTTGTTCGTCCGGCTGGATTTGCGCATCTTGTTAGCCGTAAAAAAACGGTTGAAACTGGAATATGATTGTGAAATTAGTATCGGTCCTAGTGTACAATCTAAGTGGCTGGAACTGTTTGCTTTGGTTCGAAACAGATTTCCTTTTCCGCTCTCAATCCGCTTCCAAGTTCAATGCCACCTGCCAGTCGGCGGAATTAGAGGCTTGCCGCGATGATTCGGCTGCTTTCACGCTCAAATTCGTGGCCATGGCGTCGATCCTAGTGGCCGGCATTGTCGGGATCGCGATTCCGCTGGTCGGGAAGCACCGGAAGTTTCTCCGCACCGACGGCAGCCTTTTTGTGGCGGCCAAGGCCTTTGCTGCCGGTGTAATTCTTGCCACCGGATTTGTCCACATGCTGTCGGGTGGAACGACGGCGCTCGCGGATCCATGCTTGCCTGAAGCTTGGTCGAAATTCCCGTTTGCTGGGTTTTTTGCCATGATGGCCTCGTTGGCGACGCTTCTTGTCGATTTTGTGGGGACTCAGTATTATGAGAGAAAGCAGGTACTTTTCTTGTGTTTCAATTGTAAGTATGTCTTGTTCACTTCAATTTCAGACAAGTAGTGGTGATCATTAAACAGATATAAATTTCTGATTCATGGATATGTCAGTATCTTTTATTTAGACGAAGGAAGAGGAGCGTTAGTTATTCATTCTCATTAGTAAGAAAAAATCGTAGTGTGACTCATAAGGTAACAGTTTGAGTAAGTCATGAACCTGTTATTACTTATTAGTGGGTTATAGTGCTCTTCATTGTTTAGAATTGCCTTTATGGCTCAAGGATTATATCTTACATCCTTCTCTGAACAATATGAAAACAGGGTTTGACTCAAAAAAGTGAGGAACAAGGACGAGTTGGCTCTATGGATGCGAGTCTCGAGTCGGGTATACTTCCAGTTGAGGAAAAGGATTCGAATGACAAGGTGTTTGGAGAAGAAGAAGGTGGCGGAATGCACATTGTGGGGATGCATGCACATGCTGCTCACCACAGACATAGCCATCCTCAGGGACAGGATGCATGTGATGGGAACCTGACGGAAGACTCCCATTCTCATGGTCACAGTCACGGCCATGGGCATGGGCACGGGCACGGGCACTCACATGGACTGGGTGATGGAGAAGGGGCTGGTCATGCCCGACATGTCGTCGTTTCTCAGGTAAAGTTTTTAGGTTCCGTTTAGTCATTTGGATGGAGGGTTTGGTTTTAGTTTTTGGTGACAGTTGTTTTAGTGCTGATTATTCCTGGTCTACTGGTGTCTGAGAGCTTTACTTGCTAGATCATAACGTGGTATATTTGGAATTTTTCCCGAGTTTCATGTTTTTCTCCTGTCTCAAGTCATATTGAACTTTAGAAGTAGCCCCTGACAAAAAAGGATGATGAAAGATAAACAAATCAGGACAGCACAAATTTGTGCTTGATACGGTCCATAATGTTAGTTGTGTAATTTGTCTGCTATTAATTTTCTTGAGAAGCTGGAATGATTTATTAGGGCTGTTTAATCGAGTGGCTTTTGGCCATCCTTTTCAGGTCAAAGTTTGGTGGTTTTGTTATAATTTGAAGGTAATTTTGGCATTGGCGAATGAGACATGATGATGGTTATTTTAGATGAAGGGTTGAACTTGCAGTCCTTTAATTCTAGGGAAAAAAGAAGTAACATATTTAGTCATATGGTATGTCCAACATAATGCTATAACTTGTGGGGTAGGTGACTTGGGTGCCACTTTTTCCTTCTATCTGCTAGGAGCTGTTGAATTTTCATGAAGCCCTTGTACTGGTGACCAAACAGGTTTGAATTGTGACTTGTGAGAGTTTGACTGATTGGAGTTAACAGAGTTGAATCAAACATTAGATTGATTAAGATTTTTGCCGCAATCAAACAGTGCTACACCACAGCACTACTTTGTATCATTGAGAATTTAGCATTTAGGTTGAGCATCGAAGTTAGTAGATGATCAAACACAAGTGAACTTTCCAAACATGGCAGCAGGACAGAATATTATTTGAAGAACAGTGAATGATCACTTCAGATGCTTTCTGCAAATGCCATGGACAGACATTGTTCTGTGCTTTCACGTGTTTACATGCCATCTCTAGATGACTAATTTATGCCATTTTTCGTATTAACCCTCCAGCCTTCGCCCAGACAAAAAAAATATTAATAGTGTGCTTAATTCTTTATGAATTTCTTGCTTCTCTTCTGCAGGTTTTGGAGCTTGGAATAGTGTCACACTCAATAATTATCGGTATATCCCTCGGTGTTTCACAGAGCCCATGTACTATAAGACCCCTTATAGCGGCACTTTCTTTTCATCAGTTCTTTGAAGGATTTGCACTTGGAGGTTGCATTTCCCAAGCCCAATTTAAAAATCTCTCGGCCACTATAATGGCGTGTTTCTTCGCCATGACAACTCCGGCAGGGATCGGTGTGGGAACCGCAATCGCTTCATCCTACAATCCCTATAGTGCCGGAGCGCTGATCACAGAAGGTATATTGGACTGCATGTCCGCCGGCATCTTGGTGTACATGGCCTTGGTGGACCTGATTGCGGCTGACTTTTTAAGTAAGAGGATGAGCTGCAACTTTAGACTCCAAATGGTTTCTTATGTAATGCTCTTTCTTGGGGCGGGATTGATGTCTTTGCTAGCCATCTGGGCTTGATTTCATTAAGATAGTTTCTAATTCTTTCGGCCCTCATTTTCTCTCCTTTTTCCACTGACTCCCATCTTCCCCTCTCACTGAAAATTTGGTTCTTACGAGTTTCAAATGGTTTGAATTTGGAGTGGGTCGATGAGAAGGTAAGCGTGCGATTTGTCCCGGTGAAAACTGACTCATCGAGTTCAGCAATTCTTTGCTCTATGAACTCATACATAATCTCTACAAAGAATTCATGAAGATGACACTTTTGGGGTATGGATCTAGGGTTCTAGCCAGATGATGCAAAATTTAGAATCGCATTGGATTTTGCAACTAAGGAAATGGGAACAGTAAATAAAAATGAAAAACAAGCAGTCTTGGTCGTGAGCCTGTTCTTGAAATGAATAACGTCGCACTGGGCCTTCACGGTTTCTTACGGATTTTACTCGAGAAATACTGGCACTGAATCCATCAAGATTCAGACAAATGTACTTGACAATCTTGAGAGAGGAGAGCCATGTCGCTTAAAGCTCAAAGACAAGAAGGTTAGGACACCAACGCCAAGCCAGTTGATTTCCTGTGTGGGTGTCCCTCCTAGCCATTTCCCCATCTGAGTAGTTAAGCTATGCTGTCCTCGAAAGTCAGCTCATTATATCGTCACATTTTGTTATTGATGCCCGTGGATATATGTGAATTTTACACCTCGGACATGGCACGCTAGGGAATGATAAGAGTATGATGCATCATGCTTTTTCGTCGGGTGAATCCTTCCGGCCGGAGTGATTTCTCGTTATGGTGCAGAGAACGGACCTTAACTGTCATCCGCTTCTTATGCTAACTCCCAGTAATTATCATGAAATGTGTGCTCATTGAGAATGCTCGGCGAGTTCTTATGGAAGAAGAATGCTTCGCAAGTAGGGTTCATCTTTCCTTACCTTGTCTTGACCATCCTCTTCGCGCTGAATGAACTGACCTGAGCTGCAAATCCTCCAGTGCGATTTCATACGGTACTCATGCTGTTGGGTTCCAGAAGTCCTATAGATAAGGACTTCATGTATGACGGCGAAAAGAAAAACGAAGTCCCAAAGCAACCATGTTACAAGGAACTCTGTGTTCTTGATCTTGGCATTAACCGGAGGCATTCTTCCATTTCTAGCCAATGTAATGGAATTTGACCTCCTTTTGGACGCTATCTGGAAGAAAGAGCTTTAGGAGATCACAAAGCCGGTGCCCACCGTCCCCTATGTTGCTTCTATGCTGATTGCTCGTTATGCCCTTTTCGTCATGGCTGGGGTCTGCTGGCTTCTACTCATGCTTCCGGTTCGTTAGGATTATCTGCTCTATGCGAGCTCTTAGGAACATGTTGACAGAGCTCCTGTAAATTGAAGGAAAAAGCTCGTACAAGGCCCGCGCCAAGGAAAGGTACGAGTGAAGGCCGAACTAGGCCCATGGGCTGGGTTCGACTATTTAGTCTTGCACTTATCTGGCGGAAGAAAATGAAGTCCCACATCGGACCACAACTGACAAATTGAACAGTTTATAAGCAGGGAGGAGAGAACAACTGGCCACGACCTTACTTGAACAGGATCTGTTCTATAGGCTCGTACCTCTGTGTCCTTGAGACCTAAGGAGACAGGAACCAAAGTCTGGTGGATGAATGGTGGCTGTGTGACCAGAGCGTGATTAACGGCTCTCGTGGGTTCTCCGGACCTGCTGGTGCTGTAGAGGATCGTTCCCAGGCAATGCAATACTTGCCTGAGATGGTCACGCAGCTGTCTGACAGACTCCCAATCTTTTTCCTTTTACCTTCTTTTGTTTTTATCGCCCTTTTCTATTAACTTCAGTCAAATATTTGCATGTCAAATTTGGGTTATTTTAGCTGTTTCCTATATGGATTTATTAATTTTTTTATTTGTAACCGTTCTTTTACTCAAAAGGGGCTACAATATCTCTTAAAGATTGGAGCCACGAGATAGTAACCAAGCTTCGATGTTTCTGTCCCGACTTCTTTTCGGTTGGTAAATATCTTGGGGAACTCACTTGTTATTGCAGCTACCACTGCTGCGAAGAGAATTCCTGTCGCCGTGAAAGTCCAAAACCACTAATGACCATGGCATCTAATATATATATCAATGAGTTTATTGGACAATCATAGAGAGATATACGTGCGATCTGGAGAGATATGGATGATCTACAAAAGTATTAACGTAGCTCTAACATAAAAAATTATCCTATACAAATCCCTATTATCTTAAGAATTTCTCTTGCCCCTAGGTTCCTTTCTTCATATTATTCTATGAACTATTCGTTTGCTTTTGTTCGGTACGCTATTTTGAGCTTCGATGCAAGTGAAGACTTTGATTTGGGGCCTCTGCTTAGATCGAAGGATGAGGGTTCGGCCTATCTTTCTTTTAATCATTTTCAGTTTACTGATTAGTTGTTGATTGAGTAGAATATACGGTAGTTCAGGAAAAAAATATATCTTTAATCATATTTTATTAGCTAAGATAGTTAGGTGCTTTGCCAAATTATATTATAGGTATATAGATCCCGTGCTTCATGTACTGGCATTGTTGATTCCGTGCATGTAGCATTTCCATCTCTTGATATGTGTCGGTACCATGTTTTCGCCATAATACTACTGATCACCACACCAATTACCAGCGTTTCTGGATAATTGCAATTGTAATGGTGTTCTGTTTTTTCCCATATATAGCAGGTGACATTATTGAAACTTTGAAGGAGAATGGAAATGAGTTCACTGGGGAAGTGTCACTGTCAAACTTGCTGAAGCCCTTGGTTTCTGCTGGGGGCATCGATGCAATGTATGTGTGTGATTACATTCTTGTAGGTGAGCTCGATGTTTCTAGCTCAATTAAAGAGGCGTTTCCAGAGGTACTTCTGTATTGCTTGTTTTTGTTACAATATGTCAAGACAACACTTGTTCACATTGTAATACTGCTTTACAGCAGAACTTCAAGTATGCTGTTTCCCCGGGATTTGACCGGTTTGACCCTGATAATGATCTTAATAAAGTTGGCATTGCAAATCAAACCGCAATGCTTAAGGGACGGAATGAAGAGATTGCTACGTAGCAACAAAATGTTTCTACAATTTCTTCCCTCTCTGTCTATCCTGCTATTCAAGTTGAACGTTTTGTTAGACTTCCAGGGAAGTTGGTGGAGAGGACTATGATGCGAGTATGGAGTGGAAAATGTCAATCAGTACGTCATAGGCTTTAACACAATTTGTAATGCTACTCAAGTAATTTCCTCTTCCTCAAGCTCCATGCCTTCTCAGTTCTTTAATGTATTAAGACCTCTTTAGAGATAATTAGTGCTTGGCATGGCTGTGGCCTGTAATTTCTTTCAACTTGCCCAAAAGAGAGAAGAGTAGCCATGCTTGAGATGTCTGACAACTCTCTCAATATCAGAAAAGGAAGAGCTATTGCTCGTTAGTAGTCAAAGCCAACTTTTATACGAAGACTCCAGGGCTGGCTCTCTTCTATAATTACAGTAGAGACTGAACAAGAGATATGGGATCTAAAATGCAGAGTGCTGCCTGAAAGACGGTAAGGTAGTTTTCCTAACTGTATTTTTCTCCGTGACAAGTTTATCTGTTGAAGGAGCATAATACAAATATTCTAGCCAAACCTCTGATGAGAAACTACAGAAAGGAAGAATAGTAAACAGTAGAAAGAAGGAAGAAGTTTGAGTCGATTGCTAACTCATGACTTCTGCTGTGTCTTGAAGATGCTGATGCATATTTTTCAATATTGGTCTTCTTCAGGAACGCCAAGATGCTTTGTATAAGCTAGTTGAGGAGAAGTTGGATCTTATGCTAGTCCTTGGTGGGTGGAACTCAAGCAACAGATCTCACCTTCAAGAGATCGCTGAAGAACGAGGGACACCCTCTTATTGGGCTGACAATGAGCAGAAAATAGGTCCTGGAAACGGAATGGCCTACAGATTGAATGTGAGCCTGTACTTCGAAGTTGCACTCCTTCAGCAGATTTTAGTGTTTATGCCTTCTTTTACTGACTTTTGTGCTTTTTGTTGCGATAGCATGGGGAATTAATTGAGAAAGAAAATTGGCTTCTAGAGGGTGCCATAGCAATTGGTGTAGCATCAGGAGCTTCCGCCACAGATAAGGTAAGCTTCTAACCTGGTGAATTTTTATTGTGAGAACAGCTCTACTCCTTCATCAGCCCTTTGACTGCTTTCCCATTAACCTGGTGAATTTGGGAGTTACACCATCACCAGTTGCAGTAGAATTCATTCTTAAGTGCCAGCTCCTCCACACCATGTCTTCCTGTACTCGCGGTCTAGTCCTTTGTGCAGTTAAAGATCGCACAGCCAGTTCAGACGATCCTCTACTTTGGATACAGGGACGGGCGCTGTTGGGTTTTACTCTTGCTTCTGGTTCGTAAGGAAGGTTTGTTCCATACACGATTGACAGGCCACGTCAGGGAAGTCCACTTTTTCCTCCAGCGCACTCTGATTAAGTTAAAACACACAATGATCAAGCTACTTACCAAGTGACGAATCAGATTCGAATGAAATCACCAACAGTTGTTTGTTGGAATCCTGATTTCAGTTTCTTCTGTATGTTCAAAGGGTGTTATGGTTGAAGTTTGGTTGAAGTGCATATGGCACACCCTGGAACAATCTAGTCCTTCCATTGTTGGTACTTACATTTCGTAAGTTTTATTGAATACCCATGACTCTCTCATTTTCATGGGCTATCATTGTAACAAAGTTTAAATCTGAATTCTTACTCACCTCTTCTTCCACTGCAATAGGGAAACGCCACTCTAGATCCCACAGAACAAGCTTGGATATTTTCCTCGCGAAATATATAGTCTTGACCTGATGAAGCATTATGTAACGAACCATATCGAGTTCTCTTTGGTGCTTCGCATGGTCTTACTCAACGGGTCAGAGTCACGAAACACAGATCCCATGCCAGAAACTTAACATAATCTCCTTAGACTATGCCGTTGACGAGAGAAAGATTGGTTCATATCAATGTTATCACACGTTTATCAGTTCCTAGCATGCACAATATACTTTATGCTCCGAGATAATTTCTCAGCAAGTGCCAATACCAATCAGAACCCAGTCTTTGTTTTATCATGTGGCGTTTGGTGAGATGTGATATATCAGCCACACCATGGTGTGCTTTCCTTTTCATTTGCTTAGCCTTGTCCCTTCTTAATTTTCGATCTCCTTTTCCCTTTCGAAAATACTATTCCTAGTAGGTAAGATGTTCTGGAAATACTTCAGTCGTGGCTTGTTAGGTAATCATGCACTCTTTTCCAAGAAATTTCACAGTTCTGTATTGGCTAGGTAACTTCTTCCTATGAAGTTTTTGCTCCTTAAAATTCTACCTACTTCTAAACATAAATATCTCACGGTGCACGATTTTCTCAGTGAACTTTTTTATATGCATATGCATCTCATTTGTAGGTAGACTCTGGTCCTTGATTGTCTTACCTGTCAGCGTCAGTAGTAAGTAGAAACCCTTGACCTTGGTTCTAGTCATGATTAGTAATTAGTATGTTAATTAATTCCGAATCTCGAGGCTAGATTTTTGCTTAACCAAACTCCTCGAGACTAGGTATCGAGGTAGTCATTCCCGACGAATTCGTTGGTCCCGACGTCGGTGAGCTCGGATGAGCCTGAAGAATAGGACTTGGTTCTTAGGTGATCCAAAGGGAGCGAAATCTTTGAAATTACAGCTTAAGAGCAGGATGCATAAACACTGTGATTCATCTGAGATCTGATATGAACCCTCAGGAATCTTTTGGTATCTGAATTATTCCTTGAATCGGGGTTGGTGACAGTGGGGATACAGTGATGAATCTGGGGGACCACGTTGGATTTTCGGAGCAGACAGGTACCAAACTTTTGAGGACCCGAACCAGGTGCTGACAAAGACCAAGTCCAACACGTGAGCTTAAATCTGGATCACAACTTCTTCTTCTCTGCCCCCATTTGTTTTTTGTTTTTTTAAAATTTTCATCAGAAAAAAGTTATTTATCTGAAGAAATGTAGGGTCTTTACAGAAGAATTTTTTGAATTTCGTTAAAAATTAAAGCGAAAAGAGTTTTATGATTTTGTATTTACTCAAAAATTAATTCGACTGGTAAGGACAGATCTTTAATAATAATTAGGCCAGATGACAAGCTAGATCCCAACAAATTCAAGAATTTTTCAATTTTATCATTGCATTGTCCGAAAATTACCCGGCCTTTTAAGTTCGGTTCAAATCTAATGTTTCGTTGGATTCCTTGTCAAATTCCAATTTTACTCATACAATTAATTTTTGCTTTGCCTGTGTGATTTTCTTCCACTCCTTTTTCTGATTTTATCTTTTAAATCAGAGAATATCCAGCTTTAAATCAATCATTTTTTGTTTGTCAGAGTTATTATAAAATTATCTGCATTAATAGAATATAAAAAATTATCGTTTTTCATAGAAATTTTGGCCTTTATGGGAACTTCACCAAAACATAATGCTGATAAGGGCAAGATGGTAACTGAAATATAGCTTATTATAATATATTTCAATAATTTAAAAAAAATGTGAGGATAAAATTGAAAAGAGGAACCCATCCGCGGGTAGCTGCGTTGGTTGAGAGTTCCTCTCTTATCGTTGAGATCGAGAGTTCAAAACTGTAGTTGCTAGCAATTTAAGTGGGGGGCCCCGGCGGTAGGTTGTTAGGCTAGTCTCCCTCGAGGTATAGGGGCCCGGCCCTCAGGAGCCGTTCGGGCATGGGGCCCTCGTGGTGGAGTCCTCGGTTATCAACAAAAAAAAAAAATTGAAAAGAGGAGAAGAGATGACGAATTTAGTTAGTGAAGATTGTTTTCATTATCAATAACAATTCATGTCTAAGTATTATAGTGAACAATAAAATATATATTGTTCGTTCACTTTTATAAGCGATACAAACAAATATTCTTAACAAAATATCTTTCATATCATTTATTTTTTACAAAATAAACGAAGCTTAAATTAGATTTTTTCCCTACTATGCTACATCCAACCGAAGGTAATTGTCATGTCAATTTGAAGATGAATATCCCACATGGTTGATTCCATGTATTGTTTCCACAGAGGATTTCCTTTTGATAGTTTCTCTTTGGTTTCCCCACTCGCTGCATCCCCACAAAAAAACAAGCAAAAAGAATATTAGTTTAGCCTCATAAGGTTGGTGAGTTGGAATATCACTAAAAAGAGGATATGCTTTCCACCTCTTAAAAACCCTCTCTTTTTTAGTTGCTCAATTAAATCAGAAATCGCCCTCCTTTGGGAGAACCGTTACATTTTTTTCTTGAATAGTCACTTGGCTTTTTGAGGATCAATGTGATGTCACATCCTCAATTCCCTAGAAGAGATGATGAGTCCATTGTGAAACAGAATCTGCCAACAAAGATTCACAGGCTTCCCATCCAGGAAAAAACAGGAAAAATCAGGCCTTTCCGGGGCTCCATAGATTGGGAAGAACATGCGCTAACCATTTTGATCCATTGAAACTCAATCTTGTTCCCTTGAATTCCTTCCATTCATTGGCTCAACGTTTTGTATCTTCTATTCATGTCCTTTAGCAAAAAAAGAAAGAAAACGGTTAAAAAGAAGAAGAAAAAACCACCAAAAATCCCAAATTTTGTTCAAAGTGACAAATTTACCCTAATTTTTTTTTTGTGATGTGAAAAACCCCAAACTTTTCAAACTGTAACACATTTACTCCATCAAGGGCATTTTTGTCTTAATTTTTTTTTCTTCTTCTTCCCTTCGTTGGCCATGGCGGAGGGAAGCCGGCATTTGGCGAGGGCAGCCCACGGTTGGGCTGGCCCGACGCCAGTGAGGGCACCCCTCGCATGATGTTGGCGAGGGAGGCCCTCGCCCGACGCCAACGAGAGCTGCCCTCATCGGCGTCGAGCAAGGGCCTCCCTTGTCGGCGTTGGGCGAGGGCCTCCCTCGCCAGATCTGGGCGAGGGCACGAGGGAGGCCCTCACCCGACGCTGGCAAGGGTGGCCCTAGCGAGCCCGAGCGGGGGGACCCTTGCTCGACGTCGGCAAGGGCAGCCCTCGCCGAACGCCGGCTTCGGAGGGAAGCGAGAAGAAAAAGAAAATTAAAAATAAAAAGACCAGAATGCCATTTAGTTTATGATAAATGTGTCACATAATAGAAGTTCAAGGTATTTCGTGTCATAAAAAAAAGTTTGAAATAAATCTGTCATTTTAAGTAAAGCTTGGGATTTTTCGTGATTTTTTTTCCCAAAAAAAATGTCCTTTTCTTCCGTAGGAACGCAGTCACCAACCACCAACCATTTCCACCAGATCTCGAAGTCACGAATTCTCCATCTTTTTTAATTCAAAGATACTGTTTCGCGGATACCCAGAATTATAAGAATCCATGTCTTTTTTGGGTCGTGAACATAAAACGACAGCAAGCCTCACCAACCCACCACCCTACTCTCTCCCAATGGAATGCCAAAAAAACCAGCGATTTGAAACCATTGTTGTTCTTCTCCAACAACAACATTAGTTTCTGCTAAATCTCCCTCCTTTCTCCTACCAAAACTCCTTGCGTTCTTCCTTTCTTTCGGGTTTTTTGGGGCGCCATGGAACGTGCACGGCGTTTGGCGAACCGGGCGATCTTGAAACGGATCGTCTCGGAGACGAAGCACCATCGCCGCCTTGAATCTGGGTTGGATTCTTCATCCCCTGCATTGTATGCCCCTTCAAGGTATGTCTCTTCGTTGTCTGCATGCAGCTCAATGCACAAGAGCTCCAGATCAGAGATCTTGCTAGGTAGGAATGTGTCGTATAATGTCGGTCGCGGTATTGGGTCGCAAACAAGAACGATCTCTGTCGAGGCATTGAAACCGAATGATACTTTCGCCCGCCGACACAACTCCGCGACCCCGGAGGAGCAGACGAAGATGGCCGAGTCCTGCGGGTTCGGTAGTCTTGATGCTCTGGTCGATGCCACCGTGCCTAAGTCGATCCGTATAGATTCCATGAAGTTCTCTAAGTTCGATGGAGGTTTGACGGAGAGCCAAATGATTGAGCACATGAAGAATTTGGCATCGAAAAACAAGGTCTTTAAGTCATTCATCGGTATGGGGTACTATAACACCTTTGTTCCGCCGGTTATATTGAGGAACATCATGGAAAACCCAGCTTGGTACACTCAGTACACGCCCTACCAAGCCGAGATATCGCAGGGCCGTTTGGAGTCTCTGCTAAATTTCCAGACCATGATCACCGATCTCACCGGCCTGCCCATGTCGAATGCTTCCTTGCTCGATGAGGGAACCGCTGCTGCTGAGGCGATGGCAATGTGTAACAATATTCTGAAGGGAAAGAAGAAGACTTTTGTGATCGCGAACAATTGTCACCCACAGACAATTGACGTATGCAAGACTAGAGCAGACGGTTTTGATCTTAAGGTTGTCACAGCCGATCTTAAGGATATTGATTACAAGTCAGGCGACGTTTGTGGGGTCCTTGTACAGTACCCTGGAACTGAGGGTGAGGTGTTGGATTATGGGGAGTTTGTCAAGAATGCACATTCTCATGGGGTTAAGGTTGTTATGGTGACTGATTTGTTGGCATTGACAATGTTGAAGCCTCCGGGTGAATTTGGGGCAGATATTGTTGTGGGTTCCGCACAGAGGTTTGGTGTGCCGATGGGATATGGCGGTCCTCATGCTGCTTTCCTTGCGACCTCTCAAGAGTACAAAAGGTTGATGCCCGGACGGATTATTGGCGTGAGTGTTGATTCTTCAGGGAAGCCTGCTCTGCGTATGGCAATGCAAACGAGAGAGCAACATATCCGCAGAGACAAGGCTACAAGCAACATCTGCACTGCACAGGTATATAATCTCAGTCATAGGTTCAACGTGTTATCCTTTTTTCTTTTTTGCTTTTTATTTTGTATGTATTTTGGAATTAGTAGAGGTAGTTATGCTTATATCAAGGAGCTCAAGACTATTGGGTTGGAACTGATTTAGTTCCAGTTTTGTGAGAGGGCAGATTTTCTTGTCATACGTGAGTGCCTGTGATGACTTGTTTTGACTTATTATTGTCTGTGTAGGCATTACTTGCAAACATGGCTGCCATGTTCGCTGTTTATCATGGCCCTGAAGGTCTTAAAACAATTTCTCAACGAGTTCACGGTCTAGCTGGAGCCTTAGCTCTGGGATTGAAGAAACTTGGGACTGTGGAAGTCCAGGGGCTTCCTTTCTTCGACACTGTGAAGGTTAAGTGTCCTGATGCACATGCAATCGCTGATGCTGCTAAGAAGGAAGAGATGAACTTGAGGGTTGTGGACAAAAACACCGTAAGCATCATTCGTATCTCTTCTGTTTGTCACTCTGCTGAAGTATGTTAATTTTCTAGCACAAAATGATTTGAGATTAATTGCTGCTGGCAGATCACTATCTCATTCGATGAGACTACCACTTTGGAGGATGTCGACAAGCTTTTCTCAATATTTGCATGTGGCAAGCCTGTGAGTGCAAGCAGTCATTCTCGGGCTTTAAGTTGATTAGCCCCTCCAGTAATTCCATTTTTTGACTGGTTCCTTGGGCAAAAATTTATATGCAGGTCCCATTCACTGCTGCATCACTTGCGCCAGAGGTTCAGTCCTTGATTCCAACTGGGCTTATAAGGGAGACTCCATATCTGACGCATCCAATCTTTAACACGTAAATGCCTTTGAGATGATTTGGTTTCTATCTGCCGCTAATGTGCCTCTCTCTGACTTTTATATTCATTCTAATAGGCATCACACCGAGCATGAGCTGCTCAGATACATTCATAGGCTGCAGTCCAAGGATTTGTCTCTGTGCCATAGTATGATTCCTCTGGGATCTTGCACGATGAAATTGAATGCTACCACAGAGATGATGCCAGTGACATGGCCCAACTTTGCAGACATACATCCTTTCACCCCAGCTGAGCAGGCTCAGGGTTATCAGGTAATTTGGTGTGAATTGTTATAAGAATTTTACAAATATTCGTTAAGGCCAGATTCATTTGAATACAAGCTAATGCAAGAATGGGATTGGTTTCAATCTTTCAGGAAATGTTCAATGATTTGGGTGAACTGTTGTGTACGATTACTGGGTTCGATTCTTTCTCTTTGCAACCCAATGCTGGTGCCGCTGGAGAATATGCAGGTCTCATGGTCATCCGTGCGTATCACTTGGTATGGTGACAGAATAGCCATATGTTCACTGTTTACTTCCTCTCTCAATTAATAGTTGGTGGTATAGCAGCATTAAATGCTTAAGTTGTGAACTTTTCTGGAAACAGGAAAGAGAAATGCTGACATGCCTTTGGCAAAGGCTACTATTCAAACTTTTTCTTCAAGTGCTTTAATATAGAAAAAACTGTAAGAGTATGACCAGATGTTGTTCATCTTCAAAGTATTCAGATTTTAGACTGTTTTAATATGCCTGCTGATTGGCTGTCCAATTATTGGCACGCATGGCAGTTCAAGTCCAAAAAATTGCATTCTTCTTCACATTATTTCCTCAACTAAACCCATCATGGTGTGGAATTATGATAGTCTGCTCGTTGTGGTGACTGATTCGGTTACTTAGGCAAGAGGGGACCATCATCGCAATGTGTGCATCATTCCTGTCTCTGCTCATGGGACAAATCCTGCCAGTGCTGCAATGTGTGGTATGAAAATTGTTGCTGTTGGAACTGATGCCAAGGGTAATATCAACATTGAGGAGCTGAGAAAAGCAGCAGAAGCAAATAGAGATAACTTGTCTTGCCTTATGGTAAGCCTAATTTCTCATTAGAAATAATTTTTCATAGATTTTAGACTGGTGATATAATCAGGACCTTGTTATTTATAAATGCGAACTTCAGGTCACATATCCTTCAACCCATGGGGTGTATGAGGAAGGCATAGATGAGATATGCAAGATAATTCATGACAACGGAGGTCAAGTGTACATGGATGGAGCAAACATGAATGCACAGGTCTGTTTTTGCCTTTTTGCTGCACTTGAGCTATATTGATTCTATCTATTGGGGATCTGAGAGCTGTGGCTCATAGCTACTATTCTCAACTGTCCAACCATTAGCATTTTACTCAATAACACTTGAAATGCTCAAAAATAGCCAGAGATACACATTGACACGCAATCCAGATTACAATTTTTAGTGTGCAGTCAGGTTCGGAAAAGAGTAGTAGTTGATTAGTTTCCATTTTTCTTCAGTAGTTCTTCGTCTTGAGAAATATTCAGGTTCAATGCCTAACGTGTGAGGTTTCTTTCAGCATATTAAATCTAATTTAATATATTTTGGTTTTGGCAGGTGGGCTTGACAAGCCCAGGATTTATTGGAGCCGACGTTTGCCATCTCAATCTCCACAAAACATTTTGCATTCCACATGGAGGCGGTGGTCCAGGCATGGGTCCTATTGGGGTGAAGAAGCACTTGGCACCTTTTCTGCCTTCACATCCAGTAGTATGTATTTTTCAGACATGAAAGTAATTTACCTTTTTTTTTTCTGTCTCCATATTATGGTCCTCTGTGATGGTAATTGGACCCAGCAGACGTTGTGTCATCAGTGTATGCTACCGAAATTCTGCTGCATAAATGCCTGTCTAATTGAGTTTTCAATCGTCTATTTTTTTGTCTTAAAGGTTGCTACGGGTGGTATACCAGCCCCAGAAAAGTCCCAGCCATTGGGTACAATTTCTGCTGCTCCATGGGGCTCTGCACTTATCTTGCCAATATCATACTCTTACATAGCCATGATGGGATCTAAGGGACTCACTGAAGCATCAAAGATAGCTATTTTAAATGCAAACTACATGGCAAAACGTTTGGAGGTTTATCCTTTTTTTCCTTTATTTATTTTTTCGTTGCTGTTGTTCCTTTGTATACTTGCTTTGTCATAAATTTCAGTCTAGTGTAGTGCAATTGGTGCATGCTCCATCTTGGTTTTCATTGCCAAACTTTCAAAGAACATTTTTTCTTTAGTGTTTTTATCCTCTCACTGGAAGAGAATGTAACACCTGTGGCCTAAATTTTCATCGTATCATTGTCTGCACTCTGTTTTGCAGAAATACTACCCCATCTTGTTCCGTGGAGTCAATGGGACAGTCGCCCATGAATTCATTGTTGACTTAAGGGGCTTTAAGGTAGTGTATATTCAGCTAATGTCTTATTTGTTTGCCTTTTTGTTGGTTTTTAATTGACTGGGCACGCTATTCTATTGCAGAATACTGCTGGAATCGAGCCTGAAGATGTTGCAAAGCGTCTGATGGACTATGGATTCCATGGACCAACCATGTCATGGCCAGTCCCTGGCACACTGATGATTGAACCCACTGAAAGTGAAAGCAAGGTAATGACAAGAAAGAACACGATCTTTTCAGTTTTCTTTTGTCCAAGTCTTTGAAACAACTTAACAGTAACTGATCATTTGTTGCAGGCTGAGTTGGACAGGTTCTGCGACACTCTCATCTCCATTAGAGAAGAAATCGCACAAATTGAAGAAGGAAAAGCTGATATCCGCAACAATGTTTTGAAGGTATGAGAAGAATGATATCTTTATGGAGAGCTTCTAGAGTACTTGTTAATAAGCTATGATGAATGAAATCAAAAGTACAATGTATTCATGTTCAAAGGCATGAGAAATATATTTAAACGAGTTCCTTTAGGACACTCATCCATTCTCCTATTGATTTTCTTTTACACAATCAAGGTTGAAAATATAAATGCTTCAATTGCACTTTTTTCCTTGATGATCTTCTGAGAAACTTCTAATTTCGATATCTTTTAGTCTGCTCCCCACCCACCATCATTGCTCATGGGAGACTCGTGGACGAAGCCATATTCTCGGGAATATGCTGCCTTTCCGGCTTCCTGGCTCCGTACCGCAAAGTTCTGGCCATCCACAGGTATGTCTACCTGATCTTATTCGACCATGTGCAATATTATATGCAATAGGCTGCTTCGACTGATGCTGCTTTCATCATGAGATTTTGGCTATACTCCAAAATGTTGACTTAAAATATTGCATATCCATTGAATTTTGAAGTATGACTCCTTAAATTAAAAGTATGGGTTTTCAAAGTTCAAAAATATGGTTAACTTTCACGTACAAGGGACATTATCTTCGTGTTACCACAAAGTAAAACTAAAATCATAGTTTATGCTGCGGATATCAGTAGATGCTATGAGTAGCTGCAACCCTGCATATTCATGCAAATGGCAACTATGATTTTCTGTTCATTCTTGTTATTTCACCTCCTTTGCAACTCCAAAAGTTTTCCATTTAAACGGTTCTGCAAGCTTGATTCAAGGGATACATTTTTATCCAATATTTTATTTAAAGCTGAAATTTGAAGTAATGTTTGATGATAATGAGCATATGTGTGCTATCTATTTTCAACTACTGGCATTTTCAAAGATGAGTATAGAACTTTTAGAGTGTGAGTTTGAGGATAATGAATTAAAGGGTGGTAGCTTCATGTCTCTTTCAAGTGTTTCCCTGTTAAAGAAACAACAAAAGAAACTGATTATTCTTCTCGTGTGCTGCTCGACATTCTACCAGGACGCATCGACAATGTGTATGGTGACCGTAACCTCGTCTGCACTCTCCAGCCAACGTCACAAGTCGTTGAGGAGCAAGCAGCAGCTACCGCCTGAAATCTCTCCGTGTGCCAAAAAAGAAAAGAAGAAATCCCTCAATGTATATAAGTTGTCAATGTGGCACACCCCATCACATCTGGTGTTATTTAGTTCCTTCGATGCTATGATCTTTAAACGATGAATAAGAGGGGTTGCTAATTGCAACCCGAGCATTATTCTCATCTAATCTCTTCCATCTTGTCTTTGTCCTCGATCCGATATCAAGTATTTCAACAGTAGGGAAAAGCAGCAAATTGTGAGCACTGGTCTGATTGTACATCGCCTTTTCAAATATCGCTTGATACCTAAGCAGAAAACTAAGAAGGGTAAAAACTGACCACCCTCGATCTGTGTTGACCAAAGTAATAATAGTCTCGGTTGAGATCAGACTTAAAAAGGTTCATTCATTCATGAATGAATTGTACTTAGCTGAAGAATTAAGAGTACACCGACACCATAAAAAAGAGGTTTAAAATGATACAAAACATCGTATTCTGTACATGGGTTATCTATACACATTGAGAGGTACAAATTCAGTTGTTATCTCAAGAATGTGGATAATAGCAAAATGAAAGTTGAACTTGACTTTATGAGGGTATTCCATGGGATTTGCTCGTCCCTTCTATTGGTCCCAATAGTTTCTAAGTTGGGACATGTGCAAGAGAAGCTCGTCTCTTCCTAAACCGGTGACGCTGCTAGTCATGATCCACGGAGGATGCTCCCGGTAGTTTTCCCTAATCACTTCTTGGAAGCTCCTTATGTTCTCATCAGGCCTCTTTCCTCGCTTCATCTTGTCACACTTCGTGAAAACTAATGTTAGAGGGATCTGAACAAGTGGAGAAGAGTAACATCATCAGTACGTTCAGCCACTGTTGAATGTTGATTCTACAACTAAGAAACTAAGAAAGCAGCGTACTTTGTTGCGTCCTAGCCAATTCGCGCAATCAAGGTCTATCTTTTGAGGAGGAACACTTGCATCGATAAGAAGTAAGACGGCAACTAGCGTATCTCTGTTCAAAAAGTAGCCCTTTGTGAATGCTGACCAATCCATTCGAACAGATCCTGGGGCCTTAGCAAACCTACAAATGAGCAAGAAATCCATAGAGCAAATGCCTCAATCTCATGTTCAACAACCAAAAGGAAACATCAGGACTTGAAAAGTAACACAACAGAATATCTCATCCAAAGACGAGGTCGAAGTGGTCAATAAGCAAATAATATAGCAGGTCTATGGTCGCCTTGCCTGGACCAAGGCACACTCAAACATGGAAAGGAAACCACGGTTAATCTCCAGAGTTTTAATGAGAAGAATTAACTAAATGCAAGGGTACCATACAATATAAACACTTGGTTGGAATCTACAAATCTACTGCCCAAGGACTGTAATTAATGATTTCATATCACAGCACATAACCGGAAGCGAGTACACCAAAGGCAGGTCCCAAGCTGCTGTAAGACACCAAAAGCTAAATCTATTGCACGGTTAATAGCTTGGTGCCTGCAGGTAAATCATAACATGATACTACCCTGAAAAGACGAGCTGCATAGTCTAGCAAGAAAATAGAAGCCTACAACGTTTAAGCAGTTTCCATTAGTCAGCGAACCTAGAAACAAAACCACAAAAGATGAAAGGAACTACTATAAACACTAAAAGTAGAGTATATAGCATAAACTCTGATCCAATGCAAGATCAACACTAGGGAGCGCAATATATTTTGCAGTTATATATTTTCACATATCTGCAGACATTCATACCAACTTAAGCGCTTTTAAAGAGATAAACATCTGGCATTCGACAAAACTGTCAAGCTACAAAAGCAGAAATGAAAAGCCAAGGAAGAAATACTTCTATGGATCTACAAATTTACTTTTTCTGCATCAGGATTCATAGCAAAAGATGGAAACTAATCGTTTGCCCCTTGTCAAAAGTGTCCATTATGTGAAGAACAGAAAGACTGCAGATTGAAGACGGAACTCCCAGCATGTACATCTTAGCTAAAAGAATTACTGCCATGGCATATCCAAAGTGATGGGTCAAAAAATGCCAAGCCATTCGAGCCCAATTAATCAAATTTCAGAAGCTTGTCAAAAAGTCACGATCTAATGGTCTTTCACTTTCCCAATCCAACAGCTTCCAATCGACTGGCCACACTCAATTAGTTGCAGCATTCCAAGAAACAAAACTTACACATTAGCTCACATTCTGTGATTTTTCGCATTTATAAGCTGCCACACAACATAACAAGTTCATGCAAGCCAAAAGACAGGTGCTTGAAGCTCACCCATAACCCGGCAAATCCACAATATACCAACTCTTGTTCACCAAGAAGTGATTTAAAAGCTGAGTCTTGCCTGCAACATAAACCAACCCATCAATCAATCGCCTCATCCCTCGCCGCCAAAGCAAAAACCATGCCAATACAACATCATTCGACAGACAACCATTAAAAAAAGAGAGAGGACCTGGTTTCTTGGACGTAAGCGCGACTTCCTTCTTCCGAACCAGAGCATTGATGAGCGACGACTTGCCCACGTTCGACCGACCCAGGATCGCGAACTCGGGCCTCCCGTCCTTGGGACAGTCCTTGGCCCTCCCGCTGCTCTTCACGAACTCCACCTCCTTGATCTGGGCGTGACCCGCGTAGGGCCCGACGACGATGTTCGACCCAGGGAGCACCATGTCCTCGGAGACCTCGGCCGGGTCGACGCCGGGCGGGACGAAGAACACCTTCCGGAAGATCCGGGCCGGGTCCGGGGCCGAGGCCGCCGGGCCCGCGGCTCCGGAGGCGGCTGCGGCGTGGGCGGCGGCGGAGGCGTGGAAGCTGCGGCGGCGGGCGAGCCGCGAGAAGAGCGGGGCGTGCGGGGACGGACGAAGCGAGGGGTGGAGAAGGGAGGCGGGGCGCAGCTGCAGAGCGAAGAGGCGATTTCGCAGCGCCACCGCCATTGTCGGAGAGAGAGAGAAATGCTCTGCTTTCTGCTCTGCTCGTGCAGCTGAGCAGAGCCCTGAAGCGAGTGCGTTTTTGGGTGGGCGTCGGCTGCGACGGCGTCGTTTGGCCGCTATTAGGATTTTCCTTACGAAAAGGCAAAGGGTCTCAATTCATTTTTCACGTTAAATTCAAAGAATTAACCTGAATGAATTGTTGGATATGAGAAAATGTGAAAGTACTTAAGATATTGGAAAAATGCCAAGATGCGTGCTCCATTTTTCATCTAATGACTACTTATATATTCACCAATTTTAAAATTATCAAATGCATATCCGAGTTTTCTTTAGAGATTACTTTGCTCTTTAAATTTTGTTTAGAGGTGTGAAGGATATTTGCATAAAATAAAAGTATGCGAGTGGTCATTGGGTCAAAAGTGAAGTACGTTTTGGATATTTTCTCGAAATAAATCTTAAACTAACATGGAGCCAAATGAAATTAAGAGAGAGAAAGAAAGAAAATTATATTACTTTTCTTATTCTCGTGTAGCATAAATTGATTTGAATTCTTATCTCATGTCGGTTTTTCCGCATTAATGAAATTGTTGAGAAGCATCTAAGATGAGAATGTGTAATGAACCTATATAAAGATAGATAAATTAGTATGAAGTATTGACATCGTGACATTGTGGTTACTAGGTCGTAGGTGTAAATATATGCATAGAAATAGTCAGCTATCTTTCAATAATATAAATAGATAATGCTAGCAATGTATAGATACGGTTCTTTAATTAGGGATAACGTTCCCCACATTATGGAGGGCATCATATTACTCATCTATTCTCTCAATTCATTTCGAAAAGATCTTCGCCCCTTTACCTGCCTCCTTATGAAAAATTGTCGACAACTTCATTGTCGCGGCTAAAGGTCCATCCCTTCATTTTTCACATTTTTAATTTATTCCGAGTATAACATGCTGCGAAGAGGCGAGCAAGTGATCAAGAAATATATATGCCATGACAGTTCTTTTAGCCATGATTCTTATGAAATTCCCACAGGAGAGAGAAATTCCCAAGAATTATACGACATTAACATATGTCTGACAACCTGGACCGACCAAGTTGAACTAGGGAACTATGGCATCTCATTGTTTTCTAGATCGAATAAGGGTGTCAAGTCCACACAAATAGATTCTTCATTAGATCTACAAGAGCAGACTAAAGTTCAGAGGCTGTAATGCATCAAAATATGGAGGGCATTTCGTCATTTTATATCAGATCCGTGGAGCTTCTTATTGAGGACAGGATGATAATTAATCCTCGGTATGTAGATTTGTGATCTTGTATCAAGCCAGCTGGGCCTCTTCCCTTTTAATGTCAAAGATCTTCGACAAAGCATCCCCGATGACCTGGTAAGGAACAAAAGCATCATTACTATTTCCGAAGGATTTGACTTGAAGAACAAAGTACCAGTAGATATGCAAAAAAACATGAATCTTCACAGCCTCATGAAGTTATCATCCAACTGCATCGAATGACAGTGCTAAGGAGACCAAATTTTCAGTGCATAATAATTTGGACAAAAGGCACAGCGCATTGACAGATGAACAAAGGCCTGATAGAAACTTCTTATCCAGAACCAGGACACCGTGCATAAGGAGAGTATCTCAAGGAAAATACAGCCCACGCCCATGATGTACAGGTACCATAGATACATTAGAGCTTAATGGGAAAGCAGCCAAAGGAAAGGGCTGATGAAGGAGTAGAGCTGTTCTCACAATAGAAATTCACCAGGTTAGAAGCTTACCTTATCAGGGGTAGAAGCCCCTGATGTTACACCAATTTTTATAGGACCCTCTGGAAGCCAATTTTCTTTCTCAACTAATTCCCCATGCTATCGCAACAAAAAGTACAAAAGTCAGTAAAAGAAGGCATAAACACCGAAATCTGCTGAAGGAGTGCAACTTCAAAGTACAGACTTACCTTCAATTTGTAGGCTATTCTGTTTCCAGGGCCTATTCTCTGCTCACTGTCAACCCAATAAGAGGGTATCCCACGTTCTTCAGCTATCTCTTGAAGGTGAGATGTGTTGCTTGATTTCCACCCACCAACAACTAGCACAAGATCCACCTTCTCCTCGACTAACTTATACATAGCATCTTGGCGTTCCTGAAGAAGACCAAATGTTGAAAAATATGAATCAGCATCTTAAAGACACAGCAGAAGTCACGAGTTAGCAATTAACTCAAACTCCCTTCTTTCTTCTGTTTACTATTCTTTCTTTCTGTAGTTTCTCATCAGAGGTTTGGCTATAAGATTTGTATTATGGTCCTTCAACCGATAAAACTAGTCACGGAGAAAAATACAATTGGGAAAACTACCTCCTTGTCTTTCAGGCAGCACTCTGCATTTTTGGACCCCATATCTCTAGTTCAGTCTCTAATGTACTTACAGAAGAGAGCTAGCACCTTTGATTACTAACAAGCAATTGGTCTTCCTATTCTGATGTTGAGAGAGTCATGAGATATCTCAACCATGGCTACTCCTTTTATCTTTTTGGCAAGTTGAAAGAAGTTACGGCCCATAGCCATGTCAGGCACTATCTCGCAACAGGTTCCAATACCTAGAAGAAATGAATAAGGCTTGGAGCATGAGGAAGATGGAAATTACTTGAATGTCATCACAAATTGTGTTAAAGCTCGTGAAGTGCTGATTGACATTTTCCACTCCATACTTGCGCATCATAGTCCTCTCCAACAAGTTCCCTGAAAGTTTAACAAAACGGTCAACTTGAATAGCAAAGTTGGACTAGGGGTGTGCAACGAAAACCGTCCGAATCGGAACCGGACCGGACAGGCCGGTTTTGGACGGTTCCCACGGTCAGCGGTCCGGTTCCCGGTTCCTAATCTAGGAACCGGCGGCCGGTTGATCCGGTTCCCGATTCAAAGGTGGGAACCGGACCAACCGGACCAAAATTTTTTATATATAATTTATATACTTATAATATGTAAACACATAATATATGAAACCTATTGCAATAGGATTTGCAATTGATGTAACAACCTCTTATGTGGCCAAGAGACCACTAAAGTTTTTGTTGTTACTCTTTATTTATAGAGAAAACTTACTTGTTAGTTTATCTCCTATTCGATGTGGGACAAGGCTCTAGGAGTTCCTCATGCTCACACTCTCTCTCTTGCTCCCTTCACTTGCAAACGACGAGGCACTTCAAGCCTCAAAAAGTCTCACATCAACTAAACATTCAAAGCATAGAAGAGAGATTGTCTATAAAACCTAAGCCAAGCACAACTTTTAATCAAATTGTTCATGTCTTTTATGTTTAAAATTAAGCATGAAACACATGAACTATGATTAATATTCACATAAGTGAAGTTTGAATATTTTGCATGTGGAAACATGTGTGAGTAGTTTTATTAGATCGTTTGGGAATTGAATTGGATCGATCGAAACCGAATTGGATTGATTGGTCCGGAGCATTGTCGTTCTTTAGTGAATGGTCGTTCTTGAGTGAAAAAAGAGAGCCGATTCTATTGGACCGGACCAGACCGGAACCGATGGTCTGGGCCGGTTCCCGGTCCTAGGACCAAACGGTCCGGTCCACGGTTTCCCAAAATCGGGAACTGGACCAAACTGGGAACCGATCACCCCTAAGTTGGATGGAGAGGAAAGAATTTGTAAAAAGATTTTATTGCTACATACTAATCTCTTCAGTCTCTCCCTTGAGCATCGTGGTTTGATTTGTAATGCCAACTTTATTAAGATCGTTGTCAGGGTCAAATCCCAGGGAAACAGCATCCTTGAATTTCTGCACCAAAGCAGGATTACAGTTTGAACAATGTTTCCTTAACAAAACATAACAAAACCAAGCAATCCAGAAGTACCTCTAGAAACGCCTCTTTAGTCGAGCTAGAACCATCGAGCTCACCCTCAAGAATGTAATCACACACATACATTGCCTGGACATATGACAAATGTCGTTTCAGATAAGACATCTCCCTTCCACTATTGGCCAGAAACATAGAGAGCCTTCATCAAAGCCTTACCTCCTTCATATTCCTCACAATAACGTATTCTCTCGCAAACGATGCAGTTGCTATGGTTTCTTCATGAGCATATTTACCATGAATAATTGAAGTGTAGTCTCCTTTCTCATGCTTCTCCACAATATTCCATACCTTTCAAGCAAAGATCGGAAAGATTTAAGAAGGGAAGCGAAGGTATAAGAACATGTCATAAACAAAGTTAATGCCGCAATCACTGGAAATAACTTGCTATATTATCCCATCACTGAGCCATACCTTGGATAAACATGGGCAAGTCGTATCCACAATTTGTACATTTTTCTCTTCCAAGGTCAACATCTCCTGCACTGGTGCTCCAAAAGTGGGAAAAATGACAACATCACCTTTATTAACAACATCAAACTGTTTTTTCCCTCCTTCGAGGGGAATAGTCTCCACCTCCATCTCCTCCATGCGCTGTCAGGGTGAAAGAAAATTGAGAATTCTTGATGATAATCAGTAAATTGAAGTGCATAACACAACTCTTACAACATTGAAGCAAATAAGCCAGAACAGCAAAGAATGTTGTTTATGTATCTGACCTTGTTGACGGCCGGGTTATGACTAATTTCATTAGTAATCCAGGTGTTCTCCGGAAACTGCATTTTCGCTTCAGAGGCCATCCGGATGGCTTGCTTGATGCCATAGCAGAAACCATGGGCTTCAGCAAGCTTGACAGTGACATTTCCCCAGGTGTACTGATATCCATTTTCCTTCAAATTTTTAATAATCTCACCTGGCGTATGAAAAGGCACAACATCAATACAACTTACAGCGATCCAGAAACGTGAGTAATCGATGTCTAGACCAGTGGTATTACAGTGAAAACATCATGCCGACGCAGATTAAGAGCTGGAAATGCTACATACGGAATCAGCAATGCCAGTACATGAAGCGCAGGATGTAGATGCACATAATTTAATTTAGCAAAGCACCAAGCTGTCTTAGCTAATAGAATGTGGTTAAAGATGCGTTTTTTTTCTGAACTACCAGATCTTCTACTCAATCAACGACTAATCAGTAAACTGAAAACGATTAAAAAAGACGCCGAACCCTCATCGGTCGATCCGAGCAGAGGCCAACATCAATGTCTCCATGTGCATCGACGCTCGAAATAGCGTACCGAAACGAAAGAAGACGCATAGCTGGTGAAACGAAACGAAGAAAGGAACCCACTGGTGTACTCGCGATCCATGAGCTGCCGAGCCTCTTCCTTGCGGCCGAAACCTTGCCGGTTGTAGTTCTTGCTCCTCATCAGGTTATGCCGGAAGACCTTGGCGTCGAAGTCGTCGCTGGGGGCGGCCACGGATCCGGAGGAGGGAGGCCCGCCGGAGCATCGGACGGAGGGAGGCCCGCGGCGACGGATGACGGCGGTGCTGGGGCTGGCGAGGAACCACGACGGGGAGGGGCCGGAGAGGCGGGTCGGGTCGCAGCAGAGGAGGAGGGAGGTCATCGCCATGGCGGAGAGCTGAGTTGCGAAGTGTCGAAGCGCACGTGGTCGGCGTCGCAGGAAAAAAATATATGAAAATGGTTCCGTCGCTGTTGGTTAAATAGATGGCTGACTTCTTGCGATCCTACAAATTTCCAAAAACATCACGTGACGTCAAACGTATTCATGTGACCTTGGTCCAATTGAATTGAAAACCTCGACGCTCTCGAAGCCTTTAGTGATCATCCCGATTTATTTCTTGGGGTTAAAGAGTATCGTGTCATATAAATAGATTATTCGCACTAGGGGTGAGCATGGTCCGGGTTGAGCCGTTCCACTCCCTAACCCTAAGACCAACCCACACAGTGCTGGTCCTCAATTTTTGGGACCGAGGACCGATCCTATTGAGCTTAGGATCGAGGATCGGACCGACCCAATGGGTTCGGTTCGGTTCTAGAGTCAATCCGAGACTAACAGATAATTTTTATGGAATTGATCAACAACATTGCTAAAGCTCATGGGGGGTATCCGTATTTGGAGGAGTCATTTTCTGTGGTTTCCCTTATCAAACTAGAGGTTACCAAGGAACCATGCATAGCACTGAATAGGGAGCCGTCGAATACACCAGCTACGCCTAACGTGTGAAATGGGTGCATAGATCACATAGATTCAACAAATGATGTGGGTTCATTAACAATTCAAAGATGAAAAAATGGGTACTAGATGTAGCCTTTCCCCCGGGCAAGATGCCTAATATTTATAACGCTCTGGTCGGCGTCGCAGGAAAAAAATATATGAAAATGGTTCCGTCGCTGTTGGTTAGGTAGATGGCTGACTTCTTGCGATCCTACAAATTTCCAAAAACATCACGTGACGTCAAACGTATTCATGTGACCTTGGTCCAATTGAATTGTGATGGTTTTCATTAGATGGGCTTAAGGCCCGTCCGCCCATGATGGGCCTAAGAGCCCGCCCCGCAAGAATAAGGCCCGTGGAAGGAGGGACCTATAAAAGGGATGAGAGAGAGAGAACATACCTTTTGGTATTATAACATTCTTCTTCATTCTCTCTCTAAAGAACTCTCCCAAACAAGAAAGCATTCTTGCAAGGGGCGACACCATCTTCCCTTCACGGCGAATTATCGACATCGGATTGAACATGACTGAATTCTCTTCCTCTTTTCGGCGTCGGTGTCTAATATGTGGCTAATAAGGTACGCTCGAATCCGTGGTGTGCTTTACGATCGGTGATACGTGACTTTTCCCGGGCTTGTCTTCCGCATTGATTTAGGGGTTCGGTTTTAAGTGTCGAATCCATTTTTGGGGATCCGTCGATCCCAACATTGGTATCAGAGCCTTAGTTCACGTTTTTCCTGACCAATTTGATGTTTATGATTGATTTTTTGCAAAAGCATTTCGGCCGTACGGATCGGGGCGAGAAATCCCGACACCCGAGCGTTGTTCGCCATTTTTTCCGAATTTTCGTAAATCGAAATCAAAATCTGATGGCATAGGGAGGAAGGCGACGTCGAGACGAGTCCGGTGACATGTCGCACGCTGCCGGGGGACGCCGCACGCGCCCACACGCGCGGCCAGAAGGCGCTGCGCATGGGCGCGACGCGCCCAGACATGCTGGTTCGTCCAGCGCGTGCGGCACACGCGTCGGTTGAAGACGAACGGCGCCTGGCGCCAGCCAAGCGGCGAACCGACAGCCAGGTCATGGATTCCGACAGCGTCTTTGACGTCGACATGGCGTCTGCTTGATGGGCAACCGGGGTGACGTCATCGCTGACGTCAGCACCGACTCGTTTTGGCCGAACGGTCACTGGCCGGCGACCCGACCCGACCCGCCTGGCACGCGCACGGCACGTGCAGGTTGACGTCTGCGTGACGTCAGCCCACACACGCGCGCGGCACGTGCGGTCGGTCGGTCCGACCCGGGCGACCGGTCCGACCGCCTCGACCGGTCCTACCGCCCCGATCGGTCCAACGACCTGACTTTTGACTTCCGTTGACCGTTGACAAAAAAAAAAAGAAGGAAAATAATGTGTTTCTTTTTCAATTATGTCTATGTGGATTATATGTAATCCATTTTTTGTTCTGCATTTGTTGCAGGAACAATGCCTCCCCGTAAGCCGCGCACATCTGTGCGCACAATGTCAAATGAACAAAAGGAAAAGCTTTCAAGGTTGATAGCCGATTTGAATGGTTATCGATGGGAGATTGACGACATAATTGATCATGTCATAGAGGTCAACAACAAAATTCAAGAAGTCATTTGGAACGGTTATCCCATGCCATATATTCAGATGATGCGATTCTTTATGAACACTCTTCCACTAGAATGGCAAGGAGTGTTGAATCGCCTACGGGAGATCAAATGATTTACTAGCTATAAGGCACTAGTAATGGAATTTGTGGATGAATATCATCGGGTTGGAGCCACAAAGACTGCGACCCAAGGAATGACTTCGATTAGGCTAGGAATGAATGTGCGTAGGAGAAATCCTAAGGGATATCCATCTGTTTTTCCGTGGCTGTCGAGAATGCCTGAAAATTTTACAGAGAAAAAGCAAAAGAAATTGAACCATGTAGCTGATTTCCCTATTAGTTGTATGATGCCTTGTTTTTAGATGTTATGGCTGGTCTTTCTTTAGTGTTCTTGGTGGACATCTCATGTAATGTTAACTACCTGATTGTTGTTGTTGAAGCAACCTTTTTTTGTTAGCTATATTATGTGAAAGCATTATTATTATATTATATGTCAATTATCTGTTGCTTTCTGTGATTGCTGGTTGCTGTGGATAGTTAGCTGTGGGTAGTTATAGAAGTTTTTGTAACTTCATAAAATTGTTTTTGCATATGACAATCATATTAATGATAGTTTTTAAGTTAGGATTTTTGGAGGATGATTGGAAACATAGTGACATTTTGATTCTGAAACCTTACTTAAAATTATTAATTAATATGATGGGTTTGTGCAAAATAGATGCATAAGTGATAGGCATTAATATTTCGTGCATATGTGTCTAATTGTTTTTAGAGAATTTCGTCTTAATTAAAGGAAAGTCAATTAATGAAATACAAAAGAATATGTTCAGATCGATGGATTCAGCAAATAAGAACATCATTGCTTATTTGAATAAAGAGGACAAATTGAACGGCGAGAATTGTGAAATATTGAATATGAGAATTCAATATGTGCTGGAAAAGCAAGAAGCACTAAAAGCTCTTGACCATGTTATGGAAGATCTAGAGGATGCTGTGCGCCACCTTGAGCTAGCTGATCTACGCCTCAAGGCATTTGAGCAGGATACAGATATTTGCTGTGTTGCTTTAAGCTCAGAAGGGGCTTCAAGCTCTAAGCGCAAGCACATTGATTCGTTCAATATGTGGGAAAGCAAGGGATCAAGTCATTCTTGCAAGAAACCAAGAATTAACCAACAAAAGAGAGGAAAACGTCCTCATGTGAAGAATATCTCAAGGGTGAAGTATTACAACTGTGACAAGAAGGGTCACTATGCCCGCGATTGTCGCGAGCCAAAGAAGGTACACACCTTTGGTACAATTGGGAACTTTGCATATGTGTCAAGTTCTGTATTCTTGACTGAATCTAATCCTCTGTGGACTGTGGATTCAGGAGCGACAGACCATGTAGCGAATGATAGAGGATCCTTCGTGGAATTCCGATGAGTATCAACTGGAACTAAGTGGATCTATGTGGGAAACAACTCCAGAACTGAAGTGAAAGGAATTGGCACATGCCAATTGAATATGCGTGGTGGATGCACTTTGTTCCTACATGATGTGTTGTATGCTCCGGAGATTCGTAGAAATTTAGTGTCTGTTTTAGCATTAGTTAAATTAGGTTTTAATGTGAACTTCCATAATAGAGGTGTAGATTTGTATTTGGATACAAACTACTATGGTCATGGTTATTTTCTGGATGGTTTCATTGTATTAGATATTGACTATGTTAATGCAAATGTTTGTTATTCCCTTCTCACATCTCCTAATTCATATGATAATGATGTGAATGTATGGCATGCTAGACTTGGTCACATTGGCCAACAACGTATGAATAGACTAGCCAAAGAGGGCTTGTTGGGCAACATTGAAAAAGTCGATTTGCCCATATGTAAGCATTGCCTAGAAGGGAAAATGACAAAGAAACCATTTGGAAAAGGTAAAAGAGCTGAATTTCCTCTGCATTTAATCCATTATGATGTCTGTGGTCCAATGAATGTGAGAGGAAGGCATGGGGCTGTTTATTTCATCACTTTTATAGATGATTATACTCAATTCGGATATGTCTATTTGATTTCTCACAAATTTGAAGCAATAAGTTGTTTCAAAAGGTTTATGAACCTGGTAGAGAATCAATTAGACAAGAAAATAAAAGCATTGAGATCCGATCGAGGTCGAGAATATTTATCTGATGAGTTCAGAAAATTATGTGATGAAAAATGAATAGAAAGATAATTGTCTATTCCATATACTCCTCAACAAAATGGTGTTGCAGAGAGAAGAAACAGAACCCTACTGGAAATGGTTAGGTCCATGATGGCGCATGCTAACTTACCTATCACTTTTTGGAGTGATGCGTTGTTAACTGCTGCCTATGTACTTAACCGAGTGCCTTCCAAATCAGTCACTTCCACTCCATATGAGTTATGGACAGGTAGAAAACCGGACTTAAGTTATCTTAAGCCATGGGGTTGTGCTGCCTATACACATGGGTCCTCTCACAAGTTTGGGAAATTGGGTCCCAGAGGAAATAAGAGTATATTCATAAGATACTCGGAACACTCAAAAGGGTATGTGTTCATAGGTGAGCAGGAAAGTGAGAGTATAACTGAATTTGAATCACGGGATGTCACATTCTTAGAGGATGAATTTCCTAAGAAGGGCGAAATAGGGGAAGACAACTCCCTATTTGAAACCTCTGATCAGGATAATGATCTTAGTGGAGTTCGTCCAAGTGGGAGTAATATGAGAAGTGATGAATTGAATTCAACTCATTCTCAATTGAAACCACATAATGAGACGACATTATCATTATCTAATCCAAGTGGGAGCATAATGGAGAATGATGTACAAAGTGTACAATCTCCCATACGGCGAACAAATCGCCAAAGTATTCCCGGTCGACGTTTTGACATTGAAGGGGAAACTTTTATGGTTGCTCCACAAGATGAGGACGAGCCAAGAAATATTAATGAGGCTCTGAATTGCCCTAGTAAGGAAAAATGGATTTATGCAATGGAAGAGGAAATTGAGTCAATGAAATCAAACAAGTCTGGGAACTGGTTGATCTTCCAAAAGGACGCAGAGCTATTGGGAACAAGTGGGTTCTCAAAATAAAGCGAAAGGCTGATGGCTCGATAGAAAGGCATAAGGCTCGCCTTGTTGCGAAGGGGTATAATCAACAGGAATGAATTGATTATGAAGATACTTTTTCTCCTGTAGTGAGATTTACCTCGATTCGCATTATTCTAGCAATAGTATCTAGTATGGATCTTGAGTTACATCAGATGGATGTAAAGACTGCTTTCCTCAATGGAGAATTAGAGGAAGAAATATACATGGAACAACCTACTGGTTTCATAGTGAAAGGCCAAGAAGAAAAGGTATATCGACTTTTGAGATCGATATACGGCCTTAAGCAGTCATTGAGACAATAGTATATACATTTTCATAATGCCATAATGTCATATGATTTTACAATGATTGATAAGGATCATTGCGTATATATCAAAAGATCCAATGATCAATTTTGTGATCATATCATTATATGTTGATGATATACTGATTGCCGGAAGCAATATGGAGTTTGTTCATACTGTTAAGAGTTGGTTGTCTTCCAACTTTGAGATGAAGGATATGGGTGAGGCTGCATACATTCTTGGAGTTAAGATTTCAAGAGATCGTTCGAAGAGATCGTTGTCTCTTTTGCAAGAAACTTATATAAATAAAGTTCTTGAACGATTTCGTATGCAAGATTGTAAACCCATAGACACTCCTATTGCAAAAGGTGAAGGATTGAGCCATAAACTGTGTCCGAGGACTCCACAAGAGAAGGAACAAATGAAACATGTTCCTTATGCTAGTGTAGTTGGGAGTTTGATGTACGCTATGATGTGTACAAGACCCGACATTTGTTTTGCAGTTGGAATGGTGAGTAGATACCAATCCAATCCAGGTCCAGCACATTGGAAAGCCGTTAAGAGAATACTGAGGTATCTAAAGGGAACTGCTGATTATACGATGAGTTATCAAGGAAAGGATTTGCGACTCAAAGGCTATTCTGAAATTGATTAGGGAGGAGGTTTAGACGAAAGGAAATCTACCTCTAGGTTTGTTTCCTGTTTGAATAATGGCACCATATGTTGGAGCAGTAAGAAACAAACGTGTATAGCCTTGTCCACGATGGAAGCTGAGTTCGTGGCATTATCAGCAGTAATATAAGAAATAGTTTGGCTTAAGAGATTTTTTGGATCATTTAGGTGTTATTGAGAAAGCTGCAAATCCATTATTAGTTAATTGTGATAGCCAAGCAGCTATAGCGTACACCAAAGATCCAAAATATCATGGCAAGACCAAACATATAGATACCAAGTATAACTTTGTCAAAGATATGGTTGCACGAAATGATGTGAATTTGCAGTACATATCTACGCATAGAATGATAGCAGATCCTATGACAAAGCCAATACCTAGAGATGTGTTTTTTTGTGGTCATGTGAAATCTCTAGAATTGCGTAGAGTCTGATGTACTGGATATTGTAATTTCCATGAGTAGTTCACATTTAATGAATTTGTGTTTTCATCATTAATGCCTATGAGTCTTTGTTTGATCTTTATGCATCTTAATGCTTAGTGCATTATATTATGTTGAGAAAGTATGTCGGACAGATAAGAGATTAGCCCACTCACACGGGTAATCGCCTCTATTTACTATGTGATAGATAGATAGAGATGAGACTGTTTTTAAGCTTATTATCTAGGTGATAATCGAGAGCTCAAGCTTAAAATAAATATGTCGCCTTAACTGAGTGTTAAGATGAGGACATAATACTTACGATGTCCGAAAGTAAAATAACCCACACATTTTATTTTATCTGTCTAAGATGCCAGATGTGAGTTCTGATGAATTTTGTGAATAAGTAAATACGTGAACTCAAGTTAGACATTGGATATGTCTGAACTATCATCTGTATGGTATTGATGGTGTAGACATACGCTCCATGGGAAAAGAGTTAATAGCGTAATACGTATTTCATACTACGTATGCATGAGACGACCTATAAGAGTAGCAAAAGTTTGATCTCAACTTTTATGACGTGTGAGACTCTTGAGGAATTGAGTTCCTCAATTTTAGTGCCCTCATGACTCTTACTTATTCTCAAGATTTCTATTTAGTGTTTGCTAACTTAGAATGTTGCCAATGGTCATGAGTTGATTCGATCTAATGGGACATTTCTAGAAAAGCAAGTTGAACTGAAATTGAGAGTTTGAAGGAAAGAGGAAGATCGGATTTGTGGAATCACATTGTGGTTTTGTATTCACAGGTCGACCAATTATGACTGTTTTTGGGATAATCATAATTATGAATACAATATATATATATATATATATCATTGTTTAAATGAGATTAAGAGAGATATAAATGTGATCGATCGATCTAGGGTACTGCATACTAAATTTACTCGGAAAATGATGCCCAATATGAGCTGTTATATATTCCTAACAGATGTATAGCAATGAGCTCTCAAAGTATGCTGGTCACACGGATTATTCACCGGTATGAATGTTGAAAGAGGAAAAGAGGATTTTGTTCGACCCACCATGCTAGTGGGAGTTGATGGATTTTCAATTGATGGGCCTAAGTTGGCCTATCCGCCCATGTTGGTTTTGGCCCACCATGTGCGAGTGGGAGATGATGGTTTTCATTAGATGGGCTTAAGGCCCGTCCACCCATGATGGGCCTAAGAGCCCGCCCCGCAAGAATAAGGCCCGTGGAAGGAGGGACCTATAAAAGGGATGAGAGAGAGAGAACATACCTTTTGGTATTATAACATTCTTCTTCATTCTCTCTCTAAAGAACTCTCCCAAACAAGAAAGCATTCTTGCAAGAGGCGACACCATCTTCCCTTCACGGCGAATTATCGACATCGGATCGAACAGGACTGAATTCTCTTCCTCTTTTCGGCGTCGGTGTCTAATCTGTGGCTAACAAGGTACGCTCGAATCCGTGGTGTGCTTTACGATCGGTGATACGTGACTTTTCCCGGGCTTGTCTTCCGCATTGATTTAGGGGTTCGGTTTTAAGTGTCGAATCCGGTTTTGGGGATCCGTCGATCCCAACATAATTGAAAACCTCGACGCTCTCGAAGCCTTTAGTGATCATCCCGATTTATTTCTTGGGGTTAAAGAGTATCGTGTCGTATAAATAGATTATTCGCACTAGGGGTGAGCATGGTCCGGGTTGAGCCGTTCCACTCCCTAACCCTAAGACCAACCCGCACGGTGCTGGTTCTCAATTTTTGGGACCGAGGATCGATCCTATTGAGCTTAGGATCGAGGATCGGACCGACCCAATGGGTTCGGTTCGGTTCGGTTCTAGAGTCAATCCGGGACTAATCGATAATTTTTATGGAATTGATCAACAATATTGCTAAAGCTCATGGGGGGTATCCGTATTTGGAGGAGTCATTTTCTGTGGTTTCCCTGATCAAACTAGAGGTCACCAAGGAACCATGCATAGCACTGAATAGGGAGCCGCCGAATACACCAGCTACGCCTAACATGTGAAATGGGTGCATGGATCACATAGATTCAACAAATGAGGTGGGTTCATTAACAATTCAAAGATGAAAAAATGGGTACTAGATGTAGCCTTTCCCCCGGGCAAGATGCCTAATATTTATAACGCTCTGGTAGTTAAAGGTCGAGATTTCTCACAACAACAAGGTCTACTCGACAGAAATTCGGAGTTAATGAAAGCTAAGATCCATGAATCGGGATCCTAATACATATAGATACAAATGGTCCACGAAGGGTAATTGATCAGATTCGTGGACGTTCGTACGAGGAAACACTTATGATACTCGAACTTAGGGAAAATTCTAAATAAGGACCTGAAGTAGACCAATTTTCTCAAATAAGGACTTGAAATGAACTTTGTATAAGATAAAGACCTAAAATTGACCCATTGTCTCAAATAAGGATTTGAAGTGGTTGAATCAATTCCAAATAAGGACCTGAGCTTGCTAGTAAGCCAAATATTTGCCGACTATCAAGCACGTGACAATTCTGATGACCGGAGTTTGGGAAATTTTGTCCAAAACAAATCTAGGGAAAATTAACAAATCCTAAAATATATATAAAAAAAAAAAAAAACCCAAGGTTTTCTACGGTTTCCCCGTTCCTTGTATCCATCCTCTGCAAAGTCAAAGACCGAAGTTCTTCCCATTCCTTGTACCCATCCTTCGCAAAGTTGAGGACCCAAATTCTCCACCAGTTGAGGCACGAATTCAAAAACAAGAAGAAAACCATATGCTTTTTTCTTTGTTTGCGGAGACCCAAATTCTCCATCGATCAAGCAAGGCGAGGAGCGACGAGAATCGAGTTGCGATAATGAACAGGCATCAATTTGGTTGAGGAGCATCGGAGGAGAAGAAAGAAGAAAACATAAACATCTAAACGAATAACCTAAACTTAATTAATTTAGAATTTTCCCTTTTTTTTCCAATGACAAATTTCTAACAAAATTGTCCCTATTTGAATCGCCGGAAAATATCTGTCGGCGAGCTAAGGTCCTTAATAGAGATTAACTTGATCACTTCGAGTCCTTATTTGACAAAAAATTCACTTCGGGTCCTTATTTGAAACAATTAGTCCACTTCGGGTCCTTATTTAAAACGAAGTTTACTTTGGGTCCTTATTTGAGAAAATAGATTCACTCCGAGTCCTTATTTGGAATTTTCCCTCGAACTTATGCCTTATCGAGCGTGTTATCCCATTTTTAAGTTGGTTTATTCTGCAGTAGCAATTTTTATTTTATTTTTTATACTCTTTAAAAAAACGATTGAGGATTGGACTGACGCAATGAGTTCGGTCCGATTTCAAAATCAACCCAGGACTAACTAATAATTTTTTATTTCATTTTTTGTACTCTTTGAAATGGCAACCGAGGATCGTATCGATCCAATGGGTTTGATGATAAACGGGTCAGCTAAGAAAAGCAAGCAATGAGGGTCAAGTGGGGTGAGCGTCGAACAGAATGAGTATCGAATGTCGAGCGGGGAGCAACAAGCCAAGCGAGCATCGAGCGGCGAGCGGCACAAGTGACCCAAAGCGAGCGAGGCAAGTATTGAGTGGTAAGCAGAGAAGTTGTTTATTTCGATTTTGGCAAATTGAAGACTAAGAGGACAAATAAGATAACGAATACTAGAGGGAAGATGCCATAAGGAGTTATTTATACATTTTTGGACGCCGTGAGGTCTCCTCACAAAAACATTTTCCTCATTTGTAAATTATGATATGACTATTGACGCCGTAAAAGACATTATAAAATTACTTGAACTCCTCACTAAAGAGCTATTTAATATTGTTGACGCCGTTTATTTTAATGTTTTCTCTATATAAAAAAATTATAATATATATATTAAGGGTTGGTCCGGATTGGACCGACCAGAAACTCTCAGAATCAAGGACCGACCTGCACAGTACTGATCTAGAAATTCTAGGACCAAGAACCGACCCAGTCTCCTTGGGAATCAGACCAAGACCAACAGGGTTGAGTCGGTCTAGGGTTGACCCTAGACCGATGCTCACCCCTAATTCGCACGATCGATGCCATTACCAAAAACAAGGGCGAAACTAATCACCAACTGTACTTGTTAATAAGGCAAAGGATTATAATGAACTCTGCGCCAGAAATGCCGGAGCAGCAAAGGTCTCATCCGTGATTGGCGGCAATAGGAATTCTCGTCACAGCAATAGTAGATGCAACGACAAGTGAGCTCCCCAAGATATTTACCGACCAAAAAGAAGTCACGGTACAAATGTCGAAGCTCGGTTATCATCTGGCGGCTACAATCCTCCTCAATGGTGGCCAACCAATTCTTCACGGTACTCTTTCGTAACGCCTCACGCTACCCGAAATGTCACGATTGTAAAATTTGTCTTTGCTTATCTTGGTCGGGCATTACGGCGAACCCCGAATACTTGTCCAGGGGCGGCGGTCGGTGCAGGAGGGAACACTGGATGTTGCTGTGTTTTCAGGCTTCCAATCGGAGCCTTGCTCGAATACAGGTCCAACCGCGATGCACATGGCATTTGGATTAGAATTTTGATGATTTTGTTACTTATCTCTTAATATTGCACATATGATGTACTTATATTACACGTATATCGTACACGTATATCTCTCTTTGGGGAAAATCCTTTAAAAAGTCATAAACCTATTATGCTTTTGTCTATTCAATTCTAAACTTTTTAATTTTGCTAATTGAACCATATACCTTTTTTCACGTTTGATTAATTCAGTTCATTTGGTCCAATCAATTTTAGTCAGAAATCTTTAATATGGATGCCAACCATCCTATGTGATATGACTAGTGCTGATGTTGACAAATTTTAATAATATTTTAATATTTTTTTTATTTTTTCTTTCTTTTTGGCACTTTGACTTTTGTGTAATTCAAATTTAAATAATCTTTCCCTTTGATATGGTATCATAGCAAGTTTTCATCACAGGTCCATCCTCCCAAAAATTCAACAATGAATATGGCACCTCTTCACCATTCACTGTATTCTCGTATCTTTGAAGTGATTGGAATCTAATTTTTCTATTATTTTCATGCATTATTTTATACTTTCCTTTGAAGCGATTGCAATTTAATTTTCATATTTTTTTTTGTGTGAATAGATACTTTTTGCTTGTGAAGTCATCTCATACGTAACCTTTTTATAATCTTCGAGAGTGCATAAAAAGATTCGCTACTTTTTTTCGTCTCAAACACAATATCATAAGCATATATAATCAAATAATATTTATATTTGAAACTGTAAATCCCAAATGTTCATTCTCCCGAAGGAGTTGCTTGCCTGCGACTGGTCTTATATGAGTCGCCTATTGGCACTTGGGTCTCTAAATTCGTATAAAACGCTCTTTTGTCTAATTTCATGAATTTATGCACCATTAAGCGAAGTTTGCTTGCTTATCAAATTTGTCCTCTTGCGAGATTACATTTTTCCAGTCTAGGAGACTCACACTACATCTCGTTAGAAAAATGTAGCATTTAACTCAAGATGTAACATACATGCCCTGCTAAATTCGGCGACAACGTGTTGTGAGTATCCCTCTAAGGGCTCCTCCACGAGGTTTCTGATTGGTTTTGCCTTACGTAAAGTCTAATCTATGTCCAATTTAGTAACGAAAATTGAAGGGCTAGGGATGTGATTTTCTCTTCTTAAGGGGGGAGAAGATCCTCTCGTGGGAGGAATAAAGAGGACAAAGCCATTGACTTATTTGGCATGAAAGTTGCTTTTCTCACTAAAATAGCTATACCAAGAGAGAGCAGGCTGTCAATTCCACCCCCATATTGTGCCTTGAATTGGGGCACGGTGCCCATAAGAACGAATGTCCCATTCCACTTTGGCCAATCATATCTTTCTTTAGAATGACCCTGCATGGAAAGATGCCACCAATGCTTCAAGACCAATCCCCTTCCCATGACTTGTCTAATCTTTCTAAAATTCAATTCTGTGCAACAAATTAAGTTCATCCTTCTCAATTGGACCTAACATGAGACGAGACAAGGGCAGACCACACTCTTGAAGCCTGCTGGGCCCTGCATCACCTTATTAGATCTACAAAAGCAGACTAAAGTTCTGAGGCTGTAATGCATCAAAATATGCAGGGCATTTCGTCGTTTTACATCAGATTCGTGGAGCTTCTCATTAAGGACAGGATGATAATTAATCCTCGGTATGTAGATTTGTGATCTTGTATCAAGCCTGCTGGGCCTCTTCCCTTTTAATGTCAAAGATCTTCGACAAAACATCCCCAACGACCTGGTAAGGAACAAAAGCATCATTACTATTTCCGAAGGATTGACTTGAAGAACAAAGTACCAGTAGATTTGCAAAACATGAATCTTCACAGCCTCATGAAGTCATCATCCAACTGCATCGAATGACGGTGCTAAGGAGACCAAATTTCAGTGCATAATAATCGGACAAAAGGCACAGCGCATTAACAAATGCACAAAGGCTTGATAGAAACCTCTTATCCAGAACCAGGAAATCATGCATAAGGAGAGTATCTCAAGGAAAATACAGCCCACGCCCATGATGTACAGGTACCATAGATACATTAGAGCTTAATGGGAAAGCAGCCAAAGGAAAGGGCTGATGAAGGAGTAGAGCTGTTCTCACAACAGAAATTCACCAGGTTAAAAGCTTACCTTATCAGGGGTAGAAGCTCCTGATGTTACACCAATTTTCATGGGACCCTCTTGGAGCCAATTTTCTTTCTCAACTAATTCCCCATGCTATCGCAACAAAGTACAAAAGTCAGTAAAAGAAGGCATAAACACCGAAATCTGCTGAAGGAGTGCAACTTCAAAGTACAGACTTACCTTCAATTTGTAGGCTATTCTGTTTCCAGGGCCTATTCTCTGCTCACTGTCAACCCAATAAGAGGGTATCCCACGTTCTTCAGCTATCTCTTGAAGGTGAGATGTGTTGCTTGAGTTCCACCCACCAACAACTAGCACAAGATCCACCTTCTCCTCGACTAACTTATACATAGCATCTTGGCGTTCCTGAAGAAGACCAAATGTTGAAAAACATGAATCAGCATCTTAAAGACACAGCAGAAGTCACAAGTTAGCAATTAACTCAAACTCCCTTCTTTCTTCTGTTTACTATTCTTTCTTTCTGTAGTTTCTCATCAGAGGTTTGGCTATAAGATTTGTATTATGGTCCTTCAACCGATAAAACTAGTCACGGAGAAAAATACAATTGGGAAAACTACCTCCTTGTCTTTCAGGCAGCACTCTGCATTTTTGGACCCCATATCTCTAGTTCAGTCTCTAATTTACTTACAGAAGAGAGCTAGCATCTTTGATTACTAACAAGCAATTGGTCTTCCTATTCTGATGTTGAGAGAGTCATGAGATATCTCAACCATGGCTACCCCTTTTATCTTTTTGGCAAGTTGAAAGAAGTTACAGCCCATAGCCATGTCAGGCACTATCTCGCAACAGGTTCCAACACCTAGAAGAAATGAATAAGGCTTGGAGCATGAGGAAGAGGAAATTACTTGAGTAGCATCACAAATTGTGTTAAAGCTCATGAAGTGCTGATTGACATTTTCCACTCCATACTTGCGCATCATAGTCCTCTCCACCAACTTCCCTGGAAGTTTAACAAAACGTTCAACTTGAGTAGCAAGTCAGACCGAGAGGGAAGAATTTGTAAAAAGATTTTATCGTGACATACCAATCTCTTCAGTCTCTCCCTTGAGCATTGTGGTTTGATTTGCAATGCCAACTTTATTAAGATCACTATCAGGGTCAAATCCCAGGGAGATAGCGTCCTTGAATTTCTGCACCAAAGCAGGATTACAATTTGAACTATGTTTCCTTAACAAAACATAACAAAACCAAGCAATCCAGAAGTACCTCTAGAAACGCCTCTTTAGTCGAGCTAGAACCATCCAGCTCACCCTCAAGAATGTAATCACACACATACATTGCCTGGACATATGACAAATGTCGTTACAGATAAGACATCTTTCTTCCACTATTGGACAGAAACATAGAGAGCCTTCATCAAAGCCTTACCTCCTTCATATTCTTCACAATAACGTATTCTCTCGCAAACGATGCAGTTGCTATGGTTTCTTCATGAGCATATTTACCATGAATAATTGAAGTGTAGTCTCCTTTCTCATGCTTCTCCACGGTATTCCATACCTTTCAAGCAAAGATCAGAAAGATTTAAGAAGGGAAGCGAAGGTATAAGAACGCGTCATAAACAAAGTTAATGCCGCAATCACTGGAAATAACTTGCTATATTATCCCGTCACGGAGCCATACCTTGGATACCCATGGGCAAGTCGTATCCACAATTTGTACATTTTTCTCTTCCAAGGTCAACATCTCCTGCACTGGTGCTCCAAAAGCAGGAAAAATGACAACATCACCTTTATTAACAACATCAAACTGCTTTTTCCCTCCTTCGAGGGGAATAGTCTCCACCTCCATCTCCTCCATGCGCTGTCAGGGTGATAGAAAATTGAGAATCCTCGATGATAATCAGTAAATTGAAGTGCACAACACAACTCTTACAACATTCAAGCAAATCAGCCAGAACAGCAAAGAATGTTGTTTATGTATCTGACCTTGTTGACAGCCGGGTTATGAATAATTTCATTAGTAATCCAGGTGTTCTCCTCTGGAAACTGCATTTTCGCTTCATAGGCCATCCGGATGGCTCGCTCGACGCCCCAGCTGAAACCATGGGCTTCAGCAAGCTTGACAGTGACATTTCCCCAGGTGTACTGATATCCATTTTCCTTCAAAGTGTGAATAATTTCACCTGGCGTATGAAAAGGCACAACATCAATACAACTTACAGCGATCCAGAAACGTGGGTAATCGATGCCTAGACCAGTAGTATTACATCGAAAACATCATGCCGATGCAGATTGAGAGCTGGAAATGCTACATACGGAATCAGCAATGCCAGTACATGAAGCACAGGATGTAGATGCACATAATATAATTTAGCAAAGCACCTAGCTGTCTTAGCTAATAGAATGTGATTAAAAAATATGTTTTTTTCTGAACTACCGGATCTTCTACTGAATCAACGACTAATCAGTAAACTGAAAACGATTAAAAAAGACGCCGAACCTCATCCATCGATCCAAGCAGAGGCCAACATCAAAGTCTCCGCGTGCATCGAAGCTCGAAGTAGCGTACCGAACGAAAGAAGACGCATAGCTAGTGAAACGAAACGAAGAAAGGAACCCACTGGCGTACTCGCGATCCATGAGCTGCCGAGCCTCCTCCTTGCGGCCGAAACCTTGCCGGTTGTAGTTCTTTCTCCTCGTCAGGTTATGCCGGAAGACCTTGGCGTCGAAGTCGTCGCCGGGGGCGGCCACGGATCCGGAGGAGGGAGGCCCGCCGGAGCATCGGACGGAGGGAGGCCCGCGGCGACGGATGGCGCCGGCGCTGGGGCTGGCGAGGAACCTCGGCGGGGAGGGGCCGGAGAGGCGGGTCGGGTCGCGGCAGAGGAGGAGGGAGGTCATCGCCATGGCGGAGAGCTGAGTCGCGAGTTGCGAAGTGGCGAAGCGCACGTGGTCGGCCTCGCGGGAAAAAAATATATGAAAATGGTTCCGGCGGTGTTGGTTAGGTAGCTGCCTGACTTCTTGCAATGCAATCCTACAAATTTCCAAAAACATCCCGTGACGTCAAACGTATTCATGTGACCTTGGTCCAATTGAATTGAAAACCTCGACGTTCTAGAAGTCTTTAGTGATCATCCCGATTTATTTCTTGGGTTATTGGGTCAAGGGCGCACGTGATAAAATTTTTGTTTCTCTATTTCTCTATTTTTCTGTTTTCCGAAACAGGATAGGAACAGAAATCCGTTTGGTAATATAATTTCATTTTTTTTATTTCTTAAACAGATTTATATTTCTAAAATAGATTTGAAGCATAAATCAGAAGTTAAAATTTTTAACTTTTCTATTTCTGGAATAGAAATAAGAAATCAAAATTTTTATCATGGTTCACTCTTGTTACCTTACCGCTCGTCTCCCACTTGCCGCTCGTGGCATGCTAAATGCCCGCCACCGGTTGCCGGCCGCCTGCCATTGGCCCCGGCCACTAGCCACCGACCACCGAACGTCGGCCACTAGTCACCGCACTCCAGCCGCTCGCCGCCAATTGCTGGTCGCTGGATGCCGGACGCCCACTAATTGTTGGCTACTCACACCAATCATTGGATGCCAGAGGCTCATCATCAACCATCAGATGCGCGCCGGTGACCATCCCCCGCTCGCCATCGACCACCGAATGTCAGCCGCTCGCCACCCACCGCCGAACTCCGGCCACCCGCCGCCAGCCTCCTATCGCCGGACTCCGATGTTGGACTTCGGACTTTGGCCGCTTGCCACCGGTCATCGGACTTGGCACCGGATGCCGAATGTCGGACTTCGGACTTCGGCCACCCACCACAGGTCATTGGACGCCGAACACTGGTCGCCCAACGTCAGACTTCGGCCACCGGATGCCGGTCGTTGCCGCTCTTAGAAATATAAATTTTATTTTGTTATCAAACGAATTTTTATTTCAGAAATAGAAATTTCGAATTGTTATTAAATGCGTTTCTTTACTTAGAAACTCATCCATTTCTAGTATAAATAGATTAATCGCACGATCGATCCGCATATTTCGTGCCATGACAAAAAACGAGGGCGAAACTAATCACCGAAACTGCACTTGTCAATAAGGCAAAGGATTATAATGAACTGGGCGCCGGAAATGCCGGAGCAGCAAAGGTCTCGTCCTTGAATGGCGGCAATGGGAATTCTCTGTCACAGCAATAGTAGCTGCAACAACAAGTGACCTCCCCAGGATATTCACCGACCAAAAAGAAGTCACGGTCCAAACGTCGAAGCTCGGTTATCATGTGGCGGCTACAATCCTCCTCGATGGTGGCCAACCAATTCTTCACGGTACTCTTTCGTAATGCCTTACGCTAACCCGAAATGTCACGATTGTAAAATTAGTCTTTGCTTATCTTGGTCGGGCATTACGGCGAACCCCGAATACTTGTCCAGGGGCGGCGGTCGGTGCAGGAGGGAACGCTGGATGTTGCTGTGTTCTCCGGCTTCGACGAATACAGGTCCAACCGCGGTGCAGGTGGCATTTGGATTAACATTTTGATGATTTCGCTAACGTGGATGCCGCTCATCCCTATGTAGTACGATCGACGCGATGCTGATGTGAACAAATTTTAGTAATATTTTAATATTTTTCAAATTTTTATTTTTTCTTTCTTTTTGGCACTTTGACTTTTGCGTAATTCAAATTTAAATAATCTTTCCCTTCGATATGGTATCATAGCAAAGTTTTCATCACAGGTCCATCCTCCCAAAAATTCAACAATGAATATGGCACCTCTTCACCGTTCATTGTATTCTCGTATATTTGAATTGATTGGAATCTAATTTTTCTATTATTTTCATGCATTATTTTATACTTTCCTTTGAAGCGATTGCAATTTAATTTTCATATTTTTTTTGTGTGAATAGATACTTTTTGCTTGTGAAGTCATCTCATATACGTAACCTTTTTATAATCTTCGAGAGTGCATAAAAAGATTTGCTACTTTTTTTCGTCTCAAACACAGTATCGTAAGCACATATAATCAAATAATATTTTATATTTGAAGCTGTAAATCCCAAATGTTCATTGTCCTGAAGGAGTTGCTTGCCTGCGACTGGTCTTATATGAATCGCCTATTGGCACTTGGGTCTCTAAATTCGTATAAAACGAATTTCATGAATTTATGCGCCATTAAGCAATATTTGCTTGCTTATCAAATTTGTCCTTTTGCGAGATTACATTTTTCCAATTTAGGAGACTCACACTACATCTCGTTAGAAAAATGTAGCATTTAACTCAAGATGTAACATACATGCCCCGCTAAATTCGGCGACAATGTGTCGTGAGTATCCCCCTGAGGGCTCCTCCACGAGATTCTTCCATGGAAGGGTGCAGCCTAAATGAGATTTCTGATTGGTTTCGCCTTATGTGAAGTCTAATCTATGTCCGATTTAGTAACGAAAATTGAAGGGCTAGGATGTGATTTTCCCTTTCTTAAGGGGGAGAAGATCCTCTCATGGGAGGAATAAAGAGGACAGCCATTGACTTATTTGGCATGAGGGTTGCTTTTCTCACTAAAATAGCTATACCAAGAGAGAGCAGGCTGTCAATTCCACCCCCATATTGTGCCTTGAATTGGGGCACGGGGCCCATAAGAAAGAATGTCCCATTCCACTTTGGCCTATCATATCTTTCTTTAGAATGACCCCTACATGGAAAGATGCCACCATTGCTTCAAGACCAATCCCCTTCCCATGACTTGTCTAATCTTTCTAAAATTCATTTATGTGCAACAAATTAAGTTCATTTTTTTCAATTGGACCAAAGATGAGACGAGACGAGGGCAGACCACACTCTTGAACTCCGATGGAGAAAAAATCCTTGTGATTTGATTGCCAGTGATCGTGTTAGATAGGAGTTAAGTACATGCGTCGGCACTTCTCAAAGTACAAGGCTTATTGCTTCCTAAATTCAATAAACTTTCGAGACTATCTTCTAATCCAAAAAAGAAAAATATGGAAAAAGAGAGGAATGTTGGGGGAGTATCCCTCTTCCTCTTTCTATCCAATGCACTCTTAAGACAACATGGGATGACATCGAGGGAATCATAAGAGCGAGCAGATGTTGCATATATCTAGGGATAATTTTTACTGATAGTAAAGATAATTAGGGATTTCTTTAGGATATTTTCCTATTTTAGAAATAATTATGATATTTATGTCGATTATTCGTATCCCTCAAAATTTTAAGTATATTGCATGTATATCTCTCTTCATTGAGATTTTATCTTAAAATAATTATCTAATAAAGCCTATAAATAGATCGAAGTTTTTTTTATTAATATATATCAAATTATACTGATATTCTCCAATTCTACTTTTCGCATTATTCATTTTCTTTTTCTTGTGTAGTATAAATTGATTTGAATTCTTATTCCATGTGGTTGTTCTTGCATTAGTGAAATTGTCGAAGCATATAAGATGAGAATATGTATTGAAGTCGTACAAAACAAAATTAGTTGGCAGACATCCACTTGAAGTATTCTTTGTCCAGAACATGGACTTTAATATTGATACCATGGTATTGTGGTTATTAAATATAGATATAGGTATAATTTATATGCACAGAAACAGTTAGATTTCTTCAATTAAATAAATTTATATCGGGCATGCTTTGCGCGCTTGTGCAAATACATCGTTGGATCTATAGATGTAGATAGATCATCTTTAATTAGGGATAGCACTTCCAAGTTGTTGAAAAAGAAAGCACTAGCAAGTTTTCTCACTTTTTGCTAATCAGTGTCGCGGATATGCTATTAAGCATTTTAATAAGAAAATATCAATATACTGATTAGGGCAGGTAATTAGTATCTTATCATGTTAATCGTGTTACAATGTCGAGGTATAAAATGCATGCGATTAACCCAAATACAACATATTTTATAAACATGTTTGACGTGAATATGACACACTTAATAAAAACGGGTCATACAACAGATCCAGCATAACTATAAAACATGTTGCCTCGTCAAATATCGACACTACACAGTACATTAACTTATCTGTTAATATATGTTATTCTATATATAATATGAACACATAAAACATGTTTATACCCAACAACTTGTATTAAAACTTTTGATAGAAATTCATACAAAATGAGTAATTTCACTTCACATTATACTTTAAATGCATTATTGAGTTAATTGTCATGTTTAATGACTTTTTTATTCTAAATATTTTTTATTTTATGGTTTCATTAAATTTACACTGGGGAGTTTATTTTTTGTATCCTAAGGAATGTTCTATATAATCGTTAATTCTTTTTAGCATGGTAGTTATTTTAATAATCTTTCGGGCTTTGTTTGGGAAGTAAGGAGAGAAGAGATAAATGGAAGGCGGGCGGGGTAAATGAGGAATAATTTAAACTTCCGTGAGAGAAAAAGAGCAGGTAAATTAACCGCATGGTATCCAACCATACCGTGTTTAAACGAGTGACACGTTAACATGTTAACTTAAACGTATCGATTCGTCCCCCGACGAATTAAGCAAGTTGATCCATACAAGACACGATTCCTATTGTGTCATAAACAGGCCAACATGGTCATATTAGATTGAATTTAGATATTGATTACCCACGTCGCGAGAAGGCCGACGTATTGAAATTTAAATATTTTTTTTTTCATTCGGTTGGGTAGCAAGTATTACAATTCACCCTTTGGTAAACTCCTTAATCATTTTTCGTAAGGTGTTCGACAAATCGTCCATGACGAAAGTTGCAAGGATATTTTGAACTACAGCCTATATAATAATGTCGAATCCAAGTTGATTGCTTATCTGAATTATATATTTCAGTCGGTCCAAGGAACCAAACAAATAATTTATTCCATCTGTCTTTGATCATCTCAAACCAACTAGCAGCTTCTCGTCACATCCTCCGACCATCCTTGTATATTTCTTATGGCATTTGAGACGAAAATTATGGGTGTGGCGAACTTTTTAATTCGTAAAATTATGTGATCGACACCCATCAATTAGCTAACTCTACTTCTCCCCCTCGAAACGGTCAAAGTCAAATCATTAGGTTGTACATTACGTATATAAAGAATAATTTTACAAAAAATCTTAAGCCTATTGTACGGCGGTCATTACAGTCATAAACCTTTCATTCGTGCTAATTTAATCCATTATCTTTTGAAGATTCGCCAATTTAGTCTTTAATTTATTATTTGGATATTTGGCCGAAATGACTAAATTGATATATTATCAAAACGTTTATGGTTCAATTGGCACAATTGTAAAATTTCGTATTAAATTCGCATAATTGAAAAATTTATGATTGAATCAGAATCTATATAATAAGTTTTATGACTATATATATATAAAAGGAGGAACTCCCTCGTCACAAAATCACGTCAATGGATTAATCTTACAAGCCATCCGCTCGTGCCGCAAGTCCTCGAGTCATTTATCATGCTCCATCTACTTAGGCGAAGGATCTCGAGATAGGGAGTTGAGACTTTATATCATCACCAACGTGTTAATTTGTGTTTGAATTGATTAAGCGGGTCAAATCATATAAGACGTGATTTATGTTGCATCATACATGCAATCACTCACAACACAAACTCGATTATACCAAACCTAAACCTATTTGAATTGCGTGTAATGTTATGTTAACGGGTCACGTCGATAATTATTAACTCAAATGTTAATATTCGATCACCAACTTCACAAAAAAAGAGTCATTGTACTAAAAAATTTTCTTTTCATTTGATTGATTGGTGAGCATCATGAAGTACTGTTTACTAAAATTCTTAACCGAACCATTTTCTATAAGGTGTACAACAAGTCATCGATGCTCGAATATACACATACGTACATGAACAGTCGCATTGAGATAACAAGCAAGTTATGACGATACATTAAACTATAGTCTATATAATAATATTGATTCTACCTTGTTTGTTTCTCCTAGTTAAGTAGTTAAATGATTTATTTCAGACAGGTCCAAAGAACCAAAAAGGTTTTTTTATTTTTTCTTTCCATCTCTTATTGAACACTTCGACGAATACAAAATGACTTAATAATATAGAGCTAACAATAGAAAAACGATTATAAATCCGTCTTTGATCAAACTCCCTCATCACAAAATCATAAAGGTTCGTGCGACATGGCACAATTGAATTGAGAACCAAAATTTGTTGAAGCCCTAGTAGTAATCTCGGCTTATTTCTTGGATATAAGAGCATCTCGAGAAGGCGAACGAGAGTGAAATCAGTAATCAAGAACCACAGTTTTTTAGTTATTGAGACATTAGGGTTAAGTGTAACCATTGCGTCGGTGCTATCTGGACAAATAAATATCGTACTTAGAGGATCTTACATAAGAAACCTCGGCTCAAATCGGTTTGTGAGCCATGATTGTTTTAACTTACAATTAAAGTCCCTATGTTTCACGGAAAGTAAATGATTTGAAAAATATTATCTTAAAAATAATGACTTAAATCACTTAAAATAATTCATAAATAATGAAATTATTTTTCTTCCATTCGTGTTTGTAAGTAATATAAGCGATTACTTTTTTAGAAAAATAATTTTCAAATTATTCATTTTCTGCGAGATAAATACAACTGTATACGCGATGTTTCTTTTCTTTTCTTTCTTTTTTATAATTGTGCATTTTGAGATATCGCTTTGGCAGCTATCAAGCAATAAGAGACACATGATACCTTGAGGCCAGCTATGCTAAAGAAAGCATCCATCCTCTTGAACGTGACATGTACGCTTAGAACTCCCAAAGTTGGAGTCTCATCACATTAATAAATTGAACTCGTCATTAGCAAACCGCTTTTGCCCATTGTCGCAATAGGCATGTTTCCATCATTCGACGGAAAGCAATGGTAACCTCATCCGATCAGGAAACTTCATTTGTTTATAACAAGCTCTTTACCGAAAAGCAGATCCTCTACGCAATTTCGACTACCGAGTCACGTTCTCTATCCCCCTTTTTTACGTCCGATTCAGCAAGTCAGTTTTTTCCAATCTCTAGGGTTTCAGGCACGACGGGTCGTCATGTGATCCACTTTGGTCTAATCACACCATCCTTTAGAATGACCCTCGAATTTCTAGGGACCGAAGTGAGTCGGTCCTCTTCAATTCGACCAATAGATGATGGGAAGGAACATGTCGAACTAGGACGGGATCGTGTCGGATAGGGCAGTTGCGTAGGAGATGCTCCCCGAAGTGGGAGGGCTTATTGCTTCCTTCCCCAACTTGAAAAGCTTTTCGAAATTATCTTCTAATTTAAAAAGGGGGGAAAAGAGAGGAATCTCGGGGGGGAATATCCACCTCCATCCTCCTCCTAATCTAATCCAATTCTCGAAGACAATCATACGCCCCCCCGGATAAAGGAAAATGCCATGTTGTACAGCTTACGTAATTCGACCTTACCCAGGGGTCGCGAGAAAAAGGCCAGCGGGGAGCAGTGCACCAATCATCATCATCCCGCCAAGACGGAGACCGCCACGTGGCGTCCGGAGTGGGGTGGGGACAGAGCGAAAAGTCCCGCCCCCACCGTCACCGCCACCGTCACCAAATTCCCATTTTCGTTTTTCTTCGGAAAAAAACCATACGGGATAATTCAAATTTCGTAATAATTATTTAAATTTAATTATTTTTATTTTTATTTTTTCTCTTCCATTTTCTAGTTCATAAGGCCATTCACTGAACTGGAGGGAATGGTTGAGCGGTTAATTTAACTCTCTCTCTTTCTCTCTCTCTCTCTCTACAAGTGGTGGTAGCTTGACGAAGAAGGGTGCGCAGGTTAAGCGAATCTCCTCCCTTCGGTGGCGTGCGCATGTTAAGGCCCGAGTTCATCGAAGCACCGACGACTTCCTGCTTCGATTGCGCGTCAGGGATTTCCATGGATCGATGAGGCCTCGATGATCGATCCGTCCATGTCGAAGGTGAAGCATTTGCTGAGGAAGCTCCACATAGGCGGCGGCGGCGGCGGCGGGCTGCTGCCGGAGAACCACCGGCTGGGCGAGGCGCGGGCCCCCGGCGGCGGGGGGCTGAGCCCTAGCCTGGCCGCGGGGCCCGATCCGTCGCCGTCGCCGTCGCCGGGGGCGCGGGCGGTGGCGGGGATCGAGGTCGAATCGGGCGACGAGGAAGGGGCGAGCGGCGACTTCAATTTCCTGGAGGAGGAGTTCCAGGTGCAGCTGGCGCTGGCGATCAGCGCGTCGTCGGCCGATCACGTGGAGGTGCGCGAGGACCCCGAGGAGTCGGCCCAGATCGACGCCGCCAAGCGGATTAGCCTCGGCTGCCCCGCGGCCGACACGGCGGAGCCCAACGCCCAAGTGGAGTTCCTCTCGCTTCGGTATTGGGTAATTCTTCTGATCCCTAGTCTTGTCGATTTTTTTTTTTTCCCCGAATCTTCTGTGGCTATTGAATCGGGTTGAATTGAGATTGGATTGGTTTGCGATTGCGTTGTGCACTTTGTAATAGGCATAGGCTGGTTACTGATCCGTCAAAATGGTCATTGGGAATTATGCTTCTGAGGTTCCAACGTTAGTCATCATCCTTTAGGTCACTAAGCGTGATTGGCAGGCAACGCCGCTTGCCATCGGTCGGCTTCCATGGGGATTGCCTTTTAGAACCGTCCGGTCGAACAATTTTTGTCTCCATTGACTGCCAATCACCATTTAATAGATAGTAGGCCATCCATGTGTGGAATGGAAAGTTCATGCGATTAGATGGAGCAAAAGGGTCCTCGTGTGCTTGGTCTTGTAATTCCTCTATGATGTTTCTTAATGGATCTTGTGCCGTGGAGCTTTACCTATGAGCGCCGTCCCTGCTGTACCTTGGCTAAGTGTTGCTTATGCCGTTCAGCCTAAAAATGCATCACGAATAAGAGCATTTGACTTTCTGTCTTATTTGTCTTTCGCTAGCCTCATGTCTCGGTTTAGGAACATGATTGTAGATTTCAATGATTATATTTTTTGATCTTGCAGTTAGTTTTTGACTGGTTGTTATTTGCATTTACTGAATCAAATTTTCCCTTTAGTATCGCAATCTAATTGAGTGCTGGTTACATTTTGTCTCACGTGCTTCATTCATTTTCCACATTGTAAAACCACTTCGTAAAATGGCAAATCCTGATTTTGTGAACTTTAATAATAACCTAGTTGCTGTCCCTCATTCTTCGGCATCATTTAGTAAATACGGCAAACCTCCTAGAAGATAATTTTACTAAGTAAGTGTCAGCTGAAAAGGGTGAAATCTGTCTGTGACTTTTGCCGCATTGTTGTGAAACTTTGAACACCTAGGTTTTTTGGTAATCAATTTTAACTCTCGTGAATTTTCATTGAATGCAGACTCATAATGTGGTCAATTACGATGAAAATGTGATGGATGGATTTTATGACGTGTATGGCATCAAATCAGATGTAGTTGCACGAGGAAAGATGCCATTGTTTGTGGATCTTAAAGCTATATCTGTTAATGATGATGTTGACTATGAAGTGATATTGGTGGACCGCACGGTTGATTTTGAGCTGCAAGAGCTCGAGAAATCGGCAATTGCTCTATCTATGGAATGTCAAGCTTCTCAATGTGGTCCTTTTATGAGTGGCTTGATTCAGAAAGTTGCCGATATGGTTGCTCATAGAATGGGTGGTCCAGTTGGCGATGCCGATGAAATGGTGAAGAGGTGGAGTGCAAGAAGTTATGAGCTCCGCAGTTCACTCAAAACTGCTATTTTGCCACTTGGACTACTCAATATTGGACTTTCACGGCACAGGGCCTTGCTTTTTAAGGTTCTACACTTTTTCAATTATTCATGGCGTAAACTGATTGATAGATAGAAGGCTTTGTTTGTCGCTTTTTGTTATTTTCACTATTCTCTTTTCAAGTGGACTCTCGCTAGATTGTGAAGTTTACAAGTTAGCCTACCTGTCTGTATTAAGCCCACTGTCAAATTTTACCTGATGCATTTTATATTTTGGATGCTAGGTTCTAGCAGATAGGCTTGATATTCCCTGTAAGCTGGTAAAAGGAAGCTACTACACCGGCACTGATGAAGGGGCTGTGAACCTGATTAACATTGATACTGGAATTGGAAGGTGATGATCTGCTTTTGTAACATCTCTGATTATCTTAAACCAAACTTGTTGCTAAAGCTGAAATTGCTTTACAAGTTTTAGTCACTCTTCTATAGTAACCTCGAAACTGTTTTTTGGCCTCCTTAATTTTTATTCTTGCTGCTGATATGGTGAGTCCTGTTGATATTTCTTGGTAAGTTCTGTATGCCTGCATGCTTCTTCAGGGGCAGGTTTCCATCGTTTTGGGAGTAGAGTTATCCACTTCTGTCGATAATTAATTTTCTGGGCACTTGAAGCACAGTGATGGTGCTTATTTCCTAGACTTGGTTACTTTCTATTATACCCATACTTGTGTGTACAAAAGCAACAAGAAGAACAACAACAAATCAAGCCTTATCTGCTACATACAGTCTGCTGTATGAATTTAATGACAGGAACTAATCTTTAATCCAATTTATCTGTAAGCTCTCAATTGGTGTATAAAATATGCAATGTAGTAGAATGGTGTCTACTGAGAAGTGACTGTTTCGTGGGTCATAGTGATGTTTCTGGTTTGAAATCTTTTAGTGGCTGGGACGAGTTTTCTTGTAATGCACACTGTCCTACACTCTTTCTTGTCTCAATTTCTGAATTGTTTTCTTCTATCACTCTATTGAAGTGATTGACCCTAATTTGATTTATGTGTTGAATAGGTGCAGTGAATACATAATCGACTTGATGGGTGCTCCAGGAACTCTAATTCCTGCTGAGGTACCTGCGAGTTGTCTACAGAGTTCCGACATTGATATATCACCTAATTTGCTTGATGCTACAATTCAAACACTGGCAGTGGGCCTGAACTTTGAGGGACCTTGCCTTATTGGCCACTCAAATACAGGAGACACCTCTCGCATTGGAAATAGCGCAGAAGAGGATGAAAGGATCCTTTCTGAAAGAAATCAAACTGAAATATTTGAAAATGACTTTGGGAAGCTTCTTCCCTCCCTACGTAAATCACAGGAACAACCATCAAGTATAAGTGGAGAAGCAAGACAATCTCAGAAGGTCAAAGTAAAAAATGTGTCAAAGTTAGTCATCAGTGCATCAAAAAATCCAGAATTTGCTCAGAAGCTCCATGCCGTTTTGGTTGAGAGTGGAGCCTCCCCTCCACCTGATTTATTTTCAGATGTTGATGGTCATGAAGTTGACAGACAAAAAGCTCTTGAAAGATGCTACCTGGCTGAAAGAAATGAAGAAAGTTCTTTGTCTGAGTTTTATCAGGATAAGTTCTTGGCCGGTCATGGTCACTGGTCACCCTCAACTGTTGTTAGACCAGTTGAAAGCACTAGCTGTGCTGGTGAATCAAACATGAATGCCATTGAATTATCTGAAAAAAAGGTTGTAAAGTTGGATAAGCATGCTGCGACTTCTGGCTACTCTTTGTGTTCTGAATCTTCTGATGCTACAAGTGAAGGATTTGTGCTTGTTAATAGTGGAATTAGTAATATGATTCAGACTAGCCCTGCGATATCAGGTATGGCTCTCCTGTCTTTGTAATTGGGAATCGCCTTCCATAAGGAATTGATCTAGGAGACCTTCTTTCTGTTTCAGGTGATTTTTCTCAGAGCCAAGTTGGCCAGTGCACAACCAGTGGTAATAACTATGACAATGCAGGTGCTAAATCCTCTTTAAAATTGGAAGAAAGAACCAGAGCCAGCGGTGCACACGTAATATACTGTAATGGTCACAGTGAGACAATTAACCCAATGCTTGGTGGGGATGCAGAATGTGACATTAGCTGGGAGGATCTTCAGATAGGGGAACGAATTGGCATTGGTAAGAACTTTTACACTTTCTATGTCAGTCCTCTTGGGAGGATGAAAAATTCTTAGAGATTGTTTTTGAATGCTGTATGCTTTTACTGTACTTTGAAGATCATTGCGTTACAATAAGATGTCTATCTATTGCATCTTGACCAATTACATTCATTCCGAGCTCAGCATTTATCAGCTATTAAGAGTCCTTATTTGGTATATTCATCAGACTGTTTTTCTGCTCTCTATATTTCCATTGGTGTGGAATTGGACTTTCTTGCGCACTTGTGGTTTTTCACCTCAAGGCCATAACTTCTCTCTCTTTGCTTGAGCATTGAGTGCTTCTATTTTATCATAATGCTCTTTTTGTGATCCTTAGTTGTTCTCTTTCCATGTATTGGCCTCTATAATTGATAGACTATGATCAGCATTTTGTTATCTGCGTGAAAAACCTTCAAAAGTTGGTCCATTTGACATTTTTCATATCTATGTTAATGTAATGTATCTTCTTGGCTAGAGTATGTAATGGCATCTTGTCCAAACTGAAATTAAGGAGAATATTACAAAGGTTTATTCAAGTTGATTGGATGAAAGGCATGTATCCATTTCTTAATTCAGAAGAAGACATCTTTCTTTCTGCATTTGATTGTATGCATATACTGTCCTCCATTTTGCATTGATATGATGAAACTGACATCTTTGAGTATAATGCCACTTATAGTTTTACACACTTCAAATTGTCAAAGGTCACATTAAAGCTTACGGGAGATTTCTATCTTTTCGTAAGCTTAATTATACCTTGGTATGCAGATAGATGAATTGATTATGAGGTGTAGTGGAAGATTTGGTATTCAGGCCACCTTTAAAACCTTATCGTTTCTGCCTTTAATGTTTTAGAAAGTTAGGGCGGTTCACTTGAGTTGCTCAACTGCCTCTTAGGCCAGTGCCTATGATGTGTCATCTCTGCTTGTACTCAGCCCTTTGGGAATCCCTTGGCTTTTGCTGCAGTCTTTATTTACCCTTTTGTTCTTTGCCAACTACTTGTCCTTCAACTCTAAAGTTCTTTGAGAGCACTTAGCCTGTGCCTTTGGTGGCGTATCCGTAAAGTGAAGGGTGAGGTCCAAATGAGGAAAGGTTTACAGTGGATACCTAGGCTCCTAGAGACAAGGAAGAGCATATTGAGAGATGAAATGCTTTGGGGAGTTGAAATAACTGAGTAAAACCTTCTTCTAATGCAAACTAACAAGGAATGCATTGAACTAGTGTCTGTTGATCATTGTCTCGGCATTCTCTGTTGGTTTTGAATTTTGGTTGCCTGGAATTTTCTCATGAAATTGTAGGATATAGTGAGCACAAGGGCTTTCTATTTGGTTTTGTTGAACGTGTTTATTTGCGGTGCATATTCTTCCCATACTAACAATTGTTGAACTTGAACATAGAATTTTTTTTGAAGAACAGTCATGTGCTTGTAGTAAATAACTAGACTTGTAATTGCCTATCTGTCATTCAATACTAGTAATGGGTTCTGCTCATGTTTTATCTTGCAGGATCATATGGGGAGGTCTATCGAGCAGAGTGGAATGGGACCGTAAGTTTCAGCTTTTCTCAGAGTCATGATTGTTCATCATTAGTTGATACAAGCCTCATGTTTAGCGAGATTTATGGTGACTTATGTCATTTATAAATTAAAATCTTTTCAGTTGCGTGAAGCAAAAATCCTCACCAAATGCTTCCCAATCCCTTATGAAATTCTTGGCCTCTTGCTAATGAACTTCTTTTTCTAACGTATGACTTAGTTTTAGAGCCATGATGGCTTGTTTTTGTGGTCTGCATATCAGTTTGGTTGCATGTTCTGTAATGATGTTCTTGGCATTGTATCCGATGACAGGAAGTTGCTGTAAAGAAGTTTCTGGACCAAGATTTTTCGGGGGAAGCATTGGCACAATTTAAATGTGAAGTAAGTTCAATTCCTTGAATTTTATTACCTTATCAGTTCCTTCATGGGATGAAACTGATTGAATTTTATGCTTTCTTTCAAGGTTGAAATCATGTTAAGGTTGCGGCATCCCAATGTCGTCCTTTTTATGGGAGCAGTTACACGGCCTCCTCATTTTTCAATATTGACAGAATTTCTCCCTAGGTTCTCCTCTTCATGACTTTGTTCAATTAGTGATAGCTTTAACTACGAGTTTTAGTCTTCCTTCCAATGTTTAGACCTTCAATGACTGATTTCTTCAGGTGATAGTATGATCTTAAAATCTCTACGTTGATGTTGCATGCTTACATTACAATTCTTTTGCTTAGGGGAAGTTTATACCGGTTATTGCATCGTCCCAATCCTCAACTTGATGAAAGGAGGCGAATGCGTATGGCTCTTGATGTGGTATGGGATTGTCCTACTAACCTCCCTCCTTGCCTCTCCCTCTCCCCCCTCTCCTTATGATCTCTCATTGCGTGGGAGTGTGAGCTCATTCCAGTTACATGTGCATGGCATTGTGCATGTTTCCGATTATCTACCACAAGTTTCTGCAGAGATACATTGTTATGTGAGATATCTGCTGCATCCATGAGCTCCTCCTCACCTACCTTTCTGGGCCTTGTTTTCTCATTGCTGGCAGGCAAAAGGGATGAATTACTTGCACACAAGCCACCCGACTATTGTGCATCGAGATCTAAAATCTCCAAATCTTCTTGTTGACAAGAACTGGGCTGTTAAGGTTTACATTAACAATGATTGGACACTTCTTTCCCACTTCGGCACTCTATCTTAAATTTACAAGCAATCTTTAAGATTCGTCATTTTGCCTTTCCAGGTTTGTGACTTTGGCTTGTCACGGATGAAGCATCATACGTTTTTGTCCTCAAAGTCTACTGCTGGAACGGTAATTTCAATGCTGATATTTATTTAGGCATATTGCTGTATTTTTTAATGCCCCCTAATGATGAAATGAAATCATGAGAACCATTTGCGCTATCCCAATGATTGAGCCTTCTTTTGTCACAGCCGGAGTGGATGGCACCGGAAGTTCTAAGGAATGAACCGGCCAACGAGAAGTAAGTGTAACAATGTATCGTATCTCATTTTTATAATTTTCTTATTTCACTCCTGGATTTGTTGCGTGAACATATTCATATTTTTTGCAGATGTGATGTTTATAGTTTTGGTGTGATACTATGGGAGTTGACAACCTTGTCTATACCATGGAAGGGGTTGAATTCGATGCAAGTTGTTGGAGCTGTTGGTTTCCAGAACAGGCGTCTTGACATCCCAGAGGAGGTTGACCCCACTGTTGCACAGATAATACAAGAATGTTGGCAAACGTAAGTCTTAAGCCCAAAATGTCTGCATTGTATCAGGTCAACTATAATGTCTTGAGCCTTACGCAATATGAAGATGGGGAGTACTTGATTGAGAATGGTTCTTGACATTTCCCACACAAGATCTGATATGAGTATGCATATCTGCTTTTTAGTTGTGTTGTTCTTACTTATACCAATCTTTTGAATGACAAAGTCATTTATCCGGTAACTGGAAGTCTTTGTGCCGTGACTCCCAATCGATCTTTGCTGCTTTTACTCAACAATTGACTAGAAGTTGTCTCTTGCAGGGAGCCACATTTGCGGCCTTCTTTTACTCAGCTTATGCACCGTCTAAGACGTCTCCAACGGTTGCTTGTTGACAGAAAGAATTCTACCAGTTAGCATCGCTGGGGGGTTGCTGTTCCTGTAATTCTCCTAGTCAGACAGATGCTTGATCCTCGGCTCGAAGAGCTGGAGGTAGCAATTTTCGTTCGGCAAAAGAAACTGTAGAGAGAGAAAATACTTTTTATTTGTGAGGGGTGCTGGCTCAGTCAAAGTGGGGGCACGAGCACTCTCCATTCAGCAGCACAAGGTGGACATCCTCTTCAATGAAGCAAGCTGCAAAAGTGCAGTGGAGGATTCCCATTTGGAATGTGCTTTTGTTTTATTACTACAACATGCAACTGTCAATTCTCATGTAAGAAAAGTGTAAGAAGCAAGAACAATGCAAAAAAAAAGAAAAAGAAAAAAGAAACCGAAAAACAAAAAATAAAAGGTCATTAAAGTCATGTAACTCGCAGAGATCTTACTTGTGAAGTGTAAACAGTCGATCTCTGCTGGGTATTGTGAAAATTGAATGGGAAAGAAGAAAAGGGATGTTTGTTTAGATGCTCGTCTTTACATTTAAGTAAGTCTGGTCTGATTGGGATCTTGAATGAACGATAATTCGAAGTCGTTTTGACGTCACGAGATAAAAAGTACGGTTGCTTCAGCATGACACTTGAGATAAACATCGATAATCGTTCATATGCTCTATTGATAGGAAGAACCGCAATGGTTCTTTGAAATCTGAAATTTCTAGTAAAGGAGCATATAAAAGGGGAAACATGTAGATAAGAAAACCTTGCTTATAATAGGAAGAAAGAACTTATAAAATCCCTAATAGAACTCAACTCCTAATTGACAGAATCTCGTCCAATCTAACTTTACTGATGGAACAATGCGTCAAAACTCGAATGATGCACGCGCCATTCTCACTCGAATTGGAGAGAACTCGTTATGAGGCTGGAGAGACTAGAATTTGCCAATTGCCGCCCAAATTCATAGTCATGCCTGTGAAGGATAATACCTCAAGGTTTCGGCCTTCTTGGCGCACCCGAGTTTAGTAGGCTCAGGCTTTCGCTTCTGACCCGAGGAATGCTCGACCTTCCAGCCATCAAGCGGGGCATGAAGAGTCATTATGTTTCTCGTTCCTGGCAAATGCCACTTTAAGGATCGCTACTCCGAACCAGGCTTAGCGAAGACGGATTGTCAGGATCGTTCGTCTAATTCAATTCTTGCTGGTACTGCTTAACGCACTTTCTCGCATTTTCTTTTGCCGGGAACTTTTCTATTGAAGTTATGGGAAAACGACCAGAAAGCTTCCTTTCAATGAGGATCATTCTCCCTTACATCATCCGCAATGCCTATTAGCTTGCCCTTCTTCTCATCCACGTTTGGACCAGCCCAAATCGATGGTTTCTTTGAGCTTGTCCCCCGTTACCCAACACGGCTTCACGAATCATCTCATCAGGGACCACGACGATTTCCTCCCTTTTTTCGTCAACGGGACCTTCATCATCAAAACTAATTTCCCCCAACTTTAATCCAGCCTCTGGCCTCATCTTTTCCTTCACCATCAGATGTCGCTCCTGCTGCTTCATCCTCATTCCTGGGGAGTCTTCATGATCTGGCTCACAAGTTTCTTCATTAATCCTGAGTCCTCGAACTCTCCTGTTTCTGTGATCACCATCCTGTTTTCCCGTGCCTCTCCAGCTCCAAGACTGGTTTTCTGTGCTTTGCACGCTAGGACCAGGAGTGCCAGTGGCACGGAGAGCAATCGCTTTGGGACCAAGATTGACTGATGTCCCAGCTCTCTCTAGGATTCTATTAACATCTGTTAGGAATGACTTAGTTTTCGGCATTGTCCATCTCAACAGCAAGAGTCTGCTCCACTGGCGGCAGCCTAGATTCACCAGAGGCTTCAGTAGCAGCCAATTGGGAGCAGGTAGGGTCTGTACAGTACGACCAGTCCCAGAGTGGGGAGAGTCAATTCGATTCCGAATCTGAAGAGTCTCAGTGGATGAGTAAATAATTTTAGGTTCGCGTCGTGTTCCAGAGTAGAGGCTGGCCTCAATGAAAGAACAGAAAGAATAACCTGTGGAAGTATACATAATTGAAATCCTGCTTCAAGTTGGAATGGCAAGCCTTTTAACTAAGAAACATACGAAATTCAACATCCTACTTATGATAGGAAAAGGAAATTCATCAAATTCGTAATAGTACACAAATCTAAATGCACATAGAACTCTCGTCCAATCAAAGCTCTTCTTGAATTGATACAACAGTCCATCTTATCACGTTTGAAATCACATTACTCCCTCCATTCATCACAGCTTCCAATTTTAGCGTACCTACATGCCATGACCAGCAAATCACCTAGACCATTCCACCTTCGGAGTTGGCTTCTCTTTCAGAAGAAAAATTAGGAATCAAAGATTGTAGTACTTGATAGCTTTTTCTCTTTTTGTGAGGCTTTTGCCCTGTGTATGTACCAAAACAAGAAAACATGGAGAAACAGAGTCGAGTAACAAGTCAAAAGAGAAGATGAATTGTCTCTTTGTTCACTGAGCAAAAACACATGTCCCTTTCACATAGGAAACTATGTACAAGGCCTTCAATGCTGAAAGGGTTGACCTAGCGTGCAATGATCTTTCTCTCGAAGGTCCACACTATATCATTCAAGTTGCTAGTGCCTAGTCATCAAGGAAAACTATGTACACAACTAACCTAAGGCAAATTGTTGGCGAATAGACACGCCATTACAAAATTGACAATTGCACCCCACCAGGGTGCTCGAGCTATGAAATTCTCTATAATGGGTTGAATTACTAGAATCCAGCTTTGCCTTTTTGTTTTTACCTTCTTTTCTCTGTGAGATTCTTCCACCATGCTGCAATTTGACCCCCAACCAACATTAAGTAGATACCAGCGAATGCCACACTCTACTCAGAGCGAGAAAAGCATTTTGCCTTCTAATAAGTTCCTTTCTTTTCCTCATTTGCTCAGATCACTGAGTAGCACTGTAGTCCCCATAATCAAATGACAAAGTGGAATCTGCTCTTAAACTCAAAACCTATCTCCAACCCACAGAAAACTTGACCTATATGTATCTGCTGAAATGAGGCTAATCATGTGAGACTATCTTTTGATGGCACTATCCAGTAGTGCAATGATAAATCACTAGAACTTTCAGTCTTCGACTTCAGTATTGAAAACAAAACTCGGAAACACTGTGCTGACATCCCTGGAAAATGAAATTTTGAATAAGCAGTTAGGTCCATACTCCCAAACTCTGATGGTCGATTAGAAATTGAAAAGGCTACTGAAAAAGAAGGAACGACAGTGAAGAGTGTGGAAACAGTGACATGCAAAACAAGGACAGAAAGAATAAAGACATACTTTAAGTATGGAAGAGTCATATTCTTCAGAAGAGTTGGATTTCGTAGCACGAAAGCCTTCCATTCAGTTTTGCTGATCCTCCCGTCCCTGTCAGCATCTGCATCAGCAAATGTCTGCAAGAGTAATGTGCCTTCTGTGAGGATGAGGTTGTTATCAAAGGTGAGAAGAAAATGAGAAGGAATACAATGCATTTCTTTTGGTGGGGTCTGTATTACTTTGTCGATAATAGCCTCAAGGAGATCCTCGGACAGACTCGTGTCTGATTCCATCAAAATTGCAATAACCATTTGCTTAACCTGAAACCAATGGAAAGTTAATGAGCCTATCACCTATTATGTCTGGTAAATCAGCAACCAGGATGAATAAAATAGTCACCTCTTCTCGCTCAATGTACCCCGTTTGTCTGAGATCATACAACCTAAATGCAACTGCAAAGAATAGATATATTACCATCAACACAAAGTAACTCTGCTGCAACAATACCGGTAAACCAAATAATGAATCCTTACAGTCTATTTTGTCTTCCACTGGAGCATAGGGATGAAAGACATTGAGTGCATGGATAAACTCTTCAAATTCAATGACTCCATTTTTCTTTTCGTCAAAAACATCAAAGACCTAGAAAAGAAATAAAACACAAAACACTCATCAAAAAAGAGACAGAGGACGGCCGAGAAAGGATTAGCACTGCCACCAATATCACTTTTGGTCCAGGAAAGCTTTACACTGACACTTGACGAATCACTGAAAGTATCAATACACAAGAAAACCTAAATTAAATCTTCATAGTGTCAAGGATCAATGTTCAACCATCCACGAACTAACCCCATTGATGTGTATCAAAGACCAATCAGCTCAGAGCAGTTATCGTAAAACATGAGAGAAAAGATTGACAAGAGTTGTTGAGATTATTCACCCGGTCAAGGAAAAGGTTCTCCCCTGACGGAGTCTGGAACAGTGCCAACTGAAGCTCCTCCTGTGCCCAACAGACGTTTTAACAATTAAGGGTTGGTAACTGGATAACGTGCTTACAACAAGAAGAAATGCGTGCAATTGGTTGGTACGAATCATTGCATGCGGATTTGGACAAAGGTCACAACCATTCAGAGATATGAGCAGGAATACTGAGCCCCCTGCAGCTAATTAGTATAAAGCAAGCGTACGGTGTCATATTCTTTGACGCTCTTTTTAGGTAGACCACAGTAACTACGCTGAATGTTACAAACTCACAACAAAGAGATCTGATCGTGAGCAAACTACACGAACAGAACAAGAATTATAAGCCTTTAACTTCAAAATATGAGTAAATGATCATAATCTTTAGTCCCCAGGCAATTCATGCCATGTGTATGGATTGGTCAATCTAGCTAAAGGAAATCCAAAACTTCCCTCCAAAGGGCTCAATAAATAGAACGGGAGGAAAAAGCCGATGAAATTAACGACTCGACGAAACACGTATGGTAAGTATCGAACGCCGCAATTTACCTTGTGGATTAGACCATCATCAATGATCGAACTGCTCAGTTTCTTGTACAGCTCGTGCAACGCTTCCACTTCGTTCACGGTGACTGCAAAGTAACAAAACATAACCATCAAATTTCCGTTTTTCTGCGTAGAGCAACTGCAAACGATCGGTACCAGATCTTCAAGAATTGGACGCGCACGCAAAGGCGAGAACTCGCATGCACAAACGTTTCAAATTAGGTGAGCATTCTTGCAAACCCACACTTTTCCCCAGGTCCATGGATGAGAAAATTCTTTCCAAACACGTTGCACAGGACATAATTAAAGTAGCCCCACCCGAAAAAAAAAAAAAATCGCCAGAAGCAGACAGACAGACAGAGAGACAGGAAGACGGACTGACATTTTGTCTCGTGTGCGAGGCGAGCCAGTTCTCTGAAACCGTAGCGAAGCCTCCTGTCGCGCGGCCGGGGTCGGCACTCGAAGCAATCGATCAATGTGAATATAAAAATATCGAAAATCGCCACGAACGGTATGAAGACCGCGCAGATCCGCTCGCCTATCGTCAGGGAGCTGTATCTCTGCAACCAAAAAGAAAAAAAAGAAAGCAAATGATGAGCGAGCGAGCGACGAGTCAACGACGTCCGCGATCGATCTCGCGAGCGGCAGCGACGGCGCGCACGAAATCGGTCCGACGATCGAAGGCCTAAAACTAGAAAGAAAAAAAGCTCAGAGCCGGAGCACGGGGGAAAAACGCATCAGAAAAACGCGTTTCCGAGGACACAGCGTCGCCGGACGAGCTCCGGCGGGGCGGGAAAATCGCGAATGAATTTCGAGCTCGTCGGCTTACCGAGGAAATGTTGCTCCTCATCGGCGCCTGGCGGGGCTCGCGGAAGCCGGATGCACGTCCCGTTTCTGCGAGCTATCTCATCTCGCGCGGAGAGAGCGGAAGAGGCGGAGGTCTCGGAGGATCTTCTTCTTATGCTTCTTCTTCAGCCGCCGCAGCCGCCGCCGGAGGAGAAGAAGCGGGGTCTCCGGGCTCGCATTCGCCGGCCGATGACGACGGTTCGGGCGAGTCAGAGACGGAGACTCGTTTGGGCCGACCCGTTCCTCGCGCTTTATTTATACCGAGACGATACGCGCGCGCGCCCCTCGTCGTGTATCTCGTGTGCTTAGGGCGCGTTTGGTAACGATTCTGTTCCTGAGAACAAATTTTGATCAGAAATGATTATTTTTTATTCTGTTTCCGGGAACTGATTCTGAGTAAAAAACGTGTTTGGTAACGTGTTCATTAATTCTGTTCCAAATCAATTTATTTTAATTTTTAAATAATTTTTTTCTTTTTTTTTCTTTTTTTAAAATTTTTAAATTTAAATTTTTTCTTTTTTTAAAATTTTAAAATTTAAATTTTTTCTTTTTTTAATTTTTTATTATTTTATTTTATTTTTTCTCCTATTCTTCTTTCTTTTTTTTCTTTTTTTCTTTTTCCTTTTCTTTTCTTTTTTTAATTTTCTTTATTTTATTATTTTATTTATTTTTTATTTTTTCTCCTATTCTTCTTTTTTAGTTTTTTTTTTTTTTTTTTTCAGGCCAAACGAGAGCCTCCGGCGACCGGCGGCGGCGAACGGCGGCGGGCGGCGGTCGCGAGATGGCGGTCGATGAAGAAGAAGAAAAGAGAAGAAGAAGAGTTTTGATTCTCAATTTTGTTCTCGGAACAAGAATCAACTTTTTTTTTATTCTTGATTCTCGTCCGGAACAAATTTGTTCCCGGGAACAAAAATTTTACCAAACGCGATTCTCGTCCCAAACTGATTCTGGGAACAAAAAATCAGAATCTGGCACTGTTGGGATGGTTACCAAACATGCCCTTAATCGCCTCCCCACCCACCCCCAAAATGACCTGCGTTTCGTCTCATTCTCCTTTCCGGGTTGGCATCGCACGGGGAGTGGGTCGCCACGTGGGCCTCACGGCGGAGCCTCGGCGACCACGGATTCCGTTTCCGTTTCCGGAGTCCGTTTGTCAGCCCGGGGTGGTTGGTGACGTTAATGACCGTCCACTCAGGAGCGCCCACGTGGCGGTCGGAGAGCGGAAGGGATCATGCGCCCCCTCTTTGTTCTCTCTAACTTATAGGGTGGATTAAAAGTTTGAGTTGATGCCACGTCGTGATGATGGTCCGCCTGAGGAAGGCGATATGCAATTTATAGACGGAGACGACTTCCTCTAGAAAATCCAATCAAAGCGTTGGCATGTGGCGTGTTTAATTGGTTGATTAAAACTCGATTTGTAAAGACCAAAAAGGAAAGGGATACAATTTGCGTTTTCCCGGTAATTTTGCACTTCATCGACGTCTTGTTTGCCAAGTCTTGATGAACTCGAGGTTCGGATAACACGAATTCCGATTGTCCAGCTCTACCCTCGCCAGTACCATGCTTGCTTATAATGAGCACTATTTTCATCTTGGGTATAAAACTCCCATGGTGACATCTGAGATGGTTGATAAGAAAGGTCGATTTCAAGGTGAGTCAATTCCCACTCTAAATCGGGATTAAGCCAAACAATATCGATTCTTAATTAATGAAACTGAGAACCTACTTTAGGAAAGTCATTGTTATTTTTAAAAATTTTAAATTTTCTTTTTTTCAAAAAATCATAAATACATTGAAATTTTTTTTAGCGTGCGATGAAAATATGAAGTAATTACTAATAAAAGAAGATATTACTCCCACTAATAATTTGTACTTTTCACCCTCACTGAATAAAAAATAATAACCTAAAATTATACTCTTTTCCAGTTTTGCCAAGTCAGTCAAATTTGTTCAGAGTCTAAAAACTCGACCAAATCCTATAAAAGTCGCCTAAAATCAATCCATTCGGTCAGATCAAGAATAGTTTCTGATGCACACCCCAAATAATGTCGATGTGGATTGCCCATTTTGGCTGTTTCGCCAAACCAAAAGATTGAAAAATAAAAAACGCAAAAGAGAAAGAAAATCTCCATCGTGATTGAAAATTAGAAGTGGGGACAAAGCTTCGATTTGGCCATCGGATGAGGACCACTCGAGGCGAGGACTAGGAGAAAAAAAAACCAGGCACTTGTTTGTTCGGGCTTACAATCATCCTCCTTTCCTTTCCTTTTCGGCTACCCATGATTTATACCTGTCTACACCCAACCACCTTTCATAAATAACAATAATAAAGTCACAAAATCGACCCGCACACCCTGCCACGTGCATCAATATTTAGAGAAAATCCCGAACCTCGATCGCCAAAAAAAAAAAGAAGAAAGAAAAAAATGAATCCACTTTAATTCCATTATACTTTTTCTCGTACGAGCTCGTCCCGTCAGATACAAGAAAGCCCGTCACGTGCCGCGGGTCGGGAAATTGATTCCTTCTTCGATGCCATCCGAGGGTCGTCGGGAGAATCTCGGCTCAGCATTATTCTCTGAGATCCCCGTGATGTCGTGGGAAGAAAGGATGGTGGGCGAAATAATTGAACGAAAGCTCCGGATCCCAAAAAAATTAATAAATAAATAAAAATCTCTTTCCGTAATCGATAAGTTCTAAATTTCAATAACACTGGCGCATGGGAATTCGTGCACGGGTCGACGTTTAAAAATTACGTCCAGCAAGGACGACGACCGAACTCTATCTCCTATGACGGGGGGCGCGACATCATGAAATGGGCAATGATTGGCCCCGGAAAAAAACTATAATTGTAATGGGGATGTGGATTAAGGATCTAAGATAATGATTATAGGATAATCCCAAAGGGGAAAAAACAATTATTATGATGACTAAGTCGGCCACTAGCTCCCTAACCTGCCCCGGAATTCGTGGCTCCGAACTAACATTCCACGCGGGCCCCGCCCCGTTTCCAAATTAAAATAAACAGATGAATTCCGGGCCAATCTATGGTCTCGATGGCACGTTAAATCGTGCGAGTGATGAGCCGGCTTCCTCCGTGCTTATCCGTGTCTTGAAAATTAGTTCATGCTTCTTCTTTTTTTATTAATATCCCGAAAAACCTCTAATTGGTATAATTATAACAAATTTACCTCAAACTATTTTTTTTACCACAAAAAACCCAAAACTGATATACATTTGACAAATTTACCATAAACTGATACACTTGTGAAAAATTTACCTTATGTTATTTTTCGTTAAATTTTACCGTCAAATTATTAAGTTAAATAACACAATTAACTGGTATACCAATTTAGAATTTTACGCTCCATTTGTCACAGTTTACAATTTTTTTGATTTTTTTGTGGTATTAATCCAATTTAGCGGAGGGTATATTTGTCACAAATTTATCAGTTTTTGGTTTTTTATGGTCAAATAAATTAGCTTGGAGTAAATTTGTCATAAATGTATTAGTTTTGGATTTTTTATGATCAATCGGGATAAAATTGTCATAGGTGTACTGGTTTGTGGTTTTTCTTCTCAAAAAAATAGTTTTGGGTAAATTTGTCATAATTGTACAAATTTGAGGTTTTTTTTTTTTTTTGAATTTTTTCTAGTGGAGCGTATCTCGTATCGAAGACGTACTTTCGACGTACTGCTTTTGCGGAGATACGTATTTTGAGGAGCGTGTTGGATATGGTTCTTCCAATCAAGGACGAAGGAAATATTGGCCTTTTTATGTAGTCTCTGTTTTCTAGAAGCTTGAATTTTGTTGAGGGTTTAGACTTTTTTTCACGTGGACCGTTTTATAGTCATGTTAAACGTGGGTAGTGATACAACGTGCAGCCGGAAAGAATTCATGAAGGCAGGAATGAAACGTGTCGACGCTCGAGTTTTTATACAAAAGAGATTCGAAAATATCTGACCAAAGAAACTCAACAATTCTCGATTCGCCGTGTTGACTCGCATCATGCGTACGTCGATATCTTGGGAGTTAAAATAATTTTATATCGAGTACTCTAGACAAATTCTTCGGACATACCATTTAACCAAACTGTTTATACAAACAACATAAAAGAATATCCATCGAAAAAAATCTATAAATCCATCGCTCTTTCATAATACTTTTAAGGGTTAATATCATGATAATCCAAAATAAGTAGATTTGAGACAAATTTATCCTAAATTAAATTTCGGGTCACCAAAAAGCCTTAAGCCAGTATACTTGTGAGCTTAGAGTGTAAATATATCATGAGTGCTTGAGTTTGAGATTTTGGGTAATTCAAAAATTAATTTTTGATGAATTTATTATAAATGTATCAGTTGAGAATTTTTGTTCATCAGAAAATTAATTTTTAGGACTCACAACAAGCACCAGTATGAAATGACTTGCCGACAATCAACCATTTTACAAGTGTCCTTCCGTAACAACATTGGTATGGAATGGCTTCCTCGGTGCTTATTCGTGTCTTGAAGATTCATTCGTGTTTTTCCTTTTTTTTTTCCTTTTCTTTCTTAGAGGAGCATATCCGTATCGAAGACGTATTTTCGAGCGTATTGCTTTTCTGGAGAGATGTATTTCGCTCCGTTTTTCTGATTCCGATCGAAGTTAGCGTCCTAATTAGCGGATTAGGGATATGAACGTGTTAGGTATGGTATCTTCCAGTCATGGACGGAGAAAATAATGATATTTATTGGCGTGAACTTGTTGATGGTTTAGACTTTTCTAATACGGACCATTCATAGTCATGTTAAATGTTGGTGGTGATCTAACATGCAGATGGAAAGAACTCATAAAGGCTGGAATGAAACGTGTCAACGCTCGAGTTGTTTGTCCAAAAAAAAAAAAACGCTCGAGTTGGCATCTCCACTTTTTGGCCTTTCGAAAATTCTCAGCGGTTAACAGTTCATCACGAAACAGGGGAGGGAGAGGAATGTTTACTAAGCCTTTTGTTTTTTTCCACTCGCAAAATACAGATAATAGACCTGAGTATGTCTTAAAACTATTCCGTCTGAACTCTGAGATGTAAAATTCAGGGATATTCTCAGGAGCGAGAGAAGAAAAACTCTCTTTGATTGGAGGGAATAGGGTGTCCAAGCACTAGCAAATTAAAATAAGAAATGCATCCAGGTTGAATGTTAGGTTACCGAACTACCGCCGGAAGCCCTTGCAAGAAGCTTGCTTCCTAATTATTAGACAAGTGTTCACATAGTATCTAGAACCAACACATTTGACCAGTACCCCTGGTTATTATACAAAGAAACTCGACAATTCTCGATTTGCCGTGTTGAGTCGCATCAACCACACATCGATGTCTTGGAAATTGAATTATTTTGTATTGAGTACTGTGGACAAATGCTTTGCACATACCTTTTAATGGAATCATTTATACAAACAGCGGAAAAAATTATCTTTCAAAAGTAAATCTATAAATCCACCGCTCTTTCATGGTACTTTTAAGATTTACCCTAAATTAATTTTTGGATTGTCAAAAATCTCTAAATTTATACAAGGATGACAAATTGACTCTAAATTGATATGAAATTTCACATGAGCTTGTTATGTCAACCGAATTATTGTCATATGACGTTGATCGGGGTGTTGATTAGCTATCACAAGCCCTTTTCAAATTTTAAGTAGCTTAAGCCATAGAGGTGATTGATTCTTGATATGATCCAATTCCACTTAAGAATCAAAAATCGGACCAAGAGGATTGGTTCTCATTCTTTGGGATCGGAGACCGGACCAAGAACTGGTTACTTAGCAAAAAAAAAATTAAAATTTTAAAAAATACTACGGTTAATATCATAAACAAAACTTCAAACCAGTACACCTGTGACAAATTTACCCCAAACTAATTTTTTAATAATCAAAAATCGCAAACTGGTACACCTTTAACAAATTTACCCTAAACTGATATATTTGTAACAAATTTATCCTCTGTTAGTTTTCGTTAAATTTTACTGTTAAATTACTAAGCTGGATGACTTGCGACAGTGGACTAGTGTACCAGCTTGGGATTTTACTATATTTTTATCACAGTTGTATCATTTTTGTAGTTTTTTGTGTTATTAAGCCAATTTAACAAAGGGTATATTTGTCACAAATATACCACTTTGAGGTTTATGGTAGTTGAACAAATTAGTTTGGGGGAAATTTGTTACAAGGGTACTGGTTTTAGGGTTTTTCGTGGTTAAAGAATTAGTTTTGAGTAAATTTATCACAAGTGTACCAATTTTGAGTTTTTTCAAGGTATTAATCCAAAATAGTAAATGTATTACAATTTTAGGATTTATTGCTATTATATATCTAAAAAAAAGAGTTAGTTCGGTCCGATCCAGTTGTCCCTCGGAATCGGGAATAGGATCAAAAATCATCGGTTCCATAAAAATGGAACTGGGAATCAAACTGATGCCCACAGGAATCAAACCAAATTGACCGGTTTAGTCTGATCCGGGTGGTCTGATATGCTCACCCCTACCAAGCCGTGAAGTTGGAACATTACATGCTAAATCAATAGGAAGCACCGAAACTAATACAAAATAAAATGACACAATAATTGATTTTTTTTTTCAGGAATTAGTGAAGTACCTTTCGCCAAAGGTTGATTTTTAATTTATTTTTTTCAGATTTAGTGGCAATTTGGACAGGGAATTAAATTGCGTCAGGAGGATCAAGAACAACCGAAATTTAAGGGAAATGAAATGCAAGTACTGGAAACTGATAAACCGATGATTGAAGACGAGGAAAAATTAAGTTAGTTTGTAGTTAACAAATGGGCCCATTTGGTTTGACTTTTGGGGAATGCATTTGCAAAAAAGGTGAATGTGGTTTTTTGAAATGCAAATAGCGTTTGGTGAATTATAATTCTAAAGTGTATTAATAAATAACTTTTGCCAAAATATCGTTTGGTAAAATTTGTATTTGTAATTTACTTTTATTAAATTAAAAAAAAAACACTGGTTGTTTTTTTTTTAAGTCCGGCCATTGGACCGCGGGATTTGGCCACCGAATGGCTAGATTTGGCTGCCAGATGCCGTCGGCTGAGGTCGCCTACCTCAGGTGAGGCTACTTGAAGTCGCGCAACCTCGGGCAGTCACCTGGGTTGCGTGATTCAGGCCATCAGTCGCTTGAGGTCCGGCGACAGTCGTCACAGTCAGGCAGCAATCGCTGGCGCGCGCAACCCCTTGGCCAGCGGTCGTCAACCTCTGATCAGCTTCCATGCAATGGTTTTGGAGAATATGAACAGTACCGGGGACTTGCATTCCCAATATGCAACTTCCCAAAGTATCTCCATACCTATATTGGGCTAAAGGCCCTTAGAGCCTTTTGGAGATGTAATTGCATTTTACCAAAGTCGCCCAAAAAATCAAACCAAACGCGTTTGCATTTGGCCAAAGGACTTTAGAGTCCCAAAGCCTCTTCCAAATGCCGAACCAAACGGGGCGTATGATGTAACTACTCATAAGCAATGAATATTCTTTATGCGATTATAAACAGTACACCTATAAGTTGATTGCTTTGTTAATAAGTTTCTCAAGAATAATAAAAAAGAAAAGAAAATTATGCTCTATTTGTTTTATAGAGAATGAATAATTCGAAAAACATTTTTCCTAGAAATGATGGCCTACATCGCTTAAAATAACTACTTGATGAAATATGTCTTTGTCATCATTAATAATTTATGTTGGAACATTTTCTCGAATGAGTAAAATGTCATTTGTTTGTTTGTCTTTATAGGCAGGATAAGCAATCACTTTTAATCAAAAAATAAATGCGCCGAAAGTTATCCTAAATTTTTTAAAAATTACAATCAAGTCATCAATCTTATTATAAAAGTATTATCAAGTACTAAAACTTTTCAAAATGTGTAATTATGTTTTAAAAATTATCACAAAAGTACGATTAAGTCCTGTAACTTTCAAAATGTGCAATCATAAAAGGACTTAATTTAATTAATTTAATAAGTTTCAAGACTTTATTATACTTTAGAAAGTTTTGAGACTCGATTACACTTTTGTGACTAGTTTTAAGATTTCATTATAATTTTTAAAAATTTAAAAAATTAATTATATTTTGATAATAAATTTTAATACTTCTAATTTAGTATTTTTCGTGTCACTCGCTTTTCGCTCAAATAAACACGCCCTCAACATCAACCCAATCGATGGGTCCCTTGGAAACGTCGCTGTCTTTCCTCGACGGTTGTGAATGGTCGAAAGTCAAGGAGGACCGCGTCGCGGCGATAAAAAAAAGAAGGGATTTCTGATGAAGTGGTGGTTTTAACGGGCACGATCGAAATGATATAACCAACGAGGAAATCATGGGTCAATTTATTTTATCACCAAAAGCAAACCTCGAACGAGCTTTCTTAGCCTCCAAGTTCCAAGGTCAAACGGCTCTGCTTGAGGCTTCCAAGGATCCATTTTTAGCACGTGACGAACGGTAATCGTTCGTTGACCAGCAGTTGCAGGTTTTTTCTATTTCTTATTCTCGAGTCTATTGGGCTGGTGAGATGTATCTTTGGGCAAAAGCCTCGATCCTATTTTAATTATATCAATTCAATTATAATATTTTCAGTTGTGATCATTTATTCCTAAAAATTTTCACATTTTGCCAGTTGAATATATCCAGCAAGTTTGAGTAAAAAATAGCCGATGTCAATGATTGTCACCTTACGTGGCATAACCGACTTTAATGTGAATATTTTTTTATAATTATAATTTTTTTTCCTCTCATTTTGGCTTGTGAGGGTCGCTTTGGCCAAAGTTGATGGGGATGTGAAACTTGCCTTGGGCCATCATTGCCTTATCGGCTGTGAGTGAGGACACGAAGGTCCTCGTGACTCCATTGGCCATGGTTGACGCAACCCTTGCCCACTTATGACGACTCTCACATGCCAAGATAAAAAGAAAAATAAAGAAAAATAATAAAAATCTAAAAAAATATCCCATATCATGTAGAACATCTAGTGTTTATGTTAACGATTCCCCATCAAAATTGGTCGAAATGACTTAATTGACAATTGTGAAAGAGTTAAGAGCTAAATTGGCATAATTAAAAAGTTTTATAACTAAACTAGAATAGATTTAGTACTTTTTTGTACTTTTCCCCTTTATTTTTAATATCAACCGAATGGAGAATTATCTGATTAGTCATAAACTTATTGTGTAGATGTCAATTTAGTTTTACTAATTTAGTCCTAAACTTTTGTGCGGAATTCTAATGTAATCCTTCCAGCAAGTCAGTTTTTGCCGAAAATTGCTGACTTGGCGGAGTACCATGTAGGGCGGTCGATGACGGTGGTGACCACTGGCCTGTTACATTAGCGATTTTTGAGTTAGAATGACTATATTGAAATTTCGCATAAACATTTAGGACTAAATCAGTTAAATTGAAAAATGTAGCACTCAGTGTATTGAAGATTGATGTTGATAGTTTTTTCCAAATTTCGGCTTAAGCCTAAGTCGAGAGGGCCGTGGAGTTTGAGTATTACACGCTAGCGACAAACTTCCTATCGACCAACAGGAAACTTTCCCCAAAGTTATAGTATAAAATAAATATAACATTAACGAGAAGAAGAAATAAATAAATAAAACAGGACGAAATAAGGGTGAGAAGCTCCCGTCTACACCAAGTTTGAACGATGTCGGGTGAACTCAAGTCTCATGTAAGTGCTGCGGCCAAAAGATATTTGATGGTAACTAGACATGCTAAAGCTAAACTAAATTATTTCAGGAACTTTTATTGGATCGTTGGTCGCTGTCAAATACTTTTGCACACGTTAACGGAATGAATTTTATGGGCTACCACTAAACTTTGTTGGTCTTTTCTTTCGGGTCACGGAACTTTAATTTCGACAAGCCAGTGCACTGTATTTTCTTTTCTTTTCGTCCTATTTTTCCAGGGTCGATCCAATTAGAATCCGAACAATCAACCAGCAAGGCGTCGATGTTCGCATGCTAATCAGCCAGCGACGTCTCTCCTGCGTTGACTCGTCAATATGGAATTTCATGTGGACTCGTCGCGTCAATTAAGTTATTTCAATAATTCACAGCAAAATTCGGTCGATAATAATGAAGGGCAGTTGTGCCGCAAAGTGTTTCGATCAGAAACTTTCCTGTCATTCGATAATCAAATCAGTTCGGGACCCATGACACGCGCGTGGTAGGAAGTGACTTGTCGGGCAGTCCATCCTTTCAAAATGTGGTGTTCTTCAGGGAGAAAATTGACTGTGGTGGGTCAAATTGGCGACGTCTCCAGCGACGAGGACGCGTCGCGCGCAAATAAAATAGTGGTTTTTGCGGTTGAAAACGACGCGAGCATACGAGGGATAAGGCAATCTAGTACTGCACCGGTGGAGCAGAGAGACCGGGATACTTCCTACGACGAGCTACCCTTTTCGTAGGACGATCGTTCAGCGTACGATTACGAGGATCGGTATCCGCACGTGACGTCGGTCGCGTGTCCGTTAGCCGTCGTCACAGTTCCTTTCCCTTTTGGCTTTCGGTTTTGGGGCTTCGAATTTCTTTTTGGCCAGAGAGGTCGTCGGGCTTTTAAAGATCATGCCGGATCAATGCGAAATTAATGACGCATTGTTTTTCATTAGAAATTAGGAAAGTACCTTTCGCCAAAGGTTGATCTTTGATTTTATTTTATTTTTTTTTGGGGAATTGGGTTCGGTGGCGATTTGGACAAGGAATTGAATTGCTTGATGAGGACCGAGAACAACTGAATTTAATGGAAAGGAAACACGAGTACTAGAAAATTGATAAATTGACACCCACTTAATGTACGTATGTTTGCACACATTGACTTTTAGAACCTACATGATGTAACTGCTCATAAACGGGACACCTACATATTGTTTGCTTGTTCGTCTTTATAGGCGGTGCAAGCGATCAATCATTTGAGAAAAATGATGACTGTATTAAAAATCTTAAAATTTATCACGAAAGAATAATTAAATCATAAACGTTCAAAAAGTATTATCAAGTCTTAAAATTTATTGCGAAGTGTAATTGAATTTTAAAATTTTCAAAATATACAATTAAATCATAAAGCTTGTCACGGAGTGTAATCGTTTTTCGGTTAAGTAACAAAAAGATCTCAAATAATTGTGGTGGTTTAATAATAAACTTTTTGGTTATGTCAATTTAGTCATAAAAATATTGGCATTTTGCCAATTGATTCATCTGGCCAATATAGACCGGAAATTACTGAGGTATATATCAATAATTTTACGTAGTATGACTAGCACTAACATGAATATTTTTTAAAAACATTTTAATTTTTTTTTTATTATTCATTTTTTTTCTTTTTGTCTTGGTTGGTGAGAGTCACAGGACTGTGAAGGCCTTGGGCCTTGCCCTTCACGGCGTTCACGCACTCACCCACGGCTAGTGAGGCCATGATGGCTTTGCCTAGGACCATCGGCAAGGTGAGCAAGGGCTCAAAGGCCCTCCCCCTACGCCCTTTGCAACTCCACCGATCATGGGTGAAGTAGCCCTCGCTTACATTTGGTGAGGGATTGCTTCTGCTTGCCACTACCCTTGCCGACCAAAATGAAAGGAAAAAGAAAAAAATAAAATGATAATAAAAAATTCAAAAATTTTAGAAAAAAAATTGTAAAAATTGTAGGATGCATGGTGTTCACATTAGAGATTTTCAATAAAAATTGGTTGGAATGACCCAATTGGCAAGTAAACTTAATTGATATAATTAGAATATTTATGACTGAATTTGCTATATTTAGAACTTTTTTTTGTACTTTTCATTTTAATATTAAATAAAAAAATTACTCAATCAGTTTTAAACCTATTCTGTGGATATCAATTCAATCATAAATATTTTAATTTTGTTAATTTATTCTTAAACTTTTGCATAAAATTCCAATATAAATCTTATGACGAGCCAATTTTCACTTGAAAATCATTGGCATGGCAGAGCGTCACATAAGACAATCAGCAGCAACTACAACTAGACCCTTACATTAGCGACGTCTAGCGAAAATTCGATCACAATGATTACATTGGAATTTCACATGCATACTTAAGAGTAGATTACTTAAGTTGGAAAGTGTGTTACCAAATTGATATTCATACAATCATTTAGGATTGATTGGATAATTTCTCCAAATTTCAGGTAAGACTAGGGGGCGTTTGGTTGGGCATTCCCAAAGCCCCTTGAACCCCCAAAGCCCCTTGGGGGAAATTTTGGGTGTTTGGCAAGGGCTTTTGAATGCCCATTTGCGAAATGTGGGCATTTTAAATGCCGAAAGCCGAATGCTGGGGGGGACCGGCTTTGAGCATTGAGCATTCCGGAGATGCGACTTTACTGTTCATCGTTCGCTTTCTTCTTCGTCGTTCGTCTTCTTCGGCGGTCGCAGAGGCCAGATTTGGCCGTCGAACGGCCAGATCTGGCCTCGCCTGGTCGCCTGGCTCGCGCGAGACCAGGCGACGCCGGCTGAGGTCTGCGCGACCTCAGGCCACCTCGCCTGAGGTTGTGCGACCTCAGGCAAGGGGTCCAGGCAGCCAGATCTGGCCGTCCGGCGGTGGCCGGCGGTTGGCCGGCAGTGGCTAACCGCTGGAATTTGATTTCAGAATTAAAAAAAATAAAAAATAACTAAAGCCACTTTCAAATGTTAATTTAGCCAAATGGTATTTATGTTAAGTTGCATTTCAACGCTATAATTTACCAAACGGTCTCACATTTCCGAAAGTCCCTTTACCTCAAAGGTATTTGCATTCCCAAAATGGCATTTCCCCAAAGCCGAACCAAACGGGCCCTAAGTCAAGAGAGTTAAGGAGTTCGAGCATTACACGCTAACAAGAGACTTCTTATAGACCAACAGGACACTTGCGCCAAAATTATAATATAAAATAAATAAAAAGAATCAGGACGAAATAAGGGCGAGAAGATCCCTTCTACACCTTTTCTTTTTTTTGGTCAAACTTCTACATCAAGTTTGAACGATGCCGGATGAACTCGAATCTCATGAAGTACTGGGTCAAAAGCTTTGTCGATGTCAAAAAGCTTTTACACACGCTAACGAGGTGAACTTTTTTCTTCTTTTTTTGCCCTTTTTGGGTCACCAAACTTCAACTTCGACAAGCCAATGCGCCATATATTCTTTTCTTTTCTCTTTCTTTTCCTCGGTCGATAATGCACTTTGAGTGAAAATCCGGACAATTAGTCAATAAGACGTTAATATTTACGTGCTAACGATATGTCGTCCCATAAATTTAACCGGTGACGTCTTCCCTACGCTCGATCGACCAAGAATTGATCGGGAGATCCGCTCGAGATGTATTAACCGCAAGCAACTGGAAAATTCAGGGGCATTAGGATGCTGAAATCAAAGCTCGGTGATCTGGCCGCCGGAACGGGCCGGACTTCGAGTACTAGGAATACTAGGGACGGGACATTGGATAAGGATCGCGTCCGTCCCCTGCATCCATCCACGTCATTCGTCGATTAGGATAATGTCGTCCCAAATCATGCAGGGATAAGCTCCTATCCGATCATGCGTCATCTGCTTTCGGATGTATTATACGAGCCCTTTCGGATTAGCATTGCTCGTCGTAATATCACGCGTCGCCTCCGAGGAGCACGCGACCGGACGAAGCCAAAGACGCAACAACGAGCCGCTCGTCCATACAGGAAATTGCACGTTCGGCCACCGGTTAAAAAACGTAGTGATGGTGATGTCACCGTTCCCTCCTTCCCTTCGTCTGTCCTTTTGCCGTTCCGTCGTCCGTGACATGACGTGGTGCCCGGTCCTTCCATTCCATCGGATTTCTCTTTTGCAACGGAACAGAATCTAAGCTGTAGTAATGTCGGGCCGTGTATTCGCTTTTCACGTGCACCGATTGATTTTAGTCGTGACGGGAAAAGGGTAGGGGTGTCGATGCTATTTCTCTTTTGCACGTGGATATTTCATGCTTTAGGGTTTTGAGGACGATGCACGCTGCCTGGTGTTGAATGGCATTATCACGGTTTAAGGCTGAAATCTACTACAATTGTGGGCGACGAACGACTAACTTGGCAAAAGAATTTTCGGTTCCTTGTGACAAGTGTAGGCCCATTTGGTAAGCCCGTGTGCTTAGGATGGATGGGGAGGTTGACAAACCGCTCCGACGCGTTAGTCATAGACTCATAGTATTGCCTCGATATGTACCGGGGGAGCTGTATAAAAAAATTAGAAGGTGAAACCTTAAATTGTTGCTCAGCTTCAATTGCAAATCTTTTTTTTTTTTTTTCACGCAGTTAATAACTAAATGAAATGTTGGTATGTTTTGGAAGAGTTCACCCTTTCTCTTTTGGGTTTTTTTGCTTTTTCAAAATTGGGCCAGGGGGTCTCGAAAAAACACTGGATGGAGCAATTCGGGCCCGAGGCCCATATTTTCTATAGAGCCAATGGTCCAAATTCGAGAGCCAATGGTCCCAAATCCACTGTTTCATGAGTCCATCCTCGCGTAAAATTGGGTTTAGCATGGCGTGGTACAAAAGACTACGTGGATGGTGGGTTGGATCACAGTGATTCTACCAATCTCCAAAGCCCATGGAATCAGTGTGACCAGCCTAGGGCTAGCAATTCATGTTGACGTGTCACAATCATGTGCAATCCATGTCGATTCTTGTTGGTCCGAAATATCTTGATTTTGATTCCGCACGCCAAATTATCTAATTGAGATGGGAATGTATGCGTGTCAACATATAAAGTTGTCATGTCATATCGAGTCATGTTTAAGTTTTCTTTTTATAATTCACATTTAATCATTGCTGACTCTAGACAAATCTCGATCACTTTAATGATTGACACATGAACTACAAAATAGCACAACAAAAATTAGATTTAGCAAAGAATAAAATAAAATGCGAAGATTTCAAACCCTTTTTTTTAGGTATAACAAAAATTATGATAAGCGAAAGATGAATCATGTATCGAATACTTGATAATTAATTCCACTTTAGAAAGCAAGAGATTCATTGAAAATTTGTTCATCTATCTTTCTCGTGTGGTCATAATATAATTTGAATGAACGCATTTTTTTTTACGATAAATAAAATAAAACTTCCATTGACAAATTATTAGTTTGGAGTAATTTTCCTTTAATTTTCGAATCTAAACAAGTCCTTAAAGGGCCTACAATAAGACAAAGGTGCAAAACCCTCTTGGGGAGGGCGACCCCTTATGCTTCTGTTCCTAAGGGATGGGGCCGCATCCTATGGTGGGATGTAGTTAGCTGATAGGTGCAGGCCCCTATTTGGGTCCCCTAGTGTAAAATTCAAGAGATAGAGGTAGCTTCCACGCTCGATAAATATAATAGTTGGGTTAATATCTGTAAGATCGAACCTTGGCAGGTCCTTAAAAGACCTATAGGAAAACAAAGGGGAGAACCCTCCCGGGGAGGGTGACTCCTTGTGCTTTTGTTCCTAAGGGATGCGGTTGCATTCTAATGGTGGGATGCAATTAGTTGATAGGTGTTGACCCTATTTAGGGTGTCATCTAGTGTAGAATCGAGGGGATAGAACGTCTAGAAAAATATAGTGGTGAGGTTGACACTCGTAAGACAATTGTATCAGAGTGGGTTTTTAAAAAGCCTAAGTGAGAAAATAGATGGAAGATTCGCCTTGGGTTGAGAGACCCCACTTGCCCTCCTGTATTCCTTGGTTAGTGGGGAAGAAAAATGCACATCTATCAATAAGGAGTGTATGATATGTAAGTATCGACATATTAAAATAAGGAACGCGATCTAAATAAACTTCTCACTAAATAACTATTGCAGATGGCCCTTTAGGTGGCAAACCACTCGGGACTGTAGGGAGGAAAGAGAGGATAGCGTGAACTTTATTCTATTTCCGTGATGAACTGTGAATAAAATAAAACTTTTGGATAACGTGAACTTTATTCTCTTTTTGCGATGAATTATGAATAAAATAAAACTTTGATTCGTAAATTATTAGTTTGGAGTAATTTTCCTTTTATTTTAGCGATAAAACCAACGGCGAATAAAACTTTGATTCGTAAATTATTAGTCTGGAGTAATTTTCCTTTTATTTTAGCGATTAAACCAACGGCAGCGTCGTACTGCCACGTGTAACATCGTTCGCGCCGCTTTCTTTGTGGTCCGTCTGCTTCCCAACCAAGCGAGCTCTCCCAGCTTCCGGGTGGACTCGGCCCCGACTCGGTGAAATTCACGCGCCGACTCAGATTCCGTTCGATTCTTTCACCGGCCAGGCACTCTCCTTCATCTCCCTCGCTCGCGCGCGCAGAGATGTCGACGCTGACGCCGGCGAATCCCGCGGCCTCGTCGTCCTCCTCGCCGCCGGCGAGCGGCGCCGACGGTGCGCGGGCGCGGCGGATCCTCTCCAGCAAGCTCTACTCCGACGTCCCTCCCTCCAAGGTAAAATCGCCTAATCCTCTCGCGCGTCGCGCGTCGCGCGTGCTCGCCGTTGCTCCCGACCGAAGGCTGAGCGAGTCCTCGGAATCGCGCAGGTGCCGCTGGTTTACTCCCCTTCCTACGACATCGCTTTCCTCGGGATGGAGAAGCTGTAAGTGATTGGAATCGGATGTTCATGCTTCATTTAGTTCGCGCTGCTTCCCGGATGAGACTCGTCGATGACGAGGGAAATCGAGCTTCGCTCGTAGCGACGGTTTAATCTGTTTAGCCGATATTTTGATATGGATTAGTTTGCGTATGAGCTCTCTGTGAGCGTGTTTACGCTGTCCCTGATCTTCGAATTCGTAATAGAGAGGTCTTTGAAGCTGGAAATTTTACTTAGAAAAGCGCGTAGAAAGTAAGAAAGATTTTCAGTTTGGTTTGAGGCCTTCTGTTGTACCATGAGAAACCAAGTTTGAGTCACCAATGGGAAGAAGGTTGGCCACACAATCTCGCATAGGGATGCTCTGTTTCTCCCTGTGCCGGTAAATTCCTCGGTAGATTTGTCCTTTTGAGAGAGTTGGGGGCTTTGATACGTGTTCCTCTTTCACCTTCTGATGTGAACATCAAGAACTACGAGCTTTGTCAGTTGGTTAAGTATTCTAGGGAGGACTTTGGATTCTTCATGATTTTTGAGTTCCGTGCTTTTTCATGATATAGAACTATTGCATGCTCGGCACAAGATCGTGCACCATTAGAGGATTTAAGAAAGTCTTTCCTTCACATGTCACTTCCATCAACTTGATATATATATATATTATATAAATCAGCTACGAAAGCGGGGATTACGTTTTGACTTGTTGGCTTCATCATCAACTTGTCGATTTTAACTCCCACAGTTTGCTGTTCCCGTCCATATCCCCTTGGTAAACACGTAAATCTCTCCAAAAGGTTCTCCTTAAACCATTAGCGATAAGATTAGACCTTTTTCTAGATGCCGTGCCAAGAAAAAAGATGATGAATTTGCCTACATCTTACATGAATATCGGAATGTTGGAATGATTTTGTACATTAGGCGGGGGATTGATCTAAGTTAGGATCCCACCAATGAGGATTTGATCTTGTCCCATTATTGCATGCCTCTCTAAACAAGAGTCAGAAGAAGCTCTTCATGATTACTAGCTACGAAGGTTTATCTGTAATCCTTGTAGGCACCCATTTGACTCTTCCAAATGGGGACGGATATGCCAGTTCCTTATTTCGGAAGGTGCTTTAGTAAAAAGCCGCATTGTCGAGCCTTTGGAAGCTTCAAAGGAGGATCTCCTTGTGGTACGCTCTGTATTACATAATTAAGCAACCTTATAATTCTCCTCTCCATTTATTTTTATGTTCATTTACTCATTGTGTTCTGGCTTACTTTTGCTATTACTTTTACAGTGTAATCAGTGGAAAATATTTGCTCTGATAATTGCAGTTATTAGTGCATCTTAAGACCAGCCCAGTTTCAGCCTGATGAGTTATATCTATAGAAGTTAGTTAGAAGGCAATGTGTTTGCTAGTTCTTTAGAAGGCCATATGGCATGGGAGGCTTGAGCAGAAAACAAGTTCGAAAGAGGTCGTCTTCAATCTGCTTGTTAAATCTACATCATTGAGTATCCAATTCTAAACATCATTCTAGATTACAATGTTGAGGTGCCACAGAGATGAACTTTCTTATCAAGCCTGATGGGAAATGCCACTGTCAATACTAGTTCATTCTGCTCTGATTTGGTACCCAGATATGATGTAGCTTCATCGAACTTTGAATTGTGTGTTGAGGTTGACTTATCCCTTTATCAAATAAATGGACTGATGAAAGCTCAATATACTAATACAGGTTCATTCTGAGTCATACTTGAATAGTTTGAAGAGCAGTGCTAGAGTTGCCATGGTAGTTGAGGTAAGTTGAATGTCTTCCATATGTACACTAACTGCTTCTATTCATTTCGACTTTTGAGGTGTCATCTACTTTTGCTCATGATGGCTTCTTCACATTCCAACGTGATCTGAAGGTCATTATATTGAGAGGATTCACATATAGTTAGAGAAATAACTGGAACACATAGGTGAAAGCATATGAGCTTTGTAGGACATTCTTGTGCTTCTACTACTTGTCAAACTTTGTGAATTTGGAGCATCGTGTTTGCCAGGTACCTCCTGTTGCATTACTGCCCAATTGCCTTGTTGATCGGAAAGTTCTTCGACCATTCCGCAAGCAGGTTTGTCTGTGATTAATCTTAATTTTGGGTCTATTCTCCTATTTTCTTCATTGTCTGGTTTCTTTCCAGGTGGGGGGAACTATTTTGGCAGCAAAGCTTGCGAAGGAGCGAGGATGGGCCATCAATGTGGGAGGAGGGTTCCACCATTGTTCTGCGCATCAAGGAGGTGGATTTTGCGCTTATGCTGACATATCTCTTTGCATACACTTTGCGTTTGCTCGCCTAAATATATCAAGGTACATGTGGGTGCATTTGAGATGGATGACAGACTGTCTTCCACAAGCAAGTGTCTTTAGTCTTGATTACATGTCTCCCAAGTTCCAGAGTGGTTTTTGATCTCAGTATTGGCATTTTGTGTAGGGTGATGATAATTGATCTCGACGCGCATCAAGGAAATGGACATGAAATAGATTTTTCTCATGATAGTATGCTTATATTTTAGTCACAATTCTTGTTTTATTCGACTTTGTCAGAGTACCTTCATTGTTTTTCTACAAACAGGACGAGTTTATATACTGGATATGTTTAATCCTCAGATATATCCATTTGTAAGTCCAAAGCTATCAGCTTAAAGTCATTTTCTTAGGTTTAGATGTGATACATACATATATATCATGTTCATTGATTTTCCCCTCCACATGACCAGGATTATGAGGCTAGGAAATACATTAGTCAGAAAGTCGAAGTGATGGTGAGGGGAAGTGCAAGTTCAACTTCAGTTTTAGTTCCTACTTCTTAATTATTTTCGTGATTTTGATAATTTTCCTTCCCTGTGGGATAAATTTATACAGTCTGGGACCTCTACAACTGCATACTTAAAGAAATTAGATGAAGCGCTTGAGGTAAGTGTATTTGTACGTTTACCTTACGCTTTCTTCTCATTCCTTCGTTGACTTTTGCAAGATTTTCTTTTGGTCATGCTACCCACTTACTTGCAGTTAACTCAGTAATTGCGAACTCTCTATTTGAAAGTACAAAGCTCTTGGAAATTTCTATTTTCTGTTAAATGTCAATCTCAGTGCCTTAACTTGAACTTAAATGAAACAAGGTCAAGCTTGTTTGTTCATTATTCCGTTTTCTTTTTTGTCTAGTTAATTAACATCATCTCCCTGATTTTGATTTGACTACATTATGTAAAAGTCCTCCTGCACAAGTTGCTTCGAATGTACTGCAGCTTTAGTTAATGATTCTGTAAATTGCCTAGAGCAATGCTATTAGTATCAAAGACCTAATTCTTGTTTGTTTCACATTTACTTTCTTTTATAAAGAGCTTATCATCTGAGGAAATATTTCAGGATGCCATCTTCGCAGTTAAAACTGAAAGTCTATATGATGGTAACTTCATTCAATAATGATTCTGATGTGTATTACATCATTTAGGTTGCTGCACGTGCATTTGATCCTGAACTGGTGGTTTACAATGCTGGAACTGATATTCTTGAAGGTGATCCATTGGGCATGTTAAAGGTATTTATCTTGCATTTGTTTATCATATAGAATTCTTCAACTCAGCGATTTTCTCTTGTGTTAGATCTGATGTCACTTTCTTAACCTGTCTATTCATGCTTGATGGGCTATCCAGATCACTCCAGACGGAATAACCAGCAGAGATGAGAAAGTTTTTCAGTTTGCTCGTGAGAGAAGCATTCCCATTGTGATGGTTACATCAGGTGTGCTCCCCCTCTATGCTTCTGCATCAACTTTCCTGAGTGCCACCATCTGGTAGCTGGTGGAGAATTTTGAGAAAGATGCTTGTAATAGCGGGTTGTGCATCTTAAACTATTTCTATCATGTACATAATATCTCTGTAAGCCCAACCTAGGCCAGTTTTTGTCTTGGATAGGGGATGATCTTGATGACTCGAGGAGTGGTTAAACTTGTGGAATTCCTTCTGGAGCTTTGACTAGTGCAAATCAATTTAAATCAATTTCTGTATTTCCGTTTCAGGTGGCTATATGAAGTCCAGCGCTAGAGTTATTGCAGATTCCATAGTTAATCTGTCAAAGAAATGCTTAATAGATATGGAGACTCCCTCAGCAAGAGCATGATCTTGAGATGCAAGTTCAGTTGCCGACACTCAGAAGTTACTTGAGAAGAAGGTTGAAGCTAAGTTTAGTCGGCCTCCGACACGAGAGAGCCGTACGAATACCAAGTCCTGTTACTAACAGTGCTTATTCTAAGGAAGCCTTTGCTACTTTCAAGTCTGCTGCGTGAAAAGTGAGCTCGATCCATGTTGACGACTCTGTAACTATGTATATGTGTGTAGAAGAATATCCCCCTCACCGGAATCTCTAAACTAAATGTAAATTTACTGGTTCTGTATCTCTGCTATTGGGTATCCGGTGTTCGTTGTGCCTGGAGTTCTGGAATTGAGTTGAGATGTTGCTGTTGACGTGCCTTTAAGAACATGGCTGGATTCATGATTATGTGGTTGGCAGTGACAAAAAGAAGTGCTTACTTGGAAGATTTCGAGTAAAGATACGTATATATGTATACGAACTATTCATGTTCTGTAAATTCCTAATGTTTATGTATAAAGCTTAATATTGGAGTTGGTTTCGAGCAGAGAATGAAAATGTGAAATGCCAGAATAGTTGCTGCGAGACACGAGAATGAAAATAAAGGCGGTATCTCTTCTTCACTGTAGATATAATCAAAAGAACTATTATTGGTGAGGACTCGTGTCACTAGACATTTCGCCAAATTTTCGCTACTTAAAAGTTCATATTCGACTATTTTTCTATTGTTTTACTCCTTCACCTTGTTGATTACGCTGGCAGTTCGGTGGAGAGTCCACTTAAAGAACTTAAAAATTTAAAATCACGAGTTTAAACCCCGCTGAAATCCTGTGAAAAAACGATATGATATACATGTTAACACCTCTAGATTTAAAAAAACAGAGAGCCTCGGGTGCGATGCGAATTTGGGGTGGCGCCCAACTGTGTATCTTTTTAGAAAGTCCAATATGATAACTTTAAATTTACCGGTGGAAGGAAATTGTGGGAAAAACACCAAAAAAATTTAAAATTTATTGTATTTGTGCCTAAATATTTAAATAATATATTTATTTGGTTAATTTTGGCTAGAAATCGTCGATCTTGATGAACATCAGGTGTCCTATGTGGTACCGTCAACATTGACGTTGACAATTCATTTTTAAATGTTTATTTTTTTCAATTTATTTATTCATTTCTTTTCTCCTTTTTTTCCTTTTTACTTTTTTTTTTAAATATTAGTGAAGAGTGTCAAGACTCACCAACCATCGAGTGAGGGTCTTGGCCCTCACCTAGTAGTCCATGATGGTTGGTGAGCTCTAGCAACACTTGTTAGCCAAAGCGGAAAAAAAATAAAATAAAGGAAAAGAGAAAAAAAAGATTCGAAAAAAATTAAAACATTTAAAAAATTATCAACAGTAATATTAGTTGTGTTGCATACATCAATTATTTCTAGTCAAAATTGGCCGGATGGACTATATTGATAAATTATCAAAAGATTTATGATTAAATTAGCTAAATCAAAAAAGTTTATAACTAAATTGACACAAGTATAATAGATTTAAGACTTTTTAAAATTATCTCGAAGAATGTGCGACTGCAAGGGCCGTTGAAACTTCGTACGTAGACATTCTGGGGTGTTTTTTGAACATAAAGGACGATGAAGAGGAGTTTGAATGATTATTGGCTAAAACTAAAGGACAGGACATGGACAACCCAAAAGGGTCACGTGTATCATTCTTCAAGTTCATGTCGTGCGGGAACTATACTATAATGACGAAAGTCGGCGTCAAAATCTGATAAAAGAGAAAGCTTAAGCATTATTATCTCTTTCAAGAATTTTTTAAAATTGGTTGAAGATATATCTCGAATTTGAGCAGGCAAATAAGACTAAGACACCTAGTTTCTGAAGTTTTTCCTAATTTGAGTAGGTTTTGGATTCAAATCTTTTATATATAAAATGTGGATTTTCTTTATGAAGAGCATCCAACGACAATTTCTTCGTGAATTACGACTCCAAAGAGCCACCGGTAAGCTTTGTAAATTCGTGAATTCATTGATTTTGAATTTGAGAATGCTTTAGTCAAGTGTTCGAGCGATTCGAGCGTGGTTTCATACTCCGTTTTAGTACTCGATTCATAGTGAAATCTCACGTCGGACCACCATTTTTTCATAAAGAAAAGTTGAGTTTCGCGGAAAGAACCTAAAAGCACGTCGGACCACCATTCACGTAACTCCCACCTGGTGGGGAGCTGAAGAAGAAAGCCTTTTTTCCATGGACAATGCGCACTTTCCACTAGCCTCTCACGCACCTCCATGTCCAGTGCTTGCTCGCCTCATCTTTCACTACCGCATAGTAAAGAAGGATCGCTTGACGATCCCCAGGAATTCGATTATATGTGTGTACCGAGTCGCTGGAGGGAGCTCTGTCTAACTGGTATTCCTCACCTTGAAGGGCTCTCGGCGACAGGATGGCGGAGATCGTGGCGGTTTTCGACTTCGACAAGACGATCCTCGACTGCGATAGCGATGACTGGGTGGTCGACAAGCTAGGCCTGAGCGAGGCGTTCGACCGGCTCCGACCCACCTTGCCTTACAACTCTCTCGTGGTTAGTTGCCATTGCAGACTGTTTAGGACGCCCGATGAAGGCATATATTAGATGGGACTTGTTATGCTGTGTATGTACATAGAATTCTCTCAAAATTTGCGGCGCACAACTGACGGCCAGGCCGGCGCCGCTGCCCGCCTGGGTTGGTTGTCGCTTTGGATGGTGATCGTCGTTGGCTTGCAAGTTCAGTAATTTTCTTGTTCTGGCGATGGTGCTTGCGACTTCCCTTTTAGCGATTTTTTCGGTCCTCGGTGGCAGGATCGGATGATGATGGAGCTTCATTCTAGAGGGAAAACCGCGGAGGAGATTGCTGATTGTCTGAAAGAAGCTCCGCTGCATCCAAAGATCGTCTCCGCCATTAAATCGGCCCACGCTTCCGGGTACTTCCTTCTCTCTTTTCCAAGCTTAGATGACACAGTGATCAGTTTCGTATGGAGATTTTCGAATGGTAAATTGGATTGGAAGATGAGCAGATGGATGTGGAACTGGTTATAGTTATATGCAGGGTAGAACTGCTATGCCTAAACATGTTCTCTGCAACTCCGTCGCTCCGGTATCGACCGGTCGGTCTATTCGTTGAAATGCTAATTGATGAACCCAGGTGCGATCTGAGGATCCTGAGCGACTCGAATGTGTTCTTCATCGAGACGATCCTGCGACATCACGGACTCATGGAGTGTTTCTCCCAGATCAACACGAACCCCGGCTCGGTCGATGCAGAAGGCAGGCTCAACATCTCGCCTTACCATGATTTCTCCCGTCCGCCTCATGGCTGCAAGATCTGCCCCCCAAACATGTGCAAGGCAAGCTCCGATTTCTCTTGGGGATTCATTGATTTTCTTGGTGATGACGGCGATGAAGTTTGTCTCAAGCTCCTGTTCTTGGCCTGCAACGTGTTCTGACGCATCTCTTCTTGCTCTCTTGATAGGGCATAGTGATGGGCAAGATCAGATCGTCGGCCTTCGCCGAGGGAAAGCGACGTTTCGTCTACGTCGGAGACGGGGCCGCCGACTTCTGCGCCGGCATGAAGCTCGAGGAAGAAGACGTCCTGCTCCCCAGGAAGGACTTCCCCGTGTGGGATCTGATCTGCCGCAGCCCGACCCTTATAAAGGCGAGGGTCCTGGAATGGACCGACGCGGCCGAGCTCGAGACCGTCCTGCTGCGCTCGGTCGACACATTGGGCCGCACGGAGAATGGCAGCAACGCGAAGGCCGCTCGCGTGGTCCCTGCCGCCTGCAAGTTCCAGACGAGCCTCCTCGACGCGGCCCCCGAATCTCCGGTGGTGGCGCGTCGGGACCTCGAGCCTTGCTGCTCTTCCGTCGGTTGATCGAGAAGATTGCCTAGAGTATAAGGTAATAAGTGTTGCCTAATGGCAAACACGATGTGAAGTCCTGATGCACGTTTGAGTTTCGTTCACGGCAATAATCAGCTAGCCAAAGTCGATGGCTTATGTCATTTAATTCGTGACTAATCCAGATAAATCGAATTACCCAATTCGGGAAAATGGACATATTTTTCAAATATTAGCTTAAACAAATCAAAAGGCGTCTTATAATTATGACGTCACGAGACATAAACCAATGGGCCCGAAATTACTGGGGACCGACAACACATTTGAAGGGGGGTTTCTTCGATGTTGGGGCAGTCCATGTGCTAAAAATGTCAACGCAGAAAGCAACTTTTACGCGCATTTTTCTCCCCCCCCTAATCTATAGTCCAAAGGCCCATCTATAATTTAGCATGACTTATATATAGCTTGGACACTCCTAAATCTATAGCGCAAATTTTTCCCTTCAAGAAGAACCAAAAAGAGAAAGGCAGATTGGATCCCAATACGTGTGGCGTCTAAAAGAAATCTCTCTCCAGAAGACACAAAACTAATCTGCAGAATTAAACGGCGGCTTTCCACTTTTGGTGTTTCATTCTACATTAAACTCGGAATCATATACAAGTCACAAAAAAAAAGTAAAAAAATTCAGATCGGTATCCAGGGACATATTTATTCCAAAAACTAATTTTCACGTCACGAAAAATCCCTAATTGACTTCTCATTCCCAAAGCATGAAAAAGCTTCTCATTATCACTGTCGAGAACATATTCATCATCACTTAGAGATGATGAACCAAAGATGTACGCCGGATTTATCACAATTATACCAATTTTAATTTTTCTCACGACACGAAAATTAATTTGAGGTAAGTGCGTTGTGCAGGTATTGATTTATATATTCTTTTTCTTTTGCTGATAAGAAAATCCGTTTGAGGCAAATATGGGATAACAATATCGGTTTGAAATTTTTTATAATATTAATTCGTTAAGAGGAGGAGAAGAGAGAGAGACTAATTTGAATTCTTTTTGCGACACGAAATTAGTTTTAGAATAAACATGTCACGAGCATTGATTTGGGATTTTTCTCTCTATCAACATGAAAATTCGTTCGAAATATAGATATGACATATCGATATTGATTTGAGATTTTTGGCCATGTTAATTGGGAAAGAGGAGAGAGAGAGATGGAAAGAGAGAGAGAGAGAGAGAGAGATGGGAGGCAGGAAAATAAAGGGGAGAAAAAGATGATGGGAGACATTTGCAAATCTTCAAACTCAGATTGATGCCCCCATGCCAGGACAATGCAAACTGCTCTTGTTTTGATGCAAAAACCTCCCCCCATGTTTACTTTTTAACTGCTCTTTAGACAGCATCCTTGATATCTACGCCTCAGCCATTATTTTAATCCTGGGGATTTCGATTGAATAATGTTTCCTGTCATTATCACTTAAAATTAACATCACATCCCCCCTCCTCCCCTCTCTCTACTTTTCATCTAAAAAGAAAAAGAAAGCTTGAGAAGGGCAAAAAGACAATCAGGGGCCTTTGCCCATCATCTCCATTGCTCCCATTTTCCTCTCCACTTGACAGGGCCCTCTCCCCCTTTTCCCCCAAATTTCAATTGAGTAAATATGGGAGATGGAACTGGAGGAAAAATCGGAACTTTATTGGATATAATATTGCAGAAGCCTTTGATTCTCCCCCACTTTGCAATAGGAAAATTAGGGAAAATGAATTTCCCGTGCGTACCCGATTACAATTGTCGAAAATTCTATACAAGTGAATGAAGGTTCGGCATTTGATAAGTAATCATAACTCCCTCTTTTATCGGATGCTCCGATTTGAAGTAAAAAAGAGAATTTTTTCATGGATACAGCAGAGAAAGATTGTACTTATTTAACGGGACATACGAAAAAATCTGATTTTTTTTGTCGATCCATGTGATGCCCAAAATTCCATACGGATGGTTGGAGAAAAAAAAAACCACCTTGCGATAAAATTTCGACTGTACTAATCTAGTAATCTCCACTCTCGGAAGGAGGACGTACAGAAAGCAATAAGATAAAAGCGAGAAAATCGACAAGGAAAAAAAAAAGGGAGAAAAATGCAAAAAAGATAGAGAGAGAAACTCAGAGAGAGAGAGAGAGAGAGAGCGGGATTTTTTTTTTTTTTTTTTTCCTGTGCTCGTTGATTTCCTCTCCCCCTAAGCACCGAAGGAGAGATCTGATTGACATGCGTATTATTCTCCACCTCCTCCTCCTCCCCACCACCGCATCGCCAGAGAGTGAGCGGCGGGAGTGAAATCGCCACCGCGCGCCGCCGCCGTCCGCATCGGCATCCGCATCGGCATCCGCGCCGCCGCCGCCGCCGCCTCAGCAGCAGCAGCAGCAGCTCCGCCTCCTCCTCCGCCGTTGCGATCGAGCAATGGACGAGGAATCCCTGCGCGATTGATGCGGAAAAGCTCGGATAGTTCCCGGATCGATTCGCCCCGCGCATTCATTCCCCCGCTCGCCGGCGTCGCGACTTTGGTGGTTGGCCTTTTCCCCCCTTTTGTCCGTTGCTCCGATTGGATTGTGAATTGAGTGGGGTTCGGGGTGTACGGGTTTTCTGCTCGGCGGAGATAGATGAACGGGGGTGGCGAGGATGAGGTCGCTCCGTCGGCGGAGTCGCCGCATGCCCTCGACTGGAAATTCGCGCAGGTCTTCGGGGAGCGCACGGCTGGCGAGGAGGTTCAGGAAGGTGAAAGCTTTTTCTTTTTCTTTTTTTTTCCTGCCCGCTTTTCGATTTTTACGTAGATAGGGATTTTGGACCTGCAATCGGTTCCGTGTGATTATCAGTGCCAATTGGGATGTTGGGTATTTTGCCATTGCTTGCGATTGTATGAGTGTGGGTAGAAATATTGAGCTGTGTCGGCTTCTGGCTGGGTTGGGGAAGTTGGTCTCAGTCTCATTTGTTGGAGTGTGCGCAGTACGGTAGTTGTTAATTTTGGAAAGATGAATGCAGGGGGGATTTGGTTAGATTTTGGTTTTGCGCTCGATTGGTTAGTGTGAATATCGATTTAGGTTGCGCGGGTCAAGTTCTCGACTTCGTGTATTGACGACGACTAATAGTTCGAAGTTCCTCTTACACTTGTGCTGAACCTCATTTAGAACTTATTGGCAGCTTAGGAATGAAGGCTTCAATCTAATAAGACCCAAGCTGACTGCTATAGTTTCTGTTCCTAGTGCACGAACAATTCATTGATGGGCAAGTTGTTGGTTGATGATTAAAGCGACACTTGGTTTTGCCAAGAGAGGTTCGCAAAGTTTATGATTCTAGATGGTTAGAATTCATTACCAGGAAAATCTCCACACTAAGAGTTTTGGCATGTTTAGCTGCAAATGAGACTTGGTTAATTTCAGAGTTATTGCTTCCATCCTAGGTTGAGGCACGCATGGCCAGCATTTCACTAATGTCATTGATGGTGGTGTATGCAGAAGTACAATGTCTCCGTCTGCATAATCTGCCTATTAGCATTGATAGGACTTGCCACTACAGGATGAACAAGGCGTCTTTGTCGCACCTGGAAACTATAGAAGAGGGAAAATGGACCTATATCTCACTAGGACGGTGATTATCACTACATGTCAGATTGTCGATTTGATCTAAAAGCCTGTCATGTGCCCAAACAACTGATTGTCGATTTGATTACCAGCCATGTTGATGAATGAAGTTACAAAGTAGTAACCTATTTTGAAGGTTGCGTTGCTAGCCTGGTGGAGTCGGTGATCTTTGATGGATGTGATGAAACTATGAAAAGCCACATGATTTTCTTCTCAGGGCATAGTGCTCATTTATCATTTGCTTGAAATGGAGCTAACTTTTAGAGAATATGGAAGTACTCAGACACTGCTCATCAAAAGCCTTGCTTGATTTCTACTTATATGAGAAGCATTATGCTACTGAATGAGTTGTCATTGGCTTCTATTTTTCTTGCAATGGAAGGATATGTACTCAGGGCATTACTAAATGCGAATGAATTCTAAGTTTCTCTTTTTCTTTCTTTGTGCAGTTGACATAATTTCTGCTATTGAGTTCGATAGAACTGGGGACTACCTTGCTACTGGAGATCGTGGGGGTCGAGTTGTTTTATTTGAAAGAACTGACAATAGGGATGTGAGTGACCGTTTACCTTTGCATTTGCTAAATTTCCTAATGTGCAAGTTATTTCCTGTTCTATTTGCTTGTAGAATCTCTAGTATCATAACAAAAATGTATAACTCGTAGCATGGAGGGCACAGAAGAGATCTTGAAAGGACTGATTATCCACTGAATAAGCATCCTGAGTTCCGCTATAAAACAGAGTTTCAAAGCCATGAACCCGAGGTAATTGTCCATGGCTGTTATGCAAATTGACACTTTCTTTTCCTTCTTTCTGGATAATTTTGCAGTTCAGCATTTATGAATGTGGACTTAAATGAACCTGACATGATTACATGTGCTGCTGCAGTTTGATTACCTCAAAAGCTTGGAAATTGAGGAGAAAATTAATAAGATTAGATGGTGCCAGACGGCAAATGGCGCCTTGTTTCTTCTCTCTACAAATGACAAGACAATTAAATATTGGAAGGTATTTTGATCGTTATGCCTGTATAAATGTGTGTTATGCATGCAATGTTCATGGCCTTATTGGGATATGACACATTCTTCAGAAAAATTATTGCGATAAGGCAGAGGTATGATTGTGTTGGGCTTCATCATGTGCAGCCATGTGTTGTTTTCTCTGCCATTCCTCATAATGTTGCATCTATTACTTTAAGTGGTATAGTTCCTTTCTTGTATGCTCATGTTTAACGTGTGCCGTAAATTGTCCTATAACATCATCAAAGGACCTCTTTCCGGATTTTTTGTTAAGTTATTTATAAAATTTTCCTCAGACGAAATCATCTCAAGTCTAAAATAAGCAGATATTACATGGACATGGCATCAAAGGATGACTGATGTCATTTTGTCGAGTACAATGATGTCCTCTTTTATGTGATGAGGATGATTTCTTATACTAAGTTTTTTTTCCTCCTTATTTTATCCAATTTGTCATCAGGGATAGGCATGGAATTTAAGTGACCAATGTAAAGAATATGAATGTAATTCTATGATGAGAACTAGATCTAACGTGAATCTCCAAAGCCCATTCCATCCTGTTTGTTTCTAGTTGTCTGAATTTGTGGAAAATAGGCCCTCAATGCTTGCCAACTCAGATGTCCTTCTTCTCATGAGCATAATCTTCTTCAAAAGCTTGACAGTGCCACAACTTTCAGGACAAAGGATATTGATATTCTTGTTATTTTCTAAAAAATTACAGGTCCAAGAGAAAAAGGTGAAAAAAGTGTGCAGCATGAATTTAGACCCTTCAAAAGCCGTGGGGAATGGTCCAGTTGTTTCTCCAAGCATGTCGATCTCCCCCAAACCTCATATGGCTAATGGACGATGTGGCGAAAAGTCCTTTGGGTGTTCGAGCAATGACTTTTCAATCCCATCTGATGGAGTTCCATCCCTACATTTGCCCGTGGTAGTTGTACTTGTTTAATTTACTTGTATTCTGGCAGTAACCTTTCTATTTTGGAGTCTAAGACAAAACCTGGAGACAGTGAAGTTTTAATGTATATTTTATGTGCTGGATAGTTTTAGCAATTACTGTAGTTTGGTGAGTTCATTTTAGATCTGCAGTAGTAACACCTGATGCTTGTGTGATGTCCAGGTAACCAGTCACGAGACAAGCCTTATGGCTAGATGTCGAAGAATCTATGCTCATGCCCACGACTACCATATTAACTCGATATCCAACAACAGGTGCATTAACTGCATGTGATCGCATTGATATTCTTTTTTACCCTATAATCCAGATTTCTCTTTCATATGCTTGCATATTGTTTGCTCTGTTTCCTGCTTCAGATTGGATATTGTAGAATAGGAGATTTCTTGACTGATCGATGTTTTCACTAATACTGCCTTTATATCGATCCCATTTCCTAAACAGAAATGTGATGTTAAATAATTAATAGGTTATGGGGCATCTTTCAACGGAGAGAAAATTATGTTAATAATGTGAAGCCCCAGCCGTCCAACCTTGAAATGCAGTTTCTGTGTGGCTTCATGAAATTTCCGTTTTTTTTTTTGTTTTTGTTTTGCAGTGATGGTGAAACTTTCATATCAGCTGATGATCTGAGAATCAATCTCTGGAATTTGGAGATCAGCAATCAAAGTTTTAACATTGTCGATGTGAAGCCAGCAAACATGGAAGATCTAACTGGTAAAACTTAACATTCTGGATCTGAGTATTGTTTTTCTCATTTACTGCTATATACACTGCACTGATGTTCACATGGTCACATGTTGATTAAGACATCAGACAAGACAGCTGAATGTTCACCTTCTCATATTACTTCTTTTAACTACTCTTGCAGAGGTGATAACTTCAGCAGAATTTCATCCAACCCACTGTAACACGTTGGCATATAGTAGCTCAAGGGGCTCAATCCGTCTTATTGACATGCGGCAGTCAGCTTTATGTGATAGGCATAGCAAATTGTAAGCAAACTGTTATATTCTTACATTGACCATTTCTTGGAAAATTTATTGTCAAAACTATTCTTAAAGAAGATTCTAAGTCACTTATGATGCTTTATCTTTATAAGAAATGTGCTGGGTGTGACAATGAATCAAGACTCTTGGCCTTGACAGACTTTACTCCGAATTAAACTTAATTCGTGCTATCTTTCTGTGCCTTCTTGGACAGATTCGAGGTACAGGAAGCATCTGGGTCAAAGTCCTTCTTCACTGAAATAATTGCTTCAGTATCAGATATTAAATTTGCTAAAGATGGAAGACACATACTCAGCCGTGATTACATGACTCTCAAGGTTTATGCTCTTGCAATGGCCTTTTTGGCATCCTGTGGCAAGTAAAAAAATTGTGATGTCATTTTCAAGCTTCAGAGTACACTGTACATTTTGAGAAATAAAGGATAAACATTACACAATTCAAGAGCTTCCTACCATCCACTTTGCATGTGCAAAGCATCAAAGTCATATTGTGGAACTTTACTCTTTTCCCAATGAATATAATTTTGATATAGATTATTGTGAATTCAAGGGTGTATAGCTTGAGGGTATATGTGTTTGGATTCTATCGTGCTGTTCCCATCTTCTCAGAAGTAATGAAAATATTAATTATTTTAGAAGGTTGCTACCCTAAGCTCATCTGATTATTCTTCTTAAGAGTCCCTGTCACTATGGGTTTTTCCCGTTCCTTGTCATGTTCTCTCGCCATATTTAGAAAAGAACTGAAATTTTTTATTTTGGACAATCGCTCTGGTAGTGTCTTCTTTTTGAAATGTGGTTTCTTCCTAAGTGTGTGTGTGCGCGTGTTTTTTTTTTTCCTTTCGTTCTTCTCAATGTCACTTTTTTCCTTTACTTCCTCAGCTCTGGGACATAAATATGGATTCTGGACCAGTTGCAACTTTCCAGGTGCATGAACATTTGAGGCCAAAGGTGATATATTTCCCTAAAAACATCCTCTTTTGCTCTTACATAAGAGGTTGGTGGAACTTATTCTCTTTCTTTGCCCATTGGTCAGCTATGTGATTTGTACGAGAATGATTCCATCTTTGACAAATTCGAGTGCTGTTTAAGTGGAGATGGGCTTCGAGTGGCGACCGGTTCATACAGGTTCACTTTGCATATTCTACTTATGATGATGATGATTTTAAAGCTGAAGTTTGTTGTCCATAGTATATTATTGCTGCTTGACACTATGTTTACTGTCTTTTCAGCAATGTGTTTCGTGTATTTGGTTGTTCTCCAGACAGCGGTGAAGCAACAATGCTGGAAGCTACCAAAAACCCCATGAAGTAAGTCAGAGAGAGCTAGTGAATGTTGAGAAGTGGTTAAAGATGTGAAAGTCGAATGAGGAATCTTAAAGTGTATTAATTGCCTTCACACGAGTTAACTGGAATATCTCGTTATTCTAGTGGATGCTGATATGCCATATATATTCTTAGCCAGATGTAGATGCTCTATATGAATTGCCATTTTTAATCTCCAATTTCATATGCCCCCAGGAAACAAGCCCCAGCGCCATCTAAGCCCTCAAGATCTCTTGGTCTAACTCGCGTTGTCAGAAGAGGTATTGTCTTGCTAGTGCTATCAATCTTATGTTTTATTTGTCCATCTTGTTCCGATTGTTGGAGCATGTGCATTTGTGTGTAGTTGATAGTGAAAATTCTATAGCCTAGGTGGTAACATATTGCCTTGTCACTTGGTAGTTGAAATCCCAGCTATCGTTAAGTTTGCTATTTTATCAGTTTTCACCATCATAACGGCGACATGTTGAAAGTTTGTTCCTTTTGGAAAATGAATTATGTGAATTCTACTAATGAAGGTCATTTTTGAAAGTGCTTGGCTGGCTAGCGGTTGCTTTGTTGGCGTTACTTAGTATGCTTATGTCTCTTTTACAAACTGAGTTCCTGCTAATATCTTGCATTTGACTTCAAAAGGACCAGAAAACTCTGGAGTTGATGCCAATGGAAACCCATATGATTTCACAATGAAACTGCTGCACCTGGCCTGGCATCCAACCGAAAATTCGCTAGCAATTGCGGCTTCGAACAGCCTCTACATGTACTATGCGTAGTGGCGGTACGAGATGATGATAGGAAACTTTAGCATGAAGGATACAGCACATCTTTGCCAATCGTTCTGTAAGTTCCCTCCGGACATCGACAACTAACAGCGATCCAACGATAAGGTCCGACGGTTACTTCTCAAAGGAACAGACTTTCTGTTTTGCTTTCCCATTATAATTCTTTTGTAAGGTAAAAAAGAGACAAATTGGTGGCATTCATCAGATCGGAGATGTTTCTCCCGACACCAAGAACAGAGAAGCGAAACATGGAAGTGAAATGGTGTGTTACTTTCTCACCCACGTCTGAGGAAGCTGTTTTCTGGTGCATCGGTTCTAATCGATACGCAGGGCAAAAACTCTGTATAATTTGTAGTTAGAAGAAGTCCAAAGATTTGGCAAATGCTATGTAATGTTAAATTATAGTTGTCTCCTCCCACTCTAACAATTCCTTCTTTATTTTAAAAAGAAGCTTGCCTTTTGTGATCTTCCTTCTTGAATAAAAGGGACGATGTGAGCTTTTTGAAGTAGAAAAACCCCACGCAGGTCCTTTTTATCCACCTCCCGCACAGTAGACTCTCTCTGTATTTGCGTCCCTTGAAAGCTGAGTTTAGCTTTGCTTATTGTATTTTGCTGAATTTGTTTCATGTTACTGTCTTGGATGACTGATTGGGATACATAATAGATTAGCCGAATTCGTTTTCCTATTATCCTCGACGAGAACTTGCTGTTCCAGGACGATGCACGATCGCAAGCGTCGTGAACTGAACGGATCGGATACTTAGATGCAGAATTGATAAGTTGGTGCGTTAGTAAGTTTGTTCCTTTGAAATCGAAATGCATAAACTTGCCACTGGAAATTGGAACTCCCATGGAAGGGTGTACATGAAGTAGTCCCATGCCATACCTGTGGTGAATAGCATTGCTTATTATGCTTCTTGGTAATTCCATGTTTTGTAAACCATCAAATTGAAGATTATCAGGTTGCTACCATAACAAATATCCCAACCGATGCATTTGTCACATTTAAAATAACCGTCCTGTCACAAAAAATTTTCAATTAATATATTTATAATAAATTTACCTTCTCGTTTAGCTTTTGTCTCATATAACCATTTAATTGTCAATATGGACACACGTGTGTGGTTGAGATTAAGAAGATTTCTTAATCCAAGGTTTTAGTGATTTTGGATTTCTTTCGAGAAATCAATGATTTGAAAAGTATTTTCTTAATAATAATTGTTTATATCAATTGAAATAATAAATTAATGTAAAATGTTTTCATTATTAATAAATAACATATGTTCGCTCATTTTTATAAACAATAATTTTTAGGATTGTATTTTTCAAATGATTTTTATTTCATGAAATAAATGTAATATGACATGAATATATCAATTTGAAATTTTTTGTGATGTTAAATTGGAATCCCACTAGATTAAAATGTGGGTAGGGAAAGAAAGGAAAAAAAGACTTCTGCATCAAACCGTCCTAAATTTTTGGAAAAAGAACCAAAACAAATGAACCACAAGAAGCCACCTCACCTCGGAACCTCTTTTGCTTTCCTAAGCAGCGGTCTTCTTATAACGCATCTTCTCTCTCTCTCTCCCCTTCTCTGCGTGCGACCATGGCTCTCCTCGCGAAGACCACCGCCGCGTCGCGCCTCTCGCCGCACCTCCGCCTCCTCTCCCTCCACACCACCGCCCCCTCCCTCTCCGCCGCCGCCGCCGCCGGAGGAGGGGGCGCGGCGTCCGCCCCGGCCCCGTACGGCCGCGCGGCCCCTCCCTCCGCCCTCTCGCCCCCGGGGCTCTCGAAGACGGCGGAGTACGTGATCTCCAAGGTCGACGACCTCATGAACTGGGCCCGCCGCGGTTCCATCTGGCCCATGACCTTCGGCCTAGCCTGCTGCGCCGTCGAGATGATGCACACCGGCGCCGCCCGCTACGATCTCGATCGCTTCGGCATCATCTTCAGGCCCAGCCCTCGTCAGTCCGATTGCATGATCGTCGCCGGCACGCTCACCAACAAGATGGCTCCCGCCCTTCGCAAGTAGGTTTCCCTCTGCTTTCCTCTTTTTTTTTCCTTCCCGAAATTTTATTCGGTCGATCGCGGTATGGTTTGGCGAGGGATGAGTGAGGGTAAATTACGTTTGGCATTGCGATTTGTGGTGATTTTTGGAAGATTTTGTCGATTGCCGTTTAGTTTCCGAGAAATGCGTGGAGAAAAATCGTATTGGAGCAGTCGGGAGTGTCTCGCGATGTTGTTTTTACATTTCGTTTGCGACTGATCTGGGGTTCTGTTGGACATTAGGAGTTTTCGTTCTTCGTTGAGGTTTTGAATATTTGGTGTGGTGACGGATGTTTGATTTAGCTCGTTGTTTTATGTTGATGCCCCACCGGCTGCATCATGTTTTTCGCCTTGGTACTTACATGATTTTTGTAGTCGTGGCATGCGAGAAAATCAGGTAATGACAGTCACAATGAAATATGTCGCCTAATCTGGAGGAATTCATGGGTTTGTTACCATCGGAAGTTGATATTCATCGGAATGGAGATTGGGTGAAAATGGTAGAAAATTGAGTGCACTGGTTCTTGGATGACCTTAAAATGGGGCTTGTAAATGCACCTCAAGGGAGGGGTTCTTCATACTTTTTTACATGGCCAGACATAACAGCTGTTCAAGTTAGGTGAAAAAAGGAGAGAGATAGAACAGGAGCAGTAGCCCTGAATTATGTCTGAGAAGATAAAGAACAGCAAGCCACCAATAGCAAACCACTTAATATACAAAATCCTGGAACTCAACAAGGGATTGGTAGACAAATTGGGCGTGTCAATTAAGAGATCATTTTGTTAGGAACAAAGCTTCATTGCCACAATCAGGAAATAGAAGAGAATGAAATAGTAAGTACGCAAGTAGAATATCAGTGAAAACCTAAGCATTACCTCATATGGAAAGTATGGAAACTCTTACGCTGAATGCCCTCAAATTGCACCATCTGAAGCTAATCATCTGTTGGTAATAGCTCTTGCCAAATTGGACCAAACTCAAGTTAGATAACCCCATTCCTGCTACCACTCCTATCAAGGCAAAGGATGTTGTTGCAAAGGTAAACCATAGAACACCTTGTATCATGTACACTTCAAGCTTTATTGCCAATCCAATGGCTGAAGGAAACACTTTGATGAGTGTGAGCGACAGATCCAATTTAATTAGAGACTCCGGGGTTCCAATCAAATTCTGAAGCTCCCTTATTTCTCTGCATCCTTTAAGAGATAATGACTTGAGATTCACAAGACATCCAACAGAATAAGGCAGTGGTTTAATTGATGTGAACAATAGATCCGATTTGATCAGCAAATTTAGCTTTCACATCGAGCGTGGGAGTTTTGTTAAGTCTGAACAGTTACTCATCCACTAGTAAAGGGAAGGGTCTGGGTGGATGGTGGTTGACCTGTTTTTGAATGGGCTTGGGTGCCTGCACTCTGATGTTGAAGATAACAGCGAGCAATTCAAGCATGAGAATTAGAAGTAAGGAGAAGCTAGTGCCTAGGCAGCAGGCAGCCGAAGGGATTTTGCAGTCTGAGGTCAGGCCATCAGAGCAAATAAAAACAGAATAATGTAGGGCATAGTGGACTTAGAATTCTTGGTTGGTTGGCCTGCAAAGTTGATTTTATGCAACATTGTGCCATTCCATACGTGCAAACTCCACTCCCAGGTTGTTTTATTTTTTAAGGCGCTAGGCCAGTAGTGAAATATTTGCAAAATGAGGAGACCCAATTTGGAGAAATAGTGCAATTTTAACCATTAAAAAAGCGATTTTAGTTACTGGGTTCAGAGCAGGAAGATGATTAGCAGTGCCTTGTGTTGTACTCCCCCTTTACCCCCCCCCCAAAAAAAAAAAAATCTTAGGTCTGATAATCTGGCTTTATTGGCTGCTTCTTGTCTTGTCAAATTCATCTAAAACTTTGAGGAAAAATAATGACTAGTCCTAGTTTTGTCATTTCTATTATCTTTCTGGTTTCTAGAGCAACCTTGCTTAATTATCTTCTGTTTTTGCAGTGGATACTGTGTAGTCTGGACATTTATAATGCGTATTTTGACTTATATGCATTTCATCAAGGTTTGATGAATCTTTGCAATTTGCAATTTAATGGCACCAGAGCCAAGTCATGTGGGAAGCAATCTATGTGATTCTCTGCCATCTTTGGCTCAGTTTCAAAAGTGTGCATAGTGTATTTTCAGGAAGAAGTCTCCCTATGTCACTTACTGGAGGGATAAGAAATTTTTGCAACTGGCATTCAATAGCTTCTGTATATACTGCTTGGTTATGTATATGGTTTTGGTGACTTCTTGTTCACCCTAGTTGCTGAACTTGTGATTACTGCAACTAATGTTCTGCACATTGCCTCTCTGTTCCGTCCTGAGCATACCGTTGTCAGTGCATTCCTGATGCACGGTATGGTTCTGTGGTGGATCAAGAAATGGGTGTTTTATCCATTTTCAGTTGTTCTGTTGAATGGAACTCGTTTCAGATTAAACACCTCTTTTACGCGTTGTTCTTTGCTTTTTAGTGACAATTGATGATCAAAGAGTGGTTGTGAAATTACACCCTTCTAAAATTGTTGCAGGGTTTATGACCAAATGCCTGAACCGAGGTGGGTCATCTCTATGGGAAGCTGTGCTAATGGTGGCGGTTACTACCACTATTCCTACTCCGTTGTTCGTGGTTGTGACAGGATTGTTCCGGTCGACATTTATGTTCCTGGTTGCCCTCCTACCGCTGAGGCCTTGCTTTATGGTCTACTCCAGCTCCAGAAGAAGATCAATAGACGCAAGGATTTCCTCGTCTGGTGGAGCAAATGAGGCTTTTATAGTTGTTTATGTTCCTGGAAGCTTTGGTTGTCCTTATTGGATATTAAATAAGACTCACGGTGGCTTTTCCTAACCTGGTAAATGGTATGTAAAAGCGAGAGACTTGGGATTCACCGTGACTATGGTTTTGGGGTGTTCTTTATGGCAAATTACCGATGCATTACAAATAGAATCTCCACTTTTCTGAAGCTTCTACAGTGAAGGCAGATCCTGCAACTTTACTTTTCTTTCCTTCATTTAGCTTTGACGTGGACGAACTTTCATGTGATGTATGTGCTTAAAGCATATGGATGTTGAGATTTTGAACTAATAAAGTGCTTTGTTATTTGGTTCATGAATGCTTGTCTGAACATCATGTTTGGGTTTGTTCTTGCAATCGTCTCGAGTTTTGGGATCTATACTACAAGTCAAGGATCCAGATAGGTGCCTTGTCTGCCTTGATAAAGCTTATTGCTAATCAAATCGGAAGTCATTGCTTGCAAAAAAATTTCCGTCGTGGGATTGGAGGCATGGAGAATATCAACTTCTGACCAACGCTTAATTCTGATTTTCATAACTTATTTTGGAAGATTACCCTCAAGTCATTGTTGGTCGAATATCTATCTTTATATATCTTTATATATATATGTCTTTTCCAGCTTTTGATCTTATTTCTGGTCAAATGGCTTTCTTCCCAACTTCTGGTTTACCGCAAGCGGGCTGTAGTTGGTTGAAAAGGTAGCTCTCCGTATCGTACTAACTGCGAAAGGAATTCCGACTCTGCAAGCCTCTGTGATCAACAAATCCTTGGTAGACATGACATATGCAACACTTGATGCTGCAATGACTTGGCACATAGCAGGGTTTAAGGTGGATGCATAATGCTCACTATTCAAAACTGTATATATAAGAAGGTCCCAAATGGCATAGTTACACTGTGTAAGGACTGCGAGGTCGCATAATGCTCACTATTCAAAACTGTATATATGAGAAGGTCCCAAATTGCATAGTTACACTGTATAAGGACTGAGGTCACAGACTCGCAAGATATCTGAAAAGGCCCGAAAAAATAAATCTAATTCAGCACTCCCGTGTGAGCAAATATCGACATTTCAAGGTAGAAAAAAAGAGCAATTCTTTAGGTGCATATGGGGTCCTGGTCTCTACTCTTAGTTCTCTCCTGTCAATCTTATTGACGTTCAACAGCAAGTGCAATATATCTTCCTCAGAGGAGATGATTCTTGAAAGCTGTTACCATTTTTGGGGATAAAAGAAAGAGAAATGCCAAAATTGAACCAAAAAACATCTTGATTGCATAGCTAACTGGATCTAGGTCAAGAGCTTTAGAGGAAGTCATGGGGCTCGACATGGCTGTTGCTGAAGGGAGGGCTTCAATCACTGCATCAGCCAGATCCGTGATGAATGAAGAGGTACAACCCAGAGCAGGAACACGGCCCCAATTCTCAACGCCAGATTCAAGTGCCAGCTCTCTGTACTCCATGTCAATTTCTTCAAGAGTTTCGATATGCTCACTCACAAAGCTGGAATTAGAAACTGGCAAAATCAGTTCAACGTAAACTAAAGAGAACTTTTGATATAAACGACTTTCACTGTGAATGACACCAAAAAATAAAAAAATCAATCAAGTAAAGAGAAGAGTTTGAAGAAACGACAAAAGGTGTCCAGATCACAGCAAGCAATGTCTATATTTGCATTCAACATGCCTACACGAAATGTAATATCCAGGCAATTGATGACCTGATATACCTACAAAGTATATGAAATACTAGATACAAAAGACTCGGGAGCTGGCAAGTTAAAGCCAAAAACTGGTCATGTCAATATGCTCTCTTTTACCACTCAATGCTGGGCAAAGATAAAACAGACTCAACTTCATTTAAAGATACCTCACCTCACTGGAACTGCTAGGAGACTCTTCACCCCTTTCTGGCCAAGCTCGACGAGTACATCATCAGTGTAGGGCCTCAGCCATTCCACAGGTCCAACTCGGCTCTATGAAGAAATTGAAATGAAAATGAGAGAGAGAGAGAGCATTGATATAGCTCAGCTATTGGTTAAGCAAAGAGGCTACGGGAAGTTGCATACACCAGTCTCTAAACACAATTAACAACCAAAAGACGCGGTCTGTAAGAAGGTCAACAACCAATATTTAACGACCAACCTGGTAAGCAAGTTGGTGCTGATTGTTAGCTCCTCTAGACTTCAGTTCCTGCATAATCAAGTAAATGCACTCTTCCATCTGGTCCTTGTATGGATCTCCAGCATTCACAATGTAACTAACTGGTACTCCATGAGCACTGAAGAATATTACGACCTAAAATTGAATAAAAATATATAATTAAATCAACTATTTCCAGTGGAAAAGGACAGCTTGATTAATATTTCCAATTTTCAGGCCCTGCATTTGACGTAAGCTTTGACAAATACCAACTCACTTCTTCAGGGTTGGAGAAACTCTCCAGTTCCTTCTGAATCAGGTCTGCCATAGACTTTATGTAACCCTCTCTTTGATACCAAGATTGTATTATAGAAACGGGCATCGTCGACAGATAAGCATCTTCCCTGAAAATGATCCGTTGATACTAAGTTAGGAAGAACGAGACTCAACTTGTGCAAGCAAAGACGGGACAAAGACAAAGATCGTACTTGAATATATTTTGAATGACACGAATGCTTGATCCAGTCGTGGAAATAGAATATTGTGGATAGAGCGGAAGTACAACAAGCCTTGTAATCTTGTCCCTCTTGATCTGTTCAGAAGTAGACAAGATTTCAGCCATATGGCCTTGGTTATCTTGAGAAGAGGCGTAGCAGTAAAATGACTCGAGCAGAGAAAATTCATATAAATCGTCAACTGAAAGATCACAAACAAATTATGGAAAGACTTGGGTTGTCTAACTATTCAATAATATATGAAATATAACATCAATTCAAGCAGTGCAATAAAAATGTTAGATATACTATTAAGAATTTGTAACAACCTGCTGAACAGCCTCCTCGGTGAAGGGATACCAGTAGCGCATGCCAACATAGACATTTGCAGACACACTCTTCTCTTCCAAAGCCCTTTTGAGTGCATCTGCCTGCAAAAAGTGCGACATAATATTCACACTTAGCTATGTAAACTTAAGATATCACTTTAATGCAGAATATATTGAAAGAAGAAGTAGAGATAAGCTTCAAAAAAGATATTAGGCACATAACAAGACTGAAAAAGGCAGTACACTATTCCACCTGCTCATCAGTTATTTTACGTAAAGGTGAGCCGCCTCCTATGGCAGCATATCCTTCTCTACTTTTGGGAGCCCGAAATACAGATATTAGCTGTGCAATGGGTCTCTGTAAGATGCGGAACAGCCTGGGAAGACGTATGATATCCTGAGAATGGAGAAGATAAACATTCAGCCAGATACACACAATTGAAAAATATGCATATACGCATAAAAGGATAGATATCATACGGGATCTGCAAATAAATTGAACAGAAAGGGTTGCACGTCGTTAAGAGTGTCTGGACCACCGAGATTCAGAAGGAGCACTCCAACTTTTTCTTCCGCAGCATGTGAGTCGGACTCCATAGCAGTCCCATCGTATGTGCACACTCCAGCGGAGCAAAATGTCTGTCTAACCTGGTTTCTCTTTTCACAGGGGCCACTGAAATTTGATCTCGGAGGTGCTCCACTCTTGTCATTTGAACCCGTAGAAACCTTTAAGGCTTGGGATGATTTATACTCCCTCTGCCCATTTGCAAATTGGAAGCGTACAGACGTGTGAAACCTGACGCAGTATAGATCATGCAAAATGTCAAGCCCAACTCAAGACCCCAATGTCTACAAAAGAAATCACTAACAAGTCAAACATGCATTGTTTTTATCGCCTTTTATCGCTAGTGTCTACTGCTGTGCAACGAGCTAGTCTATCTCAGCTAAGTGATAATTCGCCGTCTGGACAAGCCCGAGATGCCTTTTGCCCTCTAACCCCCCAACAGAGCGCAAATTGGATTCTCTGTGACCAAGCACCAATTTTGTCAACTGCCCCATCGACCTGATCAGCCCGATTACCATCCAATTGAAGCATAAGATCCAAATTCTTCCGACCCGCATCGTGCTTTCCTCGAATTGACCTCTCTAAATCCCCCACTCACAAACTCGATCAAATAATCAATCCTCAGTCACAACCAAAGACAAGGACGCCGGCGGTGACATTCCACCTCACGAACGATTCACCCGAATCCTCCCATCACGATCCAAAACGGGCAACGAATCAAACACGCACGCACGCACGCACTCAACAATCAGCCAGACATTTACGACATCCACCATCACAAATTCCCAGGAAAACGCTCGATCTCTTCCGTCTTTCATTCGGCGGATCGGTCTTCCCCCAACATTTCGCCAAAAAAATACAACGTAAAACGAACGCAAAATGAAAAAAAAATGACAGAAAAAATTATAAAAAAAAACCGACCTTGACGAGCTGGGACAGCCATTACGTTGCGTAGCACGAGTGATCCTGACCGAATTGAGAGCGCTCGAGCTCGACGCGGCGTCCATGGCCGTCGACTTTTTCCCGGAGATATTTTCTCGGAAGAGGGAAAATTCGGGAGGTAGACGGGGTAGGTTCCCAAAGCACCGCCAACTTTATAGTGCTTCCGCTGAAACCGAACGAGTTGGGGAGAATCGAGTCAACAAAATACCAACTTCCCCTCTCTCTCTCTCTAAGATGACTTTTTCCAGGAAAGTGGGTCGGTCGTTGGGGTCGGCGAGAGAGAGAGAGAGAGAGAGAGAGAGGACTAATTCCCTTTTTCCTCTTTGAAAAATATTTTCTCGGGAAAATTGAGTGCCGGAATCCGGGGGGTTTGACTCCAGCTATTAAATTTGGAGGTCAGCGACGTGGGCGCATTAGGACCTTCTGATAAGTTTTGGTTTAAAAATAAAATAAAATTCACAACCCCGACCATGTGGGCCCCCCCTCATTTTGCCTATTTCCGGTCCGGAGGAGAATTAGGGGGAAATATTGAAAAAGGGAAAGGGAGAGGGGAAAAATGGTTTAGGTTTGCTAGGTCTGGTAAATGGCGTATCTCCTTATTTAGAGTATGTCTAGCATTGGTCGGGTAAGTCCATGTGCGGTAATTTTGGCACGGCGGCCACGCTTACTTTTCGAGCAAAATTTTTCATTTTAAATTATGACGCTTAAGTGAACATTTTTCTAAATTTATGATGATGATATAATCGATAAAAAAAATATGGAATTATCGTACTTGTATGACCACCTTACGAAAATCACGACATTTTTTTTGTGTTTTTTTATAGCGGTAAAAACCACACAAAAAAATCCTAAACAAAACTCATTACAATCCATTTGCCCTAATTTTTTTTTTTATCATAACACCAAAGCAATGTCGTTTTTATTTCCCTTAAGCAACAAAATGTGGCATAGCTTTACATTCTATTTTATGTCATAAGAAAAAAATTAAGGTAAATAAATCACGATGGGCATAGTAAAAACATAGGGTGCGTCACCGTGAATATAATTTGGACTTTTTTTGGGCCTTTTCTCCCTTTTTTGTCATTGAAACGTGAGTTTCACTGGGGCCCATTAGAAAAAGGCTCATTCCTCTTGGGCCTCGAAGGACGAGCCCAGCCCGTCTTCTCGTTCGGGCCCATCTCATTCTCCACGCCCCAAACTCAGGCATCGTCGATTCGATCGACCTATATATAAATACGCACATTCGCGGTAGGGTTTTCTTCCTCCTTTGGTCCTTACCTCTCACCGCCGGAGCCGTCGACGACAGCGGCGCTTCACGTCTGAGCTCGAGGTTTCGTAGATCACGAACTGCGCGCGATCGTTGTGGTTTGCTCCGTGTCTTGTTCTTCTTGGGTTTTTGTTCTTTTTTGGTTTTTGGCCATCTTGAATCGAATTTGATTGCGGATTGAGTTCTTGAATCGGAGATGTCGGGGGTGGTGTGGCTCCAAGAATCGAGTCAACAGTCGGCGCCGATCGATGGCGACCGGTCTGCCGCGTGGAGCCGACACGGTTCTCGCCGGTCGAAGATCCCTGAAACTCGAGAACTCCTAGTCGTTTCATGACACAATTAGCCGGCGACATTTTCACTGAAAACTTTCTGCGCCGTTCCTTTTGTTCCTTCTTGATTTCTTGATCCTGGAAATGGGATAACTGGAGGGCACTCTCAGACACGGGTGTGTGGTGAATCTCGATATCCGAGATGAAACGACGACACACCTTTTGCGTGGTGCCGAGAGAAAGAGCTGCTTTGACATGATGGGAGGGCAAGCCTGGAGATGATTCTCATCTCAGCCATGGCTTCCTCCAAATTCGAAGTAGCTATATGTCATGCATACGTCTCTTTTTCTTCTTTCTTTTAATGCATTCGCTATGTGAATACACTTCTCAATCATATTTCGCATAAACCCATTTCTTTTTTCGCCTGATCTTTTCATCTTCGTTTTGGAACTGAAATTGTGTTTCGCACTATCTGATCTTTTTTCAAGATGAATGGATTTGTACTTGGTTTTCTTGAATGACCTTTCAAAATTCACAGCTTTGATGTTCTCTTTTTGTCAAGTTCTTTTCTTGCCTCACGGAGGCTCCCAAGCTGGCGTGCGTCAAATGTGAGTTGGAAATCGTAAGAGCACGAACACATGAAAGAACTTAGCGTCAACAGACAGGAACCCATTAAAATGATGTGGGCTGGAACAATTTTTCACAAGCTTAATGGAAAGAAGATACCGAAGTTGGCTAAAGGATGTTCTTCATCACATGTTCTATCTGGACATAAAAATCATTTTCGTATTGACACCTTAGTTTTTCGCCTTGAATGTCTCGCTGGCTTTTCATGAAAATTACGGATCAAATCTGTAGATAACGTCAAAAACATTTGTTGCTGTATTTTCTCGCCTTCAGAAATTAGGGACTTTTTTCGTTCAAGAAATAGCTACCCTTGTCAAATATCAACTGATCATGGTTTTCTGTAACCAAACCAACATGTGACCTGAACCCATGAAGCTCAGCCCAATCTCTCTCCCTCTCTTTCCCACTGCCTTATCAACCTTCAGCAATACCACTCTTTTTCTCTCTATGTTTCCATTTGAACAGCCGCAGGCATTTGCGTTTTCTGGATCGAGTCTTGTTGCTTTAACATTGGAAACTGACTAAGTCTGTATCCCTCGCTCTATCCCTAGTGCAACAGAGTTTTGAAGGAACTTTCAGCCGTCGGCAAACTGATTAGCTTTAAGCACTGCATGAGAATCTCGATTTGAATCCTGGACAATCTGTCATAAACATTGAAAGACCAAATTGCAAACAGATAGATGAATTGCAAGAAGAGATCTTACTTGCATACTTCAAGTCAATGAAGAAAAGCACGTAAGAGTCCTTGCGGCACAACATCGCTCTAGGGTGGACGAATTGATGAGACATGGATGATACTTGTCGAGCAAAGTTAGATCTAGAAATACTTCTCCATCCTTTTAGAATGAATACGTAAGCTGTAGGATTGCACATAAGCTATTCAAGGCAGGAGGTTTTGCGAGCATTATAAAGATTTGGGGTCAAAAGAAGTGGCAAGCTAAGCGAAATGCACAGAGGGTGGGTTCAAGGTGCACGCGATCAATTTCTATTATGTGCTTATTATTGGGGAGAAGTGCCAAAAAAGTCCTAAACCTTTTGTGTTCGTGCAAATTTAGTCATAAACCTTTTTTTGGTGTCAATTTAGTCCTAAACCTTTTTATTTAGTGTCGATTCAGTCCTTTTGGCCGGATTTTGCTGACTGGACACCGGTCGGCTGACGTGGACAATTTTTAATATTTATTCTTTATTCTTTTTTCTCTTTTTTTTTTCCTTTTTTTTTTTCTTCTCTCCTCCTCCCCTCAGGCCGCTTTAGGGAGGCCGCCACCACCCGCGGAGGAGGGCCGCAGTTGCGGAGCCCTCCCGCCGCTACCCCCTTCAGCGAGTCTTCGAGGCGAGCTCGAGTCGCGATGGCGAAGCGCGCGACCCTCGCCAATGAAGCTCGAGGCTACTCTCACCAGTGGCGAGGGTGACCCTCGCCCATGGCCGGGAGTCGACGTCGAGCTCGAGGTCGAGCTGCCGCCCCACCTCGAAGGCTCTCGGGCCGGCGCCGAAAGGGCCTCTGGCCGTTGTGATGAGGCGCAGGGAGAAAAAGAAAAAGAAAAAGAAAAAGAAAAAGAAAAAGAAAAAGAAAAAGAAAAAGAAAAAGAATAAAGAATAAAGAAAATAGAAAAAATATTTTAAAAATATTAAAAATTGTCCACGTCAGCCAGCCGGCGTCCAGTCAGCAAAATCCGGCCAAAAGGACTGAATCAGCACTAAATTAAAAGGTTTAGGACTAAATTGGCACCAAAAAAAGGTTTATGACTAAACTGGCACAAACACAAAAGGTTTAGGACTTTTTTGGCACTTCTCCCCTTATTATTGAAGCACATAAAACCTCAAAAGCCGTTGATGCCTAAATTTGATTAAAGTTATGTAAACCTAATACACAATGGTCATACTACTAAAGTGACCATATATATCTATATATATTGGATTTTAATGCGGGTTGCATTTGGAAATGAATTGTCTGGTACTACACATCATACTTTTGAAGGTGGGCTAGTTTTCCTTTGGAAAACAAAAGTCACTATGAAGATCATTTTCATTTTCTCCTTTTCTCTTTACCAAATCGACTTCGATACCGAAGTGAATCATACATAAGAATATAACATTTTTGCTTTCTACTAGCTATACAAAAGTTATGCCCCAATTTAACATGCACCAATTTAACTTGTAAAGGGATGGACAATTCAAGTTACATTCCACATCATATACATTCTCAAAAAGCTAAGGAAAAAAAAACATTAAACGAAAATACCTTTCAAATTTACATTTATTTTTTTGTTTTGGGTGTTCAAAGTACTGAAACAGAAAATCAAATGTAAGTATAGGGCATATAGGGGAAGAACAAAAGCTGAAGCAAATGACAGCGAGCGAAAGCAATATTATGCTCTCACGCAACCTTTGACTTGCGCTATAGGCTGTATCATAGCCCGGACAATGACTACTCGAGCAACTTAAGGTCTGTAGTGGTCAAATAATCAAAACCACGTAACCCGGGGCACCCAATAACAGAGACATGACATTCATTTGGTATATCAGGCAACTTTTGCACTGATTCACAATAGTAGACTCTCAAAGACCGTAGTGAAGCTGGTTGGAAGCCAATCTCAGTTAGTTGGGGGCAGTACTCCACGCTTAGCACACGAAGCTCCTTCAAGCTTGATAGATTGGATAGCCTCACAAGCGACTTACACTTGCGCACTTGCAAATGCTGGAGATTCTCTAGCTGTCCAAGCACATTATCAAACTCAATCTCTCTAAACAAGCAACCAAAGAGCTTTAATTCAGACAAATTTCCCAAGCTGGAGAACAATGGCCACTCTATTGGTGTCTCCACATCTTCTAGACTCAAGTCTTCTAAACTGGATGGAAGCCGTGTCAAAGACCATGGGTTTGGACAAGTTAATTCAAGTGACCGGAGCTGAGAAAGGGAACTCAAGTCAGTCAGAGGCAAGTTGCAATTAGAAAGAACCAGTCTCAACTTCTGCAATTTATGGAGCCTTCCAAGCCACCCTAGCTTTGGATTTGAAACCCGTCCTTGTGTAGTTTTTAAGAACTTAAAGTCAAAACTGTAGTCACTTATATCCAGATGATGTAAAATAGTAAGGTTTGAAAGGTTGGGTATTGTCTCCAATGACGAAGAGGACAACTCTAGCTCTGTTAAACTTGTTGGGAGATTTGGTAGCGACCGAAGCCCATTACAATTCGATAAAACAAGTTTCTGGAGATTAGAGAGCTGATTGATTGTTATTGGCACTCTACTAACCTTGCTCCGGGACAAGTCTAGAATTTGCAATCGGGATAGTTCTGCGATTTCACTTGGAATTTCGCCCTTGAGATTCTCACAAGCTCTGGCAATCAACTCCTCAAGATTCTTCAAAGTCCATATGTTCTTCGGTAGCTTTCTTATCATAGTCCCATCCAAATACAAGAACTTCAATTGTTTGAGATTACCGATAGAATCAGGTAATTCTGCAATAAGTGTTTGAGATAGATCCATTTTCAATAGTGATTCTAGTCTTCCAATGGAATTTGGTAATCCACGTATGTGAGTGCAAGATAAATCCAAACAAAGGAGTGATCTTAACTCTCCAATGGAATCCGGAAGCTTACTAAGATTTGTGCAACTATGTAAAGATAGATACTTTAAACCGAGCAGCTCCCCAATTGAGTGTGGAAGTTCTTTAACATCATCATGATTTACCAACTTAAGCATTGACAAAGATTTCAGACCGCCAATTGAGTTTGGTATCAGAGGAACGGCAGAATTGTCCAAAACAATATTACTTTGGTATGACCTTGTAATACGAACCTCTTTACTAATTTCCATGCACTTTAGGCGCCCCAGCCGACTGATAGAACTATCGATTTCTTCCAATGTGCTACAATCTTTGAGAACCAATCTTTTCAAATTCATGCACTTGGAGAAGTTAGGTGTCCTCCTTAAGCGATTGCAGCTTGTCAAATATATGACTTTTAGGTTATCATTCACCTGCAAAACTGTTAAAATATGTCTCGAGTTTGAATCCAATGTGAAATTCAGAATATTCCGAATTGGATATGTTGCGGACGTTCGAAATTGAGCAAAGAATATCCGAAGATCAACTTCCCAAAGTTTGAATCTGCATTGGAGAATTCGGCCACTGAAATAGGAAAGTTCAACTTTGACTTGGATTTGGATTTTGTTTAAAATATATAGAGATATGTTTTGGATAAAATCGTTTTAGATAGGAAACATAATCCTATTAGAAGTTGGCATAATAATAAGGGTTTTACTTATATATATACTTGTGGCCGTGGGTGGTAGACGTGGATCACAAATTGTCTTGAAGCGCCGCGTGAGTGCTTGGTGTTCCGCCGTTGATCATGAAGAGTTGGTCTTGAAGCGCCGTCAAGTTGTCGAGTGCTTGTGAGGGATTTTCTTTGTTGTTCTTACTCGTGAATTACATCCAAGAAGTTTAGTGTTTGTAGCCGATTAAATCTTGAGGTAAGATTTGCGTGTAATTCCTTCGTGAGATTGAGAGATTATTTTCGAGGAATTTTCGGGGCTAAACACTGTGTGAGTTATTGGTTGTAATTGGGGCTTGGGAAACACCAAGAGAGTGTTTGAGTGACTTGAGTGTGTAATCTCCTTGTATCGCTTGATCTATAGTGAAATTCGCTGCTGCTCTCCCCGTGGACGTAGGTCTTTACGACTGAACCACGTAAATCTGGTGTTCGATTTATTTTTCTTCTTCCATCTATATTATTGTTCGATCGCTCGCTTAATCGCAACAATTGGTATCAGAGCCAGGCTTGGCTAAGTTGAAGCGAATCGATGGCGACAGAAGAAGTAAAAGTGAGAATCGACAGATTTGATGGGAAGGATTTTAGTTTCTAGAAGATGCAGATTGAAGATTATCTTTATCAGATGAAACTGCACTTGCCCTTATCTGGGGAGAGACCAGAGACGATGAAGCAAGCTGATTGGGATTTGCTGGATAGACGAGCTATGGGTGTTATTCGACTGACGTTGGCTCGTAATGTCGCGTTTAACATCCTGAAGGAGAAGACCACTGTTGACCTGATGCAAGCCCTGTCGGATATGTACGAGAAGCCCTCTGCGATCAACAAGGTCTGTTTGATGCGACGTTTGTTTAATTTGAAGATGAGCGAAGGTGCGTCAGTTGCAAATCATATCAATGAATTCAATGTGATTGTTAGTCAATTGAGTTCAGTTGAGATTGATTTTGAAGATGAGGTATGTGCTTTGATTCTGTTATCCTCATTGCCTAATAGTTGGAATACTACTGTTACTGCTGTTAGTAATTCTTCTGGGTCAACAAGTTTGACGTTTGATGGGGTTCGAGATTTAATTCTAAGCGAGGATATTTGTAGAAGAGAATCTGGCGAACATGTATCTGCTGCTTTAGTAGGTGAAAATAGAGGAAGATCTATAACACGTGTGGGTAATAGTAGTACTAATATAAACAGGCGTAGTCAGTCTAGAACTGCTAATGTTGTCTGTTGGAGCTGTGGCAAGAGGGGACATCTTAGAAGGGATTGCATTAAGCTGAAGAATGAGAAGGGTAAAGGAGTTATGGTTGATTCTGCAGATAATGTTGTAGCTGTAGCAAATAGTGCCGATTATGTCTTGTCTGTCACTAATGATTCATCGCTTGATGGATGGATTTTGGATTCTGGTTGTTCTTTTCATGTCACACCAAATAAAAATTGGTTTATCACTTATCAGTGCACGGGTAGTGATAAAGTCCAGTTAGGGAACAACGCTGAGTGCGATGTTGTGGGTGTTGGTGATGTTAAAATCAGAATGCATGATGGTATTGTGAGGACATTGACTGGAGTAAGGCATGTTCCAGAGTTGAAAAAGAACTTAATTTCCTTGGGTGCCCTAGATTCAGCTGGTTGCAGGTATTCTTCAAAAGGTGGAGTTTTGAAGGTTGTTCGAGGTGCCTTGGTGATAATGAAAGGAATCAAGCATGGAGGCTTGTATAAACTTCAAGGTAAGACAGTGACAAATTTCGTTGCGGAGACGTCGGATGCATCTGTTCGAGAGTCTTTTGACTGCTCGAGGAAGACCTGGGTGTTTGTGCCAAGGCACAAGTTTGATGCTGGTGTCAGGATCACGCAGTTAAGAGCTTTGATCGAGACGGAGACTGGTAAGTCGATCAAGCATGTGCGGACTGACAATAGCATGGAGTTCTGCTCGAAGCTGGCAAATAAATTCTGCATGAAAGAGAGCATAGTGAAACACCGCACTAGTGCCAATAAATCACAACAATTTGCAGAATTGACGAGAAGAACATTACTAGAGATGGCCCGTAAAATTATCTCTAGTGCTGGTATTGCTAGGAGAATCCTAGCTGATGTGCTTAGTACAGTAAGCTATCTAGTGAATAGATCCCCATCAACTGCTATTGAATGGTGGACTCCTAAAGAAGTATGGTCAGGTAACGTTGCTGATTATTCTATTATTAGAATGTTTGATTGCCCATGTTATTTTCGAGTGAGTGATGGTAAGCTTGATTGGAGGGCAAGGTGCATATTCCATGGCTATGCACAAGGTGAGTGGGGCAATCAGTTGTGGTGCCCGGATATAAATTCACCTGTTGACAGCAGAAAAGTTACCCTTGATGAGTCTCCAGTACTTTTGGCTAGGAGTGATTATAGCAGTGTTCAGACAGATCTGAACGGTGTTCAGCTTGAGGTGGAGTTGCGACCAGAAACTCCTGAGGTAGCGAGTACGAGTACTAGCAAAGTAATTGACACAGATGGTGCTCATAGCGAGGTGGAGCCTATAGAGCCAATGGTTGCTGTAACTGCTGAAATTAACAAGGTACATATTCGATCTCCTGATAGATATGTATGCAACAATGGTTTTACTTTATCTGCGGTTGGAGAGGTTGTGTCAGAAAATCCTTGCAGAGCAGTTAAAGGTGCATGTGGAGTTGGTATTCTGATGAGGTCCTCGGTTATGGCGAAGTTCAAGCGAGGCTTGGACTTGGATAATATCTGTAGCGGTTGAGCCCATTGGGGGCTATGGGAAAGTAGCGGCAGAGTTTGAATTTTTTGCGAAGCGATTGCAACTTGGCTCAAACGTCGAGCCAAGGTGGAGATTGTTAAAATATGTCTCGAGTTTGAATCCAATGTGAAATTCAGAATATTCCGAATTGGATATGTTGCGGACGTTCGAAATTGAGCAAAGAATATCCGAAGATCAACTTCCCAAAGTTTGAATCTGCATTGGAGAATTCGGCCACTAAAATAGGAAAGTTCAACTTTGACTTGGATTTGGATTTTGTTTAAAATATATAGAGATATGTTTTGGATAAAATCGTTTTAGATAGGAAACATAATCCTATTAGAAGTTGGCATAATAATAAGGGTTTTACTTATATATATACTTGTGGCCGTGGGTGGTAGACGTGGATCACAAATTGTCTTGAAGCGCCGCGTGAGTGCTTGGTGTTCCGCCGTTGATCATGAAGAGTTGGTCTTGAAGCGCCGTCAAGTTGTCGAGTGCTTGTGAGGGATTTTCTTTGTTGTTCTTACTCGTGAATTACATCCAAGAAGTTTAGTGTTTGTAGCCGATTAAATCTTGAGGTAAGATTTGCGTGTAATTCCTTCGTGAGATTGAGAGATTATTTTCGAGGAATTTTCGGGGCTAAACACTGTGTGAGTTATTGGTTGTAATTGGGGCTTGGGAAACACCAAGAGAGTGTTTGAGTGACTTGAGTGTGTAATCTCCTTGTATCGCTTGATCTATAGTGAAATTCGCTGCTGCTCTCCCCGTGGACGTAGGTCTTTACGACTGAACCACGTAAATCTGGTGTTCGATTTATTTTTCTTCTTCCATCTATATTATTGTTCGATCGCTCGCTTAATCGCAACAACCAATATGCGAGGAAAATAATGGCATTGGTGAAGGCCAATGTGACAAATGCATGCACTCATAAAGGAAAAAAAGAATGCATCGTATGAAAATGTACCATGCATGGTCCCCATCCATTCCAGTTTTCAGTAATATCACTCTCTGAAATCTTGAGAACAGCCAAGTTCCTTAGACATAAACCGTTGGCTTGTAGGTTTGAAGGGCAATGACGCCAAGAGAGCCATGTTAGATTTGAGAGAAGATTTTTAAAGTCCCCTACAAAGTTTCCTCCATCTAATTCAAGAAACCTTAAACTAGGCAGCCTTGAGAGTTCGCCACTTGAAAAATTGTGCATGTTTGCAAGTTCTGTGAGCTTAAGTGCTACAATGTTGTCTGTTCCCTGATAATTTAAGGCAATAAATAGCAAAATGAGTGAACGATTTAGTGTAAATATTAAATATCAAAATAGGGAGCATATATCTTGATTCCACCAATAGTAAGCACAAGTCAACCGACAAAAAAGGGGCATATAGATCTTAGCCTATCTAAAAAAGGGCGAATACCATGAATTGTTATCTCTCCAACTTACATGGGAGTTGTAATGGCGATAATTATATATTTTGGAAATTTATTTATTTCTCTCAAATTATGCAAAATCATTAATATCTTGTGTATACAAATGAAGCAAATATTTGGGTGAAACTGAACTCTAAAATGGGCAATTGCATGTTCAATTTCTCTATAACTTTTAGTAAGACATACCAGATTATTTTGAACCACATCTAAGGCAACCTTTGGACACCATAACCTGCTGCGCTTTCCAGAAACTAGAAGGCATTCTTGTCGAACTATCTCTCTTCCAAGATCTCTGAGTTGGTCATGCATCCATAATCTATCATCCTCGATGATTTTTATCAAAGATGAATGAATAAGGACATGAAGTCCAGTTTTTGGAAAAAAATCACAAGCTTTCCACATGTAATATGCAGGGATTCTTTCTTCACCAATGCAATGACATGCGATATCAAGAAAAATTTGTTGTTGCTCGTACTCTAATTCTTCGTAACTTATCAACAACTTTTTCTGGACATCCTGGTTGGGCACTTTCTTCAACTTCTTCAATGTGTCTTTCCATGTTATCTTGCTTTTTGAACGGAGTAATGAACCTATTATCTCGAGTGCCAAAGGTAGTCCTCCTGTAATTCTGACCATTTCAATTGAAACACTACTGTAATCATCAGGAGGTGAGTCTCTTTCAAAGGAGTGCATGCTGAAAAGTTGAAGGGCATGGTCAAATTGCATTTCCTTCATCTCATAAAAAGAGAAGTCTTGGTGATGCGTTGGGACAATATTATCATCTAAGAGATTGGTTTCAGGAGCCAAAAAATAGGTGTTCCTAGTTGTGATAATAATTCGGCTTCCTGAACCAAACCAACTAGACTTACCAGCTAATTTCATGAGCTGATCTCTCCTGTCCATATCATCCAGAACAATGATGACTTTCTTGTCATAGAGTTTTCCTTTAATCATCGCCATCCCATCATTAGCATCAATAACATAAGGATATTTGATATTAAGAATGTCACATAATAATTTCTTTTGTAGACCAACGATATTTTCTGCACGGATATCTGAAAGAAAGCTAGAACGATGAAAGTGAGAAGAGATATGCTTGAGGATAGCCTTAGCAAGAGTTGTTTTCCCGATGCCACCCATACCATGAATCACAACAAACCGTACATCGGAAGTGCCTAGGCCTAACAAGTCCATGACGGCTTCCATTTGATCGTGAATTCCCACCAAGTCATTATGCCAATTGCTCTGTGTAGACGCCAGCTTATTGAAAACTTCTTCCACAACAAGTGCTATAAGTTTACTTTGGCTGCCATTTACATAATGCAACCATTTGAATTTGAGAAACCACAAGCAAAGTATGTCCCGCAGAAGCATAAATGCATAATACTAGAAACTTAAATTGCTAAAATCAAGCATGACATATCAATTTATTTTATACCCTGTACATCCCGAGCCGGGATGATTAATCTTACTTAAAATAGAGATTGGAGATAGAGGTGGAAGGGGCAATTTCGAAGAGTTTTTAATTGGTCAAATCAACATAATTCTAACAGGTGATAGGCAAACTAGAGCGCTAGCCTAAGAGCCCGAACTAGCCCAATAGTTTTGGTTCGTGCTAAGCGATGGCAAAGGGTGAAAATGGTTTGTGCCAAGACGTTGATACTATTGATGGGGAATTTGTGACTGTCTAGGTTCCCGATCAAACAGATCTACTTGAATGATTCAAGGGTAGGATTCGTCCCCAAATGATTACTCTAAGAATCATATGTCAATTTGAAAGTGCAGTAAATGGATTGGTTAAGAGTTCTAAAAAATTATATGTCGTCATGATGAAGTACTTTCAAAATCGAACATGGTAATTTGCACCATTTATCTAATTTAATTATATTGAGTTTCCATGATTAAACAATAGAGATCTAATTTTAGAAATGAAAGTATAGAAGTTGTAATTAATTACCCGTGATCTTTTAAGTTCCATCCCTTGATTTCGGCAACCTCTCTCAGGGCCTCCTCCCACCGTTTCACCACATCTACACCAGATTCTCTCTCATGTTTTTGTAAGGCCATACTGTACAATCCAGTTTTAAGCTTAGCATCGGATGCATCCACCTCGTAGAAGATGGGCAGGATCGTTTTCTCGTCTCTCTTCCGACACTCCACCATGTAGGCAAGTTCGCGTAGGCACCATTTACTGGAAGCATAGTCTCTAGAGAAGATGGGTATGTAGATTTTCGAATGGGAGATTGCTCTCAGAAGCTCATCTCCAATCTCTTCGCCGACACGGAGCTCTTCGTCATCTTTAAATACACGTATCCCAGCCTGGATCATGGCTGCATAGAGAGAGTCGGTGATGGTTAAGCGAGTGTCGGGTCCTCTAAAGCTCAAAAACACTTCATAGTCCCTCCTAGACAACGATGAGGATTCACCATCGAGGGAGAGAGACTTTCCTCCGAAGCGTTCCATTTCCTGCAATCTTTGGCTATGGAAGCGGTATCAAACTTTTTTGCTTGTTCAAATTTGCGACTTTCGAGTTACCTCATGCCTGTCGACAATTTATAAGAGAAACGGTCTGATTTTTTTGTCCCAAAACAAGAACCGTCGACTGATTCAGGCAGCTCCTGTCCGCCGGAAGGGTCCTCATTCGATCCAACGGCCCTCTTTGGTTGACCAGGCTCGCTGAGAGTGACAGGAGATGCAAAGAATGATAACTCCGCATGCGTCCATGACGTTCTTCATTTGGTGTTCAACGCGCCTCCGTTTCCAGAGAGCCATCGTTTTTCGCGGTGTTTTTTAGGGAAGGTACTTGAGTTGATTTGTGGCAAGAACGGAAGGAATTTGGTCTTTGTTTCGCGCAAAGAGAAAAGGTCTTCAAATGCATTAGAACTTGTCAAGCGGAAGCACTTCCTCTGACTCGGAAAAACAACGGCTACCCAAAGCCAAAGCATCGAAAGAAGTAGCGCTTTTTCACAATCCTCCAAGGTTTGTTCCAGTGCAGCCATTTTTGGAGCAGTGTACAAAACTAATGCTCTGTGACAAATATTTTCTAGGGAAAATCAAGTGCCCGAATCCGGGGGGTTTGACTCCGGCTATCAAAATTGGACGTCAGCGACGTGGACGTATTAGGACCTTCTGATGAGTTTTGTTTTAAAAAAAAAAATTAACAACCCCGACCATGTGGGGCCACCCTCATTTTGCCTATTTCCGGTCCGGAGGAGAATTAGGGGGGGAAATTGAAAAAGGGAAAGGGAGAGGGGAAAAAGGTTTAGGTTTGCTGGGTCTGGTAAATGGCGTATCTTCTTATTTAGAGTTTGTCTAGCATTGGTCGGGTAAGTCCATGTGCAGTGATTTTGGCACGGCGGCCACGCTTACTTCGAGCGAATGTTTTCCTTTTAGATTATGACGCTTAAGTGAGTAATTTTTTAAATTTATGACGATGATGTAATCGACAAAAAAAAAATGGAATTATTGTATACTTATGACCACCTCACAAAAGTCACGACACTCTTTTATGTTTTTTTTTATAACGGTGATGTAATCGACAAAAAAAAATATGGAATTATTGTATACTTATGACCACCTCACAAAAGTCACGACACTCTTTTATGTTTTTTTTTTATAACGGTGATGTAATCGACAAAAAAAAATGGAATTATTGTATGCTTACGACCACCTCACAAAAGTCACGACACTCTTTTATGTTTTTTTATAACGGTGAAAGCCACACAAAAAAAATCATAAACGAAACTCATTGCGATCCATTTATCCTAATTCTTTTTTTACCGTAACACCAAAACAACGTCATCTTTATTTCCCTTAGGCAACAAAATGTGGCATAGCTTTACATTATTTTTTATGTCATAAGAAAAAATTTAAGCTAAATAAATCATGATGGGCCTAGTAAAAATATAGGGTGCGTCACTGTGAATATAATTTGGGCTTTTTTGGGCCTTTTCTCCCTTTTTTGTCACTAAAATGTCAATTTCACTCTTGGGCCCATAAGAAAAAGGCTCATCCTATTGGGCCTACGAAGGATGAGCCCAGCCCGTCTTCTAATTCGGGCCCATCTCATTCTCCACGCCCCAAACTCAGGCATCGTCGATTCGATCGACCTATACATAAATATATACAGACGCAATAGGGTTTTCTTCCCTTTCATCGCCGGAGCCGTCGACGACAGCGGCGCTTCGCGTTTGAGCTCGAGGTTTCGTAGATCACGAACTGCGCGCGATCGTTCTGGTTTGCTCCGTGTCTCGTTCTTCTTGAGTTTTTGTTCTTTCTTGGTTTTTGGCCATTTTGAATCGAATGTGGATGCGGATTGAGTCCTTGAATCGGAGATGTGAGGGGTTGGTGTGGCTCCAAGAATCGAGTCAACAGTCGGCGCCGATCGATGGCGACCGGTCTGCCGCGTGGAGCCGACACGGTTCTCGCCGGTCGAAGATCCCTGAAACTCGAGAACTCCTAGTCGTTTCATGACACAATTAGCCGGCGACATTTTCGCTGAAAACTTTCTGCGCCGTTCCTTTTGTTCCTTCTTGATTTCTTGATCCTGGAAATGGGATAACTGGAGGGCACTCTCAGACACGGGTGTGTGGTGAATCTCGATATCCGAGATGAAACGACGACACACCTTTTGCGTGGTGCCGAGAGAAAGAGCTGCTTTGACATGATGGGAGGGCAAGCCTGAGATGATTCTTCATCTCAGCCATGGCTCCCTCCAAAGTCGAAGTAGCTATATGTCATGCATACGTCTCTTTTTCTTCTTTCTTTTAGTACATTCGCTGCGTGAATACACTTCTTGATCATCATATTCTGCGCACACTCTCATCTTTCTTCGCCTGATCTTTTCATCTTCGTTTTGGAACTGAAATTGTGTTTCGCACTATCTGATCTTTGTTCAAGATGAATGGATTTGTACTTGGTTTTCTGGAATGACCTTTCAAAATTCACCGCTTTGATGTTCTTTCTTTTTGTCAAGTTCTTCTTTCTTCGCCTAATTTTATCATCTTCGTTTTGGAACTGAAATTGTGTTCGGCACTATCTGATCTTTGTTCAAGATGAATGGATTTGTACTTGGTGTTCTTGAATAACCGTCCAAAATTCACAGCTTTGATGTTTTCTCGTTTTGTCAAGTTCTTTTCTTGCCACACGTAAGCGCCCAAGCTTGCGTGCATAAAATGGGAGCTGGGAATCGTAAGAGCACGAACACATGAAAGAACTCAACATCAACAGATAAGGACCCATTAAAATGATGTGGGCTGGGACTCTCAAGCTTAATGGAAAGAAGATACCTAAGTTGGCTTAATGCCATGTAAATGAAACGTAGCAGAGACGACACCCAACAAATTGTCCATCCGATTCTGAACACGGTGACCTAATACTGGATGAATAGCTAGGCCCGTTTGGTTCACTTCGGGGGAAATGCAAACGAATAGGTAGGTCTGTTTGGTAACTCCGGGGAAATGGCTTGACATTTTCTTGGTATTTTTTAATGAAGGAGCATTTGGTGGAAGTAATAATAGTTGGATGCTTATTTTGGTGTATATTTATAAAGCAACTTCGAAGTGAAAAGAAAAAGAAAAGAAATGATAGAGAGGGCGCGCATGGGCAGACGCAGGATTAAACGAGCTATGCCAGTGTCAACTTTAGGTGACCATAGACAGTGACGAAAGGCAAGCGTCGGCCCAGGTTGTGCGAACCCGGGCGAGGCGACCCTGGAGTTGCGCGACCTCAACAAGGTGAAGAGGCTTAACAGGTGATTTGCAACATTGATTATAAGGTTTTTTGATTGGGAGATTTGCAACTGCGGAACTTCATCAGCAACCAATCTCACAGACCATCCGGGCCCTTTGACTGTTTGCAACCTAGGCGACGATTCCCGAGGTTGCACGACCGTAGTTGAAAGGCCAGATCTAGGTCGCTTGACCCTCAACCTTAACCTCGACCCACGACAGCTCTGGCGAGCGGCTCAATGACATGCGCAACCCTCCATCTTGGCCTTGACGACGAGGAGCTTGACCTGGACCCTCAATGACGAACCAACAAGCAAAGGAAGAAGATGAATAGTATTTTCTTAAGGCAAAAATGGAACACATAATTATTAATGAGGGTAATATTGGAAGTAATAAGTTATTAAATCCTCATGATAGCATTCTAAAAATGTTGAAAGTCCAAAATAAGTCTTTATTTATCTTAAACTTTCAGCTTTCCCACAATTTTCCCAATGTTGGCATTTGGCCATTGAAGTTCAAAGACACTTACCAAACACCCCATGAGGACCAAAGTATAACAACTACCATCCTATCATTCGCCAATAGCTGATTCGGATGTTCCTTGCAAGATTGTCCACCCTCTCTTCAATGATTTCTCCCTTCATCATGCGTAACAGATGTGGCAATCTACATCCTCTTGAAATCGTATGATAAGGGTCAATTATTGATTGAGAATAATAAGAACCGGGATGAATGATTAAGGAAACTGGAAATAATGAGGAAAATCAGGGCTTTCCTTAAGTTGAAGCCAACAACTCTTTCCCTCCATGAGCCAGGCCCAGCATCATCATACAGATTTATTGCGTCATAATCTCAGAATTGCGAAAGCACCATTTGAATAAGGGCCTCACTACTTCTCTCCTCACGAGATTTATGGACATTAGAGGCCGTAGATAATGCTCATTTTTTGCCCTTTCACGTCTAGCTAAAGCTGATCTCTTTGCTACCGACCAAAAAAAAAAAGCTGATCTCTTTGCTTAAGGAATCGGTCGACTTCCCTCGGTCTTCTGGGTCCATATTTTGTATGGGAAAAGTCAACGAATTTGAGGCAAGTCTTGTGGTGAAGCGATCTTCTCTTTTAATTATTTAGGGCCGACGTTGTTTTTCTATTCTCTTCCTCCAATAATGTACAAGCCTGTTGATTGGTTTGTTAAAAGAACCAAGAGTACAAGATCCATAGAAATTGGATACCGACCCTAGATTAAACAACACCGTTTCTTTCTATTGGTGCAATAGTCAACTCGATCGATTACTTTAAGGGCTCAATATATTGGTTATTAGAACATCAAAAGAAAAGAATGGTCAAAGCATTCGGTGATGCATCGAATGCAGGACCCATCTTTGCTGGCGCATAAGCTCATTGGCGTTTTTAGAGTGCATTGGCCACTAGGAGTCTATACTGCATATCCTCAAGATTTTCTTAAGGATTCGCATGTTTGAACAGATTTTGCATCCCTCTAGGAGGTTGTCTCTATTGCTTCGAAGGTCGTCATTTGGGTCATTCCGGTCTACCGGACGCAATGTGATCTGGAAAATCGCAAAATCCAACCATATAGGAAATATCTTTATTGTCCATACAATCGTTTCCTTGGTAAAATGCCCTGTCAACCTCTAACAAAAAGATTAGATTTTGATTCTGGTTCCTCGATCTTGACTAATTCCCTACAAAATCGATGTTCTGTTCCTTCATGTCACTGGGGAGAGGGACCAACCGACAAACCCAACTTTTACGTTGAACGTACCAACCAAGCAAAGAGTGCATCCGCACTGACAACAGATGACACCATGCTCACAAAAGCCAAGCAAAGACACAACCGTGCCTGTGTAAACATCATGGTTCCTAGTTGCTACATCGAGTTAACCTTTTGAAACTCATGCACTTGCAATCATAACCTTATCTTTTTCTACAAGGAGTGTCGTGTAATTAACTTTCATGGAGAGGGTTCTTTGTAGGGGAAAAAAGGAACTAATTGAATAAGAAATTGTTCACGGAAGGGTTGCGTATGTCTTAGGTAGACTTGCCTTTCATAAGCGGTCAGCTACGAATTCACAATGTAAGTAATTTTGAGACACGGCCCGTGAATTTATCTATAATAAATTTTAAGTGGCGAATATACAGAAAGAACGATGGGTACCGTATTGTTTGACTTTGCTTGCCAAGATCCAGCTGAAGTCCTCCTCATGTGCCCCTTCAATTGAATCTTGGGGTACTCATAAAATAAGCACCTCTAAAAAAACAGTGAATTATTGAACCTAGGGCATGCTTTCAGCTCTTTTGGAGCCACATTCTTATAAGATAAATATCTGTGCCAACATGTGTTTGGTATTTAAAAATCCATGATTAAGTTGGTCGCTGGACTATAAATAGCAGGTTGGAGCATAAGATAAAGGAACAAGTATTCATTTTCGAGATGGGAATCTGCATATCCTCTGTATTTTCTGAGATTCATGATACAGAAGATGTCCAAGAAAATGCAGCATTCATCGATGAGACCAACGGCAAAACCAAGAGAAATGGATCTGTTCATTCAAGAACCGGAAGCAAAGGGTTGAACCAAGATGCTGCTATACTCTATCAGGTTTGTTGAGATCTGAACATTATTGAATCAGCTTAAGGTTGTTTTTGTCAGGCAGGTCTGATGAAACTAGCATTTAGCCAGTTTGCTTGTGATGAATTTCTCATTCTTGTTTAGTCCAATTCATCAGAATTGAAACAGAAAATGGTGGTGTGTGTGATATCCCTTCTTCGTTTTCGTTAAGGATGACTTTGATGCAAATTTCAGGTCCAACTTACACGGTTAACTTTTTTCAGTATGGTGAATATTATATGAGCAACCAGTCCATGTATTTTCTTTGACTGATGTACTCTGTTCTCTCTTTAGGGATATGGAAAAGATGATGGAGTCTTTTGCGGAGTTTTTGACGGTCATGGGAAGAATGGTCACCTGGTGAGCAAGCTAGTGCGGAAGCATTTGCCACTGCTCGTGCTAAACCAGAGAAACTCTCTGGCAAAGGTCAAAGTCACGGCGGTGCAAGATGACTGTGACCAAGGATCAGTGCCGAGCAAGAACTTACTGGAATGGAGAGATGCATGTATCAGTGCCTTCAAGGTGATGGACAAGGAGATCAAGCTTCAGGAGGGATTGGACTGCTCCACCAGTGGAAGCACAGCTGTTGTTGTCATAAGACAGGTATTTTTGCTCCTCAAATTGTCAGGAACCGCAAAAATTTATATTGATCAGTCCACTCTAAAATCTTTGTAAAGGACTGCCCGTCGGGGTCACGCTAATAGTGGGAAAATTAATCACAGGGTGAGGATCTTGTCATAGCCAACCTCGGTGACTCGAGAGCAGTGTTAGGGACTCTCACTGAGGATGGACTTCGAACTGTCCAATTGACTACTGATTTGAAGCCTAATGTTCCAAGTAAGCCTAGCATAATCATCCTATTCCTATTTGGATCTAACCATCTTTTGATCGTATGTTCTTAAGCTCTTTACTGAGGACATCTTGAATTGAACTCTTCCTTTTTTGAGACCCACATTATTCATGCATCTTGATGGTTTGGGCACTTACGTTTGGTTGGGGGTGTATCTGCAGGTGAAGCCGACCGAATAAGGAAGTGCAAAGGCCGGGTTTTAGCTCTGAAGGAAGAACCGCACATCCAGCGCGTGTGGCTACCCCATGAGGACATGCCTGGCCTTGCCATGTCCCGTGCTTTTGGTGACTACTTGCTCAAAGACCACGGCGTAATCGCCATTCCTGACATCTCTTATCACCGCATAACTCCGAAAGACCAATTCATCGTCCTTGCAACAGATGGGGTAAGAAAATTCGGTCTCGATAAAGCTATGCATGAAGTTCAGTGAAATCCAAAAGCAATAGTCAGAGACACTATCAGATCTGGTGATTAGCACTTGCACTACCGAAGCGGGATAGTCTCACTCGTGGAAACTTTTGTTGGCCAATGTTCTAATTATCTCCAGACGCTCTCATGCAGGTGTGGGATGTGCTCAATAACGATGAGGTTGCGGCGGTGGTCAGGTCAGCGAAAGATGAGGAAGAAGCAGCCAAAGCGTTGGTTGAAGCAGCTATTGCTTCATGGAAGAAGAAATTCCCTTCTGCAAAAGTTGATGATTGCAGTGCTGCCTGCCTCTTCTTGCATAAAAGGCGAAAGACAGATTAGCACTTCTGCGCTGCCAATTGGGTTTTCTAAGCTTAATCCTTATAGTCTATACATATCGTGCTATTGATGCACCGGCTGCTTCAACCATTCTAGCCCCACGCACGTTACCTCTACAAAGGCCACGTGCCAAGAACTACCGAGGATTTGGTAACGAGAATTTGAAATCAAAATGAAAGCTCGGAGTTAGCTTGTTGATCAACTTTAAAACGTATGCTGAGGTTATGGATTTGCCAATTGGAGTCCATTGATGGGGACCGTCTCACCTGTACAACTCATGTTTCTTACTAACGGTGCTGGATTTTTAATCAGTCATTTGTGCTAGCATATATTATGCCGCATCAAAAGTTTTGAGCGTTCTTGCTGCGGTAACTTTGGCTTTTAATCTTGACCATGCTCCCCGATGAATAAATTGTTCTCGATGCCTTCAAATACTGATCAGGGCTGTTACCAAGAATATAAAGATGGGTTTTCCAGGAGAATAGCCAGTAACTTAGCAAGCCAAATCGCAACCGAAGGTCAATCAACTCTCGGAACCGTATCTCCAGAGGAACTGATCGACAAAACTAAACGAAACAAGAGAACTTGAATTGAAGTGATCTTCCAGTGCATATATCTTCACCGGACTAAAACATAAAAGAAACTGCTGGCCTTAAACGCTGGGAGCCACTGAAACAAAGATGCTGCTAAACGTCAGGTATACTAAACCGTGCACGATCAAAGAGGAGAGGGACACATTGCACAGTAGTTAAGCTTCAAAGGTTTGCTGATGAGGCAAATCTGGAACAAAAACAATACTCGGTCAATGTGTTCCCTGTCCTTTATCTGCACTTTCACAAACCAAAGAGACGGCCAATAATAGAATTTCACAAATGAATCAATATGTCCATTTTATGACCAAAAAAGGGTCACCACAGACTCATGCTATAATTACTGCAGAACTGCCCACCGAAGTCGGGATATTGTGCTCCCCTTCAGAGAATTAGTATAAGTCCGAACCTCTCCACCATTATGTGCTATCTTTTTCACCTCAAGAATATTGCAGAACTTGTTAGAATGTTTGCTATGCACAAATTGAGACAGCCATGGGAAAATAACATTAGTGTTCAGAAACATTAGCCACTTCCATCTTCTGGATCATCTAGAATGTCTTCGTAGGAAACAGGTACTCTAATTCGTTCCTTCACAGATTGTCTTTTCTCCTCAACAGCTGATTGCTGATCAGCATTTTGTAACTCAGGCATCGTCGGCAAACCATCTGGAGTGGACACAGAACTCCTGTCAGGGGATGCTTTTGTAGGTCCATCAGAAGGTGCCTCTTTCTGTTGTCCTTGTTGAATGTTGTGCGGCTTGAATTGCTTCTGCATATAGTAAATAACATAGACCAAACTTACTCCCCATTATGAAAGAAAAGACTCCCAAATTAACCTTAGCCTAAAGATCATCAGTGCAGAATAAGGAAAAAAATGCAACTCAATAGATGGTAATCAGGCAATATAGATCAACATGTTGCGGATCCAAAGCTCCGGAAGACCTTCACTAACTAGCCATAATATCATTAATGCTGCTAAAGTTAGCGCTTGTCAGCTTACTCTAAGAAAGTATCCTAAAATAGTTTCTGTGGTTGGGGCGAACCGATCACGTATTTGTTCTATGTCAGAACCTATAAAGGAAATAGGAAAACAGAAAAAGAAAAAAGAAGAAATCTGACATAGGAAAACCTACGGTCCATTTGGTCTTTGTGCAATATTTTCCATCAGAAGCTCCAGGAAAAGAAGAAAAGGTTCATAAAGATCGAATCATATTGCAAAAAATCAATCTGCTTTGTGCAATAAAGCAGTGTTAAAGTTATTCAAGCCTTTAGGATAATACATCACCAGCAAACCCTCAGATTACTAGACGTTCTAAGGTGGTATCACATGGCCACCATTTTAATGGGAGGAAATCAGAGGCCTAAATACCTGTCTAGATATGCTTAACAATATGGGTGGTGCAAATGAGGTTGCATCAAATTGAAAGAGGGCTAAAATATTTAAGTTGTTTGCACATAATCACTAAGTGACTTAAAGAGGAAATCAACCACCCACCTCAAATTCTCTTGCTCTTTTCATTATCTCTCTGTAAGAATTTGGTTCTCGCGTTTTAATGATACTCCATAGTACCCCCCCACCTGTTCGCTGCCGTTTACCATCAGCAGTCATCTGACCTCCACAAGCCTGAATAGCGTCTACCTGAAATACAGAAATATGAGAGCTAAGGCAGGATAAGTTACTTACAAAATCATAAGGTGTTTAATTTGGACGTTATGAGAGAAAGCTATGAGAAACTTCTGGCAATAAGATCTTCTAAACAAGGTGCCATCTACACTACCAAAAACAAAATATGCCCAGCCTAATGAAGAAAATGTCCATTTTAACTTTACTCAAATGCATAAGATCCAAAACCAATATGCAAGAGCAACTAAAATCAATCCACCTTCCTGACAGGATACCGTTTTCTTATCCTACTTCCAGTGTTTCTCTCCATCCTGCAAACTTCAGATACTTCAACCACTCAAAATCAAGTCTCCTGGGAGCAGATAGCAATCATTTTATTCTGGCTATATGTGCACACATAAAACAGCTTTCCTCCAATTATATCACATTCCAGATCTTCATTAACAAAACCCATTGCTCCTACAGAATACATTGGTACCTTACACCTGTCGCATCCAATCGTTCACTCACAAACAACCACAATCATCTAACCCGCCTAAAAAATCCCATTGCTACTTCGGTGGACACAGAATAAACACAGCAGAAAGGCTACTAACCTCTTTGACGAGATCGCTCAATGCGGACACTCCCAGACAGCCGACGGCAGTATACACCATGTATGATTTCTTCTCCCTCAGTCTCCTACAGGTATCGAGCACGAACCTGGAAAAATTAGAGAGCAGAAATGAGGGCATTGCCATGAGTGACAGCTGCAACAAATCTCAAGCGCAAATTTCCTGCGCACGTCTGCATCAATCAAATGAAAAAAGAAAAGAAAAAAAGAACATCATATTTTCCCTCCACTCCACGGTTTATCATCCATGTAATGGTAAGACCAAAGCACGACTCCGTAAATAACATGGTGAAGCAAAGACCCAGATACTTAAAAGGGACACCCAAATGCTCAAAAACCCTTCACTGCATTACGAATCAAATGGTCAAGCCAAGAAGACGAATCCGAGCGAAAAATGAATCTTTTTTTCATCGAACGCGAAGCCGCGAGGTCCAAGGGCAGAGAATCGGAATGCGACCTGTTGATGTCGGTGAAGTTAGAGCCGTCCCCGGGAGGAGCGCCCCTCTTCCTCTTCCTGTTCTTCTTCTTGTTCGCCCTGCGCCTGCGATTCCTGCTCTGCTCGTCCCCCTTCGAGACCTCGGTGGCGCCGCCTCCATCCCCTCCGGGCCGCGCCGGATCGCTCCCCGCGTCCCGGCCGTCGACGAGCTCGCCCTCCTCCACGTCGACCATCTCGACATCGCCGCCGTTGTCGAAGTCGTCGTCCTCTTCGTAGATGGCGTCCAGCACGCTCTCCCCCTCCATCGGCACGGCAAAGAGGCGGAACTCGACGGGCTCCTCCCTATCTCTCTCTCGCTCGCTCACCGATGCTCGCGCCCGCCGGAAGGAGCGGCGGTTTCGGTGCGCGCCGGCGGCGGTTCTATTTTAGCTCCGCCGTTTTTCCCGGAGGTCCGACGAGATCAGTATCGAGAGTGAGGTCGGGGGGACGAGCGGCTGTCGTTGGGGAATTTCTGTAATATCTCTCTCTCTCTCTCTAGGTCTTTCGAAAATCGGCTTGTTTACGAAGGTTCGCCTTTTAAAAGTTCTCTAATCCCGAAAAGAGAAATATATAAGGTTAAACGTTTATTTATTCTTTTAAAGGTTAATATTACAAAAAACCTTAAATTGATATATTTGTTATAAATTTTTCTGAATTACAAAGTATACATATAATAAATTTTAATATATGTGATAAATTTATTTCAAATTAATTTGAATTTCCAAATAAAATAGCAATATTAATTGTGTTATTGTCATGTATTATCTAATTTAGCAATTTCACTAGTAAAGTTTGATGGAAACTAACAAAGATTAAAAAGTCATGAAAGTACCGATTTGAGGTTTTTGTTAATCTAAAAATTAATTTGAAATAATTTTTTTATAGATATATTAGTTTTATGTTTTACCTAGTGTTAAATTTCTTTAAAAAAAATGACATAATCACGAGAAATTTTTTAAAGAGTTCATGACGTTTTTAGCAAATTGACATTAATTGCATGGGGGAAATGTCTTCTATTTAAAATAAGGGAATGACTAATACAACCAAAAATCATAAACTAATGGATATATAACAAATTTACCCAAAATTATTTTTTATCATAAAAAAACCATAAAACCAATACACTTATGATAATTTTACCTCGAATTAATTTTTGACCATAAAAAACCTAAAATTAATACATTCGTGATAAATTTATCTCAATTAGTTTCCGTTAAATTGGTTTAATATTAGGAAAAATCTAACTAAACCCGTCAAATGGCATGAGTCAAGTTGGGTTTGGATTAGGTCAAAAAATGATTTGACACAAACCCATTTATAATGGGTTGTAAATGGATCCATCATATGCCCATTTAAGTCATTTGTTTAGGCCATTCCATTTTGTACATCCATTAAAATGGGCCCATGGAATTTGATGTGGCTCATTTATGATAAATTTAAATAATTTTGAATTATTAAATGAATTTTAGATCCATTTAGATATGTCTTACAATTACCATTTCACAAGGGCCATGATTTTGTTTCGAGACCTAAGATGGCAATAGTCCTTTAAGTGGTTACCTACTTTAATCCTCGCGATGGGCATTGCTAAAATGTCTACTCTTATATATACCACACGTACATAAATTTTTGATTACAATAGAAATCATGTAAACTAATAATAAACTAATTTATCGGTTTTATTATATTAAGGTTGAATTTTCATGTGTCATTAAGAACGACATGTAAACGTCCAATCCACATCCTATAATTTCGCGTCTCATGGTACTAATCCAAGTGAAGCCGTTAGCCTTGCGTTTTCCAATTTTTACCGGGAAAAAAAAAATTAAAATTCTGCGCGAAACCGAGGGGGCCATAATCCCATGCCCGCCACGCCACCGTCGAATCACGTGGACTCGAGAACATCGCTGCGGAATCAACGGTCGCGATTCGTCTCCATCGCGACCGAACTACTCAGCCTCTTGTGATTTCCGCCGTCGGGAAAGGCGGCCTCGGGATCCCGACGACGGTTGGTCAACCCGTTGGACTCTCGCTCGCTCCGAGCCCCGGCGCCTGCTTCGCTGTCGAGGCAGCGCGTATAAATACCGCCAGAAAAGTGGTTGAACTTCCCCGGCTCCAACTTACTGCCAAAACCGAGAGAGCTCTTCGCGAAGGATCGAGAATTCTCGTTCCGTCGGCCGGCTTCGCGGCTCCCGTCCTCGTCGAATCTAGAAGCTCCGGCCGGAGGATTTCTGCAGTCCCGCGCCGATCGCCGGGAAATGGCCGCGAACGGAGACGCGGCTGAGGAGTACGCGCCGAAGCAGAAGAAGGCCCCTTCCGAGGATGACAAGAGGTGGCCTTGTTTGTGCTGTTTTTTCCTTTTTTGTTGTTGTGGATTTTGTGGAGTGAGGAGTCGGTTACCGTTCACTGTGATTGAGCCGAGCTCTGTTTTCGGATTCCAGGAGGAAGAAGATGGTGCCTGGAGGCCTGATGAAAGCCGTGGTGAGACCTGGAGGGGGTGAATCCACGCCCTCCGATGGCGATCAGGTTAGCTCATGCACGAGCTGGTGTTTGATTGCATGTGTTTCTGTTGCATTGGTTCCTTTTCCGGCCTGGCATTGAATTGCCTTTGTTGGTGCGGTGAGCGTAGCTGAAACTGGATGAATACGACTTTGGCAATTGCGGTGCGCGCGGCTGCTTTAGAATAGGAATTACAAAGTAGAAATGGAACTCCCAAGCAAGACGCTGTGCTGCTGATCCTGATGTTAGATTCTGGTGTATGTGCGTTTGGGGTCGGCTGAGGTTGGATGAAGCCTACATTCGATTTACATGCTAAAATGACGATTTGGACTTGATTTAGATTTGCGGATACCAAGTGATACACACTTACATACGAATAATTGTAGTAAACAGTATGTCCTCTTGTCAAGAGAACAGATAGCGAGGGGTGCTTGCTGATTCTCTTGTTTTACAAAACAAAGGCGAATGTATAACTGCTTTTCAAAACTCGATTACGAAACAAAGATGATGATGGAAATGGCACTGCTTCCTGAAAGTCGATTAGAGCACATTAATACAATACCTGCAGCTACTAACCTGTACTGTTATCATTAGTTGGTCAAAGGCACTATTAATTTCTATTTAAGAAAAATATTTGTTGATGATCAACTCAACTATAAAGAAAAAAGTTACTAAAGGTTGCAATTGACTTTCTCTTTCAAAGAAAATTTAGAAAATAATTTAGGTATGCCCAGTAGTTTGAAGGATGTAACCTCGTGTTGTTTCCAGAGAAAATATCTCTGACGAAGTAAGTCAAAACTATACAAGTGATGCAGGCAGTAGTCAATACGAATCATTGCTTTTCCAGCAGTAGAGATTACTGAATGGAATATGGGGGAGTTATGAACTGAGGCATGTTGATCTGATTCAAGCATCCTGCTACGATACTTGTGACAGCTGACGCTATATTGTATTTGAGGCTTTTAGCATGGTTGCTTTCAGAACACATGCCAAATATCGCTGTTGCTTTGTAGTACTTTTCTAATTATATTATTAGTGGGAGTCATTGAATGGTGTCAAATGTTTTTCAGGTCATCTATCATTGCACCATTCGAACACTTGAAGGAGTGGTTGTTCAATCTAGCAGATCAGAATTTGGAGGTTTGTTGATTGTATACTTCAATTGGACAATAGTATCTTTTTTTTTTTATCCATGATTTCTCCTCCTATTGGGCAATAACTTGTACTTGATAGGGTGCTAACACGATGCCTTTCACATTATTTATCCCATGCACGTAGGTTGATTTGTTTCAAATGGCTGCTTTGGATTTCTCAGGAAATCCACAGTTAATGTCTCTAGCTTCTAAAAACACCTGACCATACCTACTTCCATTGAGTTCTTCAATGATAGCTCACATGATTGACAGTAACGAGGTTATCTTTGTGGCTTACAATTTATATCAGCGACTCTAGGTTGACCATTGAGTTAAAGTTGCCCTTATAAAGTTTCATGTGATGGGCATTTAGCTGAAAATTTATTTGCTTTCAGGGAAGGGTATCCCAGTGAGACATGTTCTCGGAAAAAGCAAGATAATATTGGGATTGCTAGAAGGAATCCCAACAATGTTGAAGGGTGAAGTGGCAATGGTACAATGCTTCCTTTTTCTATAAGGTTCTGTTTTCATCTTACATCAAGTCGAATTTTGCTGGATTTTTTTCGTTTCCCATCCCTTCCCCAAACATTATGAGGCAAACGATGCAAGAAGGCGGAAATTGAAAACAGGACTATTAGTGTTGTAATCTCTAGAGACTATAGATTAATTGGCTGCCAAAGTCTCAGATACTTTCTCTGTTGGGAAGAAGCAATTGATACAATTGTTGGCTTGGAATTTTCCTATTTTGATAATTAGGTTGGAGATGGTTTGAAAGGAAAGTAGCTGTGCAGGTGGTTCTTTGAGATATTGCCCCCACTTTCAAATAAAATAATCAGAATGGTTTTGATGCCATGCTTTTTTTTTTGGCAGTTCAAAATTAAGCCACAGCTGCACTATGGTGAAGACGATTGTCCCATACAAGTTTCTAGCAGCTTCCCAAAGGATGATGAGCTTCATTTTGAGATTGAAATGATGGATTTCTTCAAGGCCAAGGCAAGCAAATCTGCTTTATGTTTGCTAGGATCTCAGATGTTGATTATTTATTTTACATATAGGTATGGTGACAAGAAGAAGCTTCAAAATATTAGTGTGAAACAGATCTAATTGTTAAGGCTTTCAGTTTTCAGTGGAAACTTATATGTGGCTTTACTAATAAGTGTTCTAAAATGATAGGTAACTTCACTGTAGGGAGAGATCAGATGAAGGAAGATAAGAAAAACAAAGAAAGTTTGGCATTGCTTGTTGGTTTCCCAGATTATATAGATATTAGAGAAATATGACAAGAGAACCTTTATCTTGGGTCCGTTTTTCTACAGTGCAAATAATCTCCGCCATTTAGTAAAATTATTCTTTCAGTCATTGTATTCTTTCTGCTTGCCTCATGTTGATTCTGGACCTTCATCCTCCTTTCTTTGCCATCAGTATCTGTGCATGCTTGTGTGGATGGATAAATAAATATTTAAATTAGTTGAGTGGGCACTTGCGCTTGCACGCTTGCGTGTTTGGATCTGGGGGTAATTTGCTTGCAAGTGCATGTATTTATATATTCATCTTAGCGAAATATAGCCTTTCTTAAGCTATTTCAATGGCACTACTAGACTATTGATCATCAGAATTGTCTTGTTTTATTTTCAGGTCATAACTGATGATTTGGGGATTGTGAAGAAGGTACGAAGAACCATGAGAATGTCCATTTTGTTTTTCAAATAAGCGAAGTTCAGATGAAAAAAAAAAACTATTCGGATGCTTTAGTCTTGTAGAGCTTTATATGAAGACAAGCATTTAATTTACTGGCATTCCAGGGGGAATTTGATGTTTTTGATTGTTTTAGTCTATCATGCAGAGTAATTTCGTTTTCTCTTTCAAATGTATATAAAACTGAGGTTAAACAACACATACTGATATCCAGCTATATTGTGAAAAAAGAAAAGGAAAAAAGAAAAGAAAAGAAAACTGTTTTCTGCACCAGAAAACAAAACTTCAGTGGCCGCAGCTATACATTTGCATTCTGCTGTTCTCTCCATGATGTAGAAACATCTCTCCTTGTTTCTCAGGAAGGGTATCCTACCAAGTAACCTCGTTTTATCTTTCAAATGTGTATGAGGATAAACAGCAGATAGGCATATCAGTTATTTCAAAACCTTCTCCTATTTTCACTCTCCTGTAAAAGTGGGACTCAAAACTTGACCAATGTGGTATTGTTATTAATACCGTGCCATCTATTCAAGATGTCTGATTGATTGACAGGTACTTGGCTTAGTTGCCCATTAAAAGTTTATGGACAAGATGTTGCATCTTCATCTGCAAAGCAATAGCACATTTAAAATGTTAGAGACTCTGGACATGTGTATACAAGAAATTTAACTAAAGTGGTGAATTAACAAAATTTACTTAAGAGGGTAGTACAGAGCCAGGAACGACATACATGATCCATGACTGCATCACAATATTAGCATCTCACCAAAGATAGACGGCCAGGATCAATACTGCAGTTATCAATTTCTTTACTATAGAAGTATATGAGTGAAACTATGTACAAAATGATGATCATTCATTGTCTTCACAGGTGATTGAGGAAGGGCAAGGTTGGGAATCACCAAGAGAACCATATGAAGTAAAAGCTCGGTAATACTTTTACATTTTTAGTATGCTAAATTTCAGAACGATTGGGGTGGTATTTTGATGAAACATTTGAATCCAGGATATCTGCAAAAACAGGTGATGGAAAATTGATCCTTTCACATGAGCAAAAAGAACCATACTTCTTCACTTTTGGAAAGTCTGAGGTTGGTTTTATGCAATTAAATTAAATTATATACTTTGGTATGTTTTGGTTGCTTGCTGTTGTAATTTATTCCTTACAGATTTGTTATAAAGATTCCTACATTAGCCATACATTTCGAACAGAACTGGTTACCTCATGAAATAGAGCAAAGATATCACTAGTCATGCACTAAATTTCTGCTCCTTTTAGGTTTCAAAATATGTTTTTCTCAGCTTCATCTTCACATGCTTTGTATGGTCACTATTCTGTTTACTATATATGCAGGTACCAAAAGGCCTTGAGATGGGTATAGGAACAATGGCAAGGGGAGAGAAGGCAGTAATATATGTCACCTCTCAGTACCTGTCCGATTCTCCACTCTTGCATCTAGAAGAAGGTACTGAAGAAGTTCATTTTGAAGTAGAACTTCTCCACTTCATCCAGGTAATTTTTCCTCCTGTGTGAGTCATATTTTGTTCACGCTTGTGTGTTGCTAAATGTATAAGCTCTTGGACTGGTGATAAGAAGATTCTTAGGTGGTGATTCTCCTCTAGTGTTACTAGTATATGTGCGTTGCTTTGCTCATATGTTGCCCTTAATGCAAAGGGAGGGTTTCTAAATTAGTCAGCAATTCTGGTACTTGGAATATATCTGTCCACACTGTCTGCACGCGTGCATTATGTCTTCTGTTTTCATCTAAGTTATGCTATCCATATTGCTCCTTTGGTGTTGTTAAGATTACTTCTCATTTTTTCTCCTTCAAATCATTATTCACTCTTAGATTCAATCCTTGTTGTCACTCCTTAATACTTTGTTTTCTTGGGCACCTGTCTGCTGATATATCTCGCATCATCGATATGTCATTTGCAGCATAACTTGGAAACTCTGCTATCGTGTCTGATTGAACGGATAGTTCAGCAGAGAAGCTGTGCCCAATAGTGTCATGATTTATCGTGGCCAATTTGTTGATGTTATGGGATTTTTCCATTAGACAGGCAAGGAGATGCTTATGTGTAATTCTCTAGCTCCATTGACAGGTAAGGGACATGCTTGGAGATGGACGGCTAATAAAACGCCGGATTCGTGATGGAAGAGGTCTGTTTTTAATGATGTTTCCTCTACAACTAAATTTATAGGCTGATAGAATTGCTACACTGTTTAAAATTATGATGACATGTCAAGAAAGATAATTAAAGTAAGAAAGCTATTCAGGATTCTATTTACTTGTCTCTTTTGAGTTTTACTTTGTCTCCTCTATTTTTATGCCCTTCTACTTACGTTCATATGTCTTGCTAATCGTGACCTATATTTGCCACCCGAAACATTCCTATCTAATTTGGCGTATACATTTAGGTGAATTTCCTATGGATTGCCCTCTCCATGACAGCCGACTGCAAGTCCATTACAAAGGGACACTGCTTAATGAAGAGAAAACAGTTTTTTATGATACTAGAGTTGATAATGATGGGCAGCCTTTGGAGTTCGGCTCTGGAGAAGGCCTTGTGAGTCATTTGTTGTATTCAAAAATTGATTATTGGTTAAACGAATCAGAGGGCTTAAGTCTGGAATACGATCTCACTGTGTCACCATAATGTGGGTGGCTGGCTTTCTTATTCTAAAATAGTAGTGATTTTAATATTTGATAGGTGCCTGAAGGATTTGAGATGTGTGTCCGCTTGATGGTGCCTGGAGAAGTTGCTCTGGTCACATGTCCCCCTGATTATGCCTATGACAAATTTCCAAGGTTCACTTTCCAACTTAAGTAAACCAATCTCAACTTGCTTTATGTCAGATATCTAACCGGTACTATTAGTAGGCAATTTCTTGACTCTATTCATCTCAGTATTCTCCTCAACTGCTACTGCTAAGTGGCCTTTGTTTTTCCATCTGATTAGGCCAGCTAATGTTCCTGAAGGTGCTCATGTCATATGGGAAATTGAGCTTCTCGGTTTTGAAAAGCCACAGGTAATTTGCATATAATATTTGGAATCATATTGGTTGATTGTAGATCTGTTGTTGTGAGATTTGGCAATCTAACTTCCCTATAAAAGGACACAAGTATTTTTGTAAAATTATTTTTTCTGGCTGTTAAATGTTGGACTGTACGGCTGTTTATGTCATCACTGGATTTGTTAGAAAACTATTAACAGATCAACTAAGAACTTGAAAAAGGTGCTGGCCACTAGTTGTGCTGGGAACCTTCCTGTTGCAGAGAAAATTGAATGTTAAAAAAATGCGAGCAAATTGTATATCTGCATGTGATGCATTAATTTCATGATTATCAGGAATTTGCAGATGTTCTTCTAATTCCTTACACTTTATTGTGAGATATTAATGCGATCTTCTAGCATACCTGGAAAAAAAAATGCAAATGCTTACTGTTGACAAACTTGGAAGCATCTAGGTTGCTATTGTGGACATGACTTTTCAAAGGTATGTGCATGGGCAATAGGGGTTGATGTCCCTCATCAAAGGAAAGGGGTTATGTCAGAGTTTTTTTAGCATGATTAGAGTTCTGTTTGAGTTATTTCCATCTCATAATGATGTTGTGGAAAAAGTTGCTAAATGAGAACCCCTTTACCAACCCCAAATCGGTATAAACATATAAACATGGAGTCCTAAGTACCAGTGGAGGTTCTCTTCTTGCTATGAACAGTTTTACTTATATTGTGCTGCTGACTTTATTGCAGGACTGGACAGGTTTGAACTTTAGAAGTATAATGGATGAAGCAGAGAAGATCAGAAGCACGGTATGGAATTTTCTTATTGACAAGTGCTGCTTTGTGTTGAAGCCTACAAAATCTCTTTTCCATAATTTCGAAGGTGAAAGAAGCTCAGTGGAGTTCAGCAAGAATACATAAGAACTTTAAGTCTTTATATCCCATTGTGTCATCGAGACTTTGTGCATTCTCAAGTAAACATTTAGTTTTCAAGTTTGTAGTGGGCAGGAAAAATACATCACTATTGACTTGATTATGCATAAGCTGATCTGCTGTTACTTTCTGCAGTGAAAAGATAGGACGACATAAATGCACTTAGATGTTGATGTAAATCTGCAAAGATATATTATTCCCTATGCACATGGAAAGTCCTGTATGTTTATTTACATATAAGTTAGTATGCTTTCATAGGTGCATGCATTCTTATCAGGAAGATGCCCATCAGGAATGGATGGGTAAGGTCCCTAACAGGGTAGAAGTAGAAGTTGGAATTAGTCGCTGTCCATGTACTTATGCATTTTCTTACAGAATGTTTTACAGTTTTCTATGCTAGATCTGCTGTATAATTTAGAGTGCATACGTTATTAACCCACTTTATCTATTTTTTGACATATAACAGAAAGATGTTCTAGAAAATGTTTACAGGAGTTTTTGAATCCTTATTCTTAACTGTCCACCAGTTGTCTTGAGCAAACATTCTGATGCGTGGTCATAGAATTTAAAAGCTATAGAAATTTGATTAAAACAGGCAGTTGAAATTTAGGAAAGTATGCAACACAGGTGCCACAATAGATCACTGTTTGGGAATAGGTTGGACACCTTAGCATTCACGGCTTTGAGATGGTTCTTTCATTCAACACATTTTGTGCATAAGTATTTATTTTAACTGGTATGAAACTTCTCTTAGAAAAATTGCACCACAAGTCGTAAACCTTATGTGTAGAATGCAATGCAGTCTTAGAACTTTTATTGGAGAGTGCAATTAAGGAGGTCATGTGGGCAATTTTCAAGTTATACGTTGGCAATTTTAGGAAATGTTTATCAAGCACTTTTTAAATTAGGTTTAGGACTTAATTGGTCCTATTGAAAGGTTTAGGACTTGATTGCATTCCGTACACTAGATTTAGGATTTCCAGTGCACTTTCCTCAACTTCTTTCTGTTGGATTTGTTTTGTTATAGTCATAAAACTCTGCGCATGCATTTGAGCCCGCTCTTTGTCCAAGAGAGTATGTGAACGTACATACTGCCCTTTAATGTATAGAGTGTGGCTGCTTTCCTTCACGCTATTCCTTATTGCATGTTTTCTCTTTGATGAGGACTTAAGGGAGTATGTGAACAAGTACATATTACTCTTCAACATAAATAGGGTGGCTACTTTCGTTCATACTATTCCTTATTGTATGTTTTTTCTTAGATGAGGACTTAGGTTTAAACTTTTCAATTCTGATATGTTCCTTCTACTTTTGTTGGTTAAACTTTTTCAGGGGAATAGGCTCTTTAAAGAAGGAAAATTTGAGCTCGCTAAGGCCAAGTATGAGAAGGTGCCTGTCCATTACTTGCATTACCTTTTGCATTTATTTTTCGACTTAAACATGAAAGGAAAACTTGCACGAATCCTTGGGCATATTTCCGATTGTCTCCTTCATTTGGAAGAAAATGAATGCTGTAGTGGATATTCATGTGCTGAAAAACGTATCGCTATAGCACCATCAGAAGTTTCTCTCACACTGACAACCCCATGATTCAGTCTTGTTCCGTGCAATTAGAAATCACGTTTCCCTGAAACATGGGAAAGCTTTCCTCGCAAATTTTACTGTCCTATGTGAAATGCATATGACATGTATTTGGAAGCCTTCTGATCATCAGATTGTGGCACTGGTGTAATAAATTGGGACCCCATCCATATTGAGAAATTTTAGGAGATTAGAATTCTGGAAATCTTTAACATGGGTAGGAGAGGGAAAGACTTTTTAAATAAAATTCTGATCACTATTCACTGTATTTGAGGTGGACTTTGTTGCAGCTGCTTCGTGAATTTAATCATGTCAACCCCCAAGATGATGAGGAAGGGAAAGAGTTTCTGAACACAAGGGTGAGTATTAGAAATAGTTCCCTGTCCGACGATGGTCGAATTTTAATGGAACTTTCTTAGTTTGCATTCCATCGACATTGTCCCTCCCTCTCTCTGGTGATAGATCTCTCTATGATACATTTATTAACCTCCTGTTCTTGAATAAGATGTGATACTATAAGCTAAGCAAACTCTGGACTGACTTTTTTTTTCTTTCAACACAGAATCTCCTGCATCTCAATGTTGCTGCTTGTTATCTGAAAATGGGTGAGGCCAAAAAGTCTATCGAGGCATGCAACAAGGTGACTGTTAATTCATGTGTCCTGTACACTTCACGTGCTCTAATAGAAATGAAGACATGTTTTTCTATTTTCTATTTGAGCATTTCCTGGCATAGTTGGGCCCGTCAAAACTTTAATTCCTAGAGTTTAACCCTCAAGCTTTCGTGCTTTGCATGCTAACTGCGTTTAAATTTTACTTGGTAAAAATCTTTTTTTCTGCTTCTAGTCTTTTTAGTACCTTTATTGACATAAAGAATCTTTTACTGTGTTGTTTGTTGTGGGAGAGTGTTTTATCCTTTTCACAAGTTAAGCGTAGCTGGTGTATATTCTGCTGCTCCATATTCAGCAAAGAAGAGTCATAGAAAATAAATATGCCAATGAAGGTTACAGATTCAGTCAATAGAAAAAAACTTATAAGGCTATAGTTGTTTGTGGTCCCTACTTCGCCAGTTTCCATTTAGGATTTTGAAATAATCGTAATTGAACCCATTTTGTAAAAATATTTGGCAGCTTTGACCTTTAAGATGCATAGTGCAAAAGCATATATCGTGCTCAAGTTGACTTGTATGCACTCATTGGAGTCCCCACCTTGTCTGGCCTTGATTCAATGGTTTTGTATATCATTGAGGTCAAGTGCATATGTGAAACTACATCAGTATCTTGGAAGCTGTGAATGGATCAGTGTCAGATACAGAGCCTCTCATAGTATGACTTTTGGCTTACCTTTTCACTGAGTGGTTACTGTTTTGCATCCTGAAATCTTTGGATATGTGCCCTGCCCTTCAAGGAATAATGTTTACATGCCCGGGTTAGTTCCCTGAGTTTTGTTGCTGAGGAAATGCCATCGTCAAAACTTTGCTACTGTTACCATGGAATTGTAGGTGAAGAAGGATTGAGGGTAAAGCTTGTCAAAGATGCAGAACTGGGTGACGCTGCTGCTTGCTTTTTTATGGTTGTTGGGGGGGATTAGAGTTGGTTGCTCATGTTTCAAAATGTCTATGGCTAATCTAGCCTAATTGATTGTTATCTTCATTGCCTTAGGTCGTCACTTAGTTTTGAAGGTGCTCCAAGGTTATCTAGCTGTCTCTTGGTCTGTGAAGTGAAATCGATACCACAAACAATTCTACACTTCCTGTGATAATGTGGCCATGCCAAATCTACTCATTAAAGTTGTGGGTGCCATAATTTATGAGGGCATGTCTTACATTTTACAAAGTGAATGAACCAGCTTAATCAGATTTGATTAGTCTTAAAAATATTGGCGATTGCTCGGCAAAAATCTCACTCCTCAGTCTGCAATTCCTACGGACATTTGTATAGATAATTTGTTAAGGTTTATTTGTTTGAGTCGAGCTTAGTACTTGCTCCCTGCAGGTCTTGGATGCAAGTCCAGCACATGTCAAGGCTTTATACCGCCGTGGAATGGCCTATATGTCAGCTGGAGATTTCGAGGAAGCTAAAGCTGATTTTAAAGCGGTAAGCAATCTCTTCAATTAGCAGGTTTTGGTATGTGTGTGTGTGTGACTTTTTCTTTTTGATGAGTTCTTTTGGATTTGGCCAGATGATAACTTTCGACAAGTCCTCTGAACCCGACGCAACTGCAGCTCTCCTGAAGCTGAAACAAAAGGAGCAGGTCAGTCTGAGTAGCTCTTTTTACTTTGTTCTCGTGTCTTTCATTAAGTGAAATTCTTTTCGTGGGTGATGAATGAACCCTGCACTATAATAAGCAGGAAGTGGAGAGGAAGGCCCGGAAACAATTCAAAGGGCTCTTTGATAAGAAGCCAGGAGAGATTGCTGATGCCAGAATTGAAGGTACGGAAGAACACGACGGTATTGTTGAAGCTCCGACGGGTGATGGCAAAGTGGAACCGGGTGCAGATGATGCACAGGAAATGCCCGAATCTGAAGATGCATCCCCTCGAACGAGCTGGTTTTCTCACTTCTGGCCCACCGGTAGTAGGTTATTTACTGCTCTCGGCTTAGAAAGATGCTCCATACTGTAAGTTCCTTCAGAACCCTAGTGTGTCCCTCCCCTCCCCCCTAAATGCGGGGACGAGTTTCGATTTTGAATCAGCCTCAAGGGAATTTCTCTCGTCAGATTAGTAGTGCCGGAGTGAACGGTGCTTATAATCACGCTATTGCATATTTTCTTGAATTGTCGCTCTAATCTGTGACAGACCAGGAAAATGAGCAAATTATTTTCCTTTATAGTTTTATTTGTTTTAAAAATGAAAATTTCAGCTTTCTCACATCCTTACAATTTGGCCCTTGATGTCTTGGTCATGCTCTGTATTCGTGACGAGTACACGTATAGCTCCGCTCCGCGTCAGTGCCTTTTTAAAAAAAAAATTAATTTAATAACTTGCGATTTGTTGGATACCAAGTAGAGTTTCGTTCATACAAAAACTCGGGCTGCCCTGATATTTTTAAGAATTCAGAGGTTAGCCAACGGGAGGGGGACACGTGGTTGGAAGAAAAAATTTACTTTTTACAATAATGCTTTTTAATGGCGGATTTACATCACTAAAGTTTCATAATAATTCATGCACCGGAAAAGGTTAAAACAGGTGGTTACCAACCTAATTGGTCAACCACTCAGCTTTAAGTCCTAGCACGCAAGTGCGCATTCAGCAGTGCAAAGTCAGTCCAACTTTTAGATGAGCAAGCCTTGTGGATGCGATTTTGATACGAGGTTATTACGTGAAACCATTGCTTTTGGTTGAGCATGTCCGACTTGGTTAAAAATTTAGAATGTAGAAAATGCCGTCGCATTGATTGGATGACAGAAAAAGAGTAGAACTACAAAGGGTGATCATGAATTATCATTCAGGAAGGAATTCAAAATTAATTGAGGATGGGAAACGATTTCACAATCACAATCACAACATTAGCCACAATTGTTAGCCCTAATCTAAACTAGAAGTAAAAGCATCATTATACAAATATATGATAAATGACTTGAAGCTAAAGCCCAAAGCTAAGATAGACCTGTAGCTGAAAAAAGCAATTTACTTGCAAAATTACAACAAAAAGAAAACCAAAACCAAGCTTGAAACACAGTTCAAGTCAAAGCTCGACGCAAAGTTTGGTGCAAGTCGAAGTTTCACTTATCGGAATTTGATATATCGCTAGTTCCCTTAGCATTTGGACCCAACGGGAGGTAATCCCGTACTCCATCAGGCAAGACATCACCGAAAGACCTCTTTCATCCTTGTTTTATCTCCCACTTGCAAAGAACGCCCCAATCCGACGTACGTGAAACGATGACAATAAACCGACGAAGGTTAAGATTGACTGTGTAGCGCGGGAGATGGCAGGACCGAATTTTTTCATCCTCGAGCAATGTTTCAGGAAATAATGGGCACAAATTTTTGCAAGCATAAGTTGTTAATTTTTTTATATGCAAGGCATGACATCCGACATCAGCATCAAAGGGTTCATAATTCACACCATCCTAAACCAAACAAATGCAAACCATCATATGCATAAAGACTGTAATCAGAGTGTCTGCGAAGTTCACATGATTCACACTGATGTTTTGTCATTGTCCTGTTAATGACAAGCATGTTCTTTTGCTCCTCTCCGAGAAAATAGGCGGTCTTCGATGCCAAGATTGGAAAGTGAGAGCACCTCTCTATTTCTTCACATCAAAAGTGGCACGGAGATTGGATATCATGACTGGACATTCTCCTTTCTCGTCGTAGTCAGCAATCTCACCTCCTGATAAGTCAATATTCTCAAATAACGTTCCCTCCAACTGCACAAAGGAAAATTTAAAAGGCGAAAAATATGAGTCAGACTGTTGATGGAAGCATTTTTTTTCCCCTCGTCTAAACATGTTTTGAAAGCAATTCGTAGAACTACTCAAATGTCATCCAGGGAAGAGAGAAAATAAGCAAATGCTCTTTACTCATACTGAGTCTGAGACCACAGATCAAAACAGATGGAAGGGAGGCACATGATATGATTGTTAATTGGCCTAAGAGTATGCACGCAGAATAAAGCAAACTCAAAACATATCTGGACTCATAGGTAAAAGAACCGCAGAGTTGATAACAGAACAAACAAAGTGAACACCCTCAATACAATTCAAACTATTGTACTCAAGGCATGGTCTAAAACCTGACAGACACAGAATTTGTTGATTCAAGTCAGAGCTAAAAAACTGATTGGGCATATAAAGCATGAGGCTTAGCACAAATTAGGAGATCGATACAATACTGATAATTCTGCAGATAAAAGCATGGTCAAGAGAATAACACTCCAAAATGATTAAAAAAACATCAATTAGGTATCTGTAACAAAACTGTACATGGTCGTAGCAAATGATATGTACCCAAGAACAAGAGAAATAGACAGCTGTGCTTCTCACATTGCTCTCGAAGACCATATTATAGGAACATAAGAACATATACATGCACATAGATGATGTCATAAATCATTCATAACCTCCGACCACGGTGAAAAAACACTTCTTCAGCAACGCAATGCACGGAGAAAAAATCATATCCAATTAATCATTGGTTAAGAGAACTTACAGATTCAGCCTTCCAAAGACCAAGAAAAGAATATTCAACAGGTTCATAGCCTCTGCAGTCAAATAACATTAATGGTGCATATTTCCCCGATTCGCTATCTTCCTGTGTCAATGGCCGACCTTGCCCAGGGATCATTGTCACTGTTCCATCCCTCTCGCAGAACTTGCACTGTGGAGGAAAGGAATACATTCAGAGGATTATCAGAAAAATCAGATGAATCAGCCAAATGCTAAAAGATCCACTTTTAATTCAAGGACAGCCAAGAGTCAAACTATCTAGATTGATAGTAGGAACTAATTGATAGATGCATTACTACATTTGAGGCTTTGAGCAAGCAACCGCCAAGAACCCTAATCTATTTGACAAACGATGGCCTCTGCACGGTGTAGAGATAATATGGGAATTACCTTTTGAACAAGATGAGTGGTTCCCTTGCTATTAGGAATCGGAAGGCTTTCACCCAGTGTCAAACACGTCTCCTTCTGAGTTACCTCGCCACACCTCCCGCATCTCAACTGAAAACAGGATCATTAGCAAACAAGGCAAACACAATTCCAGTTCTAAAATTGAAACTGCTGTGAAGGAGCAAATCCGGTTTACAATGCAGACAATGTGTTGATTTGATTGAGTTAACCCCATCTCCCTTCGTCCATGCTCATGCCATAAAATATTATCCGCCACGCTACTGAAAGATAAGATATCCAACGCATTCATTCGGCGAAAGGCATAAAGATTTCTACAATGGCAAGGATCATCATTGTCGGTGCTCGATTAGGAGGGCGTACATAGCTAAACACGGCGGGAGCTCATCATACGACACGGAATTTCACGACAACAGCTCCAAACGTCGGCGAATCAGGTACATAACTCAGTTCGCCGCAGATTCTAATAAGAGTCAACAAGCGTGATCGCCAGACTAACCTAACTCAGGCACACACGCACACCTCTGCAGGAACTACTTGTCAAGAGAATCATAGAGACAGGTACGGACGGAGACGAGAACGAAATGCGCACACAGTAAGGCGAGCGAGCAAGCGAGCAAGCTCGACGACAACGATCCGGAAAATGACCAGCCGGAACCGGAGCAATCATCAGCTCGGAGCGGCCACGGAATCATCGCAAGGAGGAGGATGACCGGCAGGACTCGGCCGGAACGAGAATCGGGAGCTCCGGCGACGCATCGGCGGGGGAAAAATTTCACGCGAGGAGGGCGGCGAAATCGAACCGGAGGACGGAGACCGACCTTGAAGAAGTAGGAGAAATCGGGATCGTCGCAACCGTTCTGAGGCTGGAGGTTGGTGAGGTTCTCGAGTTCGGCGGTGATCTTCAGCATGTAGTTCACCATTTTCGCTCGCTTCTTCTCTCTTTCCTCCCGAGCTTCAAGAACTGAACTCTCTTTCTTTCTCTCTAGAGATATAAATATATCTGCTTGGAAATGAAGCGGGCGAAGCGTCGGGGGCCTTCTGTTAAATTCTAATTGTTCTGGGGCTTTCTGTCAAATTCTAATTGTTCTCTCTTTGTGAGTAAATTTCGCTTATATCACTAGCCAAAAAAAAAAAAAAAAGGAAAAGGAAAAGGAAAAAAAAAGGCTTACTTACATCACCAAAACTTTGTTCAATAGAACTTTCAATTTTTTCAGACCGTGTCTCGGATTTGATTTTGCTCTCTTCTTTTTTTTAAAAAAAAATATTTGATATAGATCTTGCGGTGTATGTACTTTTATCTTTTTCTAATCAGAAATACATTGTTGCTGCAATATATAAATGATGAAACGTAGATTTGCAATAATATTTCTTAGTTATTTAAAATTTAGATAGCATCAAATCTTCAGGACATGGTAAAAAGTATATTTCGCTTTTATAAAGCTTAAACAAAATTGGTCGTATTCATAAAGCGGGCTTTTGACAAGAAGAGGTTCTTTGAATGGTTCTTTTTCTTTACGGAGAGAAAAGAGTAGGGTGTATGGGGATTTATTTTATTAATAAAATAGATAGTTATAAAAGATATTTGTTACATACGTGTATATATGCCTTCTCGATTAAAAAAAAAATTATAATGAATAACTAAAAGGGGGGTAAATGTTATTTTCAATTATCATATAGATATAAAAATAGATACAGTAAATGATGCCCACCCTTAGATGTGTGGAAGAAGTAAGGAAGAAAAAGAGGGAGAATAGAGATCATGGAGATGGAGGTGGGAGAGTGATCAGGGGAGAGAAATGAAGCTAGAAGAAATGTTTAAATTACTATCCGACCAAAAAAAAAATTACAACATCGACCTCTTTATTAAGTAAATAATACAAAATTTATCGCGGGTATTTTTACAGAAATGCATTATGAATTCTTTTTAATAAAAGGATAGGAGAAGAAAGTATATAGGGGAGAAAAAAATGAAAATAGTGTAAAGAGAAAAGAAGAAGTAGGCTTATTAAGGAAAAATTATAATGATCTAAGTGTTAGAATCTAATTCACCTCTTCTAATAAGGTTAGTTTTAGAGATCGTGAAACTAACGACGTAAGATATTTAACTTGAATATGCAAGAGAAGAAACTCTGTTTGGTTCAATCGGAATGCGACTTCATTCAGATCCAACAAATTTTCAAGAAGATTCTCTTATGATATCTCACCAAAAAAATATAATGCCAACCCAAGATCCTTGGGATAAGGTAAGGCAAGGACTGCCCCCAATACACTAATTATGCATCCTCACTGATACGCCAATCTGCAATCGATGCACTGCCAGAAAATTACCATATCGCAGCAAATCTTTCCCTTCTACAAAAATTTGAGAATAGACATCATGTCCAAATTTGAGAACCCAAGACAGGTCCCAGAGAAGGAACGAATCCACACGTAAATTATAAGAGGGGTATCTCATAGAGGGTAATCAATAAAGCCAGAGTTCCAAGAGGGTTTGCTCATTTTGCTCCAGGGACTTGCTTGGAACAAGAGCAAATTCCCATGGCTTCCCTGAGCAAACCCGCCATCTTGTTCCTTGTGTTAATCCTAGGCGATGGTGCGTCGGTCGTGCCGTTTGTGCATGGACGAAGGGTCGTTCCAAGAGAAAGCAAGGGCACAGCGAAGACGATTGAGGTTCTTGGTTTATCCAGTCTCATGTTGATATACTTTCTGTGAAGATACTGTGATATGAAGGATGCCGTATATCAGCTTTCTCATACTTGTGGGAGGACTCATGAATATAGATAGCACAATTCTACGGTTTAAGAAAATTTAAGTTGGATTTTTTCCATGTCAATAACTCATATGGAGTGGAAGTGACTGATTTAAAAGTCACACGATTAGATATATAAACAGCAATTAATAAAACATCACCCCAAAATGTGATAGGTAAGTTGGCATGCGCCATCATGAACCTAACTATTTCCAATAGAGTTTTATTTCTTCTTTCCACAACACCATTTTGTTGGAAAACATAGGAAATAGACAACTGTCTTTCTATTATTTTTTTATCACATAAATTTCTAGACTCATTACATGAATATTCTTGATCTCGATCAGATCTTAATGCTTCTATTTTCTTATCTAGTTCATTTTTTTACCAAATTCATAAACTTCTTGAAACAACTCAATATTTTTTATTTAAGAGAAATCAAATAGACATGTCCGAATCAAGTATAATCATATATAAATATGATGAAATAAACAATCTTATGCCTTCCTATCACATTTATTGGATCACGAATGCCAAAATAGATTAATTGCAAAGAAAATTCAGCTCTTTCACTTTTTTCAAATAATTTTATTGTCGTTTTTCCTACTAGGCAATGTTCACATATGGGCAAATTCACTTTTTCGATATTGCCCAACAAGCCCTCTTTAGCTAGTCTATTCATATGTCGTTGTTCAATATGATCAAGTTAAGCATGCCATACATTAACATCATTATCATATGGAAAAAAAAAAAGTGAAGAGGGAATAACAAATATTGACATGTCCATAATCAACATCCAATACAATAAAACCATTCAAAAAACAACCACGACCATAGTAGTCTATATTCAAATACAAATCCACACGATTATTATGAAAGTTTAAATTGAAATCAAGTTTAACCAACACTAATATAGACACTAAATTTCGACGAATTTCCATAGCATACATCATGTAAGAACAAAGTGCATCCACCACGCATATTTAATTGGCAGGTGCATTCCTTTTTATTTCAGCTTTAAAGTTGTTTCCTACATAGATCCATTTCATTCCAATCGAAATTCCACGAAGGATTCTCTATCCTTCTCTACACGATCAGTTGCTCCCCAATCTACAGTTCACAAATGATCAAATTTAGTTAAGAACATAGAACTTGAGATATAAGCAAAGTTCTCAAGAATACAAGGGTGTTTACCTTTTTTTGTTTACCACAATCGCGAGCATAGTGACCATTTTGGCCATAGTTATAACACTTCACCCTTGATAACTTCTTCACTTGAGAACGATTTCCTCTCTCATGTTGGTCAACCCTTGGTTTCTTTCCCGAAAAGCTCGTTCCCTTGCCTTTTCACCTTTTGAATGAATCACGACACTTATGCTTGGAGCTCAAAGTCCCTTATGAGCTAGAATCAACATAATAAATATCAGTTTCCGGCTCAGCTACTAGGAGGCGGTATGGTTCAAGCGCACTTCATACGCTTCCAACTATGAGGCAAGGAATGAATCACTGCCTCATAACTTGAAATTATCACTAATATAATCATTTAAGCAAAAAATAAGTTCACTAGGGTCACTAAAACTTTCTTAAATTTTCCACAAATAATTGTAAATTAACATAATAATTTACAACAGTAGATAACATTGGATCATCTACCTCATAAACTGTGAAAGTCTCTTATAATCTTTTAGTAAATTTCTTTGAGAATTCTAAAGGCACGTTGGTGAACCACGTAAAGATTTTTGGAGAGCCTTTATGGCTCCTCCAAGGCGCGTTCATTTTGCATCAAGTAACACTCAACTCGAGAGTTGAAGTCTTGGTTACCTCAAATCTATAGTATTCTCTCACAAAAACTATTGCAAGCCTTTTATAATCTAGGACCACGTTGACCTTTCATAAGTGATCTAACACTGCTTGCCATTTTGATGGAATAGTGTTCATTAGGGCTGGCACCTTCTGAAAATTCAGCATGAGATAACCATTCCATATGATTTATTGTATCATTCGATTGACCCTAACCATGTGTGATATTACATCATCGTCGTTCTATCGATAGTTAGCTAGTTCTGTTTTTAGCCTTTCAAGTCTCACCTTATGTTCGTCTATTCTCGGGAATACAGGCGTGTATACAAAACGCATCATCGTTTCCACAACAAATGCAAAATAAAAGAGATTACATATAATCCATAATGAACAAAATTGAAAACCAGGTCATTTCTCAAGAACAATAGCTAAGGGCCCTGATACTACCACTTGGATCTAGAACCTATATGCTGATGCTCACGATTTCGATAGCCATACCAATGATTTGGAGGAGATCTCTCGCCACATTATTCATTCATTCTTTTTTTTTTTTTTTTGCTAGTCAACACTAGTCAATGAGGCCAACAGCCAGTCAATGGTGGTCAACTCCGGTAAACGGTCAACGGATGATTGGGGTTAGGTCAATGGGTCATTCGGGTCGGGTTAACAAGTCAGTATGGGGCAAAACAGTAATAACATCAAACAATAAGGGCATAATCGTAAAAACAACATATAGGAGTAAAATCGTAATATTATAAAGAAAATAGGGGCAAAACTATAAAATCACTTAGGCGCGTGCCACGCAGGCGCCAGCGATTGCCGCACGTGTGCTGTGCACACATGTGCGATTACCGCGTGCATGCAGCGCACGTGCTTGTAGTTTACCATGCATGAGGTCGTGTCCAGCGGTCCCCGGCGGTGTGTCACCCGTCATTTTCCTCGTCTTGACCAGAGCTACAACCCTACACTATCAAAAATAAATTTTGATTCACAAAAAATCAAAAAGGAGGGGCGAACAGTAGGCGGTGTTGGGATTTCCATACCCAAGCATCCAATGGCGACGTTTTTGAAAATTTCGATCGAAACAAATTATAAATGTCAACAATGATTGGGAAACATGAATAACATCACTCTAATACTAATGTCGAAAATGGATTCTTGAAAAACGAACTGATACTTGAATGATCGAATATCGAAAACAAATGCAAAAACGTGCCTAAAAAACATGTAACACCAATCAAAGATATATCACAAAAATGGACATACCTTGTTTGTCACAAATTAAATACTTGTTGCAGTCTTAGAAGAATTGATTAAGGCCCTGGAATTCCGTTCTTCAAGAGGGAGTATACCGTTGTCTCAAGGAAAGGAAAAGAACGTACTGTTTCATTCTATCTCTCAACGTTCCTCCTTTTTCATATTTATACAACAGTTATTTTCACTTAAAAAATAATTATCCCATTCCTCTAATGGGCCCTTCCCTTATGGGTCGGGTTTGACCCAACATAGACGGATGGGCCTGACTTGGTCCATCAAGTCAAAACTCCGACAGCTCCTTCAGAAAAGCCGTTTTTCTTCATCTCTTCAATCATTTTTCTTGTGAAGCCTGTCTACTGAGACATTCTATTTGTTTTTCCAAAGAGAAAACTTCATGAAAACAGGCTGCTTCATTCATATCTGTCCCGAGTTTGTGCAAGTGAGCCAACACCAGTACTTAAGGGGCATCGTAACTCTCTCCGTAAACGGCGATCCCCTTCAACAGCACCATCTCCCACTCCAGATTTTTCAGGTGAATTCGCTTTCTAATCGGATACATTTTATGTCGATATCGTTCTCTTCATCAGCATATATATCCTCATGCACGCGTGCATCAATGCTTGCAGCGAGTTTATTTATGGGAGTGTTCACCTGAACAACCTTATTTTTTGCATAAAAATGAAACTGTAATCCCATCTCTAATATATTACTCTCCTGGGGTGTGCAAACACTGCGAAATGAGAACTCATTAAGTTCCTCCTTTCTAGGAATTCGCTATACCACATCAAGCATTCATCTTTCTCTGCCATGAATCACCAAGCCTTCCCTGTCCTGGTTATAACACGTCTCGATTTCATTGCAGGACCGCGCGACGAAGCACTGATAGCTAATGTTTCTAGATGAGGCCTTCGGGTACTGGCCGAGCGACATCTTTACAGAGCTATCGGTAGGAGCAAAGAGCTTGTCGTGGGGCAGCAAAATCCTGCAGAGGAGGAGCGGAGATCAAAAGGGGAATGTGTCCCAACCCGAGATGGGAAGCGGGCACTCACCGGAGGAAGGCTACTCCGGAGCATGTATCGTCGGCAACATCGGTTTGGTGAACAAAACATTTGGTGTCTTAGGTCATGACACATACAATAGCTTACTAGTAGTTATGTTGTCTTAGATCATGACACATATACTTACATGAGCATGCCTTGGCCTTGTTTGCATTGGCCAAGATAAAAAAAAGGATAATGAATCAGATTCTGTGATGCATGATGTGTGGTCACATAAAGGAAAGATAAATGCCATCAATGCATCTTGGCTACACCAAGGACAAATCCTTGAGGGGGATGGTCCAAGAGCATGCCCCAAAGATGACAATACCAATTTGGGACGATGGATAGTCCAAGAGCATGCCTCTACCCCAAATGATGCATGATGTACCACAAAGGAAAAATAAAAATCGTCAACACATCTTGGTAGTAGTTTTCGCTATGCCAAGGACAAAGGGGGATGATCCAAGGGCATGGCCCGAAGAGGACAATATCGATTTAGGATGAGGAATGGTCCGAAAACATGCCTCTATCCCAAATGGCGTGTGATGTTGCCTCATTCATGAGAACAAGATGCCTAATAGATTTTGGATGCCCAGTGTATTTCAGATGAACTAATGGATTCGGTGTGCATGTTTCTATGTTTTGTTTTGATGAATTTGGTAGTACTTGCATAACAAGTAAACGAAGTTGTTCACATGCACATAGTCAAGGTAATGCAATGGATTTGCTATTGAGTTGCTATCGATGCCTGAATGAGGTTGAAATTCATATGTTTGATTCGATGATGAGACATCCTCTTATCTGGGGATTAGTGATTTTACACACTAAGTGTTAAACTCACCTCGTTGTTTTTCCTCATATTTGTAGGTATGGAAGTCTTACCCATTAGGAGTCGAGACCATGTTAGAGGAGATAGGAATCCCATGACCTACGGTTGATAGAAGATTAATGTAAATAAGGGAATGCTCGTAGAAAAGGAATTATAAATATACCGATGTAATATAATAGCAGTATGCTTTGTGTAGTGTTTTCCTGGCTATTTCATTATTGTGTTGTCTAGGAGATGGTTGGTGTACATGCTTTTGCATGCTCATAATAGACACAATTGAAAAGAAACGGGTCAGCGACATGTCTCGGATGTCGCAACAATAACCCCCTACAGTTCATGACAATTGAAGAGTAGTACAAGCACACACGGCCCGTCATAGTGAATTGGGGTCCAGTTAAAGAGCAGAACAAGCCCAACCAACCAAGGCAAGCCTAATGCAATATGTGGGCCGTTGCTATTTTTTATTGATTTCTATTAGTTTTTGGGTTAAATACCATGAAAAACCCTAAATTAGTACACCTATGACAAGTTTACTCCAAACAAATCTTTTGACTATGAAAAACCTCAAATCGGTAACCTGCGAAAAACTTCTTCTTTGCTTGTTTTTACAAAAATTTATTGTCGAATTACTAAGTTGGATGACACATGGCAGTTAACGAGAGTACTAGTTTTTACCCTCCGTTTGTCACAAGCATATCAATTTGTGATTTTTCATGATATTAATTTAATTTAACATGGGGTAAATTGGTCACAGATGTACTAATTTGAGGTTTTTGATAGTTAAAAAATTAGTTTGGAGTTTTGGGCTTTTCATGATATTAACCCTTATTTTTTTAAATGTACTTATTACTAACTAATGCTTTTGGTGCCCAAGAACTTGCTACCGGGATTGCTTTTGGGCCAAGGAATGATGAAAGATTTGTGAATTAGAGCAACAAAAAAATCACATGCACTTCAACCGCCCGCTCTATGATTCATTTGAACTTTTAAGATGCTTAACATGGAAATCACACGTTTGCCAAACATGGTCATCCCACTTGCAATCCTACTCTTGGCATGATGAGCGGAAGACTTGTAAAGCAAAGGACAAAGACTCATATGCTTTTTAAATTTTCCGTAAAAGACTTGCAAAGCAAAGGATTGAGACTTATATTGTAATATTTGAGATTTTGACTAGGTCAAAAAATAAAATGGTGGGACCCACTTTAAAAATTTAAAGAACAAATTTGAAAAGTAGAAAGCAAAAAGAGGAAGTGGATGCTCGGGAAAAGAAGGAAAAAGAAGAGAAAGGGAAAGAAAGAAGAGGAAAGAAGAGGAAAGAAGAAGAGAAAAGAGAAAGGGCTTTGCGCATACAGGCCATGGACACCTCGCCAAGCCTGACATAATTACATATCGTAACGTCTGGTAAGTGCTCATGCTCCTCGTTCATCCAATCAAAAGTAGTTTTCGGATTTAGTGCTTAATTTCGGAATTTTGGGAAATTTGAGCCATGTAATCATTTTTTTGAGTTGTAAAGCTTCCGAATTTCATGGGAATGGTGGTTTTTGGTGTCTGGAGCCATGAGTTTTGACGTGAGTTGTTTTGGCGGTTTAGTTGGAGCAAAATTTTAGGTTTCAATGTTGAGTTTCACGTAGGGTTTAGATTTGTGTAATCGCTTCAGATAAGAGATTTGTTAGCGCGTAGAAGTTGTTTTGTTAGTGTTTAGGTGACGTTTAGTCGATTCGTTATTATCGTAGTATTTTACTTGGTTTTAACATCAATTCTTATTTAATTGATAGGATTGTGAGATCGTTAACTCTTTTAGTTACGCGTCGTTAGGTTTGGGCATTTCCAGGTGAGCGATGCTTTTAGACTATTGCGTACATTTAGGATGCCCAACATGGTCATCACACGCTTATCAGAGGATTGAAACATAGCTATCCCACTCGCAATCCTACTCTTGACAAGATGCGGAAGTCTCATAAAGCAAAAGAATTGCTCTATAAGTCTTTTGCGAAAGACTCATGAAAAGCAAAGGACTAAGACTCATATGCTTTATGAGTCTTCCGCATCATGCCAAGGGTAAAATTAAAAGTGGGGTGACCATGTTTCCACTCATCTGATAAGCATGTGATAACCATGTTGAGAGTCTTAAATCAATGGTCTAAAAGTGAAACCCTGTGCAAGAAATTTGCTTTTTTCTAGCAAGGGATTAGACTCACATACTTTACGCTTTCCGCAACAAGCCAATAATAGGATTCCAAGTGGAATGACCATGTTTCAAATGAACATCTAGTAGTTGGGGGTTGTCGCCGAAAACTCCATCCATTTCTTAATAGACCATGCTTAGAGTGTGAGGGGTCGAAAAACTTTCAAGCATGAGTTCTTTCATATCCTTCTCAATCACTTCTCTCTGTCTACTTCCTTTCGTTACATTGGTGGTGCCCATGCCCTATTGTAGAGCAATCTCGATGCCTAGAACCAACGAAACCGATCGAGATGCATTGCTCCAGTTCAAGGATAAGATATCCGACGATCCGTTCAGGGTTTTCAACACGTGGAATGACTCTGTCCATTTCTGCCAATGGCATGGGATCACATGTGGCCATCGGCACACGAGGGTAATCCATTTGATACTTCATTCTATGAAACTCGTAGGGTCGCTCTCTCCTTTTATTGGAAACTTGAGCTTTCTTCAGGAATTATATATCCAAAACAACAATTTCATTGGCGAAATCCCCCTAGAGATCGATAACTTGTATAGACTCAAATACTTAGGCCTAGCGAACAACTCATTCTCTGGTCAAATTCCTGTCAACATCTCAGGCTGCAAAAATCTAGAATATTTGATATTGAGCCGTAATAAGCTAGTTGGTGAAGTTCCGATAGCAATTGCTTCTATGTTAAAGCTAAAATTAGTTTGGATATCCAACAACAATCTCTCTGGAAACTTCCCTGAATTCTTCGGGAACCTCACATCTCTGGTGGGCATCTTAGCGACATATAATAACTTTGTGGGAAGATTTCCGGCCTCGTTGGGCCGTTTGCAAAATTTGAAGCGCCTTTTTCTTGGTCCAAGTGGAGTCTCTGGCACTCTCCCTTCCTCCATCTTCAACATATCTTCTCTTGTCGACATCCAGCTTCCCTTAAACCATCTTGAAGGGAGTCTTCCTCCAAATTTAGGCATCACTCTTCCTAATCTTGTTGTCCTCAATGTCGCGTCCAATCAATTTACTGGGCCAATTCCAGCTTCCATATCAAATGCCACTAAATTAAATGAGTTAGCAATCTCAATAAACAAATTTTCAGGAAACATGCCTACTATGGGAAAGCTAAATCAGCTAAAATGGTTCGATATTGCGACAAACCAGCTAGGTAGTGGAGCACAAGGTGACCTGAAATTCCTTGAATCGATCAATTCTACAAGCCTGGAGCTCTTGTCAATCGAATCCAACAATTTCGGTGGTACTTTACCTGAATCTATAGGCAACTTATCCTCCCAGTTGGATATAATGACTATCGGGGGGAATCGATTGTCTGGAAGTATCCCTTCAAGCATTGGGAATTTACGTGGCCTAGAACTGTTGGACATGGGTCATAACAAGTTCATGGGCAGCATCCCCCATACCATCGGAAATCTCATCGAGCTGAAGAAGTTTAATGCTGAGATGAACGAACTCACTGGGAATATTCCTTCCATGATAGGAAACCTGACGAAGCTATTGGAACTCTTCTTGAAAGGGAACGATTTACAAGGTAGCATTCCTTCGAGTATTGGGAAATGCCAAAACTTGTTAGGGATTGACCTTTCGCAGAACAATTTGAGTGGAATTATACCATCTCAAGCTTTCGCTATCTCTTCCCTATCTAAATTTTTTTATCTATCCGAAAACCAATTGAGTGGTTCCTTACCAGAAGAAATCGGTAAATTGAACCACCTAGCCATATTAGACGTACATGGCAACAAACTATCAGGAAAAATCCCCAATAGCCTCGGTAGATGCACTAACTTGGTGGAGCTTCACATGCAAAATAATCTATTTGAAGGGAATATCTCATCATTCTTGAGTTCCTTGAATGGTCTTCAGTATATAGACCTGTCGAGTAATAATTTCTCTGGCCCTATTCCGACATTCCTAGAGAAATTTCAATTACAGTACCTGAATCTATCTTTCAACAACTTTGAGGGTGAGGTACCAAGCGAAGGGGTGTTCCTGAACACGAGTGCGACTTCGCTCGAAGGAAACGATAAGCTCTGTGACGGTATGCCAATCCTAGATTTGCCAAGTTGTTCAACGAGCAAGGGAAAACGCGGATCATCTACCTCCCGTTACGTTATCATTGCAGTTACATGTGGGATAGTAGCGACGCTGATTCTTCTATTACTACTGATCACATTTTATTGGCTGAGGAGGAAGAATAGTAAGGCTTTTGTAGAGACTCCATCAATAGGGGGATTTCAGCAAGTGTCTTATGCAGACATTGTCAAAGCAACATATGGGTTCAACTCTAGCAATTTGATCGGAGTGGGTAGTTTCGGATCTGTGTATAAAGGGAACCTAGCAGATGAAAACAAAATAGTGGCTGTTAAGGTTTTTAACTTGAAGCAACGAGGAGCATCCAAAAGTTTCATGGCAGAGTGCGAAGTCCTTAAAAACATAAGGCATCGGAACCTCGTTAAGATTCTAACAGCTTGTTCCAGTGTTGATTTCCAGGGCAATGAATTTAAGGCTCTAATCTACGAGTTCATGGAAAATGGTAGCTTGGAGGAGTGGTTGCATCTATATCTTGCACCGGATGGGACGCAAAGGCATAGATTGAGTTTTGTTCAGAGATTGAACATTGCTTTCGACGTAGCATGCGCGGTGGATTATCTCCATCATCAATGCCAAACAACAGTGTTCCATTGTGACCTCAAGCCAAGCAACATTCTTCTGGATGCCCAAATGAATGGACATGTTGGCGACTTTGGCTTGGCTAGGATATTTCCAAATGCCATTGGTGATTTGCTGGCAAGTCAAACAAGCTCAATTGGACTTAGAGGAACCATTGGCTATGCTCCTCCAGGTATGTAGGACTTGCAATAGATTTAATGTTAATTGTCGTCTTATAAGCTCTTTCCCTGATAATGCATGTAGGGAACTTCTTGTCTGAAACATCGCCACTAGCTTTTTAGAGAGGCCAGACTCGTTCATCTCGGCTTACTTTCCTATGCCTTATAAAACTAAACAGAACCATAGTAACTTAACAAAGTGAAATTCGATTTAGTCCAGGGTTTTTTTTTTTTTTTTTTTTTTTTGCCATCGATTTGATTTAATTGTACATTCTATTCGTACAAGTACAAGGTTATATAAATAAAAAATCTGACTTTGACAAACCATGCTTAACATGCTATGTAACTTGCCGACGTCGTCCAGAATTCTTAATTGCTTCCCCTCCAATAATTTTTCCCATTGCCTCTATACATGCGTCCTCTTCCCTGTCCTTATCATTTGCTGATATCATCTCACGTGTCAAGTAAAATCCAACTGTAGAGTATGGAATGGGAAGTGAAGTGTCGGAAGATGGCGATGTGTACAGCTATGGGATCCTGCTGCTGGAGATTTTTACGGGAAAGAGACCCACCCATGACATGTTTAAGGATGCTTTGAACCTTCACGATTACTGCGCGGTGGCTTTGCCAGAACGGATGGCAGATGTACTGGATCGGCAACTCTTATTTTGTGAAACAGAAGAATCATCGATTGCAGATACTTCGAGCAATCAAAGAAACATTAGTGCTCATGTTCAAGAGTGCTTGGTGATGATAATTGAAATTGGAGTTGCTTGTTCTGCAGAGCTACCACGAGAGAGAATGAAGATAAGCGATGCGGTGACAAGATTGCGTTCACTGAAAGAGAGAGTCGACAAAATGGGATTCCGCTAGAAGCGATGGAGAAAAATGCGCAACAAGGGAAGATTAGGACTTGATTACTTACTGTTTCCTCAGTTCCTTTTTTGGAAATGTGGGTTTGCGACCTGTTTTATGTTGATTAGTTACTGTTTTCCGAGTTTCATGTTGTGGGGGTAGTAGATATGTCTCGACTTGCTAAATCTTGAAAAAGGACGGTACTTGAAAAAACACTTCAAAGACCCCGGTTCTATTATTGACAGCTCTAATTGCATATTCTCTATTTCTTCTTTTAAGCCTTTGTGACTCAGAAGAGAAGCAAAATGCTCGTATTGAGGAATCGAAAAGGGAGGAATCCTCAAACGGTGGCTCAGCAAAGCCCAGACTCCACCCCTGTTTGGCCAGAATCATCTCCCGGAAAGAGTTTTCTTCGAGAAAGAAGAGAAGAAAAAGGCTAAAATCAAAGAATAGAGGATGAATATGTGAAGTGCTGCCTTTCCCCCTCTTAATAAACACCGTGTTAATCTAAAGTGCTGCTCAAAACAATGAAGTTCTCTTCTCTCGAGGTACAGGATGGGAGGAAAATGAAGAAAGTGAATTCCATTTGAGATACTTGGGATTCTATGAAGCCCCTTTTTAGCCGACCTGGATTAGAATCCAAACTTCAACGTGAAAAACTACTTTAATAATTTCTTACTTTATCAAACGTCATATCACAATTCCTGATCAGATATGAAACTTCTATCAAAATCGGATCCCCTCATGGCCTCAAAATCGAGACATAATGTCAAAACTTTTATTTACCTATTCTTTTACGATGTAATTGCTGATTCATGATGTTTCAATTTGTTAGGCTGCAAGCTTGGTTTTGTTGGCCCAAAAGGAACTTGAAATCTTGTCTTTGATGCGGTGATGCTTGAGAACATGCTTTTTTAATTGCTAGTATTAAAGGACGACATCAAAAGCAAAACGATTGAGGATAAAAAAGAATAAAAGAAAACAAACGTGTAGGATGTTACGTTGGTATAGGTCTTACCTCAACATGGCATGTGAAAAAGTAATGTGGGTCTTTAGAAAGTTTTCTACCAAACAAATGCACTCTATTCTCTTCGTGTAGATGTACATGAAGGTACGAATCAGTCATTATAGATATAAAAAAATGCGATGATTTATATTGTAAAAACATCAGTTAAGCTTCAGTTGAAAGCATACAAAAAGTTTCGGACAATTACAAAAACGATTCACGTATTACTACTGATGGTTTTATGTAGATGGGCTTAAGGCCCGTCCGTCCACAATGGGCCTAAAGGCCCGGCCCGGCCCACGGGAATTAAGCCCGTGGAAAGAGGAACATATAAAAGGGATGAGAGAGAGGGAGAAGACACCTCTTGACAATTTAACGTACGTTCTCCTTCCCTTCAAGAATTCTCTCTCCAAGAAAAGCCAAGAAGCGACGCCATCTTCCCTTCACGGCGAATTTTCGACATCGGATCGAATAGGATGAATTATCTTCCTCTTTACAGCATCGGTGTCTAATCTGTGGCCAACAAGGTACGCTCGAATCCGTGGTGTGCTTTACGATCGGTGATACGTGTTTAATTCCTGGGCTCATCTTCCGCATTTGATTTAGGGGTTCGGTTTAAGTGCCGAATCCATTTTTGGGGTTCCGACGTCCCCAACATTGGTATCAGAGCGTCGGTTCACGTTTTTCCCGATCTATTTAATGTTTATGATTGTTTTTTCGCAAAAAGCATTTCGGTCGTACGGATCGTGGCGACAAATCCCGACACCCGAGCATGTTCGCCCATTTTTCGATTTTTTCGTAAGTCAAAATCAAAATTTGATAGCATAGGGAGGAAGGCGACGTCGAGACGAGTCCGGCGACATGTCGCACGCCGCCAGGGGACGCCGCACGCGCCCACACGCGCGGCCAGAAGCCACTGCGCGTGGGCGCGACGCGCCCAGACGCGCTGGTTCGTCCCGTCGCGTGCACACACTGCGCCGGTGGCGGCGGGCCAAGAAAACCGACGCGCAGTCCGGTCCACAAGCGACAGCGTCTTTGACGTCACATGGCGTCGGATGGCGTGACGGACGTCAGCACCGACGTCGGTTGGCCGAGCGGTCACCGGCCGGCGACCCGACCCGCGGAGGCCAAGGCACGCGCGCGACACGTGCCGGCTGACGTCAGCATGACGTCAGCCAACGCACGCGCGCGGCACGTGCCGGATGACGTTTGCGTGACGTCATCCCACGCACGCGCGAGGCACGTGCGGTTAGTCCGCCCGATCGGTCCGACCGGCCCGACCGGTCCGACAACCTGACGGGTTGACCGTTGACCGTTGACTTCTGTTGACCGTTGACCGCAGCGGTTGACCGTTGACCGTTGACTCCGTTGACCGCGACCATTGACCGTTGACCCCAAAAAAAAAAAAGGAAAAAGGAAAAAGAATATGTTTCTTTTTTCAATTATGTTTATGTGGATTATATGTAATCCATTTTTGTTCTGCATTTATTGCAGGAACAATGCCTCCCCGTAAGCCGCGCGCATCTGTGCGCACAATGTCAAATGAACAGAAGGAAAGGCTTACAAGGTTAATAGCCGATTTGAATGGTTATCGATGGGAGAGTGACGACATAATTGATCATGTCATAGAGGTCAACAACAAAATTCAGGAAGTCATTTGGAACGGTTATCCCATGCAAGATATTCAGATGGTGCGATTCTTTATGAACACTCTTCCACTAGACTGGCAAGGAGTGTTGAATCGCCTACGGGAGGTCAAAGGATTTACTAGCTATAAGGCGCTAGTAATGGAATTCGTAGATGAATACCATCGGGTTGGAGCCACAAAGACTGCGACCCAAGAAATGACTTCGATTAGGCCAGGAATGAATGTGCGTAGGAGAAATCCTAAGGGATATCCATCTGTTTTTCCGTGGCTGTCGAGAATGCCTGAAAATTTTACAGAGAAAAAGCAAAAGAAATTGAACCATGTAGCTGCTTTCCCTATTAGTTGTATGATGCATCGTTTTTAGATGTTATGGCTGGTCTTTATTTAATGTTCTTGGTGGACATATTATGTAAAGTTAACTACCTGATTGTTGTTGTTGTAGCAACCTATATGTTAGCCATATTATGTTAAAGCATTATTATTTTATTGTATGTCAATTATCTGTTGCTTTATGTTATTGCTGGTTGCTATGGGTAGTTAGCTGTGGGTAGTTAATAGAAGTTTTTGTAGCTTCATAGAATTGATTTTGCATATGACAATCATATTAATGATAGTTTTTAAGTTATGATTTTTGGAAGATGATTGGAAACATAGTGACATTTTGATTCTGAAACCTTACTTAAAATTATTAATTAATATGATGGGTTTGTGCGAAATAGATGCATAAGTGATAGGCATTAATATTTCGTGCATATGTGTCTGATATGTTCAGATCGATGGATTCAGCAAATAAGAACATCATTGCTGATTTGAATAAAGAGGACAAATTGAACGGCAAGAATTGTGAAATATTGAATATGAGAATTCAATATTTGCTGGAAAAGCAAGAAACACTAAAAGCTCTTGACCATGTTATGGAAGATCTAGAGGATGTTGTGCACCACCTTGAGCTAGTTGATCTACGCCTCAAGGCATTTGAGCAGGATATAGATATCTGTTGTGTTGCTTTAAGCTCAGAAGGGGCTTCAAGCTCTAAGCGCAAGCGTATTGATTCGTTCAATATGTGGGAAAGCAAGGGATCAAGTCCTTCTTGCTAGAAACCAAGAATTAACCAACAAAAGAGAGGAAAATGTTCTCATGTGAAGAATATCTCAATGGTGAAATGTTACAACTGTGACCAAAATGGTCACTATGCCCGCGATTGTCGCGAGCCAAAGAAGGTACACACCATTTGTACAATTGGGAACTTTGCATATGTGTCAAGTTTTGTATTCTTGACTGAATCTAATCCACTGTGGACTGTGGATTCAGGAGCGACAGACCATGTAGCGAAGGATAGAGGATCCTTCATGGAATTCCGACGAGTACCTACTGGAACTAAGTGGATCTATGTGGGAAACAACTCCAGAGCTGAAGTGAAAGGAATTGGCACATGCCAACTGAATATGCGTGATAGACGCACTTTGTTCCTTCATGATGTGTTGTATGCTCCGGAGATTCGTCGGAATTTAGTGTCTGTTTTAGTGTTGGTTAAATTAGGTTTTAATGTGAATTTCCATAATTGAGGTGTAGATTTGTATTTGGATACAAACTACTATGGTCATGGTTACTTTCTGGATGGTTTCATTGTATAAGATATTGACTATGTTAATGCAAATATTTGTTATTCCCTTCTCACATCTCCTAATTCATATGATAATGATGTGAATGTGTGGCATGCTAGACTTGGTCATATTGGCCAATAGCGTATGAATAGACTAGCCAAAGAGGGCTTGTTGGGCAACATTGAAAAAGTCGATTTGCCCATATGTAAGCATTGCCTAGAAGGGAAAACGACAAGGAAACCATTTGGAAAAGGTAAAAGAGCTGAATTTCCTCTGCATTTAATCCATTTTGATGTCTGTGGTCCTATGAATGCGAGAGGAAGGCACGGGGCTGTTTATTTCATCACTTTTATAGATGATTATACTCGATTCGGATATGTCTATTTGATTTCTCACAAATCTAAAGCAATAAGTTGTTTCAAAAGGTTTATGAACCTGATTGAGAATCAATTAGACAAGAAAATAAAAGCATTGAGATCCGATCGAGGTCGAGAATATTTATCTGATGAGTTCAGAAAATTATGTGATGAAAAAGGAATAGAAAGACAGTTGTCTATTCCATATACTCCTCAACAAAATGGTGTTGCGGAGAGAAGAAACAGAACCCTACTGGAAATGGTTAGGTCCATGATGGCGCATGCTAACTTACTTATCACCTTTTGGAGTGATGCGTTGTTAACTGCTGCCTATATACTTAACCGAGTGCCTTCCAAATCAGTCACTTCCACTCCATATGAGTTATGGACAGGTAGAAAACCGAACTTAAGTTTTCTTAAGCCATGGGGTTGTGCTGCCTATACATATGAGTCCTCTCATAAGTTTGGGAAATTGGGTCCCAGAGGAAATAAGGGTATTTTCATAAGATACTCTGAACACTCAAAAGGGTATGTGTTCATAGGTGAGCAGGAAAGTGGGAGTATAACTGAATTTGAATCACGGGATGTCACATTCTTAGAGAATGAATTTCCTAAGAAGGGCGAAATAGGGGAAGACAATTCCCTATTTGAAACCTCGGATCAAGATAATGATCTTAGTGGAGTTCGTCCAAGTGGGAGTAATATGAGAAATGATGAATTGAATTCAACTCATTCTCAATTGCAACCACATAATGAGACGACATCATCATTATCTAATCCAAGTGGGAGCATTTTGGGGAATGATGTGCAAAGTGTACAAACTCTCATACGGCGAACAAGTCGCCAAAGTATTCCCCGTCGACGTTTTGACATTGAAGGGGAAATTTTTATGGTTGCTCCACAAGATGAGGATGAGCCAAGAAATATTAATGAGGCTCTGAATTGCCCTAGTAAGGAAAAATGGATTCATGCAATGAAAGAGGAAATTGAGTCAATGAAATCAAACCAAGTCTGGGAACTGGTTGATCTTCCAAAAGGACGCAGAGCTATTGGGAACAAGTGAGTTATCAAAATAAAGCGAAAGGCTGATGGCGCGATAGAAATGCATAAGGCTCGCCTTGTGGCGAAGGGGTATAATCAACATGAAGGAATAAATTATGCAAATACGTTTTCTCCTGTAGTGAGATTTACCTCGATTCGCATTATTCTGGCAATAGTATCTAGTATGGATCTTGAGTTACATCAGATGGATGTAAAGACTGCTTTCCTTAATGGAGAATTAGAGGAAGAAATATACATTGAACAACCTACTGGTTTCATAGTGAAAGGCCAAGAAGAAAAGGTATGTCGACTTTTGAGATCGATATACGGCCTTAAGCAGTCATCGAGACAATGGTATATACGTTTTCATAATGCCATAATGGCATATGATTTTACAATGATTGATGAGGATCATTGCGTATATATCAAAAGATCCAATGATCAATTTGTGATCATATCATTATATGTTGATGATATATTGATTGCCGAAAGCAATATGGAGTTTGTTCATACTGTCAAGAGTTGGTTGTCTTCCAACTTTGAGATGAAAGATATGGGTAAGGCTGCATACATTCTTGGAGTTAAGATTTCAAGATATCGTTCAAAGAGATCGTTGTCTCTTTCGCAAGAAACATATATAAATAAAGTTTTTTAACGATTTCGTATGCAAGATTGTAAACCCATAGACACTCCTATTGCAAAAGGTGAATGATTGAGCCATAAACTGTATCCAAGGACTCCACAAGAGAAGGAACAAATGAAACATGTTCCTTATACTAGTGCAGTTGGGAGCTTGATGTACGCTATGATGTGTACAAGACCCGACATATCTTTTGCAGTTGGAATAGTGAGTAGATACCAATCCAATCCAGGTCCAGCACATTGGAAAGCCGTTAAGAGAATACTAAGGTATCTAAAGGGAACTGCTGATTATACGATGAGTTATAAAGAAAAGGATCTGCGACTCAAAGGCTATTCTGAAACTGATTAGGGAGGAGGTTTAGACGAAAGGAAATCTACCTCTAGGTTTGTTTCCTTATTGAATAATGGCACCATATGTTGGAGCAGTAAGAAACAAACGTGTATAGCATTGTCCACGATGGAAGCTGAGTTCGTGGCATTATCAGCAGTAATATAAGAAGGAGTTTGGCTTAAGAGACTTTTTGGATCATTTAGGTGTTATTGAGAAAGCTGCAAATCTATTATTAGTTAATTGTGATAGCCAAGCAGCTATAGCGTACACCAAAGATCCAAAATATCATGGCAAGACCAAACATATAGATACCAAGTATAACTTTGTCAAAGATATGGTTGCACGAAAGGATGTGAACTCACAGTGCATATCTACGCATAGAATGGTAGCATATCCTATGACAAAGCCAATACCTAGAGATGTGTTTTGTGGTCATGTGAAATCTCTAGGATTGCGTAGAGTCTGATGTACTGGATTGTAATTTCCCTGAGTTGTTCACATGTATGAACTAGTGTTGTTTCATTATTAATGCCTATGAATCTTTGTTTGATCTTTATGCATCTTAATGCTCAGTGCATTACTTTATGTTGAGAAAGTATGTCGGACAGATAAGAGATTAGCCTACTCACATGGGTAATCACATCTATTTACTATGTGATAAATAGAGATGAGACGGTTTTTAAGCTTATTATCTAGGTGATAATCGAGAGCTCAAGGTTAAAATACGTATGTCGCCTTAACTAAGTGTTAAGATGAGGACATAGTACTTACGATGTCCAAAAGTAAAATAACCCACACATTTTACTTTATCTGTCTAAGATGCCAGATGTGAGTTCTGATGAATTTTGTGAATGAGTAAATACGTGAACTCAAGTTAGACATTGGGTATGTCTGAACTATCATCTGTACGGTATTGATTGTGTAGACATACGCTCCATGGGAAATGAGTTAATACCGTAATACGTATTTCATACTACGTATGCATGAGACGACCTATAAGAGTGGCAAAAGTTTGATCTCAACTTTTATGACGTGTGAGACTCTTGAGGAATAGAGTTCCTCAATTTTTAGTGCCCTCATGACTCTTACTTATTCTCAAGATTTCTATTTAGTGTTTGCTATCTTAGAATGTTGCCAATGGTCATGAGTTGATTCGATCTAATGGGACAATTCCTAGAAAATCAAGTTGAACTGAAATTGAGAGTTTAAAGGAAAGATAAATATCGGATTTGTAGAATCACATTGTGGTTTTGTATTCACAGGTCGACCAATTATGACTGTCTTTGGGATAATCATAATTGTGAATACAATAAATATATCATTGTTCAAATGAGATTAAAGAGAGATATAAATGTGATCGATCAATCTAGAGTACTGCATACTAAATTTACTCGGAATGTGACGCCCATTATAAGCTGCTATATATTCCTAACAGATGTATAGCAACGAGCTCTCAAAGTATGCTAGTCGCACGGATTATTCACCGGTATGAATGTTGAAAGAGGAAAAGAGGATTTTCAGTTGATGGGCCTAAGTTGGGCCTATCCGCCCATGTTGGTTTTGACCCACCATGTGCGAGTGGGAGATGATGGATTTAATTATATGGGCCTAAGTTGGCCCGACCACGATGAGCCTAAAGGCCCGGCCCACGGGAATTAGGCCCGTGGAAAGATGAACATATAAAAGGGATGAGAGAGAGGGAGAAGACACCTCTTGACAATTTAACGTGCATTCTCCTTCCCTTCAAGAATTCTCTCTCCAAGAAAAGCCAAGAAGCGACGCCATCTTCTCTTTACGGCGAATTTTCGACATCGGATCGAATAGGACTGAATTCTCTTCCTCTTTACGGTATCGGTGTCTAATCTGTGGCCAACAAGGTACGCTCAAATCCGTAGTGTGCTTTACGATCGGTGATACGTGTTTAATTCCCGAGCTCATCTTCCGCATTTGATTTATGGGTTCGGTTTAAGTGCCGAATCCGTTTTTGGGGTTCCGAAGTCCCCAACAACTACAAACTATTCAACTTTAGTTCCTGTACTTTTATTTTACTGACAGAATTGATTTTTAAACTGATATAGGATCATGGTCTAATAAACTGTGTAGTTCCGTCAAATGTGGACGGACTGAGTTACGGAAAGAAGGGGTTGGGGCCGGTTGGCAGTGGCGGTGACCCTGTCAGAGATGGTGTCGGCTTCATTTGGGACGGTAGAGGTGGCTGCTTGAGCGCAGGGAAGGGATATGGTTTAGATGGGCTAAGTCAGTTTGCGGTTATTAAGTTTCTGCTGTGCCTAAAAATTGTGCATGTAGAGTTGGGTGGTCCTTCACTTATATACGTGAGCACCATGATGGATACTGACTCGGGATGCGGACTTATGAGTAATAATCGAGTCTTATTCTAATGAATCAGGACGTGGAGACTAAGGTTAGACAGAAGATGGAGATCCGGTTGATTGTGTTGACATAGAGAAACAGCCTCCTTTGAATCATCCCCTTCTCAAGGGTCAAAAGATACAGGTTTTGCTTTCCACCCATGCACAGCACATCACGCATGTTATATCCACATTAATCAGCATGACAGTTCAGAAACCAAGTCTAATTCGCATTGTCGAGCCCTTTCACCTATGCTGGAAAAACCTTTGAATCATTTAGACTCGATTAGAAACTCGAGAATAGTCGAGAGCTTCTCGTGTTACCAGAGATAATATGTAAGTTGGTTCTGATGCAGTCCCTTTCGATACAGATGAAGCTCAGTTCATTGCCCAAGAGGACTGCCCCCAATGTACCAATTCTGCATTCTCACTGATACGGTAAACCTCCAATCAATACGTTGTCAGCACAGTGCCAGAAAATTACCATATCCGCAGCACATCTTTCCCTTCTACAAAAGTTGAGAATCAATGCTCAGTCATGTCCAAATTTGAGAACTCAATAGAGGACCAAAAAAGGAATGAATCCCCATGTAAATTATAAGAGGGGTCTCTCATAGACGGAAATCAATGAAGCTAGAGTTCAAAGAGGGTTTACTCATTTTGCTCCAGGGATTTGCTTGGAACAAGAGCAAATTCCCATGGCTTCTCCGAGCAAACTTGCCATTTTGTTCCTCATGTTATTCCTAGTCGATCATGCGAAGGTCGTGCTGTTTGTTTGTGGACGAACAGTTGTCCCCTGAGAAAGCAAGAATGCGGCAAAGACAATTGAGGTTCTTGGTTTATCTAGTCTCATGCTGATATACTTTCTATGAATATCTGTGACGTGAAGGTTGCCATACGAGTTTGACTTGATGTTTTGGCAGACAGAAAATGCAGATGTGATTGTGTTGACATAGAGAAACAACCCGCTTTGGATCATCCCCTTCTCAAGGCTCACGAGATACAAGTTTTGCTTTCCAACAATGCACAGCACATTGCGCATATTAAATCTGTTGGAGAAAACTTCCTTATATGTTTCGATGTTGACAAAACGTTTTCATCAGTCTAGTCTGAAGACTTAAAAACTCTATTGTTAAAGTCTGAAAACCATCAGATTCAAGATTTAAAGCCTGCCATCATTGACAGTATCTAGACCGTTGAAGAAGATCTATTCGGTATCGAGGATTTATTTAAAGATTTGTTTCAAAAGGTTAAAGAAGTCTCTAACAGCTGGAAATAGCTTTTCGAGATCTTCTTATTCGTTTTATCTTAATACGAATAAGTGAGATTCGTTGATTGACAAAGTATACTTGGAAGGTTCTACTTATAGAAACTTAGATCCTGATTGTATGGGCGAGCAGGATTGATGGGCTGTCATCTATTTCCTTAAGTAACTCGAAGATTTCCTTAATTGATTTCGTCCAACGGTTTGATGGAGGAACTCCTTTGGAAAGTACTAACGGGTATGAAGGGGAGTATAAAAAGGAGAAGCTCTGGTTATTCGAGTGAGTGTGTAATAGATAAATTTCAAAGTCTAAAGCTCCTCGTTCTTTGTTGATTCAACTGTTGAGGGAAACTTGTATTCAAAAGAGAGATTAAATACTTGTGAGACCTTGAGGAAGTATAGCTAAGTTTCCACACTGTGGAATCAAGGACGTGATAGTGTAACGACTCTTTTGATTTATAGTGAAATCCAACCAGTGGGCTGTCAATGCGGGAGAGTGAACGTAAGCTTGGAATAAGCCGAACCATTATAAATTTTGTGTTCATCTTCTCTAATCCCTGAACTTCCTATTTACGCTTTCGTGTTACTCATCTATTTAATAGTTGAATCTTATTTTACTATCCATCAAACATGTTCTTCTAAGTCCCGCGAAAAAGTTTCTTGTACACCTATTCACCCCCTCTAGGTGTATTCTCTAGCCTCTTTCAATATCCACATTAATCAGCATGACAGTTCAGAAACCAAGTTTGATTCGCATTATCGAGCCCTTTCACCTAATGCTGGAAAAACTTCGTATCAATTGGACTCGATTGGATGCTCAAGAATAGTCGAAAGTTTCTAATGTCAGAAGAGATATTATGCAAGTTGATCCTGATGCTGTCCCTTTTGATACAGATGGAGCACAGTTCGTTGCCTGAGAGGATCAAGGCCAAGGATGATTGGAGCAGACAAGCGAAGATTGAGCTAAAGAGCGTGAATTGTCACGAGGAACGGTTCAGCTCTTGATAACTAATATCACGACAAAAGGCGACGCATTGGTTAACTGTAGGGGTTATGGTTTGGATTCAGATCCCCTCTAGTAGAGGTTGAAGGCAACTGTGCTAATTTATTCATTTGGAAATTTGAGAGGACAAGCAATTATTTTGACAGAAGATGACAAATTGATACTTTCTGAATTGGCATTTTAATGGCGCAAATTAACATATTATTTGCATTACATTGCAACGGGATCTCCTTCATTTGGCTAATTGCGCTTCCTTTTTGCATGAAGCTAACTTTGTTCATATATAAATATGTGTGCGCGCACGTGTGCAGGATGCCTAGCTGCTATAATGGGGGAGAAAGGTGATTACACGGGCATATCAGGGTGGGTGAACGTCTGGAACCCTAAGGTTTAGATCCCCGACGGGGCGAGCGGAGCTCACATTTGGGTTCAACCTGGTCTTTTCGGTGACAAAAATCTCGATGTTGCTGGGGCAGGATGGACGGTGAGGAATTCCCTTCTTCTCCCACAAATTTCACAGCATTTTATCGGCAAATCCAGAGAATTCGAAAGCTTAAATCTTTCACATCGGCAGGTGAACCTGACCGTGTTTGGCGACAGCAGTGCGCGGTTTGTTGCACTCGGGACAGTAATCTATCGAAAGTATTTTGTATTCATGAGTTTTCATCAGCCAAAACTCCAACACATCCTTTGGAAAAGCTGTTTTTTATCATCTCTTCAATCTTTTTTCTTGTGAAGCTTGTCTACCGAGACATTCATGTCTGTTTTTCCAAAGAGACAACTTCATCAAAACAGGCCGCTTCAATATCTGCCCCGGGTTTGTGCAAGTGAGCCAACACCAGTACTTAGGGGGCGTCGTTAGCCCTCTCTCCGTATACGGCGATCCCCTTCAACAGCACCATCTCCCACTCCAGATTTTTCAGGCAAATTCGCTTTCTAATCGGATACATTTTATGTCGATATCGTTCTCTTCATCTCTCTTCATCAGCATATATATCCTCATGCATGCGTGCATCAATGCTTGCCGCGAGTTTATTTATGGGAGTGTTCGCCTGAACAACCTTATTTTTTTCATAATAATGAAACTTTAATCCCATCTCTAAAATGTTACTCTCCTGGCGGGTGCAAACACTGCGAAATGAGAACTCGGTAAGTTCCTTCTTTTTAGGAATTTGCTATGCAACATCAAGCATTCATTTTTCTCTGCCACGAATCACCAAGCCTTCCCTGTCCTGGCTATAACACGTCTCGATTTCATTGCAGGACCGTGCGACGAAGCACTGGTAGCTAATGTTCCTGGACAAGCTATCGGCAGGAGCAGAGAGCCTGTCGTGGGGCAGCATAATCCAGCAGAGTAGGAGCGGAGATCAAAAGGGGAATGCGTCCCAGGCAGAGATGGGAAGCGGACACTTGCCGGAGGGAGGCTACTCCAGAGCATGTTTCGTCGGCAACATCAATTTGGTGAACAAGACATTTGGTGTCTTAGGTCATGACATGTACACTTGTATATTGGTAGTTATGGTGTCTTAGGTCATGACACTTACACTTGCATATTAGTAGTTACGATGTCGTAGGTCATGACACATACACTTACATGAGCATGCTTTCGGGCCTTGTTGCATCGGCTAAGATATTAAAAAAGCAAAAAGAAAAAGATAATGAACTGGATTATATGATGCATAATGTGTGGACACATAAAGGAAAGACAAATGCTATCAACGCCTCTTGGCTATACCAAAGACAAATGCTTGAGGGGATGGTCTAGGAGCACGCCCTGAAGAGGACAATATCAATTTGGGATGATGGATGATCCAAGAGCACACCTCTACCCAAACGACACGTGACGTATCACAAAGGAAAGATAAAAGCTGTTGACGCATCTTGGTAATAGTTTCTGCTATGCCAAGGACAAATCCTTGAAGGGGATGATCCGGGAGCATGCTTCAAAGAGGACAATATCAGTTTGTGATGAGGGATAGTCCAGGAGCCTATCTCTATCCCAAACGGCGCGTGGTGTTGCCTCGTTCATGAGAACGGGGTGCCATGGATTTCATATGCCTAATGGATTCTGGATGCCTAATGGATTTTGGATGAACAGTTGGATTCCATGTGCATGTTTCTATGTTTCATTTTGATGAATTTGGCAGTTCTTGCATCCCAAGTAAAAGGAGTTGTTTACATGCACATAGTCAAGGTAATGCAATGGATTTGCTATTGAGTTGCTATCGACACCTAAATGAGGTTAAAATTTATAGGTTTGATTCGATGACGAGACATCCTCCTATCTAAGGATTAGTGATTTTAAATACTAAGTCTTCGACTCACCTCGTTGTTTTTCCTCAAATTTATAGGTATGGAAGTTTTACCCCTTTGAAGCCGAGGCCATGCTAGAGGAGATAGGAATCCCATGGCCTACAACTTATAGAAGTTTAATGTAAATAAGGAAATGCCCATAGAAAAGGGCTTGTAAACTGATATAATATAGTAGCGGTATATTTTGTGTAGTGTTTTTCTAACGCTTGATTGTTGTGTTGTCTGGGAGATGGTTGGTGTACATGCTCATAATAGATAAAATCGAAAAGAAATGGATCGGCGACATACTTAGGATGTTGCAACAATAACCCCTTGCTATTCATGATAGTTGAAGAGCAGTAGCAGCCCGCCCGACCCGTGATAGTGAGCTCAGGTCCAATTAAAGAGTAGAACAGGCCCAACCGAGCAAGCCAAGCCTGATGCAATATGTGGGCCATCACTATTTTGAGTGATTTCTATTATTTTTTGGGTTAAATACCACGAAAAACCCCAAACTGATAACACTTATGACAAATTTATCCAAAACTAATCTTTTGGCCACAAAAAACCTCAAACCGGTACAACTGCGAGAAGTTTACCCTCCGTTTTTTTTATTAAATTTTATTGTCAAATTACTGAATTGGATGACACGTGACAGTTGATGGAAGTACCAATTTTTACCCTCTGTTTATCATAGGTTTATCAGTATGTGATTTTCCATGGTATTAATCTAATTTAATGGAGGGTAAATTGGTCACAGATGTACCGATTTGAGGTTTTTGATGGTTAAAATATTAATTTAGAGTTTGGGGCTTTTCGTGATATTAACCCTTATTTTTTTAAATATACTTATTCCTAACCAATGCTTTTGGTGCCCAAGACTTGCTACCGGGATTGCTTTTGGGCCAAGGGATTATGAAAGATACATGAATCAGAGCAACAGAAAAATCATATGCACTTCAACCGCCCGCTCTTGCGGTTCATTTGAACTTCTAAGACACTCAACATAGAAATCACATGCTTACGAGAGCATTGAAACATGGTCATCCCACTTGCAATCCTACTCTTGGCATGATGAGCGGAAGACTTGTAAAGCAAAGGACTAAGACTCATTGGCTTTTTGAATTTTCCGCAGAAGACTCGCAAAGCAAAGGATTGAGACTCATATACTAATATTTGAGATTTTGACTAGTAAAAAAATAAGGTGGTGGGACCCACTTTAGAACATAAAAGAAAAAAAAATTGAAAAGTCAACAAAAGAAAGCAAAAAGAGGAAGTGGTCGGGGAAAAAGAAGGAAAAAGAGAAGAAAGGGAAAGAAAGAAGAGGAAAGAAGAAGAAGAAAAAGAGAAAAGAATAAGGATTTTGCGCATACAAGCCACGGACACCTTGCTGAGCTTGATGCAACTACATATTGCAACGTCCGGTAAGTGCTCGAAACCCTTGTTCGTCTAGTTAGAGCAATTTTCAAATTTAGTGCTTAAATTCGGAATTTTGGGAAATTTGAGCCATGTAATCCTTTTTTTGAGTTGTGGAGCTTTGGGATTTCAAGGGAATTGTGGTTTTTTGTGTCGTGGAGCCATGAGTTTTGACGTGAGTCGTTTTGGTGCAACTATTTAGTTGAAGTAAAATTTTAGGTTTTAAGGTTAAGTTTCGTGCAGGGTTCAGGTTTGTATAAAAGCTTCTGATGAGCGATTTGCTAGTGTGCAAGAGTCGTTTTGTTAGCGTTTAGGTGATGTTTAGCCGATTTGTAATTGTTGTAATATTTTACTTGGTTTTAATGTCAATTCTCGTTTAATTGATAGAATTGCGAGATTGTCGGCTCTTTTAGTTATGCCTCGTTAGGTTTGGGCATTTCTAGGTGACCGGTGCTTCTAGACTATTGCATACATTTAGGATGCCCAAGATGGTCATCACACACTTATCAAAGAACTGAAACATAGCTATCTCACTCACAATCCTACTCTTGGCATGATGCGGAATACTCATAAAGCAAAGAAAAAGACTCATGCTTTTTTAGTCTGTTGCGGAAGAGTCAAGAAAAACAAAGGACCAAGACTCGTATGCTTTATGAGTCTTCTGCATCATGCCAAGAGTAAAATTCCGAGTGGGATGACCATGTTTCCATTCTTCTTATAAGCGTGCGATGACCATGTTGAGAGTCTTAAAAGCACGCAGTGGACTAAAAGTGAAACCCATGCAAGAAGTTTGTTTTTTTTCTAGCGACGGACTAGACTCGCAATCTTTGTGTCTTCCGCATCACGCCAAGAATAGGATTCCAAGTGGGATGACAATGTTTCCAATGAACATCTAGCAGTTGGGGGTTGTAGCCGAAAACTCCATCCATTTCTTAATAGACAGTGTTCAGAGTGTGAGGCGCCAAAAAACTTTCAAGCATGAGTTCTTTCATGTCCTTCTCAATCACTTTTCTCTGTCTACTTTCTTTCGCTACCTTGGTGGTGCACATGCCCTATTGTAGAGCAATCTCAATTCCTAGAACCAACAAAACCGATCGAGATACATTGCTCTAGTTCAAGGATAAGATATCCGACGATCCGTTCGGGGTTTTCAGAACGTGGAATGACTCTGTCCATTTATACCAGTGGCATGGGATCACGTGTGGCTGTCGGCATCCAAGGATAACCCATTTGATACTTCCATCTATGAAACTCGTAGGGTCGCTGTCTCCTTTTATTGGAAACCTAAGCTTCCTCAAGAAATTGAGCATCCAAAACAACAGTTTCGTTGGCGAAATCCCCTTGGAGATTGGTAAGTTGTATAGACTCAAATACTTAGGCCTAGCGAACAACTCATTCTCTGGTCAAATTCCTGCCAATATCTCAAGCTGCAAAAATTTGGAACTTTTGAGTCTGGGCAAAAATAGGCTAGTTGGTGAAGTTCCAATAGCAATTGCTTCTATGTCAAAGCTAACATTTTTAAAAATACACGTGAATAATCTCTCTGGAAACTTCCCTGAATTCTTTGGGAACCTCACATCTCTGGTGGGCATCTCAGCGGCACTTAATAACTTTGTGGGAAGACTCCCGGCCTCGTTGGGCCGTTTGCAAAATTTAGAGGACCTTTATTTTGGTGGAAATGGACTCTCTGGCACTCTCCCTTCCTCCATCTTCAACATATCTTCTCTTGTCAACATCCAGCTTCCCTTAAACCATCTTGAAGGGAGTCTTCCTCTAGATTTAGGCGTCACTCTTCCTAATCTTGCTGAACTCAATGTCGGGTTCAATCAATTTACTGGGCCAATTCCGGCATCCATATCAAATGCCACTAAATTAATGAAGCTAACAATAGCAATAAACAAATTTTCTGGAAACATGCCTACTATGGGAAAGCTAAATCAGCTACAATGGATCAGTATGTCGAAAAACCAGCTAGGTAGTGGAGTGCAAGGCGACCTGAAATTCCTTGAATCGATCAATTCTACAAGCTTGGAGTTGTTGTCAATCGAATCCAACAATTTCGGTGGTACTTTACCTGAATCTATAGGCAACTTATCCTCCAAGTTGAATAAAATATGGATAGGGGAGAATCGATTGTCTGGAAATATCCCTTCAAGCATTGGGAACTTACATGGCCTAGAACTGTTGGTGGTATGCCATAATGAGTTCACGGGCAGCATTCCCCATACCATCGGAAATATCATCGAGCTGAAGCAGTTTAATGCTCGGATGAACATGCTCACTGGGAATATCCCTTCCACGATAGGAAACCTGACGAAGCTAATGGAACTCATCTTGCGTGGGAACAATTTACAAGGGAGCATTCCTCTGAGTATTGGGAAATGCCAAAGCTTGTTAGGGATCGACCTTTCACAGAATGATTTGAGTGGAATTATACCATCTAAAGCTTTTTCTATCTCTTCCCTATCTATCTTTTTTTATCTATCCGAAAACCAATTGAGTGGTTCCTTACCAGAAGAAATTGGTAAATTGAACAACCTAGCCTTATTAGACGTACATGGCAACAAACTATCAGGAAAAATCCCTAATAGCCTCGGTAGATGCACTAGCTTGGTGGAGCTTCAAATGCAAAATAATCTGTTTGAAGGGAATATCTCGTCATTCTTGAGTTCCTTGAATGGTCTTATGTATATAGACCTCTCAAGTAATAATTTGTCTGGCCCTATTCCGACATTCCTGGAGAAATTTCAATTGCAGTACTTGAATCTATCTTTCAACAACTTCGAGGGTGAGGTACCGAGCAAAGGGGTGTTCTTGAACGCGAGCGCGACTTCGCTCAAAGGAAACTATAAGCTCTGTGGCGGTATGCCGATCCTAGATTTGCCAAGTTGTTCGATGAGCAAGGGAAAACGCGGATCATCTACCTCTCGTTACGTCATCATTGCAGTTGCATGTGGGATAGTAGTGGCGCTAATTCTTCTATTGCTACTGATGACATTTTATTGGCTAAGGAGGAAGAATAGTAAGGCTTCTATGGAGACTCCATCAATAGGGGGATTTCAGCAAGTGTCTTATGCAAACATTGTCAAAGCAACAGATGGGTTCAACTCTAGCAACTTGATCGGAGTGGGTAGTTTCGGATCTGTGTACAAAGGGAACCTAGCAGATGAAAATAAAGTAGTGGCTGTCAAGGTTTTTGACCTAAAGCAACGAGGAGCATCCAAAAGTTTCATGGCAGAGTGCGAAGCCCTCAAAAACATAAGGCATCGGAACCTTGTTAAGATTCTAACAGCTTGTTCCAGTGTTGATTTCCAGGGCAATGAATTTAAGGCTCTAATCTACCAGTTCATGGAAAATGGTAGCTTGGAGGAGTGGTTGCATCTGTATCTTGCACCGAAGGGGATGCAAAGGCATAGATTAAGTTTTGTTCAGAGACTAAACATTGCTTTCGACGTAGCATGTGCAGTAGATTATCTCCATCATCAGTGCCAAACAACAGTGATCCATTGTGACCTCAAGCCGAGCAACATTCTTCTAGATGCCCAAATGAATGGACATGTTGGCGGCTTTGGCTTGGCTAGGATATTCCCAAACGCCATTGGTGATTTGCTGGCAAGTCAAACAAGCTCAGTTGGACTTAGAGGAACCATTGGCTATGCTCCTCCAGGTATGTAGGACTTGCAATAGATTTAATGTTAACTGTCGTCTTATAAGCTCTTTCCCTGATAATGCATGTAGGGAACTTCTTGTCTGAAACATCGCCACTAGCTCTGTAGAGAGGTCAGACTCATTCATCTCGACTTACTTTCCTATCCCTTATAAAACTAAACAGAACCATAGTAACCGAACAGATTGAAATTCAATTTAGTTCAGTTTTTTTTTTTTTTTTGGCATCGATTTGATTTAGTTGTACATTCTATTCGTACAAGTACAAGGTTATATAAATAGAAAATCTGACTTTGACAAACCATGCTTAACATGCTCTGTAACTTGCCGACGTCATCCAGAATTCTTAATTGCTTCCCCCCCCCAATAATTTTTCCCCTTGCCTCTATACATGCGTCCTCTTCCCTGTCCTTATCATTTGCCGATATCATCTCACGTGTCAAGTAAAATCCAACTGTAGAGTATGGAATGGGAAGTGAAGTGTCGGAAGATGGCAATGTGTACAGCTATGGGATCCTGCTGCTGGAGATTTTTACGGGAAAGAAACCCACCCATGAAATGTTTAACGATGCTTTGAACCTTCGCGATTACTGCGCGGCGGCTTTGCCAGAAAGGATGGCAGATGTAGCGGATCAGCAACTCCTATTTTGTGAAACAGAAGAATCATCAATTGCAGATACTTCGAGCAATCAAAGAAACATTAGTGCTCATGTTCAAGAGTGCTTGGTGAAGATATTTGAAATTGGAGTTGCCTGTTCTGCAGAGCTGCCAAGAGAGAGAATGAAGATAAGCGATGCGGTGAAAAGATTGCGTTCACTGAAAGAGAGAGTCGATAAAATTGGATTCCGCTAGAAGCGATGGAGAAATATGCACGACATGAGAAGATTAGGAGTTGATTGCTTACTGTTTCTGAGTTACTTTTTTAGAAATGTGGGTTTGCGACGTGTTCCATGTGGATTAGTTACTGTTTCTGTAGTTTCATGTTGTGGGGGTAGCAGATACGTCTCGACTTGCTAAATCCTGAAAAAGGACGGTACTTGAAAAAACGCTTCAAAGGCCCCTGTTCTATTTATTAGCAGCTTTAATTGCATATTCTCTATTTCTTCTTTTACGCCTTTGTGACTCAGAAGAGAAGCAAAATGCTTGTATCGAGGAATCAAAAGGGGAGGAATCCTCAAACAGTGGCTCAGCAAAGCCCAGACTCCACCCGTTTGGCCAGAATCATCTCCCAAAAAAAGTTTCCCTCGAGAAAGAATAGAAGAGAAGGGCTAAAATCAAAGAACAGAGGATGAAAATGTGAAGTGCTGCCTTTCCCGCTCTAGATAAACACCGTGTTAATCTAAAGTGCTGCTCAAAACAATGAAGCTTGCTTCTCTCGAGGTATAGGATGGGAGGAGAATGAAGTGAATTCCTTTTGAGATACTTAGAACTCTGTGAAGCCCCTTTTAGCCGACCCGGATTAGAAATCTAACTTTAAGGTGAAAAACTACTTTAATAATTTCTTACTTTATTAGACGTCATATCACAATTCTTGATCAAATATGAAACTTCTATCAAAATTGGATCCTCTTCAAGGGTTCAAAATCGAGACATAATGTCAAAACTTTTATTTAGCTATTTTTTTTCTATGTAATTGCTTATTCATGATGATTCAATTTGTTAGGCTGCAAGCTTGGTTTTGTTGGCCCAAAAGGAACTTGGAATCTTGTCTTTGATGCGGTGATGCTTGAGAACATACTGTTTTTCAATTGCTAGTATTAAGGGACGACATCAAAAGCAAAGAGATTGAGGACAAAAAAGAATAAAAGAAAACAAAAGTGAGGGATGTTACGTTGGTAATGGTCTTACCTCAACATGGCTTGTGAAAAAGTAACGTGGGTCTTTAGAAAGTTTTCTGCCAAACAAACGCACTGTATTCTCTTCGTGTAAATGTACATGAAGGTACAAATCCATCGTTATAGATATAGGAAGATGCGATGATTTATATTGTAAAAACGTCGGTTAAGCTTCAGTTGAAAGCATATAAAAAGTTTTGGACAATTACAAAAACGATTCATGTATTACTACAAACTATTCAACTTTAGTTCCTGTACTTTTATTTTACTGACAGAATTGATTTTTAAACTGATATAGGATCATGGTCTAATAAATTGTGTAGTTCCGTCAAATGTGGACGGACTGAGTTACGGAAAGAAGGGGTTGGGGGCGGTTGGCGGCGGACTGAGCATGATGATGGTGGCGGTGACCCTGTCAGAGATGGTGTCGGCTTCATTTGGGACGGTAGAGGTGGCTGCTTGAGCGCAGGGAAGGGATATGGTTTAGATGGGCTAAGTCAGTTTGCGGTTGTTAAGTTTCTGCTTGGCCTAAAAATTGTGCATGTAGAGTTGGGTGGTCCTTCTCTTATGTACGTGAGCACCATGGTGGATACTGACTCGGAATGTGGACTTATGAGTAATCATCGAGTCTTATTCTAATGAATCAGGACGTGGAGACTAAGGTTAGACAGAAGATGGAGATCCGGTTGATTGTGTTGACATAGAGAAACAGCCTCCTTTGAATCATCACCTTCTCAAGGGTCAAAAGATACAGGTTTTGCTTTCAACCAATGCACAGTACATCACGCATGTTATATCCACATTAATCAGCATGACTGTTCAGAAACCAAGTCTAATTCGCATTGTCGAGCCTTTCACCTGATGCTGGAAGAACCTTTGTATCATTTAGACTCGATTAGAAACTCGAGAATAGTCGAGAGTTTCTCGTGTTACCAGATATGACATGTAAGTTGGTTCTGATGCTGGCCCTTTCGATACAGATGAAGCTCAGTTCATTTCCCAAGAGGATCAACACTGAGGATGATCAGAGCAGACAAGCGAAGATTGAACTAAAGAGCGTGAATCATCCACGAGGAATGGTTCTGACCTCGAGGACTAATATCAAGACTACCCGCCAGTTTACTGTAGGGGTTACGGGTTCGGATTCAGATCATCTCTAGTAGAGGTTGAAGGCCACTATGCTAAGACATTCGTTTGGAGATTTTGAGAGGACAAGCAATTATTTTGACAGAAGATGACAAGTTGATGCTTTCTGAATTGGCATTTTAATAACAGATTATTTTGCATTACATTGCTACGGGACCTCCTTCATTCGTCTAATTGCACTTTCTTTTTGCACGAAATTAACTTTCTGCATTTATAAATATGTTTGTGTGCGCAGGATGCCTATGCTACCATAATGGGCGAGCGAGGTGGTTAGACAGGCATAACAGGGTGGGTGAATGTATGGAACCCTAGGGTTGAGATCCTTGATGAGGCGATTGGAGCTTACATTTGGGTTCAAACTGGTCTTTCTGGTGACAAAAACCTCAATGTTGCTGGGGCTGGATGGACGGTGAGGTTTTCTTTTTTCTCTCACAAATTTTTACAGCAAGTAGGGTCAGTTTTATAGGCAAGTTCGGAAAATTTGAAAGCTTAAAATCTTTCATGTTGGCAGGTGAACCCAACCATGTTGGCGACAATAGCACGCCGTTTGTGATATTCTAGACGGTAATCCAGCTTCGATTGGTCCATCTTTTGTACTCATGAGTATTCATCACTCGAAACTTCAACAGATTCTTTGGAAAAACTGTTTTCCTTCGTCTCTTCAATCCTTTTCTTGTGAAGCTTGTCTCTACTGAGATATTTATGTCTGTTTTTCCAGAGAGACAACTTCATCAAAACAGGCTGCTTCAATCACATCTGTCCCGGGTTCGTGCAAGTGAGCCAGCACCAGTACTTAGGAAGCGTCATAAACCACGATCCCCTTCAACAGCACCATCTCCCACTCCAGATTTTTCAGGTAAATTCGCTTTCTAATCCATACATTTTATGTCGACATCGTCCTCTTCATCAGCATATATATCGTCATGCACGTGCATCATATGTACGTGCGCATCATATGTACGTGCAGAAATGCTTGCCGCGAGTTTATTTAATATGGGAGTTTTCGCCTGAACTACCTTATGTTTTGCACGAGAATGAAAACTTTCAGTCTCCTAGCGGGTGCAAACACTGTGAAGTGAGAATTCAGTAAGTTCCTTCTTTCTAGGAATTCGCTACACAACATCAAGCATTTATCTCTCCCTGCCACGAATCACCATTTCTTTCCCCTTCATCATGCTATAACACAGTTGCAATTTCATTGCAGGATGGCGCGACAAAGAACTGGTGGCTAGTGTTCCTGGACGAGGCCTTCATTCAGGTCCTGGCCGAGCAACATCTTTCACAGAGCTATCGGCAGGAGCTGAGAGCCTGTTGTGGGGGCGGCAAGATCCTGCAGAATAGCAGCTGAGATCAAAAGGGGAACGCTTCGCAGCCCGAGATGGGAATCGGGCACTCACCGGAGGAAGCCTACTCCAGAGCATGTTTCGTCGACGACATCGGCTTGGTGAACAAGACATTTGGTAGATCAGAGCCGACGTCTCTCGCCAATTCAGAAAGTATCAACTTTGGAGAGAGTTGACTGTGGATTTTGGAGGACCTCATCGGAGATTAACAAGCATACTTGATCAGATTTCGATACATCTTTCCAATAACTTTCCTGGTACAGTTGTTTCCGTAAGGATGGGGATTACTCCAGCCTTCTAGGACGCGGGCGTCGACGTCGTGTTGATGTTCTAACGGGTTAAACTGCCCTGATTTTCTGTCTAACATAGGTTGCTATCCAATCGGCACACTCTCCATTTGCCAATTTCTTAATCAATCCGAAATTACGACCGCCAAAAGACTCTTCCTTCAAACTGAGAATATCTTCAGAGGCAAATCGCTTAGGTTGGTTTATTTCGCGAAAAATGTATCATTTTTTAAGAATATTTTTCGAATTTTATTATCTAGTATTTGGCCGGAATCTAAAAGGGACCGTATTTTCCATCGTTTGGTAAGAAAAACAATTGTCGTAATTATAGCGAATGGTACGTTAGAATTAATATAATCTTCATTTATTTTGTAAGAGATTTTTTGAATTATTCATTTTCCGTGAAATAAACGCGTCTGTAATAATTAAAAAACTGTAATTAATATGATCTTTATTTATTTTGTAATGCCTAAACAATAATTACGAGGTTTGTTATAATCACAAAATATATATAGATCATATTAATTCCAAGATAAACACAAATTATATTACTTTCCGTTTGTTAGTCGTTACATGCGCGTTTATTTCACAGAAAATAAATTATTCAAAATATATCTCTACTTAAAAAGATCATTTGCATCTCTTATAAAAATGAATGAACAGAAAGTATCTTCATCGTACACAAATATATTTAAAGATAAATTGTTATCGATAATCAAAACATTTTTCATACACTAATTATTTCAAGTGAAACGAACAATTAATTTTTGGAAAAGCGAAACAAACAAAGCTGACATACCATTTTTCAAACAATGCAACCCGTCTTCTATTGATCCCCTTATCATCGACAATTTTTTTGAACTTGTTTTCACTTTCTCTGAAACGGAATTTCTTTTAAATATCTTCAATGAAACCATCAAACCCGAACTTGAGTTCGAATCTGAAGAACATAGGACGTGCCATCACAGGGATTGGCATTACCGTACCCAAATCTAGTACGTGCCGCACCGGAACCCAGCCAATTTTTTCTGCTAGATTCCTTTTTTTTTTTTTTGCAATTTTTATTCCCTGGACTGTTTTTCCACGAAACAGAGAGAGAGATTCACGAACTGCAAACGAGCTTCGAAAACAGTTGCGCTGTTACCAACTCTCACTTTCTCGCTCCGGAGCAAAAGATTTGATCAGCTCTGCTGCTAGAGAGAGAGAGAGAGGGGAAAGCTGGCGTCTTCCTCGCCCCCTCCGGCCCAGGCGCGGGTCCCTCTGCCGCCGGACCCCGGTAAGCGCGTCCCCTCCGATCGTCCCCCGTATTCGCCCCTTCCTCGCCGGAGTAATACGGCCGGATGTTCGCGTCTCCCTTCGTTGTAGAGTGGCGGGGCTTGACTTTCTCCGTTTTCTTGCCCGGTTGATTCCGGTTGAGATGCCGGAAGCGAGAATGCGATGCGATGCGGTTGCGTGTCCGATCGCGAGAAACTTGCTCGCCACGGAGCTCTCTCGAGTGTAAAACCTAATTTTGTTGCTCGCTGAAGCCGCTGCTTTTTGATCCGGTTGGCTGATTTCTGGCTGCCTTTGACTTGGTGATTTTTGTGTTGAGTCTCGTGGAGTCGTGCTTGTGGACGGGCAATGGGAAATGTTAATCGAGAAGCCGCTAAGGCAGTGGTGCGCCGGGATTTGCCATTATACTGACTATGTGTTGTTCTATAAATGCATCACGAAAGGATTTCGAATAAATTTCCATTACCTTGAAGGCTGCTTGATGTAAGGAAGAGAAGAAATTATGTAGATATACAGATTGTAGATTGTATCGAAGTGAGGTATTCGTAGTAGATGGTAAATTTCCATCTTGTTTCGATTATCTTTTAAGCAAGCAAGTGGGAATTACTTCGTTTTTTCACTTGTCTGTGTCACAGCAACTCATTCCATATAAAGGTGGAGAAATTATCAATAGATAGTAAGTGGTGGAATATAAACCTTGTAGACAAGTGATGTGGGATACATTAACACATAGATTGATCCGCTTCCTTTTACCTTCTATTCATGTCTATCTCTTCTTTTGTTCTTCACACACCTACAGCTTTAGGAAGACGTCGAATGCTTTTTTCGTCTTTTATGTTGTATATCTAAGAGTGGAGGTTCTTGGTTCGCAAATCACAATTAAGTTGATTCAAATGCTGATTCTTGCTTTCCTACTTTGTGGTACAAAGTGTTTCTTTCTTACCTGCTATCAGAATACATCCGCTCATTGTAGTTCATTTTTATGCTAAGATCTATTTCATTGAGCTTGAAACTTTCTTCTTTTTGGTTTTCAAATTTGTTCACATACTGTAGGTGAAAATCCTGTAGAAGATGGAGCTCAATTTTCATTGATTCCCATTCACATTGTTACTTGTGCAACTCAACTTCCAGCTGAATTTCTGGAACCCTCTTCTGATAGGCAATTAGTGATTGGTTTTGATTGTGAGGGTGTTGACCTATGTCGCTCTGGCAGGCTTTGTATCATGCAGGTAGGTACTCTTTTTCAACGATGTTGACGTTTCATTAAGACATCCTGCATCATTTATCATATATAGAGTATGATCACCATCAATTACCATCAAACACCAACCACATGATTTGCATTTTCACCTTTTTGATCAGGTGCAAATATGACATCACTAACACTTTCGCTTTCCTATAGACACCCTATCACCCATATTTGAACAATAGATGAGCATAATTTACAGGACAGAAGTTTTGCAAATGGAGTTACACTCACATAAGTAAACTAAAATGTAACGATAGGGCAGAGGTAATGTTAATATTCGGCTAAGAGGTTATATAATTTCAAATATTCAATGGCAGAGCCAGAGAATGACATATGTGTGTACATACACAGATCTTCTAATTTTATCTTAAGTGAATGTATGAAGTAATGTGGTAGGTGTTGTCCACTGCAGGAATAATTTTATGTGTCCAGGTCATATATGCTGTTTAGAAGCAATTGGATCCTATTTTCCATTCTGTGTTGCTTTCTTAGTAACTCTTTCTGCTCATTGAATGTTGAATGTCCTTTAGGTTTTCATGCTTGTAATCAAGTAGAGTTTCCAATAGTTCTTCCTAAGAACTCATTTTATTAGAAAATTAGAGTGTTTTTCTGATGATTCAAGCATTGTGTAATCTGCAGCTAGCTTTTCCAGATGCTATATATTTGGTTGATGCCATTCAGGGAGGTGAGATGCTCATCAAGGCATGCAAGCCTGCACTTGAGTCTACGTATGTCACCAAAGTCATCCATGATTGCAAACGAGATAGTGAGGTCTCTAACTGATTTTATTTGCTTTTGCATCTCAGCCACTGTCACGTACATTATGACACACGGTTCTTGTGCTTGGACATTTGATTTTGTAGGCTTTGTACTTTCAATTCGGCATCAAATTGAATAATGCTGTGGATACTCAGGTGAGCATTTTGTATGAAATTTCAGTCTTATGGTAGGCTTTGTCTTTCATTTATGCAACTTGATGCAACAATTGATTGAGAATGGCTTACTTAAGTTTATAAAATAATTGGGAATAACAAATTGTTGATTTAAGCAGATTGCTTACACCCTTATAGAGGAGCAAGAAGGAAGGAAGCGATTGCCCGATGATTACATATCTTTTGTCAGCCTTCTTGCAGATCCACGTTATGGTGGTATAGTGCATCTTTCATTATCAATCTGGCTCTTACTTTTGGTCGGGGGCGCATACTTTTTTGGATGTTCTAGGATCAAGAAAAGTACTTCGGAACAGAACTTTATGGTTTACTATTGTCTGCCTTCAACTCTTCTGTGGTTAATGTTTATCAGAGTGAAGAATGTAGGGAAGAACTCCAGTGTTCTTCTTTGCATTTGTTTGTTTGAGGAGTGATCAAGATACTTATCTAGGCTTCTCACATGTTAATGTCTATAGTACTACAATAAGAAATGACATCCAAATTACGCATCATGTGGGGTTTTTTAATTTCTTATCTTTTGGTTTTGTTACAGGCATATCTTATCTCGAGAAGGAAGAAGTCCGTATCCTCCTTAGGCAGGTGAGTTGTTGGAATTAAAGAAGTTGTAGTCATCATGTGGAAGCCAATTTTTTTTTTTTTTTTCCTTTGCACTCACTCCACCAGGATTGATGTCCAGTTCTCTTATGAGCTGTGATGCATCAATACTCGACATAACAACACTGAATATACTACAATTAATAACTTTGTTGTTGGAGATTGCTTTGAGCTTTTGCTGCTACCAGTGCATTGCTTTTAGATCTGACCATGCTCAGGAATTCTAGTTCTCATATTAAGGTTATTCAAAACCAGTGAGGTCAACAGAGAGATTGTTTTGTTCTACCTAGAAATGTCATGGCAATCACAATTTCCCCTCTGGCAAAGGGAATTATTAGATGTTAAATAAATTAGCAGTCGTGTCTACCCCTTCCAAATTCTACCACAGAGAATTTGAATGCAACCTATTATCTCACCAGTGATCTGATCCACTATCACACTCACATACTATCGGCTGAGTTACATTATGGAGTTCTTAAGCAGAAGCCAATCAAGAGATGATAATTCTTTAGTATGGTTCATTAGCTCAACATACGATTTCTTTTTTTTTTTTGGTCAGAAGCTTGACATACATAGACAGTTAAAAATAACTCCAGTTTCAACAAATACATTAAATTACATGTTGGTGATTGTTTTCATTTATGATAGCTCCAGTCACTCTAACTATATTTGTGACTACTAATGTGCACCTGTCACTTAGCCGCACGACGTGCACAGAGCAAAATATTCTTTTGCCTTTCGCTAATGTGCATGTTTCTTTTACAGGACCCCAAGTTCTGGACGTACAGACCACTGTCTGAAATGATGATACGTGCAGCTGCAGATGATGTTCGATTTCTTGTTTACATCTATCACAAGATGATGGAGAAACTGAATGCACGATCCCTGTGGTATCTGGCTGTTCGCAGTGCTCTTTATTGTCGATGTTTTTGCATCAGTGACAACAATCATGCTGATTGGCCATCTTTGCCTCCAATTCCAGGTTTAAAAATTACAGATGAAATTTTTTTGGATTAGCTTTTGTTTATTCTGTATTTTTTGGAGATGACTAGATGCATTGTGTGGGGAACTAGTGCTTGCATTTGTTGATTTTGTCACCCCATCATTCTAACTTATTCGATGACTTCTGCTGGTATTTACTATGCTCATAATTAGGACTGAGATGGGGAATTGTTCAAAAGATAGAAGGTTTGAGCAACTTTTTTTTTCCTGTTTTCAGAATAGAGCAGACAGCAATAACAATTTAGATTGTACAAATGGGTGGAGATTTCCAGTGAATGACTTCCTGAGGTGCTTTGTCAAAGCTCAGCGAAGTTAACTTGGACTGTTTAATGGTTGCTTAACATGACTACCATAAGTCAAAATCACTATTTTCAGGGCCATTAATGTGTTCTTCAAGTGATTTTGCTTTCTACATTGCATGATTGCATCAAATTTAAGTTCCAACTTTTTTAAAGGTGCAAATGTGCAGTATAGAGATGTTACTTTAGTTTAGTGCCATATCTTTATTGTAATAATTATGAAGGTGCCACCTTTTAACTAGGCTTGTAGAAATAGCTTTGCTTGTGGATGTGATATCTTATGATTTTCACTTTTGAATGCTAATAATTTATTTTTCGACATGAAAATAATCATTGAATTTTGTTGTTAATGACTCAAGGGATGCACCACTTGCAGGTGTCATAGTATTATAAAAAAGAGTTAATATGAGAATGTCAAAAGAGTTTCGTACTTAGAATGCTAATACGAGAGCCTTAATTCAAGGACTAATTTCAGAGTACTTCACGTGTAGATGACATATCTGCAGAGAAGAATGCGCCAGAGGAGGAAATCCTTTCTGTTCTTGATGTTCCACCTGGAAAGATGGGACGTGTTATTGGAAGGAGAGGAGCTTCAATTATGTCTGTTAAGGAATCTTGCAAGTAGATCTCTCTCTCTCTCTCTCTCTCTCTCTTTCTGTGTAAATGTATGCGCTGTCATGACTCTCTGTCCTGTTAGAAGTACATGTCTGGTTTTCCTTACAGTTGTCTTGCTTTGACAGTGCTGAAATCTTCTTTGGAGGTGCCAAAGGTCCACCTGACAAGGTTAGTTGCCAATCTGCTGCATATGTTCACTGTAATGTAGTTCAATTCGCTTTAGGCAGAAATCCCATTGAAGCTTTTTGGTATGATCTGTTCTGACGACTAACTCCTTTAATAACAAGCCTTATGCTGTACATAATAATTGATGCGAGTTTCTCAGGTGGTTTAATTTCGGTGTAGGTATTCCTCATAGGACCAGTAAAGCAGGTGAGGAAGGCAGAAGCCATACTGCGGGGGAGAATGATGGATCTGTAATGAGAGGTGGCAGTTGCATTGCTTCTCTCATCCATCATCTTCACTATTCATGACAATTATGGCTTTCGCAGATATTGGGTTTGGCTGTTGAAACGATTGTGCTTGTTCTAACTGTACAGTGAAATGCATCGGTTGCTTTTCTATAGCGCCTTCTCAATCTATACGCATACATAGATTGCATCCAAATTGCGCTTCATTTGGCAGTTGCTTGTTAATGGAATCGCCCTTCTATCCGGTATAAGAATTGTTGGCTTTTTTTTTTCACTTTTCGAGGTAGTAAACGACACCATTCAACGCAACTCAATAGATTCATGACTCCATACGTCATGCTTTAAAATACGGACACTTTCAGCTATTAAAATAATGAAGGGCTGTTAGACTGCCGTTACTTGTTTCTTTTTGCTCAGTCGTCTTCTCGCATCTCTTCTTACAATTACAAAAACCCGATGGACTCCACAATTTTTGATGGAATAACTACCATGTTAACCCAATGCCACTCCGCCACCGAGTATGTACATATTTACAGCTAGCAATAGCGGCACTTGGCATTTTCCAAACTCGTTATACACAGAGAGAGAGAGAGAGAGAGAGAGAGAGAGAGTTCCAACACGGATATGAAATGTCCAGGCATATATTATTATCGTCGTTGCCTCTATCTATTGCAAACCTCTAATTTGCTATCACAATCCCTTACTGGGTTGAAACTGAGCAGAGCACCAATAACTCGAACGTTGTAGCCGCTCCATAAAACTAATGGCCCACAGGACTCAACGACCATCCAGTTCACACAAGTTACCTTTCCACGGCATACGACAACTCTTAATACTTACAAAATCACATCAGAAATGCTGTTTGGTGTACTCACAGAAGAAACTGTAAACCGTTTCTCTTGATAAAACATACTTATGGTGAATACTCAAGACAAAAAATGAGAACTCAAACGAGAAAAGTGAAAGAATGGACAAATTATTTCTTGAAGCTACCATACTGAGATTGGCTCGCAAAGCTTGAGAAGAAGTCATCTCCACCAGTAGCTTGTGACGACGTAAAACCTGAAATACCAAGACCAGACCCTGTACCCATGGCTCTTCCCATATAGAATGAAGTCGGGGGACCCTTTTCCCTTTCATCAGAACCATCACTTAGCTCACCAACTACACCCACATCAGCAAGTGAAACCTTCTTGGCTGCAAGTTTGTTTGAGCAAACGAAAAAACAGCCACATTAATAGGCTAGCAGACACTTCCCAGCCAGTGTAAGTTTGTGTTATAGTACATTAGGCATAAGTTGCGGCGTGCCATGGGTGCACAAGTGTACTGAGTACAACAGACAGGAACAGCAATTCTACATTCCAAAAAACTTAAGTACGTCATTATTTTGTCATTATTTTGGCTAAGCCAAGAAGGTACAGCAGGAGACACTCACAAAGAGAAAATGTGTGAGGCTGACATGAGTAATCACAATATGGTAATGAGCCAGATGAATGATTTTGCTAGAAACAATTTAAATGTGTCCTTACTCCCCCAACAGAACACAATGACTAGAAAAAGTGCACAGAACTTCAGCATTTGCATAATTTGTATTCCACGACACATAGAATGCTTCTGTAAACAATCCCAGATCATTCGAAAGGATTGCTTATTAGACCAGATGCATCTATACCACACATCTTTTTTTTTGTAGTTTAGGTTGAATGTGTAAGAGTAATAAGATACGAGGCCAGGGAACAACTGCAATGCCATAAGAAGAGCTCAGATATACTTACGAGCAGATATGTTAAGATCAATCAGTCCACGGCTGAGGGAATCTGCCCAAATTCCAGATTTGACATGAAATGCATCCTTCTTTGGTTGTGGATTCGAGATAGCCGGAGCCTTCTTAATTGAGTCACTCATGTTGGAATCATCAATAGGGTTTTGGGAAGGTTCTGCTGACGTTGAATCAGTGTTGAAAGTGAATGAGCCAAAAGGATCTGAGCTGTCAAAATTGTTCAGTGGAACAGCAGCAAATGGATCCACTATAGGGTTAGTGGGAACAGAATTTATAGGCTTGGTTTCAGGTTGAGTAACCGGAGCTGGTGCAGCAAAAAAGTCAACTGGTGTAGAAACTGCAGAAGAGACAGCAGGTGCAGAAGCAAATAGATCCACCTCAGTCTGCAAAAAAAAATCATATAAAATTCAAGACACGTGCAACAGCAACCAAAAAAAAAAATAGCTGTTGCCCATAAGGATTCAAAGTTCCACAAACATTTCTTCTGCTCTGCACAACCTAGAGTTAATCCAGCACTTGACTGAGCCATCTATTAACTATGGAACATACTATTATCGGTACACTTCAGATGCATGAGACTGACAAGAGAATGAAATTAGCACGTTCTTGGACAGATTACCCATATTGAAATATTGAATACATAAACAAAATGCTAACTGGGATAGCAAGGGGGATCAAATTATTCCTTGCAGTGAAGGGATAGCAAAAGTGAGTTACAGAGCCAGCAGTAAGCAGCATCAGACAGTCCACAATTAAAAAACTCAAGAGTATTTCACCTTCTTCTCAGAACTAGCTGCTGATTCTATTGAAGGAGGTGCCGAAACAAAACTTGCATCAGCAAAAAGGTCAACCTCAGATGGATTTTCATTCAAGGAAGGAGCATTAGTCGGAACAGATATTGGAGCATCCAACAGATCTCCAATCAAGTCCTGCCCAAAAAGATCCACTTGGTTTGCATTTCCAGCACTGGACTCTGCAAAAATTTAAGCTGACTGTCAGATAGCAAACGACCTCCAGTAAATTTTTATTTAAAGCCAAACATAAATTGCTCAAGGGCCTCTCCGGTGGGGGACATTCATTCATTGAATACTAATATGGGCCAAGAAATAATATCATGCTTGAAGCACAATGGTAACACATTATAACTATACTCAGTCTTCAATTAAACTAGTCCGCAGCTACCCGACAAGAGGATGCTCTCACCACACGTGCCTTATCGTATGAACTTACAATGATTTTAAGCTCATGATTACACATCAGGGATCAAGCAACTGGCAGCCAATGTCAGATTATCATACCCTCAGTCCCACAATAATACCCTCAAAATTTAGTGAGTTTTATTGACGGAATGCATTCTTCTGTTGAACTCAGATCGGCTATTTAAAAAAGAAAAAAAAAAAACTTACGAATCATGAACCAACAAACATTTAAGGAGTAAGGAAGGATGCAGCTAAGAAGCAGAAACAGTTTCCAGGGTAAATAAGCAAATCATGTCTGCCTAGGAGAATCAACAGACAACATGCAAGAACATAAGGAAATTAAATGAGGAAGAAATAGAACATACTAGATGTGGAGGTTCCTCGAGGATCGAAATCATCGAAATCATCATCATCATTAATTGCTGGGGCCTTTGCACTTTGCGAGGGAGTTGGTGATTTTGATGCAACAGATGCCTTACCATCTTTGCTGCAAGAGCATATATTCAGAGATAACCAAATGCCCAAACATGACAACATGGAAAAGAATGCAGGAAAAGCAATACTAAATGATCTGCACAGGGAAAAGACTTGGAACGAAATTGATGCAATGACCGTCACACAAAAACCATGTCTTGTTATATCACCTTTGTTAACAAGTTCCAAATCAACTCCACAGATTTTCACACATAAGATGTTTCGCCAGATGCCGGTAAGGCCTAAATACTAACGAAAAACTGGAAGTCAACCAATATACACAATGTCAGTGTCAATTTTCACCAACCTAGACACCCATTAACAACCCTTCCCCTCCCCTCTTGCCACCAACCGCAACAGAAACAGAAAAAGAAAGGAAAGGAAAGCAACCAAAAAAGAAAAAAAAGAAGATGAAGACGACAGACAGAAAGAAGCAGCAGCAACAGAATGATCCGCCAGCTACTTATTCTCACAAGAAACTTTATGAGGAGATGTGGATGATCTTCTGGCATCTCCTTGAAAATAACTTATGGAGCTCTAACCTGCTAGGGCGTGCAGACCCCGTCTTCAACATACTCCCTTTCTTCTCAGTTTTCCCCCCTTGATCTGCCTTTTTGTAAGAATCCTTTTCTTCTCTATAATCATCTTTATAACTGTCACTAAACCGGTCACCTTCTCTGGTACTACTTCCACCTTTGTAACGATCACCAGTGTCAAAGCTACTGCTACCAAACGCAGCACCACCAGATTTGCGTGATATTCCAGTAGACGAGAGTCCAAAGTACCTATAAGGGGCATCCACATAGTTTATCCACTGCATGTGGTCCATAAATGAATCTCAAAAGGGTAGGAGGATAAAAAGTATTTCAGTGCTTCAAGGAAATCTCACTTGTCCCGGTTTGCTTCAGCTTTATTTCTTACTTCCTGTATTTTATCTCTATTGTTGAGAAGAGCAGCAATGGTTTCAGCCTTCTTCCTCACATTAATGCCCAGATCCTTCCCACTTGGCTCAACATATTCAAAACTTGAGAGAGACTACACCAAGTAAAGAAGATAATTTAAATGGATATAAAAAAAAAAAACCTTCCCTTCTCCGATATATGGAAATCGCAAGATGTGTTCTCAATAATATTCATTGTTATACCGAGATTTGGAAGGTATGTTCAATAATGTCATCAACCGCACGTTCTGAACCATGTGCCACCAAATACTCTATAACAGCCAGTGCCTGAAAAACATTATTTAGACAGAAGAAAAGAGGGTTACCATACACCAACACTCCATTTGAAATGAGAAAACATCAGTCAAATCGAAGAGGAAAAGAAGATGGAGCCAACGGAAAAAAAGTGAAGATTCAGCCAACAAAGATGATAACTCTGACTTGAAGTGTTTGACCCAAGGTATGTAAAAGTTCCATGGTAGTGATGATTCTACCTTGTAGACATAACGCCAATCCTTTCCAGTCTCCCGCAATCTCGTCCAAAGGACATTCATGACCATTTGACATTCCGTGCTGAAATGGTTGATAAAATGTAACTCTTTAACTTAAATAATTGCAGTTAATGATTACTAGAAAAACAAATGATTCTCTTTTACCAACCACCAAAAATATTAAACTAGGCTGGAAGAGCTTTAAGAAGTGTAAGGCATGAAGAATTACAATTTCTTAGTGGCTAGTGCAATCTCTGCCAATGCAGAACCATGAGGACCCCATGGTTCGTTGTCTGTAGCATCCAGTACCTTGATCACCAATGCCAATGGAATCATGAGTCAACATACTTATGCATTCAGCGACTTGACGTTGTTATTGGCCAACAAATGCTTAATGATCACAATCAATTCCATCCAGCTAAAAAGGTTTACAATGTTGATATAGTGACTTTTAATCCACATTCTAGCAAGTGAACAGGATGTTTGGTGATTTCACAGCAGAAGAAACTCTAAAGTAACAGGATACTGGGTAAGAAGCCATGCTCTTGGCAGAGGACAGAACTCAACTGAACGCGCGATGGACAAGTAGTTAGATCCTGGCACCTTTCCAAATCGTCTATGCATCTTGTAGATGCTATGGTTAAAAAATTGAATGAACTACAATTCGTGTGCCAGGAGCGGCCTCTACAAAGGATGAAACTCATTGTCGAGAAACCTGCCAATAAGTTGAATCTCGGCCCAAACCCAGAACATTTTGCTGTTTTTTTCTGCTGTTCCAGCTATCAGCCAGACCATGTAGCAAACTAGGAATTCACACATTGCTTCTACAGACCTCTCGATGAATTTTCAAATTATGAAACAAGATATTAAGACAAAAGCAAATGAGAAAAAAAGGAAGAAAGAGGCTCAACCAACAGCTGCTTAAGATGTGATAATGCCATTAGTGTCAAAGAAAACAACCACGCAATACTTGAATATCAATTTTGACAGAGCCATAAACGCCATACAGCATCACTAATTTCACGTGCATGCTGCTTATAGACAAAACTAGTCTCAGCAAATTAGCAACCGTAATGATGCTTAAATCAAAAACTAAAGCACACAACTTCCAACTCTCAACAGTAAGTAAGCCGTCTGCCAAATAACATTAAACGAATTCCAACTTCTGCACTCAATTCAATTTTCCAGAGGACATGAGCATTCAAACTACACATCAAGCACGATCGACACCGACGCATGCATCCCCAAACACGTGAAATCTTAAACATTCGGCATCCCAGCTCAACCGCCTAGGTCAAATAAAAGCTAGCAAAATCTCCCTCTCCCAAAGCAAATACGCTCCAATAAAAAATCACGCCCACGTACCTTCTGTTCGATCTCAGGGACCTTCAGGACCTTCAGATTCACCTCCCTCTTTCTGCTCAAAGGCCAAAAGAAAAAAAACAAAAGAATCAACCGACAAAACGACGACGACGGCATTGCGCATAATCCAGCTACGCGAGCGACGGAATCCAAACAAAAAAGCGGATGAGAATTCGAAGCTCACATTTCCCGAACCGTCTGATCGAAAACCTTCATGAAATCCATGGCGGATCTGCATCAACCGAAGGAAGAAAACGGAGGGTGAGAAAACGATCGCGGCGGCGGCGGCGGCGAACGGATCTTCGAAAAGCTACGACGAGGCTCGAATCAATGCAGAAGATTACAGGATAAATCCAGATCCAGAAAAAGAGAGAGACAAGGAGGAAGAAGGAGAAGCAGCTCCGAGTCGAGAAGGAGGAACCTACCGAGTTTCAGATTCAGATCTCCGGTTCGGTGGCTGGTGGAGGTGACGAGACGACGGAGTTTTTTTTTTTTGGTTTTTTGTGGTGGCCTGCTATTCACGAGCGAATGCTGGTGACGATGGTGGTGATGGTGATGGTGATGAATAATGATTAAAATTCTTCCCTTTCCTTCTTCTTTTTTTCAATTTAATAAGAGCACCGAAAAAGTCTAGAAATTTAAAATTGATGACATTAAAAAAATCTCAAATTGGTTTTCAATGACACCTTTATCCCATATTAATTATCGTCTTACGAAATGTTTTAGAGAAATTGACATAAATAATTTATGAATTTTGGCTCAATGTGTAATTTAATCTTTGAATTTGTAATTTGTTCAATATAGACCTTTAACTTTAACCTAATATATAATGTAATCCACGAATTTTTAATTTATTTAATATAATCTCCGAACGTTTGACACATGTTCAATTCAGTCTTTAAACTGTATGAAAATGTTCAATATAGTCCCCAAACACTATATTAAACAAATTAAAAGTTCAATGACCAAATTACACATTTAGTCAAAATTTATTAATTATTTGTGTTATTATCCTAATATTTTAAAATTAGTATCTCTTTACCTAAATTCCTTAGTGGTATGGATTGTAGTCCAGATTCATCCATTGTTTGATGGCGTTCTTCAACCCAAATAAACTCGGATGCACCTATATAAAATGATGGAAAACCTAAATTAGATATAAAATTATAAAAATTAACTTAACAATTCTCATGCACCATTAGCTCACTGCCCATGGTGTTTCTTATCGATGGTAGCCGTCCATCACGACGATCCCTCACTTTGGCGTCCTTGAGTATTCTTGCTTGTGCCCTTGCTCTTGCAACACACTTGAGAGGCTAGGGCTCACAACGTCATTTCTGGCTCTCTCCCTTTCTCGATTGCTTTTCCAACTTCTCCACCATCATCTCTAAGTTCCTTTCTCTACTTCACCTTTGATTACTCATTCTTGGGTATGATCTCTCTCTTGGTCAACTCTAAACTAGGCATTTATCATGTGTCTATTAAAAATCGTCAAGCTCCGAAGGTTGATCTTTGAAATTCATCAAGCTCCCGAGATGGATTTTCCAGAGACGGCTTGTTGACGACAACAATCAAAAGTGTTTAAGTCATTGCGTAAATGAGGAGCGTGGAGATATGATACCCAGAGATTCATAAACAGGTATTTATTTTTTTTTCTAAAATTTTCAATTTTATCTTAGGTTGCAGATTTTTAAAAATTTCAAATCCTAAGTGAGGTATTTATACAATCTGAATCATATATAAATGATTTCAAATCCCTCTTTATCCTATCTGAATTTGAATCTAGCCAAACAATAGTTTTAAAAGTTTGAGATCTAACGTGAGGGGTGATTTGGATTGAGGTTTTTAAAAATTTTGTGAGACAAAAAATTAGATTGGTTATTAATTTATGATTATGTATGATTGGTTATTAATTTTATGATTATGTATGAGATGAAAATTAATTCGGTTTAATGTGTCATGAAGCACCAATTTAAGATTTTTAATGATATTAATCCAAAAATTCAACATGTGTGCAATGAAGTCATAAGGGTTTTGGATGGTACAATCAAAACCTTTCAGATAGTATAATCAAAACCTAATATTTGTAAAGTTGGGCAATCAAAATTTCACTATAAATTTTGTTAAATTTGATTAACAAAAAAGCGGTCGCTTGCCACTTCCATCATTTTTTAGAAATTGACACTGTCTTTGCCTAACTCTAGCAATATATTTGGAGAAGTTACTTCCCAAATACATATCCAACTCATTGGTAGATGATAATAATGACCAAAGAAAAGGCCGTGGGGGTGTTGATCTTCTTTCAAATCAAAGACGCACACATGTTTTTGGGCACTGATCGATGAGAATGCTTTCCTTGTCCGTAACATGGAACTTGTCATATTGAATCGATTTGCGTATGCAGCATACACATTTTGCCATCTTCATAATGGATGAGCTCGAAGCATCCATCGTTTTGCTGAAAACCTGCAAGAAGCCTCCGAAAGATTTCAACAACCTTAAACTTATTGTGTTAACGGTAAGAGCGAAGCACTTGCGTTTGGAGCGATCGACTAATCATCAACACACCCATCTCCTTACATGTCTTGTTCAACATTTAGTACAAATCAGACGTACACGTCTCTTATACCAACTGAATTCCGTTCTCCATTGTGAAATATAGAATGCAATTAAATCTCTGTGGGAGAGAAAAAGGAAATGAATAAAATCAAGTTTGCAAGATTGGATTCGACACATCATAGAAAAGACCAAGGCCCAAAACAAGGCATGGCCCGTTACCCAGATCTAAACATATCCTCACATGTCTTCTTCAACGTTTTTATACATATCAAACGTACATATATGTAAGGGAAAATCTCAAATAAGGATCTGAAGTGGAGTTATTTTCTCAAAAAAGAACCTAAAGTGGACACTATCTCAAGTAAGGACCCGGAGTAGCTAACTTACTCTCAATTAAGGACCTAAACTTCTAATTTTATTCAGAGCCAAGGGTACTTTTGTCCAAGAACATCGTTGTTTATTTTTTGTCTCTCTCTTCCTTCTTTTTTCTTTCTTCATTTTTCTCACTCTCTACATCACCTCCATTATTAGCCCCTCCATCGCTCTTTGTGTCGTCTCATTGTATGACCAAGATTGGGTTTTCTTTAACACGAGCCATTACAACATAGTCTAACTCATTGAAAATTTTAAATTTCACTCCTCAAAATGGTTTGTAGACAATTCTACGAAGCCGAAATGACCTTTCAAAAATAAGTTTTTTTTATTCCAACATTCATTGCAAATTCTAATCTCTAAATTCTGATCTCAAAGTCATAATATGAATCTGCTTTTGCTGAGACTCAACTTCTTGTCCAACTCCCGAGCTATGCAACTAATCCCTTTGGCGACGTATTTCTCTCACCTCGAGAGTTCATCAAACTCCACTTATTCCGGGCCTTCCGCTAACCCAACAACTGCAATTTGTTGTGCTGTTTTCGATCCTGCTTGCCAACAATAGAGTAACAATATCCAAGCATCACCATATCGTCTTGTTTGACTAACTTATGCCTCTATTCAATTAACACTTGGTGATCGACAATTTCACACCAAAGAACAATTTTGTTGTAGCTGGCGACTATTTCAACCTCGGCAAGAGTTTGCCTCATCAATTTCAAATTTGGGTTTGCCTCTCTTGCGTAAATTCGATCTTTCAAAGATCCAACTCCCCTTTGCAATGCCAATGGCTCCTTTCAATAATCCCTAGTCTGGAGACATCCACTCACTCTTGCATTCTCATGACATAGCTTTTCTTTTCAATCGATACCTCATCTTGAGATTAATCATTAGTCGTATCTGACATCATTAATTGTAGAAACCGTTGTACTTCATTGCCCCATGGCCGCCATTGACAAGTCATATTCGAGCTCTCGACCTCATCGACCGCTGCCCCTGATAGAAAATCCAGCATCGTCGTCGTCAGATGGAGGTCAATCCGAGCTTTAGGCTGAGCACAAGCGAGCCGAGATTTGATGCATCTTGAGGAACTGAGGATTTTAGCATCCAAGAAGGTGGCCAGTAGCAAATAACTCCAATCCGACTTCTTGTCACTGGGATCAACTACGTGATGACATGAAGCTCGCGAGGTCGTTGGAAGGGGCCCTAATTATGGTGTTGAAGGATGAGGCAATGTAGAGCGAAGGAGGAGGTGTAAGAAAGATGAAGAGAGAAAAAAAATTAAAGAAAAAATGTTCTTGGACAAAACTACCCCGAGCTGTAAATAAGATTAGAAGTTTGGGTCCTTATTTGAGACAAAATTAGCCACTTTGGATCCTTATTTAATACAGTGTTTACTTTGGGTCTTTTTTTGAGAAAATGAACCCACTTCAGGCCCTTATTTGAAATTTTCCCTATATGTAATACCAACTGAATTTCGTTCTCCATTGCGAAATATAGAACACAATCAAATCTCCGCAGGAAGAAAAAAGGAAACAAATAAAATCAACAATCGGTTTTAGAGAGCGAGAGCGTTCGAAAGGGGCAGACAGCGAAGATTATTTCGGGCCATCACAGAATGCCCCAAGGGGCTTAGGCCCATGGGCCCAACTCCTCCCAGGCCCAAAACAGGACGCGGCCCATTACCCAGTATTTGCATTTGGAGATATAATTGCATCTTGCCAAAGTCATCAAAAAATTCAAATGTATTTGCAATTTAACCAAACGCCTTTAAAGCTCAAAAGCCTCTTCTAAGTACCGAACCAAACGCCGTCCCTGTAACTTCCCTCAATCGTGCTGGTTGGTTCACCGCGGTGCCGAAAAAATATCTAACCTTTCTCCCCCTGCCCTCCCCTCCCCGTCCGACTTCCGTGTATATATTACCACTTAAAAGTTAAAACCCTCCGCCATCGTTGCAGCCACATCTCCTCTCCCTCTCTCTTCTATCTCTCTCTAGCAGACCGAAGCAGCGGAGTGTTCCGTCTCCATCATCGTCTCCCCGATCGAGCAGCGCGCAAGAATGGCGGAGGAGGAGGAGGTCGTGGCGCTCTCGCCGCCGGCCGCCTCGCCGCCGCCGCCGGATCACAAGCGGAAGCTCGACGATTCGGAGGAGGCCGGCGCCCCGGAGCCCGCCGGAGAAGCCGATTCCGGCGACATTGCGCCCGCCTCGGGTTCCGATTCTCTCGATGCGAAGCGTCCTCGCCTCGACGAGCTGCCCGAGGTTTCAGGTATTTCGGCACCTCGTTTTTTTTTTTTTCACCTCTGGCTGCTGGGAATAGTGATGTATCGTAGCTGATGAGGTGGATGGCGGCTGTGTTTGTGCGGAGATTAGGTTGAGCTTCGAAGTACGAATTTTTTGCGGATTTTGCTTATGAAGTTGCGGAAGTAGGTGGAGTGATTGTGCTGTTGAGTGACTTTGGTGTTTGTTTATTTGTTTCGACTTTGGATTCGTTTCGCGCCTCTGATTCGCGAAATGCGGTTAACCATTTCGTCTTGCTGTGCCGATTTAGTAGTCATAAACTCATCATTTGTCTTCTCTTTCCGGCAACAGTTAATGGGAATGGATACCAAGACGACGAGCGAGATGAGCCTGTTGAGGAAGAGAATAAGGGAACTGCTGCGACTAATGGCGGGGTTGAAGGACTTGAGGAGCAGCCCGATGAAAGTGTAGAAGTTGCTGATGATGAAAAGGCAGCTTCGGAAAACCACGAGGCCAAAGATGTCAATACAGAGTCTCAGGACAATTTGCAAGGAACTTTGAAGGAGGAAGCTGTGCCTTCTGCGGATGTTACCCAACAAGATGCGTCTGCACAGCAGCTGCAAGTATCTGATGATGGTCACACTTTGACTTTCAAAATTGAGGTCCCGAATAATAAGGTGAATTTGCTTTGCTATTTGTGGAAATTGTCAGTTGAACCGCATGGAATTCCTGTTTTGCTCTTTTATAAGGCATTATTAGTTATAGAGATATCGAATCATAGTTGTCTTTGTAAATTTATTATTCCCTCAAAGAGTCAATATCAGAGATACGTACATCTGAAGTTGGAAACTTTAGCATCAGTTGGTACTTGCCTTCCCTGTTTCTAAATTTTGGATGAAGAGCACACAAGTTGCACTTGTCTCAGTGAGCAAGAGGTGGCATGTCTTAACGAGTCTGCTTGATCTGTAGGACATATGACATGTTTTTATTATGAGTACAACAAGCAAAATCGTAAGCTTCCAATGTTGACTAGTAATTATCATCTACGAAACAGAATAGCCATGTGAGAACTTCCCATTAATGTATCATTTGCTTCTCTGCTTCATGGAGTCATGTTGTTCTTTCAAGTCAAGACTGTTGTGGTGGGTCGACTTTGTAGGCATGAGTTATACTTTTATTAATATACTTTTGCTCTTCTCTTTGTCGTATGGTGTTCAGCACAGTCATCTCCGGCTAGAGTTGTAAGGAGGGACCTTAAGAGTTAACTAACGTGTCAGTGCCTGATGTTAAGTAGCCTTCAAGCAGTAACATCACTTGACTAAGTAATATGGTTTTGGAAGAATGAGAAATATTTTTTCCATCCTTTTCCAGTATTAACTGGATGAATTCATGTTTAGGCTATGTATAATGAGTCTGCTGTAGTTATGGTTCTTCATTACCAAACCTTCTTTTGTTTGGAGCTCTTTCAAGTTTTTGGTCTTGAGCAAAAGATGAGATCACACATGTTTGGGATCATGCATGCAGGTTGGTGTTCTTATTGGTAAGGCTGGAGAGACCATACGTTATTTGCAGTACAATTCGGGGGCGAAAATCCAGATTGTCAGAGATGCTGAGGCTGATATGTCTTCTACAACTAGGCCCGTGGAGCTAACAGGAACTTCGGATAGTATTCATAAGGCTGAGAAGCTTATTAGGGATGTCATAGCAGAGGTTTGTGTTGATTCTGTCAGTGCATTTTCTTCCTTTGCTCCTTTTTTCCTCTACTCTCGCATTTCCAATGGTGAAACTGGAGCAGCTATATTTTGCCCTGCTTTAGTTACATTCTTAAAAAGTGGGAGGTTCACATAAAATGCTGGGTACCAAGATCTACAGAGAATGCAAAAATTTGTGAACCAACCAAGGGAACTCTGTTGTCTGGCAGGGTGAAAGAGCATAATTCTTGCATCTCCTTTTCTGCACAAGTGGTTTGCTTTTGCTGATTCTGTATTTTATTTATGTATTGAATATATCTTCCCTTGACTGTTGAAACTAATTTGCTTCTGTCATCCGATATATTTGGTTGTAGGCTGATGCTGGCGGTTCCCCTGCTCTTGTAGCTAGAGGCATAGCCACCGCATATGCCACCACTGGGCCTGCAGAACAGATTGAATTAAAAGTTCCAAATGACAAGGTGTTGCCATGAAACTACTGATGATTTATTGGGAATAATATGTTCAGACAAGCAACCACACATCTTTTCAGAAATTATATGAACTGATTATCATAGAAAATTAACTTCTACGCATGTCTTCTGTGGTATTTCTTTGTTCAGGTTGGTTTAGTCATAGGCAGAGGTGGAGATACCATTAAAGGTCTGCAGACCAGATCAGGAGCCCGTATCCAGGTAGTAGATGTCATATGTCTCGGCTTTTGGTGTCAGGATATGCATCTTAATGGGTACTTTTTAATAATGTTACATGTCAAAATCTCCTAATCAATTAATTTCTTTCTTGTAGTTGATACCTCAACATCTTCCTGAGGGTGATGAATCCAAGGAAAGGATTGTCAGGGTGAGTGGTGATAGAAGGCAGATCGAAGTTGCCACGGAGATGATAAAAGAAGTTATGAGACAGGTCTGCTAGTTTACCTTGTTTCTTTGCGAAAACAAATGGCATTATTTTAATGCATTTGCGATTGTTTTTTTAATTCCCCAAATTTGTGATTACTTTTGCTTGCAGAATAGTTCCTTTAATACCTTCCGATTCTTCTTCTTGCAAATGGAGCCCATATAATATTTGATAAATTGACCATTGGCTTCTATGTGGAGAAAAATTATATTGCTCCTCTGTCATTTAAGTTTCATGTTAAGCCCCTCTGGTTTATTCATAGAAATCATAGCCTCATAGGTACTTTTAGGAACCTTTCGGGTGTTTTCACTGTGGACGTCTGCGTTTAGCCTCTCATGTGCTAATGGCTCCGAGATTTTTGAATGAATGTTGGCCAAGTGGTATCAAGGAGGCCAGTCTTCATCAATTTTGCCTATCTGCTTGGGAATTCAGAGAACATTACTGTTATAAATAAGTTTCAGATGTTTTGATGTGTGCGAAAATTAACAGAGTGAGGATGACATCTTTTTCTGTTGATATCAAAAGTATCTGTGGATCAAATGTTGGTCAATATTATTAGTTGATGTATCATGTATGTTCACAGGGCAGAAACCATGCTTTTCATAGAGTTAGTATCAAGAGTTGGTCTTAGAAATATATTAACGTTATTCCCCTTTTGATAATCTCTGGTTGCATGTTCGATGATCTTTCTAGATCTTGATATGTCATTGAGAGTAAGTACGGGTTGAGAATGCAATTATCAGAGTTGTCATAAATAATGATCCATGCCAAGGTCAAGTCAATTCTTTTAGGAAGATCATACATTCCATCGAAGATGTCGGTTGCCACTTGCCATCATTTTTCTATCTTGAAAGTGCCGATTTCGAATTGGTTGGCTTATAAAATGCAGATTTGGCAATTGCCTCTCCCGTGGTGTTCGCATTGCTTTCTTGGTGTAGCAATAGACAACCACACTATTATCTCATCCACATGAAGAGAGGTATCAGGCATTAAATCTACGGATGGCGAATGTTTATGGTTGGTAAGATTGCTTTGAGACTCGAGTAAAGATCATGTCGTAAGCCTACGTTGTATTAACCTTAGCAACCGCTAGTGACTCCCATGTTCTGTATATGAGGCATAAGTTGTCATGTCCATTTAAACTCGTATCATTTGAATTATTGTGGGGGTTCATTCCATGCTTTATACCTGTTTTTAGTAGCTACTGCAACAGTTGTAGGTTGCTTTATTGCAATTAGAGACCTCTATTGCTATGTCAGAAGGGTTTGCTTTACACCTTGTTTAGAAACCTTGCTTAATGGTTGGCTGAGGTCTATGGTATATGGTGGCTCTGAAGTGGCAAGCACTGTTGTCTGGATGTCTAGAAGTATCATCATCTGAGTTATGTACATAAATTCTTAGCGCCAGGCGTTCTGCTTGATGAGAGTTGAGTCATTAATGTTTGGTAACTCATTTCTTTTGATATTTCTATAACTCATTGGTTGAAAAAGCCGCTGTGGTTCATAATTTGGATGTCCTGGTACGTGGTTCTTGCTGTTTAAGGGGGTGTTTTTCTTGATGGTGGTGATGCGTTTTGCATCCTGCATTTGTGAGTAAGGGTTTAGGAAGTTATAATTTTTTCTTGGTGGCATGAGAGCTTCTGAAGCATTTGCTAAAGAATTACCTGTATTACTGGATATTTGTGTTTATCTATTAATGTGTCATGTTAGAAGACTCTTATTTATAATTTTGTTATAAACTGACTTGTGAAAATGTCTCCACAATGAGGATAGTATTTGCATATGTGAAAGGTCTCTTCTGTGTTTGTACGTTCCCTTTGACATTTATGGCTTACAAATTGAGAACAAACATCTGAATGTTACTGATTTGATGAGATGTGCCTTCTTTTCAGAAGTGGAATTATTTTTCTCACTTTTGCCTTATCTTGGTATGGTATTTTGCAACTTGCCTGGTCTACTCTGGGTATAATATTCCCATTTCACCAGGCTGAGACATCAAATCTCCATTTTCATGCATGTTGATTTTTTTTTCCTGGTAAATATGAATATTGAAGTTATCTGTGCTGATTCAATGTGGACTATTATGTCGTGTTTATCTTTATATGAGCTTTATTTTGTCAACCACTCCAAGGAGTAGCTTTTCATATTACTTTATGTCGAATGGCTTGCTTATGCTTTTCCAATTTACCGATCTTGCTCGTGTTATCTTTCGGCCTATTTTGAGCTTCGACTTCTGTAGATTATTTTCCTGGTATCTCATGCGTGGCTATTAAGTATCTGATTTTCTTATGGACTGCATTCATTATATACTTTTTGTTGGCCAGACTCCTAGACCATCACCACTGTCCAGTGGGTTTAGTCAGAATGCTCATCGGTCCCGTGGGCCAAGTGCTTCCTCATGGGGTTCACGTGCTCCTCATCCTGGCCACATGACGTCATATGATTATCATCAGCGAGGACCACATATATCTCAGAATGCACAATACCCTCCTCCATCTTACGGTGGTTATCCCCCACCAAGAAGTGGTTTTAATTCTGGTTGGGAGCAGAGGCCATCCAGCATGCAGGGCCCTCCTCACAGTGGGAGCTATGGTTTTTATGGTGCACATGGAGGAAATCAAGCAGGTATTCCTCATTCAGGACCCAATGCTGGTCATTCTGCTGGCCCACCACAGTCACAAGCAAGTTACAACAACTATGGGCAACCACAAGGTCCAAATTATGGGCACCCGGGTCCTTACCCTCAAGCGGGAAACCCTCAGCAGAGTTATGCGCATGGATACAATGAAACCGGGTATAATAACCCTCCAGCGCAGCATTCATATGGAGGACAAAGCTCTCAGCCAGTTTACACTCAAGCTGCTGCCGTGCAACCTGGTTATGCACAACAATATGGTCCAGGAGGGCATCCTCAATCTTATGGCACTCCAGGAGCTAATCAACCTGGCAATACACCTTATCCAGGGTCCAGTCAGTCCACACAACAAACGTACAGTTCAAGCATGCCATCGCAACAGACATATGCATATCCAGCAAGTGGGCCCATGCAGCAGACGTACCAGGCATACGGGTCTGCACCAGCCAGTGATGGATTTAATCAGCCATTACCTGCATCTGGTGCTGTGTATCCACAGCAAGGACAAGCTACTTCTGGCTATGGTCAACCTGCTGCAGCTGGAGCTTATGGATCATATCCTGAACAGCCAGCGACAGCCAATGCAAGTTATGGTTATCAAGTGCCACAAGATGCTGCTTTAGGTGGGGGTCCAGGGGGTGTGTATGCTGCACCTCCTAGCAGTCAGACTCAGCCAGGGTATGCTCAACAGCCGACCACCCAACCAGGCTATGACCAATCAGTTGCACAGCCTGGCAGTTATGGTAATGTACCTGCAAATGCCCAAGCTGGTTACGGGAAGTCTTTATCACCTCAGCCTGGCTATCCTCAGTATGATTCAGCTCAGGTGTATGGAGCACGCTGATACTTCTATTTGACTGTATGTGATCTCTAGCTTTAGCATTAGCTTAGCTGTGTAGGTAATTCTGGGTTTGTGAACAGGCTACTTAAAAATTTTCTTGAGACTCTTGTGCAATTTTCTTAGTGAATTTTGCACTGCGACTTCTTTTGCTGGGACCTGCCCTGTCCATTAACTGATATTTGTTTGTGAGGTTATGGAGACTACTTTCTTAGTTTAATCAATTGAGTTGGCTGAATGAACAATTATACTCGGAATTAATCTCACTCTTTTACTTCTGTGTATCAAAGACTGATTCGGTGGACATAGTAAAATGAAATTCCGCAGATGTATACTGTTGGCATGACTGAAGTCCACTGAAGAATTATCATAGCCAGGTCTATGGTTGCATTATCTTCTGACTACTCTGATAAAAACAAGAAGAATGTGAGACATAGGTTCTTCAGTGTAGGTCGCTTGAAGCGTTCTAGTTGTGACAGATAGCTAAAGTTATCGTGCACAAGCTGTTTCATACAGTTTTAGTGGGTAAGTTGCATTCCTAGCCACTGCCCTGTAACTATTGCAACTTTGTCAGTAAATCTTGATCTGTTTCATTAGCTCAAGGAGCAAATGTCTTTGTTTCAATCAAGTCATTTCTCATCCTACCATCAAATGGCGTCTTGTTGGGGGTCATGGGGGCATGGATGCGATATCCACGTGGCATACAAAAGTTTAAAAGAAAAAGGAAATCTGATGATAACTTCCCGTTGCAGCAACTAAATTGAGCTTAAACCAGATGATACGCAACTAGGTCGAGGCCAGAACTGGTAGTTGAAGACCAGTTCCAGGTCACAAGCTTCAAAGGATGGTGAGTATTGATGGTACTGATGGTCTCTATTCATCTGCTTTCCTTATCTAACAAATCATTTTGCAACATGATCAATATGGTACTTGCTGTAATTTACCTTTCGTGGATCCATTTCTTCCTAAGTTGCGGTCTTTTAGGGGTTATCTATTCAGAAGTTCCTTTAAGGTAATGGCTTTACATTTCAAAATGACTTTATTATATTTCCTGCTACCATCATAGCTGTCTCATTCATGTCAATGCAGATGCTTCTACCTTAGGTGATTACATCATGCCTTAGGGTGATATATCTGCCATCCCTTTTAGATCTTCTGCTCTGTTCAAGTGGAAACATCAGGGCGGGAGAAACTGACAGTTATAACATCATTCTAGTGCAAATTTTAAGATCGCAATCTGGAAAACTATCCCCTGGGCATGAAGCTACAACATATGTCATATGAACATTTGTAAGGTCTAGAGTTGATGATCGGCACATTTCAAGATTTATGAAGTCGTGTGGAATTGATGGGTGCCTGAGAAGACTCAGATTTTAAAAGTACAGTCACTTTTATGGTTCTAGTCGCAGAAGAGTGTAGTTTCAAAGAATTTGATTGGATCTAGATCCAGTTTCTTAAACCTCTCTAGAAGCATGGCTTTCCACTGAAGTTTTTGCATGCTATCGTCACAATGCTAGAGTGTGCCTTCGGTTGTGTGCAAACTGCAGCAAACTTGTTATGTCACTTGGTTAGAGCAAGATGCTTGATCTAATTCGTGAGAGCTTGCTGAATTATATGAGAAGTATTTTCTCTGGTCAATTTAAGTTCTCTTTCCTTTTGTTAAATTTGGTGCCAGTGCAAGCTACTGGTTTTGATTGTTGAAACTATACCAGACTTGTTTCTGACTAGTGTTGTGGCGCTTCATTGTCAAATGATCGTAAGCTGAAATATAAGAGCTAGCTTCTGCAACAGCAAAGACAATATGGCCCTACTCTATTTGACATATCAACCGTTTCATGCATGAACCAGCTGCTTGAGAACCTGGATGCAAGTCATATTGATCTACATTCTTCACTTGAGAGGTAAGTTCCGGAAGTATCGAATCTGCATCGATCCATCACCTTCTATACATTGATGATTGGATAAATATCTTATCTCCATTCCCAAAGGCTTTAATTACCTGTTAGCCAAGCCAAGCTTTTCTTATTCTTTTCGTGCATTGGTACATTATTAGCAAGACATTGTTGCAAAAATGCAACTGCATTAAAGTCAAAATACTGGGGTTTCATATCCTTTTTTGGTATATTAATTAGGCTATCTCAGGATTAGCTTTCGAATACGTGGACCGGTCCATCTACTTGAAGGTGCACTCCTCCACATGGGTTCACTGTATTCAGGATTTTGTTCTTATCGTGTTTTTAACAAAACTTGAAGTCAAGAACACAAGTAAGAGGGAGTAAACTCCTTTACCGTCTAATGCAATAGTGGTCCCCTGCCATCTAACGCAAGTATTGTCGAGAGACCACTGGTGCTATTTCATCTGCAATATACGGTTACACCATAAATGCATTGACATTCGCGGCTTGTGGCTGCTCACTGCTTGACCTCATGGTGTCGATGGCCACGATCTACTCGACCTCGGGCTCGCAGGCCGCTCGAGCTCGAGCTTGGGGCCATGATCATCTAATTCGAGCGGGATGGCTACGAGTAATCACGATCGACGTTGGCGAAGTGGTCCAAGGCTATGGGCGGGAAAATGGCCGTGGTGGGGACGGGCGCCGCATGAAGGTTGTGTATATATCATGAGACGACATGTGTACTTCAATGGTACATGTCAGCAATCTGATGGTCCACGTCACAAAAACCGATCAGCGATAAAATGAAGAAAAAGGGTGATGAATAACGGAAAAAAAAAACAAAACAAAACAATAGTAAGAAAATGGTTTTTAACTTGGGAGAAAAGTAGGGGGGTGTGCGTGTTGACCGGAGCAAACTTGCGGGTGGGAAATGCTCAGACAGCGTGATTACAATAAGACAGTCGTTTTGAAAGGTCCAACCCCAAAGGCAAAAGAGCACTTGGCTACCGGCACTAAATAAACCACAAAGGGCAAAAACATAAATAAAAAATAAGAATGGACTTTGCCTTAATAATGATAAGATTCCCGGGGGGACAACAACGCATGGACCACCTCGGTTTTAAAGATAAGTGAACGCGATGAATCATGCCTGACGTCAACTTACTTATTTTCCGCATCCTTAGTATTTCCCAAAAAATAATAATAATAATAATAATTGCAGCCCTTTGTTTTTTTCTTAACATTCAATGGATAAGAACATTAATTTTTACGAATGGTTCGTCCAAAGTCTTCTCTAATAAACGACTATCCATGCAATGACTTTCCACCGGCCCAATTATACGAGGACAGTCGCTCTCACCTTGAAGAAATATTACTATATATCGGGGGGCCGCTGGACAAGATTAATGTCGGTGTGAAATGGGCATCGGTCTTCGGAATCTTTCATTTTTCTCTATCGGACCCATGATTTTTTATTATTCCGTCGGCAGCGGTTGAACGATTCTAACCTTAAAATCTGTGGTGTCCAATCATCCCCATCTGTAAATTACAGGAAATGTTCCGACCCGGTTGTCCCAGGGATTAGTTTTTTAAACGTGTGGAGACCATGTCGTTTTGCTCCTAGAGCACCCAAACGACTTGCCAGATCTCAAGGGTTAGTCAAGGTTTATCATGTGGATTTTTCTTTTTCGAATTGGGCTTCCATGGAAACACATGGTTTTCCAGCTTTGCGAGTTACATTTTTTTTTTAAAAATTTTTTATGATGAATTGATAATTAGAGCATACGTCGCCGGTGTAAAAGAAATTCTAAGCAAGCGGCCCCATCTGTCCTTGAAATTCAAGATTGTGGTCATCCGATGTCAATTCAATAGCGTTGAGGCCGCCTGTATTATATTTTTCGCTCAAAAAGCCATTTCTGCCATCCTACATGAGCTTGCTATGTTTGATTTTAAGTGGTGGCTTTACAACTTTTGTCTTGAAAGACATTTAAGAGGGAATATTCACAGGCATGTAATGCCACCGAGATCTGTACGATGAAAGGAACGAAATCGTGGGTCGTTCCTGGACGTTTCTGTTCATTTAAGAACCTCAAGCCCCTCCCTACCCTCTCTGCTTTTGACTTTTTAGCCTTCTCTTTTCGAAAGCTAGCGAACGACAGTGGTCAAGGGGGCCTTGCGACATGCACCGCTTGACCCCCAAATGGCATGTGAACATGAAACGGCCGGTCCCTCGGGCGCCTCTAAGCTTATTGCAAGACTGAAAGAAGGCCATGAAATGTGTCCTGAAAGCTGATTGCCCGAAAATAGTTTCTTTACCATAACGCTCTTCTCCCCGCGAAAGCTTCGTCTGGTGAAAATTGGGTGAGGATGGAAGAGTGAGTGGCCGGAACCCTTCACATACATGAATAAAGAGTCAAGGAGAGGACGAGCTGCATATGCCTAGTACGCGGCACGAGCTGGTTCACTTGCTGGACAATTCAAAGCAACATCATGCTCCAGGTTCACGAGATCATGATCATCAGCTATGTATGCTGAGTTTGTCCCTTTCTGCATCTGTCCAGATGCTTCGTCCAACATAAACTATCTGTCTCGGTAGAGTCGCGAATAATGCAGACACGATCATCATAGCCTAAATTTCAGAAAATGGTCGAACCCATGAGTCCGTATAATTGGTTTTGTCGAGCATTGATAAGTCTGCACAATACGTATAGGCCGATCCGTTTTTTCTTTTTCCAATGTATAAGAGAAATCTCCATAAGAGAGAATCTGTTGTGGTTAAAGTTTGAAAGAGGACATTGAATTGGTCATAAAGTGGCTCTCTTTCATGCAACTTTTGTGAACGTCGGAAGGCCGAAGAAGAGCAGACATGCTGACGCGATCCTCGTCACACTCCTTGTCGAGCATCCTTATTTCACAACAAGGTGATACAGGACCAAATCTTCCCTGCCCCACTCCGTCAGATTCCCAAGTGAAACCTCTTAACTGACACTCAGACATGCACATGTCCATGATACAATTTTATGTGAGTCTACGCACGCGTGCAGGCGGAACATTCGCGTGCAAAGCAAATTAGTGGGTAGGAAAGCACATGTGCTTACCGCGTACTTACTAGAAAATTTGTCGAGTCGATACGTCGAGGCTCGAATTTCATTACTAAGAGATATTCATATACAAAACCATGCTATGACAACTTGACATTCGTGAGATGATCTCTGATCGACGCTCATAATACAATTGAATCTATCACAAGTCCTCTATGCCAACACACCCTTTCTCTCTCTATCAAATTCACAGGAGCGAGCTCGAGCCCATCTCTACCTATAATCAATTTGTACATAACGCGGTTCGACTTCAAGACAAGCATATGTTCATATAGCAGTTAGAGGTGTAAATTAATTAGTCTGGAACATGCAGAAAGAAATTTCCTAGAAGCTTCGCGTGTTTCTGTGCCCATTAAATCCGCCAATGTTTCCGTCACTCACTTTAATGTTGAGCTATACTGCAGTACTGTGATATGGCCTTGTTTCAGCATATATAGTTCAAATCAGAACTCGACATATAGCTGCCGCAGTTGAGAGAGTTATCCTGACCTCTCTCCTGAAACCAGATGCCATTGTTGACAGCGTCAAAGGGGAATCCGAACCCGAAATCCATCATTGCAGTGGCCTCATCGAGGGTTCCTTTGTTGCAAGGGAGCAGCGAAGCCTTGCCGTCCATTGCCAAAGACGATGATGAACTCGAGATGCTGGATGAATTAGAAATGCCTGAAGTCGATACCTTTGAACTCACCTCGATTTCATTAGACTTTATGTGATCGACGCCTGTGTAAGGATAATAAGCCGAATTGTGAACATTAGCAGTAGTTGCTCTGTCATATATAACCTGGCATTCGGCAGCTGTGAAATTGTGGCTCCCCGAAACTGAAAATCCACGGTGGTACATGTCCAGATTTGGCAAGCCAGAAGGATGGTTGCTTGCAAACCCGAGGAGCGCAGGGGCGTTGGAAGTGGACATTGTGTTGTAGCTGCTGTTATTAGCCCCATTAACTTTTCCGGCAAGCCGTTTCTTCTTCAACTTGGTGTTCCAGTAGTTCTTGACGTCGTTGTCCGTTCTTCCGGGCAATTGAGATGCTATGACAGACCACCTAACAAAACCAAAAAAAAATGTATATTAATATGATATATATGAATAATTACAAGTAAAAACAAAAACAGTGATTAAACTTTAGCCCAACTCTTGTCATTGTATGTGCACACCCCGTCTTAAAACCAGGATATGATGTCTTCCGATGTAATTATTACTCGATAAAAAGTGAATCCCATTCACCCCCCAAAAGTAGATGTTCTTCACTCAATAGCTCCAATTTGATCATTCAAAGCATGCTTGCATGAATTTGACTGTAACCAAGAGAGTGAAACGAGTATCGATTCCCTTGAACTTACAAATAGAGGATGATATGTTTCGGGAGCGAGGAACTACAAATGATAATCTTAAGACAAACAGGGAAAAGTTAAGCTGAGAAATTGCCTGCTTCCTATTTCGTTGTAGAGATTGCATATGATATTATCTTCATCTTCAGTGAAACCACCATGCTTGATATCTGGTCTCAGATAATTGAGCCACCGTAAGCGGCAACTCTTCCCACACCGTCTAAGGCCTGCAATATGTAGAGCACACCATCATAAGGAGATGAGCCGAGGAGTGAAAATGAATAAAATTCTGAAATTTGAGCTGGAAAGAAAATAGCTTGAATGGTAATTATGAACCAAAAAAAAACAAAAAGAAAAATACCAAAAGCAAGACTTGTAAATGAAGGAAAGGAAACTTGTGCAAGAAGAAGTAGCTAAGAAGAGAACCAATAGCTTCCACAGCTGAAAAGTCTGAACTTTTAATGGAACAGTTTGGTTCAGAACTCCCAAGAGCTTCAAATTTTCTTTCAGATGCTTAATTGTGTCCGCACTCATGCTCATTTATACCCATGTATATGAGCAGTAGAATCCTAAATCGCTAAATATGCACGTTTCTTGCGATCTGAAGGCTCTCTCGATGCAAGTCCAGTGCACATAGGCAAGTCTTAAGTGGTAACCAAAATGGTTGTCTAAAGGGAAGACAGACCTGCTTTCTTGGGCAAAGCAATCCAATTTCCACCAGTGCCATGATTTTCCAGATAGCTCTTGAGAGTTGCATCTTCTTCGGGCGACCACGGTCCTCTCTTCACGTTAGCTTTGTCACAGCATGGCGCTCTTCCCATGGCTACTCAACACAGAGAGAGAGAAGGGGAGGGGGGGGAGAGAGAGAGAGAGAGAGAGAGAGATGGTAATGAACTATTCAAAGAACCTGTGGGCTCCTAGTGTGGGGTTTTATAAAGTTGGTGAAGATTGACCTGCAATCTTCCCTGACTCCTTCCCGGTGTTCCAACTTTAAATGCTTTTGTTTTTCGCATTTCTAAATGCATTGCTACTTTGTTCTTTTTGCTCAATCTCAAGAGGCTCAGCCAAAAAACAACTAATCACATGTTATTGGACCTTCCATGCTGGATGGAACAGCTGACTACTCGATTAGCTTGATGAGACTTAACTTGTATGCCAAGGTGAATAAACAGTCGATCTACAATATCGAGTCCAATGGTTTGGAGTCAATGACTCGTAAATTTATCTGTATACACGTGAGACTCCTTTGAATTTCAAACCAGCCGGTTTTTCTCTCATCTTCGTTTCATGTTTTTTTGCTTTTTCCTTTAGGTCCTTCTCAAATTTTGGCTCCTCTCTCTTTTTTTCAGGGTTAGCTGCATCTGCATGTAAACTACATGATCTGTGTGATCAACACAGTATCGATATTTATTTTGACAAAACCGTAGCTTACTTTAGTGAGAAAAAACTATAGTTTGCTTTATATGGATGAGAATAATGGAGGCACGCTTTTTAGCTCATGCCAAAAGCATCAGGTGGTCCCCAAAGACAACTCCATCTATTAGAGCTCCCTCCTGGCCTTCTCGGTTCTTTCCTTTTGTCCTTTTCAAATTTTGACTCTTTCAGTAGAAGTCTAAGGCTCTTCCTTGAAAAGTCTAATTACTCTGCTTCTCTTCTCTGCTAACAATGTATCTAGCTGTGTTTTGCTCTCTCTCCTTTATTACATTTGAATCTTCCGTGATCACGATGTTTTATTGAATTATGGGACATTATTATGGGACATTAGCCAATGAATATGAGGTCATCTTTGCCCTAGGTTGGTTATTACGAGACGTCTGTGCACCCTTCTACCATGAATTATGTGTACTTCAGATAGGCGTTTCGCATTTACCTATGAAAACTCCAATAACCAACTTATGTTTAATCAATAATAGAAAACCAATATTCCAGGATGATAAGCATGGCTTGTTCTATATTTAATTGAAGGTTGACTATTTCTCACTTCTATTAAGTGGTGACGCTTGAGTCGTATTAAAATGAAATTTGGGTGCAATATATTCGCTGTCATAGGTTCTAGACAAAGATCAATTCAGAGACTCGTAGTGGAATGACAAGACTTTGAGTTTTGAGTACCTTAGTTAAGATACGGAACTTTTCCGCTTAAATGACATTGTCAGCATATATGAATGATTCAACCTAGGTATTGAGACATCCCTAAATATATGCAATATCCTGATGCTTTAAAAAAAAAAAAAAAAGATGCCCAGCTCCGATTCAAACTTACAGATTTATTCATAAATGCTGACAATGTCATCTCAGCTTCGAACTTACAGATCTCATGTTGTAAGCTTAAGGAACGAAACGGTCAAGTGGTTGAAGCGTTCCATTCCAACGTATGGCCTCGCGGATGTGATGTTACCAACAAGATGAGAATTCATGCATCATGGTACTCATAATTCAAACATGAAAAGCTTTAAATATGTAGCAAGCTGTCCATTTCAACTACATAAAAATCAGAAACTTAACTCTCACAAACTTAAACAATTCATATCTTCCGATAATAACAATAACACTCTTTCCATGGAAAAAGAAGTTGCCTTACACATTTTTTGGAGAAATTCCGGCTTACCGAGTTAAACCACACCAAGAGTGCCGCTAACTGTTAGTTAAATTAGAGGAAGATGATGGGATTTCATTTCTCTGTGGAAGAAATAAGAATGACTACATCAACCACAATCTTTGCAAGTGAAATCTTATTGGCTTATCACTAAATGGGTCTCAGGACCTTGATTAGGATTAGCTGGTATTAAGGAGAGAATTCATAAACCGAGTCAATCATACCAACAAAGCTGCATCTTTTATCATGGGGTCAAGGTCTGTTTCTTGTAGCTTTCTTAGAGATCATGATGGAAATCCTGTTTCATAACAAGGGATCTAGAAGGACTATAAAGTCTAAACTCTTTTAAAATACTTATGTCACATCTGAATCCACTCATAAGTTAAGCTATAGAGATTTCTCACCGACCGCTAATTAAGCATATTTAACTACTTGTCATCATTCTGCATATTACTGCGCAGGTCTTAACTGTTAGGCTGCGGCTAACATGTGCGCTTACGTTGGAGCGCGCATCAATAGACCAATGGACCGAGTCCGAAAGGAGCTGCTCAGGGTTGATTAACTATAGGCTCGTCTAGAGAAACAATAATGGTCACAATTGATCTGGTAAATGCAGAATGATGCAGGTTTTACCGTTCACATTCTAAACCCTTTTACCTTCTTCAAAGATGACTGTTGGTGGCATTATGTACCTTCAAAACCAAGTTAGTGAAGGAAAAAGTTAGGCGGCTTGAGTATTGTGCAAGTCATATAAACCCAAGTGGAACTATTCTTATACAGTGGACCCAGTCTCATATAAGAAATTTAGGGACAGCTTGAGTGGTAAAAAGGAACTCTCTCATTTCATTCAAATTATATTTTATTTTAAACTCTCCGTCGCAATTTCAAATCTTTTAAAAACCTGCATGTTCATTGGTCTGGAGTTTCCTATAATAATGTTCATCTCGACCGGTTCTGTAATCTCATAATTCATGTGAGGCGAGGCAGTAATTGCAGGAAATAAGTCATTGGAGTGGAATCCCATGTCTAGGCCCGTTTGGGATCCTTTATAAAAGTACTTCACCAAAATCCATGTTCATTGAAATTGAGAAACTGCTCAAGTTCTACTCTTTATCCCAAAAATCTATGCAGATTCACGGAATGATATAAACCCTCTTCGAGTTAATTATTCGGTAGTGGATCGAGAAGGGATTTGCATCGCGAAGCTCTTGAGAGAATAAGCCTTCCAAGGCCTGCATGAGCTTAGAAACACTTCATCTTGGAGAACAAGAAGCTGAGGAGTTCTTGGCCCTATAAACTCTCGACTACTATCAACCTGGAACAGAACTTCTATCACTGTATGAGGACAGATATGCAGAAGGATGCGGTGTTCTGTTCTTTCGGGGTAACCTGTATTTGGGATTTTTCCAGAGAATCATTTGTCCTGTCATGCCACAAAACTGGAGATGCATCCGGAGCCATTATGGGATTCTTTATCTGTCATTTCACATGGCTGTGTCGTGATCATCTTTGTCGAGCTAGAAAGGGTCGGGGACCTGATGATCTTCCCTTGTAACAGCTTTCTCTATTCGAGCGCTGTGATGAAACGAGACCTGGACCGAGTCAACCCAACGTCAGCACTTCTCTCTTTTCTTATCCCATTTTTTTTTCTTCTTTCAACTTCTTTTCCACGTCATTAATTTTACCATATACTTCTCGTGACAGGACCTGGAGAGAGACTTGTTCAACTTGGGGACCTAGTTATTCTCTGAATAACCATCCGTTTGACTTAGAGAATGGAGGCTCTCAAGCCTATCACTATGCAATATTCAGTCTCATCTTCATTTTTTTATATCCAAAAGAACTGTGAAATAGAACCGAATTATTTATGTTCATTATCGAATTATTTTAGAGAATTCAAGCTCATGAATCACGATAGATGGTTTGTTTTGGTTGTAGCTTGATACCGAATCAAATTGAGAAAAATGGTTTGATTTTCGCTTGATTTTAAACTATAATCATCGAAGGTGTGTTTGTTTCACTGAAAATTTCACGATATTAGTTTTCATTTATTTGGTAATTTAGAAAAAAAATGATTTCTTGTTTAACTAAAAAGAGGAGTTGTTTTCTCTCCATCTAAACTTGTTACTTTTCCATACATAAAAGAAAAATTATTATCTAATTATCGAAAAATCAGAAAATAATTTCTTGACAACAGACGGACCCTTTCCATTTTGTTTTCGAGATCCGAACCCAATTCGGGTGACTTTGGTTTGGCGTCCGAACCGAGCTAGACCGCCGTGAGCCCGCACCTAAGGCCGGGTCCATGGGCAGATGAGAATTTCAATCCGCGGGCCTAATTTTTTCTCTGGAGTCCTCCATTTTATTTCAATTGCAAAAAAGGGATCCGAAACGGCCCACAAATTAGGAAGAAGACCCGTCCGTCTTCCTTTCTTTCATTTTGCTCCTCCTCGTTCTCTCTCTCCCCCCGCGCGCGCTCTCTCACGGCGCACACTCGAGGCTCGAGGTTCGATTCGGTTGGTTTTTCGATTCTCTTGATTCAATCTTGATGGAGCTACTGTTCTCCTCTTGCTTCTTGCTGCGTTCTGTATCGGGTTTGTTTCGCCGGGTTGATGTTTGATTGGAATCGGGTGCCGGTTATTGGGAAAATTAGATGGTCCAATTTCGAGCTATGGTTGAGTAGAGCTTTAGATGCATTCTGAGGTCTTGGTTCATCCATGGAGCGTGAACTTGAACTGGGAATTTTAGCTGTATTTATGTCCATGTTAAACCCCAGAGGGTTAAGATAGATTGATTGATGTTGCAATTCTCAGTCCAAAGTTCATGTGCTCTGTGCTTGGGTTTTCTGTGTGGTGCTTGCATTGTGTCATTCGGCCTCATCGAAAATGCGGGTCTGTTTTATTGTTGTAATTGGGGATTTATGGATGGTGTTCTCCATGAAAATGCTCCAATTTAGGTAGGATCAATTCATGTTACGGCGTGCGCTTGAGGTGTAGGTTTTGTCTACCAAGTTATGGATAGCTAGAAGATGACGTTTTTAATATGCCTCGTATTCCAGTTGGGTATGAGTTTTGGAAGATTGCAAATGGCGGCAGGCCTAGACTGAAATTACAGGGAATTTGAAGATCCTTTTTCCCATTGGAGCCCTTTTAAAAGCTTTAATTTTAAGATCTATATGACGGCATGGCATGTTCATGATTCACCTGCTGGCTGCTGATTGCGCTTCTCTTAAATTGATTTTCAGGATCAGATGACATGACTGTTCTAAAGAGGTATGTGCTGAGGTTGTTCATATCCTTGAAGTACGTCACGGCGAATGTCGTGGACCGGAATAATGGGCAGATTGTAGCCACAGCATCAACAGTGGAGCACTCCATCAAGAACTCTCTAGAGTGTGGCAGGTCTTGCAATGCTAAGGCCGCAGGTGTCATCGGAGATGTGCTTGCCATGCGACTCAAGGTGGAAGGGCTTGAGCATGGACTTGGGAGAGGCATTCATGTTAATATGAACAAGGAGATAGAGAAGAAAGGATTCAAGAACAGAACGAAGATCTGGGCGATTGTCAATGCTCTAAAGAACAATGGCGTCAAACTCATCCTTGATGAGAAAGAGGAGGATCCTCTTCGGCGGAGTTATTAGACGGTTCCTTACTTTTCTCTTTCTCTGTATGTTAACTCTCGCCATCTTTGCTGAATGCAGTGAAACAGAAAGACGATTTGTATGAGACTACAACGACCTGTGCAAGATGTACATCTTTGGTCTCGGATGAGCCTGTGCTGGAATGGTCCTCCTTTGGCTCTTGAGTATGCTGTGCTGAATTCGGGCCATTTTTCTCCTCCATGCCCACTGCCCACAGTGACTAAAGGATTATCGAAGCATATTAACATGCGTTCATTTATGATGTCTGGATCAGGGATCAATCTGCTGAGTTTGTTTTCTTTTCATTTGGTTCTCAAAGCAGCATTATCCAGCTTCTCTGGTGCGCTTATGTTTGCCAAAAAGTGAACTTCCTGTTTTGGTTTACTCTTGAGACCAAGGCTGAGCAAAGGATCTTTTTCTGAGTTTTGAAATTGCCTGATTGCTGTACTGTATATGATATCCATCAACCTCTATGTGTATGATAAGTGGTTATCTTGGATGATGACTTTATATTATCAGTTGAGAGCAGCAGTCTAACTCTAGTTACTATAAATCTCTGCTTCTGGAAACCCGAAAGAGCTAGAAAATCATCCCACAGGTTCATCAGAAAGCCTTCAAATGTTGAGACGCACTCATAACTTCAACATATCCCTACATCAGGGGTCAGTTGTTGGCATTGTATTTTTGTTTTGAATGATACAAGTTGCCAACTTAAGATAACATTGATCAGGACATCAAGGGTCAAAACTTAGACATGTTTGCCAACTTAACCAAAACAATCTTTGCTAGTTTATTGGTTACATTAATGACGCAATGTAACCAATCAATCGCATTGTCTTTTGTACTCTGATCTACAGGTCGGACACTTCCTTTGCTTCTCCAAGTTTTATTCTTATATGGTGCACTCGACCCATCATCCACAAATTACTTTCTTCCTTAGAGTTATGACTAATAGCTGGGAAAAAGAAAAATTCTAGATATACTCAAGAGCAAGTTTTTTTCTACTCCAAAATGTAAATTTATATCCATTATTATTATTTTTTGTGTGAATAAGCACATTAATAAATGTTATTTAGTAAAAAAATATATCGACTCATAAATCAATAGGCATGTATGAACTCTTCACTGAGGACGATTCTATTATTTCGTAGGGAGAAGTTAAAATATTATTCTGTGTGAGCAAAATATGAAACTTATTTGTACTGTCAAAACTTATTGGTAACAAAATTTTGGCTGGCAACTTGTTTAGTCGGTAATGGGATAGTAACTTATCAATATTTTTATGCAAGTAAAAATTACCACCTATCTCTTTCAATAATTTACCAAATGCTAAGTGAACTCAAATGAATTTTTGTAATATTCTCTATTAAAGTTAAAATTTTAACACATCCGTACGCTACATAACCAAATACAAATAAATTAGTGAAACAGTTAGTAATTTGAAATAATTCAGTAACTATTGAATATTAATACTGGTAATTATCAAGAACTGTACAAATTGTCTGTCAAAAGTTCATCACCGATATTTACAGTCACCACTTTATCCCACAAAGCAGCAGAACCCTGCCTTCTTCTCCACATAGCCTGATAACGTCGTCTCGACTAGCGAAAGAGAGAAGAGAAGCAGAGGAAAAGACCATGGCGATGGCGAGCCGAGCTCTGCTCCTGCTGAAAGGAGCGACACCCACGAACCATCGCCGCCTCCTCTTCACCCGCGACGTCGCCACCTTCTCGAGCTCAATCCCTCATCTTCGTGCCGGGCTCGACCGGGCAATCATCCGGAGCTGCTCGACCTCGAATTCTCCCTCCTCCTCCTCTCTGGAGCCTCCGGACCTGCCTCGCTTGGCTGCAACCGCTCGCATTTCACTCACCCCTCAAGAGGTAGAGCGTTACGGCGTACGCTGACCCGCTCTTCTTGTGTTGTTTCTGCAATCTGTTTCGATCTTGTGCTTCGTTTCTGATCCAACTCCGGCTTTTTCTTTTCCAGATTGAGGAGTTCACTCCGAAGATTCGACAGGTGGTGGATTGGTACGCCTCTCTCTGTCCCCGTCTAGGAATTCGCGTCTTATTCGTTGTGAAACGTCTCGATTCTGGCGTGGAAATTAATAATTAGTAGCGTCGCTTGAGGTGGCTTTTTGGAAAATGCTGCCTTTCCGAACGAGGTTCATGACCTGTTAAAGATGTCATCTTGGTTTAATTCATCCTCTAATGCTCCGAATAGGCGCACGAGTTCATCCACTCCTCTGTTATGGGCTTTTCAGGGGTTAGCTTAGTAATGTAATGCAAGTTTTTAGATTCTAACCTGTGAATTGGAAACATGAATGTTGGGGGATGTTGATAACTGTGATGAGCAACTCTTTCTTGTCAAAGATATTGACTTTATCCAGTCCGTGTAGTCGATTTTCGCAGTCTTTTGTGCTGTTTTTCTGAAGGTGTGCTAATGTCAGGTTTGGACAGCTTCAAGATGTGGAACTCCAAAGCGTCGAACCCGCATTAAGAGCAGGTTCTTGAAGCACTACTATGAGATTGTTAATTTGTCTTCAAAGTGTGCTGTCGCAACAAAATTGAGAGAATTTGCATTGTTTATCTATAACATTTCTGGTTGATCGACCTTGTAGATACGGACGGCGACCAATTGCGGGAGGATGTTCCTGAAACGTTTGATAACAGGTCATAGTTTCCCTTTCGTCTCTTTTTTTGAGGTTGCTGCGCTAGCGATTGATTATGTATTGTTTTTGCCTTTGAGTTGAAGCTTGACTTTGTTCTGCAACAGGGAGGCCTTGATATCTTCTGTTCCAAGCTATGAGGAGCCATTTATTAAAGTCCCCAAAGTTTTGAACAAGGAGTCAGAGTAACTTCATCCATCTCCAGGTTAGTTTTTGATATGAAGACGCTTTGTCGGCGCAACTTGATGGAAGGCCAGTGAAATTTCAGATTGACATATTTTGTTACAAGTGACAGCATTGAGAACTGTGATGAATTAGCACTCTATTGCTGATCACTTTGCTTTTAGCCCGTGACTTTTGAGTTTGATTGTGTTTCGCTATATGTAGGGGTGGCATTGGCGTCCAGGAAATTGCTCCTGCCTATGATTGAACTCGACCTATCATGCATGCTTTAGCGTCTCGCAGTTGACGGCGGTATTCCACTCCATCTTTTAGACATATTAGCGGCACTGGAGTAAGCTAAGATTTTTCAACATGGGGCGAGATGTGAGTCCTCAAAAGGGTAGATTCTTGTTTGGAATCTCATAATTGTTCAGCTTTATTTGTTAGTACTTAATGATGTGGAACATGTATGGCAGCCTTATTTGTTGTCTTGGGAGAACTTATCCGACTTTTCTGAGTGATCACTGGTTAGATGATATGTTTGAAATGTCATCGCTATAGTGAACAGTGATATGTAGCAACTGTGGCTTAAGCCCGGTGCGTACAAGGTGGTATACCATCTCACTTCGCATTTCGAAGAATCAAGAAGGCACTACTTTGGCACATTCCTAACTACTTATGTACTCATATTCTTGCCCCAAAGTCTCTTTTCTGGTACGATAATGAGGCTCCTTTGCGTTTTCTGGGTTATCTTGGAACATGGTCTTCACTTTCGCCAAGTTCCAAGAAATAGGCAAATCCCGCAGTTTGATATGAGTCGAAAGCTACTGTCTGCAAAATTCAAATGCGAACCAAATGGGCATGGACATTGGTCACGATAACAAACATGGATCTTGGTCTGTTTATTGATTGTTACATTGATTGTGTGTAAAAAACAGCAGATACCGAAGGTGGTAAATGTCTTCCACCAAGCATAACATAACCTTCTTTTCTATCGCTTAACATTCCTCAAAGATTGCATTTGTTTTCCGTCGACAGAGAGTGAAAGATCCTCTATAGCTCCTTTTCAGTGCCTTAAGAGCTTCGATGTCGCCTACAAGTTTCCCTAGCGTAAAAGACCCAAAAAATCTATCTTATTATATCATTCTTGCTCGCAGACGCACCCTCCTTGTTTAGGACGTTATACTTCTACACTAGTTCATTTGGTCAGGGTACTTCTTCAGGTTGGTCAAGAGCTTGTCAGAAAACCCAATTGCCATTTTGAGGCATCTTAGGCTTAGATAAGCCTAATGGCATGATATCTCCGGATAGAGGTGAGCATCGGTCCAAGATCGGTCCAAGCCCAACTTTGCCGGTCCTTGTCCAATTCTCAAGGGGATTAGGTCGGTCCTTGATTCTAAGATCCGTAGATCAGCATCGTACATGCTATTCTCGATCCTGAGAGTTTAGGATTAGTCAACCCCAATCTAATTCGAATCATGATTATATATTATTATATCTATTTTAAAGAACAAATCCTAACTTAAATGACATAAACGGTATCAAACGACATTCTCCTCCTCCAATACTTTTATTGTTCTTTCTTTTTTATCCTCTTTAACCTCGCCCTACTTGCCGCACGACGCTCGCCCTACTCAACACTCGTCATTCAATGCTCACACCGCTCAATGCTCAATGCTCGCCCTGCTGACCGCTTGACGCTTGCCACTCGACGCTCTTCATTAGCCTCGCTCATTGCCTAGTAAATCAAAAGAAAACAAAGCCCTAATTAGAAACTCTCTTCGCTCGCAAGCAATGCTTGCCTTTTGTCGCTCGCCTCATGACTTACCTCTATTCGCTCGTCTCACTACTCACCCTCGTCTTATAATTCACCTCCGTTGGTGGATATATAATTTTTGAATAATAGATGTCTTTTTAAGGAATGCAAAAAATGAAATAAAAAAATTATCAATTAATCCCTAGTTAATTCTGAAACCCAACCAAACCCATAGGGTTGGTTCAGTTTTCAATCCTAGGCTCAACCGAGTCGGTCCATGGCCCCAAAAATTGAGGACCAACACTGCATGGGTTGATTATTAGGTTAAGTACTGGACCAGCCCAACCAGGACCATGATCACTCCTATCTCCAAAATAAGATTTTTACCCTTATCAAATTGTGCTAAATGTACGAGGATTGATATACACACTACCATGTCCTATCACTCGAATATCACTACACACGATTATCACTTATCTTGGGTGAAACAAGTCAATCACCTCCAATGATAGCTTTACGCATCAATAGACCTGTGAATTACAAAGATCAAGCTACGTATAGAAATTTAGAGTACGAAAATCTGCACTCAATCTAAGAATGGATTGCTATTGAAAATTAAAAGTAGAGCAGATCGATTTGTATATGAAAATGAATACAAAGCTATATATTACCCCGCTTGCTCTATACAAGCTACAGAGTGAAAAAAGCAACTGCAAGCAGTACAAGGGGGTAATTTCCACGAACAAATGCCTCTCTTTCTGTCATCTATACATTTATTCTCCTCTCTTTCCTGCTCTGTGTCAATAACTCACCTATGTGATCTCTTAAGAAGGGTACAAAAGGAGGGCTAGATTCAAGAGAACAAAAAAATCGTGTTAGCGAGCAACAGACTGTTAGCGGATGCCATCACGATTGCCAAAACAGCTCAAAGTTATTACTATACAGCGACCGATCTTGAATTTCCAGATTCGCCACATGCCAATTGATTAGTTGTGACTGAAAGATTTTACATAAGACCAGTCCAGCCGGGAAAATCCACCATTCACTGTCATCCCTGCAACCAAAGCCAGCAATAAGAGGAAAGCATGAGCTTGTGTGCGTGTGCGTGCACGTGCATGCCCACAGGTGCGCGTGTGTGAACTGTGAATTATGGTTTAGACTACAGCTTTTACAAGGGGAAAGCAATCCTCACAAGTTAATATTCCATGGCTGAAAGTATGGAAGCTTTTTGCCAGCTGATTGAGCGTTATAGTGAACATATCCACAGAGAAATGCAACCACCTGGTTCATGTCATATTTGTCAAGAAAAGAACTTCAAAAAATGATTATCAATACTCAATTTCTTTAGCGCTCATAGGTATAAGCTCCTTTTGCATTTTTGTGTGCGTTTTTTCAGTGAAGTAGAAGTAGCAACTTACAACATTAACTAAGGATGTAACATTCCACAGCGCATAGACACGAGCTAAGCCTGCAGAACGCCTGGGTCCATGACTAAACAAAGCATTGATTCCCGCAGGAAAAGGAAGGAGAATTCCAAGCGGTAAGATGAATAAAACCAGGAAGACACCGGCCAATGAAATCGAGTACAACTGAAGCAGAGTCAGCAATACCAAACTGAAGTCCCCTAAAAGTAACATTGAGATGACTAAACCAACAAGATCCTGCAAGAATTCCCAAGACCTTATCAAAAATGATACGAGGCAGTTACTTACTGAAAAGGATAAAGCTTTGCCCAGGAGCCCAGCAAAAGTAGCAGAGGCTCTTTATGGCAAAGTGGTAAAGTGTGAACTTTTTCTTTACATCAGTGGATGAGTTGGCAATTTTAACTAAGATTAGAGAATCTGCGTGCGCACAAAAGTGTGCCTGTCTGAATAGAGTAAAGATTTTACCTGGTGGCCAACGGGTTTCGTATTATGAATCATAAAAGAGAGAAAATAGAATAGATTTCTTTTCTCATCCAGCATCTGCAAATTGTTCAAGTCCAAGATTCCACCTACAGTCCTTTTTCGCCTCACATGGATTTCACTGCTTCGAAGCCGACTAAGAAGGCCCTCTGCCAAGTCAGCCGATGGCCTTTCTTTTTGAATTCTCTTCATACTATAAAATAAGTGAAAGCAAAAGGCAGAGTGTAACTAGTGTATCAAGCAGAAGATACTGTACCATACACAAACAGAATCAGAAAGCTCTGCACCCTACTATCCTCTGAACATGACTAGTAAGCATTAAATGACTTGCGAGGTTTGTTATTTGTTGAGGTTTTACTGTGTCTTCACAAGGCAACTAGCAAATTAAATGACTGGTAAGAGTTCATCATTTGTTCATGACGATAGGTGAAAAGCACTCCCACCGCAGTTTTCTTTGTTATGTGAACAAGTTGCAGGTGCGCTGTGGTTCTGTTTCCATACGCCCTCAATAGCCCCCTTTTCCATCTCTAACTATTAGAACAATCACAAATACAACAGAGATGAAACGAATGTCTCAAGACAAAAGCTACTTCACTAAAATACCATCTGAATGTCTTTGATGCCACCATATTATGGAGGTAACTAAGGCAAGTAAAGATTAATCACCAGCAAGACCTTTTCCATAACATTCATAACTAAATAGATGATAAGTAATGGACATTTTACTGGAAACAGGTGTTAGAAATTGATACCTTGATCGCGGCTCTGTTCGCAAAGGCTCATGTCTGCTTGGGGAAGACACAGACAGATTTTCATCTTCAATAGTGTTCACCAAAAGCCCATACTGGCAATAACCACAAGCTGTTGCCTGGAACCAGGCAAGATCAACACGCATTCCATGGATCCTCAGAGCAGGATTAGCATGAGTTTCAAGCCATCGCAGGACAGATCTAAATGTCACCCTCAGTCGTCCACGACGAACTAGGCGCAATTGTGCATTCAAACCAGCCACAAGTCGATACCAAGTCGTAGGTGGAACGGACTGCAAGTCAGAAAGTGTCCAAGTCAACAGAAAATGCATTAATCACGGCAACCAACTGGCCATCAGAACTTTTGCCAACACCATCTTGTAACAAGTAGCGTATCAGATGATAACCTGGCTCAGGAGACTGGTGAGAATACTGTCGCTTTGAAGAGAGAAAGGAGCCATATAACTGCCATCACCTCCAAAAATTATGGACATCGGAAATCTTTGATATAGGCGAGGAGGAAGATCACTTCTTTTTTCATCTCCGCCAAGGAAGAAATCCAGATAAGCCAGCATAAGATCAGATGTTGCAGCCACCTATAAACACATAAATCAGTTCAATGTATTCTTCCCCTTTTTCCTTTCAACAGCTAAGATCCTTTGGATAAAAACAAGGAAAGCCCCATGTCAAAAGAGACTTTGCCATCTAAGATATTAGTTTGGTGGCATGAACAACAAATGACCATTACAAATATGGAAATGCTATAACCAGAGTCTCTTAGTAATTGCACAAGAAGAAAGATGTATAATTCATCACAATCTAGCCAAGAAATCACACATTTGAGACACTTGTCAGTAAGATGTTCTTCTGGACGCTGGTTAAAGCTTGAACCCATAATTTTACCTTAAATGTGATTAATAAGAGAGAGCACAGGGCCCAAGAGTAAAATCACTTTCCATGCATATTATACCATAGAAATGACATTTGTCAGGATCGAATATCGAGCTACAGTGTCAGAAGAATTCAGTAAGCAATCAGGACAGCCCTTAAATATTTGTCATGAGGTTTTCTGACTAAATCTTTTTATAAGAAAGTTAAATTTGTCGAAGTAACAAGCTAAAGTTGGTCTGAAGTTTGACACCTTCCAGAGAGTGGGAATTACTCTTGGGTGTAAATGTTTTGATTGATACTGTCAATACCTTGTCTTGTCAATGAGCTCTTTTTTTTACTTTTTGGGGTTGGGGCGGGCTTTGAGCTCTTTTGATAAGAGAGTTGGCACCCCTTTAGTGCCTTTCAGTGAATTTCTCTGGTAGAAAAAACAACAAAATTACTCAAAAGAACTGTTAAGCATCTTAAATATACCAGATCCCTCCCTCCTTTCTTGCTTTTGCTCTATTCATTGTGTAGCTACCATTATAATTTTCAAAGAAAAAGATAAAAGGGATAGAGAGCCCTTTGGATTTCCTCCCAATCATTACCATCTACACTACTTTTTTGCAACTGTGATAGCCATAGGGAACTTAAGTGTTCACCTACCTGAAGATGACCATATAATTTACAGGAGATTCAACCAGCAATTCAGAAATATATACCTTAATGCCTTCATAAAGAGCCCTTGAACGGCAAGAACGTAAGCAGGCATGATCATATTCTGATCTAACAAATTCACGTAGACGCTGCAACTTTATTCTTCGACGCCATTGCTGCCATGACCATGCAAGGGGATAGCCAAGGACAGAGAGAATGCTATACACTGCTCCCTCCCACCACTGGTAAGCAGCTAAAGCATTAATCTCATCCACAAATGTATTGAATGCACCTTCATACCTGCCAGGTGACGATAACAATTTTAGAAGACTCGTACTCAACAAGGCTCCCATAGACTAGCTTAGCTTGCACCTGAAATTGAGTACTTAAGAACTGAAACACCTTAATCTATTAGCATGACCTTGGATAATTTTGCTACTAGCCCCTAAAAATTAATTATGATAAATGGTCGATAAACCTCTAAGAAGAACTTCGAAGCATATTAGCTGAGAACCTGAAAAAAAATAAAAAATAAAAACTAATAGTGCAAAAAACAAATTAAAAAGAAAAGGAATACGACAGCTTACACAATTTCCTTTATTTGCTCTGGAGGAGTATGTGGAAGATACCATGGTTCACTGAAAGTATTAGGACCCATGAAATACATCCTGTGCACATGACTTTGAGACTCCTCTGCTCTGTTAGTCTCCAAAACCTTAACAAATGAAAATTATCCTAGCACTTAAAAACTTTAAAAAGTATAGGAAGCCATAAATAATTAAAGGAATATAATACACTTTTATCACCAAAAAAATTAATGCACCTCGTTCAAAGACTCCAAGAAAGGAAAGGAATGATCTATTTGAGAGCCACGCTGCGTGGGGGAGGGGCCTGGTAATTCATCAACCCCAACAAATTTCATTCTTGCTACGCTGAGAACCAGTGCTAATAGTATTAAGAGACCCACAAGAAGAAGACCAAAAAACCACGGCCCACCAAATGTATAAATTAACTCTTCAAGAGCCGTATAACAATGTGGCATGTGATATCTCTCCGAATCGCACTTGTATGGGCAAGGAGTTTCAGAAATACCACCTGTTAAGATGAACATATGATTAAGGAAGGATCATCATGTAGGAACTATGCAGACTTGAAAGAAGATGTATGCAGTCCACATCAAAAAGTGGAATATACGCATGAACAAATAAGACTTGAAAGGTCATAAATGTGCAATTGTAGGTGCAAGAAAATTAAGCCAATCTGATACCGTTTTATTATTACCTCGAACTGCAATATACTGTGCACGACGAGGAAGCTCATTAGCAGGACAATGGTGACAAAGGGATCTATCTGATCCACTTACATTTTTATATGTTCCAGCTGGACATTCCTGAACAAGAATAAACAAGACAATGAGAGATTTGGAGTTTGGAGTATATGATAAGGAGAGGTTTGTTCGATGTTCATCATGGCTGCAATTTGAAAGATGCATCAACATCAAATCAGGAGAAGTTCCAATTACTTCAATCTCTTCAGATGGTGTACACGCTCCAATGAACTATTTACATGATTATATTTATATGAAAGCAAAGCACATCATGATAATAACCCAAATATTCACCATACAGGAACAACAAGTCCCAATAAGTCAGTCATCTCTCTCGTTAGAATTTTGCACTGGAAACATTGCTTCAATTACCAATTTCCTTTATAGTATACTACTGGAACAAGATTAACACAACTATATAACTGAATTCTAAGGCAACAGCATCTCAAATTCTCAACACTTACCACACAAAATATCCCGTAAAGCCCTTTTGGACAAGCTTTCCCAGTCAGAGTACCGTTTTCACCAACGTGGCCATAGTCTCCACCTCGCCCACCCCTAGCAGAATTGCAAGGGTGAAAATAATGAGATTTCTAGCATTTGAACTTCATAAATTATGACAACTGCAAATGCCTTGTGCACAGACACTCGCACAGAGAGAGAGAGAGAGAGAGAGAGTCCAGTCGCTTTTCCTAAGGCTGAATATTGAACTGCAAGAAAGGATATGTAGCATTCATTGTTTATGTCAGAAGAGAAGGACATAATCCATCTAGTTTTCTTCCAGTCATCAATGATTTTGGTTGTTTGCTGAAGCTGAGGGTTTCTTAGAGTCAAATTTGATTTCCTTATACCGTATTACCAAGAACTTTAATGCAGTCAAGGATATGTAGCATTCATTGTTTATGTCAGAAGAGAATGACAAAATCCATCTAGTTTTCTTCCAGTCATCAATGATTTTGGTTGTTTGCTGAAGCTGAGGGTTTCTTAGAGTCAGATTTGATTTCCTTATACCATATTACCAAGAACTTTAATGCAGTCAATTTCCTATAAATTAAATTCTCTATTTTCTCCTGATAGTCCCAGCTAAACAAAGGATCAAAAAAGGCATTTGTCAAATCTAGAAGCCAAGCTAAGCTGCCCTCAAATCCTAAACTTGCATTATAAGTTCTGGACACATGTTGGAGTAAATACACATTTAGCAAATGTGATAAAAGTGCATGAAATACACCATGAAAGTAAAGAACGCCACATGGATGATTAACTTTCCTCCTCCTTACTGAAGGGGAAGAGGAGAGAGTGGAGAACAAGAAAGCTAAAGAAAGGGGCATATACAGACCCAGTATCTATGATTCCTTCAACGCTGGCAATGGGCTGGTATACATCTCCGGTGGGAATATCGTACCAATGAAAGTGAATCCTTCCCCCACCTCCACCACCACCTCCGTTAGGACTTCCTTTACCTCCAATACTAGAAAGCACTGCAGATTCTCTGAGAGTCAGACCTCGCAAAAACATTAGTAAGGTACCCCCAGAACCACCACCAGGTCCACCATCTGAAATATCCATTATATTATATTTTTCCCTCTGAATAGTACGATCAAAACTTTCTCCATCAGCTTTTAATGAGCCTTCAATGGACAAGGTTGATAAAGGATGCTCTGCAGAACCCATTACTGATTCAAAAGAAAAAATTACATCAAGGCAAGGAACCCACATTATAAACACACATTATAACCAATTAAAGCAAATTTAAATGGAGCAAACTTGTCAATATTCATGGGTCCAACTTACAGTTAATGACTTCCATATTAGAAGGAAAGAAACAAAAAAGGATTGAGTGCTAATTAACCATATGCTGCCAGGGCCTTGAAGTCTCCTTAATCCTAGCCCAGTTGATGGTAGATAGAAAAATTATTTAATATATAAGTGCAAATACAAGTTAATGTTATTAAACAAAAGGTGACAACATACTAAGCCATTCATCCAGTGCATACTCAATGTTAAATTATAAAAGATATGTTCCTACCAATTTCCACATATCAACTTACCTATAATGCCCCCACCAGACGTTGAACCTCTAAAACTATCATTTCCACTTCCACTGCCAAGTTCACATGGCATTTCTTCATTCCCATATGAAATTCCACCCAAAACACAGACACCGTCATAGCATCCTTTGCCTCCCTTACCACCATGTCCCCCGCCACTGCCAATCCCATTACTCAGAAGGCTTCCTCTACCTAATCCACCAGTGCAGCCTGTACAAAAGCCAAAAATTTTGCAGATAGTTAAACATCCCACATATATAAGGGATAATAGACTTACAATTTGTCTGTACAAGCACCCCGATAAGAAAGGATCAAGGTTTGCATCTTCAATATTTCATATGATTCAACATTTACTCTTTTAAGCTTTTCCTACGCGGCATAGATGGTGAATAATAAACAATTCAGGTGCTTGATTACCACAGTGGTTACCTAGCGACCACTATGGACAGGTGGAGCATTCTAGAGTGGACCATTGAAAATTAAAATATAATAAAAAAAGGAACTTGTCAATAATTTAATTTTAAAGAGGTAAAAGCAAACAAAAGATGTCCTTTTCCCAAAGCTTATGACTTATCTCATGATACACAATTCTACAGGACAAAATGAAGAATAACTTCTAAACTAATGAGTTATGAGTGTAACTTCGTGATACTTTAATCCTCAAGGTACCGAGGGAGTAAATATTCAGACCAAACAACAGATGTAAAAACTTCTAAATTGCCCCCAAAATTAATGTATCCGCTATTAAGCAGCCTGAATACCGTAGGTTATATTTGATCAATAAAAAGTTACGAAGTTGCCTTATTAACTTTGATAATTCAGCTTTCTTCGTTCATATCTACTAAGGGCCCGTTTGGTTCGGCTTTGGGGAAATGCTCTTGGGAGAATGCAAATACCTTTGAGGTAAAGGGGTTTTCCGAAATGCTAGACTGTTTGATAAACTATAACTGAAAAGTACTTTAGGGAAATGTAAGACTGTTTGGTAAACATATATTTGAAAAACCCTTTAGTGTGACTAAATTAAGTTTTTTAGTTTTAGTATTTTTAAAATTGCAAAAAAGAAACGGTGACTATATAACCTTTTACATCTTCATGTTGAGACTAATGTAAAAGATATATATTAGTAAATTTATTTAAAAATTATATTAAAAGAATTTAATTATAGATTAGATGCAAAGCTCAACTTTTGGTCTAGGGTTCTTTTAGGTTTTTTGTCAACTTTGAATAATTTTTTTTTAATTATTGTAGTATTAATCATCTTCGTTAATTAATGATCATTCTAGTGTATTGATAAAAAGTTGGGCTCTTGATTGTCAAAAGATAAAAATGACAAAAATAAAAAAGGTGAACCCAACATTTGCAAAGGGTTTTTATTATTTTTTAAAAAAATAAAAATAAAATCCGATGAAACTCTGTCGCCAATCAACGGCGGTTGGGGTGTGGGGAAGATAATCGGTTTAAAAAAAAAAAAAAGTCAACGGATGAATAGTAGAGGTAGACTTGCATTTCAAAGGCCAGCATTTGACCAAGGACATCTCCAAATACTGAACCAAATGCCTAAATTTTTTCCCAAGGGGCTTTCGGGGCTAAAAGCCCCTTGGGAATGCTAAACCAAACAGGGCCTAAGTATATCAGTTATGAAAAGTTCTTCCATCATATCTCATGACTCCTTATATTTTGCATTAAAAGCCAAACCAGGCTAACCATGATAACCATGAAAATGCCCAAGTGCCTCGACTCATTTCCTAGTTTCATTTTGGTAAATTGGGTATATGAATCATCTTACACTATGCTGTTGTTTTGATACAATGCAAAGTAAATGAGCAGCTTGAGTGTATTAGGAATGCTTCTGCAACTACACATCCACATTATCAAGATGAGAAAATACATAGGGAGCATAAGTTTAGAACCCCTATCATTGCAAACTTCAGCTTTGTGTGGAGGACATGGGGGATGAAATGAAGTGAAAATTTCATATATCCCTCCTAACCTTTCTCACACAAGATTTAAAATTTATCCAATCTTCCACAACCACCCTCACTTTCATTCCCGCCCCTCCTCCCAAACAAAGCATCATAGTACCAAGTGCTTACCTAAACCAGAAGCACTAACTGTTCCAGAGGAATGGACGGCAATAGTTCTCGCTCTATGGAAATGAATAATGGATCCTTCTATAAGGCCTTCAACAATTATATCCTCAACTCGACAGATCTAGAAGTGCTCAGATAAATTAGTACCATAACATGAAATGATAATGAAGCTACACTTAGTGAAGTCATAAATCCCAACAAACAAACACCTGGAGTGTGAAAGAGAGGGAGGAGTTCACATTGCAATCTTCAGGTGGTTCAAGCAGTTCCACAGGACAATTTTGTGATTCGCAGTATAGTCTAGGAGTTCTGCAGGGACATAGCAGAGCAGGTTTAAAATGTCAAAAAGACATATCTGAGAGAAAAAAAGTGCCGTCAACAAGGTGTAATTGATCCGAATTACATGGCATCTGCTGTGGCATTCTTTGAGGGTCCACGTAAAAGAGATCCTGGACCAACCTTCACATAAATAGGAGAAGTTGTTATTGATATGCAGAGAGAACAGCCGAAGAGAAAAGTATGAATCCACATGCAATTTTGCAAACTCCTGATTCACCATCAGAAGGTAAATATCCATCACTTTCATCGAAAACTGCAAATTTGCAGGTATGATTACCGAGATAGCACTATTCGGATGGAACAACAACCTCTAGCAAACTACTAATCTTGAGAGTAAACTTCATGCTCAACAAAAGTCATGTATATGCATTACATCTCATGACAGCAAAACAGTTCTACTGGAGGCTCAAAGGAAGCTTTATTTAAACTCGCTACCATGGCTTTATTTCTTACTTCTAGCAACAATTTTAGAGGAAGTAAAAGTTATTGCTAACGGCATTCCTAATAGAAAACAGCTTACATGAATACTGTAAAAGAGAGACAAAACTAGCCGCTGTGCTTCAATCCTGTCTCCTGGCCCTGATAGATTCAAGAACCCTTGCCCATGAATTCCCAGGTTAGCATTTGAGTGTATGACAGAAGATTCCTGCTAAGGAAGAACAGAAAACTTTCATACCAGAAAGCATCATATGAAGCCCAGAATAAGAGCAGAGTGAATTGAAGAAGATACCCTGAGAACAACCATATAACTGGCCTCAAGCAAGGATGTTGTGACAGTTGCATCTCCATCACCATATATGAGCATTTTGGAATTCCACATCAAAAACATTTTCACAGACATCCGTAGGGCCCCATACACCTAAAGTCAACGAAAGGAAATTATCAAAGATTGTAGACTACACAACCAAAAACAAACAAGCCAGAAAACACGGAATATAAACAGAAGGTGAAGTGCCCATCATTTAGTCCTATATTTAATGGTCAAAATGCATGATGGGATAAAAATGAAGGTTTCTTGAATGTTAATTGAACAAAGAGGCCAGGCATGCACAATATCCACTCACCCTAATCACAGAGTCACTCATCAACAACTCTTCAGCCAACACTTCAAATTCGGATGAAGCATAATGTTCTAAACCAAAACTGAGGATTCCTCGGTTAAGCAGACTTATCTGGCCTTGCACCTGTATAATGCAGGAACAGCATAAGCACATATAGTTCTTTATAGAAGCATTATATCTCCGTGCAGGAAAAGGAAAGTAGCACATATAGAAAAACTATCAATGAATTGATTACGGATACTATCAAGATTATGGTCATTGACTTGAGAGAAGTTAATCTACTGAAGAAAGTAGGCCAATGACTAGCTATAGAGCAGTTCATCCATAAGAAGGGAGAAAACTAAAATAGACAATTGTTGCTCTAGAGATATGCAAGGGCATAGATTGACCATCGCAACTCCCTTGTAAATTTTATACTCATGTGGTATCTTCTGCTATGCCAAAGGCGAGTACTAAAACGGCTCCCTCACCCAACCGAACCCCACAAATATATCAAAAAATAGCTGCTTCGTCTATAAGCCATTTATTATGAAAATTTGATCTATGTTGAGGTTCCAATCAACCCATACTTTTCTCTTCTTCCCCCCCATTTAAGCTCTTCCCGTGAGCTTTCATCTCCACGAGTCCTCTACTGCTTGATGAAATAAAGAGTACTGCGACAGGTGTCACATGTACCTCTCTTTCCTGTGCATAGTTAAATACACTTACATAAGATATTCTTATTTCATTTAAGTGTACTTTAACCGTGACATGATAAATAGCCGTTAGAAAGTGTCCCTCAAACAATTGGCACCTTAGAGGAACCCCATAAAAAAAAAAATCCAATCTTGATTTCCACCATCCTATTGATGTCACTCTTCTAATGCAGGTAGAGGTTAAGGTTTTGAAGTATCTTGTATCCATAGAACATTTGGCGTAACATAGATAATAAATAAATAGGAGTTAATATCATTCCAACTGCCATTACAAGAGTAATTGTCGAAGGTTAAGAATGTGGCGAACTGCATTGGAAAGCTATGTGTCAGTTAATTAAAAAGGGAAGCTGTGATTTTATAAATAAAAACTTAATACCCTTAGGAGCACTTGAATTTTTTATTTTTTTTGGGGAACAATAAATGTCCAAAAATTTGCACATAAATGTTTTGATGTGTCAGACAATGTAAGTAGCATGTCTGCATATCGTACAGTGCACCCTGCTAACTGTGCAGATTCAACAACTAGTGCTTAAAGATAAAGACAAAGGGATTTCCATACTCACCAGAGAGAGAGAGAGAGAGAGAGAGAGAGAGAGAGAGGGAGGGAGGATGATGAGGAACCTGAACACGACTCCAGAGCAAGGGAACAGAAGCCCTGGCATAATTTCGGACATAAATATTTGTCCACAGAGGCTGATTGGGGAACTCCATGAGAAGCGTCTCTGTATCTGTCGTCATATTGTGATTGTCAATGACAAGGCTCCGTGGAACAGCATCATAGAATGTCCCAGCAGCACCAGCATTCAGTGGGCAGCTAAGACTGCTTCCTCCTGAAAACAGAACAAGATAATGTGCAGTAAAGAGCTATTAGGGAAACAACCACCATTGCCCAAAAGCATCCGAATATGCAACAAAAACATTATCAACACCACACTTAATAAAGTTCTAAGACATGTAAGGGTTTACAATTTCCTATTGTGATCTAATGGATTTTCTCATCATGCAGAAATGTCCCGGATCTACCGTCAAAGGGGCTAAAAATGATAGACCTTTGCAGAAAATCTCACCATGTACGTATATCGCAGGTTCATCATGCCTACTAAAGACATTGACTGAAACTCTGCCACCACCCCCTCCAGCATAGCCATTTCCACCACACGCACTTATCTTGCCATTGCCAGTCCTGCTCTTTGCAATAAAGACATTTAAGTTAAAGGGCAATCAGGTATGATGGACAAAAGAATATAAAGACAGGAGATAGGCTTTTATGAATAGAAGACAGCACAACGGCAACACCTGCTCAAAGGGGATTCTGACCTGACACAGATTAAATACATGTCTCACGCAAATAAAAATCACCATAATATTTTGAAAGTGCAGCCAGTACATTTAAAGTTCTTAATCAGCTTGAAGATTCAAATTCCCCAGGACTTGGCCAAAGTTCTCTTCCATGCATAATGGATCATAGCATGGGAATAGAGAATTCATTCCATCGATAGAATTAGACCTAATAAAATGGTACACCAACAATCTCCATTCTCAACACAAGACATGCAATTGCTACAGCTAACTTACCAGCATGCACTTACGCATATATCTGAAAGTCGGGCCAAAACTTTTTATACAGATTTGCGGCAACCAAATGCAGAAGGTCTCCCTTAATCAGATTCAGTGGACTGTTACAGAATAACTTACACCATCCAGAACCAGAAACAAAGAGATTAAAATTGAAAAGAACCTGCCTTCTGAATGATAAGCAAGTCTTAGGAAAACAATCATCTATCGGTCAAACATCGCTTGTTCTGTATCTTGCAAGTCAAAGTGTCTGCCCAAGCTTCAATTGCTTACAGTTCCATAACAAAAATCAACGAAAAAGTAAAAAATGACGAAACAAACTAGAGAAACAGGTGCCTGCTCCTCCCTAAAGGCGCTTCGGCCATTCAAAATTGCTCAGCCATATAAAGGTGGACTCCCACTCCAAGTCTGAACCAATAATTTTAAGGAAAAAAATTTGAAGGATATTCTCTCGCTCCCTATTTCTCCATCAATTAAAATATGAATATCTTCAACAGATAACTCTGAGGAAAGGACTGTACTAAACCTTATTTAGCTCAAATAGTAACTTTGGTGACCAATAGCAAGAATTACCCATCGTTTCCTCCTTTTGTAGGTTATAAAGTTCATAATGCTTCTCCAAGCTTAGTTGCCAGCAGTTCCAATTACTATGTTCGTCATAGCACAAAAACTGCTAACTACCTTCAAATTCAGCAGAAGCCTGAAGAAAAACTCATAGCTCACAAAACACGGAGAGGACTCAGAGTCCACATCAAAGGAATAAAGTTCCTTATAAACGAGACAAGAATGGTAAATAAGACGACTATAAGATATCATCTTGTAAGTTTCCATCCCCTTTCCTTTACAAAACAGGACAAGCCTAATTAACCAAAAAATCCATTAATTTGCTATGACCCCCCACCCCTTTAAAAAAAAGGAAAAGAAAAAAGGAAGAAGCACAAATTTGCCCACAAAACTTCCCAACCGTTCAGAGAAGCAAATTTTGATCATTCTTTTCATCTAAAAAATGCCAAAAATGTGCATGTGTAAAGAAATTCCTTATCCATAAATAAATTCAAGAGAGAACCAAATTAGGAAAAGGTAAACACGGCAACATCTAAGAAATCTCCAAAATGTCTTGCCACAACGCGTCCTATATTCACACACACACAATCAGGAGAGAGAGAGAGAGAGAGAGATGAATTACATTTTCTGAGCTTTGATGTAAATGCTGCCCCCAGAACCGCCGCCGCCATTGCTCCCACCATCACCTCCGTCGGCCAAAATACTCCCATTCACCTCCAAGTACTCTAACACCGTAATCTTGATCCTCCCACCACCACCACCTCCCAAGTCCGCTTCCTTACTCGTAGTCCCCCCTCTGCTACCGTAGCTACACGGCTCATCAAGCCCCTGCCACGAGTACGTATCCCCACCCCACACGTCCGCCGCCGTCTTCCCTTCCTTCTTATCCGCCTCTGTCAAGCACCCCGCCCCTCTGCCCCCGTGGCCGCCGCCTGCCCCATCCACCCCCTGCGGGGTCCCGCTCGTCTGCGCCGGCGGCGCCCCGGCCATAACCGTCGTGTTGACTGCAGTCCCATTCGCAAAGCTCGCGTTATTCGCCACCAACTCGAACGAACCCGTCACGATAGACGCATTCTCCCCCAAGGAAAAATTGCCGGTGATGTTCACAGCAATCTCACAGCCCGCTTCGGGGCAGTGAAACTTCACCGACGGCAGGACCACGAAATTCCCCGCCCCGGCAATGTACACGTCCTTCGTCAGATTCAAATCCCCGACTATCTGACACGTGGAGTCCAGGGAGCCGACGCCGCCGAGATCGTCGGTGCATGAGACGGAGGGCGGGTGCGGCGGCGGAGGGGGCGGCGCGGGGGGCGAGTAGTCCTGGTGGAAGAGGAACCCGTCGAGGTCGGCCACCGAAGAAGAAGAAGAAGAAGAAGAAGCACCGGTCTCCGCGAAAGCGACGGAGGAGGAGAGCCAGCTGAGAATCACGGCCAGGACAATGGCGGGACCGCCGAGACGGAGGACGCGGGAGCGGAATCGAGCCATTCGCCGGTGCCGGAAGACATCTAGAGCGGGGGATTGAGGTTCGATGAGGCTCTCGGGAGGTGGAGCTCCGGCGCGACTTCGACGGCGGACATGGCCGAGCTGTGGAGGAGGAGGAGCCGCCGCCGCCGCGTTCGATCGTTAGCTCCGCCGAGCTCGCTCGCTCTCTCGCTCGTCGCCACGGGAGGTGATCAGCTGAGCTCGAAGAACCCTAGAAATCGGCTCCGCGAAAGAGAATTTCCGAGAGGAGTTGCAGAGAGAGAAAGGGGTGCCGAGAAAGAAGATGAAGGTGGGAGAGAGGAGATAGAGCTTCTTTACGTGAACAGAAGGAGATTGCTGGCCTGCGGCGGCGTGCGGGGTATCTTTTCTGTGCCGAGCCTCTATTGGCCGGGCCTTTCGGGGGACGAATGGGATTGGAGGGAAGGGCGGAGACGCGGTGGGACTGACCGTGCTGGATCGCGACCGCTTAAAGAGAGCCCCACGTCCCTTTAATGGAGCGTTTAGTGCACTCACTCACCTTATTAATAAAGAGGAGTGAAACCGGACAACTGAGCTGAAACCGAGAATGACGATAACTGCAGTCAAACGACGTCGTTATCTGAAAATCCGCTTCATCTATAAAAAAAAAACTTCCCCATTCGTATCTCGCGTTTCAACATGACTTTTAAAATATCCTTTCCTAAAAATAATTATTTGCATGACTTGAAATATTAATTAATGATAATACCTTCATTATCGATGATAATTTATGTTCAGAAATTTTTAAGGCCAATAAAATTCATTCATTGTTCTAAGCAATACGGGCTATTATTTTTGAGAAAACATTGTTCAAATTATTCATTTTCCACCTAACAAACAAAGCTTTATTAAAAAGCAAAGACAAAGTAGCTATGATATAGAAGGTGGGGTTTTGGTATTGTGTATCTTGTTATGGAGTGGTAATACAAAATTGGTCATCAAAATAGTGTTCCAAGCACACTCGTCGATTTTTTTTTTTATGGTGAGTTTCTAATAAGTTTCTAAAGACGCTAATTGAGAGACATCATTAATATGTTTGCAAAATGATGGCGGTTTTCCGTGATATATGAATTTGTTGTCCTTTGGCTCATTTTCTTTATTTTGAACAAATTATTTATAATATATGCAGTGGTTTAAATATATGTATCAATAATTATTGTCAATGCGATATATATCAGATATCGAGGGTTGAATGTAATTACAAGTTTCTCTATTGTTAACAAATGACGGTAATTATTAAATTTTAAGAAAATGAATGGAAAATGTTAATGAAGAGAGCACATTTGGAAAGCTCGATAAACTAAGTTTAAGAGGCTAAAATTGCCCAAGAGATGTTGCCTCAATGATTAGGCGTTGTTTCGGGCAGACATGCAGTGCGAGTTCAAATTTCTCCAAGACAACATTCCTTATTTCACCTAATTGCGAGGAAAAGGCCACCTCGCATTTCCAAGAGTTTTCTTTAGGTAAGTGTGTGGAAAATTCTAAAACTTACTACGAACAGCAATTAAATTATAAAATTTATGAAAGTACAATCGAATCATAAAACTTGTCAAATTTGTGACAATCGAGTCATTTCATCAATCCCGCTTAATTAAGCTAACGAAAAATACTAAAGTGATTTTTTTTTCTCTCTCTTACGCGTCGCCAACATCGCTAAACATGAAGGACAAGGCTAGAAGATCATCATTTTGATATATAAATGATTTTTATTTAAATGCTGTTTAAATTGGATAAAAATAAACTAAAAATAAAAAAATGCAGAAACTCTTCAAGCCCTCGTTGTCACTGACTCACCATCGCGAAAGGACTAGCGATGGTGGGGATGGGAGGTAAGTAGTCGTCAACCTTATCAACCATAAAAAAATCCCTTGTAGGGCCCCCTAGATCGAGCGAGGGTTGTTAGCCCTCACTTAGATTTGGCCAAGGGCCGATGACCCTCGCTGAACACTAGCCATATGTCCCCATCATCGTCAAATCGGCAATGGTGGGGCGACACCAAGGAGGGCCTGAAGTACCCTAGCTATTTTGCACATTTCCCTTTTTTAAAATTTTTTAGTCTAATTTTAATAATGTATAAGTAAAAATTTTATTCGGACGTCTCATCATTAATCTTTTGATCATGTCATCTTCTGTTAATTAAATTTTACAGAGTTAATGGAAGGATTAATAAAATAATGAAATTGATAATTTGAACTTACTAAACAGTGGGAAAAAAATCATCTTCAATCGACAAAAACTAATTCATCAATCGCAAATCGAAAATGTTTCTTGATTTTAACACGTCGCGTTCGTCCAATTTCTCCGTCACCGTCTCAAAGGGTCGCCAACGATACTTTCGGTGGGAACGCGGCGGAGGTGCGGAACACGCGCGCGCCGAGGCCGTTCGGTGGGGAGAGGGCGCGTGACGTGGAGAGGCGCCGAGCCCCGGAAATCTTTCATGAGATAGAGAGAGAGAGCGGGGGAGAGTGTATCTCGGATTACGCAGCTGTTGCGACGATTCGCGTCACCGACGGAAGATGCTCGGCAGTTTTGACTTGCATATTCCCCGAAAGGGACACGCCCCGTTGGACCGTGAGGTGGAGACGACCGGCCGGTGACGTAATTTCCCAACGGCCGCAGTCGGCGGAAGGGCGGAAGGCGACGAGGGGAGGACACGTGTCCCTCGAGCTGAGTCGGCCGGGTCGCTGAAAAGGCCGAGCCTGGGGGAGGAGAGAGAATTGGCTTTGCCTTGGTTGTTAAGTAATTTCTGGTGGGAAGAAAAGTGGGGTAGGGGGAGATGCTAGCGCGCCCTCTTTTTTCCAATTTCGTGTCTAATTCATGTCGTCTTATCCCGTCTTTCGTGTAAGATGATAAAACTTATGTCACGGTCGGAAAGCATGTGGAATTGATAGAAGGTGCGTCCCTTTTGGCTCGGTTCGGGTCGAGTCTCGTGCATCGTGTTAAATTTCACATCTTCGATCCGATCAAATATGATCCATCCGAGTCAAATTGATAGCACGGGCCATTCGAGCCATCAAGTTTCGTGACGACAGACGACGTCGAGGCGAAATAATTGCTCGGGTCGTTGAAGATTGGACTTGTCAAATGGGTTTTGCAGCTCAACGGTGTTTCAAAGAGCATCGAACAACACTTCCGAACACAATAATGTTTGACCCCGTGCGTCAGCTAGGAAACAACATTGACTATTCCATAGGATTAAAATAACCCGCTTCTGTTAGCGTTAACAAACCGGATGACGAATCACCGTCCCTAGCCGAACCAACAAGATCAGTTTAAATAATCCGGAACCGCACGCGACTTTTGGACGCACTAATCCTTTCCGTGCAAGCCACTTTTTTTTATATGCTTATCGTTCCGGAGACGTTCGCAAGTCATCGCCGTAATTTGTTTTAATAAAGCCACCTGACGCGTCAGCTTCGACAGACGCCACGTGTTCATTTTACATCCTCAGGAATCAACCACTCCTGGTGGAACAAAAAGACCCCACTTCGGAATTTTAAAGAAAGTCCTGGAGGAATCGAAAGGACAAGCCACAAGAAATCCCCACCCATCTTGGCTAAGGAATGTATAGTTTCTGTACAGAGTGGCTGGCGATGTGTTCCTGCGACTTACTTTTCTGGAATCATGTGTGGATATGCCATGGGTTTTCTATTACCAAAAAATTGGTATCTGCACAGATCTGTCGGATTTCTCGAGTTACTCATCGGATCCTAACTGCTGCCCGACTTTAATCCCGTCGTCAGGGTGCCTTTTACAACGGGAACTTTAACACACGACAAGCTCTCGTGTGGAAATAGTATTATATGTTTCGATAGTGGCTCAGGCTACTGTATACTTCTTTGTCCCTTAGTTTTTCCATGGCCTTTCTTTCTATTCTCCTTATCCACTCCTTGCTCACGTTGAATAGTCTTCCGATCTCTTCTAGCGACTTAACCTGATTATCTTTAAGCCCATATCTCAGTATGAGTACTTGCCTCTCTCTAAAATCCAAGCCACTCAAGAGTTCTTGAATTTGGCTCCTCATGTTTTGCCGTAAGACTGTTTCCTCGGGGCTTCTCAGAGACCGGTCAGCTGTGAATTCCTGCACCACAGGTTCCACATCAGTGAATGATCCAAGTCGTGATAAACATTTGAAACATCAAGTTAAATTTGTATTTCTGAGTGAAAATATTCAAGTAAAAAGCACCCATATCAAAGATGGATTATCTCAGTCATAAATCACCAATAACTGCCGTGTGTGCTAATGGCTCTGTCTACAATTTCATGTCCAAAAAACACAGGATAGTATCCCATGAGAGTACTACTCATCTATGCATTTGACCCCCGGAAAAAGGAAAAGAGGAAAGTCTCAAACACCAAGGTCCTGAATGCTGATGATGAATGACGAGGAATGCACGAATGAAGATGGAAGAGAAAGACTTCTTCCCCTACCATATATTTTGCATTGATGTGATCTCCTATTTTTTTATCTATCGAACCGACAACCCTTAGGCATTGGCTAGCTGATCTGACTTTAGCTACAGAGAAGCCAGTTAACTTTGCAATCTCAATATCGTCAGGATATTTCCTGCGGTGGTTATTAAGTGATTTCCGAGCCTTCTGTATCTGATTTACTGCAGTGGCTAATGTGGTCTGCAAAATACAAAAGGCAGGAGAAAAAAGTTAGAAAGGAAAAATTAAACAGGAAGGCAGAATAAAATCCAGGTTCTTGCTCTCGCAAACTTGCAGTGGCAATTTAAAGAGGAAAGGTACGCACAGGAATTCGGATCCCTCTAGCATGCCATGCCACCATTCTGGACATGGATTTCCTGATCCAGTACTGAACATAGGTGGAAAATCTGTAGCCTCTTGTGTGGTCGAACCTTTCTGCACCACGAAGCACGCCCATATTTCCTGCCTGTAAAAACGCAACATTCCACACCATTTAATTACCAGGAACTAAAGCATCAGTGAGACTAAAGAGGAGCCTGTCACCCACTTTGAAGTGACTATCACTCATATAAAAGAAAAGGCTTCATAAAGTTGTATATCAAGTTGCAATTAATTTCCCAATGGTCTTAACTGAAATCTTTTAGAATTCCAGGTGAAGAGAGGAGAAATGCATGTACATAATTGTTTAAATCAAAAAAGCAGATTCTTTTAAGTGTTTCTATATATATTTGGAGATCACACCACCAGTCATTATCACAGTCAAGGCCAGGTTATCAACCTGGTTTGGGGCTCTCGCTTGGTTGCAAAGCTTGATCTTAACTACAAAATTGATATAGATGCATTTTCAACTCGATGAAATACATTACATTTGAGAGTAAAGAATGAGGCAACACCACTTCAGGCCAGACAGAAAAATAACGTGAATATGTGGCTCAGGTGAATTGCCTTGGCAGCAAAACTAGCAAATGCCTGCAATTTATTGGCAAACAAACAGAAGTTTGCACAGAATCGCAGGTAGCAAGCAGACTCTTTGCTAAAGTCGTTATGACACTTAACATCCTTTCTAGCACACGTCAGCTTATGATTAGCATGTGCAAGCTCGGTTTGCAGAAAATTGTACTACTGTTTCGGATTGATGTCAACTAGAGAGGACTACCAAGTATGAAGATGACTATAAACAATTTCCCACATTTTAGACTGGACAAAGAAGGGCCTATTGTTCATTACTATCCATCTCTACTCAGTATTTTCCAAAAAACAAAAGCAGCGGAAATTTTTCCATGGCCTAAGGGTATTCCTGTTCTTCACAGTAAGCAGGAGGTCCCAGGTTTCATTACTGGAAACATCCTCTTTATGATACAAGACTAGGCTGTGGTGGGAGCCTCATGCGTTAGAATGGCATTTTAAACAAAGACGTGGTGAAAATGAGAAACCAAAAGAGCAAGACCTGAATTAGATCTTCATGTGCAATACCGAGACCCCTGTAATTCCTTGTAAGAAATATAACTAAGGAGCGAGTGCTCCTCAAAAGCTCATCCCTGCAAAACCAACCAAAATGCAAGTTCTGACGCAGCACATTTTCATCAATTCCAGCAGCTTCTGCCCAGGTACGCAAGCTGGGCACCTTCCCACTCTCCTCTTCCAAGATTGTTCTTATTTTCTCCAATTCTGCAACCACCTGTATTAAAGTCAGAAGCTATTAAGCAGGGTCCCTTGAGATTTACACAGTTATAATGTTTACTAGCTCATTATGACCTTAACTCCTCTTGACATCTCAGCCTCATTCCTAGCAATTATCGATCTTCTTCTCTTGGAGTTTGATGCTCGTCTAAGAGACGAAACTGAAGGTTGTTGGAGCCATTTCTGATTGGCAGTTGAAAGCAATGAAAAAGGAGAATTTTGGTTGGGTTTTGCAGATTTTCTTTCTCTTCTCGATTTTCTCGTTTCGCTTTTCCCTGACCGAATGATTCTTTTGACATGGTCGTCCCTTTTACTGCTCATCTTCTTTTCCACCACAGCATCAGACACTTCACAAGCATCTGGGGCATCGAAAGCTTTTGACAGACAAATATGAAATAACTTTAGAGCTCCAAGTCTTCCTAACTGTAGCAAAATATCTTTCTCCAAGTTTAACGCATGTGAATCTGCAAGAGTTTCCTCTAACGCATTAAGATTATCCATTAACAAACTAAAATGCGCTGCCTTGACTGATTTTGAGGCAGTATTGCCTTTAGAGTTTCTTGCTTTGTGTGATATGTGAATCCCACCAGGATCACTGTTTATACTACCGAATGGCCTCTTGCCAATGGTTACCTGCAAATAAGAACTTCAATTAGATGTGGTGCACCTCACATTAGTCCTGTGACAGAGATAAATTTGAACTGGTGACAATATGATTTTGAGTTCTCTTCAACATACACTCTTGCTGACTAAGTGCTTCTCTCTCTCTTTGAACTGTTATTTGAAGAGCTAACTTAGATATCCTACACAGATGGTTGATGGCAATAATTGACACCAAGAACTATTCCAGAGCGGAGTAATGCCTAAATGATGCCACTGCGACTTCTCACGCTGTGCCACAACTGATACTGGTTGTTCATTTAGTTGGTGTGTAGTGATAATAATGACGACGGTGATAATGACGATTGACGATGAAGTAATGGCATGAGTTCTTCTTAACAGAGAAGAGTGACGGACCTCCGTATTCGTCATTTTGGAGAGATCATCTTCCAAAGCAGGAGCGGACGCAGACGAACATTTACACGATCTCAAATAGTACTTATGGCAGGGCTCAACCTCCTCGGCTATACTGGACAGAGAAGACAATCTTCCTGAGCTAAATGAAGCTTCCTTGCCTCTGACTGAATAACCAAAGACTTCCCATTAGTGCTAAAGAAACGAACATAGCAGGAAACAGGGAGATGACGCATGCCACTCAATTGTCAACACACTTATGTTAAAACGCATTCAAAACATGAAGTTCCACAAGAATTAAACTAAACAAGATCGACAGTCGTGCCCATGCAAGTCTCGAGCTAGTTTCTACTCCGTACTAAATCCCATTAGACAGTACGTTGACGAGATCAAACAGGAGGAATGAAGTGCCACAAAACTGAAGAGAGCTCACCAGAGGAAGAGAGCCGAGTGGGGGAGCTGGAGAGGAGATGGGACTGGACGGGGACGACGCAGCACTTGAGGTTGAGCCTGAAACCCATGCCCATGGAGGCGGATGGATGCAGAGGAGCAGAGAGGAATGGTGTCCATTAAAATGCTTTTTATAAGCTGAGATGGGAGTTCTTGAGAAGAAGAAAGAGAGAGAGGCTTTGTATGTTGCGTAGCGAAGCATGCTTTTGGTGGTTGTCGCTTCTCCACCACCAGTTCTTCATCTTCTTCTTCTTTCTGATGTTTTTTTCTTCACTTTTTATATCTTATGTTTTATTTGATGGAGAAAATGTGAAAAAAAATTGAAAATTTCTTAACTAGGCACTATTTTTGTAAATAATTCTCAAGAAAGGCTTAGGCTTTGCTTTAGAAGATGGGGGAGGGGAGAAAAATGAGAAATAAATGTGGAAAAAATAGTAAAATTTGAAATTATTTGCGAGAAGGAAGTAAAAGAAAATTTTCCTTTCTTTTTAAGTGGGGATTGAGATATTTTGTATTGAGATATTTAGTGTGACTAGGGATGATCCTTGAGATGAGGAGAGAAAAAGAGCATAATAATTCTATTCAAGATAAATTTCTTTCTCGAAAAATTAATTATTTGAGAAATATTTTTGAAAAAATGATTGTCTGTATCACCTATAAAAAAAAAAATTATTTGTATTATTGAAGAAAGTATATAAGCATAGATTGTCGTTAATAATGAAAATCATTTCAATTGGCTAACTATTCTAAGCGATGCAATTAGACAAATTAAGCGAAATATTTTCTAAATTATTGATTTAAAAAAGAGAACACTAGGGAAGCGCCCACAACTTGGTTTCAGTAAATAATATGAAATAATCTTTAGTAAAGCACATCTATGGAAAAATCGTACTTAGTAATTGCATTAAATCAACCATCCAAAACTCCAATTCGTTAGAAAGTACCGACACTCTCCCAAGGTCTCCGTGTCGTGTCAAACACTTTGACACATGTTCAACACTTTCGAACACTCGATCAACACGTGTGGGAAAATCCAACAGCTAATTAACCTTCCTGATATTCTTTGATACTCGAGTTGGAATTCCAACATGCAAGTTTTCAGTATGTGATTCCGACACGTAAAGTCAATTTTAAAAATTCTCAATAAATGAGAGGTTAAAATATTTATATGTAAAAAAATAGAAAATAATAATAAAAATAATAAATTGAGAAAGAAGAAAAACTTAGTCTTATCTTCTTTTTTGAATCTCACTTCCCGTGCTACACAATTCACCATCACCTTCTTCTTTTTTCTCTACTCCTCCGACACACTTGACACACAAACCAAAATGTAAATGCTTGTTTTCTTTTTTCGAATTTTATGAATTATTAGAATGGAGTTGAATTTATCAAATTGAAATAATAAATGATGAATTAATATTTTTAGTGTAAATTCATTCTAGGCTATTTTATTTATTTATTAATTTATGAATTTGAATTAAATTAATTAGACTGAAATAATAATAAAAATAATAGTTTATTATGTATATATAAAAATATAAATTTAATATACAACGTATTCCAATGTTTCGAAATTTTTTACTTTTTGATAAACGACGTTTCGACGTATCGTGTCATGTCACGTGTTCGTATTGGTGTTACTTAGCCAATCAACATGCGCAAATTGCTAGCCATGGGTTCTCAAATTCTCTTAATCGCCAAAACTCTTGTAGAAAAGGAATCTCTAGGCAACGATTTTGGACCTTTTGGTTTGCTATCTACCGCTCTCGCGGCAAATACATGGAATAATCTTTAGTAAAGCACATCTACGGAAAAATCATACTTAAGTAATTGCATTAAATCAACCATCAAAAACTCCAATCCATTAGGAAGCACCGACACTCTCTGAGGACTTTCGTGTCGTATCGAACACTTTGACACGTGTTCGACACTCTCGGAAACTTTGATTAACCTTTTTGATATTCTTTGATACTCGAGTCGGAATTCCAACATGCAAGTTTTCAACATATGATTCCGACACACAATGTCAATTTTAATTTTTTTCAATGAGGTCACAATGTTTATACGTGAAAAAATAGAAAAAAATAATAAATTGAGAAAGAAGAAAAACTTAATCTTATCTTCGTTTCTGATTATCACTCCCCGTGATACACAATTCACCTTTATCTTTTTTTTTCTCTATTGTGACACACATCACACACAAATCCAAAATGTAATGCTTGTTTTTTTTTCCAAATTTTATGAATTATTAGAATGGAGTTGAATTTTTCCGACCAAAAAAAAAAAAAGGATGGAGTTGAATTTATCCAATTGAAATAATATATGATGGATTAATGTTTTTATTGTAAATTCATTCTAGGCTATTTTATTTATTAATTAATTTATGAATTTGAATTAATTTAATTTAATTGAAATAATAATAAAAATGATGGTTTATTATGTATATATAAAAGTATAAATTTACTATACAACGTTGTTGAATTATCCTGATTCTTAGGAGCTGATTATTAGGAATATTCAATCCTGATTTTCTGGATTCTAATTATTAGGAAATAGCTGTAAATAATTAGTTAGGATATGATTTATTAGTATCCCTTGATTTGTGGGATTATAGCTATATTATTCAGATCTGTTTTTTCCTAGTTAGTACTTGTAGAAGTCCTATAAAGAGCTTTGTAATCCTGGTACATTTTATGAAAGAATTATCACAATTCTTTTCTCTAAATTCTTCATGGTATCAGAGCTGAAGGCTCATTCTTCTGGGATAGTGTTGCAGTGCATCCTTCATTGATGCAATAATCTTCTAATCACAGCCTTCATTGCTGGGTTTGTCTTTGTCCCTAACAATCTGGTCGCAACTCTCATTATTGTGATCCCTTTAGCCATATTTTTCTCTCTTCGCTTCTAAACTTGTCCCAATTTTTGCCCTAAAACCTCATACACTTGCAACCTCTACTACATCTGTTTTTTGCTCTTCCTTTCCAAGTACTTTCTTTGTGCTTGGAATTATCCATGTCTGAGACAAAACTGATTGGAAATTCTTCGGGTCAAAATGAGGAGGCCAACACCAACCATATGACCGGAGATCTACAAAATGTGAGAGCAACTTATAGGCTGAATGAAAAGAATTATCTCAAATGGTCACAATTCGTCAAGACCTATTTGAAGGGTAAAGGAAGACTCAGCCATCTTCTCGGAACAGGTCCAACACCAGAAGATCCCACGTTCAACGCATGGGATGAGGAAGATTCAATGATCATGTCATGGCTTTGGGATTCAATGAATCCAGCCATAAGTGATACATGTATGTTTCTCAAAACAGCAAAGGAGATTTGGGATTCTATTCGCAGGACTTATTCAAAGGCTCGAGATGCAGCACAAGTATATGAAATCAAGGTAAAGACAAGTGCAACAAAACAAGGGAGCAAAACGGTGACGGAATATGCCAATTCCCTTCAAAATCTATGGCAAGAACTCGATCATTATCGAGTATTTGAGATGAAGTGTGCAGATGATGCTGCAACTCTAAAAACCTTCATTGAAAAGGATCGAGTGTATGATTTCCTGGCAGGTCTTAATTCTGAATTTGACCAAGTCAGAATTCAGATACTTGGAAAGGAAGAAATTCCTTCTTTGGAAGAGACGATCTCTCTAATCCGGGCAGAAGAAAGTCGAAGAGGAATAATGCTAGAGCCTCAAGCTGTGGAAGGCTCAGCATTAGTAACTCGCAATGCGTCAACACAAGAAAGAGGAAAGTCGGATGCTTTGAGGCCTACATGGAGGGATAATCGAGACAATTTATGGTGTACCTACTGTAAGAAGCCAAGACATACAAAGGAACGATGCTGGAAGCTGAATGGGAAACCAGCAACCTCAAGCCGAGAGTGGGGAAACAAAGGAGGACAGCCAAGGCCTCAAGCTCATCTAATTGAACAGACCAGCCAGCAAATCAGTGAAGGACAGGTGAAAGAATCCTTCAGCAGTGAGGAAATAGAAAGAATTAAAGGGCTTCTAGGGTCTCTTGATAAACCTTCTGGTGCATGTTCCTTAGCACTCTCAGGTAAGTCTCCATTCTTCTGTCTAAATGCCTCAGAAAAAATTTCAAATGAAGCTTGGATAATAGACTCAGGTGCCACTGATCACATGACTCACACTTCACATTTTTTTTAGTACTACACCCCATGTCCAAGCAATAGGAAAATAGTGGTGGCAGATGGTTCTTTGGCCACTGTTGCAGGAGTTGGTGACATCTATATTACAGCTATTCTTACTCTAAAAGATGTCCTCCATGTGCCAAAACTATCAGCCAACCTAGTCTCCATACAAAGGCTCACCAATGACCTCAAATGCTATGCAATTTTTTACCCTACCTACTATGTTTTTCAGGAACAGGATTCGGAGAGGAAGATTGGACTTGCTAAGGAAAAGAATGGGTTGTACTATCTTGAGACACCGAGGATTTCGAAGAAAGTCATAAACAATTCTCCATTGTCATTTCTTAGTGCTTCAAATAAGGATGTCATTTGGCTTTACCATTTTCGTTTTGGTCATCCATCTTTTCGTGTCTTAAATATCATGTTTCCTTCTTTGTTTAAAGGACTAGATATGAGTCAATTCCAATGTGATACTTGTGAATTTGCTAAGCACACCCGTGTATCTTTTCCTATAAACAACAAAAGAAGTTCTCATCCTTTTGATTTGATTCACAGTGACATTTGGGGACCTTCCACAATTCCAAATATCTCAGGGGCTCGATGGTTTGTTTCTCTAATCGATGATTGCACTAGGGTCACATGGATATTCTTACTCAAACACAAATCTGATGTAAGTAGTATTGTTCCTAATTTTAATTCTATGGTTCAAAATCAATTTGGAGTTAAAATTAAGAGCTTTAGATCAGATAATGCTAGAGACTACTTTAATCAGATTTTGTCAAATTATTTCCAAAAGGAATGGATCATCCATGAATCATCTTGTGTAAACACACCACAACAAAATGGGGTGGCTGAAAGAAAAAATGGTCATTTGCTCAACACTACTCGAGCATTGTTGTTTCATGGAAATGTGCCTAAGTCTTATTGGGGGGAAGCTGTCCTTACATCTACATACATGATTAATAGATTGCCATCAAGAGTATTAGATTTCAAAACTCCTATGGCAATTCTTTCTAGCTTTTATCCCCATTTTAGGACAACAAATAATCTCACACCTAGAGTCTTCGGTTGCACCTCATTTGTACATGTTCATAATCATCAAAGGGGAAAACTAGATCCTAGAGCAATCAAGTGTGTCTTTCTTGGTTACTCCTCTACACAAAAGGGGTATAAATGTTATCATCCTCCTTCTCGAAGAACTTATATATCAATCGATGTTACATTTGTGGAAAACAAATCTTATTTTTCACAGTCTTATCTTCAGGGGGAGAAGTCATTAGTTGAAGATAAAGACTTTGACAATCTTAATCTTGACTTATCTCCTAATAATCTTCCAATCCGAGCTCCTACTTCTGATCAACTAATCATTGATCAATTAACTCTTGACCAATCAACCTCCAATTCTGATCAACAGGCTCCTCACAAATCAGTTTCTGATGAATCAATTCGTGCTACTTCAATTCCAGACTCACTCTCTACGATTGAACCTATTCCGGAACAAGAGTCCACTCCCGTATCTCCCCATATTTATGACTCTATGAGATTTCCTCAGGTATACTCAAGAAAGACAGCTGTTCCAGACCAAACACAAGTTCAAGATTCCCATCCGAGTTTTGCAAATGAATTTCCGGTAAGTTCCGACTCTCCTTTGCATAAACAGTCACTTGATATGCCAGAAAATGACTCGGATCTTCCCATTGCTGTTAGAAAAGGTACTAGGGAGTGCACAAAGCGACCCTTATATCCACTATCTCATTATGTGTCACTTAACCGCCTATCACCATCTCATAAAAATTTCATTGTGAGTCTGAACACCATTTCTATTCCAAATACTTTATCTGAGGCATTGTCTAAAGAAGAATGGAGGAGTGCAATGAGAGAAGAAATGGATGCACTAGAAAAAAACCAAACTTGGGAGATTGTTGAAAAACCTAAGGGAAAGAATCTTGTGGGCTGCAAATGGGTTTTTACCTTGAAATACAAAGCTGATGGTTCTCTTGAGAGATATAAAGCACGATTGGTGGCAAAGGGTTATACTCAGACCTATGGAGTAGATTATCAGGAGACATTCGCTCCGGTGGCAAAGATGAACACCGTGAGAATTCTACTCTCTTTGGCGGCTCACTTTAATTGGCAACTTCAACAGTATGATGTGAAGAATGCATTCTTACATGGAGACCTAGAAGAAGAGATCTACATGAGTATTCCACCGGGATTTGAAGGAGAAAAGACAGCAAACAAAGCATGTAGATTACGGAAAGCATTATATGGGCTCAAGCAATCACCTAGAGCCTGGTTTGGGAGATTTTCCAGAGTTATGAAAGCTTCGGGCTACAAACAAAGCCAAGGTGATCATACTCTCTTCATTAAGCATTCGGCAAGAGGGAGAGTGACGGCACTTCTAGTGTACGTCGATGATATTATTGTCACAGGTGATGATGATGAGGAGAAACAGCAGCTGAAGCGGTGTTTGATTAAAGAGTTTGAAATAAAAGAGCTAGGAAGACTCAAATACTTTCTTGGTATTGAAGTTTCTTACTCTAGACAAGGAATTTTTGTCTCACAACAGAAGTATGTGACTGATCTCTTAAAGGAAACTGGAAAACTTGGTTGTAAACCAGTAGCTACACCTATTGAGCCTAATAAAAAGCTTGGGGATGCAAAGGAAGAACCTGCTGTAGACCGAGAAATGTATCAAAAATTGGTCGGGAAACTCATCTATTTGGCTCATACTAGACCTGATATTGCCTATTCAGTAAGTGTGATTAGTCAATTTATGCATGACCCAAGAGAATCACACTTACAAGCCGTCCATCGAGTGCTACATTATTTAAAAGGAAGTCCCGGAAAAGGAGTCCTATTCAGGAGAAATCAAAAAATGGTGCTGGAAGCTTATACCGATGCTGACTATGCGGGATCTATGGTGGATAGAAGGTCAACATCTGGTTATTGCACATTTCTTGGCGGAAATTTAGTGACTTGGCGGAGTAAAAAACAGAATGTAGTTGCAAGATCAAGTGCTGAATCAGAATTTCGAGCAATGGCCCAAGGAATATGTGAGCTATTATGGCTTAAAATCATCCTAGAAGACTTGAAAATCAAGTGGGAGGGTCCTATGAAGCTGTATTGTGACAATAAATCAGCAATTAATATTGCTCATAATCCTGTACAGCATGATAGGACGAAGCATATTGAAATTGACAGGCATTTCATCAAAGAAAAGATAGAAGAGGGGTTGATTTGCATGTCCTACATACCTTCCGGAGATCAACTAGCTGATGTGCTAACCAAAGGACTTAATGGTGGGATCTTTCATGATATTATCTCCAAGCTGGGAATGGAAGACATCTATTCCTCAGCTTGAGGGGGAGTGTTGAATTATCCTGATTCTTAGGAGCTGATTATTAGGAATATTCAATCCTGATTTTCTGGATTCTAATTATTAGGAAATAGCTGTAAATAATTAGTTAGGATATGATTTATTAGTATCCCTTGATTTGTGGGATTATAGCTATATTATTCAGATCTGTTTTTTCCTAGTTAGTACTTGTAGAAGTCCTATAAAGAGCTTTGTAATCCTGGTACATTTTATGAAAGAATTATCACAATTCTTTTCTCTAAATTCTTCAGTATCTCAATATATCAAAATTTTTTACTTTTTGAGAAACGACGTTTCGACGTATCGTGTCATATCACGTATCCGGTGTTACTTAGCCAATCAACATGCGCAAATTGCTAGCCATCGGTTCTCAAATTCTCATAATCGCCAAAACTCTAGTAGAAAAGGAATCTCTAAGCAACGATTTTGGACCTTTTGGTTTGCTATCTACCGCTCTCGTAGCAATCTATAATAAGGAATCAAGATGCCGTTAAATTTCTATCGACCATAGTCTCCTCCAACAACAAATTCGTAGTATGATTCGACAATGCTAAGAATTTTCTTGCTCAGTTTCCCAGATTTGGCCAGGATGAATAACTGGAGAAGTCTGTCCCTTCAGAAGGGAAGATGATATTTCCCAGGAAACCAAGAGAGCAGATCCTTCCTAAAATTTCTTTCCTTATTTTCACCGAGAACGTTGATAACACATACAACTTTTTACCCCTTTGCTTTCTCTAATTCAGAATATACAAGGGAAAGACCAGGAGAGATTAAGGATTGCCTAGAGTAAAAAAAAAAAAAAGGAGAGCAAAGAAGGGATCAATACATGCAAACAACTTCTTTCAACCCAAGATGTTACGGCAGTCTGATGCTAAAAGTCAGCCATCATTGGGACCTTCTCCTTCATGTGCTTTGGAAGTGCCCTTGTCCGCAACCGAGCTATTCTGACATGGCTGCAGTGGAGGAGCGACAGATAAACTCTTTTTACTGTCGTTAGGACAAACCTGTAGATTTGCACTATTTCTGTCTCGATCTTCTTCGTGGGATAACACAGCACTCTTTTCTTCAACAGCTGAACTCGCGGCGCTTGCAGAAGCAGGAGCTCCCACTTCACCACCTGCTGGACAAGGGTTCGAGTTCACTCCATCTTTAGCTCCACCTAAAGACATCAAATTATTTCCACAGGAGTTAGCGAAGGAAACAGGTGATCTCAGACAGCTTCAAGAGGAGAATGGTTTTCAATTAATGCTTTCAATCAAGAGTAGAACTAGCTACCTCAACTGGTTGGACCAAGAACCAGAGTTTGTTCAGGCCAATTCAGAATAGAGTGGATTTAAATGATTGAAGCAAGAAAATTTAAACAACTGGAGAAGTGTTCATCAATAAACCACTGGAGAAATAACAAATGAAACAACAATTTAAGCCGTTTGTTTTGCAAAAAAATGAAGAATTTAGAAAACATTTTCTTAAAAATTATCACTTGTATCGCATGCAAAAATGAATAAACGAAACATATTTCTATTGTCCACAAAAATGATTTAAGCATAAATTGTTCTCAATAATGAAACTATTTTCATCAACTAATAATTTTCGTGACAGGAGACATGCTCTAATACTTTAATTTCTCATATTTTCTAATTTTTTTGTGTATACAAAAAGATTCCTCTCCAAATGTTATGCGAAATAAAATAAACTAAAATTAAACGAGGTCCAACACATCTAGCCGCTTTTCCTGACATAGCAGGCTTTAAAAGCGAGCATCCAACACATAGAAGCATCTTAATGCGGCAAAATTTTTGTTCACGGTGAGACTGAATTAATTTCATTTGCAGCTTCCAAGGAAAAAAAGAGAACAAGCAAACAAAAATGGGGTCAAAAATACTACCTGGGCATGCGATGCTGGTGTTAGTTACAGTTGCAGTTGATGCTGTTGAGGAGGGCCCGACTGTTTTTTTCATCTTTGGCTACATAATGCAACAATAAAATTTTCAGTCATTACTTAGCTTCAATTACTCCACAGAAAACACACACACACAGAGCCCCTAAAGAGGAAAAGACAAGGACTAGAGTACAAGAAGCTGTATATATTCATTTTATGCAAAGGTTGCCAAAGCTTCTGCACAAATTGAATATAATGCCAAACAGAGGTTTTATCAGAGAGAATTGCAATTTCCCTCCTTCCAAATCATCACACTTTAGTAAAATGATATGAAAAGATTATTTCTCCCTTACCTTAACATTTTCTTCACAGTACTTTACAACAGCTGAAACACTGGCATAACGGCCTTGCAACAGTGTGTAGGCCCACAAAAGAAGCTTTCTGGGAATGCTAACATCAAGAATTTCAACCCCTTCGGTTGCCGTTTGAGATTGTATTCCCCGTATCAACTGATATGGCACTAGATAAAGATTCACAACTGACGGAAGTGTTATGGTGGAGCTTTCCCGGTAGAAGTTGTATGAGCATCTAAGAAGATCTCTTGCAGTGTCCAGATTTTCATCTGCAGCTTTCTTTAATATAGTATTCTTAACCTTAGACAATACCGGGCCCCATCTTATCTCTAGAAGTTTCAACTGGCTTGCATCCTCAAACGAAGGATTCCACAATTCACTAGTCTGTAGATCTACACAAAGGAACTGGCTGTTTTCTATCCCATTATCTGTCTGATGAAGATCCTGGATATCAGATGAAATCCCAGGTTCTAAAGGCGTGATCACTGCCAAACCAATGATAAGAGATCGACACCAAGCGATAGAAGCATGCCTGCAGACTTTTGCACAATTACTGTTTGACAACTTGGGATTTTTAAAACGCTTCCGAACCTTCTCATTGATAGCTTCAATACTATCAAGCTTGCCATTTCTCTCAAGTGAATTTATATATTGGTGGAGATACCTACACCAAACGTTATGACAAGTGCATTAAGTACAAATAGCAAACAGAAGACTCAGAACCAGTATTTATTGATACGACAAAAAAAGTTGGGAGGGGGGGAGGGCTGTCATTGGACCACGCACCAGAATGACTGGAATTTAGAGACAACCAAACAGATAAATTCTACGGTTGTTCATAATGATGGTAATGTATTGGTCATTAATAGATTAATATCACTATGTGCAAAATTGATGATTCACATGTGTTTCAGCACATAGAATGGACTCATCTGACAGAGTCATACTGAACTAGCAGCTAATTGACCTTGTAATTGAGAAGGATTTCATAAATAACCAATTCTTTTAATGACAAACCTTTGCCTATTAAAGCAGCTAAATTCTAAACTACAGGCCTTAATTCTGAAATACACAGTATATCTTCCTGCATAAAGCATGACTTACCCATATAGACTGCCTTCCGACACTTCTGAGCCTTTCAATTCAGGCAAACTGCAAACATCGGGCCACAGATTTCCCTGTTCCATGAACAAACCAAACAGCTTTTCCAGAAGATGCTCAGAAGTGTTTGTCCCAGAGTTGAGGCTGTCAGCCTGGAGCCTTGATGCTATTATGGCCTTAATATACCTTCCAAGTGCAACTGGAACTAGATCCTCAATGCATAAGCAGAACTGCAAGAAATATCAAAGCAGTCCAGGTACAAAACAAGAAAGCCAAATGTCAGGATCAGCAGAGAAGAATTATGAGGATAATTTCAGTTGTAGTATAAACTAAAAATGCTGAACAATCAACGTAGCAATTTAATGATTCCAAATGTTCAGTGAACATGAAATGGATAGAACCAAGTATTATTTAGCAGAAACTGGCTTAACCAGATGAAAACAACTAGAAAGAGATACTATGCTTGAATCCAATTATGAAATTATCTCCACCAGTATTGTCAATCAAAATTTTTCTTAGCTAAATTCAAGAAATTTGCGGCATACTGTAAAACATTCATGTTCACCATTCAAGCACTCAGTGATGCTCATACAATACATCCCGAAGGAGAGAGTTCAAAGCATAATGTTGAAACTTGACTTTTACCCTTTTATCAGCCCTAATAGATACAAAAGCCTTGTCAAGCGTGCATATATCTTTAGACTCCTCCAATAGCTTCAGATAAAACAGCAAATATTTCCGGATGCACGTAATGAACTTTCTTGAGCTTTCTGGTAAATTAACCTCAAGGGATTTCTTGTTAGCAGCAATACCAGGGGTTCTGCGTCTGGTAAACACAAATAACCGGCATAAGAGAAACAAATCACAAAAGAAACCAGAAATCCATTAGAAAAAATGATGGCAGATACAGAACATCGGGAGGTACTTTCCTTTATCATTCAAGAATAATTAATGAAACTAATGATAAAGGAAACTAGCTATAGCAAGCATTTGAATAAATTATAACTTCATCATAAACCATCCTAAAAAATTCTAAGGGTCTTAGCTAACCAATGTACGACTATAATGAAAATCTCCTAATATCACCAACAACTGAACCCCCCAATCTCTATCCAAGACTTATCTAATCATAAGCCGCCAGCATATTCTCTGTGCTCCTGAACTACTATCATAGTGCCTCCATCCAAATATCCGCCCAGAAATTATTGTGAGAAAAGAAAAATGAAATTTACAGCATTTCCCTTGTTTTACTGATCTCAAAATTGAAGGAAAAGAAAAACCCACAATTTTCTCATGTTTAATTCACTAGCCATTGTAATAGGTATAGCGAGAATAATATATATCAGAGAAATACCTTCCTTTTTTAACCATCCCATCAATCTCCCACATGTTAAATGTAAATGCAGAGCGAGATGACTTAAAACAAAAGGACAGCTCATCTCTTGCCCTTTCCAGATCACCAGTTTTGCCTCTTCTGTATAACCCTTGAGCAAGCATATATCTGGCCTTATGAAAATGTTTAAGATCCCCCTCAATACAGGTTTCAAGGGCGGAGAGACAGTCACTGTAAAGCATGTTCCAGGCATCTTCCATCTGGCGCAATTCCTCAGGCTTCCTCTCTGGATTCATTTGACAACTGATCCCTATAATATTCACCAGAGGATTGTAAACTTCAGGACCAACTTTCCCAAGAATATCCGTTACTTCATTCCTTGTTGATTGATTGAAGGAGTATGATGAAATAACCTGAGATGAAAACAAATGGTCGGTGTAAAAAATGGTTAATCTTTAAGTAGATGTAGCTGAAATAGAAAACTTGTTAAAATATAGAATCTAGGTGATCGACTTAACAAAGAACAGACCTTTAAGTACTCTAAATTCTGGTGTCCATGTTTACAAAGCAACTTTAACCGTGAAGCGTGCATCCTGTATACCGGATCAACTGCCGAGGAATTCAAAGCAATAGCCTTATCATAATATGATAATGACCTCTCAGGCGCATATCCAAGCTTTTCACAGAGTTTCCCCATGTAGAATGCATGTGACCAATCCTGTCTGCAGCAGGCAGCCAAAGCGTCATTATAATGATGATGATTGAATCTAAAGCTAAAGTAGAATCCTCATTAAGAATCTTAGGGAGGCAAGCAGTATTACTTATTCACAAATGCTTTCCTAAAATGTTCCATTGAATTCTCGCAAAATTTCGTCCATGCTGCATCCTTTGTGGGCAAAGCAGATCGCTGATCGAAGAGTGGGACCACATTTTGAAGGCTATCATAGTATACTAGTGCCAATAATTCATGAATCTCACACTGAAATCCAAGGGAGAAAAAATGGGGATCAATAGTATTTCATCAAAAGAAATACTGCAAAAAAAGAAGCAAAATAGTCATATCACATCGAGAAGTTAAAACTCGATATGAAGTCCATGTTAACAATATGCCACCATAACGCACGCTACCTTGAGAGACTGAGAATCTCAAATTACTCATGATAAGATGTTACAGCCACTCATGTGATTCAAATATTAACTAAATTAAGAGCCCAATCTACTCTATATCAAGTGTCAATCTCATTGCAGCCATTCTCCATGGTCCCCATTACACCCAGCCTTAGGAGAATCAATCAGTAGCAATCATGGATGTGCAATTTCTGCCATCAGTGGTATCACCAAATGTAGCGGATGAAAGTAATTCAACACAATTAAGTCCTAAAGAATGCATTGCAAAAAATCTATTAAGTCACTGTAGTCAGACACTCCTCATGTACATGAGCTTTATAAAATTTGCTGCCGATTCAAAAACAAAAAAAAAAACCACAGGAGCAGATACAAGGACAGAAACCACAAACAGCGCAGTCAGACACCCTTCATGTACATGAGCTTCATAAAATTTGCTCCTGATTCAAAAAGACCCACAGGAGCAGATACTAGGACACAAACCACAAACAAAAGTACACTACTCTATTCAAGAAAAGTTGTAAGAGAAACGGTATGTATCATACTGATATGATTAGAAGACAAAATAAAATTCTGCCACCGCTAACATATACTGTTTAGGAAGCTGGTAAAAATAAGAACCTGCTGATCCGGTGTTTTTGCTAGAGCCAAACTCATTAGAAGGCATCGCCTACTTCTTCTTCGACTTGTTTCTACTCTTTGTGGTAAAGCAGCATTTTTCCTCCATCCCAAAACATTTATATGCTTACTGCCATCATTCAGCAACAAATCTACCTCCTGTTTGGATGAAGAAAGAGAGATTTCCTTCAGAAATATCACCATGACCAGGAAGATTACAACTTCAACAGAAGGGGTTCAATATTAGTGTGCATAAGTTGTAACTAGTTCAGCCTACTACATTAATAAATTTTACCTCATCGTATATATTCGCAAGTCGTTGCCAACTCTCAAAGCGTGAAGAATTGTATAACAAATCAAACTTAAAAAAGTTCGCACTTTGCTGTACAAATTCTTCACCTTCCTTTGTAAGAACAAAGCCAGGCCACTTATCAGATGCACTCATTTCCTCAGATTGAGCCATGAAAAAGTACAAGTTCCGATATACATCAAGATATGGTTCAGAGCTGCAATGAGCCATCATTCATTAACACAATTAATTCTAACATAAGAGATCAAAACTATGACTGAGCCAAAAGATAAAACGCATCACCTTCCTACGACCAATTTCTTGTACTGCTTGAGGCCTCCTGTGGGTGAAAATATCATCTTTGTCATGGTTTGAAGGAACCCGTCAGATCCAGCTTCTTCTGAGAGTTTATCTTCACATAGATCAGCATCATCCAGAAATCTATCTATTGGATTTCCATCCAACACATTTCCTGGAGGTTGTGGGAAGTGTTTGCGTATAGCTCTTAAGACTCTGCGAAGCTTGACTAATCCAGTTTTCTGCCACAAAAACATGCACAGTCAAACAGAAGATTCAAAGACAGTGTGATTGATGTGCACTTTCTCCAGGAAGCAAAAATTTTGCAAATTAGGACTCGGAAACAAGTAAACTTACAGATGACACCTTAGCAGAAGGTAGAATATACTGGAAAACATCAGCGCACTGCTCTTTGGTCTGATATTCTCCACGACTAGTATTTCTGTGCGTGGCTAACTCATCGTCATAGCTTGAGTCAGATCTAAGATTTAGACCATATAAGCAGAAGAAACACTGATCCAATGCCTGATCAATTTTCGACTCAAGTTCTTCTCTTTCTTCCTCACTTAGCTCATCCTGACATTCCCTTGATTGATGCTCCCCTCCTTCAGCATTCTGATCACATTCATTGCTGCATACCTTTTGGTGTTCAACTTCTTGACTTTTATCATCAAGGGACGAAATGCTGTCAGAATTTACCCCCTTAGAAAGATCCTTTTCCAAAAAACTAGTTTCCCCGACTTCATCACATGCAATTTCCAAATCTATTCCATCTGTTCGTCGGCAACTATCTTCAGAAAGCTGCATATTTTGTTGAGTATCTTCCCCATTTGAAGAGTGAAAACAGGATTTAAGCTTCATATCCAAGGCCAACAGATGCTTTATTGCAAATTTAAGAAATGTCCCTTCTTCGCCTTCGCCACCTTCTCCCGCACAGCATATCCCATATTCAGCCAGCAAATCATGAATTGCCACAATCAATTCAACCTATAGCAATAAAATCAGAAGCATACAGTAAAACAGTCATCACATGAAAGAATGGACGATTACCAGGATTCAACCTCGTTGGAAAGTACACAAGGGGAATAACTAAAATTAACATATTAACTAAAGAAATTTAATGTTGATATTGATAACTCACTTGAGTTTTAACATCTGCACTACCATCCAGGTGTTGTAATTTGCAGAACGTAATGGCCGCATCAAGAAAGGCACCTCTTTGCTTTTGTTCAGTCTGATCAACAGTCACAGACCCAGAAAATGTCCTACAGGAAAGTGTTCTTGCAACATTGCACATAGCTGCCAGCAACAAATACTGAATATCTCGAATGCTGCTCTTTAAAATGGCAACACCATTCTGCAAGAGCATTAGATGGAATCATATGTGGCGTGAGGAAATTGTACACACAATTAGCTGAAAATAGATCAAAAGAGTCATAAACCTATTGCATTTGTGCCAATTCAGTCTTAAACCTTCCAATTAGAGCAATTTAGTCCTAAAACTTTTTGCATTGTGCCAATTAAGTCCATCTGGCCAAATCAAGCCGAAAATCGCTAATGTGAATGCCCACAGTCCTACGTGGTGCAGTCAATATGTGGACAATTTAAATAATTTTTTTATTTTTTATTTTTTTCCTTTTTTTCTTTTTGGCAATGGCCGCGCGGCCACAAGTCATGGCCGGCGAGGGCCAGCGCTCCCTTGCCTAGCTAGGCCAGGGCAACCTCGCCCGACATCACCTGAGCGAGGGCCACCCTCATCCTAAGTAGCACGGACACGCAACACGGCACACCGACACGTCATTTCTCAAAAATAGAGAATTCCGATACGTTGGGACATGTTATTATTAAATAAATATTTTTAATTTTAATTAATTTGATTCAAATTCATAAATAAATAAAAAGAACGTACAATGAATTTATACTAATAATATTAATAAATTTATACATAAAAAATTTGAAAAACATATTCATAGTTAATATATACCCATATTTGGGAACATGTTTTAACTTTAACAAAAATTATGGATGAGACTAATGACTAACAAAAAAATAAAATCATCTTTATTTAAATCAATCTATGATCTTCTATAATCATCAAAATTTATTATTATTTAACATTCAATATTTTTATTTTTCGAAATCACTTTTTAACTCATTTATTTATTTTTATAACAAAAATAACTTTACCACTCAAAAGTTATTCCCCCTCAAAAACCTCCCAAAAATTATTTCCCTATTTTTTCTCTCTAAACTCTCATCCCCCAAAAATCATTTCCCTCCCCCATTTCTCTCTCCCCCTATCTCCTACGCCACCCCAAAATCCCCCCCTCGGTTTCTTCCCCGCTCTCTCTCCCCCTCCCCCTCCTCCCACGACAACACCTGCTCCCCGCCCCCATCAATCATCTCCCCCCACCCCACGCCACCCCCTCACCGGCCCCAATTTCTTTCCATCGTCACGCCACCCCTCTCTCCGGCCCCAGTTTCTTTCCATCGTCCCCCACCACCCTCCCTCTCTTCTTGTTAAAACCCTAACCACGGGCCTCTTCTTCCTCCTCGTCGCACAGCTCTCTCCCGGTCACCTCATCGCAGCTGCAGCCTCGCCGCCGGCCCTCCATCGCAGCGTCGCAATCACAGCCCTCTGAATCGCCTCAATCTATGCTCTTCCTCTGACCCTCCCTCACCATCACGGCCTCGCCTCCACCCTCCATCGTCTTCTTCAACGATGCTCTCTCTCGGACATGCGCGTCAGAACATGTCAAGAAAGGTTGACCATGTGTCGGAAAATCCGACAAGTGTTAACCGCGTGTCGGACACGTTACACAACACAGAAGCTCCGGTGACGTGTCCGTGCTTCATAGCCCTCATCATGGCAACAATGACAATTCAATAGAGTGGCCGGATTTGGCAAGGGAGCCTTACTGGCGCTCACCCTTGCCAGCCATTGCCAAAAAGACAAGGGAAAGAGAAAAAAAGAAGGGAAAAAAAAGCGTAAAAAATTATTAGAAATTTCAAAATATTTATTTAAAAAAGTCCATATTAGCACAGACTGAACCATGTAGGACAACGCACATCAATAATTGACTAGATGGATTGAATTGGTATAAATGCAAAAGATTTAAGACTAAATGATCCAATTAAAAAGCTTTAGGACTGAATTGGTATCAATTCAATAGATTTATAACTTTTTTGGTACTTTTCCCCACAACTAGCTATAACAAAACAAGCATCAATATTGATTGATTTTAATCTATAAATAAGATAATAATGCCCTTTCTTTATTTATTTCACAAATTTGTGGTGGAAAAGATAACAGCACACCATGCAAATCTAGCTTAAAGTGCCACCAAAGGATGGATAACTCACCACATTCAAGATGCAAATCTTGCGCATGGCACAATATCACAAGCATGATGTTTAGGAAGCAGTACTTTGTAAAGCTATAGTGCAAGGTTCTCTTTCCTAGATGTTCACTTTCTTAACTAAAGACCCCAAAGGTTAACAACACAACTCTGATATCACATATATCCAAGATGACAACGCCAAACTTCAAGATCTAGGGAAAATAGAGCTAAGATGTTTAAGAAAGAAATTTACACATTTTGACCAACCATTTTGTAAGCCGCAAATACTACTCCTTTGTTATTAAGAGAATTATATAAAAACATACTTCTTTATTTACTTAAGGATGCCCTCCATTGCGCAATGTTTCCAAAACAATCACAGTATATTGCAGTACATCTAACACTTTTCATTCAAAGGAGGGGGGAACCACAATGCTAACTGTACAAACTGCCCCTCTCTGTTAAGTCAAGTAAAAGCGAACTTACACAGTCTCCATCTTGATCAATGAATTCCCTGGCTTTTGACACGCATTGCGAAATTGCCTTTACTTCTTCAACAACCAAGCAATTCCAGTGCTTGGTAAAACTTTCTTTTGACTCTGTTTCAGATGACGATATTTGAAGAGACCCTGATTTTCTCTGGAAGAGTTTACTTGACAAATGAAGGTCATCTACACCAGCTGCTACCACTAGTATCTGCAGCTTCCGCTGATGAGATTTCAAAATGACCTCTATATCCATTGGTTTTGTGCTCTCACCAGCCTTAATCAAAGTGTCTAGGGCCCGTAGCTCAACATTGGTCATCCCCTGACCATTTTCGCCAGTAGTGACTGACAAGGGTCCTAGGTCAATGTGAACATCTTCCGTACAGAAAACAAGTGGAACAAGCAGGTTAATGCAGTCGAGATATAGTTCTTTGTCAGCCATATCTTCCATTACTTTCTCTAGCAAAAGATCAACCTTTAGCATGTTAATCTCATAAACAAGCCTATCAACTGTTAGCTCTTTGATAGTCTTGCAGTGGGGTAAACGAATAGATGATTGAGCAATATTATTATCTTTCCTTAATAAAAGTGACAAGGACATAGAAAATTCTTCAAGAGCTTTAGCCTTGTTGCCTTCCAAGAGAGAGACCCGTCCACTTAACCAGAAGAACCTAATCCAAAAAGGACTGTTATTCTCTACTGGTGGACAAAATGGTACTATATCCTGATACTGAGACACATCAGAAGATAAGAGGTTGGAACCTTGAAAGCTTTCGGCTAAAGAAAAACTCTTATCTCCTGATGCACTACGTGAATTTGAAGGATATTCCAACGCCACCTTTTCGATTATCTTACAGAGTTGATAAGACGCATCAGAGACAAAATCAGAAAGCCCAGACTCCCCAGAAGAAGTTGAACCAATGTCATAGTAAAGTTCAGCAAGAAAAAGATTACATTCCAGGGTCCTGTCCTGGCCCCAGTGTCTTGTCAACTTCTCCAACTCCAAGAATTTAATACATGGATCCTGGTATGTCAGATTTCTAGTTGCAGCCGCTTCCAATAGCAAGTGAGATACATGGTAAGCCCCATAATTTTTTGAAGTTTCTTTCACAAATCTTGTAACATCATAGATCTCCGAATCCACTGTGGTGGCAGCCTCACGAGATACTGTAGAACAGCTAGCACAGCTATTAGAACCTTTATCATCTGATCCCACAATAAAAGGTTCTAAAAATTTAATGACTTCTGCAAGATTCTTACTAGTAGCAAAGTCTGATCCTTCCTTTCCCGGTTTACGACTCCTAAGAGTCACAAGACGAGTACTCCTCCTTTCTTGAGGTTGTTCCTCAAAATTACTCACTGCCTTGTCCTTGAAAATAATTGCTCTTTCCACATCAGAATCACCCTGAGACATACCTTCGGCAACTGAATTAGCATTATGCACTTCATTGTGCAAAGGCAGGATTACATTTTCCAAGACGGAAGACAGTTTAATATCTAAGCAAACATCCCCTGATCTAAGCTCCTTGTCATCCTTCTGAGAATCATAACCACTCAAAGGAGCTAAAATGTCCAGAAGACCACTAGCGACGGAGCTCCATGAAGCTTCTGCTAAAAGCAACTCCACTTTCTGATTCATCCTCTTGGCAGGAGCACCCATATCAGGATTGTCATCAGCTGCTTTTCGTTTATCAGGGAATTTGAGACGGACATGTTTCGGCTCCAGCTTATCAATACCTCGGGGAGCAAATGGGACAGTTTCTATTTCCTCAATGGCACTTTTGACATGCAAAGCACGAGAATGCGATGGCCAATGCCTCAAAATCATCTCTCCCACAGAGAGGCAAGCAACCTCATCACCAATTGCTATAAGAACTTCCAGTAGCTTCTCCATGCAATTCCCTGAAATAGGATTTTCATATGTTTGCCAACTGTTAGGGTTAACAACACAAGTGACCATGAAGTGACTAAATAAGTTCAAACCAAAAAGGACCTGAAAGTAAAGTAGCAAACGGAAAAATCACCATGGAAAAAACATGAACTTACAATTGTTGGGACTGCACAAAAGCCCTTGCTCAAATGCCCAACGTGAAATGCTTAGCAAGCCCATTGAACATGACAACGTACCAAGCTGGTTCCAGACAACAGTATCTTTGGCATCAATTTCTACAGCTTGAAGATAACAATGCAACGCTCTTTCATAATAAGCAGAACCTTGTTGAAGGAAGACTGTAGCAAGGTTCTTCAGAGCCAAAAATCTGCAAACTACAAAATTTATGCTTAAGAAAATACTCTAATTAAAATGCAAAAACTTTTGGAATCAGCCAGGAAATTTAATGCTAATGCAAGAATCACCAGAAATCATTTTCATAGTAAAAAGGAGCACAAAACGGTAGGACATGTTGCTTGCCAGCAATTTGGGATATATAAATTCTTGCTATGAAAAATCAGCAAGTTACAACATGTGGAGACATTAGGAAAGGAGCATTAACCCAAGTGCTTAAGCTGTTAGGAAAGCAGTCTACCGATGTATTCCAAGAACAACATTTCCTCTATCAGACAAACTACACATCACTTTTGAAACACATGGGCTGGAATCATGTTCATTCAGTCAATAGAAATTGCAAATATCTAAGTACTTGTTCAAGAAGTTGATCGCATCCAACTAATTGTGGTTTTCCTGATTTTATCATGTCATGAATCCCTGCCAGTAATAAATTGATCAGCACTTCAAACTTAAATGTAATTTGTGAAATGCAATTGCCTTTATAGTGCATCAACTGCATATGTTCAACAAAGAAGCTTTATTTTGGCATGTCTTTATTCTGTATCAACCTAAATCAGAAGAACAAAACTTTCATCCCGCAGCTTCTAGATAAGACCACAAACTACAAAGGATACACTAAAATCCCAAAAAGTTATTTTGGCGTGTCTCCAAGACCACATCAAAACAGGCTTAACCCTATGACTTGAAGTTGAAATGAAGTAGAGCCTGTGTGCATAAAACCTGAGCTGCAAAAGATGACCATCACTAGCACCAGCATTTACCTGAAAAAAAAAAAAAAGCAAAAGAAGAAATCAGCAACAACAAAAGTTGCATCAACTGCGTATCTTCAAGAAAGAAGCCTTACTTGAGCGCTTGATATGAGGGGATCCTTGAGGACGGTTTCCAGCAGTTCACACGCCTTCTGATATTCCTTAGCATGTAATTTGAGAAGTCCTTCGTGATAAGTTTGTGAAATATGAAATTCCTGGGAAAAGAAGAGACAACAAAAGCTTAGATCAAGAACAGACCCGCTTTGCATCTCAGAAGTGCAATCTTTAATGCAATAACTTCTTCGGTTATTAATCGCGCCTCAATGCTGTTCATAGTCGCTTCCAACGTCAACATACACACATTCTCTCTCGGCAAACATTCCTGCCGAACAAAATATGTCCATGCTCTAGCCATGCTTCACAGTGCAAACCCTCTTTGGAGGCTCTTCCTTATCAGCCAATGTCACACTCCGCGACTCGACACAACATTCTAAAGAACGAACATTCTCCAATGCAATGCATGACATGGCGAAACCAAACCCGCTCAACTCGCAATTTACTCCCGAATCGGGAGAAACGAGATAAACCCATCGGCTCAAGACTCCGACCGAGATTAACCCACGAGGCGACGAATCGCACGGGCGTCATCAATCAAGGACTTCGCCAGTGGAGGGAGGGGGAGGGGGAACAAGACCTAAATTCGGCACCGTTTCGAGAGGGACGTACCTGGGCTTCCTTGGAGGGCGCCAGCGGCTCCCATTGCCCCCTGGAATCCGTGTCGTTGATGGCGGAGATCGAGAACTGAGAATCACAACAGGCAAACAGCAAAGAAATTACATCGCAATTCAAGTAAAAACGGGGGACGGACAGAATAGCTGCCGCCCCGGCATCCGTAGAAAGATCGTCGTACCATCTCGAGCTCTTCCGACGATTCCTCTGAGCTTCTTCTCCGCGCGAGTGCGCTGGACCGTGCCGATTTCTTGCTGCGACAAGAACAGAATTAGCGGGGAGCGAGTTCTGGAGTTCTGTTGAGACTTCGGTGGAGTGAACCGGACGAGGACGAGGACGAGGAGGTCTACGGCGGCGGAGAGACGTTTCCTTTTCTGCGTCGGGATGGAACGGCGGGGAGCGGCGGGGAGCGGCGTCGTTTTGGGGCGGAGAAAGGGGCGGCAAAGAAAGGGGGGCACCAAAAAGGAAAGTTCGAGCCAAAAAGGGAGGGAACGACGTCGTGTAATGCGCTGCTGATCTAGCTAATCATGGCCCAACGGCCCACTAGACGGATGGATTTGTTAAGTAAGTATCCGTAGATGTCGAATTTTAATTATTAACGATATATAATATTCTCTTTATTTTTGGTCATATGGAAAGTGACCACTGGAATTCAAATTGGTTTTATTTGTAGCTTAAATTAAGAATGATGTGACGTTAGGATTCACATACTAAAAAGATACATGATGTGTTTGGTTCAGTATTTTGAAAGCCCATTAAGAAAATGTAAAGCAGTTTAGTCTAAAGATTTAGGCAAATGTAAAGACCGTTTGGTAAACTATACTTTAAAAAGTAACTTTTAGAAAAATATCATTTAATAGAAAACACATTTGAAAAACTCTTTGGATAATTAATATTAGTTTATTTTAATTTTATTTGTTTAAAATTGAAAAAAATAATGTGTACAACTTTTTAAATATAAATTTTAACAATAATACTAAAAAAATCGAATACATATATAATTTTTTTTATAAAAAAAAAAACCGTTCATCATAATTTTTTAATTTTTATTTGCTTTAAATTGAAAATAAAATGATATATGGAACTTTTTAAATATAAATTTTCACAATAATGCTAAAAAAATCAAGTACATATATATAATTAAAAAAATTTCTTCATCAGAATTTTAAAATTTTTAATTGTTTAAAATTGAAAAAAAAAATCGTATATGCAAAATTTTAAATATAAATTTTGACAATAATAATAATAATAAATCAAATATACATACATACATACATATATATATATGTATGTATGTATGTATGTATGTATGTATATTTAAAAAGATCAAATCCTTCGTCGAAATTTTTATATTTTTATTTTTTTAAATTTGAAAAAATAATTTATGCAACTTTTTTAATATAAATTTAAAAATAATGCTGAGAAATCAAATACATATATATAATTTTTTTTTAAATACCAAACCCTTCGTCGGAATTTTTTAATTTTTTATTGTTTAAAATTGAAAAAAAAAATAATGCATGCAACTTTTTAAATTTAAATTTTGACAATAATGCTAAAAAAATCAAATATATATGCTAAAAAAATCAAATATATAAATAATTTTTTAAAAAATACCAAAATATATATATATATTTTAGCATTTATAAATATTTGATTTTTTTAGCATTACTTTGGCATTTAAAATAATAATAACGAGGGCAAATTATAAATTTGAAGAATGAGTGAAGATGGTTTTGGAATAAAAAAAATAAGTTTCAGCATTTGGCCAAATGATAAAGCTCAAAGTTAGTCCCTACTAGCATTGGACTTTCAGCCTTCCTAATGCTGACTTTTACTTAAAAGCTACTTCAAAATTATTGCCAAACAGTCAAGCATTTCCTCAAGGGGCTTTGGAGGCTGAAAACTCCTTCGGAATGCTGAATCGAACATGCCCTAAAATATAAATGATATGCCAGACGATTAGTGGTTATTTTAGTTGATGGGCCTATTTAAATGCTCAACAAAATCTGCCATGTTATTTAGCAAACTTGTGTAGCACTAGCAATGAATAATTATATAGAACATTACGTTACTAAACATTCAAATTATTAAATAGTTGAAATTAATCATGGATAAAAATAGCATAAAAAACTGGAAAGATACGAATATTTTGAGATTTAAAATAGTTTTATGGAAGTTGTCATTGGAAATAAAAGATTTGAAGTCTCATATTAAAACACTTTCGTTATTGTGTAGAATTATTTGCTTATGCATTTGTCCATGGATGCAACCTTTGTAAATAATTAAGGGCACTTTGAGAAGAGAAGAAAAGAATATATCCCCTAGAAGGACAAGTCACGTTTGCTTCATATGCTGATGTCGAGTTTTGCCATTTCTAACATCACTCATGAATCATATATACGAGGCATGTGCATCGATAAGATTTAGACTAAATCTTAATCCAACTCATCCATTTACAGGATAAATTAACATATCCACTTGATCTTTTGCAAGTGGGTTCGTCCCAAGGCACAAGTCCAGAATAAAATCTTAGTGTGGAGTCAAGGAAAATAAATTTCATTCCCAAAATTTAAATTGATTGTGTCTACCAAGAACAATGGGAAACAAAATTAGATGATCAAAGGTGAAAACCAATACATAGTGCGAAAAAATGCTATAAAAGGAGATAAATGCTCGCAAAAGGAGATAAACAGATGCCAAGATGGATTTGAGGCCGAAAATTGGCTCCCTCGGTTGGCAATGAGCAACCAAAATGTGGGCTTGTTCATAACTCTACTTTTATAATGTAGAGATTTATCAAATAAATCATAATTAAGGCGTGCGAATTTTCTAAGAGTTGAGCTACATTAATCAGACTCCCAATTTTTAAAGATGGATCAAAAAACTTACCGAAAGAAAAATAAAAAGGAAAAATTCCACTAAGAGTCTTAACATTTGACCTAATATAAAATCAAATTGTAAACTTTGAATTTATGTAATCAAGTCCTAATTTGTTTTATTGAGTGCAATTTAGTCATTTCAACGAGCTGATGTGGGATCGTGGCATAGCATTTTGTTGATATTCTTTATATAGGTAGCACTAACTGGGCAAATCGAATAATGAACGACAAAAAGCAAAAAGAATTGAGAGAAAAACAAAGAAAAAGCCAAAAAAATTTCCTAAAAGATCCAGAAGAGAAGTACAAAAGGATTGAGGAGTTGGAGTTGGAAGTGCCGTGGCCTCTAGAACCTCCGGCATTTTTTCATTTTTTTTATTAAAATAATTAAATATTAAACTACGCCTTTATTTTATAACTTAATTTTTAAAAACAATTAACACTTATCTATTTAATAGCTTTTCATTTAATACCTTAAATTTTTAGAATAATCAAGTTTCAAAGGTGATCTTCATTTAATATTTTATGAAGCAATGCCTACAAATATTTTATGAAGCGATGCCTACATAATTCTACGTATGCAAAACCAAAGGATCCATTTGTGCCTACATAATGAACCACGGAATGAACCTACAATTTTGATGTTCTAATATTAAATTTCAGCTTACGCGCGCACATACGTATATATATATTGAAATATATTGAAATTTAAGTTTGACACTTTTGAGTCAAGTGCGCACATACGCGCGTGTATATATATATTAAAATATATTGAAATTTAAGTATGACACTTTCGAGTCAAGTGATAGGATTGGACCACTCGTTCATTGAAAACCTCAGAACGAGGTATTTGTTTCAAAAAAAAATAATCAAAAAGTACATTTCAATTTAGTTCATTTCGCATTAGTTCATTTTGCGAAATATAGACGATGATCATGTTAAAAATATGTTTTTTTCACGAGATAATCGGAGCCTTTAGAATTTTTTCTCCCTTTTCAATTTACAGAATTTATTAACTTCAAAAAATTTATTCACGAGAAATTTTTCACTGAAGAAAACGCATCCCAAGATTCCCAACTCATTTAAGCTAACCACATTGTTCCTTGCATGCCATCAAAGGCTCAAAGCACATCAGAAAAACACAAAGCAAATAACGACAACCCCCCAACAGAAACGACAAGTCGTTCGTCTTCGTCCCAGAGCAGCACCGGAACTCAAGCCGTCACCCGCGCGCTCTCTACGCCGTGCCGGTCACCTCCTGCGCCTTGTGCTGCACGTACTGCCCGTACTCCTTCGCCTTCTCCTTCACGTCCCTCGCCGTGTCCGCGATCTTCGCCCCCGCGTACTCCACCTGATCCTCCCCCGCCGGGTGCTTCCCGGCGAAGTACCTGTACATCCACGTCAGCGCCGTCGCCGCCGCCGCCCCGAAGCCGCCGGACGCCAGGAACCCCGCCGTTATCAGGGCCACCGCGATCCCCGCCGGCACGAGGATGGGGCTGAACAGCACCATGATCGGGGTCGCCACGATCAGCGCCAGCACCGTCCCCGTCAGGGTCAGTCCGGAGAGGACGAGCAGGGCGCCGCCGATAGTCGTCGCCGTCGCTACCTTCACCGCCTGCCGCGCCGGCGGGGTCGCCTGGTGCGCCACGTGGGTGACGTCCGTCCTGTGTCGCTGATCGGACATGGTGGCTCCGTCGGAAGTTCTACCGCTCGCGAAGTTCGTGGAGGAAGATTACGCTCGATGCTGGAGGTGGGAGTGACGCCGATCGATGGAGATCGGGACCAGAGGCTGGTCGCTATAAATAAAGGATCCTGGGGCGTGACACGTGGCGAGATCGTGGCGTTGCGATGCGGGTTGTTGGTCGTCGGGGACACGGTTGGATCGCGTGGTGCGAGGAGAGCAGCTTTGCATGGATGAGAGTCGACGAGAGAGTGACACCTCGCCTCGGGGCCGGTGACGGGTGTCTGAGAGGAGAGAAAACGACAACGCGTAGCCGCACCGAGAAAAGAATCCCAAAATTTCTACACAAACATTTGATGTTTCGAGATTTTCACAGCATACCTTCGAATATCTTGAAAGTTAAGAATGAAATGACATTTGGTATTAGCTAAAAAAAGTTAAAGAATTGAAAGAAATGCTATGATTGTTTTGTAAAAAATAAATGCTTTATATTTTCTTATAAAAGATCATTTATATATTTTATAAAAATAAATGAACACGGAATATTGTGATTATTCACGTAAATATTTAAATATAAATTATTGATAATACTAAAAGCATTTTTTATTGAATAATTAACTTAAACGACACAAACTATCATTTTTAAAAAAAAATAAAAAATCGCTTAGAAACTACGCCGTCGACATAGAAAGCAAATTTTATAAACAAAAGTGCTTATTTCATTGATGAGGATCAAGCCCTCGCAAACAACAAGTAAGAGGCTTCAAATATACATCTGAGATGAACAAAATCACAGAGCTGGCAACGACGAGCAAAAGCACTAGTTATTCCTTCTCCATATCCCATCCCAGATTAGAAATGCAATTTACAAACTCTGTGATTATGAGGGTTGACGACATATATAAGTCATATGAACAAGACATAGATAACTTCAACATACGATGCACAGCAAATAGTTGCAGGAGGCAAAGGAGAAGCCATCTTTCCATGTATGGGTTACAGAACGGCAGCAACGCCATTAGTGCCGGTTTTATCTTTAGAGTTCTCTCCATCCAGCTACGGCGTTGATGGTTCTTCCTCGTTCTTGTCTTCAACATCTCTGGAGGAGCCCAAGAAGCTGGGCTGGTTGGTTGAAGAGAGAAGTCTCGCCCACATCCTGTCGGTTACGACAACCTTCTTCCGCCCCGCGGTCACGCGCTGTTGATACAAAACACAGTGCAGAATACAATGATGATGAGGGGGAAATCATCAATTCAGTGTTATCACTATTCTAGAATTATATTGAATCAAAGTAGAAAAAGGATAAGAATCTAGCCAAGATGGCTTCCCATGTGCCTAGACATAAAGCAGTGGGGTGCTTCTTGAAATAAATTGGATGTGGATGCACAACAGTACGAGGTACAAAATGTTGATCGACATACATGGAAAGGAATGTAGGCATGTCTCCCATTGACCGGTCCGACAGTGAAGCCCGAATTTCCGGCCATCGCTCCATGAACTGCACTGTGGGCTAAAAGTGTGCAGTAATTATTGTCGGATGCATTGCTTGGAACAGCCCGGATCATGTAGGTAGGATCTGCCAAAACTCTATGATAAGTTCAAATTTATTCCAGGGTTATCTAGCTAGGCTCAGAAAAGATATAACAAAATAATAAAAGACAAAAAGAGAGGAAGAGAAAGTCGAGAAGCAACCTATGAATTTCAGGTTAATAGGCATCATGTCCTCAGTCGCAAAATGATCCTATATTCACGAGAAATTGATACATGGTGTCACAAAACAGGGGGGTTGAAATGATTTTGAATAAGAAAAAAAAAGACGATATACTCGAGCATCTTGCATTGGTACAGTTGGCATCATAATTATCACCACAGAACTATAGTACATGATCAAACAATACCTTTATTCTCTGAGATATCCATAAACCAAATTCCTTGCTTTCTAAACCCTCTAGCTGATTTCTGGTCTTCTGGTTCTGCGGGATTAAGCCCTCTCCTGCTCCTTCAGCTATCACAATAACCATGTGTCCATTTTCTTTAAGCCTTTTCTTAATATATTCCAAAAGGCCACCTTTTCCCTCGAGAAAAAACGGTGACTCTGGAATGAGGCAACAATCCACATCTCTGCTGGCTAGCGTGGCATACATAGCAATAAAACCTGCAAGATGAACCCCAACAAGATACTAAAAGAAAAGCTACGAAGAGAGGGCTGAAAAGTAAGAAATGTTGTTGATATGACATAGGAAGCTGTGGATACACACTGGCTGCAAGATGAATATGCAGAGACTAAAAATATAGAGTTTCAAAAAGGCATATGAGTCTCACCACTGTGACGTCCTATTAATTTCACCACTCCGATACCATTACAACAACTTTCAGCTTCAACATGAGCAGCTTTAATCGCACGCTGAGCCTCCTCAACAGTAGTATCAAATCCGAAAGATTTGTCAATGACCTGAATAAATAAAGCAGATGATCCTAAAGTTAGGACAGAACAAGCTAGTCGTGCGGAACCCTCCAAAAGTTGTCGACAGCAAGTACCAGGATGTCATTGTCTATGGTTTTGGGGATCCCAGCAACAGCTACTTTGAGGCCACGGCATCTCACTTCCTGACAAGAGAAGACGTCTACATTAGTGATTTATACCAGACAAAAGATGCATAAGTAAGCATTATACAATATGTACAGAGGTGGAGAATGCCCCACCATAAAGGGGGTGGATACAGAACATTCACATCAATGGCACTGATGTGAGTGTTAAATATGGGACTTTCAAATTTCGATAGTTAATGACATGGAGCTCTAACCATTATTTTAGGTTGATGGCACATTATAAACATAAGAGGACATGAAAGCAACCATTATTATTAATCCACTGTTTCCCAAAGACACACTGCTTTTTTAGGTCTTCAAAAACTAAACTGGTGAAGGAGAAACTGGAAAAATACAGTTTTACCAACGAATGTTCGAAAGTATGTCAATTTTCTTAATTCTTATGTTTCTCCATGATTATTCACCCACAGGATGTGCTCCGTTCCAAAATCAAACCCAAATACACCAGAAAGGCCATTTCGTCAATACCCTCATTTTCAGAAGAAAACCCAAAAGATTAGCAAAAAAGCAAGCCTAATGGAGGGCCTAATAAATATTACTAGAAATGTACAGCATGTGATGCAAAATAAACATTAAAAGATCGTTTCCAGAATCTATGGGAAGTTTGCAGATTAAAATTACTTTTCCTCAGTAGCTAAACAACTTGATGCATATATTACATTTTACATTTCCAAAAAGCAAGTGATCTCATGGTTCTTTTCTCTGTATATACAGTTGGAGATTTGAAAGTCAGATGTATTACAGATGGGAACAAAATCATCTTAAGGAGGGGAACTTCTCCTTAAGACCACTTTCAAAAAGTTGGAATGAAAAAGGCAGTCAAATCCAACCAATCCCGATTGCAAGTCTGGAACAGTATAGATAACGCAAGACTAGACTGTCTAAGCAAACTTTTTGACATGATCTTAAGAACCAAGCAAATGCTAGAGAAGCGGAGAGCAGTATTTCACCACATTTCTGTAAGAATGAAGAAGATTTGTAGAAATGTCCAAACTATCAAGGCATTAAAGAATAAGTCGCATCATGGAATTCTAATTTGTAAGAACCCCTACTGAAGCATCAGCTAGGCCAAGAGACTCATATTTGAAGAAACCAATGTGAATTTATGCAACAAATCATGCCATCTACTTATTGAGGATGTTGATCGAGACACTTGAGTCCAGCAGACAAATGGCAACACAAAATGCATAAATCACATCCTGCAATGCAGAACTATACCTCACAAACTAATTCCGCTCCCTTTTGAGCTCCATCGCCTCCAATGATATAAACCTGGGCCATCATAAACAACAGTCAGTTGAAGCATTCAAGGAAATCAAATAATCTTAAGTTCATTAAATAAGGGGGAAAAAGGGTTAAATGAACTCAAGAACGGTAAAGGAACAGAATAAGTTGAACTGACCTGATTAATACCACGATCCTGAATGCTATCAACTATCTTTTGGTTATCATAGCCGCCTCGTGACGTCCCCAGGATGGTGCCTCCACGTTTATGTATGTTGTTGACAACTTTGGGTGATAAATCAATGAAATCTCTAGAATAGAAACCTTTGTACCCTCCCTAAATGTAGAAATCTTAAGATTGTCAATTAAAAATACCATATACTAAATAGCAAGATTTGCATGCAAGAAAAAACTACGACATAGGGTATATGAAACTTCATCTGCACGGTGATGTTGACAATGTCCATGTAGTAAATGTTGTCAATGCAGCGAGAATGTTTCTCTCCTGATATAAACAGCATGCAGGAATGTTTCTCTCATGATATAAACAGCATGCAGGATCCTCAATTTGATCAAGAGATGTCCAAAGTGTGCTTGACATTTATAATCCATCAAGTACCGATGGTCCCAAAGCAAAGCATTTACTCTAAACCCAATTACTCCCCTAATCAATACAATTCCATTTCTACCATCTCTAGATTGCTTCTGCACATCAGGTAATATGAAGCTATGCAGCCGATATCTTCGTTCTCTAATGACTGACCAATTTCTAGTCCAATGACTTGCCACAAAAAACAGTTACTCATTTAAAGCAGAAAAAGGATCAGATATGCATAAATGGAAGGACTAAGGAGAGAATCAAAAGGAATAACCTCGACATATATCATTTGATTGCAGCTGTCATATCTGGAAAATAAGTATAATCTGCTAGAAGCATGCAATGACATGATTACTCACCTCTACTCCCAGCACTTTGCTGACACCATACATGTGGTACAGGCCGCACACAAGTTCCCTGATCACTGTGTTCACCCCCGGGCAAAGTCCCCCGCATGTCACAATACATGCACGTACTTCATCTGATTCAAAGTACACCTGACCAGCTCATACATTACAAATGAGGGGAGGAAAATGACTTATCACTTACAGCTCCAAGATAATTTGCAGTGTCATACATACCCTTTGGCAAGGTCCTGCACGTCGAAAATGAATCCCTCTTTGACTGTTCTTGTGAACAACAACCTACCAACGTTTCAGGAAAGGGATTAGAATGAAAGGTCTAAAACTTGAAACTCAAGACTAATTGTTACATTTCTCCACAAATCATCTATGGCTACGATCAATTCAAACACCCAGGACCCAAATATATTGGTTGTCTAGCAGGAAGAGAAAACTTTCCAGTAGCTGTTGAGGACTGCTAATGCACCTAAAGAAGCAGAATATGTTTTTCCCCAAAAGCCAGATCATAATCTTGAATCAGTACATAAATCATGCATGACCTATGTGGAAAACAATTCATCTGAAGACTAAAGGTGCTTCAAATCCAATTCAATAGAAGAACTTACAGTTTGAGCAACAGCGTCATCCACGTTCACAAAGTATTGCCTGTAATAGATAAGAATATGTACAGTCATAAGCCATGAAAATGAGTGAATTGTTAATAAGAAATTTCCACCAGATAAATAAACAAGAAACTCCCACTCACTTGACCACTGAATATGCAGGGTTGGACTGTAATGGATTGGGATATGTCTGCAATTTAAAATAGGGAGAAGTAGATTAAATTAGTATATAATGAAAGGGGGCTATTCTGAAGAATGCAATTCCACTAGGCCCATAGCCGTATTGCCATAAGCTCATTAAGGGCACATTTGTTTCGTGGAAAATTAATGATTTAGAAAACATTTTTCTAAGAAGAATCACTTGTATCTCTTACAAAAATGAATGAAAGAAAAATATTTTCATCGTCCACAAAAATATATAGACATAAATTGTTGTTGATAATGAAAAGTTCTCATTGACCTATTATTTGAAAAGATAAAAGCAATCATTAAAAAAAAAATTGTTTTCTCAAACATTCAATTTCCATGAAATAAACCGAGCCTAAAATCCATGCATTATTCAGAAGAAGAATAGAAATATGCGTGAATACAGATATTGTCTAAGTTCAGTGGCAACTTCTAAACGTTCCTGAAAAGAAGCATCATTCCATCACCTTGGGAACTTTTTACCGTCCAGAAGCACTTGCTACTGCCATTTCATACAGTCATGCTCACTCGCCTGATTAAATTGAATATATGCCATAGCTTAGTTAGCCAGTGGGTAGCTGATCTTCCAAAAGTCAGCATGTAATGTCTCAATTCCTCTCTAGATCTAACTTAGTGCTGAACTGGACTGACTAGGATCATCACTCAATTCATCTTAACTACAGTGAACGCTCAAAGCTACACAAAAGCCCTTGGCTTCCTCAGAGATCAATATGATTTCAATCCACCTTCATCGCCGGATAATAATTTCCCCCGCAAGTTCCCCATCAATCTGATTTTTCAGTCAATTCAAACCAAAAGTCAAAATTGCAACCTTAGCAACTCAATCACGCAGCGGACATAAGTTCGTTCTTCACAGGACACAAGCACCTAGACAGCGCTAACACATGTACTCGGCGACGGCTTTTCCCAAAGCCGATCGTCCAAAAACCCAAGTCTCTACCGCATATCCGTCCAGCACAGTTCCTAATATTCACCCGGCGTACCCGTGACATACCCTGATGATATCAAACAATCCGAGAACGGGAGCGCCATAGCCATTAAATGCCATCGAAACGAGCTAACAGTAGAACTGAAGCATAATCCTCGACAGAGAAAGACGGTACCGAAATGCCGGCGATGTAATCGGACAGATGAGGCACGTCTTCGAGCACGTAACCAGCGTCGCCGTTGACCACCTTGAAACGCGAATCGCTCGAGGTATCCATAGACACGAGATGCTCCGGAAGAAGGAATCTCCCTCTCTCCCTTTTCCGTTCAGGCTACCGAGGGGTCTCGAAGGCTATCTTTCGACGCCCGATGTTCAACGAGCGACGGTGGATCAAAGCGAACGGGAGAAGTCCATGGAAACGGTGCGTTGAAACCTCGGGAGGAAGTAGAGGCTCCACCAGTGGACAGAGTGGTGCGAAGTGACGTGGAGAGGCATCGGCAAGGTTACTGCGGCGGCGCCCCGGCGGTTTCGAGGAGAAGACTGGTGGCGGCATTTTGATTTCTGCGACTGGTGGGTGGAGTCCGCGGGGTTTTTAATTTTTTTATAGTTTTTGTATTATCCTTTCCATGGGAAAAAAATACCTCAATATAATTATTTTTAAGATTTAACGCGTTCATTAAATTTTTTGTAATGGTTCATTTATTTAGAAGAAAATTGTATCATTTCTGAAAAATGCTTTTAAAACTGTATTCTCCAGTATTAGATTGAAACTTGAAAAAGATCTAAAAAATATTTTCTAATTGATTGGTAAGGAAAATATGATAGAGAAAATTATTTAAAAAGTCTTATTTTTAATTATTATTTTATTTTATATATACTTTCTTCTTTTTCTTCATTAAGTAGTTGCCGTGTTTGGTGACGAGCCATAGGCACGCTCTAGCCTCGACCAATGAAGAAAAAAATAAAATCAAATATTGAAATAAAAAAAAATCAAATTTAAAAAAAATATATATATTTTTCTAAGGACAAGCCTTTCATCAACCAATGACCTGAGTTCAAGCTTTGATGACCAATGCACGACTTTTATGGCATCGAGCTTCAGGGTCAAGATGAGAGCTTGAGCATAAGGGATTTGAGCATGACGTTTATAGACCAAGCTCGGGTGTTGGAGCATCAATGAGAGCACTAAGAGTTCAGCCCGGCTGAATGGACCTGGGCATGCGTGCAGAGGTTTTAGGCCCACGCATTGGAATCACAAGCCCGACCACCCAATTTGTGACTTGGGAGGGCACCAACATTAGAGGAAAATTTAAATTTTTGAGTCCAAGCATTGATACATACTTATATTTAAAAAATATGTTTTCAATTCTTTCAAGGGTTAATACCCTAGAAAATCCCAAAATTGGTACGTTTATAACAAATTTACCCCAAACTAATTTTTTGACCATGAAAAACACCAAAATTGTATACCCATGATAAATTTACCTCAACTAATAATAAAAAACCCTGAATATATTTATGACAAATTTACCTAAAACTAATTTATTTGACCGTCAAAAACTCCAAACTTGTATATTTGTGATAAATATATCCTCTGTTAAATTTGATTAATATTACAAAAAATAACAAAAATTATATAACTGTAACAAACGAATAATAAAAATCCAAAAGTAATATACCAGCCAACTGCCACCTATGTAGCACCGACACGGGACACGACACGAGTGTCCGACACGACACGACACGTCGACACATCATTTCTAAAAAATAGAGAATTCCGACACGTTGCGACACGTTGTATATTAAATAAATATTTTTATTTTTAATTAATTTGATTCAAATTCATAAATAATTAATTAATTTTAAAAAGAGCCTATAATAAATTTACACTAATAATATTAACAAATCAATTCATTTGAAATTCGAAAGATATATTTATAATTAATGCGAAACATTTTTTAAATTTTAACAAAAATTATCGATGAAACTAATAATTAATAAGAAATTAGAATCAATTTATTTAAATAAATTCATGATTTTCTACAATAACCAAAATTTATCATTATTCAAAATTTAATATTTTTATTTTTCGAAATCATTTATTTAATTTCATTTATTTAATTTTCCGATTAAAAAAAAATCCCCGAAATTCACCCCCTCTTTCGTTCGTACTTTTCCCTCCACCCACGTTTATTTTAACTTTTTTCCCTCTCCCCACTTGACAAAGACAGGTGAGCTGTCACTCCCCCCCCCCTCTCAAGCCATCTGACGATTCACCTCCTTTCTTATTTTTTATTTCTTTCTTTATGAAAAACCTAGCGAGCCGCCGAGCCCTCCTTTTCCTATCCTCCTTGCCGCTCGCCGGACGACCGCCTTCCTCCTCTCCTCTTCCTCTCGTCGCCGATCCATCGCAACAGCGGCAGCCCTCACCGCTCTCTCTGGCCATCTCTCACCGTCGCGGTGGTCCGTTCGTGGCTTCGTCTCGCCGGCGGGAGTTTACCTTCTCTCTTCTTTCTCTCTGTTCGGCTCTTTCTCTAGCCGTCTCTCGCCGACGTGGTGGTCCGTTCGTGGCGCTCGCGGCCTCTGCTCCGTCTCGCCGGCGCTCGCAGCCTCTGCTCCCTCGCCCTCCCTCGCCTCCACCCTCCATCAGTCTTCCGGACACGCGCCGACAAAGCGTGTCAATAAAAGTTGACCGCGTGTCAGAAAATCCAACATGCGTTGACCGCGTGTCCGGCCGTGTCGACGTGTCCGACATGCTTCGACACGTGTCGGACACGACACGGAAGCACGGACAACAATGTGTCCATGCTTCATAGACTGTCACATGTCATTCAATTTAATAATTTGACAGCAAAAAAATTAATGGAAACTAACAGAGGGTAAATTTATCACAAGTATACCGGTTTAGGTAAATTTGTCAAAAGTGTACTAGTTTGGGATTTTTGGTAATTAAAAAATTAGTATGAGGTAAATTGTCACAAATGTATTTTTCAGGGTATTAACCATTCTTTTAAAGAGAAAAATCATTTTCTATTTGCAAGTGCTAGTATGAACACCTAGAGGGGGGTGAATAGGTGTTTAAAATAAATCTTGGCAAATAAATGCGGAATAAAATAAGTTACGAGCAAAGTCCGAATAAGGATCAGAGTCCGATAAACGAGCCACCAGACTTCTGGTAGATGTTCAGAATCTGTTATGTGATAAAACAGACTTCTGAAATAACCTGTAAGTATGCAATAGACTTAAATATGAAGAGTTAAGGAAAGAGAATGTTGCACACGAAATTTATAATAGTTCGGCTTAGATCAAGCCTACGTCCACTCTCCCACGCTAACAGCTTTCTTACTAGATTCCACTATGCGATCACCAAGAGATTATAACTTTGAGTGCAAATACTCAGTAGTAGATCACACTATTTCACTAAGTCACTCTTTTGATATTTCTTTCACGATCACAAATGTTTAAGCTCACAAAAGACAAGTGTATGATCGAATTCGCTCGAACTTTGGAATTATAAATTCTACGTTTCGTCTCTTACTTGCTCATCAGTCATTGATCTCTTTAAATACTTCTCCACTTCCAAACTAACCGTTGGACAGTATCTAGAGGATCATCTTCCAATCTACCAATTGGACATCTAGAATATTTAGTAGTTGTTGAGTGACAGAATTAGAATTCCAAATTGATTCCGATCGCCCATACAAACGGAATCTTGGTTTTCACAAGTAGAGCTTATTCGTTTAGAAAGTTATAGTCTTCAATATTCAATTGTCAATCAATTAGATTGAGTCAATTAAATATATATTGATATACAATCCAAACCAGATCACTAGCTGTTATATGTTTTGGGCTTATGCTACATTTTGTCAAGTTTTTTCATTATAAACATGCTTCATTATGAATATGCTACATTCTGAACTTGTGTCTCATTCTGGACCTTATAACATTATGGATTTGTGTCTCGTTTTGGATGTGTACAGTTTGAGAATATTCTGTCTAAAGTAAAGTCCGAGTGTCTTTCGCCTGAAATGGACTTTACAATCTGGACATAAGTCTGAACATATATTGCTTCTGAACATATTTAGCCTTAATGTCTGGACACAATCTAAATAAGTTCAGCTTCAGCATAGAGTCTATCTTATGGTTCTTCCAAATATACACATCAATAATATCATTTACACATTCTATCATCTGCCTAGTCTGTTACTTAACCATTAAACACGTTAGTAGCATTTGATTTATTTTGTCATATTCAAAACATCATAAGGGATTTCCATAACACTATCTACTAAAAAGTATTTTCTATTGACTCGCTTTCCCAGGTGAACTAGACATTGGAAAATGAGGAAAATAATTTTTGCAAAACAAACGGAACCTTAAAGATGCAAAAAAGTAATACATAGATCTCATATTATGCAATCTTGTTCAACCGTAAACCATTATTGTCCATTGTTTTACGTGGCATGGTTAGCGTTAATGTAGATAATTTTTAAATATTTTTATTAATTTAATTATTTTGTTAGTTCTTTTTCCTTCCTTTTTATCTCCAAGCGATCGCCAAGCCTTAGCGATGATCGACTGTTGGCTAGAGGTGAGGAACAATGAGGTCGCCTCGCCATGGCTGAGCATGGGCGAGGCTTGCCCTTGCCATTGTTGGCTGAGCTTGCCAGTGTGGGCGAGTTTTGTCAAAGGTTAGTGAGATCTAGTGAGGTCAACCAACCAGTTAGAATAAGAAGGGAAGAAAAATAAAAAAAAAAGAGGAAGAAAAGAATAAAGCTGTCAATTTTATAAATATATTTTTTGAATCATTACAAATGGAACGTCAGTTATATAAACATAACACTTGTTGATTTTCTTCAATAATTTTTTAAAAGATACAAGTAGAGACTTCCAGAAAGGATTGAATTTTATGGTCTAAAGTTGACGATGCACCTGATTGAACTTTGCGTAGAAGGTCGGGGCTAAAAAAAAATTACAACGTGTCCAGGAGGCGCCGCCAAAAAAAAAATAAAGAAAAGAAAACCGTAATTACAACGTGTCCACGCCTACTAAGCAGAATGTGATTGGCCCGTCACACATCATTTCCGCGACAAGTCATATTAAATTTTCCAGACCAGATTTGATAAATTCATATCGAAACGTCCTCGCTTTTTCCTAGTGCTCCTCCTCCTCCTTCTCCAAGAAAGCCCTGGAAGAGGAATCGGAAGGTCGCCGGAATCGGATTCTCAATTCGCTCAAATGTCGTCTCCGGCAGAGTAATCTCTCTCTCTCTCTCTCTCTTTCTCTCTCCACGTCCTCTTCCTGTGCTTCGCGCAGCACGTCGTGCTCGCAGTCTATCATTGCATTCGTCCGCATCTGCATCTGGATACTTGCAACTCGAGTATCACGCAGTTTCATGGCGATTTTTACTGTTTCTTTAACTAAAATCCGTTGAAAAAATTTGATTTTGGGAGCTTCGAATGGGGAAAAATGGCGGATCACTGGGTCTTGCTCGAGAATTAACTGAGAATGTTCGAATCGTTGCTTTGGAAGGTCCTGCGGTTTATTTCGATATTTAGGCTTCTTGAGGGCCAACAAGAGAATTTGATTGCATATAGGATTTGATAGGAAGAAATCCCGGTCGTACTTGGATGGATTTTCTGTGAAGTAGAGGTAGGCGTAGGAATCTGCATGTTGAAAGTGGTAGGATAGGGCTAAGTCCTGTTCAATGGCGTTAAGGAATAGACGATGAATACCATTTCTGGAATGCATACAGGTCTTCTTGTTTGTTAATGGCATTGTCTCGTGGAACCCGACTTTTCTCATGGGATTACCTGGGAGTAATGTCTGGGGAGCTGCAAGAAATTAGGAAAAATTGTTGTAATGGATGCTATGTTTAGGAAAATTTGGCTGCACTGTCATTTTAGTGCCCAAGTTCATGTAATTAGGAGCTTGTCTGCATATTCGTATAATTGGGCTCTCTGTTCTGGGACAACAAGTACACTAATATTTATCTCTCGTTGTTAGGACCTAAGGATAGAGGTGCTCAGTTCTATTCTACATTACTAATGCCGAGATGTTATGGTTCACTATTGTTGTTATTGGATTTTAAAATATCGACAAAATTGCACTAGTTTTGAGTGGATTATTTCTTTGTCGGATTTTGACCAGTGTCGTGGACTAACATATTATATATCTCTCTGCATCTGTTTCAGATTCTACAATTCTCTTCCGCCAATAAGCAAAGCTTTTGGAACCATATGTGTAGCAACGACAGCGGCATTTCATTTGGGATTGTTCGATCCTTACTACGTTGCATTACTGTATGCACCAATATTCAAACAATTCCAGGTGTGGGTTATGTCTGAATGAATTTCATTCTTCTTCACATATTTTATTAATGCAATTATTTTGTTGCACGATTTTCTTAGATACATCCGCCCGTAAACTTTTTATGTTTATACCATATTCACCATAATTGTAGCCACATCATGCACCAGTTTTGTATGCCTAAGGATCTCAGCACCTTCATCATCATTTTTTTTTCTTGAGAAACAGTCTAGTTCACTGAAGTTATGTTCTGACTTTTTTTTAGCAGAGACAACAATCTGTTACCCTGAAGTTAGTTTCTAACTTTTAGCAGGAAGGTTCTGGCTATTGCCTACCCATAAACAGCCTGCTTGCTTTTAAGGATTGAGAGTATCCAGAGTTTCTTAAATCAAGTGAGACAGACACCACCGCTTAATAAACATGGAAGGAATTACCATAAGACGCTTATCTTATGGTCTGATGATTTTGTTTTTAATTAGATGTTTAGGAGATGCCTGGTTTCTAAGAGTCCCTTATGAAGTTTGTCTATATCTTCATCTCCAATTATTTACTCACCATTCAATTTTTTCCTTTGTGTCTTTCTTTTCTATCTTTGCTGTAATGTTGATTTTGACATACTGTTTCCACTTGTATTTGTTTCTCAGGTTGAAGTAGAATATCTGACAGACATTTTATTCATTTTGTAGGTCTGGAGGCTTGTCACTAATTTCTTTTTCCTAGGGAAGTTCTCTGTTAATTTTGGAATTCGTCTGTTGATGATGTAAGTACCTCATAGATTATCTATAAAAATGTACCTTGTAAATTGTTGTACCTCCTACATTACTCATGATTCACGTGTCTGCTCCATTAAGGATTTATGGAGTTATTATCTGGCATTATAGGCTGATGAGTCACATCATACCAGCAGAAATAGATATTTATTGTTGTGGTAATTTAGGCTAGTTGGAGAACTGCCACTTGAAACCTATTTGTGTGCTGTGTGATTATGTAGACTGCTATCTTTTATTGTTGCAGAGCCAGATATGGAGTTCAACTTGAGAAGGGCCCATTTGACAGGCGAACAGCAGATTTCCTATGGATGATGATTTTTGGGGCATTCTCCTTATTGGTCTGCATTCTCTTTAATAAACAGTTGTTGCGATTCTTGGTTTAGACCAGTTAAATGGGCGATTTTCATGATTTTTTTTTTCTTTTGTGCTTTTAGGTTTTAGCAGCCATCCCTATGCTGTGGACTCCCTTCCTAGGGGTTTCCTTGGTTTTCATGCTTTTGTACGTATGGAGTAGAGAGTTTCCAAATGCGCAAGTTAGCATTTACGGACTGGTAGCTCTGAAGGTAGGTTTTCATGTTCCGTAAAAATGGCTAATTTTTCACTGCAGTATCACTTCAATCATCAGTATGTCGGTCCCTTGGTACGGAATAAGAGGATTTGTTTCGCTTTGTTCTGCAGGCCTTTTACCTACCTTGGGCAATGCTTGCATTGGATGTTATATTCGGTTCACCTTTATTACCAGACCTTCTCGGGATCATTGCTGGACATCTCTATTACTTCCTGACCGTGCTGCATCCTCTTGCTGGTGGGAAGGACATGCTAAGGACTCCAAGATGGGTGTATCCTTTTGTTTGCATCATATTTAATTAGGAAGAAAAGGTAGCCAGAAATAAGTTTTAGAGGTATTTTGGGACTTCTTCCTTTAACACAAATATCTGGCTTTCCAAAGAGCATTATTAGTCACCATCCGATAACATTAAAAACAGATCACAAGGAAGTGTCGCACCCCTATGTCTGTCAAACATCCTCTAGCTGCAAACAGAAAAAGGGCCAGGCATAATCCAGTGCATTTTTAATGGTTGGCGATTGCAGTACTGATACATTGCATGCATTTATTGTGTATGCCATTTGGAGTTCAAACGATATTGAAGGTTCCTTGATCTCTGTCCTCATATTTTCTTGAGCAAAGTTTCTCTGACAAGACATCGTCACTCGTAAATGTCAAAATGTGTTTATTTTGCTCTTTTAGATAATTCAGCTAAATGATTAGATTTTATGTCTGCTTCTGTGGTTAGATATCGTAATGCATGCGAAAGGTAAAATGTGATTGTAATTGGCCCATTACATGTTTAATCGGAAATGTCTTGTTTTGAACTTGCATCATAAAAGTTCTAGTTTATGCAATATGTTCTGATTCTGTCTGAAAACTAGAGATTGGACTTTGGCATATGACTCTAATCCCTGTGATGGTGAGCTCCTTGACCTGGAGCAGACACAAGCTTGTTGCAAGATTGCGGTTGGGACAGCCGGCACAAGTTCGCTCGCAACCAGAGGTGTCAACTGGGACGGCTTTTAGTGGAAGAAGCTACCGGTTGAACAGATGATCTTTCTTTCTGGTAGCTTGGAAAGTGATAGTGAATTACTGCTTTCTTCTACGTAGAAAATAGCATCAGCAGGAGAAACGGAAAATCTTTTTGTAAGAGACTGGGCTTAAGTCAGTAATCAATAGAGCTAATTCTTTACATCTTTCCTGCTTTTTTGCAGCATGCTTTGTAATATCGATGGTTTTAAGGAACTTCAACTTAGAATATACTCTCTCTCTCTCTCTCTCTCTCTCTCTCTCTCTCTCTCTCTCTCTCTCACACACACACACACACACACACACACACACACAGTAGTCTAGACAAAGGACAATGACATTTGCCCATAAAAAAATTGACAGCAAATTAAATCAGCTCCTTGATTTGTAAAATGACAAATAATTAACTGAAATCTCTATTGCAATAGGATCAATTGTATATAATGCCTGTGTAGAATCCAATATGTTTTTTTTTTCTATATGGACGGTTTTGCATATTGAACGAGATAATGCAAAACCTGTTGTGACATTTCTGATTTATTTTTTTTTCAGTGGAAAGACATATTTTAGGAAAATAGTAATATTTTCTAATGTTTGGCTAAGATTAGAAAAAAGCTGTAAAATATGTTCAGTTGTTTGATTTTTCCGAATAGACATAGGGCGTGTGGCTCATCATTCTTAAGGGCTTTTAGTCTTCAAAGCCTTTTGGGGAAATGTTGGACTGTTTGACAATTATTTTAAAATGGCTTGCAAGTGAAAGTTAGAATTAGGAAGGCCGAAAGCTTAATACTAATAAGATCTAGTATTGAGTTCTCGGCATTTGGTCAAATACTGAAATTTATTTTTCTTTTTTGAAAACTACAATCACCCCTTCTTCAAATTTTTTATTTTACCCTCATTTATTTTTTTAAATGCTAAAAAATGCTAAAAAAATCAAATATATATATATAAAAGACCAACTCTTCGCCAATTTGGCAAAGGGCTACGGTTGCTAGCTAGCTAGACTTAGTGTCAATGGTTGTTGGTCAAGGTTGCCCAATCTCCGACTAGGGTTGCACAATCCTGGCGAGGGTCGCCGGAGGTTGTATGACATCGGGCAACCCAAGAGGCGTCCTCTGGTGGGGGGCGAGGGCTATCGGAGGTCGCTTGACCTCAAGCAACTGACCTCGACCGAAGGCCATTGGCACTAGATCTAGCTCACTGGCGACCCGATGAAAGGTTTAGTATTTTTTTAAAAATTATATATATTTGATTTTTTAGCATTCATATATATATATATTTAGTATTATTGTCAAAATTTATACCTAAAAAGTTGCATATATATATTTTTAATTTTAGACAAATAAAATTTTAGAAACTAATATTACTCATTCAGAGAACTTTTCAAATAGGTTTTTCACCCAACAACATTTCTCTCAAAATTGCTTCTCAAAGTATAATTTACCAAACGATCTTCGCATTTACCCAAAGTCTTTAAGGCAAAACTACTTTGTATTTTTGCAATAAATTTTCAAAATGTTAAACAAAACACACCAATATACTATTTAGGTGCTAGTAATCGATGCCGGTAAGTGGTACGAGCACTAGAGTCCTAGATTTGGCTGACCAAGGCATCGGGGATAGGGCATGGGCAACTGGATCTTGGGCTCCGTTGTGATGATTCCGAGCGTGGGCACTAGGGTCTCAAGCACAGCCTTTGTAGACTTGGGCCTAGGTATTGGGATCCTGCGCTTGGCTTTTATGGATCCAAGCTTCGGTGCCCAAGCCCGAGCATCGAGGTCCCAACCTCGAGCTCAATGCACCTAAGCATAAGTGCCGGGATTTGAGCATCCGCACTAGGGTCATGAGCTTGACTTCGATGGAATCGGCCTAGGCTCCGAAGACCTAATCCCTAGGAGATCGGAAACTAGGGTGGGGGGTTTTTGTTTTTGGGCTCAAAGTTTTAGTTCAAACGTTGATATGCAATCATATTTTGAAATATAATTTATAATTTATAAAGAGAATCTAGTTTTCTAAATTTAAACGTATGTTTACAATTAACTATCTAAATTTAAACATATGTTTACAATTAACTAGAAAATATTTTCCTATATCTTATTTTTCCAAGCGAATCGAACATTGAGAGATAAGGAAAATATTTTCCTCGAAACAAATAAATCCTAATTCTTTTATAGATCTATTGTTCTAATCCCTTGCTATGATTACTTCCTGTCTGCTTTTTTCCTTTTTGTGGAGGACCGATGCACATGTGCAAGAACCATTACCCACATGCAAGCAATCACATCCCCATTTGCATATTTTCAGTTGAAGAAAAATTGATTTATTTGAATTTAGTTAATTAGATGGGCTTATAAAAAGGTTTAGTACCATACGATAACTGATTAAGAAATAAATTATCAATTTTCAAGTCATCAATGCTAAATCTTTTTCGATTTTAAAATAATAGAATTCGCTCCTTTTTCCTGCGAAAACATCGCTATAATTTGCTTTCCAAGGAAAGTCGTTCCGGTTCCGCGATTCTAATGAAATTGGGCGCGCTTTCACCATTTTCCTTTTTTTCCCTTTTTTTTTTTTTCAGAAAAAGAAATGGTGGAGCAATTATCATCTAAAAGATAGTTAAATAATTTCATAAACGCCTTTTGAAAGGTCGGAGTGGGTCCCGCCCGGGAAAAAGAAGGAAGACAGAGCGGCACCGTAGAACAATCCACGCTGGAGATGTTGAATCCGCGAGCTCCCCCATTCAGTAATCACCCCCACGCGCGCGCCCGCGCACGCGCGCACGCGCCAACTTAACGAAGCTTAATTCTAACGCAATCCCTTTTCCTCCGCTATATCTTCCCCCCCGTTCCCTTCCCATTCGTCCTGCGCTCTCGCATTTCAGCTCAATCAAAACCCCCCACCTCGATCGATCGCGAAGTGACGGACCGGCGAAGATGTCGTGGCAGCAGTACGTCGACGAGCACTTGATGTGCGAGATCGAAGGCAACCACCTCGCCTCCGCCGCCATCATCGGCCACGACGGCAACGTCTGGGCGCAGAGCCCCAACTTCCCCCAGGTTCATCCTCTCTCTCGCCGCCGCGGCTTCTCGTTTCGGGATCCGTCGATCGACTGTTGATTCTGTTTGCTTCCTTGAGGCGGTGGTGGAGCCTCCGATCGGTTACTGGATGTCGCATTAGTCTGTGTGATTTCGGCGGTTGTTGCTTTTGTTCGACGAGTTTTCTTTTTCTTTTTTTTTTTGGTGGGAATTAAGTGTCAAAATGGGCGGGGGTGCAAGATCTGTTGTGCTGGTATGGTTGTGATTCGGTCGGTTATGCGCATCGGATTCGGCTGGGACTGGTGAGTTGGGAGTGATGGAGTTCAGGCGTGTCTGTAGTTGGACTTGATCGGATCCGCGGCCCGTGTTTGTGCGGTGTAGCTATTTTGGAGTTGTGTCGATGCTCTCGACATCCATGCGGAAGCTTGGGGAGACGATGATGATTTGGCATTGTGTTGTGGTCGATACTGTTTGAATCCGCGTCGTGATAAGAATGTTACGCGAATCACCAAGAGCAGTGGATTGTACTTATTAGATCCGGTGTTACTTGTTCTAAGATTAACTTTCTAGGACACAAGGAAATCTAACTGTCTTAAGGAGAAAGGTTGGAGGTATAGTTTAGTTGCTTCAAAGAATTAGACTGAAGATTGGTGCTGCATTCTGTCAGAATCGCATCATCTTATCTGATTAGTGAGTGGTGGTTGGCAGGATTTATCGTTTGGCATGCACGCTCTTGTGCGAACTCTCAAGGTCTAGATTTCCCTGTCTATCTGATGAACAATGAGAAAGATGTTACGTTAGCATCAATTACGAGACCGTAATGAGAGACCGTGTGAATTGTTCTCACTTACCAATCGTACATTCTCTTGGTATTCAATGAGTATAGGTTTGAAGCTGTCTTATCTTGATAAAAGTATTGATATTTCCCATTCCACTCATGTTGCACATGTTGCTCAAGTGGATAATACTTCCTGCCAATGAAGAAGCATTGCATTTATCAACACATTGGCCACGATGAGCATTAAAGATTTATGAAAAGCATTATCATCATAAATAAGTTTTATCAGGTTATATAATCTTCTTTTACATTAAGCAATCTAGTCAAACAAGAGTACTGTAGATTGGACAGTATTGATGTGATTGCGCTTTACCTTTTCATTTCTGTAATCCACCTGTTCTTATTGGAACTATGAGTATAACTTTTGTGGCTGTGTGTTGCTGTGCAGTTTAAGCCCGAAGAGATAACTGGAATAATGCGTGACTTGGACGAGCCCGGGACGCTTGCGCCGACTGGGTTGTACCTTGGTGGAACAAAGTACATGGTGATCCAAGGTGAACCTAATGCTGTTATCCGTGGCAAGAAGGTAAGTTTTTCATCGAGGCATCACATGGGATGCCTATCCTTTTCAGTGTTATGCGATTGGAAACATTGTTTCTTCCTTTATATCGGTTTCAACTTGTTGCCCTGCTTCCAAGTCGCAATGAGGGATATCACTTGGATGGATTGTGTGATGGTCATAATACGTTTAACAGTTCATCATAGTTATTCTCTTGCTGAATTTAATAATAATTGTGTCAAAGTGCAAATCTTGCATGTAATGGATTTCGCCCTCAATCTTATGTTGATGATGGATGATTGTTCTAAGTTCCCTTTTTGTGAGCCCTAAGAGGTTTCTGGTTTTACTAGAACCATTACCAAATGTTGCCTCTTAAGTTGGAATGTGTAAATTTTGCTTGACGAACTTTTATTTTAATGGTTGCTTACGCATGATGAAGTTCTCGTCTCTGACTTTTCAATCTTCTGAACTAAGTAATTGAAGTATTCTCTGCCATCTCTTGCACTGATGGGATATCCTGTTGCTGCTCTGTTTGTGCATTATACTTCTTCCACCCCTTGCTCTTTCATGTCACTAAGTCAATGTGCGATTTCAGGGCCCTGGAGGTGTTACCATCAAGAAGACAACTATGGCCTTGATCATTGGCATATACGATGAGCCTATGACTGCTGGTCAATGCAACATGATTGTCGAGAGGCTTGGAGACTATCTAGTCGATCAGGGTTTTTAGGCATGTCGGCAATGCATTATGGGATTTTTTTGTTCTTCCCTGTTTTTGTATTGAAAAAGTTGTGGCTTCTTCCCCTTTATTTCTGGAATATACTGGGCTTGCGTGTGTCTAAATGAGGTTGGAGTTGTTGCAGGTGATGCAGTTTCTTGTTTGGGGACATGGGAACCTCCGAGTACAAGGTGTTTGTTATCCGAGTGGAGATATTTATGGCTGTCTTTGTTTGATGAACCTTTCTGTCTTAAGTTGGTGTTCTACCCAAAGATGAAAAAAAGCTATTGATCATCCGAATGGAAATACTTACTAATAAGGTTTATGTACAGAAGAAGTTCCCTCATGCACGAGAAAGCATTTCCCATCGCTTGTCAGCAAGACTCGATTAACTTGAGAGAAAATGCCACCAAATATCTCATTTTAAAACAGATCATTGAGGGAAAATCATTTCCTATTTGCTTACGTTGTCGCTAGAAAGTAAATGGTATCAACATGGAATTTTTGTAACTCAAGTGAAACATTATATAATGAAATTTTGATGGAGAGTAAATGTGTCATAGAAATTTGGGATTTTTTATATCAGAAGAAAAACTTAATAATAAATGTGTCACAATAGATATATTTCATTCTAATTTATTGTGGTCAATACGCTAGTATGTTAGTTCATTGAAGTCATTATTTTAATTCATTAAAGTCATTCATGTTCCGCAATTCTATCAGTTAAAAAATAATTTATTAATTAAATAAAAAATAAGGGGTGAGTTAAATTTTGCTTTGGCATACAATATGAGCACGCCAAAAGAGACATGCCGTATCGTCTGACTAGCTACATCCGAACATTCTGCCCGTCTCTTGAAGGAAAAACCCGAGGCACTTCACAAATTTTGACCCCATTCTAATGGACACGGATGTGGATAAATTCAAAAGTAGCGTCTCAATAATAAAAAAAAGATTGTTTTGCAATACCATAGTTTTATATGTACTTTGAATTTGAATTGGAGGTTAAGTTTCAATCTAGCCCAGCGCTAAACCTAAAGAAAATTTGACTGAACACTCGGGAGTCAGTCTCCTCCCTCTTTAAATCTGCTTCATTCACTACTATAATGTTTGGTTTAAGATGTCAACATAATATCAATAGCCCACTGGATGAGTTCGCTACTCAATCTTCGTAGAGGAATCAAGGTTTTTCTTAAATGGAGGATAGATTGGTGAATCAAACTTGTAATCTTCAACTTTCTCATCAAGAGTACTCAATCAACCGTCAGGTCGAGAGTTTGTTGACAAGTGGCCAAAATATGGAGTTTGCTAGCAAACTTATTGACATATATAAGGAAAGAGAGAATTTTATAAAAGGGTAGGCTCATTGTTGATCTTTTACTTTTACTCGAAATTCAAAATTGTGTTTCTATTTTTTTTTTTTCGAAAGCTCCCCTTACTTTTTAAAAAAGTTACCCTTAGTCCTTCCATTATACTTCTCTTGTCGGTCAGTTTTTGCCGACATGGATTGCTTGATTGCTAAAATAAGGGTTAATACCTTAAAAAAATCCTAAACCGGTACACTTATGACAAATTTACCAATTTTTTTTTTTTTTTACCACTAAAAACCCAAAACTGGTATACTTTTAACAAATTTACCCAAAACTTGTACACTTGTGACAAATTTACTCTCCGTTAATTTTCGTTAAATTTTACCATCAAATTATTAAGTTAAATGATACGTAATAGTTGACTAGTATACCAACTTGTGATTTTACGCTCCATTTGTCACAGTTTACAATTTTTGTGATTTTTTTTGTGATATTAATCTAATTTAGCGGAGTGTATATTTGTCACAAATTTATCAATTTGGGGTTTTTTGCAGTCAAATAAATTAGTTTGGGGTAATTTTATCATAAATGTATAAGTTTAGGGTTTTTTTATGGTCAGTCGGGGTAAATTTGTCATAGGTGTACCAATTTGAGGTTTTTCATGATAAAAAAAATAGTTTTTGGTAAATTTGTCATAAGTGTACCGGTTTGAGATTTTTCAGAATATTAATCCCTAAAATAAATGCCAAAATATACATGTCATGCTAAAATTCTCTCAACACTATAATACGACACCACATAAAAAAAAAACAAAAAAAAAAGGAGGGAGAGAGATCATAACGATTGCCATAACAGTAAGTTCAAGTTTTAAACACGCGGGCACCGTGATTGTTCAAGTTCAAACTCGTGGCCATGATCGTCAATTTGAGGTCGCTGCCATGGTCACTAGAACTTAGAAGCTCGTGGCAACCCTAGTAGCTAGATCTTTTCTAACTAGAAAACCTGAGACAATGACCCTTGATTGGAGCTCGTGGTTATGGCCACTTAGGGTGCATATGGTAACATTTTTATTATTGAGAATAATTTTTCTTTAGAAACAATTTATTTATTTATATATTTGTTCTCTCGACAAGTTTTTAAACAGGAGAATGCATTTAGTAATTGCACAAATTTTTTATTCTCGAAATAAAAATGTGCTTGATATGATCCTAAAATATTTTTGTGACTTAGAATTTTCTTTTAATTTTTAAATAATTTGGTTACATTTTCCCCATTTTTATTTCATTTTTTTTCCTTTTCTTCTTCTTCCTCTAGTTGGTCGCCGGCCTCGATCATGGCCTACTGGCGATCTGCCAGATGAGAACCGGTGAGGTCACTGGCCTCAGGGGAACCTAGTTGTGCCTTGTTAGGCCACCGCGAAGCTCGGGACAACCTCACTAAGGGCTAGCAACTTGCTAGGGGAAGAAGATGAGGAAGAGAAAACGAAAGAAAAGAGAAGAAAAAAGAAAAAAATTGTGCTTGATTCTTGAGTTGTTCCTAATTGTTTTTTATTTTTGTTCCAAATCTATTCCTAGGAATAAATTTATTCTAGGGAACAAAGACTTATACAAACGGATTTTTATTTTACTTCTGTTTTGGAAATAAAAAAACAAAAAAAGGGAAATGGGAATGTTATCAAATGTGCCTCCGAGGGTAAGAATCATAGTTTTTCGCATTATGTGAGTGTTAAATTTTGCATATTTTTTATTTGATAGGCTTGAGGAAAAAGAAGAAGAATATACCAGAGGGAAAGGGTCAACACTTTAAAGAAAAGTGGGGACGAGAGCATGACAAAGCGAATTTGATTTGTCAGTTATAGATCGAAAAACAATGACATATATAATTTTTGAAGTTTGACTCAATTTGGAGATTCTTAAATTGTGACCCAATGCTTGACCAAAAAAATAATTATTCAAATCAATGTATAATGTAATTTCTAAATTTTCTAACTTATTCAATATAGTAATTGATTTTTTTTAAACTTAATTCCTTAATTATATGAAAATATTATATTATATATTACTAAAATTATATATTGGGCTACGATTTATGAATCAAACAAAAAATGCATTTTATATTTAACTAATATTGAGAGAACCCGTTTGATAACTGCATAAAATTTATACTCTTGGGGAAGAGTTTTTTGGCTGGGGAATAGTTTTTTTCCAGAAATAGTTCTTTTCTATTTTTATTCCGGGGAACAGTTTCTGAGCAAAAGAACCCGTTTGATAACTGCACAAAATTTCTACTATTGGAATAGAAAAATAATAGAAATGTGTTTGGTAACGCAACGATTCTTTTTTGTATTTATTTGTTTTTTATTCTTTTATTTGTTTTTATTATTTTTTGTATTTATTTGTATTTATTTGTTTTTTATTCTTTTATTTGTATTTGTTTTTGTATTTATTTGTATTTTATTTTTTTATTTGTTTATTTGTATTTATTTGTTTTATTTGTATTTTTTTGTTTTTTTAAATTTTCTTGCGTTTTTTTTATTTGTATTTTTTTGTATTTATTTTTGTATTTATTTTTGTATTTATTTGCTTTATTTTTATTTTTTTTGGTTTTTTTTTTAATTTTCTTGCGTTTGTTTTTTATTAGTATTTATTTTTTTTATTTTTTTGTATTTTTGTATTTTTATTTGTTTTTTTATTCTTGCTCACGGTCGGCGGCGGCTGGCGGCGGCGACGGGTGACCGGTGGCGGCGGCGATCGGCGATGGCTCCAGACGGTTGGAGGTGGCCACGGCAAGAGAGAAATAAAACAAAAATAAAAGAGAAAATTTGCTTATTTCTAGAAATTGTTCCTGAGACAAGAAATAATTTTTTTTTGTTTCTCGTTTCTATTCCCGGGCTAACTTTTTTATTCCGGGAAATAGAAATCAACTTGCCGTTATCAAACGGGTTTCTATTATTTTTTTGTTCCGGAAAACAAAATAATAAAAAAAATTGGGGTGTGGAATGTTACCGTGCAGCACCTTTATGTCGCTGTCTTCGAATGAGATTTGACATCGTCCCTCTCGCAGAAGAGGAGGCAAAACAAAAACGCAATTGCATTTTCTCACTCGCTTTTATCTCGCCGTCTCTCTTATTTCCTGGTCGGTCGCGGCAAGCTTGTTTCGAGAAGAGGAAACAGAGCATGGGGATCCCATCGGAGATGAGAGATTTCTGGGCCAACGGCCGGAGGATGAATCCGTTCCCGATCGCTTCTCCGGCCGAAGAGCGGAGGATTCAAGCCGCTCGGGATTGCACTCAAGGTCTCCCCTCCTCCCTCCCTCCCTCTCTCTCTCTCTCTCTCTCTCTCTCTCTCTCTCCGATTCCATTTTCGAATTGATTTGATCCGATTCGATTCGGTCGGAGAATCGATTGCGAAAACTCGTGGTCACGGATGCAATCGAGGCCGGTCGAACCGGTTTGCCCTGTTGATCTCGCTCTGTTTCGAAGCGCCGCTGTTTTTGCTCGTGGGACGTGGTTATGTGTTTCTATCTTCTAGAATGTAGCCGCTGATTTGCTTCGGTTTTGATGCGACGGCGGTTTTTGGATCGCGTTGGATCCTTTTGATGTGCAGAGGGCGTCCGTGCTGGAGCGAAGGCAGCTGCGATCGCGTGCGTCGCCAGCGCCGTGCCTACGGTAATGGATGCAATTATCTTGACTATGATTTTACGCGTGAAATGTGGAGATCTATCGAGATAGTTTCGGATAGGGTCGTGTTCGGCTATGATTTTACGCGTGAACTGTGGAGGTCTTTTGTGCTATATGGTTGCTAGGAAATGGGGGGGCGTTGTTTTGATCGGTTAATTGCCGGTTATAAGCACTGAGATGTTTCATGAATGTTGAATGTCTGGATGTTTGTGTATGATACGCTCTTCAGTTGCCGATTGACAGACTTCTTTGTGGAAATGTATGTCAGAAAAGCTGAAGTACTTCTCAATTTTAAGCTCGACTTGTATCTAAGAATGAAAATTTGGCATGTATTGACTTAGTGATTTAGGAATTGCTTGACGAGTTTATGATGTATTGCATAAACTCGGGTGAAAGGAGAGTCATTGTCCAAGTTTTGTAGCTTGTGTTAACATAAAGTTGGAGCGAAATGGTTGCGAGGAACAGCCAGATTTGCTTTAGTTTCACTATTGTTTATCTTTTATACTCTGTTGTGGAGCCTCTTTATATCAAATGCCTGATACATTGGTGCTTTTACAAGCCAAGTTTGAGGTCGTTCATTTTGATTTTTGGACCTGAAACTTGGTTTCTAAAGATCCTTGCTCTAATCAATGATATGTGCGCTATCAATTCAACTGCTATGTTGATAGGAAATTTCATTTGGCTGACTTCTTTTCCTTTTATTTTGAAAATTTTGTACTAGCTTAAACTTTCCTTCATCTCCATTCTCCATGACGATTCTATTTGTGCCAAAAAAAAAAAAAAAACTGTTTTTTAACAATAAAAGATGCTTCCGTGGGGAGAAACTAAATTCTGCAATATTGCAAGTTGCTTCATCAATTGGTCATGTAAACAAACAATCAAATCATCACATATAAGCATGTGGTACTAACGCCTATTTCATCCCTCGAGTGTTGATGTTCCTTCTCAATTTATGTCGAGAATGTGCCGATGGCCTAGAACTACTTTAAGCTCCTTTTGTGTATTCCTTCCTTCAACTCCTGTTAGGCTTAATCATCATTACTAGTGTTGATATATGTGCAACTTCCTTCAAATTTTCAGTTGGTTGCTTGCCGAATGGTTCCTTGGGCAAAGGCGAACCTAAATTATACTGCACAGGCACTCATCATATCGGCAGGTATTCCTGAATTTACTTTACCAAGGCATCTGAAATATATAAATATCCAATACTCTGTATCATGTGAAGCTAAGTATGGATGAATGAATGTTTTGCGTTGCAAAATACTGAAAGTCTTATCTTTGGATTGACAGCTTCAATCGCTGCCTACTTCATCACTGCTGATAAAACGATCCTAGAGTGTGCAAGGAGAAATACACAGTACGATAGAACAACCTGAGAGCAAGACAAATCTAGATGTGATGGTTTGTTAACCTCTGGTGCTTGCGTTAATCAAAAGATGGTGCAACTTGCTCCTGGTAAGCTCATGAGTATCTGTTGTATGTACTGGGAGTGTTTTCTTCTGGCCAGACTGTAATAACATAGCGCAGCCGCACTTAAGCAGGGAAAGAATCAATTTTTGGGTGATTTGCTCGGTGAATTTCTGTGCAATGTTGATTTTGCACTCCGAAAGCTTATTTTTCAGCATGGAAGCTACCTCTCTCTCTCTCTTCTCTCTCGTGCGCGCGTGCGGGTGCACTTGCGTGCACACACACGGTCGCAAGCTCTTTCTACTGCATCTCGTAATTGTGAATCAAAATTGCAGTCAGGTGGGGGACAAGAACTTTTGCTTTACAAATAATAATAACAAATTTTATAACGTGGATTTCTTCTCCTTGTTTTATCTTACCCTGAAGCCTGTAATAGAACACTTCTGCTAGTAACAATCAAATTGAAATTGGTAACAGTGGGTATATGGCATCTAGTGCATTAGTTTGTGTTCATGATAGAAACCTCACAATTAATGTTTAATTAGTTGAGTCCGAACAGATTGTTTAGTTTCTTTTTCATCAATTTTTCCAGTTAATGGCAACTGAAAATTAAGGGGTGATGAAGATTTAATTTACTGCTGGGCTCTAGGGAAAACATTCGTCTGAAAATCTCATAACCCCATGCTATAATGACATGATATCCTCTATACCCGTTGGTGTCTTAATTGGAGGCCTCGTTTATTCAAACCGTTCATCCACGTGAATAAATATGGTTATGACAACTAATGTATCAATGATTCATCCAAATGGGGCAGGGGACCCTTGTCCCGCTATAATGAGAAGCCATATTATTATTCTGTCGAACTTCAAAGTCCATTGAAGAATTCAACTGGCGACACGGGCCAGAAAGAATGGCATAAGGATTAGGTTACAGAGAATAACCCTAACAAATTAAGAATCCCCAGAAAGTCATGAACTAGTTTGAAAAAAGCCCGAAAATTATGAGACCCTAATTTAGTTGGAAATGTTCAATTTATCTCGTGCGCTATTGAACGCTTCTCCGTTCCTCAGGAATGGTTCGTATGATCAACTGGGGGAAAATTGGGGGCAGCATCTTGCACTGTCAAATGTAGACCTGTCAACTTCTGTCTTCAAACTTTAATAACTTCTGTTCGAGCCTCAGAAGGCATAGCGATAGAGTGCATCAGCCACACCATCTTCATCATTGCTAACACCAATTACGTTCGCCACGGCCTTGGTTTTCTCTGATCCATTACTAAGGGCAATGCCAAGAGACGCCAACTCAAGCATCTCTATGTCATTTTCCCCATCACCAATAGCCATTACCTGAGAGAGAGCATTGTTAGTAAAATGATAAGATGACTACATGAGGACCTATTTGCAATCTCATTGCACACGCAAGATGAAAACAACTTTTCTCTCGGTGACACAACAAGACAAAAACAAGTTTCCCAATCAAACTATCCTTGCAACTATGCTTTATGTTTGGTAAGTTTCTTGATAGCCACTTTGAGGTTTTTCTCCACTGCATATGGATCTTAAGTCAACTTCCAATTACCCACAAAATTTTTCACTACTTAAATTTTGCTAGTAGAATTTAGAGGCTCCTTTCATCTTTGATCAAGACAATTGGCTTCCTCCTCGTACAACTGGTAGTTATAATAAATAAGCAAAAGGAAAAATCTTCATCCTGAAAAAGTCTTGAGAACTTTAGGCCACAGATCAAATCTATAAATCATTTACCCCTACATTATCTTTAGTAAATGGCTAGGGTAGCAACCAAAAACTCCGAAGAAAGATATAAGAAAAATCTAAGGAAAAAGATTTTGTGAGTGTAAATCTACCTCTTTGGGAGCAACTCCTAAATGATCAAGCAGCATTTTGACCCCACTCCCTTTAGAGGTTCCGGGGGGGACAATCTCCAGCATATCAGGCACGGCTTGGACCACATTAGCACGAGCTCCAGTAGCTTCTGACCAATATGGCCTCAAATTTGTTGCCACGCCCTCAGTGGTATCCAAAAAAATCATTTTCTGCAAAATACCATAAAATAGGCAGATACAGGATGCATCTCAGGTTGACAAGCAAGAGAAGAGGTGGCCTTCATAGGACAGTAAAGAGGTCCGCAAGTATGGTTCTCGCTGAGAATCGTACTTGTCAACATAAAAAAGTACTTTGGGGCTAAAATTTGATAAATGGACACAGAAATTTGATTGGAGCTTTTCAGGCAGTTTCAGCTAAGAGTATTGGCGATGTAATAAGGGGTTTTCGATGTTGAATTGATCTTAGTGCATCAGTAAAATGGTCAGATCATATTTGCCAGTTGCTATCTTTCTAAGTGTAACACTGTACCTGTATATCTGCAGCAGCCAGGAGATCCTCAATTGAAGGCATGATCTCCGCCTGCAGACATAAGATTTATCATATGCTGGGACAACCAATCTTCAGGCATGATGAAAAAGAATCTCAGAGACACCACCTTTGGTTCACGGTATATTGTATGCACTGAGTCGACAAGAGGGTGTTCAAATAGTGTCAAGCAACGATCCTCACAGAACGCAACAAGTGGAATTCCATGCTCTCGAGAGTATATAAACGCCTGCAATGTAACTGTGAGTGACATCTCTATGGTAGATTAACAGACAATAACAAGATGATGCAAGTGGTCATAACTAAAAATGATGAAACATCATAGTCAACAAATTCTTGGGAACCAAAAAATCGAGTAGAACATTAGCACCAGTTCTGCTCCAACCAAATTGATTTCTCTTATAATCTGTATATTAGTACTCCGATGCTTTTATATTGTCAATGACAGAACCATCTTTTCAACGAACAAATGAAGCACCATAGGAGATACCTCTCGGCACACATCAGGATCTAAATTTCTTCTATAAATTTCTCGTCCCTGTCTACCATAAACAAGCAATCCCTGCAATTGTAGAAAGACAAGGAACCAAGATACGTGAAAGTGTCAGCAATAACAAACCATTCTTCATATAAACCTATTTATACCTATCTGTAAAGCTAGGACTCAAAGGCCAAAACACAAATAGATGTTAACCTGTAAGAAGACACCAGGAGTAGACTGAGAAATGACCCCATCTTTACCAGCTAAGTCTACCGTCTTCAGTATATTTATGACCGCTGGACGTGCCTGATCACAAAGGTCAGATTGAGATCCAATAACCAACAAAACACAGGAAGGGTTTCCAAACTCACAAAAGAAAAAAAAGATGAATCAATTTGAAATAGTATCTTCATATTATAAAATTAAAAAAATGTATCATCTTAGTAGCAGGGGCTATTGCATGCGTACTACTGTTATTTCAAACAAATGACAAAAGTTAATGCCAAAATCTATTACGTTCGCACCTTTCCAGTAGCTATAACCACTTTGACACCCCTTGACAAGGCCTCCTTCAGAGCTTTTGCATTTGTTAAAGATATCCGACTTTCACTGTTAAGCAGTGTGCCTAGCAAAATTTGTCAAAGATACCTTCACAAGCTATATTCACAGAAGAAGGGAGAAGTAGAGAACACAGAAGGGCTGTCTCACCATCCATGTCGCAGAAGATATAGCTGAATTTTGGTTTGTAAAAGCGAAGACTGCCTTCTCTTTTCCTGTCTTTTGGCAAATCATCTGTAAGATTGCCTTTGCCTTAAACTAAGATGGGAAGCAAGACCAATTTACATCCCAATGCAACATATTAAGACAGGTAACTAGGTTATCATATAATCAAGTGGTTAAATTACCATCTGGATTCTCAGCATGTGGATCTATGTCAGTCTTAGTGTCATATGCACTTTGAATTAATCCTTTTCCTTTCCAACCAAGGCTTTTCAGAAGAAGTTCCTCTTCCTTCTCCATTTCTGCTTCTGCCTCTTCGCTCAGCTCATGATCAAAACCCAGAAGATGTAACAGTCCATGAACCTGCAAAATTGCAAGGCAAAGTCTATATTTAACACATCTCCCCTCTCATTGGTGCACTCTTCCCCACAATTCACCGGGTTGAGGGGATCCGTATATGTTGTTCAAGTGCATCTTATTTTTCTGAAAGTGTCTATAAGTGAGCACATTAGATAGACACCCCATGCTTACACTCTCCCAACTAAAAAGAGAAGGAATGAAAATGGAAAATCGCATCACTTTTATCCTGTTCATTGAACTTCAAAATTATTCTTATGGCAAGGGGGTTTTCATCATACCCTCCTCTCCATATAAAATCAAGGCTAAAACTCAAAAATTCTAACCGAGTGAGACGTTGGACTTTGCTCAATCTAACGTAGTCCATTGGCAATAAAACTGAAGTTATGCTACTTTGAAGCAAGGTAGATCGAATAACCGATTTATGAACAATAAAGACTTCCGTCAGAGGAGGAAAAGAAAGAATGGGTTAAGAGAGGAAGGGAGATGGTCTAATTGGTAGATGCCAACATTCACAAGTAACTTGGATTGAGTCTCATCATCATTCATTTCTTTTAGCCTTCCCCACCTCATCAATTATCTAACCCAAGGAGGAAAGAGCAGAAAAAAGATGGGTTAAAGTGTCCACACTAACCATTAGGATTCGTATCTCATCGAGAAGAGTGTGGCCTCTTTCCTCTGCTTGCCTTGCAGCAGTCTCAACAGAAATTACAATGTCACCGAGCATTAGCTGTATTGATGGAAATATGTCAAGCATCCATTCATCGAGGCAACTTATCTGGCAAATAAAGCGCCATTCTTACTATAGGGAGCTTAAGCCCTGGGACATGTTGTGACATGGAGAGAACATCAGTGGCATGGTCCTCATCCCTCCATTCCTTGTTCAACTTCCGAATAAAGTCGTCATTGCAAAGTAGTACAGACAACTCCACACTTTGGAATCCACCAACATCGTCTATAGCAGTGTCTCTTGTTTGGTAAGTTGCGTCATTCAAACCATCAAATGCTAGTTTCATTGCCATTGGAACATTCAGACGTAGTAGTTCTGCAATACTCTGAAAAATGAAAATGAAAAGGATGAAAATGCTTCTCTGGAAAATGATAATGGACTGCTCCAGTGCAATGCGAAAGAAGGTTGTCCCTCAAAACACAGAATTATGCATGTTATATCAATGATAAAAGCAACAATAAGTACAGAAATAACTCATCACTTTGGCCAGTACCCGAGACTGGACACTATCTAAACATATTAGTTCCACCACTTCATCCATTCCCCCCCATAGAAAAGGTAAGCTAATTGAACTTCTAAACGACATAATGCGCATCATAATCAATCAGTTTCTGGCTCGAGTAATTGAAGTTCCAATCTTTAACTGAGGGTCAACCTTCAGAAGCCAAAAATTGAATCTAAAATGGCGATTGAACTCTACAAAACCAACACTGGCATTTGCAAAAAGTACCAGAATTTCAGGATCACCGGGTAAGTCCTCTTCAATGCAAATGCTGACGTTGAGCTCGAGCTCCCTCTCCTTGCTCTTCCCAGCCCTCCCCCTCACCTTCCTGTACCCTCTCTGCGACGCCCAAACCCTGCCGCAACCACCCGCCAACTGCCGCCGCTCCTCATCCCCCGCAAGGAAAACCCCGACTCTATTCCCGAACAGCGACGATGGCGCCGGTGCCGGCGCCGCGCCGCCGAGGCGGGCGGTCCGCGAGCGCAGGGCGGAGGCGGAGGGGCGGAGGGAGGGGGAGGGGGCGGCGGCGGCGAAGGGGACGGCGGCGCGCAGCAGGGCGCGCGCCATCTCGGGGCGGCGGCGGGGGCGGAAGGTGCGGAGGAGGGAGGGGCAGCGACCGAGCATAAGCGCGAACGGGAAATTCGGGAAAATGGTTTTGGGGATTTTCCGGTTTTGCTCGTCGTGAATTAACTCCGTGACGCCCAACCGCACTGGAAGTGAGGGTGGACGTGAAATGGAAGCGCATGCGAGCTTGGGGGACAATATTGAGATTTCAGGTTAATACTACGGAAAATTTTAAATTATTATACTCACGACAAACTTATCTAAATTAATTTTTTGATCATAAAAAAATTTCAATTGGTACGTCTGTAATAATTCATCCTCCGCTAGCTTCCGTTGAATTTTATTATTAAATTATTATGTTAGATTACATGTGACAATTGACGGACGTACTGAATTGAAATTTTACCTTTCATTTGGCCATCGAATGAGTTTTTTCATTTTATTAATTCAATCTAACGGTTTGGAAGGTTTTCGCTTTTGTTATTTTGCTGATTGGGTTTGTGCTTGTGATGGCGATGTGAAGGTGTAGTTAATTTTGTCACGCACCGCCCCTCGAGGCACCGACAGTGACGAGAGGGTGAAATGGAAGTGCATGCGAGCTTGGGGAACAATATTTAATTTTTGGATTTAATACTATAAAAAAATTTAGATTATTATATCCATGACAAATATATTTGAATATATTTTTTGATAATAAAAAAACTAAAATTTGTACGCCTATAACAAATTTACCCTCTATTAATTCCGTTAAATTTTATCATCAAATTATTAAGTTAGATAATACATGATAATTGACGAATGTACCGATTTGGAGTTTTACCCTTCATTTGGGCACTGAAAGTGTTTTTTTCACTGCATTAATTCAATTTGATATAAACTAATGAAATGTAAATTTGTCACATTGTATCAATTTAAAATGTTTGATGGTAAAAAAATTAGCTTGGGTTTTTTGTAGTATTAATTGTATAGTTCAATGACTAAATTGAATATGTATTAAAATTTTAAAGACCATGTTGAACAAATTCTAAGTTCATGAACTATATTACACATTTGATTAAAATTTATAGACTATGTTGAATAAATTAGAAGTTCAGAGACCACATTGATTTTATACGGACTACTTATGTCATTATCCTTTTTATAAATGAGGTGGATAACACATGGGGAAATTCACAACAAATGAATCATAGTAACCTGCTTGTACGTGATGTCACCATTATTCGTATATTGTCTCAATTTACATTTGAAATGCCGTGACGTGTAAAAGATGCGGTCGAAGTTTGTTTGGATGGTTTGGTAAATTAATGATCTAATCTAAAGAATTAAAGGCGACGATTTCTTGTGGCGGGGCAGCTCGGAGTATGATTCTCCCTGCAGAAACACCGCCGCAAGCGGCGGAGGCGCATGCCGCCGGCCCGTGTGAGTGGCTAGAACAAGGGGTCCACATTACGTCCATACCGAAGGCGACTGCTCGGTTCTTTGAAAAGATCATCACCGGACAAATGGCTGTTTCTGGCCGGCACGCGCGTCCGTTAATTACCGATATCGAGGAATACCTTTCTTCTAATTCGAGACGTGTCGCTATTGAGGTTGAGGTTGTCCTATGTGGGCTGTGAAAGAGACTGGCGATTAGTTTATAAGTACGAGAAAAAGCATATTCTTTGAGTTAGTTTTTGTAGTGAAAAAGGCCTAAGAATATCCAACGGTCGCATTATGGGTACTAATTAAGGCTCTGTTCGTTTCACGAAAAATGTATTCCGAGAAAACGTTTTTTGGATTTTCCGGTATTCATTTAATGGAAAATGAATTTCTAGGGGAAAATGAATTTTTGGGGGAAAATGTTTTCTATGAAAGGGAAAAAGTCTTTTAAATTGAGGGAAAATGTTTTGCACTTTCCTCACTTGATCTATTTTATCTCGCACATCTACAAATCCCCATTTCCTCTTTTCCTTTCTTCTTCTTCTTTTGTTTTTTTATTCGAATTATTTTTAAATTGTATTTTTCTTTTTTTATTTAAATTCTTTTTCTTTTCTTTGTTTCCCATCTTCTTCTTTTTTGGCTAGTCGTCGGACGTCACCAGGTGAACCTCGAGGTTGTCGGATGTCACTAGGTGAACCTCGAGGTTGTCGGATGTCACCAAGTGAACCTCAAGTTTGTCGGACGTCACCAGGTGAACCTCAAGGTTGTCGATCTTAAGCTCACGCTTGTCGATCTGGCGAGCCTTGAGCTTGACGCTCGCGCTAGCCAATTTGAGGAGCGGAAAATATTTTCCTTACCAAACACCATAAAATATTTTCCGAAACATTTTCAGATTTTAGCCGAACACTATAAAATATTGTCATTTTCCCGGAAAATGACTTATGGGAAAATATTTTCGGAGAATGGCCTATTTTCCGTGAAACGAACAGACCCAAGTAACTCGTGATTTAGGACAACAATCTCGTTTTGATCGTGTTAATGATAGATGTTTACTCAATGACAGCTTGTCTAGTTTATCTGTTCTACATGGAAAATAATGGCAGAATTCTATGTTTTGCAATTGTTGTACTTTGATTTTGTTTAATGGAAAATGCCTGAAAATTTATCGGAAAGATTTGCGTACACTTTCATTTATGATTCTTTAAAAGCTACAAATCTATACTATTTCCCTTGATACATATCGAAAATAAGCAAGACATTTTCTTAAGCAAAATCAACTAATTAAACAAAGCTTTCTCACCAAGATTGCAAACGAGCTTAAGCCTAAGGTGCAAAGCGAAAAATAAAAAAACTTCATGGGGCTAAATTGCAAAATATTCCCAACACGAAATTGGATAAATGGAATAATGACACAAATGACTTTTGAATTTTGATCTATCGCGCAACATGATTACTGAATTTTTAATTTGTTCAATTTAGTCTGCGAATTTTAGCCTGATGTGTGATGTAACTCTTTAATCCTTAATTTGTTTACTATGATCCTTAAACTTTTTATGCATATTTAATGTAGTTTATGAACCATTCGACAAAAAAAAAAAATATCACAGTTCATGAACTATATGAACATACGTAATGTTGTCATTTCATTCATTTAAGGTTAGGAATAGCATTAAATATATTCGTATAGTCCATGGATTAAATTGAATACATATTAAAAAATTATGGATTATTTTGGATAAATTAAAAGTTTAGAAACATTTCTTATTTGGCTTAAATTCATGGATAATTTATCCAATTTTTGCAAGGATAAAAGGGGCGGACTCATTTCCCTGGAAGATGCTAGTCGGTGGCGGCCAAGCACTCGCTCCAAGAGGGAAACAAACTCGAAACGAGAGAGTAGCGCGAGAAACCGGCACGCTCTTTCGCCGGCGATCTTCGCCGCTCGCGAACGGCGGGGGATCGGCGCACGGCGAGCGCTTCGCCTGCGATCGACGACCGACGAAGAAGCGGGCGAGCCTCTCTTCTTCGCGCGCTCGGCAGAGAAGGAGATTTTCGCCGCGGAATCCCGGAGAATGGACGATCGCAGCATACTCGAGAGGGAGAGGGAGAGGCATCAGATCGAGCAGATTCGGGAGCTCGATTTCGAGGAGCTGCAGGTCGAGGAAGTCGACGACGCTCGCGACTCGTCGGACGACGACGTCGATCGGCGCTTCGCGTAAGCTTCCGGCTTCTCCGCTCGTGTCGTGCTGTTTCAGTTCAGTAGGTTTTTCGAATCGGTGCGAGAGGCCGTTCGCGGTTCGCTCGCGGTGCTGGTTTTTCGTTGCGTGTCGAGTTTTGTAATCCGTTCGTGTTCGACTGTGTGCTGATCACGCGAGGTTTTGGCGTGCGAACTTAATTTTTAATCGAGATGATGCTGCGAAGCAGTACGTAGCTTCAGTATGTTCATGTGTCCTGTCATTGGCCAGTTACTGGTTAGATTGGTTCTTGGCCCCAGCATTAGCTGAATTGCACGTTTCGTTCTTTGCGATTTTGATCCGTTTCGTTCGAGTATAGCGGCAATCAGTAGTCGCCTTAATAGTGGCAAATTCATGATATATACACGTTGGCTATAATCTAGTGATTAGAACCTCTATACTAAGTACTGCCTCTTTGTCACTTCGCATTGATTGGGAGTCAAGAGAAGTTTTAGGATATTCTGCTGCGTTCACTTGCTGTTGATTTGAGGTGTTTTCTCTGGTCCACTATTTTTTGTATCCTTGACTTGGTTATTCATGATTTAATGGACTGCAGTGCTCGGGTTCGTGATGGGGGAAGTGTACCTAGTGAATTTACCTTCAACCCCGGTTTGGCTTCGTTGCATACGTATCTTGGCGGTAGGAATTGAGAATCCGGCGGTTCTTGTTGCTTGTAGTAGCTATGCAGTATGATAAGGAATACTGATGGTAGTTGTGTCTTAACAGAGGTTGAAGACACCCACCACAGACTGGCTTTTTTGGATGGTGGTGCCATCCATCAGTTACCCTTGCTCTATCTCGATGGTAGTCCTTTACCTCAACTTATATGTGAATTATTTATGTTGCGTTCTTCATTTCTATGCGAAAGTGGATTCAGAGGCTGAAAGACACAATTCAAATATTTATTAGTCCATGGATTTAGATGCTCTACTTTTTTTAGCAGTATTCTGCAAAATGATGATTGTGGGACATGAGCTTAAATTCATTCTAATTGAGGTAGCCAATTTTTGGGTAACTTATTTAGTCACAGCAGGACAACTAATCCAATTTCAACTTTCTTCCCTGGGAAATAACTTAAGTGACGATTCCCATGGTCCAGCTTGTCAAACTATCTCTGTGAACCAGAGAAAGATTTTCCATTCAGGGTGAAGCAATCCCTCTAAGTCAAAGCAGGTTAGCTAGTTTCTAGGGTCAGAATCTGTACGATTCTGATACTCTTTTCCATGATAAGCAAAGACCTTTGCTTGCTTTGGATGCATGAAGCTGTCAAGCAGTGGGAAGAAGTAAAATTCACGTCTCTTCTAACTGTCCATGTTTCCCTTTGGTGGTTTTGGTCCACCATCTCAACTCCCCCTTCTTTCAGATGCACATGCACATCTTCAGTTCTGAATAAAATATCTAAGACAATGCTTTTCTTTGATTTCAGGAGTTGTTCTGTTCCCTGAAGCCACCCTTCCCTTAAGAGTTATTCAGCCTAGCCTTGTAGCTACTATTGAGAGGGCATTAAGCCCAATTGATTCCGATACTCCTCTTACAATTGGTGTGGTATGTTAAAATTTGACTTCTGTGAATACCGAACTTGTGTTGTGGATTTCCTTCTAATTTGAAACGGATTTTCAGGTTCGTATTTACAGGGATCCTGAAAATGACAGGTTAAGGTTTGCCACGACAGGGACAACTGCTGAGGTAGCAATGCTGCCCTCTTCTATTGAATCCTTATTCATTATCTATTTCTTTGTCTAGCTCAAGTTTTGTGGTAGGCACTGTTTTTGTTTTTGTTTTTATTGTTTTTATTTTTATTTATTTTGTTTTGTTTTTAAATAATAATAATATTATTATTATTATTATTATATGTCGCATGTGATTATGTTGGAAAACTTGGTGCAGATTAGGCAATACAGGAGACTGGAAGATGGTTCACTAAATGCAGTTACTCGCGGTCAGCAACGTTTTCGCCTGAAGCGCTGTTGGATTGATGCAGATGGAGTGGTTAGAACTTAGAACTCTTTTCAGTTTTTATGTCCTCATTAAGGATAAGGAAAATTGTTAAACGGAATCATCCTTGAACTTTTCATTTCTTTGGATGCAATCTCCTGGCCTAAATTTTTTAGGCATATGGAGAGGTGCAGATTATTCAAGAAGATTTGCCATTGAGGACTCCGCGAGACGCCTTTGGGAAGTTGCCCAGACCAAGTGTCCTGAGAGATAGTGATATATCAAGAAACTGTCCAGAAAACTCTCCTTCTAAATCAACATTTGCTGATGATGACGATAACTCAGAGGCACATTCTGAAAATAGCTTTGAGAGTGCACTTTCACTTCATGAACGTAGATTACATCAATCTGCGATTGATTGTTCTTATGGATATGATGTCATGGATGAATCAACAAGCAGTGATGATGAGAAGTTTGTTTGGGAATCAAAATTCCAAGATGGAAGATCTCATTCTCATCATCATTCAGATAAAAAGATTTCTGGAGATGCTAGTGGATCTAGGGGGCAATCTCACAAAGGTTCATGGGGTTGGACTCAACGAAAGGCTGGTACTAGCAATTATGGTATTCCTAGAGCATTCTGGCCACACTGGGTGTATCGCATGTATGACTCATATAGCCTTGCTCAAAGGGTGGCAGGTACTGGCTTCTGTTCTTCCTATCTGATCTCTCCAAGGTCATTTACTTTAAACAAGACATTTCTACCATTCACGGCTGTACTTATGTCCTTTCACTTGTAGCTTTGATTATGAAGTCTGTAAGTTGAAGTATTTGGTGACGTACTACCTCTCTTGTCGACATGTCCAAATTGTTACCGGACATTATTGCAACTTGATGATTTGAACTTGTAAATGGGAGCTTCATTCGTCTCCATGTGAGAAATTTGGAAGATTTGGTAAATTGGCTACCATTTGGCAATACTACTGAGCCAAGTGGTGCAAGCAGGAGATGGATCTTTTATATGTTATATTTTACTCTTAACAGAATAAGTAGTTTAACAATTCTAGTATAATCCTAGGAAAAGATGCGGAGTAAGTTTTGTTCCTATATAGTATGAAGTGCTATCGTTAGTCCAGTGAAGTTATAGCCCTCTATTGTGTTCTCAGTGACCTTAATGAGGTAAAGTTACATAAAATGCTGAACTTGCAGTGTTTCTCTTTCTTTATGCCATTAATTTTATCAGGCTATGTTTTATGTTGTCATGAGAGACATTAATCTCAACATAATTTTTTGGCTTCTGCTACTTGTCCAATGGTTGCAGATATGTGGAAACAAATAGTCGGAGCACCTGCAATTGATGATCTTGTAAAGAAGCCCGATCTTCTATCATTTCATGTTGCCAGCAAAATTCCTGTTTCCCAACATACTAGGCAAGAGCTTCTGGATATTGATGGGGTAACTTACAGACTGCGGCGAGAAATTGAGTTACTGGAGTGTTTTGATCGAATCCAATGTAAAGGTTGTCAGGTAATACTATGTTGTGATATCTTGGGGATTAGGTTGCTGAACTGGTTTTTCATTTTATGGGGCATAATTTGTTTAACTTGTTACTTGCAGACTGTTATTGCAAGACGAAGCGATATGTTGGTGATGTCCAGTGATGGTCCTCTTGGTGCTTATGTGAACCCACATGGTGATGTGCATGAGATAATGACCTTCCTTAAAGCAAATGGCTTAGCACTCATAGGGAGGCCCGTCACAGAATACAGCTGGTTTCCTGGGTATGTCATCTCTTAGCCTTCTTATACAGGAATCAGTCACTTAGTCTGAGTATTGTCAAAGGGCTGAGGGAAGTCCCTTCAAGATTGGGTTTGTTGGCATTGGTAAAGAGCTCTGATGGGACTACCTGACTTGAGAAGGAAATCGAATTTGAGAATTGTCTACCCTACTAATACTCCCATGCTGATGCTTTCTTTGAACTTAGTCCTTTACTTGTAAGTTGAAACTACCTATTTTCACATGTGGAGCATGCTTTATCCTCCTGACAGTGTACCCAAATGGGCTATGTGGAGACTAGGGTCTTTCCACAGAACGATTGATTTAAAAACTTGTTTCTGTTTGGTAAGTTGAAACAAGGATAGGTTGGGGTTTTGTTGTTTTTCTGGTGATCAGATGTCTTCTGACGATCTGGTATATGAAAGGAATAAAGTCGGGATGAAGAGAAGGGTCAATAAGATGCAGTCAAACCAGTTTTTTTGGGAAGTGAAAAGAAGAGAGACATTGATGGACCATTTTGAACTCGTCTTTACTCAAATACCCAAAGACTTGTGGGGCAACTATTTCTTCAGTCAATATGAGAGGAATAGTGGCCAAACCCTTTCTTGTATAAGTAAAGCTGTGGCACACGACTGAATAATTATCATTTTGCTGTAGCTAAAAGAATGTCAGGAACTGAAGTTTTATAGCTGTGTTTCCATCAGGCGACTCATTTAAAACTCTTGTGCAAAATGATTGGATGCACAGGAGGCTGCTTAGGCTCAACTGAGTTATATTGGTTTAACGATAGATTGTGTTGCCTCTGATATATTCAGCTCTGCTGTTTCATGCGTAAGCTGTATAAGCTCTTATGACCCGACTGAGTTCTTGAGCTGCTCTTTTGCAGGTATGCTTGGACGATAACTACCTGTGGCATTTGCGACAGTCATATGGGTTGGCTTTTTGCAGCCACAAACAATAAGCTGAAGCCCAGGTCGTTTTGGGGAATCCGAAGTTCTCAAGTTGCGGATTCAAATCCTTAAAGGTCGTATCATATCCTTCAGCGAAAGATGTATGTGGCTATAGTACAGGTACAAGAAACTCTACCAGGTAGTTCCAGTTTTCTTCCTCACCTACCCACACCTTTTCTTTTGCGCCGTTTATCTTGGATAGTCAGATTAAGAGTGCAGGCTAGTGGAATGTTGTAAAGTGACTCCTCTGTCCGTCATAATGGCCAAGAACGTTTCTTGGTTTAGCCTTCATCTGTGTTTTCACAAGAACCTATTTAGTGCAAGTATATATATAAAGGACATGGGTACATGAAATGGGAAATTAATGCAGTGTGATTACAATCGTGACAATGCAGAAATCACGGAAAGTCGGAGGACTCGCCTACAGAAAGTAGGATGAAACCTGTAATGCCACGAGGTCAATTAGAATTAGGGGCAACCATCCAAGCCGATTTAATTCTGGAATTGTCTCGAACCAGACTTACTCCAGCCGATTCACAAATGGACTGGTTTAATTTTCGCTTCAAAATATTGGGAACTAGCTTAAACCATTTTGGTTTCTATTTCTGCTTGGTGAATTGGTCTTTTCTATTCGAGAACCCGGAATTTAGAGCTTACCTTTTACCTTAAGCAAGTTTTTTACTCTCTTTTTTAAAATAGAAATGTTCGTCGAAATTGAATATGTTCCACGTATTATCCTCAAGTGAAAGTGCTGACACATACATGTATGTATAATATAATGAAAAAATAGGAACAACATGCCCTGGCCGGTTCCAGGGTTGAGTTTAGGACAGTTTGGTTTCAAGTCAGTTCTAGGGTTGTTTGCCTGTATCATAAATGGGGAATCGATCCCAACACTTTGACGCTCGGGACCTGAAAAATATTTATTATAGAACCGATCACTCTTAAATGGAACCATGTACCTGCGACCTAGTGAAAGAATAGTGTTGGTAGGACGTTAATAAAAAAAAAAAAAACAGTTTCGACCCAAAAGAAAAAACTCTGGGCACGGATAGGGGCTGCGATTCGCTTAGCGGGGTCGATCCTGTCGACCTGAAATTTTATGGAATTTGGGAAAACACTTAAGCCAGGCCTCGGGGACATAAAAGGCCGTCCGCCTAAATTGGGCCAGGCCCAAGTCTTAGGCACACAATGGCTGAGTTCGCCTACTGATGTCAAACGGGCTTGTGCGTGGCCCATTTTATCAGTGGGCCTGTCCGGGCTTTCTTTTTGTGTTTTAGGCCTAAAGATGGCCCTTCACGCTATTATTACTATTTTTTGTGCCCTGGCCCTTTTGAGCCCATGCGGTAGCAATCTAACACAATTGTAATTTTGAAAAATGTCAACGCATCCGGAAATAAACGATTGATCTCTATCAAAAGACCTGCTAAAGCCGCCTGGAACGGATGTCGGGCCTTGTGGGCCAAGTCTGACCAAATGATGGGCGAGCCCTATTGGAATCGTGAGTGCATAATCACCTCGGACATATGACGTGTCAATGGAGATTCGTTCCGGGTTTATATATTGCAGATGCTTCTGAGATGAAATAATACAATAGACATAACCACTAACTAAACTGAAATAGGAAACTTCTCGATGGGATCTGAACGGTTGAACTTCAAGTGGGATGCAGCGATTTCAGTCCCGTCGCTTCAACGATAGTTTCGGTACACAGGGCTGTACATGCAGCTTTCTGCGTATTTGACTAGGTCCTTCGGACGAGGAAGGTGGGAAGCCAAACCTGAGAAAGCCGAACGATGCTCAACACGAGTGCGAAGACGGGGGGGGATAGTATCGGTCGCCTAAATAAAAAGGTGGAGAAGCTAAGAACAGCTTACCTAGTTCATAAGCTTTCGCAGCGACGCTGGCTGCGATGTGGGCTGATATCTTTCTGATATTAGAGAATGGGGGGTAGATCAGTCCCTTCTCGAAATTTTCGGGCATTGCTTGTGAGGCCAAAGCTTCCGCTGTTCAACCAGGAAATATTAATAAGGCTGATGGCGCTAATATTAAGCTCAGGAATGGAAACTTGACAGAGAGGAGTACAAGTCTCGATATTATAAGATCAGAGAGATATGCTGAATTGCAAGTGGTTCATATGGAAAGATGAACAAATGAACGCTTATGTCTCTGTGCACTTACAGGCAGCCAAGAGCATGCCATCATTCACACGGATAGCGCCGGATATAATCAATCCCAATCCAAGTCCGGGGAATATGTATGCATTGTTTGCCTGAATGACATGAACAGCAGCGAGCATCAGAATAGATGGGAGTGAGTTCTAAAGCGAGGAAATTGTAGAAGATAAACCAGTGGAAGTAGAGAGCAAGGACCTGTCCAGGTACATAAGTTTTGCCATTGTAGTTCACTGGGTCAAATGGGCTTCCACTGGCAAAGATGGCTTTCCCCTGAAAATTTGAAGGAGAATCGAGGGGAAAAATTGATTGGAGACTTGGAAAATCTTTCTTCACTAATAATTCTCGATGCACAAAATAACTGAACAAATTGCAAGTCAATTGTACCTTAGTCCATGTGTAAGCTTCTTCAGCTGTACACTCAGACTGGGAGGTTGGGTTTGAGAGGGCAAGAATTATAGGTATCTGTAAGCAAAGAGCAACGTCGATGTCAGAAAAGGTAAGGTTAGCCTTCTTTTTTGTGTGTGTGTGTGTGTGTGTGTGAGAGAGAGAGAGAGAGAGAGAACCTTATTCAATGAGGCCATGGCCTCGACCACTTCTTTGGTGAAGGTTTTGCCTACGCCTGATGATCCTATCAACACTGTTGGCTTGATCGCCTGCATAATTGGCAAAATATTGAATACAGGAAGAACTGATAGCGTCAGTCATGGTCGAATTAGTACACTGTGGAATAACTTCCTAAAATTTACACACCTTGACAGAGTCTAACAGAGTTTTGACAGGTTCATGCTCGTGAGCCCAAGGCTTCTTAAAGTGCTGAAGTGACTCCAAACGGGATCTAACAATCAGTCCCTGAAAACGAATGTTGCAAAATTTAATAGCAGAAATGTATAAGAAGTCATGCATCAAAATATACCCCAGGACAAGCAGGAAACCCAGACCAGGAGCTCCATGTACCTTGGAGTCCACAAGCCATATCTTCTTGCGTGTCTCCTCAACTGGAGCTTTTGTCTGCCATAGCAATGTTAAAATTTATGAAGACTTATCGCACATATTTTTAAAGGATTAAAAACATAGAAGGTAGCATCTGTTCACCTGTTTTGACATCTCCAGGGCTATAAGCTCGGCAATGCCAGTTCCAGCCTTCAATTAACAAAGAAGAAAGGTGAGCCAATGCAGCACAAGGGTTAAATTTATGGGATCAGCATAGAACTTTGAAGGGGTAAACGATATGCAAGCCAGGACTAAAAGAAATGAATGGATGAATAAGGAGCTGACTTCTTGACTCATGCATATGAATAATTTTGCCCTGACTGCAAGCTCAAGAACAGATCGTTACATTACAGGAGAAACTTTCGTCTTTTCATAAGGCGATCCTTGTTGTATACAAGAGAGAGAGAGAGAGAGAGAGAGAATTCTTTGGCAAAAAGAAAGGAGAAAAAAAAAAAAAGGAGCAAATTTGTAAAGAGAAGCAAGAAAATGCATAGTTGCTATTATTATTTGGAAAAGACAATCTACACATGCGTTTTTCAGACTTGAGCACATTTGGCGAGAAATATGAATGGTCAGGGAAAATAATTCAAAGTCTAACCTCTCCTGCACCCAGAAATAAGAACTTCTGTTCAGCTAGCCTTCCACCCACCGCTCGAAGAGCAGAAATAAGTCCAGCAAGTACCACAGAGGCTGTACCCTGCCATTGTAAAGCAGAACTTACAATAGCCGAAGCTTTTACTCCATTTAGCTATATTAACTGCATGTGCATAATCCAGTACACTACAAGCAGAGTGAAGAATTCATTCAACAATTTACCTGTATGTCGTCATTGAAGGCAAGGTGTGTATGCCTGTATTTTGTCAATAGCTCAAATGCATTATGGTTTCCGAAATCTTCAAACTGAAAAGCACTGATTATTAGCATCAACAGAGACATGACACTATCACATGAGAAACTCTGCGACTCACTTGTACGAGGACTTTCTCTCCATAATTCTGTTTGACAGCATTCATGAACTCGTCAAGAAGTTCGGCATATTCCTGCGTTATGTGAACAGGTTAGCAACTCGTCAGAAGTAGACTTACTGGAACAAAATTAACGGTGTTTGTCCTTGGTCAACACTGAACAGTAGGCGGAAATAAGAAGCAATTATTAAAGGGAAGAGGCCGGGGGCAGTAAGGAATAAAAACTGACAAACCTGTCCGGTTGCCCTTTTCTGCCTGAGACCGATATAGAACTCATCCTTCAACAACTCTTCATTGTTTGTGCCAACATCAATGGTTACAGGCAGGCACTGCAAGACATAAATAGCAAATCCAAGTTCTCACAGCCCGCTTAGGAAGTTTGAGGCTCTTCTCAAGTAGCAATCACGCAAATTCTTTGGAACATTAGCTTTCAGAATAATAATCTTTTTTGAATTTGTATAGAGACATGGAAAAACAATTGAACTTGCATCTCGGATATTACTGAATACGTGTATGCATTTAGACAGTATTCTGTTTAATCACTTATCGAATTGTCATATGCGTCTTAATATCTGTTGGATAGGCTTAAATCGAAGATACATCGGAAAGCATGTCGTTACCATGTGCATCCTGCAAATGACTTGCATTTAATTTGGTTATTAGAAACAAATACTGTTGGTCGTGTCTGCCAGACATCTTGTGCTATTCTAGTACTTTCGTAGGTGCAGATCTCATGATAGTGAGGGGTCATAACATGAATTACAAATTAGTCATTCTACTTCTAGGAATCCTCCAATATCCCCTCTTGATCTGACTTACGGAAGCAATTAAAATAATTTTTCAGACTACAAAAATCCCCAGCAAGCTCAACATGAGAGCATACATAAACATAGACCAGTGAGTAGAAAAGGCTTACCGCTGAGGGACGAAGTCCTCCTAGTGCTGTATATAGAGATAGTTTACCCACAGGTATCCCCATACCCTGAAAAGAATATAATATTTTTAATGTCCATCCACTCGGTAATTGTATGCACGTGAGGTGACGAATGGTTTCGATCAATGGTTTTTGGCTCCGATGCGATCGAACAAATTAGAGCTGGTTACCTGGCAACCAAGATCACCGAGACCCAGTATACGCTCGCCATCAGTCACCACGATAACTTGAATGTTCCTCTCGGGCCAATTTTTCAATATCTCGAGTATCTTTCCCCTGAACAACGAAAATGACGCGAATCATTATATACCACTCTGGTATCGGACAAATTTAAACCAATGACACGATAGGGCCTCCAGGTGTTAATACTTGTCTTTTAAGCTGATGAAGAGACCCTGAGGGCGCCTGAATATGCTGCCATATTTCTGGCAAGCCTCACCAACTGTTGGAGTGTAGACTACAGGGAGCAACTCCTCAACATTGTCGATGAGAAGCTTGTAAAACAGCTTTTCATTCCTTTCCTGGAAAACATAACCAATTGGAAATGGTTAACCAACGGCTACAATATTCTCATTAGCAATTGTAGCCTGGCGACACTTGGTCGTCGCCAGTCTACTGCTGATTGTCCATGTTTCGCCAAAAAAAAGATATCGATTTCGCACTCAAGATGGATTTTGTTACTTTCTGAGATTCTGTTACGCCCAAGTCCTGCCTAATGCCATGGAAATCTTACCTGAAGGTCCATCAAGGCCATATATCTCTGCAACGGAACTTTATATTGGCGAAGTGTGTGCATAATTCTCTTCTCCTGATAGTAAAACATACAAATGACTAAGCAAAACAAGCCCGAAGTCGAAATTGGGTAACGAATTCTAGCCGATTGAAATGATCTCCAGATCAAAATTGAACAAATAAGACCAATTTTCATCAAGGTTTACCTGTAGCTCCTGGCTGAGAGTCACCGGGGGCAGAAGGCCGCGGAGATAATGAGCATCTCTCTCTTTTTCGCTGAAGGCCGATCCCTTGTTGTGGCGCGGATCCCGCAACAAATTGTAACCACTATAACAGCACAAAGGAATAAATAAGGCTCTGATCTTTCAATCATACCTACTGGACTAAATATGGATCGAACTAGATCGAAGTCGGAATGACAATCTTTACGAACTTCTAACTACTAATACTTCAGTAGTGAAACCGGTGCGTTTTGAATTTCTAATTAAATCTCAGTTTCTTCGATCAAGCTTGTCGCCGCACCATCGGAAGCTCCGATGACGAGAAATTGAAAACAGAGGTGGTAGTACTATTTCCTCTATAGACATGGAGGAATCCTCACCTTGAGGAGAAAAATGCTATATTCCAAAGTCACAGCACGATGCCAGAAAAGCGTAATTTCAAGTAGCAAAATCCTTCGACCGAAAAAAAAAAAAAAAAGTAGCAAAATCTGATACTACTCGTTCGAACCTTCGATTTACTAATGAATAACTCCCAATCATCGCATCTTAAGCTTTCGCTCAGCGTGATTTTGCGAATGGAAACTCAAACGAAACACAACGAGCGAAAATTTCAGCTCAATAAATTCAGGAGTAGAGAAAAATAACGTATGCATGCTAAAATCATCATCTACAGCATGACGAGATCCTGTCCAGTCGTCTAGAAGAACGTAAATCCCGAGTTTACGCTATGGCGACGAAGCATCGAGATCAAAGCAAAAGAAAAAGAGATACCAAAATTCCGACGCGAACGCAAAGTTACGCGCAATCACCAGATTCCAGATGCTCGCCGGAATCCACAAAAAGGAGAATGAAAAAGAAAAAAAAAAAATACAGCACGGCGCGTTGCCGTCGCGCCGTCGGAGGGAAAAGCGCATTCAAAACCGAAAAATTGCGGTCGTGGAGCTCGCGACTCACCTAGCGACAGAAACGCTCCAGGGCGTGATAAACTGATCCTCCGTGGCGCGATCCTCGCCATAAACGTCCCCCGTGCCTCCCCCGGGCCCGGCCTTGCCGTTGCAGCACCCCGTCGCCGCCGCCGCAGCCGGACCTCCTCCGCCGCCCATGTCCGCCATGCTCTCCGGGAGCGCGCAACTGGTCCGGCCTCCTCCGCAGCTGAGAACGAGCCTCTGCAAGCCAACTCAACAAGAGCTACTCCAACGGCGCAAAGAAAACGAAGCGAAGCAAGAAGAATCGAGAGAGCGAACGAGGAATGCGGTTACGGCGGACGAACGAGTCGCTGTGGAGATGGGAGAGGGAGGGAGACGGGGGAGAGAGCCGGCGGTATTTATAGGTGGTGGATGCGAGGCGTCGGCGTCAGAAAGCAGCGGGGGGAGGAATTCGGTTGAATGCGCGAATTTCTCTTTTTGAAAAATAACGAAATAAAGCGAATGTGAATCGATTCGTGGAAAATGGAGAAAATGATGGGGGGGAGTAGGAGTAGTACCAGGAGATGACAGCTCCTCCTCCTCAGCGAAATCATGCTCTTTTGCCCACCTGCCAATGTAGAGAGAGAGAGAGAGAGATAGAGAGAGAGGGAGGTTGAAATGAAACGGTACGATTTCGCCACGTTCTCTGCGAGAGAGAGAGAGTCGTTAGCCCGCGTTCCTTAGAAACCAGCTGCGTGTCTTCTTTCCTTTTTCATTTTATTGTCACTTTTTCTTCCTTTTTTTGGGATGAAATTAGCCGGGGGCGCGGATTTAGAATAATGGGAAGAACTCCACAAAAAAAAAAACAAAAAACAAAAAACAAAAACAAAAAGGAGATGAACTTGAAGCGAGGCAATTTCTCCAAAGGAATCGCTTAAATATAGGCCTGCCGAAAGGAATCATATAAGCTCATTTCTTGCCCTCAAAATAATATGGTAAAGCCCCAAAAATGAATTTAGAATAATAAAACTCAAATTAATATGAAGTGCTAAATAAATTCACAACTTATTTAGACAATCTCTCATTCCATGGCTCTCTTCATTTTGTCTCGTCCCTCATTTGCTTATTCCGTGCTCTTACTATGGTCATTAGATTTATATTGTATAGGAATAGATTAAAATGGATTAAATTCATCAATTTGGATCGAACTATTTTTCAATCCGATTTGATCCACTAGTTTTGACATGTTCGTCTTGACTCGCCCCTAACACACTAGGTAGCTCGAATCTTCGCCGCCGGTCAACTAGAGCGTGCATCTCATAACGTGCCATTTTCCATGTTATGATCATGGGGCATTTTTTTCCAAAACCTTAACAAATTTGATTTTCCCCGAATTCCCGCGCGGCGGAAAACCCTAATTCCAAATTAGCTTGCGGCTACGCCTCGTCGCATTTAAGTGTGTTCGGTAATGTGTCAAACTTAGACACAGATAGCGAGTAGTTGCGTCAAAGCATGATGTGATTCTGAAGAAAACTGTCGGAAAGGTCCCATCATATCGAACTTTCTTGAAATCCAGTGTGCTGGAGTTCTAGCGGGCGGAGCTTGATTCAAGGCGTCTCCAACTGTTTCAACGTGGCCAATTAGAAATCCAATGGCCTGTCTCTTTTCTTCCTTCGCTCTCCTCCATAAACTGTAATGCAAAACCGGACATGAAAAGAATGGGCATGAAAAAAGAGGGTGGCCCTTGGTTGCCGTATAATGTAAGCTTAGAGAAAAGCCCCCCCTCAGCCTAAAAAAGCATATCTAGAAATGAAGACAACAAGAGAGAAGGTCGAAGTTACGAATGAGTGCTTATTTCTTCACGTGCAATCAACATTGCCGACACAGTCCGTGTGTATGGAAGGACCACTTTGTTCGTCTTTCTTTTGCATTAAATCATTTAAATGCTGAATCAGGAGCTTACCTATTCCACAATTCAAAATGTGAGGCAGTGTCTTTTCCAATCATGATTACGTGGCACGTAGAACTAACAATGTATAAACCGGCCTTTTCAATTAAACTAATTTAGGTTTAAATTCACATTGCTACTAATTGAGTCCATTCGATTAATTTAAGCTAAAAATTACTTATATAAATGTAGTCATCCTATATGACATAATCGGTGTTTTTTTTTTTTTTTTGTCGTTCATACGCTAATCCTATTCTAACACTCACTCTCAGACTTTTGCCCTGCCTCCTTGCAGGGCGTGGGAGTCGAAACCCACTCCTGAAATGAAATCATCCCCACTCTAATCCCCCCTGAGAAGATGGGGATTTGAATCTCCAACCTCCCCCTTCCAATATGGAATGGTGGCCACTAGGGCAAACCCCCAGTGGTTGACATAATCGGTGTTGACATAGATATTTTTTCAATAATTTTTCTAATTTTTTATTAATTTATTCTTTCCTTTTACCTCTTCTTTTTTCCTCTCTTTTCCTTTTCTTTTTTTGTTTTTTTCTATTAACTGCCAACAAGGGGCTACCACCAACCAACCTATACTCGGTGGCCCACATTGACCATCGGGTAAGGGCCTATGAGCCCTTGCTAGCAACTAGCAAGGGTCGCAGCTCTTGCTCACAAGTCACAACTAGCCTTTGCTGGCCATTGGACAAGGCCTTGTTGCCCCTGTATATGGCCAGCAATGGCTTTGCAACCCTAATTCGCGATCAATGAGGGCTCATGGGGCCTTGCCATAGTGGCCAATGAGGGGGCACCAAGCCTCGGCCAGGGGTCCCTTGTCGGCTAAATGAAAAAATAAAAATAAAAAAACTGAAAAATTATTCAAAAATTATTCTATGTTAGTAATAGTCATACCACGTAAGATGATCAACATTAATTTCAATGGTCTTTGGTCAAAATTGGTCAAATTGACTCAATTGATACAAACACAAAAGATTCATAACTAAATCGATCCAATTAAAAGATGTAAAATTGATTTTTTACGAACGTAATAAATTTAAAACTTTTTCGATACTTTTCCCACTAAAGTGCGAATCCATTTTTTAAGTCATACTGTCTCTCTTGGTTTATCCTTTGCTTTCGCACCTTGAGTTGGAAGATATTGGAGATTAAGTCATGTACTTATTCCTTTCCCAATGTTCTCTGCGTCACCGATTCAAAGCTTTGCCCATGAAAGAGTTAGACTCTTTGGTAAAATCCGGGGCATTACGATGAGATGCTTGCTTTGCCGTTGTCGTGAGTTGAAGGAAAGGATGATTGAGGGGAAGACATGCTGCCTCAAATGGACACAGAAGAATTCTTGATCTTTTGTTAATCTTTAATGCCTACGCAATTTGCTTCTCGGTGCTTCTAAGGTATAAGAAATCGATATTGTTTGTTTGCATCTGTTCAGCCTCTTCACATTAAATGGGACGGAGACGATGCTCATTTTTCTCTGACAAGAAGTCTCGTACCACGTGCCATTTTTTCTGCTTTCACTTTTGCTAATGTTAGAGTCAAGTCGAAATTTTGCAAAATAGACCCCGACAAGTCATAATGGCTGAAGGGGTCGCCAACCTCTCATCTTTGCTCCTGTAAAATCAATCACACGGCATCTGAGGCGACGCTGCTATATTATGCAAAAATTTCAAGGAAAATCCGGTCGCTATTGGCCTGTTATTGGCTCTTATCGGGACAAAATCGCAACCTTAGACACCAAAACAGACTAAACAATGGGGAAAGCTACGTACTTCAAGTCGGAAATAGCTTTCAACCAATATATTCGGTGCGCAATAAAATAGAGAGTATAATGGAAAGTACAAATAAGGGTAAAAAGAGAACGACCGGAACTTGTGCTTGGACCAAATTTTGTCAAATATGTCGTGCCCTTAATGGGGGTTGTTTAATAAGGAGATCGGAGTTAGTAAGATCAAGATGGTAGGAGGATCTATCACCTTTCACACCACGTTTTGGTAGGGTCAAAGCACGAGCCCTACGAGGCCGTTGGTGACCGGTGACAGCCCGTGCTCTTTGAAACTTAGTTTGAACTCGTGGACTCCATTCGGCATCCTACCATAGGCACCTAACCAAGCTTGGACTGACCATATATAAATATGAGACTGGGCAGACCTTGACTATCTCTTGGTAGAATGAGTCTAGCGCATGACTCAGACTTCGACAAATAAAATACCGCTGGTCGTCAGATCTGAATCTGCTCCCAGCGTTTCCAACCAGGCGGCTTGCCCTTTTCTTTAATGGGTTCGTCCTCTCATGACAGAACGTACCTTTTGCTTGAAAGAAAAAAAGAACGAAGGACAGAGCCGTGAGGCGACAACAGTTGACATCAAGAGCGCCTGTCCAGCGTTCTCACTTGGTTCTCTCTTACATTGCATTTGTACATAACCACGAGTCGCTCTAGTCATGCGGTAGCTTTCTTCCGCACAACTCATACGGTCTATCGTCAGCAAGGACCATGATGGCCAGCAAGACTGGACCATTAAGACCACAACCCTTTTCAGATAGCATTTACTCGTCATTTCACGTTCACGTTCTCGTAATTTAGACAATGAATGGGTATCGACACATTCCATTGTGATCTTGGAGTCATCGTCACATGGCCTCAATGCTAATGAGGCCTAAGACCAATACGCTTTGAAAGGTCGTGCGATCGATTACCGTCAGATAGAAACCTCCCATCTCACAGTCCGCAACACCACACGGTATTGGGAACTGTACAGCGTAAGGTGATTCGGCAATAGTGCCTCACCACATGCATGGGTACGAGACATAATGTCTATGTGCAACAATCCATCATCTCCATGCACTATATCTGTGCAAACAAACTCTTGACGAAACAAAACAGGGATTGATGCTGATGAGCACCCGTTTCAAGATATAGCGTGACATGAAACACCACATTAATATCCATTTGCCACCTACCGTTGGTACTACTATTTCATCAATTGCTTTTGGATGAAAGCAAGCTTGCTCTTCTATGACTTTCACGGCCTATATACGATGGACGATGCACCAAGCTAAAACAGGATAACACAACACACAGGTTAAAGCATAACTATTCTAGGAAGAGAGCCCAAAAACACAACTGTTTGCTTGTGTGAACGAGATCTGCCAGACGCCAGACTCATTTTCTCAAATAATCCGAGTAAAACATCCTAGGAAGTGATCTGGTCCAGCTTAATCAATCTCCAAGCAACACACCATTGAGATGATGCACTATTGGAAGTTCCTGGATTTTCCATACCACAGGCCAACTAGTACTCTCACACTCTAATTCGGGACAATAAGCCAGTGCATGCTTCTAGCAAGTAGCAATACCAATCTTCAGTACCGTGTTTTTGGTTTCCTTTGCTTCATCAGAAACTTTGATAGTACTTATCATCAAATCCTCCATCCGTAAGAAGAGAGACATTGGACTTCTGCCATTCTTTACCATATTGATGCAATGGAAGGAGCAAATCAGTGCCCACTTCTGTACTTTTATAAAAATTGGCGTCTACAAATCCAAATAGCAATTTCACACCTGCAACGGCTTAATTTCTGGCAGGTAAGCTAGAACAACTTCAGGAGACCTAAAAATGATATAGAACAGGGAAGAGGAAACAAACACTAAAATGGGCAAATAAACAGGCAATTTAAAAGAAGTGAATTGCCCCACAATATGTTTAGTGACTTCATGCAGTACCCAATAACAAAGATGACCATTTCTTCATGCCTCAATAGATCAGAAGATTGTTGAGCCCCCAATCTGCACTTAAAGCTCCTAGAAGATCAGGTCATTACCATTGTTGAATCCCTTGTGTCCTGCACAAATTAGGCCCATCGCTGGCCCTGAAATGACATATGAAGTCAACAAATTAGAATACTACATTTCCTTGTGCCACTCGTAGCAACAATATTCCTTGGTAATTTAATTGAACAATAGCCTTCAAATATTTATGAGCCCTCATTCCCAGACATAATTTCTCTCCAGAAAATCACAAAAGCTCATTTTCAATGGCATTCCGTAATAGCAGTTCAAACTAATAGGGATGGAAAAATACAATTACAATTCAGAAAACTGACAATTCCTCAACTAATTATTAAAAGGATGGAATCTTACGATATTCCTTGTACTTTGTGCCTTGAGCTGTACTCAAGACCTCCATATTCTTCGCCAGCAAATCAGGACCACACACTTGAAAAAGGAGTTTGAACATAACAATCATATGACTCTTAAGCCATTTTGATCTGATGCAGCATCCACTATGTAGTGTACATGCCGCTAGTCATTCTTGTGTGTTGCTTCCCTACTTCCAGAAAAATCAAGATGAAAATGGAACACAAGAATGAGATATCGATTTCATACATACAATATACTGAGTGAGCAAAGAATAGATCTTTCCCATTTCTATCAAGAACAATGTCCCAACTTGAAGAAGAAAAACACATGTCAAATTGGCCTGATATCTAGAAACCAAAAATTTCTCTTATATCCACAAATATATTCACAAGCCAGCCATCAACTGGGATAGATATTTGCCGCAAGCTCTGTGGAAAAGTTTATCCTGCAGAGTAGTATCCCATTGGCCTGATCACCAAGTCTACAAGATTGCTATGACAAATTCCACACATGCAACTAAAGAAACTGCCTGCTATATATCTGCCATGCCACAAGCTCTTAGCAATGATCTACTTGAGCTGCATGGGAAGCCAAAGGTTCAAAATTTGCAACCACTAGGACCACAAGATACCCAGAAATGCTAAGAATTTTTAGACTGTAGCATTTGGAAGTTTAAAAGACGAGGAGGTGAGAAGTTAAACTAAAACTGTAATTGTCATGTTGAAGGATCGACAAGATCCCCTTCATGCGACACGATACGGTGTTCCAATGCAAAATCTAAATACGAATCTATGTGCATTTTAAGTATAAAAACTAGATCAAGTAAAAAAGAAAAAGACATTATTTTCAGCTCAGCCAAATTATCTTACATGGGAAACAGAACTGCCAAGGACCTGTTACCATGACCTACAATCCTGACTAAAAGGAAATCCTCAGAAACACACACCTTCCTGTCATATTCACGAAAACGAATCTTTCCAGGTCCACCAGTAACGTAGTAGCAGATTGTGAGAGACCAAATACACAGTTACCATATCAAAGCTAATGGAGATAAAGAGATAATTTGAATGCTGCTTAGGATCTTTCGCACAATAACTGCTTCAAAATCAAAGAGAAGCTGAACAAAAAGATTTGACAATAATACAACTGACACCCTATATGTCCGTTTTCTCCGATGGGTAACTCAAAATAACTGAGCTCAGAAAAAGGATGAAGATCACAGGAGCTTGAGTCCTACAAAGGCAAATACATAGCGTCTAACTCAGAAAGTTGCAGCTTTACTGAAGCATCACAACTGAACACTTGAGAATACCACTTACAATCAAGACCCGACCTGTACTGCATCATTAACTACGTTATATTTTCTACATATACAAATTCTAGTCAATGAGCAGCAAAATATTCGCCTCATGATAGAACAACGACAGCATTTTTCTAATGAGCATTTTGATACTGAGACAGCATGGACTCTTTTCTATTTGATGCATTGCGATGAATAATGAAATATACTTTTGGCACTCATCAACTATCCATATGGTTGGATTCAATTTGCCGTTCCTAAGTGGGAGGTAGATGGTAAAAGCCGATTGCTGATCATCCAAGTGATTCATCGATATTCCAATGGTGAGGACAAAATTTGGCGGCTCATGAAACAGTCCGACCATAGCAAACAGAAGCAATGTAGAGATTCTTCGCCCATTTTTCCTGAAAAGAAAGAATCAGGGAAAAGCATATGCTCATTAAACTATCCAAGAAAACAGCATAAATTAATGCCTGACAAATGAAGAAAGAAATCACCTTGACATGTGTGCTAGGAAAAGCAGAAGTTCGTAAGGTCTCTTGGGTTTCATCTGTCGGCTTTCTTCGTGGAATGCTGAGGATAAGAGCAGACTGATCTAAAGTAGCAGCAGTTGATGTGATGCGGTAGCCGCAGTCCCACCTTCTATGAACGCCTTCACTAGGATAGAGAAAATCTAGCTCCACGACCTGACGTTTTCAAATAAAGACTCCAACCTTAAGAAATGGTTTTAATCTCAAAAAAAGCAATCAAATATAAAGGAGAAAATAAGAACAAAACCTGATCAGTAAACCCTGCGCCACGGGACATAATGACAGCCCATCTGGTCCCAGCAGTAGCCATCGACGTGACATAAAAGCCTTCCCTCCATTTTTTATTAATCCACTTGAAGGGAAATGAATCACTTACTTTATATGACTGCTGCAGATATGGGGTTCCTACCATTTAGGGCATAACAGAAGTCAGAGAAACAAATCCATGCTCATTTCAGAATATATTGTTGTCTTAATAACTAACCCTTAGACATTACAACTAATGAGCTGCCATTGGAAGCTCCTGCAACTGCGGTGATATAGTAGTTCTTCTCCCACTGCTCCATGATCCACTCCTACAAGAAAAATGCAAAATGCATCAACAATCTCTTCGGCTCAAACATAGTATTAGATAAGAGTCCTAACGTTCCATAAAGCAATGAGCAAATATGCAGTGATTCGATACTATAACAATAAGAACTATATGCAACTGCCTCGAGAAATCAAATGGGCAGAGTTGCATGCCTATACTATCATACCATTCTAAGCGCCCACGTGTAACCACTCGAGCAGAGTGCAATGCCAAAAGCAATCGACAGAAATCCTTTAAGAGTAACAAACCAAGAAGAACTGCCTTGTTGCACTACAAACTACTGAAAGCGGTATGAACTGTTTCACATATCAGTGCCTAGCATGTCAAAGTATCCAATGAAACTAACAGATACATAACAAAAGCATATTAAAAAACCAATGTTCATAGTCTTGATATTATGAGCAACCTTGTGAAGAAAGTAGGATGAGAGCTCATAAACTTGATCAGAGAAGCCAGTTCCGGCGTCCATTATTAAAGCCCAAAGGTTAGAGCAAGAAGCCACACTGCTGATGAATAACCCATCCTCATTTCCTTTCTCGATATGTTGTGATAACCGGATATCTGCCACATTGTAGTGATACCTAACCATATGCAGAGAAATAAAACAATGAAAGAACTTTCCTTTGGAATACAGAATTCGGGGGAAAATGAGATTTGCATAAAACCTTTGCTTCATCGGTCGACGAGCATTATAGACACTTATCCATTGTGTAGCAGGCATCCCCATGCGAACCTTCTTTTTTGGCTGTTCATCTTCTTCGTCTTCCATAGTCAATCGTCCTCTTTTATGTCCAACCTGACAGACAAGCTTCAGAGCACAAGGCAAAAAAATACACATCAGAAAAATTCAAGTTGTTTGCTCAGCTTGTTAACCAACAAGCTGCAATATGTTGGTAAAAGAACATAAGTACCTTCTGAGCACCATCAGTATTAATTGGCCTAATATCCGGATTAGGGCCAATGATACCATCAAAGAGAGATATATATTTAGCATAGTTGGGTTCCTCGTCGAATTTTAAGTTCACAACATACTCAACAAATTGTCGGAAAGGCTGAGGGCAGAAGCAACAGAGTGTTTCTGGGGAAGTGGCCATCTTCTTTTTGCAGACAAGGAACCCTTTATTCTCTCCCTGAGGAAAACCATAGGTTAGGGTCAATGGATTATTTAGGTAAAAGCGGCAATTTCACTCTTCTTAAATTTTTGATGACTTAAACCTGATATCCTTGCCAAGGTAAACGTCCACGCAAAAGAAAAATGAGTGTGTAAGCAAGTGATTCTAAGTCATCTCTCCTGCTGCCAACTCTACCAAGATGAGCATGCACACTGGCATACCGAACTGTCCCTCTGAAAAGAAAAGGCAACAACACAGGACAATCAGCAATGTATCCAGACAAAAAAACATGACAATTCTAAATCTTCTATAAAGCATTGCATTGAAGTATCAAGCTAACCTAAAAACATCTGGACGTTGGTCATATTCAACATGTAGGCCCGTCGAACCATCCCTCCACCTGGTGGCTGCAAGGCCAAACAAAAAATAACATTTACATTTAAGTACTGCACCAATGATTTGTGGCATGAGAGATGGTAAAAAACAGCTAGCACACCTAAGCCAAGATCAACCAGAAACAGCTTTTTCTCTTCAGGTGTTCCTGGGGGACCAAGCAGAAAATTCTCAGGTTTTACATCACCATGCACATATCTGCAAAAAAGTCACCAGCAATATAAAAATCCAATATGTACAACAAACAGCACAATCAAATGATGGGCAGCACAAATTAGGTACAATTATGATGACCCACTTCAGCTGTATTGTTTTTAGATGCACTTGCACGACAACCAACCTAAGTGGTTACTCTTTCAGTTGATCTTGTTTCGGACAATATAGGTGTGAAGTGTAAAACTGTCACTTCAAAATAAAATCAAGAAGAATGAAAACTAGGAAAAATTGGAACTAACCCTCGGAAGTGCATCTTCTCAAGTATGGAGATTGCTTCGATCGCAATACAGGCGACCATTTCAGTTGACATGCTGCATTGTGAAACACACATAAAATCCTTAGGACACAAGAAAAGGAGAATTTGCACCACCTTTTAGCAACTAACCGATAAAGAAACATACGTGTGAGAGTTGTTATTCCATACGTCCCATAGACTAGGCCCAAGAATATCCATAACCTGTTCATAACCTGAAGTTAGCTAGTACTTCATTACCGAATTTGCTAAACCGCAATTTAAGAGTCACAAACATACCATGACATAATAGTCACCCTGCCTCCCCTTGTAATGTACTCGCGGTACTCCGTGACTTCCGCCAAGAGCACTGGTTAACCAATAGAAGGTAAATGTGGAAACAAGAAAGTCAGTCCATAAATAGCCTTCGTAAGTTAAATTTAAATCAAGAGACGTTGTTGGAAACATACTTGTATACTTGCCACTCATGGGGTGGTCCATAATTACATCCTTTACTGCTTCTATGCTCAAACTTCAGCGCAACCTAATGATTAAGTATCATAACAGATAGTGTAAAAGAACAGATATTCTTTACTTGGAAAATTGAAACCCTTAAACCCGACACAATTCATGATAAAAATCAATAATGCTGAACCTCAATAGCCCCAGGACCGGTTCGCTCGGTTGAAGCGGTTGCACCAGCTCTTCGCCCAACATATACTTGACCAAAACCACCCTTTCCCAACTTTCTTTCTATTCTGTATAACGGCGAACCGCCGACCTGGACCTGTACAAACAGAAAACTCTTAATATCAGACAGCATTCTCACTTGTATCAATATGCCCACAGATACAGATATGCAATCAGAAGAACATAGAATTGCTGCAATCAAAGCCGATAAGGCAAACAAAAGACCCATAAACTGCTGCGAAAGATCCAAAAGGAAAGTAGCAGCTTTTCCAATAGAGGCTCCTCAGTAGCCTAATAACATCCACGACTTCGAAAATTCAACCGTTATCTTCCCATCTCTTCAGATTTTCTCCCGCAATCCGCTAAAATTTCCGATCCCGCACACCACAACAATCCAAAACAATGTTTCACCTTTTCGGGAAGAGGAGCCGTGCTCCCCTCGTCCTCAGCTCCGACGCCCTTGTCGCAGCTCCGGCCGCCGCTACCTCTCTCATCCATTGCCGCCGCCGCCGCCGCCGCTCAAAACCGAAACCTCGGAACTCCGCCTCCTTCGGCGCCACGAAATCGGCCCTCCTCCCTCTCCGAGGGCCCTCGTCAATGTCGAAGCTTCGGCCGCCTGTGTCCGTACGGCGAGCTTATCAGGTTCCCCCGGCAGCCCCTCCCGGACGAGCCACGCGATGCGGTCTCTGCAGCCGTCGGCGGCGGAGGAGCTCGGCGGCTTATCAGGATTTCCCGAGGCGGCGATGGGCCGGGTCGGGTCGGGCGGGGAGGTTCGGGAAGGTTCTCCGATGGCCCTGCTGGTGTCGCTCTTTCGGAGCGGATTTGTTTGAGGTTTGAGCATGCGACCACGAACAGAGCGAGGACTTCCAGAAGGAAGAGGGCAACGTAGGCAAGATAATTTTAAAATGACAAAAAAAAAAAAAGGAAAAGGGAAAAGGGAAAATTGAATGAAATTAGGGCCTGGTGGGAGGGAATTTTGGGGGGATCTTGAGGAGAAATTGGAAAATGGACTTTGAATTCCGGTCCGAAGATGGATTTTTCTTTTTTCTTACTATTTCTGTCTTTACACACACTTTTGCTCCAAAGAGAAAGAGAACAGATTGTGTTGTGGCGTGGCGCTTTTTAATGCTATATATCCGACAAAAAAACTATACTATATAAAAAAATTATTTTGAGCTAATGTAGTCCTTGTTTTTACTTGAAAATAGAAGTTGCTCCCTTATGTGTGTTTTTCAAAAAGGGAAATAGTCATAAAAAATCTCAAATTTTGCCCAAAGTAACACATTTTTCCTAAATTATTTTTTGTGACATAAAAAATTCCAAGCTTTTCTTACTATGGCACATTTCCCAAACTTTCTTCCGTAACATAAAAAATTTTAAACTTTTATTGCCATGACATTTTACCCTAAAAAAAAAAATTTGCGATACCAAAAACTCCAAACATTTTTCTATGACACTAAAATTTTGAGATAAAACAAAAAAGTTTGGATTTGGAATAAATGTGCCATATGAGCATGAGTTTAGGCTTTTTGTGTCAGAAAAAAATTTGGATAAATGTTTCACAGTAAGTAAAATTTGAGATTTTTGGTATCTTTTATCCTTTTGAAAATGTCTCTTCACCTTTTAAAAAGGGTTACAATTAATCCTTCTGTTATATTTTTTTTTCCCACCAATCCGATTTTTGTTGACATAAATTGACGGGAGCGCCAGAGTATATGTGTTGTGTTATTATTTATTTAAAATTATTATATGGTGCCAAATAGACAACGCGAAAGACAAAAGAAAAATTGAAAAAGCAAACTCGTTCCAAAAATAAAGAGCTGCTTTTGAAGAAAAAAGAGTAGATGATCGATTTTGAATTGGGAAAATATCACAAATAGTCCCTATACTATTACTTAATGTGCAATTTGGTCCCTGAACTTTGATTGGCTCAGTTTTGTCAATGAACTATTGATAAATATCCAATTTGGTCCATAAACTTTCAATCAGTTCAATTTACTTATTGAACTATTGATAAATGTCTGATTTAGTCATACGTTACTGTTTTTTTCTCTCTCTTTTTTTTTGCTTCTTCTCTTTTCCCTTCGTCGAAGCCGATGGAGGGAAGCCAACGTCCAGTGAGGGTCCCCCTACCCGGCGTCGGGTGAGGGCGACCCTCGCCAGTGTCAGGCGAGGAGCACCCCGACGTCGGGCGACCCTCGCTGGACACCAGCTTCCCTCCGCCGGAGCCGACGGAGGGAAGAGAGAATAAGAAGAAGAAAAAAAAAAAAAGGAAAAACAGTAACGAATGACTAAATTAAACATTTATCAATAATTCATTGACCAAATTGGACATTTATCAATAGTTCAACAACCAAATTGAGCCGATCAAAAGTTCATGGACCAAATTGTATATTAAGTCATAGTATAGGGACAATTTCTGACATTTTCCCTTTTGAATTTTGAGCAAAAGATATAAGGACCACCAGCGGCATTAACTTAAAAGCTTTTCATGGTATAACATGCGTGTGTTGTATTGTAACTCAATCATGGAGCCTAGCGGCCATTCTTCAAGACGAGATTGGACATCCGACCGAGCATAGAAGTGAAGGCGAGTTAAACTTGGATAATGACATTAGCAGAGGATATCAAGAATACCCATAAAGTGGAATTCAATTTTCGACGCTCTGACTCGACTCGACTCAATTTCAAAATGCCTGCTCAATTTAATCTATTTGACTCGATTACCCCTCAAGCGGCGTATATTTCTCAAAATTATAGTTGATTATGTTCCAAAATAACCTCCAGGAGCTTGATTGCTTTGTCTCAAAAACCTCTCGAGCACGTCTACGAACATATTGGCTGGCCGGCGAACCTGCGTTCGTTGCATGCGCGTTTCGCGCCTTTCCAAAAGGCAATTCGGTACAAGAATCACCATAACCCCTGAATTCCGTCAAATGACCTTTCCCATGCATGCAAGAAAGTGCTTAGCCAGGTTGGCTTTTAGTCCATAGTCAACGGACTCGACGTCTATAGCAACTCTCCTCCCACGTCAGCAATGATCGCATCTTTCCAATTTTTCAATATATACTAAAGAAACCCTGGCCATTTCTTTCCGATCTATCAAATTAGAGCAAATTTGGGAATTCTTAATGTGTTTTTTGAACTAAAATGCCTCGGAAAAGAAACAAAACATGACGTGAAGAGAACTTATTGATTGATCGGCCATTATTTCAAGTTTTCAACAGTAATGAGCTTAGATATTATCGAGAAATTGACATCGCTTCAAGAAATTTTTTGGAATTTTCGCTCGTTCTTTGAGTCCTACAACTTATAAAACTTCTTCTTTAGTGCATTTAACAAAGAAACTTACTGTGGTCATCCTCCACATTAATCCCACTATTAGCTTTTATTGGATGAAAAATTTTTGAACCCGTTTTAAGGTCTGTGAAGGTTCTTCTATCGCCCACACTACTTTAGACTAAAGTTTTTACATTTCCCCAATAGTTTTCCTAATATACCGAACCAAACGCACCATATGTTTCAAGAAGAGGAGGATAATGAAGGTAGAAAAAAAGAAGAAGAAAAAATAGAACAGAATTAGCACATGGTGGGAGGAAATTTGGAGGGATTCGTGAAGAAATTGAAAGAAACTTGAATTCCCATCCAAGATTAAAAAAAAAAAAAAATTCAAACTTTTTCAAAGATACAGAGAAGAAATTATTCTGTCAATTTATATGACAGTTGCACTCTTTTTTTTTTTTTTCCTTTTCAATTTTCGAGTTTTCTCTTTCCAGAAAATTTATGATTTTTGATGTTCGTTGTTATCATCATCCAGCAAGTGTAAAACTAATAAGATCATAACCGGAAAAGTAGCAATTTCCATTTTTTGGAGCCAAATCCTCCCTTTTAGAATGTTCCCAAAAAAAATAAAAATGCACAATATGATTCGGTAAATGTATAATAATCCGGTTCATCCTTTTCTTTGGTTAAATACTTCGAAATGATTTGTAGGGTCTGACTGAGCCTAATTCTAAAATAAAATTCTATATAATATTCTCTAAATTATAAATTTAGAAATGTCGCATAAATAGTTTTTGGGCTGATGTCATGGGCGATCCTTATTATTTTTCTTGAAAATAAAAAACTTTCCTCTTAGTCTTTTTTGTGCAAAATTCTTCCTCTGCCTTTTTAAAAAGTATTATCCTTAATGTTTCTATTGTACCTTTTTTTGCCGGTCGATTTTTGCTGACATAGACCATCGTGTTATGATTTATTCAAAATTGTTACATGACCACATTAGGCAATACAAAAAAAAATAAAAAAAAAATAACGAAAATTAAGAGAGGGGGTCCACCTAGTCCGCCATGGCCAAATTTGGAGCTCGCCACATCTAGAGCTCGCAACCATGGCAGCTCAATTTGAGCTTTTCCTTGTTCCAAAATATTTTATCTTTGCCTTGAATTATTGGGTTTAGACATTACTTCGGTGATTTTTACATAGCCACGCGAGCTTCTAACCATGAAGTTTGAGGCCATGGCAACTCGAGCTACAAGCTCGCAGCGGCTATGTCCATTTGAGCTTTGAGCTTGCGGCGGCCATGGCTCCGAGATTCAGAGATCTTGAGAACCATGGTCGCTCGAGCTTCAAGCTTGCTGCGGGCATGGTAGCAAATTTGAAGCTCGCGGCGACCATGGAGAGCAATCGGTGGTCATGAGCGGGTGAATCATTCGACTATTACTTCAAGGATGTTGGCGTAAAGATTAAAGCAGGTTGAACTTGTGAGCTGCTTTTAGCTATCATAGTCATTTACGCTCGAAATATTGACTTAAAGGGAAAATTCCAAAAAAAATTGTTGAAAAGTGGCGCTCGCTCGCTGCTCAAAGTTCTAACTTGACTCGATTTTGTTTCCAAATACATCCGATTCGATCATTTTGACTTAATAACCCTTTCAAACAACGCTCGTTTATTAGAATTCTCCTAAAACTAAACTTTGTTCGTACCTCGTGAGCTCGATCATTTTGACCTAATGACACCAATGAGCCTGATTACTGCGGCTCACCAACACCCTTGACCTCCTTGCCAGTGAAAATAATGGCTAGCCAACGAACATCTGCTTGTTACTTACATGTGTTTGCACCTTTGCTGGGGGCATTTTGATCCTAAAACTATCATAACCCTAAACCGTCAATTAACGTTACTCGATTTCAGCACACAAGAAAGTGCCTAGTCAAGTTCGCTTTAGTCCATCATTCCACGATACGACGTTCTCATCACAACCTTTTTCCCACATCTTCCGCAATCTTCTATCACCAATTGTTCATTCTGTACTCCAGAAGTCCTAACCCTTCCTTTCTTATCTATAAAGTTTGGGCAAATTTGGGGTTCTTTTTTAATGTTTTTGGTGCGCATGTGAGTGGCCGGGGAGAATGACCCCGGAAAAGGCGCAAAACGTGCACGTATCATTGGTCGGCCGTTATTTTCAACATCGACGAGCTCCAGGGGTTTATGCGTCAAATGGATCGAATTCAAGGAGTATTTGGGATTAAAGACAAGTTCAGAGGAAACTTTAAAAAATAGGGAATTACTGAGTCAAAGTAAACAACTCCGTGGGCACTTTGAAAATAAAGTTGAGTCTTAGAGGAAACTTTGAGAGACGAGCACCATGTGAAGGAGATTTTTTTCAACCACCGGGATTTGCTTCAGTGATCACCCTTCCAATATGGAAGGAGAAGATGATAAGTTCGAATTCCTATCTTCTAGGGGGTTGGGGTAGAGACGATTTAATTTCAAGTGTAAGTTTCAACTCCCACGCTCTGGAAGCAAAGCAAAAGTTTGAAAGTGAGAGTTAAACTAGGAGTAGAATAGGATAAAAAAAAAAGAATGAGACTTTTTTCTTTAGATACTATGAGTATATTTGGTAACATTTATGTTCCAAAGAATAATTTCTTTTTAGGAATAATTTTTTTCTATTTTTATTTCCTTAAATAATTTCCCGAGTAAAACAACGCATTTGACAACTATATAAAATATTTATTTTCATAATAGAAAAAGAACATGAGTGTGTTTGGTATAACTTACAAAATTTTTTGTACCATAGAATTTCTTTTAATATTTTAATACTTTTTCAGATTTTTCTTGCTTTCTTTTCCTTTTTTCCTCTCTTCTTTCTCCTCCTCTAGCTAGTGATGGCGGCGGGTGACCAGTGATCGGTGGGCCGCCGTTGTCAGGCGGCGGGCGGTGAGTCTCCACCAACTAATTAGAAGAGAAAGAAAAAGCCCGCCGCCATTGTCGGGCAGTGAGTCTCTACCAACTGATTAGAAGAGAAAGAAAAAGAAAAACGAAAAAAAAAATATGACTTATTTCTAGAAATTGTTCTCGGAAACAATAAATTACTTTTTTCTAATTCTTATTTCTATTCTAAATTTATTCCTCAGCTACTGTTTTAATTCGAATGGTAGAAAAAATGGGTAAGTGCTATAGAAGTCCTAAAATTTGTCACGAAAATGCGATTGAATCCTAAAACTTATAAAAAGTGTAATTAAGTCCTAAAACTTGTCAAATTACTTTAATCGAATCCTAAAGTTAACACTGTTAACTTTTTTAATGGAAAATGCTGATGTGGCATTTAAAATTAATTTTTATTTTCCATGTGGCTTTTTAAATTTGTTTTTATTTAAATTTGATTTTAAAAATTAGAAAAGAAAAGTTAAAATTTATTTAAAAAACAAAATTGTTCAAAAAAAAGAAAAGAAAAAAAATGGTAGCCGCCGCCCATCGCCAGAGGGGCCTACGATCGTTGCCGGCCCCTCCGGCGATGGGTGGCGGCAGCGAGGGAGAAGCTGCCTTTTTTTTTTTTAATAATTTTTTAAAATAAATTTTAGCTTTTCTTTTTTAGTTTTTAAATCTAACTTTGAAAAAATAATTGAATAAAAAATAATTAAAAAAGCCAAGTGGAAAATAAAAAATATTTAAAATTCTACGTCCGCGCCACGTCAGCATTTTTCATTAGTAAGTTTGACGGTGTTAATTTTAGGACTCGATTGAAACAATTTGACAAGTTTTAGGACTTGATTGTATATTTTGCAAGTTTTAGCACTCGATTGCATTTTCGTGACAAGTTTTAGAACTTCTATAGCACTTATCCCTATAAAAAATTAACTAACGTTACTAAATGGATTCATGCTCTTTTTTTATTGCAGAGAACAAAAGAACAAAAAAACAAAAATGTTACCATATAGACCTGATGAGTCTTAAAACTTGTGCCCATCCCGCACTTTATGCTGGGACATTTCTTTCATGCAATTGAATCATATAACTCGTTGTTATCTTTCAAGTTAATCCTTCCATTATTTTTTAGTGTGGGTAAAAATCAGAGCCAGCTCTTTTCATCATTTTTTTCGTTCACGTGATCGTTATTTAAGTGGTGGAGCGGAGGGTCCAAAACATCATTTCAACCCAAAACGAGGTTGTTTCGCATTAATCATTTCGTGTTATGTCAAAAATTGAAGTGAAGAATATTTCAAAAGAAGTTCAGGAAAATCACCAGCCGTGTAATTAAACCCGGACGCGTTACACATGCTTAAGATCCAACCAAGCCAACTAAGCGAAGGCACTTTTGTTTGTTCAGCGGCTTTAACAAATATATATTTAGTGATTCAGTATTAAATTATGCAAATGCTCAACCCTCGTTCAACCGTTGAACCGGTTGACCCGCCAACCCGATTGCGCTTTCGACGAAAGTTTTTAAGAAAATACGAACAACTTTAGGTTGACGGCACTTTTTGAAATATAAATAAGGCTTGATAAATTATAATTTAAAAATGGATTGCCAGGAAACTTCTATTTAAATGGTATTTAGAAATATTGCGCTTTGTAAAGCACTTTTGCTATTCTTTAAACTAAAAAACCTCAAAACCGGCGATAGGCTCAGTGGTTGGCGACCCCTGGCAAGGGCAGCCGATTCCGGATCTAAAGGTCCGTTCGTTTCGTGGAAAATGAGCCATTTCCGGAAAATATTTTCCCATGAGTCATTTTCCAGGAAAATGAAAATATTTTCTAGTGTTCGGCTAAAACTTGAAAATGTTTCGGAAAATATTTTTCAGTGTTCGGTAAGGAAAATATTTTCCGCTCCCCAGATTGGCGAGCGCGAGCGTCAAGCTCGAGACTCACCAGATCGACGAGCGCAAGTTTGAGATCGACGAGCTTGAGGTTCACTTGGTCTGATGACTAGCCAAGAAAGAAGAAGATAGGAAAAAAAAAGAAAAAAAAAAAAGAAAGAAAAAGGAAATTAAAAATCATTCGAATTAAAAAATAAAAGAAGAAAAAGAAAGGGAAGGAGGAAGTCAGGATTTATAGATATATGAAATAAGAAAGATCAAGTGAGGAAAATGTTTTCCACTTTTGGAAAGTGGAAAACATTTTCCCCTACTTTAGAAGACTTTTTTTCTTTGATGAAAAACATTCTCCTCAAGGAATTCATTTTCCGTGAAACGAACGACGAAAAATCCGGAAAATGTTTTCTCGGAAATTATTTTCCGCGAAACGAACGGACCCTAAAATCGTCAACCACTTGCTAGCGACCCTAAGCCCTTCATTAGCGACCTCACGTGAGATAAGGGCATTTTTGGAATTATAAAAGTCTAAAGAGGGCAAAGTTAAAAGAGAAAAATGTATTAGCTTTCCAAAAATGCTTGAGGCATAAAACCCAAAACACCTCCGGACCTATCTTGGGATAAAGGCTTTAGAGGCATTTGGAAATGCAATTGTATCTCCTCCAGAGCTCTCAAAAAAATGGTCAAACACCATTTGCTTTGGCCAAAGGCCTTTGGGAAAGTCTTTCCAAACACAGTGCGCATGCCTAATTTGAAAACACCAATTACCAACGAGGGCAAGCAGGCCCTCACTTGCTCATGGCGGCAGCGTGGCCCTTGCCGGTGGCATACCGCCCTCACCTATGATGAAAGGGGTGACCTGTTATTGAGTACGAACATTTTTCAAGGCACTGCAATGAAATGATGTGACGTGCGGCCGGTGCAACTAGAATTAATATATTAGCAAGCATGTCAGTTGCCAGATTTGATGAAGATATGACAGCACATTGAAGCAATTCAATATGTGTCTAGTTGAGATATGGTAATTGTTTGAGTTGACGGATCTCCGAACACATCCTAGGACTTGGCCTCGATAGGACATGTTGAAGCTTCTTACAAGGTTTTGTCAGATCCCGAGCAAGTCAGAAACATGCGGTTGCGATCCATCCATCGATCCGGAATCGATGAATATATGGTGCCAGCAAAATACGTTCTCGCTCGCTTTTAATTAGATACAGTGGTAAACACGAGCGTTTTGGTCTGGTGATTTTGCAGGCAACAGATTAATCTAGAATCCTCAAGAAGAAAAAGAAAGTCATCACAACCTTCTGTGTTACGAGACCCTCCCCAGATACATTCAAATTCGAAAGGATAAGCCTTCCCGAGTACGGTGTTTCAATCCTCGCTTTATTCTCTGTAACTTTCGCAAACAGGACCCACTGGCTTTTGCTCCACCATCATATCCAGTCTGGCCCATGATGCAACGTACAAGAACCGACTATCGGCTCGGGTGCACGTCCATCGTTTTCTCGTGCATACAAATCCAACTCCTGTTTATAGCTAAAGACCATATTCGACAGTAACCCAGCACACAAATCAGGCAAAAGCGTAATGTTCTTTTTCAACAATGCTGAGCCACACATATATTTTCTAAAGTACTAGATACAGTTTCATTGCCAAGACATGCCATACATTACTAGATACACTTTCATTGGCAAGACATGCCATACATACACATAAAAGTCCCTCAAACAGAATATATAGAAACCTACAGTAATCAACCAACTCCAAATACTTTGAGATTTTGGCCCTTGTTTAAGTGGGCAAGAGATCTACCAGACTCTAACCTTCTCGGAACCAGCACCTAATTTCCTTTCCATCCAATCAATTATGTCCTGACCGATCTCATCCCTCTCAGGCTCAAAGAGAAGGTCATGTAAGAATCCTTCATAGAGCTTTATGTCCTTCAACTTGGACGCTGCTTCATTGTACAAATCCTGGGAGGCCAGAGGGTCAGTGACCCTATCTGCAGTTCCATGAAGAACAAAGAATGGAACAGTAATGGACTTTATGTTCCGCATCAGATGAGAGGATATCCTTAAAATTTCGTGGCCCGTTCTGACCCTGATCGGTCCAGTGTAGACTAATGGATCATTGTATTTGGCCAATAGAGCCACAGGATCTCTTGTCACAGGGATTCCCCTTTTGTTGGCACCCTTGAACTGGAACCTTGGTGCGACTAGAGAAAACAGAGGAGCCACAGCCTGTATGAATATGGGAAGACAAGATTATTACCCAACACAGGAAGAATGACAACCAACAGGAGCAATCATATTGCGCGGGCCAAATTTCATTTGCGAGGAGCTCTTGATGACAAGTTAAACTTCAATCCAGTGTCTGATAAGAGTATTTGTGGGAGCATGCGTTCGGGCATTGAAATTATTAAGTCTAAAAGTCCTTTACATATATCATATGAGAGAGAAGATACATACCCCAACAATTGGGTGTGCAGGTTTCACACGTAAAGCTGGTGAGGTTAATATTATTCCTTCCAGCATATCTTCAATATGAGGATAAGAAGCGGCCTGTTCAAGGACATGTGCAGAATAATTTCATCAGTAGATGTTAGTGATACAAAGAAATTGTCATGAGATATCAACTGTCTTAATCTGCAAGTGGATTTAGTTCCCAATGTTTACCTTCAAAACCACGGCCCCTCCAGTAGAGTGACCAAACAGGAAGCATGGTATACCAGGGTTGTCTGATTTGATCTTTTCCAAGAAGGCCGCCTGAAAGAAATTTTATAAATATGCGGCATTAGCTGAATCATAAAGCATGCAAATCTATAGGCCAACAAATGTAGTTTACATGAAGTGAGTTCATCATTTGAGACAAAAGCTGAACAAGTAAATGGCAGATTAACCAGTTAATGACGCTGTCATGGATGAGTACTAAACCTTACATGTTCATGTTGAGCCAGTTCAATGACTCGCATTGTTAGATGAACTAAGCATCAAGAGTAAAGACCGTTATTCTGATAGTTTGTGATCAACGGATCAACAACCATCCAGTTATCAAAATACTTGCTAGTTTTTCCTCTTTCAACTTTAAAATACTGAACCCTCGAGAATTTTTCATTTGACAACAGCATAAAGGAGATAAACATTTTGACACTCATTCCAACAGCTTAATAACTAGTTTTCAACTGTCCCAGTAAACTGCAACATGAAGTTCATGACAGATGGAGACTACAGCAATGATGGTGGAAAACAAATCATTTCATTTCATGCAAATCTCAGGAAAAAATAAAAAGAATCGGGAGTTTCCTCCAACTAGAAGAGAAGAATAAAATATCAATGGTATGAGAGAGATACTTACAATGTCAGCAACAACATAATCTAGTGAAGGAACATATCCATGCAAGCCATCGCTGCCCCCATGACCTATATCATCAAAAGGATAGCTAAGCACCTTGATGCACATAGATCTTGAGAAGAAGGCTAAGGAAAGATGATAATGTAACTGGGATGAAAATACATAATGTTGTCATTAGCCATTAAGTCATCTAAGAGAGTTTCCTACCCAAAAATCACAAGCACTTGCCAATGACTTTCAATCACTCCCATTAATACGTGATGCCACATCCAAGTTTACTTTGTTAAAAAAATAGGTCTTTTTAGATGTAATGACAGAGCTAAAGAATACAATACCGATCCAGTCCATTGCATAAACACCATAGTTGCAGGATGTTAGCTGTCTTGCAAAATGGGCATATCTTCCGCTAAACAATGAATCAAGAACCCAAATCAGGCAAAACTTCCAAACAAAGAATGAATCTGCGGTTGGGTGTGGGGTGAGGGGAGAGAGAGCCTTCAAGTTCCAGCATTGATAAATTTACCTGTGCTCATTGAGCCCATGAATGATGACCAAAATCCCCCTGAAGCAACATAACGATCAACCATTAGAAGGAACGTCGGAAGAAAAGTAGGATGAAAGCAACTGACAATGATGCAAAACAGTACATGCTACAGGCATCAGATCTGTGGCATGAAAGTCACAACTATCAGGGGCCATGCAGCACCTGAGCACCTTAATCCTTTTTATAGTGATCATCCTGGTTGCCAAAGTTAAATTAGAGAAGATAATAGATTCACTTAAAGAAGCCTTAGACAAACCAAGGACAGTTACCAGAAAAGTAGTCTCAATCGGCAAAATGAACAACGCAAGCAATTTAAAGAGGATGTAGACCATCAGAATATGGTAACATGGAAAGGTAGCTTTAAAGCCTGAAGTTTAGGCTAGAATACTTCTCCATTTCACAAGTATTCAAAGCTAATGCATCATAGTTGCTAACTTTAATACAGTGAGAGCTAATCATCTAGGGCCTCTTGACAAATTTCCAACTATAAAAACTTTGTCATGGGAGAAAATAGTTGAAAAGCACACACTCCTATGGATTGGCAGTAAATCTACTCCACTGCACAACTTAGAAGCCAACTAACCACGCAATTCATTTTTGGCTGCTATATACCAGCCAAGCAGTCTCAGGCATTTCCACGGTTGAAAAGAAAACTTCCAAAATTAACCAACCTCAAATTCAACTCTTTTCTCTGCAATAAACAGGGTGACATGACATGGATGCTTCAATGATTAAAAAGGGGCAAAAGAGCACTGATTTGTACTTGGAAGAAAAATTCAACTTGGATTATTTAAGTTTGACAATTCTAGCCATAAATTTTTCTCGTTCAAGAGAAGAAAGCATGCAGGACTCTCGCACTGACTCCCAACAAGGAGACAGAATATAAATGTAGAACGAGCAGGACTTCATTCATGCAGAACCAAAAACAATTTTTTTTGCTCAAAATAAAGGGAACTCCAACATGTCAACCAAGCAATGGGGATTGGAAACTATCAATGACAAAACACGTGGCCCGGAAAACACGTAGAGATTGATGTATCACCAACTGAAGCAACTTCAAGTAGTATCAACAATGTGACTCGATACTTCAAGCAAGGCCCAAAATCCATGTAAACAGAGATGTATCCCAGCCTCTAGGCTCTAACCAACCTAAGCACATTCTTTGGCAGTTTGAGAAATGGATCCACAGCAGCCACCAAAAAGCATCTATGTTCTTCCAGTTAAAGTATAGCTACCACGTAACACCGAAAACTGAACTTAAAGTTTCTAACATCTCACTGCTCATCTGGCTGTTAAAAATTCACAGAAGCCGATGACTCGGGTTACGTGATCTAAACGAGACACTCGGAAAAATTTGAGCACAGACAATCAGACGCATTCGTCCAAATGATTCGGTCCTTCGATATCAGCATACTCTAAACCCACTGTCGATAACAAAATTCTCCACTCCCGTGCACCAGAACAGAACAGTCGCCATCAGTTCAAACAGAGACATCAATTCAACTTTTAAACCATGGAGAAATTCAAATTGCTCACGCTTTGCCCATGAAAAAAACACTCAAATCGCCCGGAAAAAGCCGGACGACAAAAATTACAAACAGATTGAGACCATCAACCTCAACAGAGATGATCAAAGTCTAAAAGAAGCGAAACGAACATCTCACCTGACTTCACCGGTCGCCGGGAACCAAGACCTGCAGAAGAGAGCGTTCCTCCTGACGCCGTAGAACAAGCACGTGCTCCGCCGGCAGGCGCGGACGCCGCCGCCGTCGCCATCGTCGTCGTCGTCCTCCTCGTCCTCGCAACCCATCTCGACCGCTTCGGCGAGGGCCCTCCTCCTCTCGGTGTCCTCCTCCTCCAGCCGCCTGACCCGGGAGCGCGACGGCTGTGAGAGCCGGTGGTGGCCGCCGCTGCGCCGGCGGGGGAGGAGGAAGACGAGGAGAGCGAAGAGGAGGCCGTAGACGAAGGCAAGGGGGGCCCGCAGCGCCCGGAGGATGGGGATTATGCGGTTGCAGGCGCCCGAGGTCAGCTGATCCACCTCCATCTCCGCCGCCATCGCCGCCGCAGTAGGGCGGAGGCGAGGGGGGTAGAGAGAGAGAGAGAGAGAGAGAGGGACCGACGGTTGCGAGCAGACCACGCGCGCGGAGGAAGGGAACAAAACAGAGGTTACAGAGAGAGGGCGTGGGATTTGATGCGGGTGTAGAATTCTCTCTCTCTCTCTGTGCTTTTTACGACAGGAACGGAGGAAGGAAAGCGAAGGAGATGACAAAGCGAAAATCATATGAGGCCGGTACCATCTTGGGAACTGTACTTTCGCCACCCCCTCCTCCCCTCTCTCTTGAGAGCCCCGATCGTACGCGGACGGGCCTACGGGGGCTTACCATGGATTTCAACAGTTTTTTCCATTTCTATTTCGAATAATAAAGAAGTAGATTTTCTTTCTTTCACAAATATATTTCCTAATCATCATTCTATTGCGGACAAAAATAAAAATTAAATAACATTATTAAAATAATTTCTACTCTTTTTCATATTATGAGAAAAAAAAATAGCAAAATAGAAACACGAGATGGTCACTAAATGGGCCCGTATATTGCGTCTTGATTTTGTTTATCAACTTATTTATTTATTTTGTTTGTAAATATATGTGCGTGTGCTTTATGGTGGAATTTTTCCTTCTGATTTTTTCCCGATTTTGTAATAACAATTAAGAATAATGTGGAAGAGAGGAGTAGATGATTGAGAATAATATCTTAACTATCTCTAACATAGGAAAAAATGGTATGGGAAGATTGAAAATCTCTAATAAAATATTGTTAACAATAATAATCGAAGCACTATATGAAAACTGAATTCCTATTGATATGGTGAAATGAATGTAACTCTTAAAAGTGTAAATTACTCCTAGCACATGTTGATCTTCTAATTCACAATGATTTAACATGAAGCCTTTTTGTGCAGCCGGGGTTTCAATTGATTCGTACGATGAATTCCTTTTTATAGCTGAACATCACTTATTCTATCGAGATGCTTGGACAATTTTTGAAGCCACCCTTGCACTCCCTTTTTACCCGCATCTTTTAATAGTTTTGGGTTCTTTTATGCCCAATGTCAGCCCATACTAAAAAGAAAAGCGGTGCATTAAAAATGCAAGGTCAAGATTTTGATGAGGAACATAGAATATTATGTCAATGAAAGAATTATATTATGCATATCAAATGAGCCAAAACACTCCGAAAATTGAAAAAATAAATTAGAGAGGGCAACAAGAAGAAAAGTAAGAGGCTGAAATAATTATTGTTATCGTGGGTTGCATTCCTTTTTCTCTTTTTATAATTTTAAAAGAACTACATTACAAATGTCAAATGAGCTAGAACACTTGAAAAACAAAGGAAAAATTTGAAATGAATTATTTCTATCATTGGTTGTATTTCTTTTTCCTTTTTTAGAGCATTGGGTAGGAAAAGGAAATTCCATAAATGGACGCCAAACGATGGTCGTGTGTGAATTGATCATGAATTATTAAGTCCGCACAAATTTTCAAACTTCATTTTCCACGTCTGCCGAACATGATCCCTTGACTTGGCAATGCGCGTGCATTCTATTTCCTCCGTCTCGAATCCCCGAGGTACCGGTTTTCTTTTGTCGGAACGTGAAAATTCGCGGGGGGGTGGGGCCCCCGTGATTCCGACGGTGGAGAGGAGAACAGGGGCGGTCCTTCGTCCACGTGGCGCGAGTGATCCTACGGAAAGGACGAGGGAAAGATAAGGTGCGGCGCGGGCGCAGCGGTGCGCGATGACGTGGCGCTGACCGGCGGTCGCGAGGAGGAGGTGAGGGCGCGGCGCGGTTGGGTGTAAGGCAGATGAGAGGCGGTGATTGGGCGGCGGCGTGTCGCGCGATGGGAGAACAGACGGGGCCGCGAAGCACGGGATCGGCGCTAGTCAACTGATTCTCTTTATTGCTCGTGGTTTCCGGACAAGCTAGACTAATTCTGTCGCCGCTCCTTCAGAGAAAGAAGGCGGAAAGCTGACGGAACTTCCGAAAAACAAAACAAAATAATGATAATAATTAAAATTTAATTACAAAGATGATCCGAGAAGAGACAACTTCTCCTTTGAACTAGGCTAATTCATCGGTCAATTTACGGCAAGAAAATATTGGCAAACGCGGGATCGCAACCCTTTGTCCTGGCCATTGTAGCTTGCCCCACCCATGAGTAAATATTTCATAGTAGTCTCATTAGACCGTATATCCTTCTTGAAAATGTTCTTAGGAGATTAATAGAAAAAAGTTAATATTCTTTGAAAAGGTCGTGATAGTATGATGCGGTCAATAATTTATTAAAATTTCCTTTTTTTTTTCTATTGATGTAATTAATAAAAAGGGAAAATAAAACAAATAGTTCTTAAATTTTGACTCAATATTTGATGTATTCTTGAAAGTTTTAATTTGTTCGATGCGATCCCTGAATTGACGTTAATGTGCAGTATCATCCTTAAGTTATTAATTTATTTAATATAATCTCGAATTTTTAGTATATGCTCAATTTTTTTTGTATTATATGAAAGTGTCCACCATTGTCCATTCATTAATTCAAGTTCATAGTCGGGGATGTTTTCGTATAATTTATAGACTAGATTGAATGTTTATCAAAAGTTCATATTAAACAAATTAAAACTCTAGGAACGACGTTGCATGTAGGGTTAAACTCCATAAATTATATTGAATAAATTAAAAATTCAAACGTATCATTTTACATTGGATCGAAATGCATAAACCATCTGTATAATTGTCCATCACAAAAACCATTGACAATTGCATGCTAAACATATATTAGTATTTCGATTTTCAATACTATTAATTAAATATGTCTATGTACCCATTCTTTTTTTGGGGGTCTAAAATGGACCCATTCATGTGACCTTAATTTAGTCGTTATAGCGGCGAGGCAAGAGCCACACGGAATGGAAGTTCCAACTAAGACTCCATTTCTTTTAGGGAAGTTACAACTAAGACTCCTATCGCGAGGGAAAATAAAAATGCTGGTTTGCCGCGTAACCGAAGCGACCTTTAATTCAATTTAGCTAACCATCGATGTCATGTGGATTCTCTCCTAACTCTTTCCACACGTTTCTTCCTCGGACGTGTAATAGACTCAATCCATAAAACGAGCAATAAAAAACCTCATCGGTATCCTCGAACACGCGTCTGAAAGTGGTTGGCCGCGGAAAGACGAACCATAAAATATTTTTCTAATTCCATTTTTTTTGGATAAAATCTCCGTCGGGCGTACCCATTACACGTCAGCTAATGTTGGACGCTTTCTGTCCACGAGGGGTTTCGACGTTCGGATCACCGCCCGATCCTCGAGGCCCCAACCGGATGGCTCCTCATCGTGCGGCTGAGACCGGTCCACGTCACCCAAAATAAACCGGATTTCGTTCGCGCTAACTTTGATTCGTCATCGCCAACGCCAATGAATGCCAGCCGGCGGAGTTCGGGACCCGCGCGCGCAAGGCTTTGCTTTTGGTACATCGACGCTGCATATTCCATTCGATATTCTCCTGCGATCCGCTCCTGCACGAACAATGAAACAATAAAAAAATGATTGATAAATCTCACGTTTTTCATGCCTTAAATGATCGATTTGTGGCAATTCATAAGTATTCAAGATAAGTATACCAAAAGATATAGAACCGGTCGTAAATGTGCAAGAAATCCTAAATCTTTATGAAAAGTACAGTTAAGTCCAAAAACTTAATGAATCGATACAATCAAAGCTATTCCGTTAAACTCCGTCCGAATTGTTTAATAGAGACTTGATTTTTTTCCCTACTTTCTTAAGCCCCTATAATAGTTGGCAGTAATGTGCAATTGGATCCGTTTATTTTGTCAAAAAATGATTTATTTGAAAATTTATTTCCCTAAAAATAATTATTTTTATCAGTTACAACAATGATTTAATAGAAATATTTTTATCATCCATCAAATTGTTTAAACATAAATTGTTGTTGAGGATGAAAATATTTTTCATTAATTTAATTATTTCGGAACATATAAGAGATTACTTTTACAATTGTTTTATTTTTTCGGTAAACAAATGCATTTTTTAATAGATAATGCGCGTGACCTGTTATGATGAGATCATATCTACTATATAATTATCCGGCTGGGAGGAGGTCCGGTAAATACGGGCTGGGCCGAGAGAATGCTGCCCGCATTGAGAGGATGACCAACTTCCATTTTTCATGGACTGCCAAAGAACCTCGCACGAACACCGCTACGAAAGACGACAAAAGCCTAAAACCGGAGTGAGATTTCTCATGCTCGTCTTTCTCGCTCAAGAGCTTTGTTCGAATCACCATGTTTGCATATTATCTTACTTCGGCTCCGACGAGCTATTTGTCTCCCTTTTCTTTTACCACTTTTCGTTGTAATTTAAAGGGTGTCTCAACAGTTGTTAGGTGATTCTAATTCTATAGAAGGAAGTTCGTTCTTTCGACTTGCTGCTCTTCTGCATTGGAGCATTCATGACGTTATATGTGCATTGTGTATATGAGATTTGTCTCAATGACCACCCTCTCATATAGAAAGGGAGGGGTTAGGGAATAGATGATTTAGTTTCAGGTGTGAGTTTTGACTCTTACACCTTACAAGGAAGTAGAATAAAAGTTTGTCCTTCCAACTTATTGCTTTTTTTGCATCGGAGCATTCATGACATTGTCTGTGCATCGTGTATATAGGGTTTGTCCCAATGACCACCATTCCCATCTAGCAAGGGAGGGGTTAGGGAAAAGACGGTTTAGTTTTAAGTATGGGTTCGACTCTCATGCCTTGCAAGAAAGTAGAGCAAAAGTTTGTCCTTCCGACTTGCTACTTTTCTACATCGGAGCATTCACAACCTTATTTGCAGTGTGTACATGGGATTTGTCCCAATGGCCTCCCTTCCCATATAGGAAAGAGGAGGTTAGGGAGAAGATGATTTAGTTTCAGGTGTGAGTTTCGACTCCCACGTCTTATAAGGAAGTAGAGCAAAAGTTTATCCTTTCGGCTTGTTATGTGCATCGTGTACATAAGGTTTATCTCAATAGCTACCCTTCCCATATAGGAAGAGGGAGGTTAAGGAAGAGACAATTTAATTTTAGGTGTAGGTTTCAACTCCTACGCCTTGTAAGAAAGTAGAGCAAAAGTTTGTGAATGAGAGTTAGACTAAGAGTTTAGTAAGACCAACAAAAAAAAAAAAAAAAACTCCCCTATATCTCTTAGTTGTACATAGAGTGAATGACTAATAAAAGGCTAATGTATTATAAACTTTTGCGAGGTCCATCTTTTTTTTTTTTCGTTCCTACTCTTCTTTCTGAAAAAGGGGGTTTCAAAAAAAGGATTATTTCGTTCCTGATAGTCATTTTTGAATCTGTGGATAGGAGCATACTCTGAATCGGAATTGTGGGTAGTACTACTTGATCATTTCTACTAACTTAAAGTCCCAATCATTATTCTTTTTATCTTATGTAAATGTAAAAATTCTTTTTGGATAATTTACATAGAAAATCTCCATTACTAATCCTTTATGTATTTTGGTGTTCCTATATAATGAGTGACTAGTTAAAGAGTAATGTATCAGATACTTTTGTGAGGCCTGTTTTCACGATGTCAACTGTCTCACAATGGAGAAAACCCCCCATGTGAATCTAGTAGGTGATGAGGACAATTGCTGGCGGCATCTTTCTAAAAGCACTTTGCAGCTCCGGAGGTATCATCACAGTCACGAGATATTTAATAAGCGCCTTATAAAATCCACGGCGTAATTTTTCTACTGTCGTAACTGTTGCAAAGAAGCTGTACCAAACAGTCTCGGCAGTCATACCCCTCAGATCCTAGCATCCGCATCATGCTATTTTCTCAGTCCTTTTTCGCATATATGGATTCGCTCGAAAGGTCACCATGATCACATAAAGAAGGTCGTCTTGAATTTGGCTTCGTCTCGCTCGCGAGTTGCCTGCTGGTCAGGCAATGGAGGGTCACTTTTGCTGCCCGAAAAGGTTCCCGAAAAGCGCTCATTGCCTCTTCGATCAAGCAAAAGACCTCGCCCCGTCAAGGCCTCTTTTCGGTAACGAGTTCAGCGCCTTTTGCATCGCAGCCCCCCCTTTTCTTTTTCCCTCTCGAGCCACCTGCGAATTAATTGCTCTTAACATTGAAAGAGCTCTCGAGCTTTCATCCTCTTTCGGATACTCTCTCTCTCTCTCTCTCTATCACATGTCTTGCTGCGCTTCTCGTGAAATGCCTTCCGAATCTCTGCGCCAATCTGCTGAGTCCATCAAGCTTCCGTTCGTTTCAGGGAGGGACGAGACACGTCTGGAATGCCTGCGTTGTCCCCCTTCGCTTTGTAAGATTTAATAGAACCATTACCAACTAATATACAAATATAAGCCGTTAAATGAAGATATAATTTATTAGTTGAATATTTTAACACCGCCTCTTCCAGGCATGTGTGGCTGGAGAAGAGCTGGGAACGTCAAGTGAACGTGAACACCCGTGTTTTCCTTTTTTCTTATTCGGGTTTTCTTTCTGCGCTTTTAGTACGAGCGATACCTTGTAGAAATGGAGCACGCGGCAGAGGATAATGTCCACATTCGAGGACTGAAGCCGCCCATGTTCTTGTTCTTGTTCTTGAAGTTGACGCAAAGTCGACCGTGCTCAGGACAGTGGACAAAACCTCGATTCTTGAGACTTGGTTAGATGTAGTTATCCATGGAAGGCTAGTATATAATTACATGCATTGACTTGAGTTCATGCACATGAGTACAGAAACGGACAAACCAAGAACGTTAAACTAGAGCCTTTGTTTAACCTGGACACCACGGAACCGCCGCCCTCGTCGTTCCATCACCGGAGCCATCTAATCGCGAGCGAATATTTAGATACACAAGATGAAAAACTGACGAGAAAGGAAATCTAGAGCTCGGCGGAAAGGGAGGTGCATTAATTCTTCGTCGATCTTACAGGTTAAAAACGTGAGAATCCAAGTTAAGCCTGGCCACAAGAAATTGAATGAATTCATTTAGGGACTAAGCAAGCGAAAGAGCCAATGGAACCCTTCCATGTACGCGTGACTTGAGAATGAGGTAATTGAACACGATCATCGGCCCCCCCACAAGAAAAAAAGTCACGCACAAAAGAGACATTTTCAAGGTTATCTTCGTGAAAAATCCAGTCTCTTCGCCGACCGTCCATATACAGTTCACTCTCCTGTTTTCCCCTCCAGAAAAAGTTATTAATCTGCCTATATATTGGCATATGCATTCCCTTCCTTTTCTTATTTCATTTCTCACGTTGAGCTCAGCTTGCTGCGTTTGCTGTACCTTGATCACAAAGCTTGCTTCAAAAGTTCAACTTCAATGGCGCCAAATGGAGGGACCCCCGTCGGATCGTACCCTAAAGCCGGCAACAACATCCGGGACAATCCTTCGAGACCTTCCATGGAGACCCTTCAGAGATCCGTCTCCGACATCACCTCTGAGCTTAGCAAAGAAGCCATCCGTGAAGCCGACGGCGAGGCAAGGCTGCTGCCACCGATCTATGAGCTGGAGGATGCCAAGTGCGAGTGTTGCGGGATGTCCGAGGAGTGCACGCCGGAGTACGCGAGGCGAGTCCGGGAGAAGTTCTCCGGGAAGATGGTGTGCGGACTGTGTGCCGAGGCGGTGCGTGTGGAGATGGAGAGGAACGGAGGGAAGGGCTGGGAGGAGGCACTTGACGCGCACATGAGCGCGTGCATGAAGTTCAACCGGATCGAGCGGGCGTACCCGGTGCTCTACCAAGCGGAGGCCATGAGAGCCATCTTGAAGAAAAGCTCGAGCAGCAGTGGCGGTTCTAGGGCTAAGTCCATCAGCCCTAGAGACAAAGGCGGACTGAAGAAAGCGGCCATCGCGAGGAGCTCGAGCTGCATTCCGGCGATCACGAGAGAAACCAACTATGACAGAACGAAGGTCAGTTGAAGCAGGCCGAATACTCGCGCAGATCAGGCTCATCGTCAATAAGCCTGAAACCTCAGCGAATTAATGATAGTAGGAGGTCTCGAACTGGTCTGTATATCGCATCAGTCCATACATACAAAGCCTTATCTTCGATTGAAGAAGTTAGACGCGTCCGATAAGGAGAGACGAGGATTGTGATCAATGGTTAGTCAAATATGTTCGAACAATGTGTTTTAGGATGTTATGCATCCGCGAATGTTTATAAATACTTGAAGGGGTTGCTTCAGTTGCAGAGGCGCAAGCGTATTCAAGCATAAGCATCACAACTCTCAGTTCTGTCTTCGTTTTTTGGCTAAGGAAATGAGGAGATTCAAGCGTACTCGAGTCGCAACAGAAGTCTAGTCTCTTATTATCTCGTTGCGATCCATAAATTTCGCCGGAAGAACCTATAACTAGACATCAACCCACGAGCGCCATTGTGCGGAGATGATAGGCAATAATCGAGGTTGCGGTGGGGAGAGAGAACACGACCGCTAAAATCGCTCTTGGTCAATGAAAGCATCTTCGAAGTTTAACGCAAAATATCAAGCAACAGCTAACCATCTGTTTACTACAAGGCATCAAATCTCTCTTCGCATATATAACTCGTGTCGTCACAAAGAGGGCGAACTTAAACATCATCTCTATCATTCATCAGATGAATGGCGTCATTCACATTCGGTGAGGGCACGGACAAATTGCAGGATGAAATGGCATAACGCGATCCCGACGAAGACAATATAATTAACCACAGGCATAATAATCCATAGACAGGGGCACTCGAACAAGGTATAAGAAAGGACAAAAATTTCTCAACCAGTGTCGCTTCTAACATCATAATACTAAACGGTGTTCGTGATTTCACTATCGCCTAAAAAGAGGACAAAAGAAGAGTGCGATTCTCACTTAGATCATCGACATAGCTTAGTCTCAGACGAAAGACCAATTGACAAACATGAAGCAGATGCAGTGAGCAGTCTCTTCTTCATTCAACACCTTCCAAGCTACCGCTCTTTCGTACGAAATCGGCCTCCCCATGCTTGACAAGCAAATGCCACCTTGGAGACACATGAAACCCTATAAAAAGAAGCAAACTGTCAAGTGAATGAAAGAGACAAAAGTGCCGGTGCAATGGCCCGTATCTCAGGTAAAAAAGTACCATCATTCCTAGGGGTTCGGTTGCTAATAATGCTTATTCATGTATCAAACATGCCACTTCAGATTCCTGGGGATCTTACCTGCTGCATTATCTGGGGGAATTCTGAGCAGAGAGTCTTTCTTCCACTGTCGTCAAAAATCTTTTCCAGGGTAATGTCTTGCAGCGCAATCAACGTCGTTTCCAACATGTCAAGTCCTGCTTGGTTAGCAAATGTGAAAACCGGCGCTGCCTGCAAACGAGAAGGAATAGCAACTCAGATGAGAGGAGAAAAGGCTATGGAAAAATAAATTATGAACAAGGAGAAAAGAAAACTCGGTAATGGTTCAATAAACTTATTAATCTTAATTTTTTTAAAAAAGAGAATGCAGAAATAAATTCCATCAATAGGCGGACAAAGAAATATTGACTAGAAATGACGTAGCGGTGGCAGGAAAATATTACCCTGAGAGAGCAGCATAGGATTGCATCTGAGTGATGCCACAGATTTTTTAGCAAAGAATCAGCGGCCTCGTTCTTGAGCAATGCCACACCAAGAAAGGACCTGAAATCATTTCACTTTGGTCAGTCTCAAACATTGGATCAATTTTACGAAGTAGACCAAAATCATGATATCTGAAGATAAATGAAACAGAAAAATTCTCATTTCCTTGTACTAAGTGGGAACTTTTCACTCGCCAAATTCTACAGTTCTCATGGTAGGTAGATGGCTCATATGAAAAGCAAACATGAAAATCCATACCAGCAAGACCAATATCAAATACTAATATTAAAGAACATTAAAGCATATGCACCTGTAGCTTTGGCAGATCCAACGGGCGAGCGTGTGCGCTTCAGGAGAGCCAGGTGGGGGGCGAAGACTCGCATGACAGCCCAAATTTGTGGGTGAGAGCGCTAATGCCACTCTCTGAACAGATGCTATAATACTTCTGAGGTATTGACGAGCCATGGACGCCACATTCTCTTGAAGATGTAATTCAAATGCGAATTGGAAGGCTATAGTCATCACAGATTTGGTGTTTCCACTATGACCAGAATTATCACCGACCGCTTTGTTGCCTGCGGGCCCAACATCAAGAGCTGAGGCAAGATCAAGTGTCCGGTTTGGGCTGGAGGCATCCTGTATATTTGTCGAATTTATGTTAAAGTGAAACTGAAAGAACAAGAAAAGATAAAGAGAAAAGGAAAGAAAATAGAAGGCAAGATTATGAACTCTTACCGCTCCTGGATCAAGAGGAATGATGCGGAATCCCGAAGGAATAATGGGTGCATCATCAGAAAAGGATGCGTCGATTGGAGCGAAAATTAGTTCAGCACAAGTGCCAACAGCGTTTTCATCCACTCCATTGCAAAGCTAGAATAAATTCAACCAGGAAAGAGCAGAAGAAAAACCATCAATAATGTGTCAAAGAGAGGAGTCGGTCTGAGGGTTCAATATGGAAAGGAAGGACAAGACTTACTTGCAAGAGGAAGATGTCACTTGGCATGATCATGTCGTCTCGATAATGGCCCATGTTTTCGAGTTTAACAACTTCCATAAACTGTCAAGACAATCGATCTCAGAATATTAGCAATCTTATTGGAAGATAGAAGTATCGGCGGCCACTGATGGCAGGAAACAAACGTAAATTTTACTTGCCTCTTCATGCTCAATCGTGTGAGCGAGCGGAAGAATGACCTGACTCCCGAACCCTCCAATTCGTGTCCCTGGCATGCTGCATGGACTTGCTTTGATTGCCGCAGCAGAGTATGCATCAATACTGCTGTCTGCCCACTCTGATCGATGCTCTCGCAAAAACCGTAAGAGTATTGCTGGAGGTACATTCTGAAGAATCAACAAAAGGAAGGACAGAGTTAGGACCGAGTGAAATGCTTTATCAATTTTAAAATTGTGGAATATGAAACTTAAGGAGTTCTTACTTGCAGCAGCATGGATGCTTTTGCACACAAGACCGCACTAGTCATCGAAGGAAAACCACTTGCATAAGAAATGTTCACGCCTGCCATCTTGGCCGGCGATGAGTTAATGAGAAGAGTAACATCATCGACGCCATCACTTTCCAACATAGACCAACCATCGTCCATAAATCCATTGACAGCTTCGTTAAAACCCCTGTCCAAATAGATAGCTTACTTTAGACCCATGAATTCACAGACCGAATAAAGGAAGAATTTGCATACAGGAAATTTGCAATGAGAGTATGCCCACGTACTTGCTCAATCTCTGACCTAAAGCACGCAGTGCCGCAGGTCTTCTTCCCCAACCAGTGACATTTGGCTGGGAAACTTCTTGAGAAATCTGCCTCAGATTGCGTAAAGCCTGGGCAAAATATAGGAAAGTTGTTAGAACGTCCTTGATATTTTTTGCCCTTACTAGCTGCTTTAACTATCTTTCAAAATTCTTGTTCAAAAGGAGTTGGGTTCACATCGATATCAATGTCGTTTGAGCAGGAACTAAAAACTTGCAGATACCCTTTCAAATTGGCGAAATCAAAGTGAAAAAGAAAAGCTTACCGCCATCGTTGTCCTTTGTGCGAGCAAAGTGGACGACTCGTAAAGTGGGCGCAATACTTCAGGCACGCTCCATGGCTATCAGAAATTAAGCAACCATAAGTTCACAAAGAATGGACTCCTTCACCAATGAAAGCAGGTGACTATTACATACCTCTAAATCCATGTGATCGACGATATGAATTATCGACCCGCCCCCTTCACAGGGCCGGATCAGATAACCACTAGGCAACATTTCACCTCTCACAAAATGCTGCACAGGAGGCATACTAGGACCATTTTGGGTGTTGTTAATTGATCTTTCACATATCTAAGGCACACAAAGATGGAAAAAAAAGACATATCAGACAACCAAGAAAAAATGTAGAAAAGAACTACCTGATTACGACATTAGAAAAACAAAAGTTATTATTTTATTAATTAATTGTTTAAGAGCATACCACAAGACTCCCATCCTCCATTACAGATGTGTAGCGCAGCAACCAGAAGTCACGGGCCGGTGCCAGAGTGGTGGGCGCATAGAGCTAATCAGAGACATCAGAAAAAAAACAATTTCAGTAAGCAATTCTACCAACAATTCTTCAGCAGAACAACAGCCCAAAGGTTACGTTTCAAACCTACCTGCATGTACAGCAATTCGACAGTCCCACCGTTTCCAGACGACAGCACATTTGCGACATCCACAGCTCGGCAATCACGATACCACGACGGCCGATCTTTGAGGATTTCAGCAACCTGTGGAGAAGGTGGTGCGTTAAATTCTACGACCCTTCAGTGGAGAATTTTTATATTCCATATGCAAAGATAGTGAAGAACTCACTCTTGAAGGTTCTAGACCCACAAGGCCGCATGCACGTGCTGCCACACCAGTGCATCCGTGAGAAATAGCAATGATTCCAATGGAATCCGGACCAGGCTGCGTGGAGGGTAAGTAAAATCTAGTTAATGAAGCAGGTCTAATGAGGCCAGTCATTATGTTGTTGCTTCGCAGATTCAGGTCAAGCATCCTCATGTCTAATTCACAACCTAAACCGAGTGATTTTACACCATTGTAGCATTACCTTCATCCCGGGCAATTGGACCCACTCCACAGCAGTTCCAGTGGCCTTCGAAAGAAACTCTGTTAAAGTTTCCTCTGCAATGGACAAAAGTCTGCAAAAGGCACAAGCACAATGTCATAAGCCAAGCCAGATGACAAATATAGAGCATGAAAAGACTCGATAAAAGCTACACTACTAACCCTGCAGGGCTGGCATCCCTTGGTGGATGCTGAGGAGTCAAATGGTGCTGACCACTGGTCACCACCGATTCACAACTCGTGTCAGTGGTGGCGAGGGTTGCCTGCAAGACAGAAATAAGGTAAAGCGTCACTGAGACATAATATATATAAATAAATAAATATATTTATTTATTTTTTATTTTATTTTCACTATCTATCTTGGTTGCTATTAACTTATGGGAGCAAAATACGTCGTGAAATGACTTGAATATAGGGAAAATTTAGCTTGTCGCAAAAGATCATTAGAATGAAAACAGTTCAGTTTCTTGCAGTTTCGCCATATCTGTTTCACTAAGCAATATAAGAGAAAGGAACAACGAGAGGTGGAAAAGTTCCCTCACGTTTTGTGTCTGCTGGCGGAAATAACTGTTCTCATACACCAGCTGTGACACTTGCTTTTGCAGCCTATCGTTCTCCTCCATTAAAAGTTTGTTCATTGCAGTCAGCTTCCTATTCACTGCCTGAAGGCGTGACGCTTCTTTTCTCTGCTTCTCTCTACACCTGCAAGATCGAAGGATCATAACGTTCAGGGCTCATAGCATACAGCAAAATAGAGAGCTAAAAAACAGTATAGATCTTAAGGTAGAAATGAATTTCTCAGCCACTTATGGAGCTACATCTCTTCTGTAGACAGCCATCTCCGATGGCAGCGAGAGCTTTCAATCCATAAGATACATTAGATACCTCTTTAACCGAATTTTCTTATGGATATTTTAAACAAGATAAGCTAACATAGATTTGAAACTGAGAAGACCCACTAGTTTTTTCACCTTTCATTGCACCAAGAATAAGAACCCAAGACCCACCTGGCCCAGACTCACTACTTGATAGCCTCCCATCGATGTCTTGTACAAATTTGCACATAAAAATATGACCCACCTAAATAAATCCAAGCTCGACACGAAGAGACTAGTACATTTAAGACGACGCACCTTCGATTCTGAAACCAAACTTTGATCTGCTTCGGCTCGATATTGGAGAGAATCGGGCATTCTCTGATCAGCTGCTGTCGCCGCAGTGAACTCGGCTTCGGGCACTCGTGATACAGCCTCTCGAGAGCTTCGACCTGCTCGGGCGTGTACCGCACATACTTCCCGTTGTCGATCCCCATCTTGTCCTTACAGGACGAAGTCACCGCCATCATGCCTTCATATTCACCCAAGAGGAGCAAAAAAAAAACAAAGATATCTCAAGATCATGCAAAAGTCTGCATCTAAAATTCCAAAACAAAACATCCTCGAACCAAGACCGAGAGAAACACAGCTCTACAGGCACATGAATGCTATGATGTTTCCATCAAAGATTCATTTTTTTTCCCACCGTTTCGATCAAGTTCCAACTGACCAAGAACCGGAAAAGGATGACTCGGTGCCGAGGCCTTACCGGGCTGCCAACCTATCGAATCGGCAAGAAGAAAATGGCCCCTCCTCCTCGAGACCCAGAAGCTAGAAAGACCCCCGTCTCATTTTTAAACGAGAGATAAAAAAACGGAGTCTTTCTAGAGAGACGCCCCCCGCCCGTCAGGACCACACTCTTCTTTTTATCTTCTCCACGTTGCGCTACTGTGCTGGCTGCTGCTTCGAAGAAGGAGGCGAGAAACGAGAGAACGAGAAGCGACCCGAGTGAGCTCTCGCCGCGGACAACTCTCCCCTGTCCCTCAAGTGGAAGCGTTTCGAACCATGGAGGAGGAGGTTGCTACGTCACACGAGAAGTGACACAGTTTCGCAGGAAGAGAGAGAGAGAGAGAGAGAGAGAGAGAGAGATGGGTTGTTCTCAAGCTTCGGTTTTTTGTATGTATATGGCAGCAAAAGAGTGGGGGGGAATGATATTGGGATCGGAGACCCTGGGGACGCCCCCCCTAAGAAAGAGAAAGTAGAGAGAGAAAGTAGAGAGAGAGGGAGAGAGAGACCCCCATATACCAGACAGAAAATGAGAGGTGGAAGAAAAGGAGAGTTTGGTTTGTTTTCACATCATCTTTCTTTTCCCCCTTCACTCCCCAACTTTTGCTTTTGTTTTTGTTTCTTCTCTCTCTCTCTCTCTCTCCTTTTGTCGCCGTTGATGTTGTTGATGTTGTTGTTTACGTTGCTTCCAAAGAGCCTTGTGTTTTGTTTTTCCACAGCTCTCTCTCTCTTCATCTTCTCTCCTCTCCTCTCCCCTTCCTGACGTCATTATTACATAATCTCGCTATATGTGAGCTCAATCTATACCATCTAACGGTACATGTGAATTGGGCGTGCATACACTGCACTTTCGTCCATACAAGGGTGATCGATTCTAGATCCAGTTCGGTTCCAAGATGGAACTGGAAGGACCGATTCCAAAAATTAGGAAGTGGGGATGGACCGGTTGGTTCCAGGACCAGAAACTAGATCCGATCCAGTTTGGTTCCTGTCTGTTTCAATGAAACCGGTCATTATTTTTTTCCATATATAAGGGTGATCGGTTCTAGATCCAGTTCAGTTTCAAGATGGAACCAGGAGCACCGGTTTCGAAAATTAGGAAGTGGGGACTGGACCGGTTGGTTCTAGGACCAGGAATCGGATCCGATCCAGTTTGGTTCTTGTCCGTTTCAATGAAACTGGTCACTATTATTTTTCATGATTTCATCCGAATATCTTATGCTCCAAATCATGACCAAGAACAAATCCAGAGCTCTAGACAAATACCATACTTTCATCCGGATATCTTACTGTCCAATTACAAGCTCCTATTTCTTTGAAAAAAATAAACTAAACCCATTAATTTTTTTGAAGAGATAAAAATAATAAAACAAAAAGTATACGTAATTGGTTTGATTAGAACCATACATTCTCCCTCATGTTAAATTGACTGTTTTAGAAACCGAACCGATCGGTTCATTTGGATGATTTGCCGATCTCCGGTGTTGTTTCTCGCCCCCTTTTTTGGCCTATTCAACTTGGTTCAACCATATCGATTCAGTCTTAAATATTATTTCGAAATCAGTGTCGTTAGAAAACCCGCTGTCGGCCGAATTCTTTTCCCCGAAAAGTTTGTAAGCCCTTTCACTGAAATGGCATTTTCATAAGACGACAACACAGGTATCGAGCCGACTCATTATATCGTAAGATACAAGTAAAGCATGAGAGATGTTTACAGGGCGAGGGACAAAAGTATATAATATCAAGAGGCATGTGTGCGCCTAGGAAAGAGAGAGAGAGAGAGAGAGAGAGAGGCGAAGAGGGGAATTTGCATGAGGCATGTGTCAAAGGGACAGAATAATGAGGGGCTATTTGCATGCGTCTCGACTTCTCACGCCCATCATTCCCTCTTTTTCTTGTACATGCCCCTTCGCTTTATAAGCGGCGAAACCCTAGAGATATTCATGCCTTTGCAGAGAGATATTTCCTTGCTTGGGAGGCAACATATATATCGTTGTTTTCACGAATTTCTTGCTTTTTTTTTTTTTTTTTTTCTGTTTTTAGGGATTTAAATTCTCGTTCTGACAAGGGAGGAAAAGAGGCGGGAGTATCGATCTTGTAGGCGTGCCTCGAATCGCCTAATTATGCGTGATTCTGCATTCGCTGGAAGGGATGCAAAACAAGAAAATGGTGACGAGGATTTGCCTAAACTTTTTCGCTCTCTTCATTTATCTATTCCATTTTCATATCAATTCCTATTGAATAAGGGGGATATGAGAAGGGGATTGCTCAGCATTTAATTTGCTAGTTTCTAAGATATGATCGCAAGGAACAGTTCGAACGTTTGATTATTCCTACGTCGACATAACCACGGAGTATATAGATACGTATTTCAACAGTATGCTCCCATAAAGGGAACTGCTAATATAGTCATTTCTCGGGGTGATCAGTTCTTGGTTCGGTCCGATTCCATCTAACAATCGAGAACCAAATCAGGAGGATCGATTCCCAATTTTTTGGACCGAGAATTGGAGTGGATGGTCTTAGGACCTAGAACTAGATCGAACCAACAGATTCGGTCCAATTCCATGGAATTGATCACTTAGCGAAATAAAAAATAAAGAATAAAGAAAGATACGAGAATTGTTACTATTTATAAATTTTATTGCTATTTTTAAGAAATTAAAAATATATATATATATTTTTAAAATGTCGGTCTAGTCCAATCCGGTCCGATTTCCCCTCAAAACCAGGAATCAAAATGACACTCGTTGGTTTCATTTTTATGGAATCGTGAACTGGACTGATCCCTCCATAAACCAGTCCGATCTAGGCGATTCCTTGTTTTGGTGGTCCGACATGCTCATTCCTAGTGATTCTGGCTGATGCGATAAGCTAAGCAGGTGAACTTGTTGGACCGTTGAAGTTTCACTATTTCAGTTGTTGATGCGACATTTCCGATGGAATTTCATGAATTAGAGAATTGAAGTTAGCTCTGCTTTGAAAAGTTCTAAACACTTGATTGTGCAATGGAAACGAAAACTCCCATGCCTTTTGAGACTCGTTCTAAATTGGAGGACTCCAGCCAAAAGTCAACACATTTTTACCGACTAAGAGTCAATGACGAGTCGCGTGGGGGATGTGTCAATATTTCAAACCCACAACTTTCTTGGTGTTTTTCTCCCTCCCTCAATAGTACCCAGCGTTGAAAATTATTTGAAGGAGCACTCTCGACAAAAAAAATATATATTTTTTATTTCATATCATTTCGATTTTTTTTTTTTTTTTTTGAGGGGGAGTTTGACAATTTCAGGGGCGGAAAAGGGAGACGACAATGGCAGACAAATTGAAGTGGGGTTCGATCCTCCATATTGTGGCGTCCAGATGAAGATTAGTACAATCCCTTTTTTCACCTTACGTTTTTCACACACCAAGTACTAAACTTCTCACCATAATTTTATATTAAAAGGACAACAATTAATAATAAAAACACAAACCCAATCAAATCATCGGGTCGCTCTTAACCCCACTCGGTGAAATCGGTCCGAAAGCCGTTCCAACGGGGAGCGTTTCTTCTTTCTTTTTTACAATTTTTTTTCCAATTAATAATTGGGGAAGTGCTTGTCAAAGTGGATTTGCCCTAAGCCCTAATCAATCCTAAGGCTGGGAAGATGAGGTGACAAAGCAACATCAATGGCTCAACTCAAAAGACAAAAGGCCCTTTTTCGCAATGTCCTCTCCCTTTTACTTTTATATTATAATTATTTTCTCACCCCCCCTTCATTTTTGCCTTTCCCCCGGCCAAAAAAAAAGAGAAAAGATGGACAGAAAAGAAAATAATTGCAATTGCTGGTGTCAACGGGTGTGACGAAATAGGATTGGCCGGTAAAAGTGGCAACATGCCCCGCCACTCCCGCCAGTAAACTTAGAAATTAGTGCTCTCTAATTCTTTATTTTTTTTTAAATTTTAATTTTAATTTTTACATGTCTTCCCCATTTTATTTATTTTATTGTTTTTGGGGGTTAGTGGAGCGGACAGGGGATAACATAGAAAAAATCGACATTGAACCTTTTTCGCGGTCTCCCAGCGAGCCAGGGGCCGACACGTGTCGGGCGTTGTTTGGTAAAGTGTTCTTGACGCCAGCGGGACATATCTTGGTGTGTCGTTGGTGGGTGGATCTCGGGGGCCCACACGTGCGGGCCCCGCCGCCGCGGCACGCGTGAGGACCCCCGCGGCTTTTAGCTTTACAGTCGTCAGGCGCTGTGCACCGTATTTTTATCTAATTTTTCCCCATTATTATATTTTCCTCTTGGATTTATTTATTTTATTTTCCCCTAATTTTTTTGGAAATATATAATATATATATTTTTTCCTTTGCCTCGTAAATCTCCTCAAAAGGAGCACGAGATTCTCCTCCGCCACCCCACGCGCAGCTGTGCTTTGGAGATCATATAGGCTCGTCGTCCCGTTGGAATTTAAGAAAGAATTATTCATGAATTGCTTTGATAATTGATTTATATAATATAAAAGGAAAAAAAATACATTTCAAAGGTAGGTCTAAACGTTGATTCTAGTCTCGTTCCGTGGTTGTTTACCAACGCACCATTTTGACGAGTGCCTCTAAAAATCAAAAACTTGACCACAAAAAGAAATCGCTGTGCAGAGATAATAATTCAATTCGTTTGAAAAAAAAAATGGAAGTCCGGGTCATACATTGAGGGCGGGTCCCTGAACCGTGCAATGCCCGGAACCCATGAAACTCACTATTGGATCCACTAACGATCCATCACACTACTGGTGTTTCTGCGGCATGGACCGATGACCGTATGAACGGGACGTCATATCACGACTCGACCCTTTCCTCTCGGCCATTCAAAGGGACTGGTTGTCTAGTCTCAAAAACTCGTACATCGTACCGTCGCCCGGAAATGTACCCATGGGCAATTTCGAATCCTTAGCAACCCTTTTTTTTTTGCCCTTTTTCGCCGAAAATTAACGGGGCATCTTTCGGTATCTCGCGCTAAATAGTGAAAAGAGAAAAGGAGGGTGCCCCAGCGCGACAATACTTTAAACGAAAGGCACGCCAAAACGCCAAGCACAAGTTAATGGTGGGGGAGCGTGCAAAGAAATTGGAAGAAAAGGAAAAGAAAAATTAAATTAAAAAAAAAAAGAAAAAAGGAAAAAGGAAGGAAGTGGGGAATGTGCAGTGCGTGGGCTGCGCGTGGGCCGACAGCCGGACTCGGGGCCCACCGAGCGGCGTAGAAACAGAGGTCGTGGGGCCCCGGAATGGGCCCCCGACCCGACTGACCTGACCCGTGCCGATCCTGATACTGGCAATGATATGATAAGAGCTACTGTCGCCGTCACCTTCATTCCCCTTTTTCCCACTGCTTTGAAAAATCTTTTTCCAGTTTGCACCCGGTGAAAAAGGAAAGAGGAGCGAGAATATTCGGCGGCGGGCGGGGGGTGGTGGAGGCCTTCTCGGGAGGCGAGCCCTCGGACCCCGCCCGCCTAGAGAGCATGATCCGCGTGGGGCCGGTCCCGCGTCCTAGACGTGGCCAAATCAATCTAATCCGAAGGAATTGATACCTTGTCAGCATGTCAAGAACCGTAAGCCAGGCAGGACGGTTCGGGCCGTCTTGCTCGTTAAGCTCGTGGGAACCATTGGACGACCGGGATGTCGGTAGTGTGATTGGGAGGATTTTCTGCACGGCGGATCGCGATGGATTTGGCTTTTGGGTTAAGCCCCTTAGTTTACGCTAATGGCGCTTTTTGGGGAGGTGGAGGGGGGGTGGTGGAGGTGGAGGTGGAGGAGGTGGTGGTGGTGGTGGGGCCGTGAATTGCACTAGAAGCTAGCCTTTTCCATTGGGACGTTTGACGCTGCATATGGAAGCAAAGCCCCTGGCGGTCAACCTGAGTTTCGTGCCACCCTCGTCGCACCCACATCGACCGGGGTCTTCGTTGGGGTCCAAGATAGTGAAGCCACCAGTGAGAGCCAGCTTAAGTTACATGTCTCTTTCGTTCGTGTCAAGTATGATTGACATTTCGATAAATCAAGACATCTTGCGATCGAAAATATTCAATGAGTGCCATGGAAGCGCGTATTGAATGCGCGTTAGGGCAACACTACTTGATTTAGGGACGCTTGAAAGAGTGCGGGACAATTACGGTAGAAGCCGTATGATTTGTGATGATGCATTTGAGTTGTAAAAACCTTATGTTCCATATGTTTTGACTCTGAAGATTGTCGTGGTCGGCCACTTCAATCCTTCGATTGGATTTATTGGGTTTTAGGGGATGGAAAATCGATGGAAGGACCCCCCCGGTACATGGACATCGTTAAGTACTTCCAGGATCGCACATTCCATGAGTACGCGACAGCTATGCTGAATTGTTCTCGACTTTCATTGGTTTGGCAAGGGTCTTCATCTATCAATTGCTTATGCCCAAAGTAAGAAAGAAAAAGTAAGAGAAGGGTTACGCGGTTCCTTCGCTAAGCATGACAAAATGAAGAGAAATTTGTATCATTTCAAATCCCTATTCTTATCAAAGGGAAGGAACGAGAAAGATCAATCTATCTTGAAGTGGTCAAGGAAGTATATATTATAGCAATTGCAATTGAACTGTGTTGAATTGATGAGTTTTAGAATTTATATAAGAAATGGAAATTCTAGGATTTACGTGCATTATCATGGTAGGTCTTAGGATTTCTATAATAGTCAAGTAAAAAACAACTCATAATAAAAAGTATTCAACAAGTGAAGCACCAACATTGCTCATTTTTGAAAAAGAGTGCAGGACAATTACGGTAGAGGCGGTACAATTTGTCACCATGCATTTGAGTTGTAAAACTTTGCTTTCATGTATCTTAACTCTAAAGATTGTCGCGGTCGTCCACTTTGATCCGTATTGGATTTATTGGGTAGATTGTCACGGTCGTCCACTTTGATCCGCATTGGATTTATTGGGTTTTAGCGGATGGAAAATGGATGGAATTGATGAAAGGACCCCTAGTACACCGACATCATTGAGTACTTTGAGGATCGCACATTCCCTGAGTACACAACAACCATGTCAAATTGGTTCTCGACTTTCCCTGGTTTGGCGGGGCTCTTCATCTATCAATCGCCCCCTAAAGTAGGAAGAAAAAAAGTAGGTGAAGGTTACGCAATTCCTTGCTAAGCACAATAGAATGAAGAAGAATTTATATCATTTCAAATCCCTATTCTTATTGAAGAAGAGGGAGAAAGATCAATCTGTCTTGAAGTGGTCAAGGAAGTATGTAATCGCGACATAGGTGTGTCAAAGTCATGAGTTTTAGAATTTATATAAGAAACCGAAATTCTAGGATTAGAGTACATTATCACAATAGGTTTTAGGAATTTTACAATAGTCGAGCGAAAAACAGTAATGCTTGAGCTCGCCTTGAGTGAGAGAGAGAGAGAGAGAGAGAGATGCTCAATGAGGCATTTGGAATTTAGACCTGATTTCGGGCCATTCGTGTTTTCATGATGATACGAAAGGCAGGACCACATTAAAATCAGGAAAATGACAATACATGTATCCAGCCGGAGCTCGCACCGCATAATCTCAGCCCCGTACGTTACTCCCAGCTCAAGACTTGATCTCTTTCTTCTTACCAAATTCTCAAAAACATAATCCAATATCCACGCGAAACAGCGAGACCAGCGAGACTGTTGAGTCGACCAATCGGTAGAGCCGCGACTAGTTCGGCTTTGCGTAGTCAACCCGTGATCGCAGTGTGGTTCTCTATGCAGATATCGAGAGTGTATCGTGCGCAAGAAGGAACGGCCACCATGTCGAACTCAAAAAGGGTCTCGGACTAACGCGCAATAGGGAAGACACAATCACATGCATAACTTTCTAATTGTTTTCTAGCAGTTACAGAAGAGGCGAGAGCATCTAAGGCTCCAATGATCAAGTTGCTGTGCAGTGGCAACAGAAGAAAACTATCAGAAGCCTAACAACATCGTAAGAACATTGTCCTAACAAGAAGAGGATTGTAAAACCAATTAACCGGACACAGTAGTATCCCTCGTGCTCGGTGTGCTAAGATAGAACATGGCATTTAGACTTTACTTGACATATCCGCCGAAATGAAGAAACATCCAGAGCATTTGGAAAAAAAAAAATCCAGAAGAAGAGCAAGAGGGGGCAAAAGAAGAAACATTTGCCATCGATTTTTAGATGTCGTCATCTCACATATCTGCCAGGTTTATCCCTATTCATGTGGCAAAATTTTGGTAAAGTAACAGTTCATGCCATCACTTTCTAACCAGGTTTTTACTTCTTTTTGCGCCACCACTTTCTTCCCAGGTTCGAGACTGTCCAAGACCTACCGGCAATTGGTAGTGCAAAACAGCATGCTTAGAAATTAACGGCAGCAATTCTTTTTGCCTTCCAATGTCTCTGGACCTATGCAGTGAATGAAAGGGATGGATCTCCGGACCTATGCAATGAATGAAAGGGATGGATCATTAAGCCTGGATGCCATTCAAACAGTGCACAGCCTACTCAAATGCGCAACACCTGAAAATAAGTAAGGACTATGAGACAGCATTGATGCATGTAGGACCTCAGAGCCTAACAAGAATCCAAAGTGAATCCCAAGTTGACCACATGCTAGAGGCCCACATACTGGTGGGAAACAGTACATTTACCAACCAGAAAGGTGACAAAAACATAGCACCAAACATGCCCATAATTTTGCTGTTTCCTGGTTGATAGATGAATATTTCATTTAATAAGGAAATCACATCATACTCATCAGTCTGGTAATAACTTCGCATTAAGAATAAAAGGTTCATAGATATAGTGACAGCACAAGTAATAAGAAGGCCCAGTGTCCATCTTATACTCAAACCTAAGTTCACGACTACCTCCAAAGAGGCCGGTTTACATCTTCTTCGACCTAGAAATCACCTTTTGCTCTTTCATGTAAAACAAGAATAAACAACGATTATGATTGTATCCTAAAGAGCAACAATGCGTCATCATCTAACTTATTCATTCAATAATTTTTGTGAAGACCAACAGGCAGAATTTCTTAGGTGTACCATTTGTGCCTATGCTGAGCAACAAAGGGCACGCAATATAGATGCTTTTCACCATTGGCAATGGCTAATTTAGCCCACGTGCTCATCCAAAATACTTGCCAAAGGATGGCTGCCTTTGATTACCCTTTTGCAAGCAAAGGTTCACATGATGACCAACTCCAGTTACAATAACCAAATTTGAGGCAATACCAGGGCTGCCTGCGGTGAAGTGGATGTAGTAGCTGCAGATAAAGATGATATTGAAGCGAAAATTTGCTGATGCCCGGTCTCCAGTAATCTTAATGACACATTATACACAACTTTTGTGAGCTTGCTATCCTTTAGGATCTTGACTACATAATTGCATTTTCACGTAATTATAGCGTCACTACTTTGAAGAAACTTGGGGGGGGGGAAGAGAGAGAGAGAGAGAGTTATACATTAGAAGAAAGATCATTCACTTCCAATTACCTATTTGCCATTCACATATTCAAGAAGGAGACGATCAAGCTCAAAATGCCGGGAAAGAAGTCCCTGCAGCAAAGAAAATTTAGGACAAAAAAAGATGAAAATAATTTGAGCAATGGTACGACTGTGTTATAAAACAGACGAGCAACAAATGACCTAAAAGATAAATAAAGCAAGAAAAATACACCAATTATCATCATGAAGAGAATACACAGGTCATACTGAGCAGTCTGAGCATGACATAAATTTCTATACAAGCATCTGAGCCATTTTATTTAGGCAAAGTGAAAGATGAATGCAGATATTGAAATTACTCCTGAAGAATATGCAACAGTTCAAACATGTCGTTAATCAGCCAAGATATGGCATTGCTAACTTCAAGTACTAAATAGAATGAAACGGGGGCAAGTATGACTAAAGAAATTGAATTATGCACCATCTTCTAATTATACTGAGGTAGTAGGCAGAGTGTTAAACAGGTCAGTTATGCTTGCATCTAATGTATGCCAAAGCCTTGATCAACAGACCAAAAAGAAAGAAACATATTATGCAATATTAGGGCCTTGACCTACATAGAACAGAGAAGTATTGCTCTTCAACATAGCATAAAGAAGTCGACAGATGACGACAATGAACATTTTTCTTCTGAACTGATAAGCTATAGAAACTTTGTACCTGTCATATGAAAGTTACTATTTAACATTATTGACAATTTCTGGGGATGTTGCTGCCCCAGAGGTTAATCTAACGGTTTCTGGAAACTAAATAACATTAAATGCAGAGTATCATTATGGAAATTATGATCGTCACAGAAATAAACAGTTGCAAATTCTTGGAGAGGAAAGATGATGTAAACAACCGAAATACTAGGAGATAACTAATACAAAATATACCTTAGTAATGGGAGGATAGGAAATTTTGGCTCCAAGATCAATATCTGGAAAGCGTGCTATTTCTGTTGCATTTTCAAATAATATGTATGTGGGAAGCTGGGCCATGTTCCCTACGAGAACAAAGTTTACTCACATAAGTAAAAAAAAAGTATCAAATGCCTACCTATGCAAGAAAAATAGAATATTGAACTGAAAATAAAAGTACCAAGAGATATTCCGAATTTTTCTGCGACGATAGGAAAAAGCCCGAGATCCACTATCGCAAAGGACAAATTTTTGTTCGAGTATCTGTCATGGAAATCCAAATAGCAACATTGTAAGAATGTCAATCATGAAAATCGGATAATAATATGAAATGTAAAAGGCTAATAATAAAGCTCACAATTGAAACATGGCAGGTCTAGCATCAGATAAGAAACTTACGTTATTGAGAGCTCAGCAAACCCTCGACTTGCTCGAATGCAGGAAGTGGAAGATGAAGAGCGAAACTCTACCTGCCACCAATATTTCCGTAAGTTAAGCGCAATTACCAAAAATATTTGCAAAGGTTCAAAAGAATAGAAATGAGCCTACAATCAACAAATTACTTCTTAAAAATCAAAGTCCATTACTCAATGCTACTTCACAAAATGGGCTGATTCAAGCCAATTTACATCATGAAATGCAAGACATTCAATGTCACATCCAATGAGAATCATTCAGCAAATATGCAGTCTGCTCTTGAGCATCCAAGGAATCTGAGAAAAGAGGAAATTCTTAAAAAGCAAATATTGACAATTTTTTGGAACAAACCAGCCAGAATCTTGATGTGCTCCCATCGTTCAGTACTGTTTCTAATTGCAGTGGAGTTAATTTGCTTGCCGTACCTACAGAACAACCGAGTGGTAAAGAAGGAATCAGCAAAATAATAATAGAGGCAAGTCAATTATATATTTGTAGTGCAGTCCACATCGACAGCTAGCCACCTTTTATTGGATTACAGAGAACTGAGAGGAAACTCTAGCGGAGGAAAATCAAATATTTCTGGGTAAGGAACAAAACATTCCCATACCTAAGAATTGAGACACAGGTTGCTGGGATAATGTATATATCACTGCAAAAAAAAAAAAAAAAAGCCACATTACGACAACATTAGAGGAGATAAATCCTTACAGCAGAGAAATTAGAGGAATTTTCAATGCTTGGGTTGCAAAGATAGATCCCTATATCATACAAGGATCCCAGAAACAAAATGCAGAGGTAACAACAATGTATGGCGTACCCAGGAATATCAGAATGTACCAGAGAGCCAGGTGGTAATCAATCACTAATGTTACAACGATAAGAAAAACCTGAAAAGTTACACAAATTCCAGAAAAAAGATTAATTAGGAGAAATAATAATGAAGTCAATGAACGTAAATGGACTGTCACATGAAAGCTGACGATGAAAGCTCACTAAAATCCAACTTTTTTGTTTTGGGCCTCAAGCTCAAAAATGATCACTTGGTTTCATAAAAGAATTTTGGGGTGTGGTTTAACTATTGCAATCTTCAAGATTAATGTAAAAGTATGGCCAAAAAAAAAAAAAGATTTATGGAAACTTACATGCTATAACAACCTTGTATAAATGATAAAACTAAAGAACCTCACACTCAGTAGTATCAGGAATCAGAAGCAATGTCAGAGATGATCACCTTTGAGAAAAACAAAGAATCAGCTATGAACGCCTCCCATGTTTCTTCACGCACAAGCTATGCCAGAGAGAAAGAGCTAGAATAAAGAGCCAATAGAAGTGTGCAATCTTCGGAGGATTAAACACTAGATCATAACAGCAAAAGTCCAAAGGCTCCTTGATTAGGCCTTCAAAAACAACCCGACTCATTTCACCAATATCTTGAAAGTCAGAAGTAACCCGTAACCAGAACCTAGTAGAGATGCCCATGGCGAATGCAACAACTTGCCTTTTCTCGATGATGCATCGAACCCTAAAGGTGGTTTGAGCTATTATGTGGATGAAGCAACATGTTTCAAAGACAATCCTATTTATACCACATTAAGAAGTTATGCAGGGCTCATGTGGCAGCAAGACAGACAGGAACTGGATTAAAGAAGGATATTTACAACGTGCAGAATACATAATTGAATTGAATGAAGTATGCTCCAGCTCTAATGCCATGTTGAAGCATCTTCAATCCAAATGCTTGCAGAATCAGGCGGCGAACGGACTCGCGCGCTCCAGTAACAGGCACTAATTACTATCTCCCCGAGGTTCTCATCCCACCAACAGGCAAATGCCACTCAAGTTTCTCCCAGATAACTTCACTCACATCCCCCGACCCACACCGCAATTCCTCGCGGTTTCCACTAGAGAGTCATCAGTCAACGCACCCGCTAGGCAAGCAATCATGAAGGGCGAACAAGAGGAATTACCTTGACAGCAGCCAATACCAGAAACGCCAGGACCGCCTGAATTTCCTGCACATCATCGAAAACCCCAACGCGTCAGAGCAAGCAAGCAAGCACCGGTCGCTACCGAGCCTCCAAAAAACGCGACGGCGACGGCTATCGCCAATGACGCGAGAGGACCAGAGATCGAGAGAGATACTCGGCGGAGGAGGAGGTGGGCGGCGGCGGGAGAGAGGACGAGCGCGGCGGAGCAGCGGATCGGGAGGTAGGAGAAGAAGGCGAGGAGGTGGAAGAGGTAGTACGGCTCCGACGCCGCCGCGCTCAGCCACTCCATTTTCCGGCGATGCGGCGGCGCGTGATCGGAACTGGATCGGTGCTGGTTGTTTCTCTCTCTAGGGCCCGTGTTGAAGAAGAAGAAAGGCCAGCGACTTCTCTCTCCTCCGGCCGACCATGAACAGCTCTTCAACAGTTCTCTGTTTTTTATTTTTCATGTTTGGGGAAGATATCATAATGTTTAAATTTATCAATTGTTATTTAAGTTAATAACCAATAATTATTTGATTATCTTAAATTACCAATTCCTCGTTTCTTTGGCAAAAAAAATCCCTATTTGTTATTTATATTCTTAGATTTACTAACTATTATATGAAATTAATAACCATTTTGTATGATTTACCAATTTGTTTATGATTAAGTTACTAATATATTTTGAGTTACTCGACCATGTGAAATTCATGATGTATATATATATGCTTTGTGACTTTGTCGATGCTTGGTTCCACCATAAAAGCCGAGGTTAGGTTATCTTTCCCTCTCATCGCAAAAGGATGTTGTTTTTTGATGCAAGATGTTCTAACAAGAGCAATGGAAAAATTCAGGACATTCTTCTTGCAATTACGTAACCTATGCTTTTCAATTGTGTGAAAATATCGAGGTCTCCATTTATCTAGGCTTCAACATTTAATTATTTTTAAAATAAAGGTTAATATCATGAAAAATTCTAAATATATACACTTATGATAAATTTATCAAAAACTAATTTTTTTACCATAAAAATCCTAAATTAACACACTTGTTTTGCCAAAAAACTTTATAATAATGTATTTATAATAAATATTCCTTCTGTTAAATTGAATTAATATTACAAAAAATCACAAAACCGGTACATATGTGATAAGTAAAGGGTAAAAACCCAAATTGGCACATTCGTCAATTGTCACTTATCATTCAATTTAGTAATTTGATAGTAAAATTTAATGAAAATTAACGAATAATAAATTTGTTACGGATGTATAAATTTTAGGTTTTTTATAGTCAAAAATTTAGTTTGGGATAAACTTGTTAGTTTTGAATTTTTCGTAATTAAAAAATTATTTGTCACATATATATTAATTTGCGATTCTCGGTGATATTAGCCCTTAAAATATCGGGCCCATGTCAATTATTTAATCATAACGAAAAGAAAAAAGGGAAAAGAAAAAGAGAAAAGCCCTAGAAAAATGGATCATGAAAATGTGGAGGAGACAGAATTATCATCGCACGAGCTCGGTGTACGTAAGTCCAATCCACTCGATCCAATGGCCCGAACTCGTTGGGCCGACATAAGCCGGGCATAAGTGGACAGGCCCATTCGGAGAACCGAACCGTACATTGGAGCCGACGTATTTTTCCCTCTTGACCGATGGATTGACAGTGAATCCCTCTTTTCGCGATCCGACTTTACTCAAAGAGGGAGGGATTCTTGGAGAAGCAAAGTGGAAAAAAATGGCTGGTTTAGCTTCGAAGCAGATGATGATGATGATGATGATCTCCCATTGAAAAACTTGAAAGTTTCACTTCGGGAATGAGGGGGATTTCCAGGCATCTTTTTTGTGGAAGAAGGTAGCGTTGTTGCTGCTCGCGTACGAGGTCAACTACTCGCTTTGCTTTGGTTGGAGAAGCAAGATTTTGCCAATTAGCAAATGGGCTTTTTGGGGACGGAAGCTTGTCGCCAACGCATCGGGCCTCGCCCCTACCCCGACCTCTTTTTGCCGAGGTCGTTTGCTATAGTCCCACCTCTTCTTTTCAAAAGGAAATGGTGATTTTATTGATGTTTGTTTATAGAAAAAGAAAGAGGAACGCATACTCGTCTGTGAATTTTTTTTTTTTTGTCAGTCATATTCTATTCCTACTCTAACACTCATTCTCAGACTTTTGTCTTGCCTCCTTGCAGGGCGTGGAAGTCGAAACCCACTCATGAAATGAAATTGTCCCTACCTCAAACCCCTTTGAGAATGTGGAAATTTGAACTCCCGACCTCCCCATTTCAAGAAGGAAATATGGGCACTGGGGCGAACCCCCAGTAGTTTCGTCTGTGAATTTGGAACATGTCTTGAATGTGCGAGTCGAGCTACACTGTACATATTAACCACCCGTCTCTCTCTCATTTGACATCCAATTGACTCGATATTTGCGTGTATAGAAAGATCGTGACTCAAATTTGCTGACAGTGTAGCTCAAATTTGTAAAGAAGAGTTGGGATCATGGATTCCGATGGAATGAGCTGAACAAAAGGCTTGAGTATGAAGTTGCGATATCTCATTCAAAAAGAAAAAAAAAACCTACGAATCAAGTGATTCTCGAAACATTCGAGAAGTTCGAGACTAGATTTTGGCAATATCAACATCTCATCCGTGACAAATGTAGTTTTCCCAATGCTTTCCATATCAAACGATTAAAATTTAAAGTCGAGACATTTAGTGATTCGATCGTTCGATTTGATCACATTAGATATTGTCAGAAAGAGTTGATGGAGCACGATCCGATTGTACCAAAAAAAAAAATCACTATGCTACCGGACATTAACGTTAGTGAACTGAAACCAAAGCCTCCACGGAGCTCCGGAAATGAAAAAGCACTTAAGCCGGACGTCCCCTCCCACGTGACCGGCCACCGGAGGACACGCGACTGGTCCGGTGCCCGTGGGATGCACGTGACCCCGGCACGTGCTCTCGCGCGCTGGGAAAAAAAAATCGAATGAACACGGGCCCCATATGAGGGGGGGTGGATTTATCCTGACGTCAGCACCGCCGAAATAGGAGGGGGCGGGGGAGCCACGTGTCCTCGCCACGTGGCATTGACCACCGGCGGTTCTGGCTTCCCAACGCTGAGAGGAGCCGCTCGCTCACATGGGGCCGCTGACACCCTCTCCAAGCTCCATCACGTGCCCGGTGGGGCCCACGGCCGTACCGCTCCCCTTTTTTTTTTAAACATTTTATTGCGAAAAAAAAGCCAATAATAAAATATCTCACTTAAAAAAAAAAAAAGTGGAATAAATTGGAATTAAAAATTTTTTAAAATGGGGAAGGGACTGGGAGGACTCTCTGGTAGATGAAACCTCCAGGCCAAGCAACGGCCTGGGTGCGCTCTCTTTTTCAGCCTTTCCTTTTAATTCAAGCAAAAAAGTGGGGAAAAGGTAAAAAACAAATAAAAAATAAAATCGAGGCGTGTAGAAATAATTAAGAAATAGGAAAAAGGCGACGAAGTATGGAAGAAGCAAGGCAATAAATACGACCCGATGATAATCATCTTATCCCCCCTCATCGCGATGTTCATGGGGATTGGTGCTTCTTATATGCTCGAGGAATTTTGCACCTTGGAGAAATCGCAATCGTGCGGTTAAATGCTCCTTTTTATTGTACTTACTAAATTTTCCACCCAAAAAAATGTGTTTATAAAATTGAAAAAAATCTTTTTTTTTTTTTGTTGGCTACGCCATTGGAGGCTCTTGCAATTTGCATGTATAAAAAATACACCAGAGCCGATATCTTGGTTCATAAAAAAATGCTCGCCATCTTGCCATCACTTTGCTTCGTATGATTTTCAAGGGGAATCGCGATAACGAAGGTTTGAAAGCATGCACGTTCCGAGTTGACTCTGATAACTCGGGCATTTGACTCTTTCTTCGCCAACTGGAATATTTACACAGTTTTCCCGTCGAAAAAAAGAAAGAAATGTTTGCATAGAGTAGAAGGGCGCAGAAAATAAAAGAGATTTGAAGGCTCGAAAAGGTTGGCTGAGCGATTGAACGTTTGGTTTTTAAAATATATGTGATGGGTATCATGTTGGAATCGCTCGCTTAGAATTGCGTTCTCCTACTTTAGGGCCAACTCCCTCTCCCCTGCGGTGGAGCTTTTTTAATTTGATGCATGTGGATGAACGTAAACTTCTCATGTATATCTATTTATCGGTCGAATTGAAGATTCGAATGTCTCGTATTATTGAAAAATTGAGAATCCTCGAAAGAAACGTGCGAGAATTATCATAATTTTGGGCATGGAAAATTGAACAATGATACCACTCCAAGGTGTTATGACAATAGCGCGAATAAGAGAAGTCATTTTCTTTTTCAATTGCATTTTGATCTTATCTTGTAAAACCATACGTTTTTGAAGAAACATAATGGATTCATTAGTGACTCTACGCTATCCAGAAAAAAACCATCCTCGTTATGTACTCCAAGTCAATCTAAAACTCCATTAATTCTGCTAAAAAGTGATGATTTGGATTTTTTTTTCCCAATAATGATGTCTTTCATCTTTTGAAATAATTAGTCAATGAAAAAAAAATTCATTGACAATAAAAATTCGTGTCTACATATTTTTGTAGATGATAAAATATTTTTTGCTTATTTATTTTGTAAGCAATACAAGTAATTATTTTTAGTAAAATATTATCCAAGTTATTTATTTTTTTGGAATACATTTACTTCATTTTCTGGTATTTGTTTCCCTTAGAAAAATAAATCAACAAAAACCTATACTTAAATTTAGAAAAATGATAAAGTATCAATATTTGAACTCAAAACTCTATACTTGGGCACAAAACCCCAATACTAGTCTTAGGTCCTTGGCATCTAGTACTAGGTCTCCAGCGCCCTCACTCGGGTCCATCAAGGCCTAACCAAGTTACCAGCAATTAATAAATAGTGTATGTCTAATTACGAAAACCAAACTAGATTTTCCATATTAAACGACCGTGAATATTTTTCAGTTCATTTTCATTTATTAGAACACTGAAAAATATAATCATTTTTCACAGACATCATATTTTTAGCCAAATAAAATAGATCCTAAATATTCAATATTACGTAATATGAGATGACTACATCATTGCATTATTTGCGTCGTTTTCAGCTAAATCTCCAATGAAAGTCACAATGGAAATATTTTTTTCTAATATTAGGAGGGGAGATTAAAAAAAAAAAAAAAAACTCGTTTGGATAACTTTAGAGCCGAATCCTGGAACCACGTTGCCGCTGCTCTCCAATTTCGAAACAGTAGAATCGCTCCCCCCAGTCCGACGTGGCGATGTGGGCTCGAAAAGTGAACACCGAATTGGCAGGCCCCTCTGCAGGGAGAGACACGTGGGCGAGATCCGGGCCGTCCATCTCGACGCAGCCGAGCTGTAACCGTCGTGCTTACAAGTGGGGCCCCAGTAGAATAAAGTGTCGAAACAAGCGGGTTAAGATTAATAATAGTACATAGCCCCGGGATTTAACCTTAAAAAACTGTCTGAAAATCAGAGAAAAAAATTAAGAAAAAAATTTAAATTCCACAAATTAGTGCACGGTTCCCGAAATTTTTTTAAAAAATAAAGCAGAGGAATCGGGCTGGAGTGTGGACTTGGACGGTAGCGACAAACCTGCTAGATCGGTTCGCGAGGGAGGGGGAGGGGTTGAATTTGAACGTTTTAATTAATTCCCATTTAATTAATGAGATTTATATTTTAGAATTTATTAATTTAATTAGCTCTACGAAATTGGAGGAGGGTTTCACCATTTTGACCCTCGGGAAAAAAAAAAAACCAATTTGCTTAAATTTACGGAATTGCCCGGTGGCTGCAAGATTAAGCAATGTGTACTTGATTGTTGGGGAAGGGGTGCATTGGGATCAATGATTGTGTGCGGGTACGTGCAGTGATTATGGTTGTACAACCGAGTGATCATCAAGATCATCACCACATTCACGTGCCCCCTGATTTCCCCAATTTCTACTACACTCAACTCGACACAGCCTTACTGACCAAAAAAAAAAAAGAGAGAAAAATTCGACACAATTAGAATAGGCGATTGTTCACTCAAAATAAATTGGCCCATTTGTTATTATTATATATTCGTTTAGTTAGCTAATCGAAACTATGTCGTTTCATTATCAATACATATCAAAATATATTACAAATACGATTATGATTTGACAACATGATCAACCTTGAGTTACGCCAGACTTTTTAGCATTTCTTTTATTACTTGGTTGAATTTTTTGGAAATTGGCTAGGGTTTTTTCATGAGTATAAAAATTCGTTTTGTGTTCACACTCAATTCAAGTTTGGTTACAATTCAATGTTATCTTCAGCCAGCCATTCGAAAAAGAGACAATACATTATTGTCAGAATAGGGGTACCCAATTTTAGGCAGAAAATTAAATGTCCTCAATAAAAATAAAATGAAAAGCAATAAGTGCAAGTCCCCTTTTTGGTAGGTGCCTAATGTATCTCCACCACCTTATTCAGAATGCGAATTGGGCCTTATCAAGAGCAATCGCGTTGACACCCTCCTTGGTAGATGGCGCCCTCCATCTCTCTCGACATGATGTCGCGAAAACCATATCCGAAATCCACCCAACATGGCAGAAAAATTTGGCAAATCCTGAGTAAATCTGTCCAGATTCAATACCTTATAAGGCGATACTCTTTTAGGCGTACTGAAAACACGTAGATTCGCAAAATCGGTAGTAGTTGGTATAAAACCTTCTATATTGATAATTCACGTCACCCTCTGGACGTTTATAGAAATATATCCTATTGGAAAAGATAAAAACAAAAAAATTGCAAATTAGAAGAAAGTCTCTCCAAGCCAAAGGAGGGGGAGGACCAAAGGCGAAAAACGAAAAAAGAAAAAAAAAAGTCACACAAAGCAAAAGGGCATCGAGGTAACTGAGAAATTAATTTTCAATTTACACCTTTTTTCTCTCCCACATTTCTTTTTGAAGAAAAATCGGAAATTGAAATTCTAGAATTTCCAGCACCTTTTTTTCTTGCCCTTTTAACTTTCGTTTTTCTCTCGTCAAAACTCCACCATTTTAGCTGTCCGCCTGTCCCCTTCAAACGCAAAATAAACCTCTCTCTCTCCTCCCTCTCTCTCCACCATCTCAAAGCCACAACTTCTCTCTCTACCCTCCTTGCTTCTCTCTCTCTCTCTCTCTCCTTGGTTACCTCTTATTCACTTTCCTCTCCTCGCAACGCCAGCAAACAACACTCGCAACACAGCACTCTCTCTCTTTCTCTCTCTCTCTCTTTCTCTCTCTATCTCTTGGGCCATTTCCGAGATGGAAGGGCCGGAGATCAAAGCGGAGGCGCCGGAATTCTTCCAGCCCGGCTTCTGCTCACCGCAATTCGCCCCCGAGAGGCGCCATTCCCTCGACGGCAAGGCCGGCGGCGGCTGCGGCGGCGACCCGTTCATGGTCGACGACCTGCTGGACTTCTCCACCACCGACGACGCCGTCGGCGGCGGAGGCTGCGGGGGTGGGGGCGGCGACGGGGCGTTCGACAACATGACGGGGAGCTCCACCGACTCCAACGTCACCGCCGTGGACAGCTGCAACTCCTCCTTTTCGGGCTACGACCCGAATTTCGGCGACGGCATCGGCGGTTGCCACCGCGGTTTCGCCGACGGTCACTTCTCCAGTGACCTCTGCGTTCCGGTAATTCATCCTTTAGAATTACACCTCACGTTGATTTCCTTGGAAAAAGAAAAGATATATATTTTTTAATTATTATTAATTCGCTTTATATGATACGTTACTTGTACGTTCTTCGCTAGGGTTCTCGTGCTTCGAATTCTTTTACTCGATATATTGAACGACTGCGGCAGCGTTAATTCAATTCACGTGAATTTTACAACCACCGGATTAAAAAAACAAAGCTAGGTTAAACGTAATTATTAAAAGAAATTACTCTTATTTATAATGCTGCAGCTTGAAAAAGGAGCTTAGACGATATTCAAAGTTTTACGTAAAAATGGTTTCTTGAATGCTGAAGAATTTTTCTGTTTTTTCCGAGATTATGTTTATCTGCTAGGGGATGAAAAATATTTAAAAAAAGAAGAAGATGATGAGTATAGTTTTATTGATTTGTATTCGTTCGTTCTTTCGTTCGTTTGCAGTACGATGATTTAGCTGAGCTCGAATGGCTCTCCAACTTCGCGGAGGAATCGTTCTCCAGCGAGGACCTCCAGAAGCTCCAGCTGATATCCGGGATGAAAGCTCGGCCGGACGCCGCCGCCGCCTACGAGACGACGACCCGGGAGTTCCAGCCCGAGCCCAACCGAGGCGCCCCGATATTCCACCCCGACATGTCGGTGCCGGCCAAGGCCCGGAGCAAGCGCTCGCGTGCCGCCCCGGGCAGCTGGTCCTCTCGCCTGCTCGTGCTCTCCCAGTCCGATCCCTCCCCCGATGACGACGGGGCTGGCGGCCCCGGGGGAGCCCCGCGGCCCGTGGCGGGCAAGAAGACCGTCCGCGCAGCGCCGAAGAAGAAGCAGCCGGGGCTCGACGGGCCGGACGGGCCGGACGGGCCGGACGGGCCAGACGGGCCTGATGCCGGCGGCGGGGAGGTGCGGAGGTGCCTGCACTGCCAGACGGACAAGACGCCGCAGTGGCGCACCGGGCCGATGGGGCCGAAGACGCTGTGCAACGCGTGCGGGGTGCGGTACAAGTCGGGCCGGCTGGTGCCCGAGTACCGGCCCGCCGCGAGCCCGACCTTCGTGCTCACCAGGCACTCCAACTCGCACCGGAAGGTGCTGGAGCTGCGGCGGCAGAAGGAGATGATGAGGGCGCAGCAGCTGCACCAGCAGCAGCAGCAGTTCCTCCACCAGGGCCACCACCAGAGCATGGTCTTCGACGCATCCAACGGCGAGGATTACCTGATCCACCAACACGTGGGGCCCGACTTCCGGCAGCTGATGTAGCAGGATAACTTAGAGCGAGCGAGCAAGTGTAGTGAAGTGGACGAAGCAAGCCGAGGTTTCAGGAATTTTTAATTCTTTTTTCTTTTTTTTTAAGTTGCTCAGTTCATTATTAGTTTTCCTAACTTTGATTTTTCTCGAACTGCAGACCCTTTTTTTTTTCTTCTTTAATTTTTGGCTTTTTGCTCTCGAGAGTAGCTTTTTGCTAAGCTAGCAATTACTCTGCAAACCCACTTTTTTTTTCTTTTCCTTGGATAAATTCAAGTAATTTTTAATTTGAATTCCTTTACTTTTTGTTGTTGGGGACACACGAAGGATTGCGTGGAAAGTGCACTAGATTGCACGAAATCATCGCTTTTTCTCTTTTGTTCCGCGAAAGAACGATCACTTCCTAATAAATTAGGAGCTGAAGAATCCATGCATGAAAATTCGACATTCTTTATGTATGTGCAATCGAGTCCAATTTCACGATTAGGTTAAAGGTAAGCAATTCAAATCGAGGTTAAGGACGTGTTTGTTTCGTAGAAAATTTCATGATAAAGAAAAATATTTTCCCGAAAATTGCTTACCCTTTTCAAGTTAGGGAACCCATTTTCTTGACTTTAAGCGCGCTTATTTTCTTCGACCGATTATTCTCGGCAAGCCAAAAATGCGAAAATGAATCGCTATACATCTAAAAATTATCGATTTTTTCTCGATGTGTACATTCACGTTCATTGCTCCTTGAGTTGTGGAGCGAAACGTGGTATGGCCTCCGAGAAGGAAAGCACTCGATATGTCGTATTGCCATCCTTTGTGGGTATGCGCCAATTCAAAGTTGGCTCTCATTTCAGTTTCCCCTACAAGCAAAGAATAATTAGGGGTTGGAGTTATATGGACATTATTCAAATGGGGGCCTCAAGCAATTCATAGTCACAATTAAAAAATAAAATAAAATAAAATATATGGGTCAAAAGCTTCATTAATTACTAGACGAGCCTACCATAATGACTTTCATTGGTGAATAATAGATGTAGCATATGATCATTGCTAAGTAGAGGTCAACCCCCCTTCCCCACCCCCCCCCCAAAAAGAGAGAGAGAGAGAAGGGAAGAAGAGGTCGACTCTCTTTTTTGGCCCTTGGTTTAACGCTATGATTACGCAATTGAAATGGCCAAAGGGAAATTCGTGGTGAGAAATAAAAATCATCGCAGACAAAATAGATTATCTTGTTTTTTAAAATAAAAATCTATTTATTTATATATTTATTTGTTTAATTATGTATTTATAATTTGTGTGAGCTGAGGTGTTGGAAATGTACTTTGGGAACACATCGCGGGCATGGCATCATGTTTGCAACAAAGTTAGGGGAGGAAACATGCCATGCATTGCAAGCATGGCGCTAAAGGAGGAGACAACGCACCAATTGCAAATGTGTCATGGGCAATTGCTAGCGTTGTCCGGAGCTTGTTGAGCATTCATCTTTTCTTCTTTACACACGTATTATATTAAACGTACAATGTACTCTATATATGTATATTTATAATATAGACATTTTTCCTGAAAAATTAGCGACAATATGAACAATATTCTACATGATGTGTCGAGCTTCTACGGATCCATTGGAGGGAAGGAACATCGTCCTAGCTTATCGGGTCCTTCACGGCATTTATTTTCCTATAAGAAGAATGATGACCGAGAGAACTTTCAACGATGAATTCACTTCGTTTCTAAAATCCACATTTTATTAGCAAAATCTAGAGAGAAAAATATGCCTTCAGGCGAACGTTTATGGTTCATGAAATTGGTACCTACTTGAAATTTTGTCATGATTTGTCCCGCAATTTACTAGGAATTGAAATTTGGAATATATATTTCGAATACAGTCATTACTCTCGGGTAATAAATTTGTTGGGAAAAACAAAATTACATTGAATTCAGTGACGGGCGACCTGCGATAGCCGGTGGGTGGCGGGACTCGCCACGATGGCGCAGTGCGGAGAATGTCCATCGATTTCCGGTCTCTCGTGCTCCCCTCCCGGTTGGGGGGCGATTTTCGCGTTAAGGGCTTCTTCTGTTCACGTGATCCCCGGCCAAGCTCTGCTCTTGGCGCGTGTCGTTTACTTCCTGCTTCCTCCCTGCTCTCGCCACGTCATCTCTCTCTTCATAAATTTCGCACCCGCGAATGAAATTTCGAAAACCCATGACTAGCGTCTCGAGTTTTGCCCCCTTTTTTATTTAATTTGTATTGTTTAGATATAAATTATCGTTGATAATATCATCATTTTTCATTAATGTCTTTATTTCGAGCAATACAAGTGATTATTAATAAATTGAGCTTGCAAGCACTTTTCTCTTCCTCCCCCACTCCCAAAAGTGCTGTCCTCGAACCAAGTGTGGTGATGGTTGTTGCCTCGGGTATAAATTGAGGTGAAGGGGATGATGCAAATCGAAAAATTTTAGAGGTGAGTATAGTTTCTGAAATGTGAGTGCTAAATTTTAAGATGGTTTTTACAAATTTCCTAAAGTTTATTTACTCTTGCTAACTTTGTTTAACTTTATAATAGCATAAGTAACATTCTATTTCCATCATTTTGCACACTAACTTCTTTTGGGCATTTGATGCATTTTTGTTGGAATTTGACCGGTCCTATCCCAACATGCAAACAAAGTCGTCCCACTTTCAGATTTGACACTCGAATGATAACGTCTCTCATTCAAAGCAATCATCTCGATGGTCGTGATCGTTCTTTGGATGCTGCCCTACTGAAAACGTTCGAATAGAGTAATTTGCATGCACTTAGAAAGATTAGTCTTTGCTCCAAATTCGGGTATCGATCTTTTGTCATAATTTTTTTTTTTGATTAATTTAGTATAACATAAGCCAATCACTTTGTAGACGTGAAACGTCACATGACCCTTCATAGCACCGCTCTGATTCCGATAATATTGTATCAAATCCATCCCATCGGGTATCTTAGGATTCCATTTCCACAACCCTAATTTTTATTTTATTCATTGATAAAATATAGACAGAGGGAAAAAAATTTCTTTCCCCCCCCCGTTTGTATAATTAAAAGGCGACCCGTATATGCACGATCCCAGGCAACGCTAATCCAGATGCCTGCGTTGCCCTAATTATATATTTATACAATTACAAAGTCAGAGAGATGACATTTCTCTGTGATGTATTCATACGTTCTGTAAAAGATCGCATGCACCTTGTCTCTCTCCGGAAATGGCAGGTGAAAAAGAATAAAAATCGCCATGGAATCGATCCGGGGGAGAAGACAGCGGCTGCAAAGCGAGCAGGATGCTCGGATTAGATTGCTGTCATTATATTAAACAATTCCTTAAGATAATCCCTTTCGTACGTTACGATTAGATAACAATAATGATAATAAAATAAATAAAATTAGTGGTAGAAATAGAAAGAAGAAGAGGAGCAAACTTTGCGGTGGTCACATGCATGGGGTCGTCATCTTCATCCGCTCGCCCGCTCCTCGTGGAAGAGTCAGTGAGGGAGCCAGAGATGGGTCTGTTCTTTTCTTGGTGCGTTCATCAGTCATGTTCTCACAGACACGACCACCATCTTTTGGACATGATGGTGAATTTTTGCGGATACTTCCACGAAAAGATTGGCAAATTTGGGATTGTATAAATTTGTACAACTAGACTTCACTTTCATTTTCCTTAAAAATAATCGCTTGTGTCGCTGAAAATAATTAGTTAATGAAAGATGTTTTCATCATAGATGAATGTTTTATGTCTAGATATTTTTATGGGTAATGAAATTATTTCTCATTTTTTAATCATTTGTAAGTGATATAAACGATCATTTTTTAGGTCAATAATTTTTTGTCAAACTTGATGCGTATTCATATGAATTTTTATCAAGTTGAATGGTTGACAAGTTAGACGGTATGTGTACATAATTAATCTTGGACACGCGTGTCACTCATCCAAAGTTAAACTTGTGAGAGTTTTTCTGTATGGCAGTAGTCCTGATTATTTTATTTGTAACCAAGCACCGACCAAAAATGTCTCCATATCAGAAATATAGAATAAAAAAAAGATGGGAACGTCGGTATCATTTCTCCCAGTACAGTAGAAGTTAGTGGGCTTCCATGCATTGCGGACATTCCCACGTTCATCCTCTTTAATTTTCGAGAACATTTTTATGTCTTCCCTTTGCTACACCATTCCTTTTTGATGCTCGCCTGTTTAGCAGAAAAAGAATATATTGAATAATATTTTCTTATAAATAATCACTTGCATTGCTTAAAATTATAGTCGATGAAAAAAATATTCTGCTAAATTTGTATGGATGATGAAATAATATTTCGTTCATTTATTTTTGTAATTTTACAAGCAATCATTTTTTGAAAAATACTTTCCAGATCATTCAATTTTCGAGAAACAAATGAAATCTAGAAGGCTTTTGTTAGTTCCACAGTTGAATTTTAATTAAGCTTGTGCTTTTCCATTTTCCAATTTGCAGTCCCGGTCGATGAAAATATGTATATCACGGTAGTGACACACGGAGAAGGCGGCCAATGAAAACAAGAGCTTCAAAACTAAAATGTGGCAAATCGATTAGAGTGCATATTGCCCCCAGATAATGTGATCGGTTGGTCAAACATAATTAAGACCTGGATTTTTATAACTATAACTCAGCTTGTTTATCTTTTTTATTTCTTGGGTGCGAGGTGGAAATGGCACCAAGCACGATTCCAATGCAATAGACTTTCGTGGTCTTGGACTTTGACTACGCACGAACGCCATCGAACACAGCATGAACTCAAGATCCTAGAGGATGGTGTGTACTGTGCAGATAGTGGATCGACCAAAGCTTGGACCCGCAATTCTATAATGCGAAGTTAGATGAATTGAAGACAAACCTTTCTCGAAAGGATTTTCATTTGCACATTGAACTGAACGTGCTTGAGAGAGAGAGTTGCTTGAGGTGGGAGGAGGCTCAGTAGTCACATGGGGGTGTATCGTCACAAGGGAGACAAAGATGCAATGGCCAAGGTTGCTTTCAATGGAAAAGGAGACATTTTTAGGAGGACTCGCTCCAAATCAAACCCCACCACCCGCTCTAAAACTTTCTCACGTGCACTCCACGTTGCTTGTAAGATACTCAGCAATCCTCAACTTGCTTAGCAATCACAGCTGCTGCTGCTGCTGCTGCTTAGCAGAGTTCCTTCTGCCATCATCCCCCTACACATCCCACTGGATTTTCAACCAGTCCCATGAAAAATGCAGATGAAAGTAGGATAACATTTTGCATCACGGAAGGTTGGAAAATTTGAGCATGCATCATTTCTATCTGATCATGTTCTGACTCGAATCTGCCCACGCGAAACTGGGTCTGCAAGATGAATTCTCCTCTCTGTCGATTCTAAAGCTAAAGAAACACGATAACATAGTTTGTGCACCCTAAGGAAACCATGCCACATATCTCATTTTGTCCAAAAAGATACGTAAAGTTGCATGACCCAAGTTACACGGTGCCAATTTAGGTCCAAGCACTGCCAGAATGTCAATGTCATGAATAAAAATGAGAGACGTGAGGCAGCGTTTCCAACAGTTGACGGCTTCCTCCTCCTGCTCCCTTATCGAGGCACGCTGAGACCTAGCTCTGCAAGTTGGAGTGAATGTGTAAGCAACAGCTCGAATAAATCTTTAAGATTAAGTTTGGACCTCATTGACCACCAAAGGTACGCAGAGAAGATGGTCAAGCAAGTAACAAAAATGGATAATTTATCAAGCATCTACGCCACAAATATGTCATTGGTTATTGTAACTCAAGTATGATACGCAACACTTGCAAAATATAAAGGTATTTAGCTCCTTGATCGTGGCAGGGGAGTGATTGTAAGACGGTTCTAGTTTAGGGTGGTTTAACTAGGGAGCATTAGTCATGACTTGTTTCACTATAGGGCAAGGCCAACTACATTTACTGCCCATCTCATGGAAGTGGCAGTTTCGACCTGAACTTTGAGTAAACCTCAGCATGCGCCTAAATCGGAACAAAGCGCCTGAGTCAGAATTCTATAAGATTGATCCAAGTGCCTTCGCAAAATAGTTGGTCGGTCGTAAAGATTGCTCAGATAATTTACTCCATATAAAGCTTAGAGAAATCTAAGATTTTCAAATCAGACTTTCCATAAATTTAGGCACAATAATGAAACTAAGAGAGATTTAAACAATACTTGTCCGCTTTCTGCAGATTATAGCAATCACATCAACCCAGCTTGGGAAAGGCCAGAAACGGGCAAAAGCTGAAAGGTTGAAGATTTAAACATGCCCTAGTATTTTTGTAAAACCAAGAATTTATACATTTCAACTTGATCCAAATCAGCAAGGTCGGTTTTTCCTTCTGTAAAACCTCTGGAAAGCTTGTTTATTCATGCATGGAAACTTTGTGACATGGAAGGACAGAACTTCTGATTCATCCGTCTAACAAAGCACTGTGAAGTTCAATCCTGGAGACAGCAATTTGTCTCAGGGTACCCACAGCATCCCTTTGACAAGGAAAACAAAATGGAAGAAACATCTTATGACATGCTTGAAGGTTTGTCTCTTCCAACAGAAGATGGAACAGCGAGTTTGAAGATTTAAGAAGAGCTATGATTGTTTACTTTCATCACAGAGTTAGCTTTTTCATCTTATCCCCGCAGAGAAGTCATCTTCCATTCCCTTGCGTTTGTTCTTCTTCTTAGGAAATCCTAAAATTAATTCCCAATTTTTATGGTTGAATGCTTTTTTCATCATATGTCCATCCCCTTATACTTGTAATTCAATATTACATATTGGTTTTCCCACAAAAGCAAAAGAAAACTGGACATATTTATCTTACAAAAGGGGTATAAATAAGAGTCAATCTGCTGATATAAAGGTTTCCCTAACCATGATATTGTTAAAGTGATGCGAAGCACCAGCAGATATATCATCCTGTCCATCATGTTCAGGGTTGTGTAAAGTCTCACTTCAGTGAGAAGTACAGAAGTTTACAGAATGAAAATAAGACGCAAAATCAAGAATCCATCAACTGGCTCCACAAAACTTCTTTATGATGTGATTGTTCAAAGAAAGCACGAAATGCGGCCATATTATGGTTTTTATCATGCGGTGTCTCCACTAAGGAGACACCAACTTCATATACTAGCAAGAGTTCCTCGTGTAACTATAAATGGCTTAGCATAGTGTTCACAAAAAATCTACCATAAATGGGCATTAGAAACAGAAACGAACATGTGTAATGCTCTTTTACATTAATAAGTCTCCTTGATTGTGTACTTCTGCAAAGTCATATACATCTCCTTATTTTCAGTACTAGGGAAATAAGCACAGATACACCTAAGCTCATTTCTACTGTGATTTGCAGAATCAAAGACAAATCACAATTTCCAAGTCATAACCTCTATGAACGGGAGTCATAAGTGGGGGAGTCAATTTATGCTACATTATCATGTTAGTGTCAATAGTTTGGACCATTATCCTAAGTTATGACCAATAGTAAATCATGTCAAGTATTGGTAGCTTTGACTTAATCGTACTGGTGTTGTTTCAAATTCTGATTTTAGTTTTTCCAGTGCTCATGTATAATTGGATATTGCACTTCTGCTCTGTCAAAAGTTATCTCCCCTAATCAGAAGTGCGACAATACTTTCTTCCTTGAACACTCGATACTTCTTTCAAACAGTTCAAATCATCCACCGCTTGCTGTTCAAAATATTGTAATGACTAACTAACAAGGTGCACTCACATCAAAATCAAAACCGAAACTGGGGTAGACTTACATGCTGCAAAGTAAATTTGAATAACTATTATAAAAAAAAAATTGATGGTAAAGCTATGAATCTGTCAACGGTTAGGCACTTTAAAAGCACATATATATCTATTCAAGTTGTCCATCATTCATTCTACCCAGCAAGATAAAACACACTTTCTCTGTTTTTCCAGACAAAGTACCCAGCATATGAATAGTGGAGGATACTTCCTTGACAATAAGTAGAAGCCCTCAACCGTATAATGCTTTGGTCCATGGTCGGTGATGCCAATATCCAGTATCAATGCATTTTTACGAAAGGATACCACTCATTCCCGTACCTAAGACTAATTTAAAACCAGCATGGCATGCCTTTCACTGTTAAGCAAACACAAGAAAGTATAAACATACATGCTAGCAGCAAAACCTGTTCATCCGATAATTATAGGTATCCTAAAGAAAGCATAACAGATGTTAATGTATGAATGCATGCGTGTGTACATGTATGAATATATACCTATCTAGCCAAAGATGGACAGACAAAGACATGTAGACCAAGAAATGAAGAGCACAAGCTTAAACTTAATCTCATTGCAATGAATTTTTCCACGTATCTTCATACTTCCTGAAATTTTCAAGAAATTTCAAAATGGCATTGCATCCAACAAATTCAATTTCAGAGAAAGTAAACATCGCCCATTTAAACCATGAAATTGCATTCTATTGGAGCACTAACAGCACAAGCAGACAAACCCGAGATAAGATATAAGGCAAAAAAGAAGAAGCAAAGAGTAATAAAAGGTTGCTTACAGATAACAAACACAAAACATTTGGAGATTTATCAAACTCCTGGGTTCGCACTGCAGAGCATACCCTGGCACATCGACCTTGAACTCCTCGAATCCATGCCGAGGCACGAAGTGAGCCTCGCCGACGAGACCGCCGTGTACAACGGGAGCATCGATTGAAGAGTACCCAATTGAGAAAACGACCTGAAAATCAAAGCCCAACGCTCAAAATCTCAACTTTAGCCACTAAAAGCTATCTCTCCAGACAAGCCCAAGCAGGGCAACAGCTAAATTTGCTCTACTAAACATTGAGCCGCGACCCAAATGACAAGGACCCAGCAAGCAGACATAGAAAAACTACGGAATACGATATCCATCCGAGCAATTCAGACATTAAGAAAGAATCAAAATCAGATTTGGAAGAGATTAAAAGAAGCGGCTTGCCTGGTCGGAGTGAGAGACGAACGGGCGGTGGGGAGAGATGGCGAGCACGTGGGTTTTGGAGTTGGCTTGCAGACGGTGGATTTGAAGAGGGAGAGAGCCGGCTTCGTCAAAGATCTGCAACGAGAGGCCATTGAAGTGGACGACGACTGGAGAGGGGAGAGAGAGAGAGGGGAAGAGAAAGAGGAAGAAGGGTTTTGATGGGGTTTTGCGGTTTAATGGATTTTCTTTTTTCCCCGAATTTCTGGGAATAAAATTGTCTAGGCAATTTTATGTTTTATCCGATAATTTTTCATAAACTTTTCTTGACCAGCCAGGTGATATTCGTGATCAATTTTTCTAAATTGATATTCGATAATTTTTATCAGTTTTTATTGGCCAGCCATATTCGTGATCAAAATGTGTATCCTGAACTATTATAAAAAGAAAATTTGATGGAAAAAAGAAATAAATATGATCAAGTCATCATATAAAAGAATTTCTGTACCTTTTATTTTACAGTGACATTAGTTAATCTAATACGCATATTAAGAGAAGCTAGTCTCCTCATCCGATTTTAACTAGGGTTTTTAATTGAACTACATCATGTCACCTATTTTTTTTTTTATAAACCCTAGTCAAATTACAAAAAAAAGAGGCCTTTTCTCTTATATTGAAGTACAGATACATCACCAAAAATTGAGTTTATATGAGTTATCAAACCAAATTGAATCTCAAAATGCATGGCTTGCTTGCACGGATAATGTTCCCTTTTCATTAGCATACTTGCATGATTATGAATGTCTATTCCTTATACAGAATGGTAATTGCATTGCTTAAGATATATTTCTTTTGTGGTGGGCAAACGGTAATTTGACATCAGAATTATTATTTGAGCAAAGATTTTGCTCCTAAAATGCCGATAGTCACTTGGGTATTGAGCTTTCTTAATTGGATAAGAGGAACTTGGCCCGTTTACTTCAGCATTTGCAATGAGCTTTGGGATTCTAAAGTCCCTTGATCAAATGTAAATGCATTTGGTTTGCTATTTTCTCAACTTTGAGGAAATATAATTGCATCTTCAAAGGGCTCTAAGGCCTTTAACCTAAAGCAAGTTCAAAGATCTTTTAGGAAGTTGCATTCTCGGAATACAAATCTTGACCCTCGATTACTATCCATCTTCTCAAAGATTGCCACACGGAAAAGCCGATCAAAGGCAAATGATCCTTGGCCGAGGGGTCGTGCATGCCGATGATTACCGTTAGGGGGTCGCTCGACCTTGATGATTGTCGCCAGACCTCAAGCAATGTTTGGGTTGCGCTTGGGGTTGCACAACCTCAAGTAGCCTCGTCTAAGGTGGGCGACCTCAAGCGTGGCCATCCAATGGCCAAATCTGGCCGTCAATGGTTGTACTCCAAAAAAAAGTGCAAAACCCCTTTTTTTAGGGATATGTGCTAGAAGTCCTAAAACTTATAAGGAAAATGTAATTGAATCTTAAAACTTACAAAAAAAGTGCAATCAAGTCCTAAAACTTATCAAATTGGTTCAATTGAGTCTTAAATTTAACACCGTCAGATTTGCTAATGAAAATTGATAATGTGACGTTTTAAATGAATTTTTATTTTCCATGTGGCTTTTAACATTATTTTTATTCTTATTTAAATTAGATTTAAAAACTAAAAAGGAAAAGCTAAATTTATTTAAAAAAACAAAACTATTCAAAAAAAAAAAAAAAGGGCATCGGTGGAGCTTCCACTACCGCCCATCGTTGAAGGGGCCGGCGACAGTTACCGGCCCTGGGTGGGGTGGTTGGCCCTCACCGGCCCCATGTGAGGGCCGACCACCCCTGCTAGGTCGGGTGAGGACGCCTGCCTAGATCTAGGCACGCCGGCTCTCACGGGGGGTCGACGACCATTGCCCTCCCTGCGGGAGGCCTCGTCGGCCCTCACGGGGGGCCGGCGACCATCGCCCGCCCTAGGCAAACTCCGTAGGGAGGGCGATGGTCGTTGGCCCCTACGAGGGCCGACGTGCCCAGATCTGGGCGAGCATCCTTGCCCGACCTGGCGGGGGTGGCCGGCCCTCACCTGGGGCCGGCAAGGCCTTGCCTGGGCTCTGATACCATAATGGAACTAGACCTCGAACCAGGGAAGGAAGAGACAATTTTCTGCAGGTATGCCTTCCCACAGTGGGCGAACAACGTTCAAACCCTTCAGGGACGGCCTGTTAGCAGGAAACCACTCTGCCCTTTAGTTCAGGATCTAGGGACACTATGAGAACCAGGATGGAACCGCTTCTAATCTACCCGAGCTGCATTTCCTAGAGGATTCTACCAGGCTGGAGAAGAAGAGGGATTTAGAAAGCCATAGAGAGGTTTTACAAAACACTCACTTTACTTCAGGGGACTCTGCCCAACACAATACACCCTCCTTGCCTTTTATAGGCAATCAGAGGTCACAAGCGAACAAGGACCAAGCTCATGGGTCCGGAAACAAACAGAGGCACCGGAAACTTCCGGGAGGGAATTATTCGCACACTATGAACAGTAACCGTACTGTGAACAGTACTTTCCCTAGCCTAGTGCTACAGTAAAAGTGAACAGTACAATGCTACAGTAAAACTGTACGGTCAGCGGCTTTTCAGCGGTCTCGTCCGTCACGAGCATTGTAGTCATAGTCCGAGTCATCCGAGCTGTGTGCTGTTGCTAGAAGATGTGCTTCGTACTTCTGTTCAAGATCTTCAAGGTCTTCTGGTGAGAGGATCTTTTTTAGATGGTGTGATGAGGATGCCTGGTGTGATGAGGATGCTTCTTCTTGCGCCCAGTTTGTATTGTCATCCTCTGTGGTGTTGGCAGGAATACTTGGCTGGGGCCAATTAAATGGCTGCGAGTAGTAGGAAGGGTCTATTTGAGATAAGGACAAGGGTTCCTGGTCATAGGGATCTTGGGAAAGAGGACCTCCCCAACGTGCATAGGGGTCCTGGGTAGGTTGGACAATGTCTTGTGCACTTGTCATTTCATTATCTTGAGATGATTCAGCTTGTCTGAATTGTCTGAGTGCTTCCTTAGCTTCTGGAGCTAGGTCATAATGATCCCATGCAGTGGGTATATTAAAATTCCATACACTTTCAGGAATGGTTTTGTTTTCTTGGCACAGGATCCTCTGGAGTTCTCGATACTGGTGTGGGCAGGATACGACAGATCTTGGATAGGATTTGTGAATTTGAGCTTCTTTGCTATCCAGATGTGGTTTGTAGGATGTGGTTCCTATTTCCAGAGGAGCATTGATGATGTTGCCATTGTTTCGGCAAAAATGCCATGGTCGCTTGAAAAACAGAATGGTATGGACTTCAGGATTTGGTGTCGTGGTTCTTAGTTCCTTTTCCAAGAGATGTTTCCAGTGAGTGGGAGGATAGAACCAGTTGAGAAAGTCTAGAAGATTTTGATCACTTTCTCTCTCGATATTTTTCCCAAGTAAGAATATCCTGGTGAGGTTGGCAACAAATCTTCTGGTTGGGATTTCAAAGGCTATCAAGTACTTATTGGTTAAGTACCATAATAGTGTCTTGAGCTGGTCAGGAAAATCATCTTCTTTCCAGATAAGAGGATGTATGAATGGATAATCCGAATTTAATCCACAAGGATAAAGAATAGAACCTGCATTAAATCTGAATAGATCTGTGTGGCTTTGCCACATGAGCCTTTCGAGATTTTCAGTGAGATTGTCATTCTGGATTTGTTCAATAATCTCCTGGGGAAATTTCCAGCTTGGCAAATCTTTGATCTTCTCAATCTTGTATTTTACTCCATGATTGAGCATGTGAAAAGCGGGTCTTTTGATGTACATGTTGATTTCAGCTGGGGTTTTTGGTCTTGACAAGAAATCAGCTAGAACATTCTTTTTTCCTGGAATGTGTTTGGTTTCAAAGGAGTATTTTGAAAACCATTCAGCCCATCGAAGCAGTTGGGAATTTGGAATCTGCTTCTGTTTGAACCTGGTCATTTGAGGAAAAGATGCCATGTCTAATTCCACCAGGAAGTGATGGCCGATGAGATGAAATTCAAACTTCTTGATTCCATTTTTGACTGCTAGGATTTCTTTGAAGGTGGAGTGGTAATGCATTTCGGATTGAGAGAACTTTCCACTTTTGTGAGCACAAAGGTGTCTCTTACCATCAATTTCTTCAAGTAAAATAGCTGCCCAGTATTCGTCACTGGCGTCGGTTTGAAGAATTCTTTTACCTGTTGATGGTATTTTCAGTGGTGGGAGATTCTGCATAACCTCCTTAAGCTCAACAACTGCTTTTGTCTGAATTTTTCCCCAAGGTGGGGAATTCTTCTTTAGCATGGATTGCAAAGGAATCAGGAGCTTTGCAAGATTTGGGACAAAATCCCTGAGATAATTAATTATCCCAAGGAATTGCTGGACTTCCTTCTTTGTGAAATTCTCTTCAGGAAACTTTAGCAGTTCCTGAGCAATATGCGGCCCTGGATAGTATGTTCCATTGTTGAGGTGCATACCAAGGAACTCGATTTCTGTTTGGGCAATGTTCATCTTTCTCTGAGAAAGCATGATACCATGCTTTCTGACAATTTCTGCAAACTGTTGAAGAAGCTGGCAGTGTGATTGCTCATCAGGACTGTAGAGCAGGATATCATCGATATATACTGCAGCACTTGAAAGGATTGGTTGGAAGATACGACACATGGCCTTTTGGAAAAGGGATGGTGCTACCTTTAGGCCAAAAGGAAGAACTTTCCATTGGAAGTGCTGGTTTGGGATACAGAATCCTGTTTTGGATCTGTCTTCAGGATGGATGCCCAGTTGCCAAAATCCGGCTTTAAGGTCGAATTTGGAATAGATATGGGCCTTTGTTAATCCAGTAAAGAGAGAAACTCTGGATGGTAAAGGGAATTTATCATCTTGGAGGAAAGAGTTGAGGGGTTGGTAGTTAATTACCAATCTCATTTTTCCTCTGTTTTGCTCAGCTCGCTTATTGACATAGAAGGCTTCACAAGCCCATTGAGAGTTGGAGATTTCAATAAGGCCTTGTTGCAGTAGTTCTGAGCATTCCCTTTGAGCTAAAGCCAAATGTTCTGGCTTCATTCCCATGTGACTCGCCTTGGTTGGATTTATATCTTCATTTTTCTTGAAAGGAAGGCGAACGAAGAATTCTGGATTTTCCCACAAAGGATGGGAACACTTTTGGGCGAATTCTGCATGGGATTCCGAACATGATTCTAACAGCTTTTGCATGATTGGATCTAATAGACTCATTTGAATGGAAAAGAGTCTCTGGATATTGACGAATTCAGAGAATTGGTCCTTATACCTAAGGCCTTTTCCAGGAATGATGCGTAGTTGTGAGATCTGAGTCATGACATCCCAACCTATGATTAGGTCTTTGTTGGGAAGATTGGATCCAAAGATTTTTGTGGTTATCGAACACTGAGGAAAAAACTGAACGGTCACAGGAGTAGTTCTTACACTTGTGGAGAAGGTATCTCCTGAGGCAGAGTTGAAATATCGGACATAAGGAGTCCAATATTCTTCAGGAAGAACCTTAGTATCCAGAATTGAACAACTTGCTCCAGTATCAATAAGAGCAATGACAGTGATTGGCTTGGCAAACTTTGAAGTGAGGATTTTTACAGGAAAATGGGGACAGTGGGTTTGGCTTGAGAATATGTCAAGGTTTTGTTCTGCAGATGTGGGTGATATGTGAAAAATGTCTTCAGATTCTGAATCTGAATCAGTTTCACTGGAATTGTTGTAACATGGAATGATGCAGAGAGTTTGTTCAGATTGTTCTTCATCAGCAGAGAATAATGATTCAACATCATCATGTTCAAGAGAGATACCTGTTTCATTCTCAATCTGGTGTATCAAATGATGTTGGCCCTTCTTAGCTTGGGGACAGTTTTTGGCAAAGTGTCCTTTCTGATTGCAGATGTAGCAACGATTTGTCTTTTTATGACCCGTGCGATCCTTTCTTTTTCGCAGGTATCGCCATTTCTTCTTTCTTCGGAAGTTCTGGTTGCCATGTCTGGATTTGTTCATCGAGAACTTCTTGAAGTGCTTCTTCTTTCGAGAATATTTTCCACAAGTGCCATCACAATCTTTTTTAGAACATTTGATCTTCAGCTTGTGGTGAGAGCATGCTGTCTCGAGACTCGGATCACTGTTGATATAGGATTTGACCATCTGGCGCTTTAGGCATATTTCTTCAAGGCATAGATGGATTTCCTGTTGTATTTCTCCCGGGGGTATATCCTGAACTCTCCTTTGTCTCCCAAAAAATGATCTTTCGACCATTTGAGATAGTTCTTTGGGGATGGAATTCAGGAAAATATGCTTCAGATTTGAATCTGCCCCAATTTGATAAAAGAGCTGAAGCATTATTCGATAATGCTTATCGAGATGTTTCTTTTGGAAGGAACAACATTTCCTTTCGAAAAACTCTCTTCTTTTTATCTCGATGAGGTCGGTGGGTTTTCCCACAAAGAAGTGGTATAGGATAGTGATGGCTTGACTGAAATTTGGTGACATCAGAAAATGGATCTGGTCTTGTTCTGATACTGATTTCCACCAAAGTTTGAGGCTTCTTGTGAACCTAGTAACAAAATTGAAAAGGACATCATTCATATCATGGTTGGTGAGGGACTGAGTATTTAACCAAGTATGAAATTCCTCAAGTCTTTCTGGCCATTTTTGGTAAGGAATATCATCGATGGTGAAAAACTGTTTTGATGCCATGGACACATGATTTCTAGGGTTGTCCCTAACAATCTCTGGGTCAGAGTAAATTGACTCCATTTCTTGGTCTGGAGAATCTGCCATGAATATAGGAGAGGTTATAGGTACAATGGGAAGGGGATCAAGTTCAGAAACTGAAAAGGATGAAGAGGATGAGGATGATACTGAATTAGTATCAGAAGTGGTAGGATCAATTTGTTCGGCTGGAAATAGAGTCTGGTCATTTGAAGGAGTTGGATCAGCCTTGTGAATCATTTCAGGATGTCCTTGGACACTTAAATCCTTTAGAAAAGATTCTAATGGATTTGCTAGCATCATCTGATCTGGCTTTTCTCTTATGACAACTGAACATGATTCTTCACGAATCTTTTCTTTTCCTCTTTCCTTTTGGATTCGATTCAACTCTTTGATGCGTTCTCGTATATCTGGTTCCTTCTTGGATAGATCTTGTGGAATAGCAGCAAAGATTGATGTTTGAGGTGGTGTAGGCAAATATCCAGTTCTTACTGGAGTTGAGAATGGATCAAAAGGTCTGAACCTTCCTTCTTCAAGGAGTTGGATTTGCCTCTTGAGCTTTTCTATCTCTGGTTCTGGGCTTTCTAGATAATGGTAACCTAGACGTTGCCCTGATTCTAAGGCATTTAGCCTTTTCTGGAATTCAAAGACCATTTTCTTGGTGGTCTCATCATATCTTCGGAGATCTTGTTGCACACTTCCAATCTTGGAATCAATTGCTTTGAAAGCATTGTTTTGTGCTAACAGAGTCTCTGATTGCCAATTTAAGACAGCTTCAGCAGCAGAAGTCTTCTTTTGTCTTCCATGTTCATCCACATCAGTGGGGGTGGATATTTTAGGAACATGGCGGTGTCTGCCTTGAGGATCAATGAATTCCTCTGGGGGCAGGAAACGAAAGTTTAGAACTTTCTTTGACCAGAGGGGGAAAATCAGAATCGTGAAACATGGCAATGGAAGAAATCGGTGGTGTTTCTACTGGAGCTTCAAGTGGGTAGGAATGCTTCTTGGCCCACTTTAAAATTGGTTTATAGAACGGAGAGAGAGCTTGTTTTTTCTGAGGTGGTGATGGTGGGGGTGATCTTGGTGGATCTGGTGGAGTTTGGGTTAAAGTGTCCTTTGGTGGTGGAGGTGGAGCATAGGATACCATGAACTGGTATTTATCGCATTCACCAAGAGTATCAACCGAAGGGTCTCCGTTTAAGTATCTTTGATACACTTTATCCTTTGGCCTTTTCCGTCTAGGTGGAGGTCTATCATATGGATTTACCTCATCAGGGGAATTCATACAGTAGGAACACTGACAAAAAGGATCCCAAAAACAATGGCCATATTTGTCTTTATAGTAATGGACAGGATGCCCATCACTATTAAAGTGCCTAACAAGCTTTTTTGGATCTGGCTCAAAAATTGATTCAGGAACACATGGTTCTATCATGAATAGAGTTTGGAAGATAGAAGGACTCTCTTCCTTTTCTTTGCCAAATTTGATGGAAACAGTTCCATCTTTTTTTCGGACAAACTCAGAGTCTGTAGACTGGAAAGGCTTGTTATGTTGGTGTAGCTTTTCATAGTTGGTAATCCAAGTCTCTGGAAGGAGCTTGGCCAACGTATCCTTTGGGATCTGTCGGGGAACATGGATACATGATGCTTGATCATTCTGCATGGAGATAAACAAAGCATCTTCATTACCGTTGTTGAAGTTTAGATCAAGAGCATGGTTCTGTACTCTATAAACCATCTGGTAATGCAGGGTTGCAGCTACAGAATCAGCAGTCTGGGGAGCTCCAGTGAGCTGGACTTGAACTTTTAGGAAAGAGAGTAGCTGGGGATCTGATAGAGCGATGTTGAAGTTTGGATACAATGTTACAAAGACTGTTCCGGCATTCAGAGTAGTCTGCACAGTACCGATGCAGGCATGCTGGTATTGCAGAAATCTAGTATCCAATAATGCAATTCTTGCCACAACAGGCAAACCTTTTCGGCCGTGAAAGGTGAGAGCAAGACGTACAGCGCCATAATGAACATGAGTGTATCCCTGCTGAGCCCATTGTCTGGGAAATTCTGGAGGGATCTGGAGAGTAACAAAGTACTCCTTTTCGGTAGCAGGAATGGGGTGCTGATCGAATTTGGAGGACTGAGCGTACTCTTTTACTTGCTTTGGAGTCTAGTGAATAAGTTGGCGGATGGAGCGGATGGGTGAGAATGACGAGTTGGGTTTTGCAAAGGCGGAGTAAGGGTTCATAAGAGGAAGCTGGGTTTCAGAGATCTTGGTTTCATCACTAAGAGAGACTTCATACAGATAATCTATCTTAGAAGCATTTGAAACACGAAACTCTGGAGATGTTGAAGATGATGTAGAAGGAGCAAAAGTAACAGGTGCTTCGAGAATTTCGGGTTCGGAAGACATGATGGGCATTTTTGCCGAAACAATGGCAACATCATCAATGCTCCTTTTGTCATTTCATTATCTTGAGATGATTCAGCCTGTCACAAGCTCTCTCTCCGTTCTATAAACCAATTTTAAAGTGGGCCAAGAAGCATTCCTACCCACTTGAAGCTCCTGAGCAATATGCGGCCCTGGATAGTATGTTCCATTGTTGAGGTGTCCATTACTATAAAGACAAATATGGCCATTGTTTTTGGGATCCTTTTTGTCAGTGTTCCTACTGTATGAATTCCCCTGATGAGGTAAATCCATATGATAGACCTCCACCTAGACGGAAAAGGCCAAAGGATAAAGTGTATCAAAGATACTTAAACGCCTAGGGCTAGCGATGGGCGGCGGCTGCGACAGAAATGCCTGCTGGTGCCATTTTTTTTTTTTTTCAATAGTTTTGTTTTTTAAATACATTTTAGTTTTTCCTTTTTAGTTTTAAAATATAATTTTAAAGATTTTGAATAAAAAATATTTAAAAAAACCACGTGTAAAATAAAAATTCATTTAAAATGCAACGTTAGCACCACGTTAGCAATTTCCGTTAGTAAATCTATCAGTGTTAATTTAGAATTTAATTGAACCAATTTGATAAGTTTTAGGATTCGATTGCACTTTTTATAAGTTTTAGGACTCAATTGCACTTTCCTTGTAAGTTTTATGACTTCTGTTGCACATATCCCTTTTTTTAAAATTTTAATTTAGTAAAAGTCCTTTACAAATATATTTTTAACCAAACCGTATTTAAGTTAAAATTGTTTTTCTATGTATTTTAAAATTACAATTCACCGAGCGCTATTTGCATTTCAAAAAACCCCTTTAGCCCAAGGATATTTACACTTTTCCAAAGACATTTCTCAAAAGCCAAACCAAACAAGCTTGATCCTACACCTAATTATACAAGGGTTAGAGTTTAAGTGAGAAGCTATCCACTTCTAATGGAAATAGGTAATGACACATCCCGACATTCACACACAATTTCCTAAGGTTGTAGAAACTACCAAGTTCATGTTTTAGGGATGAGTAAGCAATATGCTTCTCCTGTCGTAAGCGTTATACCTAATTGGCATGGAAAGAGGTGGGGCAAAGTCGCATCTTATAACTAGGAATAGCAGCGTTATCATATCGCGATGTCCACATCTTCAAAGGTCCGGCTCGGTGAGTCAAATGACTCCTCTACAGGCATCACTCTTCAACTCGAGTCTCATTGTCTCCTCTTTCGCCCATCCATGTGGCCGAAGTAAGAGATCGATTGAAGCAATGATCAGCTCGAGCCATTGGAGACAGATTCCCATCTTAAGAAAATGATGCACCACGCCACTCATCACCAGTTCCCATTAAAGCAAAACAAGACAGTCACACGATGCTTCTATACATCGCAGAAATCACACAACTCGTCCCTTCCTTTACCTCAGTAAGATTCATCAACAGTACGAGCTAGTTTCCATTTTGCTGCAAAATGATCCCTCACTCAATTCGAGTGTATTCTGTCAATTCCCATTTGACTATTTAAGCACAGCACAGAAAAACAGGAAGGCCACAAACACATAAAGCACATGACTTCATTTCAAAAAATTGCACTTTGCAGTGATATGCCTCATCTTGGGTCAAAAGCAATTTTAGCCACAAGAAGCAAAAGAGCCATCAGCCAAGCTCATTGGTTCACATGTTAAAGCAGCATAGAGAATCTAACAGATGGAGAGTGAATTCCGTCACTTTTACATTTTTTCAGTGCAGATTGCCTCCAATCTGAATATTACAGATGACAGCCATGAAGCAAATCAAGAAAACTGACCTTGGTGCTAAAGACAAGAAACGATACAATAAATTGACAAAATAAGAGAATGGTTACTGTTCCTTTCATCCCAACTGCACTACTAATGATATATAGCTCAGGTAACAAACAATTGCTATGCTGAAACGAGGTCAGTGAACCTTGCTGTCATGCCACTAAATAGAATTTATGTAAATCTTGGGAAGCAAACTCTTCAGGCGTGAAACCATTTGTAGAGCAGAAGATAATCAGTCTGATGTTATAGGAGGCGCAACTTTCCCGTTACTGAGTCCACTAATTCTTTCGGTCCTGCTTAAAGCAGCAAAATAAAGCAAAGAATGAGAAGGCATTTAACTGGTGACATATGGATTTTTGAATGGCAACTTCTGTTGTGATAAATTAGCACCGAGTCATTGATTACCACATTGATTCATTTTCCCACAAATTAAAAATAAGAGGAAGACAACCAATCCCTCCAAAAATCAGTCTCTTATGAGGGAGGCCAAGCAAAAGACATCAAGCTAAGAAATGTGAAGCTACAATATAGGTACCATTATGTCGACTAAGACTAACTAAATACTGACTAGAAGTCTAGAATTACCAGGTCCGATAGCAAGAACAGTCCTCGAACCAGCTGCAACCTGGGGAAAGTATTTTGTCGTTAGTATAGCATCTTAGCCATAAAAGTTAAAAATTCAGAGGAAATAATGCTAAATGGCTTGGAGAGGAGGAACAACAAAATATTTCCAGTAATTAGTAAACAAAAAAGTGAAAGTACAACTAGTAATTAGAGATGGGGTTTCAGAGATACAAAAGCTACATATAGCGCACAGAGAGGCAAGGCAGGAAGAGAAAGCCCCAGCTTTGTAAACGCAAAGGTTAGGCCCTATATTCCTTATATTTAACTAGATCATGAGTTCTGCTATTTCATAGAAGGCATGTATAACATGAATTATTTGTGAGCTCTGAATCTTGCCAGAGTAAACGATTGCTTGAGATGATCATTGTATGCTATTCATATTGATTGTACATATAATGTGACCAACACCATTTGTTGACTGATATGGAAAAATAAAAAACTTAGGCTGCCTTTAAGTTGACCAAGCATCTTCTCCATATCCAACCAGAAAATATAAGACTGTTCAAATTCAAACATAACATAGCCATCGCTGGCCATTATAATATTAAGCCACAGATATCTTTACCTGTGTTCGCCCAGCATCGGCAACAACAAAAGTCGGAAGACCCATGCCCTCAGCTGCTTCCCTTAGCTTATTCCTGAAAAACCCGATGAAAATTGTTATAGCTTTAGCGATACTCGTACAAAGATAAATTCTTGAATCATGGTTAAAGAAGTATAGAAGGAACTAGACAAACAGATGATGGAAACATCATAAATATTGAAAGTCAACTGCTTACATTTCTTGTTGATTTTTGCATGTACAAACAATTTTTGGTTGTCCACATTGTTCCCACTTTCTCAGTAAAAAACGGTCACTGCAATGAAAAAATGTATCATGGGACTTTGACCATGTTGGCAAGAAGTAGCAATTGGTGAGATGCAGTTCTCTATTGGTATAGCAACATAAAATGCTGGTCAACGACTATCGGAGTATTTAAAAACTGCACAGACAAACTTATACTTCGCGTACAAAAAACACGGACATTTTTTTGGTCAGACTTTGAAAATACAGAATGAAATAGTCATGCTGCATGCACTATGGATAACTTTCCTCAATCGCATCCTGAAAAACCAGTGACTTGTCGGTTGACTAACATTGACAGCCAGCAAAACGTATGCTTAAACAACATCTTGTCTAACACTTGAAGAAGATTGTATGATTTAATAACATATCCATGCCAAAGCATCACAAAGGAACACGTTTCATTTCTCATAGTGTCGCATTGATTAAAAAGAAGGAAAGTAGCTAGAGAGTAAACGGGCCTTTCTCCAATTGGACATGTACCACTTGCAGAGTCATCACATACCTCTGCATCAGCTCTCCGTACATCCCCGTGGCAGCATCTGGAGTTCATTAGAAGAAAGCTAATGAACACACAAGGACGATAAGGGAAAGATCGGCGATAAGAGAAAGAATCGAGACAAGTGTAGACATTAACTGGAGATATAGATGTCTTACGAGCACATTGAGAAGCAATCTTCCCTTGTCCCATCTTAAGGTCCTGCCTCACCACTAGAACCTGCGATGGGCAAGCTCTTCATAATTAGGGTCCAGAGAAAACATCCCATGAACATACCATCAAGTAAGTATCATCTATTACGACAAAAATTGCCAGACGAAATGAATGGGGATCGCAGACAAACATGCACAAAACACATTTGGTGAATGTTTTTATCCAGTTAAAAGTGAGGCAGTAATAATGGAAAAGGTAAACACTAGATTGCTTAAAAGAACACCATTTTGAGGTCCTGGTCACCTCCGCTCGAGACCAGACACTGCTCTTGCTGCTTTCCTGGCAAAAATTTTCTCCTCCTCGTATTGCTCTTGGTGGGCTTGGATAAATCAATGAACCATCCCAAAATGAAACCGATAATGAGTCCCGGAACGAAATTCTCGGGCCGGAAACTCACGGCTAGCCATTGTTTCTCTTCCTTCTTCGGCTGCTGCGAGCAATATAAAGACAATCAACCAACCCACGAATGAAACAAGAAGAAAAAACAAACGCCACGAGCACCCAATTGCCCGGTCTCCCATAATTTTCACAGAAAACAAAACAAGAACGAAAATTTGAAACTGCCCATGATTTCTCGTCGTGGAACTAAGAAGACACACGAATGCACCCATTTGAAGCACCTTTCGTCGAACGAAAACTATGTACAGCATGGATTACTGACTTTCGACGCTCAAAATTTCTCGACTCACGCTCCCTCAGCAACCAAGCGGCCAAGAAACGATCCAAAACATGTGCAGAACGTGGATGGTTCGAGCGAATGAAAGAGAAGCGAGTCACCTTCTTTCGGGATTGGGACGACGAAGCAAACATCGCCACGGTCGGAAGACGCCGAGAGGAGTGACGGGCTAGCAGTGGCGAGCCGGCGGATAACGAGGAAAGGGGGAAGAAGAAGACGGCCGGGGTTTTGCCGCTGGTCGCCGAGCTTAAACGCTGTCGTTTCGCAACCTTAACGTGTGTCGGACGCCCTTCTAGCCAGCTTCTTGCCACCAAAACGACGAACCGTTTTCATCACGGATTCGCAATTACAATTTGCTGACCAAAAATCGAACCATGCCGAAGACGAATCCGACCCCGGACGATCGAAGAAGAGCGGGCCAGATTGCTCCTGGTCCTGGGATCCGGATGGACTTACTTTTGAGAGTTGATTTTGATAGGAAGATGTGAACGCCAGCTCGACTTTGCCAGTACCGTATTCATAAGATTCATTTTTATCTACTTAACTTGCATTATTTTGAGCTGATCAGAATGGTCAAAATCTCATGTCGATCGACTGTTCGTTACAACCGCTTGTTGATATCAATTTTTAAAAAATGATTAATATTACGAAAAATCTCAATCTGGTATACATAAGATAATTTTATCTTAAAATAATTTTTTAATCACAAAAATCACAAACTTGTATATTTATGATAAATTCATCATTCGTAAATTTTTATTAAATTGCTAAGTTATATGACACGTGACAATCGATGGGTGTATTAATTTAAAGTTTTACCCTTTGTTCATCACATGCGTACCGATTTATGGTTTTTGGTGATATTAATCCAATTTAACGAAAACTAATGGAGAGTAAATTTGTCACCAACATACTGATTTTGAATTTTTTTGAGGTTAGAAAATTAGTTCGGAGTAAATTTGTTACAAATGGTATTAGTCTGAAGTTTTTTATGGTATTAATATGTAAAAAAATTGGTCGGAAAAATGAAATACATGTATTTAGGGTTACTAACAATCCTAAATAGCCGTGGGAGGTGGGCCCCACACTAGTGCTACTCTCGGTTTACGCCGTCGGTTGCCGGCTGTACAGTGGTTCTAGGGCATCAAAAAAAAAAAACAACAACAATCCTAAATAATTAGTTGACAAGACATGGAATGAAATTGCATATAGAGCCTATGAGATTGCATACTGAAGCCTTCTATGTCTTTAGGAAATTTGTATTTTCCTTCTAAGAATAATTAGTTGACGAAACATGGAATGACAACCCGATATTGCCACAAGATCAGTACAAGAGAGCAATGGCCCGTTTCTGGGCTAAGTTCATCAATGAAAAGGTAATTATCTCATCTTAAAATTGAGCTTGATGCTCTCCTTAACTTACTCATTTGGGTTGTGTTAACACTTAATATGCAAATGTTGTGGTAATGTAGGGGCTGTTTGGGAACGTTTATGTTCTTTGGTTTTCTGTTCTTTTACTCTTCGAAATAGAAAAAATAAAAATTTATTAGGTAACGTCAACTAATTATTCTTTTCCTCATAATAGAAAAATAGTCGGAGAATAGATTTAGAACAAAAACAAGAAGTTAAAAAAAAAAAGAGTAACTTCTTGTTCTTATGAACAATTTCTAGAAATAAGTTATTTTTTCTTCTTTTTTTCTTTTCTTCTTCCTTGCTGCCCCCTGTTGTTCGGTCATTGACGCCAGCCGCCGCCACTTGTCAATTGACCGCCAACTGCCGCCGCTGATTGGCAGCCGACCACCTACTGTTGCAACTACTCACTGGTCAACCATTGGCTACCGCTCGCCACCCATCGGCCGACCGGCGATCGTTGGCTGAGGTCGGCGATGGCAATCAATGGCTAGTAGTTGACCGGCGGGCGGCAAGTGACAGTTGGTTGTCAACCAGCGAGTGACGGTCGTCAATCGTTGGCAAAAAAGAATAAGAAAAGAAAAAAGAAAAAATCTTAAAAAATTAAAAGAAATAGAAATTTTATGGATCGTACAAAATATATTCCTATTCTTTCTCCATTCCGAAAATAAAAATTTTGTATAATTACCAAACACATTTTTTTATTCAAAAATTGTTACGGGGAATAAAAATAGAAAAATACTATTTTTGAAAAGAAATTGTTGTCTAGAACAAAAGTGTTACCAAAAGGACCCATAATTGCGGCATAAATTGTGGGGTTGACTTTGACTTGTGCGGAAGGCATTGAAAAGTGCGAGATTTGAAACTAGGAATTATAATATAGACTATGTTTGTTTCACAAAAAATGTAACATTTTTGAAAAAAAGGAGGATGGTAAATTTTTCTTTGAATTGCGAATGCAAACCTATGGTCATAGCATACCTTTAGTGATGCTTATCTTAGTTTTGACCAAGACACTGTCGATTTGAGGTAATGAAAGATTTTAGCATTTCGTAGTGATGAATTAAATTTGGGCTCTGTTAGTGTGTCACATTTTGTGTTGGCCTTAGATTAAAAATTCATTTATCACATGCATACATCTGTTTATATAGGTCCTGCTGCTTTTCGACCACGAGCACATGTGCTGCCACATACACTCCGTTGATTGAGAAGGGCCGATCCGCCGCGATGTTCATCAGACTAGTTAGAAAAAGTGTCATTCTGAATTTTGAAGCTTACCAACAACTAAATGGTGATAAAGATTAAAAATTTGATATAAAACATTTGTCACGGCTCGATTTCCGGGTCGATCGATATATCGTTTCCTTGTCCATGTAGCCTTAGGATTTCTCTAAGCAGCCTTTCACACACTCAACTCACAAGGATCTTTAGAGAGAGAAACTTTAGAGAGAGAAGCTATGAATTGTATTACTTATGAATAAGATGAGTACAATGAGGGGGAAGAGACCCCTATATATACAAATACAAGGCAAACCATACCCGTAAATCTCTTTTCGATCTAACGGTGGAGATTATATCCCCCAACTATCAACTACCCGCATTTATTACGTACGAATACAATTACCATATCGCCTGCCCCTAGAAGTATTCTAGAAGACTCAAGAAAACCCTAGGACTCGGGGATACAAGCCGAGGATCGCTTGATATAAAGAAGTGTCACGGCCGCCCCTTAGGAACCTTTTGGATCGGCTTTCTTTCGAGCCGTGACACATTACTGATCTCTGAACTTTTATAAAATGTTCAAGCATTTCTCTAATCTTCTTTTTTGTGCAATTAGATCCTTCCCCTCCCATCTTTGTTTTGATTATATGAGCACAATAAGCATTACCATCAGACCGAAACAAAAAATTCTCGTTATTTTCAATTTGGGTCCCATTCCAATTTAGGTAATGGATAATTGAATGGGCATCATAGCATTTTTGGTTTGATTTCGATCGATTCAAGTACCCGAAATAAATCAAACCATAGAACTCTCCAATCTTCACCATCTTATTCCAAAGGATCTTAGGGCTCTCATTTTTCCCTCTTCTCAAGCAACCGAAGTTAATATTAATACGTATCTTATAGGTATTATAAGGTATTTTTGTAACTATATTTTGTCGATACCCTTTCTATAATTAATCATTCTTATAAATACATATCATTCAATCCTAATTAGGGTTGAGCCACCATAAAAACTTTGTCGCTGTTCTCTCTCACTCTAAACATCAACAGTAGAAGTCAAATTCTTTTGATAGTGTTTTTTTTTTTTTTTTTTTAAACAATAGCCAAAACGCCAGTTTCGAAGTGAGAAGAGTTTTAAGGCCAACGTACTTATCTGTTCTCAATCACAGTTAAGAACTTAAGAGTTAAGGAAGAAGATAGAAAAGGGCATGATTTCAGAGAAGGGGTTGAGTGGAGGAAGGAGAGGCCACCGCCAAAAAAGACAAACCTGAACCGACCTCAACCATGTTTTTGGTTGGGGTACTATACGGTTCAGTTCACGAACTCACACGTATCAAACATATTCGGGTTGGTTCACGTATCACAGAAACCTGAACCGTTTAAACCCCTAATTAGTATAATGTAATGGACAATCGGTCACTACAAAATAGGACACACAAGAATTTAACGTGCCAACCGCCGCAACTGGGGAAAAACCACGGAGCGAGCTTGCCAAAAACTTCCACTATACTACAAAACAAGATTACTACAAGCCATCTATAGTCCCATCAGAGACACAAGATATCATCGAGATAAACTATCTTGAATCATAGCATCTATCAGCTCATCACAGCTTGATGGATTACAAATAATACAGAGAAAAGTACCGCCGGATCTGAACGAGCGAGAACGTCACAAATGCGCGGACGGACAAGGCTCGCCAACTCTTGGTGCCAGTGATCGCCATGAACAGCATACCAGAATTTCGTCATTGAAATCGCCATCCGATTCTTGCACGATCTCGCCTCTCTCCAAAAATGAAGGGGATCATGTTTGATATTTTAGTAGTTTTGAAATATTTATTAGAAATTATAATCATCATGAAAGTCATCATTTTTGTAACGACTTTTTCAAGGTCATATAACAGCTTTCTAATGGTTGTATAACGGCCGTCTAACGGCTTTATAACTTTTGATTTCATAAACTCTTCATTATTTTATAACGGTCATCTTTTCAATTACCAATTGATTTATGATGATCTCCTAACGGCTCTCTCTTTTCCTTGTTTAAATATAAATTAAACTTCAAACCACAATCTTAGTAGATACAATATGTTCTCACATATTTCATTTTCTTTTTGCTGGGTTATACACAAAAGTTATTTTATTTCCTTCTAATATTCAGTGCGGTGTATAGAAGAAGGTCTGTTGTATCTTGGGAGGATAGACGCCGAAACCTTACTTACCGAGTTTCGTATTCCGAGGGGCAAAATTATCCTTAAGGACAGTGTTTACACGCCTCAGACATTTTATTTTATTTTCTAATCTTTTGTAATGTTTTTCCGATAATTATTATTATTTTATGTATTCTAATACTTTTTCCAATAATCACCACTTCCATATACACATATAGTAATACAACAAGCATTTCAGCTAGTTCTTGTCTGCAACACAGTTTTACAAATACATGCACGCTACTCCATCTATATTACAAAAATCCAAAGCGCACTCAAAGGACAGGTAACTGTAGTATGCATCGTGAAGTTGCTTCATCCATCTGCACAACGAACAGCAACACATTTCTGGTATATTCTTCGAGGCCATCTGCGCGCTATAGCAACCCCAAAGTTGCTAGAAACTTCTGCAAGGTCCTCCGGCCCCATTGTATATCAGGGTCGGTCTTCCCTTCTCTGCTATCTATGTGGATAATCTGTTTGTGTTTATTATCAAGCTGTCCTTCCGCCAAAATCAGCGCCGTTTCTTCTTGGGATGGACCGCATCCAGGCTCTTGCTTTACACGCAAATGAAGTCCTCATTAGAGAATCTTCCAAGAAGAGAAGCACACAGGTATTAATGCACGCACCGCAGAAGAAAGCACAACTCACATACCCAAGTGTGCTTGTGCGCACCCGTGTTGCACACACGTGTGAGAGAGTTGAGAGAGTCACACACATCAAAATCATAGATGAGCAATGTCATCTGTGTCATAGACATTGAATTTATAGATAAACAATGTCGTTTGTGTCGTGTGATAACTCAACAACAACCCGAGTTTTCCATTAGGGCCTTGCCTTGTACATGGCAGATCATCTGAACGTACAGATGCATTTACCATATTGGATATGTCAGTTCATCATCCGTGCAAATGTTTCAAGAATTCAACACCCGTGCTTGTGGCAATTACATAAGTTGGGACAGTTGGTTCGTAGAGGCAAAATAAGCTTTCTATGTGGCGCAGTGGTACAACATAACTGTTAACAGTTCCACTAGGATAGAAGCCATTGAAATATATTTTAGAATTTGACCAATACAGAGACCATGTATTCTGAAAATTCAGCTTTGCTCCCGATTATTAAGCAGGGAACAGTGGTCCTTATCATTTATGAAGCATTTTCTCTTCCAATTAGTGGAGATGATTGCTAGATACAGCTTGCCCTGCTTTCAATCATGTGGAACAAAACATCCTTATGGAACTTATTTTTCATGAGAATACAAGCAAACCACAGAACACTTCCAATTTGGGAGGAATAGGGGGGGATAGGGAAAATACTGAAGGGAAATGTAAAATTAGTTGTTAATCTTTATTCTTGTTTATTTTGCCTTAAAGGTGATTAAGGCTTTGAATTGATCAAGTTTTTATTCAAAGTAAGTGAAAACTCTGAAGATAACAATACATTATAGTGACTAGATATTGCCTATAATTGTTATGATAAATACAGATGTTACACAATGGGCAGTGATCCTCAATGTTATCATAACTTAGCAAGCTTATCTTGTCGACAATATGTCCTTGAAAGTTTGCTGGATGTGCCCGTATTCACCAAGTTAGAGACAGATCAGACATCATTAGAAGCTGCAGAGCACAACATTCAATTGGAAGCGATTGTAACGTTTGTGCATTTGTTAATGTTTTTACTTACTTGTTTTTTCCTTTTCACTTTTGGGACACACGAGGCCATAATGGTACCAACTAGCGTCTCATTAACCCAATTTAAAAGTTATCTGTGAAAAGAAGGAAGGAGAAATTACAATAAAACCCCACATTGTCTTATCTTTTTAAATTTTCCCTAAATTTTTGGATTATCAAAATGAATCCTCACCTTTGAACTAATCTATCCTATGGCTATAGACTCCTTGTAGAAGCTATATTTTAGTTACCTTTTTGGCCTTTTCAGCATTAAGTATCTAAATTCCCATCAAAGCCATATTTTCTTGAAAAAATAAGAAGATATTTTGGCTTTTCATTAATTTATGAGATTTAAAAGAGTTAATGTTGCAATGCAATCGTGTTCCCTCATTAGAATCATCAAGGATAGAAACAATTGCATCGTGTAATGTATAAAGATTTGAAATTAAGTAATTCGATAATTAATCTCACCCAGATCTCTTTTGTTTCGAAATTTACTCACTGCAATTGTTGCACTTGATGATGCCACTGGCATCAAAAAGGATGTAACCTCTCATATCATTAAATTTGCACTCACATTATTTTTTTTCACGTACAATAGCAAAAATTATTTATATCTTCATCATGCGTGAAAGTATAAAACTTACATTTTTTAACAACAAATATTCGGCATAATAGTGAACTCCCTATAACAAGTAAAAATGACATGAGCTATGAATAGTCAGCAACCACCGCCTCCATTACATCCTCCTCCGCCTCCACCACAAGTACCGCCACCTCCGCCACCTCCACCACATCCTCCTCCACGTCCCCCACAAGTGCCGCCACCACATCCTCCTCCGCCTCCACCACAAGTGCCGCCACCACCACTGGTAATAGAATAAATAGTGGCTGCAGCAGCTGTGGCCGCTACGGCGGCGCCCGCACCAGCAATAACCGTCGTCCCATCATCCCTGCCACTCCTCTTCTTGGGAGCTCCGCCTTGATAAGTGGGTGGCCGGGTGCCTGTCGCGGTGGGTGGATCGGCTTTCGTCTTCTTACGACCTCCACAGCAAAAGCTGCCCATGACTGGAATATAAAGTAGCTTTCGCAGGTTATAATGGATGATGATATAATAGCACGAGTCCGTTCATAGCTCTCTCTCAATCCACGCACCTATCAGTCAGATGATAGGTGGGAGGATTGAGAGAAGATGATACGTCTTTGAATTTCCTTATTTATATAATATGGTATGATATTATTCCTTTTTGCTTTATCTACTATTGATTGCAAGGGAATAATCTCATTCGCCTCTTTGCTTCCAAATTAGTGGTTGATGAGCCTCTAACCCTTAGGAATCGCAAAAATTCGTGTACTGTGATATTAGATTGATTTCATTATTGCAAGATCTTTCGTTGTGGTATTAATTATAAAAAAAAGGAGGAGCGCTACCGATTTATGAATTTCTTGTGGTATTAATTATTCTTGATCTCTTTAACACATCAGAAGAAAGTCTTTCATGAGATGTTGTCGTCCCTGAAAGAGAACTACATTGCAAACACCGAAGAAGCAGGTGGAGAGCTTTATATATTATGATTGATGATTGTTGATGTTGTAATATTAATGAATCTTGCAATAAATCAACATGAAATCAATAGAAAAATAAATGATGAACAATAAAGGATATGATAAATTTATGTGGTTTGATTAAAGTGTCGGTACATATATTATGGAGAGAGCCAACAACAAATAATTCATTAATAAGTAAAGAATCATAGTCACAACCGTTCACACACTCGAATCTTTATATAAACAACTTGATTTAGTTGTAAAGTTCACAGCACAAATCACCTGCGGCCAAACACGTACGCACAGCCAAGGAAACAAGAACTCTGGCCGTCCGTTGATTAACATTGACAGCCAGCAAAACGTATGCTTAAACAACATCTTGTCTAACACTTGAAGAAGATTGTATGATTTAATAACATATCCACGTCAAAGCATCACAGAGGAACACGTTTCATTTCTCATAGTGTCGCATTGATTAAAAAGAAGGAAAGTAGCTAGAGAGTAAACGGGCCTTTCTCCAATTGGACATGTACCACTTGCAGAGTCATCACATACCTCTGCATCAGCTCTCCGTACATCCCCGTGGCAGCATCTGGAGTTCATTAGAAGAAAGCTAATGAACACACAAGGACGATAAGGGAAAGATTGGCGAGAAGAGAAAGAATCGAGACAAGTGTAGACATTAACTGGAGATATAGATGTCTTACGAGCACATTGAGAAGCAATCTTCCCTTGTCCCATCTTAAGGTCCTGCCTCACCACTAGAACCTGCGATGGCAAGCTCTTCATAATTAGAGTCCAGAGAAAACATCCCATGAACATACCATCAAGTAAGTATCATCAATTACAACAAAAATTGCCAGACGAAATGAATGGGGATCGCAGACAAACATGCACAAAACACATTTGGTGAATGTTTTTATCCAGTTAAAAGCAAGGCAGTAATAATGGAAAAGGTAAACACTAGATTGCTTAAAAGAACACCATTTTGAGGTCCTGGTCACCTCCGCTCGAGACCAGACACTGCTCTTGCTGCTTTCCTGGCAAAAAGTTTCTCCTCCTCGTATTGCTCTTGGTGGGCTTGGATAAATCAATGAACCATCCCAAAATGAAACCGATAAAGAGTCCAGGAACGAGATTCTCGGGCCGGAAACTCACGGCGAGCCACTCTTTCTCTTCCTTCTTCGGCTGCTGCGAGCGATATAAAGATAATCAACCAACCCACGAATGAAACAGGAAGAAAAACAAACACCACGAGCACCCAATTGCTTGGTAAAAATAGAACGAAATTTTGAAGCTGCCCATGATTTCTCGTCATGAAACTAAGAAGACAGACGAATGCACCCATTCCAAGCAGCTTTCGTCAAACGAAAACGCAGTACAGCATGGATTACTGACGTTTAACGCTCGAGATTTCTGGACTCACACTCCCTCGGCAACCAAGCGGCCAAGAAACGATCCAAAACAGGTGCAGAACGTGGATGGTTCGAGCGAATGAAAGAGCAGCGAGTCACCTTCTTTCGGGATTGGGACGACGAAGCAAACATCGCCACGGTCGGAAGTCGCCGAGAGTTGTAGCGACAGGGAAGCAGTGGCAAGCGGGCCGATAACGAGGAAAGAGGGAAGAAGAAGAAGAAGAAGAAGAAGAAGCAGCCCGGGATTTTGCCGCTGTCGCCGAGCTTAAACGCTGTCGTTTTGCAACCTTAATTTGTGTCGGACGCCCTTCTAGCCAGCTTTTTGTCACCAAAACGACGAACCGTTTTCGCCACAGATTGCTAATTACAATTTGCTGACCAAATTTCGACACGTGCCGAAGACGAATCCGACCTCGGACGATGGAAGAAGAGCGGGCCAGATTGCTCCAGGGATCCGGATGGACTTACTTTTGAGAATTGATTTTGATAGGAAGATGTGAACGCCAGCACGACTTTTCCAGTAATTTGCATTATTTTGAACGGATCGGAATAGTCAAAATCGCATGTCGGTCGACCGTTTGTTACAACCGCTCGTCGACATCAATTTAAAAAAAAAATTAATATTAAAAAAAATCTCAATCTAGTATAAATACGATAAATTTATCTTAAAACAATTTTTTAGTCATAAAAATCTCAAACTGATATATTTATAATAAATTCACTTTCCGTAAAATTTCGTTAAATTTTACAATCAAATTACTAAGTTAGATAACACATGACAGTTGATGAATGTATCAATTTGAAGTTCTACTTTTTGTTTATCACGTGTGTACCCGTTTATGATTTTTGGTAATATTAATCCAATTTAACGGAAACTAACGGATAATAAATTTGTCATGAATATACCGGTTTGGAGTTTTTTTAGGTTAGGAAATTAGTTTTGGAATAAACTTATTACAAATGATATCAGTTTGGGTATTTCGTAATATCAACTTTTTAAAAAAACCAGTTGGAAAGTGAAACTCGAATCCCAAAAAAAAAGAAAAAAGAACATCCTAAAATCAAAACCTTGTCCCTCAATCAAGGCCCAAAGAATATGCCGCACTCTTCTGAGTTCTGAATAAGCACATGCCAATGTAACTTGCCTTGTGGTCAACTAACACCGCCGCACACGCACAAGCACAATCACAAGCACAAGCGCAAGCGCAAGCGCGAAGCACCAGCAGAAGACCAATTCAAAGCCCGATTGTCCTCTCGAGAAGCGCAACATGGCAAAGGAATTACTTGCCCTTCACTACTTCCCCTCCCCTAAAATCCCAATTCGCCCGCAATCCCTCCCCCCCTCCTTCCCCCCGAAAGAAAGAATCATTCCCTTCCCTTTATATCCACAGCAACCCCGTCCTCACCAACATTTTACTCGACTTCTCCGAAACACAAGCACGGGCACAGGCACCAGCCCCCATCCCCAACCACCCTCCCCCCCCTTTTTAACCGCCACAACCGCCTCCTTGGCCTCCCCCAGTCCCAATGGAGTCCGTGGCCTCCAACTCCACACCCCCGCCGCCCGGCCGCCGCCCCCAGGGCGGCCACCACCACCTGTCGAGAGAGCTCTTCGAGCCCTCCCAGCCCACCGTGGACCGCATCGTCCGGGCCATCAGCCACCACCTCCTCCTCCTCCACCGCTCCGACTCCTCCTTCTTCGTCCTCGGCGCCACTGGGAACGTGTACACCGTGTCGCTCTCGTCCAGCCCCGCGTGCACGTGCCCCGACCGCGCCACCCCGTGCAAGCACATCCTGTTCGTCCTCATCCGCGTGCTCGGCCTCGCCCTCGACGACTCGTGCCTGCAGCGGCGGACCCTCCGCCCGTGCCAGCTCCAGCGCCTCCTCGCCACGCCCACGTCGCCCGACGCGATGGCGGGGCCTAGCCTCCGGGAGAGGTTCCACCGGGACTTCTTCCGGGCGAGGGCGAGGGCCGACGGAGGGTTGCCTGAGGGGGTCCGCATTGAGGACGGGGCGGCGTGCCCCATCTGCATGGACGAGATGAAGGAGAGAGGGGCCGAGAGGGTGGTGGCGTGCGCGACGTGCCGGAACCTGGTGCACGAGGAGTGCCTGCTGAGGTGGAAGAGGAGCCGGGGGCGGCGGCCGGCGATCTGCGTGATCTGCCGGGGGAGGTGGAGGAGGACGGAGCAGGAGAACACGTACGTGAATTTGGGGGCTTACGTGACCGAGGACGATCAAGGTGAGATGCGTCCGGCCAATTGTGGGGATTTGAGCCTTCAATAGCGATCCCAAATTGGAGGAGGAATGGCCCACTGGATGATCGGTGTATATAATGCAAAATGTATAGGTTCAAGTTTGATGTTTTTAACATTTTTTTTTCTTAAAATTTTTAATTTTTTTTATTAATGACAGAGTAATTTAATCGTTTAAATTCAATTTTCTGTGCTTATTTGATTGCTCTTTTTTCCTTCAACAAAATGTTAATGACATCCGATTGTTGGAACGTGCACATTTCACCGAGAAATGTCGATGAAATATCTTTCTAAGTATTGACGGATTGATGAATGAATTCTTGAATGGGAAGAGGCGGCATCGGCTAGCTATTAGAATGGTCGTACATGGGTTATGGAAGCAAGAGTACATGCAAAGGTTGTTAAGGGTCCTTTATTGATTTTGGACTGGAAAGTAAATGGCAAGAAATTCTAAAAAGTGCAGAAACCGGAGGTAGTTGCAGCCAATCATGTATATTGCCAAAAAAGTAAAGATATAAGATAAATTTGTGAAAACGTCAAGTTATTTGATTGATTTAAGATTTTTTATGGAATATTTATGAACCTCTATCGAGGGTTGCAAATGGAGGTTACATAAAATGGTTATTAAAAAGCAACTTGCTAATCCTATTGATGGTTACAAGAAGCTACACAATATTCTATTATCTAATAACACTTATCCACCAAAAATTACATATCCAAAAAATATCAATGTTGATAATTTCATCCTGTATTAATTGTCATTAAATTGATTATAGTTGTCCGTTCTTTTCAAGTTATTGACTCTTCTATAATTTTATTCCCCAAATTGCTGTTCTCAATTAAGTATGCTAAAAAGAGTCTTCTTTTTTTTTTTTTTTTGTCGACGGCATAGAAATTCGAGACTTTTATTTGGTAAAAAAAAAAAAAAGACTCCCTAATCCGGATCCATCTATCGACCGTCGTCTTTGCGGAAGAATGTTGGTAATCGTTACGAGCGTGACGGACCATTTCCGCTCCAGGATTTCCGGCCGCGAGCGATGAAGAAGTAAATTCTGGAAAGAGTTCAAGCGATAAGGCACCCTTGACGTGTCGCTCACACCACCGTTGGTTTTCGTTGGCCCACGGAATGTCCAATCCGAGGCGTCCGATCTTTGCCTAACCCGCGCGGCCTCATCCATCCGACCCAGCTAATTTACGTGTCGATAAGTTGTCCCTTTCCGAGAAGACAAGCATCCTCTCCCCTTTCTTGACCTTGGTCTTTAGCCTTATCACGTCACCGAAAGGTGATTATAACACGTTCGGAAGTTATTTTTTTTAAGGTTTTAATCCTTCCGGATATGCTAACGAATAAAACGAGAATCATAAGGTTGGTCATCTGGCAAAACAAAAGACCAAACTTCAATGTCTCTTTTCTTAATTACTAATATACCGAGTAACTCTTTTGCTAGGAAAAAAAATGTATATATAAAATAAGTATCTCCCTATCAATAATTAGAAAAATTTGCAATGTGATTAGTATGAAAATAGTAATTTCAAGCGTAATATTTTCTAGCATCTTCTATACATGTTTTTTTAGCATCTTCACTTTACCATAGAAAGAAAAAAACCACGTTAAATTACTTTTTCCTCTTTGATCAATACTTTTCCAAGCAAAAAAAGTTAATAACCGCTAATTTTCAATACATGGACTTTCACCGTGTCAATCATATTTACTCAATTAGTCTCGAAATGAAAATATCAACTTGTTCATGAAATAATTCTACTTGCCCAAAAATAATGCTAGGCGTGTGTCGTTGTCTAGACCCTACTCATGTGATTAATTTGCTACCTTGTCGACGTACGAGATGAAAGTCTAATTTCGAACATGATTGATAACTCTTGATAACTAAAACGTACTTATTCTTTACATGAGTAATGACTTTTTATGTATAAAGCATGGATGAAAGAATAAGAATCTAGTAATTTTTCAGTAAGATCAGTGGTCTCCATCTCTATCTAGAGAAGTGGGGATTATAATAACTAGTAATTTATCCAATGCATTTGATAAATTTTCATATAGATTGAATAACTAAGAGTGAATTAGTCCTATTTTCATCCAATTGATGACTTTTACATAATGAGTAATTTGTGGCACTTTCACTATATATATATATATATATAAGGAAAAGAAAAAGCATTTCTCTCGATAGCGCGAGACGCGATAATTACCATTTAACCACTGGCAATTGGCAAGTGGCACGCTCCTATAAATTGCTCGGAAGGGCGCACGAGAGTCGAGCAGAGTCACTGGCTGGAGCTCAGAGAATAGACCCGTCCTCGTCAGCTCCTCCTCTCGATCCGCCGCTCGCCGTAATCCATGGAGGAGCCGGCAAATCCTCCGGTACCCGGTAACCCATCTCGCAAAGTGGTCGCCGTCGCCTCCGGAGAAGCTCACACCCTCGCCCTCACCGGTAATCTCGCCGTCGCTAGCTCACTACCCAGTTCGCGTGCCTTGCCATCTTGTCTTTGCTGGAATGAAAGTGTCAATTTTGAGAGACGCAGGGAGAGAGAGAGAGAGAGAGAGAGAGAGTCGCTAGCTTCGTTTGCTGTAAGAAGCGTTTGATGTTAGAATAGTCGTATCCGTCTGATGATTCCTCGATGCATTAGTTGAAGAAGATAGTGAAAAAGGATCAAGACTGGGTCATTTTATATTCTTGTTGAAGGAAAAATATACGGGTTGTACATGTTTCACGGGGATTTCCAATTTTTTTAATCTGTAGCTGAAGGCTTTTGTGGTTGTTGGATGATGTGAAATGCAGGGGATGGCTATGTGTATGCATGGGGGAGAGGAATGTTTGGGCGGCTCGGGACCGGCTCCGAAGAGGATGAGCTTTTCCCGGTTCGAGTCAAGTTCGATTTCCCTCCGGACAAGAGGGTCAAGGTCGTGGGAATCGCTGCTGGCGCTTACCATAGTCTTTGTCTTGCAGGTTAGTTTGATGTCCCGGTTGGATTTCGAGTCTTGAGCATGTGCAGAGGAAATTAAATTTGTGTGTACTATTGCTTGTAGATCAGTAAACTAATCTGTCAGTTTACGCCCTCTGAATATCCGGGATTATTATGTAGCGTCTAATGTGTAAATGTTGTTAACTATAAGCTGCACAGTCAGTGTTTGAACATATTCAACTGAGGCTTTCACAATTCTGAGGCTGTCAAATACAGTGGATTTCCTTGCTTTGTAGGGTTGATTCTTGTGCCGTACATCTAGCCTGGATGGTCATTACCCATTTGGCAATGACAGTTTGCTTGCGTTAGGTGATCTGCATTGTATCATCACTAAGCATTCAAACTATCTGTGAATTCATTGGTTCCAAAGGGAGATTACAATAATTTCCCTGTCTTTGATGACACAGGCTGTGAGCATCATGCTACCTTGCTGTAACTGGGGTGCCTTTTCAAATGAAAATGTCGATGCATATAATCTCCCCGTGCAATGCTCAAATGAATAGATGATAGGCCTTTGTTAGTTAGATTGAAGAGAAAGATCGAAACAAATTAGAGTGGATCTTAATTGAATTAAAGCATGTCTAATGTGTGACATGATCTCCAATTTGCACTCACTGAAGTTTTCTTTGGTTCTCTGCTGAATTGCAGATGATGGATCGGTCTGGTGCTGGGGCTACAATATCTGTATCCTCTGCAAATCTGTCTGCTTTCTATGATATTGTTCTATTTCCTTGCAGAATCTTAATTGAATACGTAGACCTACCAATTTCATCATCCTTTTCTTGCACTTGTTGCTTAGTTCATCTGCTGTTAAACCCTTGACTGATTCATGGATGGACAACTTGGTGTTGGTGGAGACAATTCTGCAGTACCTTGCTTGATGAGTGAGTTTAATGAGTTGGCTTTTCCCAAATCATCGACAAATGAGTCAGAAATGAACAGCAAAGCACCGTTAGAGGTATCTAATATAGTTTACATTTTTTCGTCCGACAAGGCTTGGTGCATTGTATGAAGCACTTTATGAATTTTTTGTAAATCATCTGCATCCACTTTGACCCCTGCAGGTTTGTTCTGTTAAAGCTGGCGGTATGATGTCCTTTGCAATAGATAATCTCGGTGCATTGTGGATGTGGGGAAACTGTCCAAATCAAAGCAGTGACAACACTGAAGAGTTCTCTCTGGTGAGCTGTCCTACACCAATTCCAGTCTGGGATTTGCATGGACGTACTGTAGTTAAGGTAGCTTGTGGAAATGAGCATGTAATAGCACTGGTCAGTGCAGGAGAAACACATGAGGGGGAAGATTTAGTGTGCTACTCGTGGGGTAGCAATAATCACGGTCAGTTAGGTCTGGGAGATAAAGAAAGCAGGCTTCACCCTGAAATCATAAAAACATTCAATGAGGATTGTCCATGGGCAGTTTATGAGGTAGCTTGTGGGGCCTTTCACACAGCATTACTTACTCGTAGAAAAAGACCAAGCGACACTTCAGAAAGTATGTGCTGGACTTTTGGACTTGGAGATAGAGGACAACTCGGACATGGAACAACCCAAAGTACTTTGGTTCCAGAACCTGTCAAGCAGCTGCCGCAGCCTGTGTATTTGATCTCTGTTGACTGTGGCTTGTTTCATACCAGTGTTGTTTCATTAGCTGGAGATGTGTGGTCATGGGGTATGGAAAGGGGTCTTGGTTTATGTCCAGAAGCTTGTTTCGCAGGTGGAGATGTGGGTGATGCTGTTTCTCCCCTCCTAATTCCATGTAACTGGAAATATGGGCCTAAATTTCACAACCCAGTTCAAGTCACTTGTGGTGCTGCACATACTGTTCTTGTTGCAGATGATGGATACAAGCTTTGGTCTTGGGGAAGAGGAAGGAGCGGAGTCCTTGGCAATGGAAATACAGTAGATTGTTATGCTCCGACTTTGGTTTTGTGGCCTCCAACAACAGAGGAATTCGAGCAAGAGGAGAGTTCAGAAGACAAAGCCATGGATAAAAGTAGCAATGGAACTGCTGAAATGGATGGAAAATTGTCTCTTGCGATGGAAGAGATAAAGTCTCTTCAGTCGAGACTTTCCAAAATGGAAAGATACACAAGCATGCTCCATGGTTCGATCTTCGGGAAACCTCTCAATGAGCAAGATATTCCTTCGTCGTTACAGGATTCTGGGACTTTGGACATCGCGAAAGAGTGGGACGACATGTTAGAGTCAGCCGACCGCGGTAAGCTTGTCAGAATGGAGATGTTCTACAGGAACATGCTCGCCGGTGTAAAAGACAAGCTCATGAAGAGGAGGATCAAGGAGATCGTACAGGAGTGTCTCCAGGCTTCCGGTCCTGGAAAGTAGTTCTTAAACGGACCAGAGTGGAAGTGGACACGGTTCATTTATTATCTAAGTGAGGGTCATCACTGCTTCATCTGTTGGCAATAGGTGAAAGCTTTCGGTTCCGAAAAACCTTATGTGTTCACCATTTCTTTACCGTGTGTGAGCGGCAGGCAGCGACATGTACTTATATTTGAGGAAAATAAGTGAAAGTTGCGGCGCCCGCCGTGCCTTGCTTTAAGGCCGATCTTTTTTATCGGAAAATAAAGTTCTTCCGTCGCCTCACTCTCCTCTACTGTACCTTGCGTTTGAATATTCTTCAGCATCTCTTGGTTCCTTCCCTCTAGGTCAGGCCAACCTAGTCCTCTCATTATGTGAAGTAAGGAAGCCAAGGAGTAGTACTACACAAGTACCTTATTTCACTAGTCTCATATGTCAATATTAATGTATGGATTTTTCAAGGCATTGTTTTTGTATGAGCTGCTGTGCGATAGCGCATTCTTGCTTGTTAGCGCTAACCTTTGATTGCAATTTCAGCTCAACTAACAACATAGAGAAGAACTTTTCTAACTTATTTAAGACCATGGTAGGCTTCCTTCCATCAGCAAAGAGTAGATGGGCGAGATTGACGAGGAAAAGGTTATCATAAAGATGCTAATAGCATTATAAGCTCTCGATCCAAAATGATTTAGGGAGTAAAAGTACTCACCGAACATCAAAAACTTAAAAAGCATAATTTTTTTTAAGTATGAAATTTCAATTGCTTAGGATGGAGATGATTCAAATAGTTCGGACAATGACGAATCAATTCATAACTATGGAAGAAAAATAAAATTTCAAAGACTCACCCTTCCACCTGTTAGCCACCAAATTCCTTTTCATTTTTTTTTTTTTGACTCATATCATAGAAAATTTTAGGGTATGGAAAAAACATTTCTATTCTGTAATTTTCAAGTATTATGGTAAATTTCCGTAAAAAGAGGTGCAGTAAAGCAGCGAAACGACAGCTCCAAAAGTAACAATCTCCAAAAACGCAGCGTCGTCTGATGTCAAATTCATGCGTCCCGCGCTGCGAGCTAGTCTGCTAGCATCTCCTCGGTCAGCTGCTCGGAGCACCCGCCCCGCATTTCCAAAACCCGAAAATCCCCTTCCAGAAACCATGGCCCGTCGGCGTGATGCCGGGAGCCACGTTGGACTCCGGTGGCGGCTGCGGCGGCGCCTCTCTCTTCGGAAACCAAGTGGTCTCCGGTCTATCCTCTCTGCCACTCCGTCGGGCCTCCGGTTTCCCCTTGAGTCTCCGTCTGCTGGGCGCGCGGCAGCTCCCTGCGCGTCTCGATCTTCCAGTAGCAGTCTCCCCGCGGCGGCGAGGGCGACGCCGGAGGGGAGGTCGTTGAGGTCAAGCTCAACGGCCGGGATGGAGAGATTGGCGATGCGTAGTGGAGGAGGATCGCGTACGGCTCACGTCGCCGTTCGCGGTGCTCCGGAGCCGGAGGAACTCGGTCTCGACCTTGCCGGTTTGGCCGTGTGGGGACGTCGGTGGGGCTTGTCATTGGCTCGGGCAACAGCCTGATCTTGACAACGGTGCAGGGTGCGGCCCAAATGGTGCAAGGCATAACTTGCGTTATTCGGTATCAGAATTGGTATAATTACAAAAGATTAAAACTTAATTGATAAAAAAAATAAAAATTTAAAACTAAATTGATATAATTGCAATAATTTTAAGACTTTTTTGCTAATTTTCCCGATCTTTAATGGGCTTGGTTGAGTTTTATGATTTGGTGGGTTTAATCTAGCTACTCAATATAGATGAATCCATCTGTCGCTGGTCTAATTAAAATACAAATTATATGAGCCTATTAACTCCTAATGCACCGACTAAAAAAAAAAAAAAACTCCTAATGCAAGTATTCCGAATAACTATATGCAACTTTCAATGTGAATATTCAATCATGCAACGAAATTAAATAGGAAAAGCTATGAAGCCAGCATTTAGGGCGCTACCGACAATTACATCAGAATCCTAGCAAATACTAGTTCCTTGATCAAATCAGAAATTACAAAATTCACGCTCTACAGCCATCTCTCTCTGTTTTTTTTTTCCTAATGACAACCATGGAACTCTAGCTAGTGATAAAAAAAAATGAAAAAAAGGAAAAGAAAAAGAAAAGCAAAAATAACATCTTGAACTATTGATGAAAATACGCATAGTGATGCTTCCTAAGGTTTTACTCTTTAAGCAACTTTTATGACCTTAATGTTCAATCAACTTAGGGAATTTCTCACACAGATTCGATGCGAATCAATTCCTATTTGTGGTTCAATTCGCCAATTGACCCATGGCGTGGGTCATTATGTATGATGACTAGATTCGACTTGCAACATATAACAAATGAACAGAAAAACTAATTGATGTTGTTAAAAGAATGCAGGTGGAATCTACTGACCAAGAGGGTCGACTTAAGGTAGGAAGTATGGCGCGTGAACACGAAAAATTTCTTCCCCGTAATGGTTCACGCTAACGAGTGTTTGTAACGTTGGCAGTAGGGTTAATGAAGCTCGGTGCTTAAATTAACGACACCATTTGATGTGGCTGGTACTATCTCATAGAGTGGGTGAATAGGTGATTGTGCACGATTAAAGCGAAATTCAATATGGTTGAGTTCAACAACATGAAAAAAACGCTTGATGAAAAACTATGCAATGATCAGACTTTTCTTTGCGCAATAAACTATCAATAAAATAAAAGAGAGATCAAGGGATACAGAGAATGCACACACTAATTATAGTAGTATGGCTTATGGTAAGATTATGTGTACTCTTTCGCGCTAACGGCTTATAAGATGGATTTCACTAGAAAATCAATCAGAGGTTACAGAGTCCGAGTACTCTCTACTCAAGTATGTGTGATCGTTTCTTCTGATCTCGCATAGTCACTCTAAACAAAAACCTCTCAAAGATTACAATTTCAACACGAAGATAATTATGAAAATGTGGAGGCTCTCTTTGAATTTTGGAATTATAAAGTTCAGATTTTGTGTATTCATTCAGTATCATAATCTACTTTTATACTCTTCAATTTCCAAGCTAACCGATGGACAATAGTCTGAGGATTATTCATCCAATCAACCCGTTTGATTTAAATGATACGAGAAGATCTGATTTCTGCTAGGTTTATAAGATTAGAGTCTCCTTGAATCCCGTTGCCCCATACAACAAATGTTGGGTTTCCATAAGTAGAGTTCTTCGTTAGTAAAGAACATCTTGTCTCCAAATAATTGTCATAAGAATCACGAATCCTTAAGATGGAAGGATCACGTTGATAAATACCCTTCTTGGATAGATAGACAATCAATTTAAATAAGCACAGAAATTGAGCCAATTACTAGCCACTGTACTTCACATAATCCAAGCTGATTATAAAGATCTGAATACTTCTCATAATGTTTGAAAATGTCTGTCGTATTGACAAAACTCATACAAATTGTATTGTTTTCCTCATATAACTCAATTGTCATGATATGATAATGTCTCGGATGTAGAGACTCATAACTTCTTTGAAAGACAAATAAGTCTCCAAGTTTGATGATATTCAGAACAAAGTCTGAACTAATTTGCTTTAGGAATATCACCTGGAAATTCTATCATCAGGATCATTAAACAATCGTGGAAAGTTTTGTCAATCTTCAAAACATATTGGGAAGTTTTCTCAATACTATTCTCTTCATAAGAATAGTGTTGTTTGATTGATCATGTTCTAAGCGATCTTAATTAAGTGACCAGAGAAATGTTTTAATTTATCGGTTATCCGTAAGGAGCTCTATCCGTAACTTGAAGCACTTTTAATTTTTTAGGTGTATATATTGAGATAATAATATTCAGTGGGTTGTCCACGCATATTTTCCTTATGACCCATGGTGTGGGGATCTTTTATCTTTTATATGGTGTTTCCAATTGATGCAGCTTCTTATGGGAACCGACTTGGCAAATTGAATAAAAGATAGGAATCGAGTCGCATCGAATCCGTGTAACAAAGTCTCTAACTTGATTGAACGTTAAGGTCATAAAAGTTGCTTAAAGAGCAAAACCTTAGGAAGCATCGCACACCAATGCACCTTTTCATTCAGATGTTGTTTTTGCTTTTCATTTTTTTTTTCTGGGGGGATCACTGGCCAGAGTTCGATGATTGAACCACAAATAGGAATCTAATTCTTCTTGGTATGAACAAGGAATAAGTAGTGAACTCTTTTCCCTGGTGGTGAAAGACAAAATTAAGGAATTTCTATAGATGTTATGGCTAGGCATTTGAATATGTTCCTTCTAGTACAAAAATAGAATCTTATTATCACACAAATGTAAATTAAATTGAAGATTTTAGTGCAATTAAAACCTATATATACGCAATGTTTGCTAGCTTTTAAACTCATATATTCGTCAAACCAAAGCAAAAAAAGAAAAGAAAAACTCATACATTTGAATCTAGTCTCGAAAGGAAATGGTTTCGCAACTTCTCCTTCAAGAAAAATGGGTAACTCTGGTTCAGCTTCAGATTCCTCGGATGATGATTCAGCTTCAAATTCCTCGGACGATGAGAAGATTTGATTTCTGCTAGGTTTATCAGATTAGAGTCTCCTTGAATCCCGTTGCCCCATACAACAAATGTTGGGTTTCCATAAGTAGAGTTCTCCGTTAGTAAAGAACATCTTGTCTCCAAATAATTGTCATAAGAATCACGAATCCTTAAGATGGAAGGATCACGTTGATAAATACCCTTCTTGGATAGATAGACAATCAATTTAAGTAAGCATAGAAATTGAGCCAATTACTAGCCATTGTACTTCACATAATCCAAGCTGATTATAAAGATCTGAATACTTCTCATAATGTCTGAAAATGTATGTCGTATTGACAAAACACATACAAACTTTACTGTTTTCCTCATTTAACTCAATTGTCATGATACGATAATGTCTTGGATGTAGAGACTCATAATTTCTTTGAAAGACAAATAAGTCTTCGAGTTTGATGATATTTGGAACAAAGTCTGAACTAATTTGCTTTAGGAATATTACTTGGAAATTCTATCATCAGGATCATTAAACAATTGTGGAAAGTTTTGTCAATCTTCAAAACACTTGGGAAGTTTTCTCAACTTTCTTCATAAAAATAGTGTTGTTTAATTGGACATATAATATTGTGAAATTTTGTAAATGCACTAACCACTATCACTGTAATTGAGGGTTTATATATAGAGATCATGTTCTAAGTGATCTTAATTAAGTGACGAGAGAAATGTTTTAATTTATCAGTTATCCGTAAGGATCTCTATCCGTAACTTGAAGCACTTTTTATTTTTAGGTGTATATATTGAGATAATAATATTTAGTGGGTTATGCACGCATACATTCCTTATGACCCATGGTGTGGGGATCTTTCATCTTTTGTATGGTGTTTCCAATTGATGCAGCTAGTCGCATCGAATCCGTGTAACAAAGTCTCTAACTTGATTGAACGTTAAGGTCATAAAAGTTGCTTAAAGAGCAAAACCTTAGGAAGCATCGCACACCAATGCACCTTTTCATTCAGATGTTGTTTTTGCTTTTCATTTTTTTTTCTGGGGGGATCACTGGCCAGAGTTCGATGATTGAACCACAAATAGGAATCTAATTCTTCTTGGTATGAACAAGGAATAAGTAGTGAACTCTTTTCCCTGGTGGTGAAAGACAAAATTAAGGAATTTCCATTGATGTTATGGCCAGGCATTTGAATATGTTCCTTATGGTACAAAAATAGAACCTTATTATCACGCAAATGTAAATTAAATTGAAGATTTTAGTGCAATTAAAACCTATATATACGCAATGTTTGCTAGCTTTTAAACTCATATATTCGTCAGACCAAAGCAAAAAAAGAAAAAAAAATCATACATTTGAATCTAGTCTCGAAAGGAAGGGTTTCGCAACTTCTCCTTCAAGAAAAATGGGTAACTCTGGTTCAGCTTCAGAATCCTCGGACGATGATTCATCTTCAGATTCCTCGGACGACGATCTCCCTCTCCCTCGCCAGGGCCAGATCGTGATCGTGATCGTGGAAATGGAAACCATCCATCGGGGGCCTTGGTGCGGTCCGGAGGGGTGAGGACATGATGGAGCAGCTTGCCATGGGGGGCATGAGTTCTACACATCTCTATGCATGTCAGAATAAGATTGTCGATCAAACGCCTCATCAAGTTCGATGGTCCATATAATAAGGGCATATTTTGTCATGTACGCTCGTTTTCTATCGTAATGTACTCTCATGCTCCCATTAATAAATGTTCTCGAACCGGTTTAATCTGTGCTCTGCTTGTGATTGTGATACTCCTTGTCATAAACTCATTACCTCGTACGAATGACGAGGGATGCGGCCCATGATGACTAAGGTAAAATGACCAAATATAGCCGAAGAGGTATCGCGGAATAATAGAACATCAAATAATTCAATCATTTTATAAGGTGTATTGTAATAATTCAGTGCAGAATAATATAGTTTTTTTTTTCTTGGCCATCGACTTAGCCCGTCAAAATATTTGGCGCAATCGGTGGACTCAAATTTAAGCAGAGCGACAGAGAAAATTCTTGGATGACGGTAGTTTCAAGCTTATTTCTCACCCTTATCTCTCTATATGCACACCCTCAATTGTGGAGGTAGTGCTTACAAAATTACACAATATAATATGCCGATGCAAAGTAACTCGATGGCCTGTGAAAAGCAAACAATACTACTCTTATGGAGGGCCAAGCGCCATTAAATAGATATTATAAATAGCGATTATCAGTTTCAACCCTTTTTTATTTTTTTTGAGACTGGAGGAATCGTCTCATAATGAGCGCTCGACGTAAACCCTCAGGGAACACTGGCACGAGGACCCACCTCCCACAGTGCTCCGCTTAAGTTGCGCTAATGTGCATGTGGTGACTTGAACCTCCCTCCTTCCGCAATTAGAGGGGGAAAGGCCTAAACCAACTCGCCCCACAACGGGATGGGTATCAGTTTCAACTTTTGTCCCTTCCCATTTCCAAAAATCCGTTTGCCATCTCACCTATAGCACCAACTATTGGCAAAAGTTTAGTTAGAATTCTAGCCAAGTGTTTTTCACATGTATAATTTGCTCCTTATTTGACAGGCAAATCTGTCTGATGGTTCAATGAAAATTATATTGGCTACATAATCAAAGAGATTGTTTTAGAAAAAACGGAAAACTTGAATCGAGTTTAGAGAGAGGGAGAGAGAGGGGTGAAGAGTGCAAACTTCGAGGCTTCCGAGGACGGAAGAAACGATTAGATTAGGCATTGAAGAAACAAGATATGGGTGATCAAAGTGGCGGAAAGTCGGACCAAGGTAATAAACATTGACTAGCATTTTTTATCCTATTTCGAATTTTATCTTGATTATCATACGCAGTTAAAGAGTTTTCCACCGATATTAATTTTGCCTCTTTATCATGTATTTAGATATTCGAGTCCGGAGTGCTCTCGAAGACTTGTCGAGGATCACAAGTAGCCCCATTACAGAAGCTAATCTATCTCGAAGATGCCCACAAAATGTAATTCGAATCTTGAACTCTAGCTAGTGCACCGAAAAAAAAAGAAAAAGCAAAAAGGAAAAGCAAAAACAGCATCTTGCCTTAATTTAACGAGAACCGTTAGATAGTAGATCGTACCTTCATTCTTTTAAAAATATCAATTAGTTATTTGTGATATGGTGGAAAAAAAAAATTGATGAGTGTGTTCTATGCATTGCATTGAGTCTGGTTATCAAATAATGAGATTCACCTAGGTTCCATGTGAGACCCACTAAATATCTAAATTCAATCTAGTATTTACACTGCACTTACTGAATACTTAGTGGACCGGCTTCTTAGCCTTTATCACTAAATAATGCAATATTTAGCTAAACATCTTAATTCTTCTTGGTATGAATTAGGAATAGGTACCCACTCTTTTCCTTAGTGAAAGATAAAATTTAAGGAGTTTCCAATTGATGTTATTGATAAGGCATCTGAATACGTTCCTTCTAGTGCAAAAACAGAACCTCATTGTCACTTGGATCAAATTAAAGATTGAAACCTCCATGTAACATGTTAGTGCAATTAAAACCTCTCTCTCTCTATATATATATGTATGAAAGGTTTTATAACTTTTAAACTTATACATTTGTCAAATAAAAAAAAAATCATGCATTTGAATCTAGTCTAAAAGGGAAGGGTTTCATAACTTCTCCTTAAAAAAAAAAGTGAGTTAGCTGAAATTTTTGACACTAAAATGAACACGCTACACAAATTTTTGACCTATTTGGTAACGTGCCAAACAATACTTGATTGTATTATTTTGTTCCTCGAAACAAAAAAAAAGAACATATATCTGTTTGGTAACTCTTTTGTTCATGGGAATAGATTTGGAACAAAATTAAGAATTAAAAAAAAAGTTATTTCTTTATTCCTAAGAACAACTTCAGAATCAAGCCGATTTTTTTTTTCTTTTCTTTTCTTTTCTCTTTTTCTTCCTCGTTGTCGGTCGTCGGCCATGGCGACTGGTTGGACGAGGTTCAGAAAGCTTGCCTGAGCCTCACTAAGCCAGGGCGAGGTCGAGACTTGCTGATGGTTAGGTGAGCTCCCATAGCCATCAGCATGGCTCTAGTGAGGTCGTCGGGCCTTGCCTTGCCAATTGCTGGTCGGCAACTGGCTGGAGAAGAAGAATAGGGAAGGAAAAAAAAAAGAAAAAGTATAATAAATATTAAAAAATTTTAAAAAATTCTAAGTTAATTTTTTTTTAAGAGTTATACTTAATGTATTTTTATTTCGGAAATAGAAATTTTGGACATTATCAATATGTTCATAAACTTTTCCGGAGAACTGAATAAAAAAGTGTTCTGAAAATAAAATGATTATCAAACGGCCTTCTTGATGTACTCTCCCGGATGTTTCATAAGTAACAATCTCCAAAAACGCAGCGTCGTCTGATGTCAAATTCGCGCGTCCCGCGCTGCGAGCTAGTCTGCTAGCATCTGCTCGCTCGGCTATTCGGAGCACCCGCTCCGCATTTCCAAAACCCTAAAACCCCCCCTCCAGAAACCACCGCCCGTCGGCGCGATGCCGGGAGCCACGTCGGACTCCGGCGGCGGCGGCGAGCTGGTGCCGCTCTCTCCGGAAACCAAGCGGTCTCCCGTCTATCCTCTCCGCCACTCCGTCGGGCCTCCGGTTTCCCCTCGAGTCTCCGTCTGCTGGGCGCGCGGCAGCTCCCTGCGCGTCTCGATCTTCCAGCAGCGGTCTCCCAGCGGCGGCGAGGGAGACGCCGGAGGAGAGGTCGTCGAGGTCAAGCTCAACGGCGGGGACGGAGAGATCAGCGACGCGCAGTGGAGGAGGATCGCGTACGGCTCGATGTCGCCGTTCGCGATGCTCCAGAGCCGGAGGAACTCGGTCTCCACTTTGTCGAGGATTAGCCCGTCTCCTTATCACGTAGATTGGTAATTGCCTTTCGGGGAAAATGAAAGATGGCCATTTCACTCTGTCATCGTTATAGCGTATCGAAATTTACTTCCGTTCAGCTCGAGTCATTTCACGTCGCCTAGATATGCGCTGATGTTTGACCAACCTATTCTGATGATGTAGGTGGGAGTTTGTAATGGAGTACAGCAAAGACATAAATGCACTTCTAGGTAGTCCAGAATCTACTCCTGCATCGGTTATTGAAGATCCAAAAACAGTTTTGAAGGTATTTTTGACTTGTTTTTGCGTTACATGTGGTCTCTCTAAATGCTAATTGTTGTTGGCATGTGATGACTGGAAAATCTGGCTATGCATTTGGTAAAGGATGAGGTGAATTTGAGTTTTGAAATTGCAGAAAAGTGAGAAGCCGGCATCTTTGAAAGCTGCGTGGGAGTTGATGGAAATGTTTTATGTTGATAAGCTATCTCAAGCATGGTTACCGGAGCGGCTTATTGATTGGTTGGCTGTAATGATCTATCTTATATTTGTTGTCATTTTAGTAAGTACTTCGTTATGGGAAATATATTGTCAATTTAGTACTCCTAACGTTTGTTATGAACCTACATGTTGGGCATCACATGACAGGATTATGATAGCCTACTCTCTGGCTCTTGTGCCACAGTCCACTCTAAACTTGTGGATTTCCAAAATGAACTTATAAATATTCAGGTAAGATTCTTTTCTCCTGCTTTTTAAATTCAATTTGGTGTAAAGGAGTCTGGTTTTGATTGGAAATTGGTATATAGCTGTGCCAGCTAGCCAAAAGTTCACAAAAATCTCAACTAATGTATAGCGAGACTTCCATTGTGAAGCTTTAGTTACTTATTCTTTTGTGGTTTTCAATCCATCATACATAATGCTGGATAGTTTCCAATTACATCTCCTTGCTTGATCCTGAAAATGGAATTTGCTTATGCTATTGGAAGTGAGGGTTCTGTGTGCATGTATAGCTCGTTTCATAATCGTTAAGTGTTGTTAATTGGAATATCTGATTTCAATGTTCATGACTAGGTGGTTATGTATTTCATGCAAAAATCTCATATATTCATTACTTGAGAGTTTGTTTTCATTGGGAATTCTTGGTTAGGACTTAGGATTCCTCCTTATATGAATATTCCATCCCTGAAAACTTTGCAGGTTATCGAGGACAATCCTACGTACTGGGAAGTGATAGGGTCAGCACTTGCGGTTGGCTGGTTAGAGATCGTTGTTAGTATTTTCTCAAATTTTGGACTTCCATTTTTTGAATCCTTTCTTGTTCTTGTTGTTTACTCTTGAAGAGATAACATCAGTATATGGTATGCAGCATACGGTTTCATTTCCTTCTTTTCTCCTTACATACAGGTGAAATTGTTACATCTCCACGGTTCTTACCAACTGGATCAGCTTAGTAGTCGCGAGGTGGGTGAATGCCATTGTTTTAATAATTGCCATTTCATGTAATTTGACGCTAGAATACTTTTGCATTGGTTGCATCTCTAATATCTCCCCCATTATGGTTTTGGGACAAGCCAATTATATAGCACAGACATCAGAAAGTAAATTGATTAAGATCTTGCTATCTTATAGAAATGCCCTGATGCCAATAGCACTAGTATAAAGAAAGGTAATTTTCCTAATGGAACTTGGATCTTGCATACAAATAAATTATGCATGACCTATTGAAAAGAAAAAGAATGGCTCATGTCAAAGGAGATGACTATATGGTGGTACCAAGGTATCGGAAATAGAATATTTGGCAAAGGCATGCACAATAGGTACTAGAGTCAGTAAAACGACTATGATTGGAAAGTAATACAAGCAGTCTTTTTAGTAAATGCCATGTATTTGATAAAACCATAAAATTTTATGGAGTCTTAAGGGTCATCTATGTTTGTCCTTATCCTTTTTCATTGTGTAGGTTAGGTGCGCAAACTGTGTCAAGTTAACAAATACACCAAAATGGCTAGTTCTGTGGACTCCTTTCCACAATTTGCTAATTTTCTCATTATTTTTTAACTGATTTTTTTTATCCTAAATTGTACAGACAGAGAATGGACTGGTAGAGGCAGTTGCTGTTCTTATCTCAAAAATGCCACGCATGCGACTTGAATTAGGAGATGGAAGATTAGGTGAATGCTATAAAGCTAAACCTGACTTTATTAAGGTAAGCCAACAAGAATGCATCAAATATCTTTTTGGTGATCTTCTGGTTTGGATGCCTATTAATTGCTTTAAACTTCCAGGCTTGGGAGAAATGGAGGGCACAAATTACCAAGCTGGACTGCAGTGCATATTGGATCCAATGTCATCATCTTCAGACAAGAGAAGGCTTGAAAAATTTACTGCAAATAATGCTGGGGAACACCAACAGTCTTTCATCTGCGACCTACCATTGGCTAGAGCTATATGTTTCTCACTTCTTATATGTCAGGCCATTCACAGTGGTAAGAGCCCATCATTTTTCCTCTGGAAAGATACATCTTTTATTTAGGTTCAGTTGATTCCGAATCATTAGCTTAGAATGTTACGGCATGTGATTTCGTGAATTCTTTTGATAATATTTAGGGTCTCGAAAGCATGCATGGCCTTGCGCAAAAATGTATTCAGTTGAAATCAGTGCCTGGATCCCAGAAGTTGATGGGGCTTCTTCTTGGAATTCTCGGGGAAAATACAGAGGTAACAACTATTCATCAATCAGGTGTTAAGTTTCTTGTTCTTCTTTCTTCATGGACTTCACTATGAGGCACTTTGAATTGTTAGGTTGTATTAGCAGAATGCTCTAAAGAGTTTGGCCCTTGGTAAGTTGCTCAGTCATCTAAATGCAATTTGTAGTATGTTGTTTTTGGGCGAATGACACAAGCCATGTAAGCATATTTTACTGATGAATAGGATGGTTGCACATGCCATAGAGTTGATGACTGCTGGGAGTGATGAAGCAGAAAGTCTTTTGTGTGAAGAGCAATATAATCTGGGGGAGCTCTCTATACAGGAGCTCCATCGACTGGTCTATGCTCAAGTTCTCTCTTCTCATGCATTTACATGGCAGGTTAGCACATGTTACTTTTCCTTCTGGACTGTAGCTTTTCGATCTGCATTTTCTTAGAAAATATCTGGGGAAGGACATATTTCATTGCCTGAAACAAATCACAGGGTGCAAGCTAATTTTAAGTGCATTTCGTGATGCCCATGTGGTGGTTGAGGTCCCTGTGGTTGCTTCTTGTGGTTAGTCTAATACAGGAAATATTAGTCAATAGTTATGGTCGATTGGGCTATCAGAATTTTCGGGGTTGGCCTTTTTGACACACCTGTTTCTAGCTAGTAGCTTTTAATATGTCTGGCACCTAAAAAAGAAAACAATTCAACCTGGTTATTGTCAGAGGCATAGTTTTATCTGCTTAGGTTCCTGGTTATGCTTCTTTTATGGGAGATTTATGTAAAGAAAGTCAACTTACGTCTGACGTGTGAAATGTAGGATCATAACATATTTTGGTTCATACCTGTTTCATTCTCAAGGCAAAAGCCATAAACATGCAAGTTTGGAGACTACAGTTTTCAGCGACTATATTTAGTGAAAATTGTAACTATGAAAGCCAAAAAGGCTAAATCTTGGGAATTTTAAAAAGATCATCCAATGTGTAGCCACTCAAGCAGGTTAATTTGCCAGCTTCTCTTCTGCTCATTTGTTATTGTTATTATTTTGACTAGTCCTAATTTGTTTTCGGTATGTCAATGAAACGTTGTATTTCTTACAATCTCAATGCTCTATTGCCTCCAGATCGCTCCAGTTTATTTGACATCGTGCATGAAGCAGGGAATGGGCTTGTTAGAGATTTTATTGTGTAAGCAGCCTGTTCAGCATAATGAACTGCTACATAAGGTGAAGGAGTTCATCTTTTGGTCTGTTTTTTCTATCACTGCACTAACATGAGTGTTTATTCTGTCATTAGATTACTGTTTTCAGTGTTTTTGTGAAGTACACATTGGCTTATTGTATGTACTATTGCCTGGCAGAATTTAGAGATTTGCCGTTTATATGAACTTGACGATGTCAGCTCTCATATAATGAAGGTAACTACATGCTTATATGGCACACATACATTTGTGTTGGATAGTTGATAATGTTATTTATCATTTTATTCAAACAATCTGTAAAGAAGTGCAGTTGAAGCAGTTCTGTCTTATGTTAAACCTAATCGCTCAGAGTTTCTACCACTTATGTGCAGATTGCTGGTGTGCATCACTGGAAGCATGGCCAAAAAGGTGCTGGGGTTTTTTGGCTCCAACAAGCTCAGGATGAAGTTCGTCTTCATAAAATTGCTCAACAGTTGTTTGCTTCTGTGGGAAAGTCTATTTCAGATGAAAGTTTCAAGGTGGTTATCAATTTTTAAGATTTTTCTAGCAGGTTTGAGGGGTTCAAAAATCAGATGCTGTATGACTGTTTTATCATATTATTTGTGAAGTCCACATGAATTAGTATCTATATTTTATCCTCTCTTTCTCTTGTGGTTCAGCAATGGGAAGGTCTCATTGAGTTGCTGGGTTCCGAGTCTAAAACTGCTGGAGGGCTTGAGTTTCTGCACAAGTAAAATGCATCTCTGTATAGTTTTCCTGCTATTTTCAACTGGCACAAATTTTTTTAACTAATGCGAAGTGCGTCCATCACAGGTACAGGGATTTCAAGAGGTCTCTTAAGCACATTCATGATGGAAAAAACATAGAGGCTGCTCGGCAATCTGTCGAGTACCTTATGTTGGTATGTGAAGCCTCGTATCACATGACTTGTATATGCAATATATGTGAAGCCTCGTATCACGTGACTTGTATATGCAATCTTTATTAAAGAATACTAGTGAAAAAGAGAATACTAGTGAAAAAGAGGAAGCAGAACTTGCCATACTGAATGTATCAATTTAGGAAACGTAAAATGCACAAAATGGGTTACTGGTGGTTATTAAAACACTGCTCATGAAGAAAAAAGGGAGTCCATGGAAAGAGCTTGTCTTCCATCAACAGCTTTCTGGAAGTTTAAATACTGGAATTTTTTGTAGTTGCATTTTCTTTTAATTTTTTGTATGAGCAAGGTTGTATTTGGCTTCTGTGCTCTTGTTATTCATCTCATATACCTTTAAAACCTGCAGCTTATGAAAAACCCTTCTACACCTCAACAATTTTGGCTGCCTCTTCTGTATGACTCGGTGAGCTCTCTTACTGCATACGTTTTCTGTTCTTTATAAGCATGGGAGAACTGTTACTTACTGAGTGCAGCCTCCAATTAGAGTAGGCTTTTGCTTTTATTCGCTCTTCTTCCGAGCAATGTGTTGATGCGTTGAATTTGGCGAACTTTGCTATTATCTGTTGCTGTTGATTTTCCCTCAAGTTTGTATTGTTTGTCGTTGGTTTTTACTTAGCCCTTACTTGGCATGTCTATCTGTGCTTGAGTATTTGCCATTTGATTTACTGATGATGCTTTTTGTGCAGTTGAAGTTGCTGAATTGGCAGGATCGACCTTTGTTAAATGTTGCTCAGACCAACCTTCTGTTGAATAGACTGCAAGAGCTATCCATAGCAAGGCTGCGTCCGGAATTTGTTGAAGCCGACTTGCCATCTCAAGCCTTAAGCTCCGTAAGGCTAGCCCTTGGCACAAACCTTGGACGTGCTATTTTAGAAGAATGATAGTGGCAATCCATGGGTGGTTTCATCACTCAATGTATATATATTTGGATAATCTTTGCCCACCACCAAACCTGCTCTCGCCTGGTCCATGTTTTGCGCCAACACACAGTTGCGGAGCCCAGTCAGGGATTTAAACCACCGAGTACATGTTGACTTTTGTGTAAGGCTAGATTGGTTTGACTGTAAATTTTGTAATCCTAGTGCTGCATTAAATCGAGTGTATAAGTCGTAATGCTTCCAAGTATATTTGATTTTTCATGAGAAAAAAAAAACATTTTTGCCACTCTTTCACCGGGTATTTTTCTGTGCTAACTATTAGCTTGTTAGAGTTAGTGAGATGGAGTTACATCTAGAAGCACATAAAAATATAAAATCTTTCACTCGCCACTTGCTTGCTGGTGGTAGGTTTTTTTGGCGGAAAATTAGTGGTCTCCATTTGCAGTTAAACTATAGATAAGTTGGTGTTAACCAGTGACTTGATGTCAGTCTAGGACATGCTAGCCGGCCAGAATTTTCAGTGTCGGTTTACGAGGGTACTGCAAGTGTCTTTTCGCGGCCTTTAATCTTCTTGTTTGTCTTGAATATCCAAGGTGAAGATTGTTTTTACTCCTGAATTTTGTACGGTAGAACTGTATTGTTATCTTAACTTTGCGGTTGGCCTGCTGATTAGCTAAATTGTGAGGCACACTCGGTTCTAATTTTTATTAGGTTTGCTTTAATGATTTTTCTGTGAGCCGGATCATGGTTTGTCCTGAACCTCTCGGTAACATATTGAGGCTATTTCATTTGGTAACCGGTTCAATGGTGTTTGATTCTATTCTTTTGTTTTTCAAAAATAATATAAATAAAAATCTGTTAGGTAATTTTTTTTTTTTGGTTCCTGAGAACAAATTAATTCTTAATTTTTTTTCGGAAACAATTCTACAATTAAACGAATTTTCTTTTTTTCCTTGTTCTTTTCCTTTTCTTTCCTTTTCTCTTCTTCCTCATTGTCGGTTGTCGGCTGTGGCTGGCGACTGGCTAGGCAAGGTTCGGCGACAAGGCGACTGGCTAGGCAAGGTTCGGCGACCTTGTCGGAGCCTGCTGTGGCTGGCCGGCGGTTAAAGAAGAAGAAGAGGGGAGGAAAAATAAAAAGAAAAAAGAGAAAAATATAATTATAGTATTAAAAAAATTTAAAAAAATTCTAAGTCATAAAAAGTTTTATGGCCTATATCAAACTTATTTCTATTTTAGGAATGGGAATTTTAGGCAGTTATTAAATGTCTTGAAATGCTCGGAAACTCGTTTAGGGAATAGAATGAAAAAGAATCATTTCTAAATAAAAATTGTTCTCGGAATAAAATAATTACCAAACAGGCCCTTAGTGGCCTCGACTAAGCAAGTAGGGGCGAATGCTCAAATAGACTATGGCTCATGGGCTTGGCAGCTTCTTTTATTTTTTTTATTTTCCAATCTGATAAGAATTGCACTTGACTGGCGAGCTCTTGTGGTACTAGCGCCTACATAGTGCGGACGATTCCTTGGAAAAAAATTGGTCAAAAAAGTTTCTCCCCAACCTTTTTGCATTTTTGGTTGCACACAATTTTCTCTAGGAGTGTGCAAAGGAACTATGAACCCCTAAACCATTCAAAACCAGACCAGACTGACTTAGAATCAGCGTTTCCCATGGATATTAGTCCGATTCCAATTTCCTGGAATTGGAGAGTATATCTAGATGTGGAATCACCCATTCACCTACCCGCACCTACTCGGACTGGACCAACACACACACACACACACACACACATTTTATGTTTTTTTCACATTTAAATCCTAGTTTCTTTTTCGTCCTCTTCGTCTCTCACCTCACTTATTTTGCAGCCTTGCCTCCCTTTCTCACTCTTCACCTCGGTGGTCTCCAGTCTCGTTGATCGCTCTCACTCTCGCTTTAGATCACCTGTGGCATCGTTGTTCCCTCCGTCACTTTCACTCTTGATCGCCTCCGACCTTCCTTTTCATCCTCTCCGTCTCTCACCTCACTTATTTTGCAGCCTTGCCTCCCTTTCTCACTCTTGACCTCGGTGGTCTCCAGTCTCGTTGATCGCTCTCACTCTTGCTTTAGATCGCCTCCGGCATTGTTGTTCCCTATCACTTTCGCTCTTGATCGCCTTTGGCCTTCAACCTCGTTGCTCGCTCTTAAGTCTCACGCCTCTTCAGAAGTGGGGGCATTTCGATCGTACATGAACTCACCCAGGAACCAAATTGCCAAGGCAATTTCTGTATCCAATTTTTTTAGCAGTCCTTAGTGAGCAGTTTCCAGTCCAAAGTGGGACCTGAAATTGATCACCTCTAATTTTCCCTCCTCTATGCATCTAAAAGTCTATTTCAGTTTTATATCTTGCTGACATGTGGCATGAAACGTGCTTCTATCTAGTTCCGAATCTTGCTCGGCATTAGGACTAAGCATGTGCGATGCGCAATCATAGGTACCTGGCAATATCAAGCATGACATTGAGGAGACAGAGAGTACTTTTCCTTTAGCTTGCGATACATTTGACAGAACTTGATTTCGCAGTGCAGTTTGTGATGGCTTTCACCGAAAAATAGGGAAAAACGTATGGACTCGTGCCAGCTTCCTTGTATTAACTCCTTGAAAAAACTGTGCAGGATGATGTGCCTCAGACATCTTCCAACTTGTACAAGTAGCAGTCCTCGTCTTCCTGATCAGCATCAGGTCTCACCTGGTTTACAATAAAATTCAGCATCACATAAATCTCTTCGGAACTAGGGTGTGTTTTGTCATGTGCTATGAATCTATGAACAGTTCTGGCTATCTCCACAGAGCTAAACCCCGGAGACTTCTTGACGCCTCTTTGCTCCATCACTGCTCTCATTACTTTGGCATCATCCCAACGCTTAACAACCGAGTAAATATTTGACAAACCGATATATCGACCGTCATGATCTGGATCTAACTCTATAAGTTTCCTTCCAATAATCTCTGCAATATCTAATCTCCTGTGGTTAACACAACCGTTAAGCAGAGCGCCCAACATTGAAGCAGTTTGCTCCGTTGGAATTTGACCCAAGAACTGGTAAGCCTCTTCCAGACGTCCTGCACGTGCCAGCACATCCACCATGCAAGCGTAGTGTTCTGTCTTTGGAGCCATTCCATGTTTATCTAAACACTCAAAGAAATGCCAAGCCTCATGAACTAATCCTCCATGAGCACAAGCACTCAACAAGCACAAGTATGTGATCTCATCGGGCTTAATCCTGGTTCTTTGCATCTCATCGAATAATCTCAGGGCATCTTCGGCAAATCCATGAGTGGCGAGGCCTCCAATTATAGCATTCCAGATCAAGACATCAGTCTTATTCAAAGGCACTGCATCAAACACCGCTAAAGCCTCATCTATTGCTCCGCATTTGGCATACATGTCCAAAAGGGAGGTTTGCAGCATCAGAGTCATTGGCAGCTTATTCTCCACCAAGTACCGATGCATGATCTTTCCTTGCTCAAGCGCACCTAAGTGAGCGCAAGCGCACAATACACTAACCATGGTCACCTCATTGGCCTTTGGTCCAATGTAACGCATTCTGTCAAACAATGCCATTGCTTCCCTATGCTCCCCACTCTTGACGTATCCATCAATTAACGAGCTCCATGACACGACGTCGCGCTCTGGCATCGAGTCAAACAGTGCACGAGCCGAATCCATGTCCCCACACTTGGCATATCCATCCAACATGGAATTCCACGAAACGGAATTTCTGTTGGTCATTCCATCAAACACCTTACGCGCGGATCCGATGTCCCCACAGGACGAGTACATATGGATCAAGGAGTTGACGATGTACCTATCTGACTCAAACCCAGATTTCGTGATATGGGCATGAATCGAGAACCCATGTTCCAGCTCCTCCAAACGAGCCACGGCCTTCGCAAGAAATGGAAATGTCATATGACCTGGCGAGACTGCTCTCCTCAACATGTCAACAAAAAGCGATAAACATCTATTTGGGTTCTTACCTTTTGCATGCCCCCGAATAATCGTGTTCCAGTGATAAGTCTTTGAGCTCGACAATTGCATCAAAACCCGTTGGGAGTAGCCTATGTCGCCAGCGCTTGAAATTGCGGTGAAAGACAGAACTCCTGATAACAAGGTGTCCTCCTGGGACAGGCCTAAAGTGATCAGTATCGAGTGGATTTGCTTCAACTCGGTCATCGATTTGCATTTCTCGAGAAGGGTCGTCAGATTTTCGTTCAAGACGCCATTTTTGCACAACCACGACACATTCAACATTTAAAGAACGGGAAGCTGAACGTCCCTTGGAACAAATTCTGCCTTGTTTACGCTCGGATGAAGCTGGAGACTGAAGAAACATGTGCCTTAATTAGTGCTCCCAATTAGTTTCACCTGATGCTTGTGATGCGAGCTCAGATGAATATAAAAAGGACTCGTGCTCACTTCATCAAAACCTTATTCACTCACGGTAAATCTTGTCCTGAGACTCCTCTGTCCAATCTTTTATACCCGTAGCTTCTGATTATGAGCATAATATGGAGCTTTTGTTCCCCGCTGAGTGGGCATTTTCTGAATGAGAATTGTTTCTTGGCTAGCCAAGTTTGAAAAGAAAACCATTTTGGTCAAAAGAGTGGCAAGAATAATATGGAACTTCTTTGTTTGGCTCAAAAGAAGATATTTTTTTGTTTATTTTACTTTAATTCTCAATTTACTCTCAAATTTTTATATTACCTCAGTGCATGAGAGTTGAATTTTACACCAAATTAAATGTACTCACCCCCAACCTCTTGAGAAAGGTGGAAAATCAAACTCTCCATCCCTTTCTAATGTGAGAAGGGTGATTACTGGAGGCAATCATTTCAAAAGAATATACTCTTTTTTTTTTTAGTTGAAGTCCAAAAGAGAGATGGACGGAGGCCAATTTTGCGGTAAAATGTGGACATTTTGTAATTAGTTTTGGTAGGGTCAAAATCGTGCCAGAGCCAAAAGTGGGTAATTCCCTTTCCATAAAAAGCTTATCAAGAAATTGCTCAACTCATCAATAATGACAAATATTTCTATGTAATTTGGCACATGAAATCTCAGTAGTCCCCGTATGCCACAGCACTTGCACTATAGTTTTCATTGTACGCTTGTCGTACCGGCGGATTCCCGGTCGCAAAAGAACTCAACAGAGATTTTGGAACAGCTCACGACGGACGTACCATCTGGAGCTACAAATCTAGACTAAGTTTGAGAAACACGAGAAACTATTTGCTTCGAGCGTGTCTAGCATTCCAACGTTTTGTTGTGCCGACGCATTTGTCCTCCCAGTGTACGCTGAATTGTCGCTCATTGTCATATGCACACGCGGCGCCAACGCGCCGTGGGATCATTCCGCGAGCAAAATCTCCCCTTTGAATTGCTACACGAGGATCGAATCTTAATCAGCTAAAATGAATTCGTTTTCTGCTGTTAGAGCATTGGGTGCAGTGGTCAGGCTTCCGCATGGTGTTCCCTTCAGACGACCGATGTCTTTCTTTCTCCAAAGGGGTACTTCTCCATGTGTGGGGGTGTGTGTGATCTGGGTTCGTTTCGATTAGATGAAAAGGCCTAAAAGATGTCGACTTTGATTCAGGGACTGTTTCATTTGGCAGAGTTCTGTCGTCTTCGGCAGTTATATCGCGGAACGCTTGGTGGGATTTGTTTTATGCGGTGAGATTTGATGGCGGCACGAGAAAGATTTGGACTTTCTCTCCTGTTTGCATGGGCAGGAGGTCCTGCAAGATCGCTGGCAGGAAGGTACTATTGTCTTCATGATCATGCCTCTGTTTTTTTTTATTTTTTGGGCTTTAGACATTGCAGCAGCGGCTAAATCATCCGATGCAGGTAACCTGTTCGATGAAATTCCTTGCTGGCATCACGGAAGTTAACTGTCTATCGATGATTTTGATATTATTTCTTTTGTTTGGACATCTGTTTGAGTTCGCTACTATTGGGTGGGTTTCCTGTTGCTTATGTTATTACATGGATTCAGTGTTTGTAATTTGCCTTATTGCAGGACGTCCAAAATGCCAAAAAAACAAAACTTTATTCAAAGATTGGGAAAGAAGTCATATCTGCGTAAGTTAGTCACTGCATTTTCAATTTGGCTGCTTGATGTGATAAAAGACTGCTGGTATGGATGAGTGTCTTTACCAGTTTTTACTGGAATGGATCCTTGAATGTTTCTGTATCCATAATGCTAAAAAATTTGTGGTGGTCTGTTCAATTTTGATAGTAAATGTTTTTCTTTGTTTCTCGAAGACTGCTATGAGGGTAATTGCACCACTTGATGCAGGGTAAAGAAAGGCGGCCCAAATCTTGCGTCAAATACAGCTTTGGCTGCTATAATCGAGAAAGTTAAGGAACTGGATGTACCAAAAGAAATTCTAGAACGCAACATCAAAAGGGCTTCCGAAAAGGGGCAGGAGTCTTACATAGAGAAAATTTATGAGGTAAGTGAACGTTACTGCCTATATCTAGTAATAAGATTTACCAAATTCAAGGACTTCTTGTATTTGCTTTATCACATTGATTATCAACATTACAATGCTCATGACTTTCCTTTGCCTACTATGGAAAGTGAAGTTCTTCTTTTGTTCTCAGGTGTATGGTTTTGGAGGAGTCAGTATTGTAGTTGAGGTGTCCACTGATAAAGTAAATCGGTCCATTGCAGCTGTTAGAGAGGTAGTGAAGGATTATGGTGGGAAAATGGCAGATCCAGGATCTGTCATGTTTAAGTTCAAGCGTGCCCGTGTTGTGAATATAAAAGTCACTGATGCTGATAAAGACCAGCTTCTTGACATTGCTCTAGATGCAGGTGCAGAGGATGTTATTGAACCTTCGATATCCGAAGATGATGTGGATGAAGACAAATTGGAGAGGTAACAATATTTCATTTCGCTATAGATTGATTGTTTCTAATGTATATCTCTGTCAGATGCAACTAATCTACTAGTCAATTTGATAGTCTACAGCTCTCTAGCAATACTTATCACAGGACTGAAAATTTTATGTTTATCCATCCTAATTATTGCAGTCGTGGGGATCAGTTTATCAAATATGTACTAACTATAGATCTCAGAAGTATTCCTCTAGCTCCTAGAATGATTAATTTCATGTTCACACTGGTAGTTGGTGAAGTGAATTACTGAAGGATCTTGAAAATGTGATGCAAGGAAAAATGCTTGTTTCTGAAAAAGAAACTATTGCGTCATCCAAACTCTATTTTCACTTATAATGGCCATCTAAGTGTGCAATCACTGTGAAATGTCTGCTAATGCTGCTAAAGGTTCTCTATTAGCTTTGCAAAATCCAACTAGCCTCAATGTTTTTGTTGGATCTGGCCGCTATTGCTACATAGTAGCTAGTCACCTAAATCAGCAGTAGCATAGATGTCATATATAAGATCAGATTCTGCAAAGTAATCAATGTTGCTTCAGGTTTTGGGGTTTGAATGCCTTTGGCTAAAGGATTAGGGTGCATCATTCTACATATCTACATGAAGTTCAATTATGATTCCCTGTCACAAGATTTTGGGTCCTCTCAGGAATTTCTGGTTGGTGAAGAAATGAAAAGTAGTCTTTTGGCAATAGCTTCAACCTTGCTTCATTCTATATCATTCACTTTGTTTTAATCTAAGATGATCAGTTGTCTTTGTTGTCTATTATGCAAGATATACTTGCAATGAGCAAATTCTTCAATTCAATCTTTTGTTTCTCAAAAAATTGCCAGTAGCATGGATATGACTGCCAAAAACTAGGTCCAACTGAATAATCTTTTGTGCAGCTATTATAAAATTGTAAGTTCTCCTGAGAACTATTCTGCAATACTTTCAAAGCTACGAGAGGAAGGAATAGCTTTTGAGCCTGATAATGGGTCTGAGCTACTTCCCATCACCACCATCGAGGTACGTATCAAATTTATAGACTTCATGGTCCTCTGCTGCTGGTGTTTTGTGACCTTCATCCACATAGACTGCACTATTTTCTTAAGGCTTGTTCATTGGTCCTCTGTCTTGTCCCTTTTGTCTGCTTGCACTTGGCTTATTATAGGCAAAAAATGGCTTCTCCTGGTATCTTGCCCTAATTGTACTCTTCATCTCTGTTTCTGTTTTTTCTGTACTTAAAAGAACCTGGAAGTGCTTGTTCAGCTTCTATCAGAGGACAGTGCTATAGGATCGCATTTGTTTCGCTGTTGATATGAGGACTGTAACTATAAATCATTCTTGAACATCCGTTCTTGTGATTTCCATTTTTAAGTTTCAATTATTCTGTTTTTTGACATCGATGGAGGATAACACAATTCAATGAGCCTTGAGAATTCTCTGGAGTGCAGAATGGTGGTTGCACATGCACATGCTTTTTTTTTTTTCTTTCTTTTGAATTTCCATCACTCTAGTAGCCTTAAGTGAATTTAGAATCAAAGCTTGCTATTCATATTGCGTATATATGTGTGAAAATACTTTAGTAATGAAAAAGAAAAAACTTTCTTCACGTTAAGGTGGAGTAATAGAAATTTGTAAGATTCTCAATGATCAAATATTTTAAAGCTGATTCTTTATTTGCAAGTTTCGAACAACTCTACGTATGGGCTAGCACATTAGTAATGTTTGCTCGTAAGGTGCTGGCAGCACATATCTCAAGCATCTGGTTCATTTACAGTTGTTTCTTCAGGGCAACCACGTTGCAGTTAATGTCACTGATTCGTCTGGAGATGCTGTGGTTTTAAGTGAAATATGTGCCATATTATAATTCCTGGACAAAAATTGGTGTTCTGCTGTCCTCTTTGTTTGATTTATGGATTTGAGTGAAAAGTTTGCTGTGATAATTTTCAGGTGGATGATGAGGCAATGGACTTGAACAAGGAACTAATGTCAAGCCTGCTTGATCTTGATGATGTTGATGCAGTCTATACGGACCAGAAATGATTGAGTCCCCTCATCACCATTTAAACGACTAGATGCACACTGCTAGTGGATGATACTTATACAGGCTGCGCCAAGGATCAAACTTGTTCCGACTCTCTGTTCATTTGTTGGTTTACACGGTTCATGTTCTCGCCATTTTCCTTAAGGAGAGGAGGATGAGGGGTTTGCCTGTTCTATTTGATGGGTGTGTTATGCCAAATTATTGCCGATGGAAGAGGAGCCTTCTGATATGCCCTGCTGGTTTTCAGGTAAGAAGTTTTAGATACTTGAAACGCAATGGCCCTGGTAATCATTTTCTGATCAGTGGGCATTGACAGTCTCAATGGCAATTGTCCTTTCGTTTCTGGTCTGTTTTTAGAGGGAGGTTGCCCCTTGGTTGTTTAGGGTTCCCGATGATGAGAAAAGTCATGAGACAACTCTTCGGAGAGGACCTTTGTATCGGTAAAACCCTCGCCTTAGATGGTATTTCAGCTGCCAGAATCTGAGGTACCAATGAAATTTAACATTTGTGGTATGATAAAGGTAAATTCATTTTGTTCCAAGTTCGGTAGTGCGCTATATATTGCCCTCATTCATAACAAATTAGTGCTTCATTGAATGGGTCCATGCTAACAAATTTTGAGACAAACCTTGATGTGGCTAACGAGGCTGCCTTCTTCAAGACTCTACTGTAAGTTCTTCCGCACTGATAATTTCTTGAATGCTAGTGGCAACTTCTTTTAGCTCCTTGATACCTTACATTGCCAACTTTTTTATCCTAGATGTGATTATTCTATACTCCCGATGCTGGGGAGTTAAATGGTCGTTAGCCGACTGAGTTAGGACGATCACATACAGATACAGATGTCTTAGGCTGAATTCTCATCAACTCGAACCGGGAGTTGGTAACAATGCTACTACTGGTGGCTAGATAGATGTTGGGATTCATGCCTGAGATTTATCTACTTCACTGAAAAGCAAGTATTGTACGGTTTGGGAGACTTAGACCGTATCTAACCATAAACCATCATTAACAAAACAAGCAATCGGCAAAGAATCTGTAACTCCAAGACCGGGAGCAGCAGCTAACCCCGCTCTTCTTAAGGTGGTTGGCAATGACCTCGTAGCTGTAGCATCACTAAAGCTGCTCCCGGATGATACTTCGCCTAAGTTTCGAGGTGTCACGGCTTTCACAAACCATCGTAGGTGTTACAACTGGAAAACACGCGATGCGGCACTTAGGACATGGCGACAGCGACTTGGCGACAGCGATACTGGAGAGGCCGATGATTTCATTTCAGATGGTTTGGGTTATTTGGATCTTTCGGGTTCATAGCTAGGCCTGATAATGGACCTGCCTGCCCAGTAACGTACCGGGCCATTATAGACCGGCGCCTCATATGGAAGCATGATCTTGGGGTATGCCGATGGTTTACATGTTCTTGGGCCACGAGCCTAGAATCATAGCTCCTAATGATGTCAGACAACCTACCACAGTAGAAGAGCTACGGTCAAGTTTGAAGGCTATTCAATCCCTTGAAAATGTCCTGTTTTCTTCCAAATTTTCCATCTAAAGACGACATACGGCGCCCTGTACCTGCATGTAGCATTACCCTCTTTTTCTTTTCCATTTTCCACCTAATTTTCTCCCACAGTTTCAGAATTTACAAACGCTAAAGTCAAAAAAGTACTTCTGACACATGCTTTGGGTAGTACCAGAACGCTGCGAGACATATCCATTTCTTTCCCCTCACTGCTGACATCCTCGCAGCCTCATCTTCTTCCTCGGGTACAGCACCTGGAAAAGGCCTCGAACAGGTGAATACCATGAATGAATGAGTGAGAAAATCCGGTCGTTTCTTGAATAAATGCCCGAGTGACATTGACGGTGATGGTTGGGGTTTTGTTTGGACATTTGGCGAGCCAAGGGTGTCCGTAATATCTGGTTGGTGTCTGCGTCCTTTGCACAGTCCGGTCCCTGAGAAAAAGCTAATCTTGTTGCGGGTGGTCTGGGAGAGAGTCCTCCCCCATCATCTTCTTCTTCTCGACAGAGCATCACATGGCCTGTCGTTTAACCGTCCCCTTCTTAGTTTTTGCCTCTATCAGACAAACGTTGCTGTCGAGGGAGGGTTGTTTGTTGCCTATAGCACGCGAGTTCACTGTACAATTTCCATGTCGCATTCGGTCCGTGCATTCTCGGATGTTGAGGCGACGTTTTTCAACTAGCCCAAACTATTTATAAAGTTGAATATGGACCATTAGATCTAATACGACAATATTCATGTGAGATCACGTTTTAAGATTTGGGTTCGGTTTAATACGTAGTTGAGGTGACGTTTTTCAACTAGCCCAGACTATTTATAAAGTTGAATATGGACCATTAGATCTAATACGACAATATTCATGTGAGATCACCATTAGATCTAATACGACAATATTCATGTGAGATCACGTGGCAAGATTTGGGTTCAGTTTAATACGTAGGTTATATTCATTTATCGTGTTCTTTAGAAAAATGATGCGAATGATTCCTGAATTTCGATATAATATGTAATGTCTTATCTCAACTTTTAATTTATTCGATATAGTTAATGAATTTTACTCAAAATTAGATGTTATTTGATGGCGTCAATTATTATATATTGAATAGAAATTTTAAATATAATGAGTCAACATTTCCATCTTTTTATTCATCTACTTTAAATTAAAGGGAAAAAAAGAGGCTGTTAATCCATCTCTATCGATGACATGGATTATTATACATCTAATTCAAGATAAATGTCTTTTGTGGATAATGCATGTGTAACTTTCTTTTGTTTTCCACCGTTTAAACTTAATGAATTGGAAGTAATATTGGCAAATTCCATTATTTTGAATTAACGGAAGGGTGATATTTTAACATCTTAAAATAGTTTAGGGATTAGATTGAATATTTATTAATAATTTACGAATTGCGTCGAACAAATCAAAAAAATTTTATGAACAACAGTACACATTAACTCAAAGTTTATGAATTATTCGTATAACTCCGTGGAGAGAGAGAGAGAGAGAGAGAGTTTTCCCATGCTAGGCTGAGGTAGAAGATAACATTACTAATGTAGTAAGAGTTTCAGAAAACATGGTATGGGAGAACTTAGGAATGACAAGACAATTGAGCAATGAAGATATCAGACATGTCATTGTTAAACTTAGGTAAAATATGTGGATGGAGAGTGTTCAAGAATTTTCCACAGTTGAGAGAGAGAGAGAGAGAGAGATATGTGTTGAAGCCAATCAGTCTGAGGCAGAAAAGACATAGCGGCAACTCATTAAATGAGTGAGGAGATTTGTCTCTCTCTTTGGCTGCTTTCGCTTTGGGGCAGGAACCCCAACTCCGAGATCTTCCCTGCCCCTCGCAGATTGTGGAAAGACCATGAAATTTACCCCCTTTTTCCTCCTCTCCACACTCCACTTTCTGAGTGGGGAAAACATATATGTAAAGCGCCAAAGAAAGGCCAAACTGCGAGTCCCCATTTTTCTTTTTTATTTTCTTTGAAGCTATAATAAAATACAGATTTAAAAATTCATTATGTGAAATCATTTTTTTTTGTTAGTCCATCGATCAAAGCAGCCTTATCAATAGTGATCGTTTTGCTCGACGATTTTACTTAGCAGTTTGAGTGATCAAACCTTCATCTATAACGTGCATCTTATCCATATATATGCATACTCGTTCTTCAATCACCAAGACAATCCTATAGTGCAGATTGCGAAATTATATATTGATGCTCTATTTCCTTAAAAAAAATACATTCTCTTCGATGGGAACTACATATACAATGCCGAATAATGGGTCATTGCGCATTTACTAAAGCTGGGACAATCCGGGATTAATTTTTTGCTTGTTTTTTTTTATGGGAAATTCAAGTAAATTTGAAATGGCTTTGAGATGCAAAATAGATTCGACGTCAAACCTCTTTTGCAACTCCGTGCGGAAACTTCATTTTCAGTGCATTATTGTCCTTTGCTCTGCGTCCACAAATAATTGGCGCGTGCATGCAATTACAAATTACTAGCATAATTATCTTATATATTCGAAATAGTTACTTTTTATCGATGGAAAAATTCTGTATAATGCTCCGAACCAAATAAATTATTTTTTTTGGCCCAATAGAAAATAAACTACTAATTAAAAAAAATAAGGGACATAAGAAAATAATTTTTTTTGGTCGAAAAATCATTTTCTTATGAGGGCCCTCCCCACCTTTCATTTTCTCTCTAAAAATCAAGGTGGCCCATGAGCGTACGGTCAGGAGCTCAGGCGCCGACACATCGCCATCAGAAGGGGGGGAAAAAGCAGCCTTTTGTGATCTGACGGCTGACGTTCCATCAAGCTGGTGCCCCACACACCCATCAGATCTCTCGTCCCGGCGTTAAATGATGGGGACCCGCACGGCCCGCCACTTGCGTATATTCGCAGGTTTATTTATTATTATTATTATTATTATTATTATTATTATTATTATTATTATTATTATTATTATTATTATTATTTATTGTTTTTTGCAGAAAAGTTGAGAAAGACAGACATCAATGAAAATTAACTCGAATTTGATTTTCACGACAGTATCGTTTTTTTTAATCGAGAGCGAATTCAAATGGTAAAAATATCATGCAATAAATACAAATAAAAATAAAATAGGATTAAGGTTAGCTTATGTGAAAATAGAGAGGTTGCTATTGGAAATATCATCTTCGGTTATGTTATAGAGAAATATTTTCTGAAAAAGAAAAGAAAAATATTTACTTTACGACAAATTGGATTTGATGCCTAATCGCCATTTTTTGTCATTAATTTTGTGCCGATGATTTTCGACATCAATATTGTCGGCTTCAATCAAACGTTGCTTTTGGCTTCTCTTTGATAAGTCAAGATATCGCATTTAACAACACAATTGGGGGCGCAGTACATATATATCGTACAAAAATAACATTATGTGTATTAAAGTTATTCTAAAATAATATATACTTGTAGAATTAATGAACTTCCTCTAAATTTGAATTGATATTGTCAGTCACACGCGTTGTCATATTTTATATGCATAATTAAGATTAATATAGATATTGAGTCCGTTTATTTCGTGAAAAATGGATGATTTGTAAAATATAACCTTAAAAATGACCGCTTATAGTCAATAAAAGATGTTTCTATTATTGACAACAATTTATATCTAAGTATTTTTTTAGATGACGAAAATATTTTTCGTTTATTTATTTTTGTAGGCAATGCAAATAATTATTTAAAAAAATTATCTTTCAAATAATTTATTTTCTGCGAAATATGAGGAGTTTATAATTATGCAAGAAAACGAAACTGTGAATATTTTATTAAGGTTGCCGTGCTTTTGGAAACATAAGCATTGGCTTAAAGCTAATGTTCCTAGTTGATTGGACTAAAGGTAAGAAACACTGTTCCCTAAGGACAAGCAGACAGTCCGTTTTCTCTTTGCTTCAAGACCCTTCCTTCCTTAAACGACCACAGGAAACTTACCAATTAAATCATGCTTACGAAGGCATTAGTTGCACGTGCGCAACGACCCTCTCAGCCCCTTCTTTGGCAAATCAAACTACATGATGATGATAATACATAATTGTAATGACAAAAATGAGTGGACCCGCATTTGGCCGACGAGATTTGCCCGACAGCATTCAGGGTCGGCGAGCGCGTTTTGAACTGTTGTTCGTGTGGCCGAGAGTCTTTGCGACTCGGGCACGACAGCGTAATTGTCAAGAACGCCGTTCCGACTCTGGAATCCTGACAGTTGCATTATTGTGATTTGAACTGGGTGGCACCATATTTTTGGCAATTTGTTATAGTCTGCTGGCCCTTCTTTGCAGATTTCTCTTGATGATCCCATCACTATCTTGAGTGTGCACTAGGTCAAAAGTTCTTTTTAATGGGAAAGCATCTTCTCACCATCCACTCACTTTACAAAAGCAGCCACGTTATAACGTTGACACAACTCCCTAACTAACCCAATAAAAAAATTATCCAATAAATTATGTTTGTATAGTATGCCTAAAGGGAAATATCATAATGATTTTACGTGATTTGGTCGACAGGATCTTGGTCCCAAAAATTTAGCAAAATTCAACAACAAGCCGACATGGAATTTCCCAAGTTTTAAGTTTGTGTACTTAGAGTAAACTCAAATATTTTCTCATAAACAAGGAAGTAAACCGACTCATATAATCTAATGCTCGATTAGTTAAACCATAATTAGATATACCAAATGCTACTGCTTCCTTGGATTGAACTACGCGAAACTTACATAAGCCTATCATCCCATACCGGACCGGCTTGGAATAACGTCATATACAAGCACCCTATTCTTTATTCGGCGGTACCCAAAGGTCTTGTATATACCTTTCTTCTTTCTTTGCCATGATTAAAATACGATCTTATGGAGGCATTTTATCCTTAATTAATACCGGGTCTATATCCTTAGCTACTACTTTGATTCCATCATTTCCACATATGAACAGGAAAGGACAGCAACGCGAAGTTGTAAATTCACGCACTCATTTCCCTTATTAGCAAGTGGCGACTATAGTATTCCAACTTTGGCAGCCGGGGCTTATTTAATTGCAGGCTTTTAAACAAAGATTTAAAATTTTTAGATCATGGTCGGTTCGAATCAATCGGATTCTGTGCACCCCAATTGCCGATATCTTAAGATAATGTGGTGTCGTTTGATGTGGAATCGCGATGAAAACTACATATGATCAGGTCGATTTTGGATGTGATCATCTGAGGCGCGTGTCTATAATCGAAGGAACAGGCCGATTTAGATGACCGCTTTTCGAAATTGCCGACTGGTCTCTCTCTTCGGCACGAGTTTGCTGCTTTCATCGTCACCGTTTCTTCTAGATCATGCCGACATGAAAAGGTAGAACGTCAGGTCCTTGTTTGGTGTGGCTATGGATTTCTGATGTTAAATATAATGCTTGGAACCTGTAAATTCATGATTTGACATGGAATTATGATAATGTCAACGTCGATTATGGCTTGAATTTTCTTCGTGCCGACTCACGTTTATGAAGCGATCCAGATAAGTGATGAGACGTGCGGTTCCATTGGAGGACGAGCCAGTCGGATTATTCTTCTGCATCTAGGGATTTTAAAATGGATTGACAGAACCCATTTTGAACGTGTTTGGGATGGACCATCCCTTTTGTATCAAAACTGTTTGGTTTAATCATAGAACAGATCGGTGTACTTATGTGAAAGCTCACAAACATTTAGTTTCCATTTAATTTGAAAAAATGAAATGATTTGACGTCCAGTTGTATTGCTTGCGAAGATGAATAGATAAAAAACATATTTTCATTGTTTGCGAAATTATTGATACTAACATTGTAGTTGATAATAAGAATATTTCTTGTGCTTATTATTTCAATAATTGATTATTTTTAGGAAAAATATTGTTAAAATCATTTAGTTTTTGCAAAACAAAGAGAGCTTTAACGAAGTTCTAACCTTTAACAATAGTCATGGACTTATACAATTATCTGTTTCATGAGGCTTTATGAGTTACTGAGTTCTTTGGACAATGAACGGAATTTCGTTATTTAAATTGCTCTTGAACCTAATAGGTATAGTCTAGCTTTTTGTGGGAAATTGCATGATGAAGAAGCCTAATCACCGAATCATATTCAATTTGAAAAATTTATATCTGGCTAAAGCTACCTAAATGCATCGACCGAATATTTTTTTGTACATTATGAAACAAAAATTAATATGATCTAAGGTTATGCTTGTTTCAAAAACAATAAATAATTTAAAGAACATTTTCCTAAAATCATCACTTATATTACTTGAAATAATTAGTCAATGAATAACGTTTTTATAATTTAAAGAACTTTTTTTTAAAGCAATATAGTCAATTATTTTTAGGAAATTATTTAATAAATCATTCATTTGTGGTGAGACAAATAAAACCAAGAACGACATAATTTTGTGGTAGGGATGTCTGAGAAATTAAACAGTTTTCCTTTTGTGCATGATTAGTAACGCCTACTACATGCTTGTCCATGAAAACATGAATTGAAAAGGATTTTGAAAATATTAAATATTAAGAAAAATCTAGAGCAAGATATTGTTAAATTAGTCCTTCTAACGATTGTCTCCAAATCAAGATTTGGTACATGCACTAACACTGGTATCTAACTTTAATCATCCTAGAAAAATGCTGAATAAACCAGTATCGGGTCTGCCATAAAATATTTAAAAAATCTCATACCATATCCTCATAAGATCACATTCAACTCCATCGTCCATAAAAGTTGATGTGACACATTTTGCTACTTTTCCTTATTTTTTTATTTTGCTAGGGAATAAAGGTCTATCTAAAATTCTCGTTACGTTTCTTAAACAATATGTATAGATAGATAGATGAATAATGACTTGATGACTTTAAATGGAGACCCCATTAATGCTTTTTAGTCATTGAACTTTAGTGGGTCTATTTGGGTTGACCGCTATACTTGTATACGATAGGACATCAAATTTTATATTTATTTAATATGAAACATCGGAAACCTTTCAAAAATTAGAAGAATTTATAAGTAGCGAGATCTATAGTTTCCTCATAATTTTTTGAAATGCCAATCAATACTTTCTTATTTCAATTTTTGGAAAAAATTATTATAAGTTCGAAGCAAAAAAAATTAAGTCTATTACGTGAACATGTTTTTTCCTTTATCTTCATTTTAATTTTACATGAAAACCCTATAAATGCTATGATAAGATAAAAAAATGATCAATTGAGCATGCCACATCCATCACGTCATTCAAGTAAAATGTGTTAGGATTAACGTCATTGGCTACGAAGATTAAAGTATCTCGTGACATAAGAAATTAATCATATTTATTTGTTAATCAATCGAATGATCAATGCAATATAAATAGTAAAATCAACTGCATCTTACATGGATAATTTCTATCTAAAACACCAATAAACATTCAGCTAGCCGAGCAGGTTAACTTAGTATTCGGAATTTAACATTAGGGCCTCAAATGAATTCTAAATTTCCAAACACAATATTTTCATTTGTCACATGAATTATGCCCATGTCGATTTTAAAGTTCTGACCGTGACCGGCAATCATTTTCTCCGTACGGAGACAAAAGGATTGCCACTTCGGGACCTCAAACAATAAGTGAAGGCGCCTTTTAACCTCCACCAGTTCGACAAAAAAAAAAAAAAAAAAAACCTCCACCAGAGTCAAACATGACAGGCCAGTCTGTGAAGGATGGACACGTGGCGGGGAGTACGTGTGCCGACAGTCGCTGTCGGTACAGCCAGCTTTCTGGTGAATGGGCGGTGAGACATGGATGGTGACCCGACCCCGTTCTTCTCGCCGGCGACAGGTTTTACCACTGCCGTACGCTCTAAATATAAAGGTAATTTTTTTTTTTTAATTTACCTTAGAGAAGATAATGCCTCACGCCTGATCCCATTCATGTACTGGTTTCCCACTTTTTTTCTTTCCTCTTTTTTAAGCTTTTCCTTTTTCACAATCTGCCTGTTTCTCACACTGGTGATCACGAGAGAACCTCTCCACCGGAGCACGCTTGAGCCACCGCGCTTCCCATGCCGCTCAAGCCTCCGGCATTGCCGCTGGCCTCGGTAAATCCTTAAGAAGCCATCGCTCGAGTCCCCTAGCAAGCCCTGTAGTGTCATATGCCCCCTTTTGTTGGGAGTACATTACAGAAGTTCGATATATTTACTTGAGAGATCGTTAAGAGAGAATTTAAATTCGAGTCATGTAATATATTTAGTTAGACTCATATTTACTCAAAATTTTAAATCAATAAGTTACAAGTTAAATATCATATATTAATTGCTTCACACTGCATAAGTTATTCGATGTGAAATAGTGTATCTCAATAATCTCTCATTCACGTGAGTTTATTGTTAGCTGTATTCCTTATTAATCCAAGTAATCTTCTATAATTTATTTTGTCAAACCAAATCATGAAGGCTGCTTGGAAATCGATTATGTCATGAGATTCCTTCCTTGGTTGATATGTAGCAAGAGTGGACCCGAGTATGTCACGAAATTCCTCCCTCGATTAATACGCCGTGGGAGTGGTGGACCCAAGTATGTCATGAGATTCCTTCCTCGACTAATACGCGGTGGGAATGTGCCACTAATCAACTATTGACTTTAATATCATTTGTTAGGAGTGCGCGACAGAGTTTGATATTTTCATTTGGGAGATTGTTAAGAGAAAACCCAAGTCCAAGCTTGTCAACATATTTAATTGAACCCATATTATCTTAAAAGTTTAATCTAATGAGTTGTGGGTCAATTACCATATATTAATTGCTTAATTCTATAGAAATCACGTGTGCATCTCAACATCTTTCTCTTTCTGAGTCCAACTCACTAGGCTCTCAACTTAGATTGATCACTACCAAACTCGGGCAGTGGTCGCCGGAGGCCGGTGGTTGCGACGTCTGTGGTCGGACCACCGAGACAACTCCTACATTTTCCATGACACGGGGAAAGAGACGCGGAGGATACAGTGAGGGACCACGAGGGTTATGGTGGCGCGCACGGAACGGTAGCAAGGACTCATTGACAAAGACGCGATGGTCGTAGGGTAGCCGCAGAGACAGAGGGGAGCTACAACTCAACGTTCCAGCGACATTCAGGACATTTGATTGATGCGTCTGACCTCTATTACTCCAAAATTTTACGAAATAATCAAATTCGGGTCGCTGAACAGTCTCATAAATTTGTAATCACAGCTCTCACTATCCCCATATAGAAATATGCACACAGATAGTCGACATAACAGTGTACTAGCTGATGAGAAAGGAAGACGAAATGGAGGCAAGAAGAGACATAGATGATAGGAACATGAAAAGGAAGGGGAGATACAGGAGCAGTGGCCAAGCTTGCGAGTCACAATCTTAATAATTCAAGTGGCCAACTCTCTCACCATCTTTTAACGCATTGACGCATTGTCATGGCTCTTATTCAGTGTTCCCATGCAACCTTTTAAATTTCGCTAGGGCGTGTTATATCATCCCTGGGGTCGGTCGGCCGAGGTTGAATCTGCCAAGCACCTGTCATGCGTAGCCATAGCTCAGCCCTACATGGCTCTGCACTGCTGCGTGTTATTCCTCTCTGTGTCTATGATTGAGCTTAACACCAAAGTGCACTAAGCGACAAAGCGCGACTTCTGTTTCATGCGGTAAATTTCTCAAAACGATACTGAAGATCCTCCAAATTTGGTAGAGGAAGCAAAAGAGCTCATCTTGTTTCCATGGCCGACCTAAGTTCCCTATCCATTTCTTTTGCTTTTCCTTCATTTTCCCTTTTCACAAATGTTTGGACTGATTTTTACTTTTTACTTTTTTGCATATCTCGCAATTCACACGTTTCAACTTTTCTTTTTTAATCCCAATTATATGAAATTTTCATTTTGTAAACATTAACACGCAGATTCACATATGAATCTTTTATAATTTTTTTAGAAATTTCACTGGTATTTAAAATTTGACAGGAACCTTAAACAATACTAAAATTTTTCTTTTAGTTAAAGTCTAAACAAACAGGGCTGGAAAAGTGTGAGGAATTAGTAGTCTCAACAGGGATAACATTAGCTTTGAGGAATAATATGAGTATTATATATGGCTTACCAAATGAAGTTGATTTCTGTGCAACTTGTCAAAATAGTATCAGGAAAGCATTTTGTGCGGTGGACTTGAGTATGTCCCCAAAATGCTTTGTTTGAGGCCACGTGTGCAACTCAGCATCTCTGGAATATTAAACACCTGGAGGGTTTTTCCTCTCTTAGGAAAATAAAAAGATGTAGGGCATAGGAGCATTGGCACATAAAAATAAGAAACGCATCTTTACAGCCTGTTGAGTTACCAGATAGGCGGAGGAAGGGTAAATATAGAACAAAGACATTTGAAAACCACATTGGAACAAATCGTGTAATGATCCATTGCATAACACAAAAGAAAAAAACCTTTAATACAATTTAGTTAGGAAAATTACCCAATGAATCTTAAATCTATTAAACGAATACTAATTCCTTCTTAAAATTTTTCATTTTGTCAATTTAGTCGTAAACTATTGTGCAAAATTCTATTGTAGTCATTTTGGTCAATTTTAGTTAGAAATCGATAATATGGCAATCTAATTTTCGCCAACCGTCCTATGCGGTACACTGTTACAACATTGATTTTTAGCAAAATTGGGCGAAATGACTACATTGGAATTTCATGCAAAGATTTAGGACTAAATTAACGAATTTGAAAAGTAAAAATGAATTAGCACCCGCACAAGATGTTCATGACTATTTGGATAATTTTCCCCTGTAGTTTAATATGGTAAATTCGTTCCAAAATACATTGAAACTGATAGAGTCTAAAACCAAGCTATTCATTCGGAGTGAAGAACCCACCTCCATAAATTCTTCATCAATCTCCACACGGTGAACGCCCAAAGCAGTGGTCACCTTTCCAACTTGGAAGGGGGAGGTGGGGGGTTTAAATCCCCACATTCTCAGGAGGGTTGGGGTGGGGACGATTTAGTTTCAGGAGTGGGTTTCGACTTCCACGCTCTGCAAGGAAGCAGGACAAAAGTCTGAGAGCGAGAGTTAGAGTAGGACTGACAAAAAAAAAAAAATGCCCAAAGATCGAACGATCAATCACAAGAGACATGGTATGGTCACAGGGCGTGGCTTGATTTGATGTGCAGAGAGAGACCTGATCGAAGCAAAAGGCCATATCATGTTGCATTGAATTGTCCATCCTTATTTACTGCGATCCATCACTGCTCGTGTCGTTTCTCTCCTTGCATGGCCACCTAACGAGGAGAAGATCGACAAATCCTCCTGTAGGGGCTTTTCCGGAGCGGATATTTAGGGTTTCATATCATAAAAAGGAGTGGATATATATGTATTGGAGCAGATCATGTAGATCCTCATTATTGATGTACTTTGTCTTTTAACACTATGAGCAATCAAATCGTTCGAACCACCTCGAAGCGACCTCTCACAAAATAGCGAAATTTATTTTTGCAATATGCTTATGGACATTAGTCCCAAATATAAACTAAAGAGAAAAGAAGAAAAATAATGTAAGATAGTTCATAAAATTGAACGAAACCATGATTTCGTCTCTTCAAATCAGACCCAAAATGGCAAGTTTCATGTTTGTGGCAGTAGGTTCAACACTGAAGATGATGAAATTCCGATTTTGTCACCTTCGGATACGATCTAAGGCGATATATATTTTGTCACTTTAGAGTGTTTTTCTTGTAGCGAGAGTACGGCGTACTTTATAAGAAATTAACTAAATGCAATCCCTCTATCATTGATTTAAAAAGTGGGAAGTGACAATCTTCAAATCAATGGTAATTAAGATCGTTTGCGCAAGACTTCTTTTACTTGGGCCATATGTTCTATTTTTCCTTTTCCCCTCATCTCAGCTTTAAAGGACCGATTAGAGAACCGAGGCGAACAGCTTAAAAGGCATCTAATTCTATATAATCCAATATATAAATAGTGACATTGTGATTAATTACACTTGATATTCATTTAAGAAAATTTCCTATGTTGCACATGAACGAGCTCCATAAAACACTCTGATATTCCATATTTTAAAGAAAATTCCGTACTTGCATTAGTTTTGCCATGTTCGAAAACTCGATTTGAATGCAGACAAGTTGCAGCCAAAAGTACATATATATATTCTCTGTTTTTTTTTTAAAAAAATATTCATACCCACTTGACTAAATTATGACTAATCAAAGTACAGCATGTGTCACAACTTAAACTAATAAAAATAAAATAAAGGGGCAGTTAGGTAGCCAATAAAAAATAAAACATTGGTGGACAAAATGCGACGCCCCATTAAGGCATATGTTCAGTCTCCTCGGTTGCATCCCCCTTGGAATTAATCAAGTAGGCACCTTCCAATCATTCTTGCCCTAATGTGACTAATCCAAACAAAATATATGTAAATTAGGGAAATATGTACTTTTATGTACTCTAAGGACGTGGCAAATCGTCGACCCTTCTTCATCCCTTATCTTTTTGGGAATGTGATTTGCTTTGATGGGGCAAGTTGAAAGATAGGTGTCAGGGAGAATTTTGCCAAATTAAGCACATGCTTTGTCATTTGTTTGTAGATATGCCAGACTTAATTAATCAGAATCTTTAGAATCTTGTGATAATACTTAAAAAAAATTATGTTTGTATTATTACATGCACATAAGTGTACAATCATTTAGATGGGGTAATGGTTCATATAAAGTATATCAATCACTTAAAAAATGGATGCTTTTTATAACTTAAAAAATTGAGATACAAAGCCAATCCATACAGAGGCGACGGATACGTGATTCGATTTTTTGTATTCATAAGGTCATACTATATATGAACAAATTTCTCATGATTGTTTAGTTCACCCATTATATATTGCTAAGTTTCCTTTGGATCCCAATTCCAATATGAACCCCATGCCTCGTTAACTTATACAACTCCCAAAAGAACACCTATGGCTATGGTTAAAAGATAAACCTGAGATTAATAATATGATTACTCCATTGAACTAAATGTTGAATTAATTGAGCTTTGTAATAATGTTGAAAGAAGTTCTCTGTTGTAACAATTATCAAACTCACATCTTAAATGGCCAACTTAAAAGAAATGTGAATGAATAGCCTCTTGTAATAATTATGTCATCAAAGCATCATTTATAACTGCTCTTCTACTACACCTAGTAAGAGGGTGAAAAGATTGCGAGACAACCATCATAACCATGACTATTGTCATCATGATTCCTTCGTCGTTTCTACCGGAAGAACCAAATGTCAAATCAAATTTTAGCGACCTTAGGGTGTGCCAAATGGAAAAATGACTTTGACACGAAAGGGAAGTTAAAGACCAATGAGGTTTGATGTCGGGAGGGAATCTTGCTGTCTTGCTAAATAATTGCAGGCCTTGGAAATTTCAAGATTTCCTAAGCTCCGTCCCTACATTTACATGCTCCTGCTTTTGTCATACATATATTTATAGGAATATGCTGGAGACCACTCTTTATATTCTTGTTCATAGAAGTCCAAGAAGTCATCCATGTGCCATTCTTATAAGATGTTTTCTTCAAAGCAATTTTTTTATAAATAGATTCTTATTGGGTCCATCACCATTAAAAGAAAATATATATATATGAATGAGACTTTTGGATAGTTGACATGTCAATGAATGAGACTACATAACTATTTCTTGTTATTTGTCTTGTCCATCTATGAAAATGTATAAAAAGTTCTTTACAACAATGATACAACTAATAACAGTTATATACATAGTCTTCAAAAAACCAAATAAAAAAGGTGGGGAAAAACTATATTCATGAAAAGAGAGATAAAATCCGCAACTAGCTATAGGCTACAAAAATCACATGTCAATGAATGAGACTACATAACTATCTCTTGTTATTTGTCTTGTCCATCTATGGAAATGTATAAAATGTTCTTTACACCAATGATACAACTAATAACAGTTATATACATAGTCTTCAAAAAACCAAATAAAAAAGGTGGGGAAAAACTATATTCTTTAAAAGAGAGATAAAATCCGCAACTAGCTATAGGCTACAAAAATCACATTTCACACTGTAAAATTAATTTTACAATTCGTGAATTTCTTTATTCGTGCATCAATATCCATAAAGCGCATCAATATCCATAAAGCATATATCTGTTTTGGTTAGACATATTGAGAATATACAGTTTAAAAACTATGAAATGTCTTGCTCAATAAGTAATCTAGGAAATTGCTAATAAAATAGGAGTTATTATCAGAATGTTAATTGAACTAAATAATTTGGACCAAGTACCATCATCGGAAGCAATGAACTCACCCTTTGATATTGATTTCATCGAGCTTCTCTATGAAGTGGACCTATCTAATCCACTTATGGGTTTGGAAAAGAATTAGAAAATAATTGGGAGGAAAGTAATTACTACACGTTCATAATCCACCTCATCTCTTCTCAGCAATATAGAGAATTAGAAGAGGTACATTATTTTCTTTTGAGAACTCATTAACTGTTAATCATATTTAATAAAAACATATTTTTATTTTACAGTACTCTGTTTGTACATAAAACAAGAGAGAATACAATTGAAATGACAATTTATTTTTCATGTCATTTTCTTGATTTAGTTTTTATTTATTTATTTAATACAGAGGCACTAGGGGCCTGTGCTTAACTATATCATTCTTTAAAATGCGTTTTGTATTCACTTTGAAACTATTAATATGTGCATAATAAGAATTAACTGCAACAATTGATCATGTGACATGACGGCTATGGTTTCCATTCTAATAGTTACCCCACTAAAAACAGATGAGGTATACAAGATGTCATCCAACATTTAACTCTCCAATACCATAACTAAAACAAACGAGGGTTCTTTAACTTATTTGACTTTTTGAAATTATCCACGCATTAAATTAAAGAATGGCAAGTAATGGCATACCGTTAACAGATGAGTTATACAAGATGTCATTTAACATCTAACTCTCCAATATCATAACTAAAACAAACGAGGTTTGTTTAACTTATTTGACTTTTTGAAATTATCCAAGCATTAAATTTAAGAATGGCAAGTAATGGCATACCATTAACAGATGAGTTATACAAGATGTCATTTAACATCTAACTCTCCAATATCATAACTAAAACAAACGAGGTTTGTTTAACTTATTTGACTTTTTGAAATTATCCAAGCATTAAATTTAAGAAGGGCAAGTAATGGCATCCTATTTTCGTTTTTACCGCATAAGCTATTCGGATTTTTGGCCTCATAAAGGCATGCTATTAATCAACAATTTTGGTATAATTGCCCATTTCAACCATCATAAATTTCCATGTTTCCTTGGGGTCCCAAATCCAATGACCCGCATGCTTCATTAGCCCATGCTACTTTCAATATAGCACATACGGTTAAACAGATAATCCTTAGACTAATAATAAGATAATTCAATCGATCTAATTTGTTGAATCAATTGAGCTCTGCAATAATTTTGAAAAGAGAAAAAAGACGAAGGAAAATGTCTCATTTAATTTTTTTTTGTTTTTACTAACAAAATTTATTACTTTTTTGCAATATAATGACTCAGAGAGCAACCCATAATAATGGTCGATATATCAAAGGAGCTGTGTAGCATAATATCATCAGACCTACATCCATCACAAATCATTGGACTTGGAGAGCAAGTATTGCTAGTATGGATTGTGGCATTTCTTCTAAAAGGCATAAACTAGTAGAGTCTTGAGTCAATGTAGTACTTGTCGCAGTATTGAGCTTTAGTACTTTCTAGGGTTATCTAAGACGCACAACCATACGATAACCGTCCATTTTCTTCCATACATGCTACTAACTTTCTCTTGGCCACATTGCACGCCTACACACATCGAGATTTGGTTAAACATCGGTAATGGCAGGAACTACTTAGCAAGAGTAGCAAAATGACTGTTTTGCTGAAAAGAGTTGATGAAACACCTTTCAAAGAATGGGTTGGTAAACCAACCGACAAAAAATATAAGGAGTCATTTGCAGATTTTTGGACAGAAAACACGAACTGATGAAAAGTTAAAAGTACGAAGATTGGAGGAAATCATGCCAACTATGTAAAAGCATACTTGAATGTAAAGATAAAATAATATAAAATTGAACAAATGTTAATCATTGATTGATTGGCGGTCCTTTCTACAATCTATGGATCAAGCATTTATACAATTACTGATAGTTAACAATGGCTACAAAGAAAGCAAATAACATCCTACGTGACTCCTATAAATTAGCAACACCTTTTTACGAACAGTTATCAAAAGACTCACTACTCAACAATCATGACCTCATCACTCACCCCCACATTGATGGTTATTTCTGTAGATCGTAAATCCTGTCCCTGAGGATTACAACAGTCCATGTTTCTCGACCATTAATATTTGTGGCTTTTGAGGTTTATGGCTTCATGATGGAATAAATCATGATGGCAGTATCCGAGATTGTTGGCTTCATGATTGAATACTTGTCTTGTCTTCAATTCATTGATATTTTCTCTTGCTTCCATTCCTTCATCGGCTGAATCAAGTCTTGTTCATTGACACTCTTGGCTCAATACTTAGTAATTTTCTCTAGTATCACCCATCGGCAACTTCTCATTGCGTTTGTTGATTGCCTATAGTTGCCGACCACAAAGACTTAGTAAATTTTTGCCTCGACTGTGCTTTATGCGGCCACTTTCAGACCGAGTTAACAGTCAGGATTTGGACACTTTTTGGTGTCGACAATGACCAATTTAAAAGAGATGTGAATGAAGATTTCCATTGTAACAGTAATCGGATTAAAGTATCATTTGTTACCACTTTTTTGCTTTACCTAGCAAAAGGGGGACAAGATTGTATGATGACCACCATAATCATGATTCCTTCATCATTTATAGTGGAAGAATCAAAATGTTAAATCGACTTGGCGACCTTATGTGTGTCAATTCAAATAAAAAAAATGACAAACGCAATAGGGAGTTAAAAAACCAATGAGGCACGACGCGGAAAGAATCTTGCTAAATAATTGTAGGCTTCGGAAATCCAAGATTTTCTATGCTCCGTCCCTACTTTTATATGTTCCTGATCTCGTCATCTATACGCTGGGTTTATATCATAATCCCCACTAGCTGGAGATCACTCTTTTCTTTATATATGTGTTCATGGAAGTCCAAGAAGTCATCCTTGTACTGTTCATATACATTGTCGACTAAGTTTTGGACAGTTGACGTGTATATGAATTTGAATAACATCTCTTGTTATATTGTCTCGTCCATCTACGATGAATGTATAAAAAGTTCTTTACATCACCACCACCACCACTAACAACAATAATTATGTATGTGTATGTATGAGATAAATACATAGAGAATCCTAAAACTTATCACGAAAATGAGTTCTAAAAATTACAAAAAGTGCAATCAAGTCCCAAAACTCATCAAAGTCATTCATTAACTTTGTTCAATTTGACTAACGGAAAATACTAATATGACTTTTTTTTTAATTGTGCGTCTCCTACGTCTTGATGCTAAAACATAATATTAAAATGATGTCTTTTTGGTCTAAATTTGATTTTTAGTATATTTAGATTAAATTAAAAAATAAGCTTCATAAAAAAAGGGGTGTGAAACCATGTAGTAGCAATTTATTTATTTAAATTTAGCTTACTTTTTAAATTTAATTTAAATAATTTTTTTTTATTAAAAATCAAATTTGGACGAAAAGGATGTCGTTTCAACCACATCATTGCCATATAGAATAGAGAAAAAAAATAAAATGCCGTAAGGCCCGGGATAAGACAGCGAGGTCTTCGTCTTCTTCGTGAGCTGAACTGTGAGCCTATCTATTGAATTGAGGAAAAACCACTTCTCATTCAGGAGCGAGAAAGGAAAGATGAATTAAGCGGTCATCGAGATCTTTACAAAAAGGAAAAGCATGAAAAGAAATTCAAAGCCATGAACAAAGGGGATTGACTGAGAAGTAGAGCTAAGCGATCTATTGAAGAAGCATTGTTAACACAGATGTATTCACTGGGATCTCCGAGGGTATCCGCCCAGTGGTGGCACTCTTTCTTACACACAAATCCTCAGGAAGACAAGCAGCTGTATTCAACATACACGGTCCTGCTATGATCAGTCTAAGAAGCCAATTCCAACTAGATTTGACCCTGACATCCTAAGAGAAAAACTCCGCTTGTTGCAATGGGGGACTTCAACTTCATCAATCATGTCAGTATTTTTCGTTAGCTAAGTTGAATGTAGCTAACGAAAAAACTCAATTGCAGAAATATGACAAGTTTTAAGATTTAATTACACTTTTTGCAAGTTTTAGGACTTAATGACACTTTTGTGACAAGTTTTAAAATTTCTAAGGCATTTATCCTATACCTATCTATCTATCTGTCGAGTCTCCAAAAAACCAAAAAAAAGGTGCAAAAAGATCGTATTCACAAAAAGAGAGATCAAATCAGCAACAGGCTATAGGCTACAAAAATCACATTTCACATCGTAAAGTTAATTTTATGGTTCAACAGTCTCTCTCTCATTTATATTGATATTGAGCATATATTTCTTTTCATAAGACATATAGCAAGTGTCGGTCAAGCAAAAAAGAATGACATACATTTTACAAACACCATCCATAGCACGATTTTTCCCTTAAAAACCACTTTTTGGAGTCCTTTTGTTTGAAAGGAAATTGTTTTCAAAAGACTGTTTTTCTATTTTCTAGTGTTTGGATGACAAAAAATTAATTAATTTATGGAAAACGTTTCTTATGGATTGCAAACAATAAGCTTAGACTAGGAGAAAATTACTTCCCCTTCTAAAAAGAAACAAATCATTATCCCAAAATCACAAGATAAATGAAAATTATATATTTTTTTATTATGAAATTTTCACTGAAGCAATTGTGTTCTAAATATATCCATTAGACCCCGTCATGCATCATTAGAATTGTTCTAGGTCTTTACATTTCAAATTATGGTACATTCTATATATATGTTTGTGTATATATTGTTTCTACGAAGCATGAATTATTGCATTTTGATCTGCACGTGCTAATTTCCTTGATTTTTTTAGTATATGCAGTTGGCCAGAAGATTTATAAAATAAAACAAATATGCAAAAAGTGACAAAAAGAAGAAAGAAAAGGTGCTCAGCTTTGAAAAAGTATACCCAAAATCCAAAGAAAAGAAAAAGAAAAAGAGAGAAAAAAGGTCCGACATATGCAGTGTTGGACTTGGAAAATGAGTGGCTCACAGCTAAGATTAGGAAATGGGTCAATATGACGATTTTTCGTACAAATAATTTGGTCACTGTACAGTTGCTCAGAAAGCGAGCTCCCCATAAAAGGAGGAGAGAGAGAGAGAGATAGGGAAGATCTTGGTGTCTCATAATGCATAAACATTTGAAGATGGGATTCGCTAGAAAGTCATCCCTCAGCTTTATCATCACTCGTTTGATTTCATTTATGCATTCATGCGATTTTCTTGCCTCATATCTGGCAGAGAAAACCCATTTGTCTGCGACGAAGATGAACAAAAGTGTGCGGGGTTGATGCTGCTCCCCACATCGAATTGGGTGAAATCTAGAACAGGAACAAAAAGGAGAGAAAGGGAAAATGATTGTGGAAAAGATCTTGAAGTGTATAGCTAGGTCGTGTGCTTCAATACAGTAGGGACGGCCGGTGTACACCAGTCGGGGCATGTTTGGCTGGAGGATTTGCAGCAGGAAGCTGATTGATGCAAAAGTGTGCTTTGTCCTCACGTTAAACCCTAATTACTAGTATTTCCATTTCCATTATAATATTGTATTTCCAATAGTTTTCCTTGTTTCAATCATGTATGGGCTTTACTTGGTCCGTGGTGGTACGATATCCATATATCTTGTCACGTTTCTATTACTAAATTTTTAGGTAAGTTACCACTGACTCTTGTTATGTATGTTATATTAGAGTTGCAGCTCTCGTGTTTGAATCCAGACCCTCTCTTACCTTTCTTTTTCTTTAATTAGTGATACATCACATCTCAATTTAAGGGTCAACAACGGAGTATCATAGTATAATTAGATTTGGAGCTATATGGTTTTATTTGTAATGTTTATTTTAAATAAATTGGTAGTGATCACTATAATTTCTACAACAACCGTGTCAACATTGTGGGAGAGAAGAATAGAAAAACATTTCATTTGCTAGCTCATCAACTTCATACGACAACAGTTTTCATGACCTAGCAAGTATTTCACAAACAATAGCTTAAGACGTTAAGGAGACTAGAAAAACTTGATTAGTCATGTCCATTCTGTTGAAATATTAGGTCCAATTTTCCTCCACATGGACAAATCAGACTCCTAGATTTTACAAATTATTTAAAAATCCTAATGCGTTTATTCTTCCCTTAGTCAATTAATCCTAGAGACCGGCAATCGACTCAGACGGGAGAGGTATCGGTACTACCTTGAAACCGATCACTTCCCTCCGATTGGAGAAGTACAACTAACTATTAAATTCAAACCAAAATGTTGTCCGAAGTGCAATAAATGGAACTCTGTTAAACACAAAAAAATAAAATTAAAAATACTGATGTTTAATTTTATATACCCGCCTCCAATAATTTAAAGCCAACATAAATTATAGTCGAATCCTTTCCTTTATCCTTCTACAAACATTGCCAAATTGGATAAGGTTAGCATTAAAATCATGTTTTATTCAGGAGAAGTGCTGACTCTCCAAATAGTGAAGTGAAGTTTCACACAATATTTAATTGCAATGTTTTAGTCGCATATGATTGGCGGCCTCTTTTAGCATGATTCATTGTTGCTGTTAAAGAAATACGTGTATCACGCGCTATACAGAAATTCATTATAAGACTTACCCAAAAAGAGTATATTATAACCCAATTTCGTAATTGATCAAATTTTTAGAGAAAATTGGTTGATTTATATGGCAAGTTTGAATTCTGATACTCACACTAGTTTTCATTAGTACTTTATATTTTGCCCTTTTTCCTATCTCCGGTGGTTTAATTAATTTGGCAACGGTGATGTCCTTTTTTCGTTTCTAAGTTCCAACTTATATACAGGAAAATGAAAATTAACAAGTTATATGTATTCACCATTTTTAAATAGCATAAACTTCGAGGATTGCCATCTAATAAATGCCTTCTTGTGTCATGGAAAAGTGACCCTATTCGGCCTTCGCTCGGGCAAGAGCTAGGTGTTTTATTTATAAGTTCAGTTTTTCTTTTCATAAGCTAAGTTCATTTGTATTACTTTGATATTAGGCAATTTGAGTAACCCCTTAGATTTGGTTGGTTGAATATGGCGTTGGGGATTTCCAATATAGAATTTAAAGATTACCCATTCAAATTTCATTAACTGCGTGCAAACTGCTTTAGGTTAGAGTCTTTTGTACATATTATAGGGTTAGATTTATGAACTAGTTCGTGGGAACATGGGGTGTTTCATGGGTTTTTAGATAGTCCAATTTCCATGTCTATGCTCATGGATTATCAAAAGATAAAGGCCTAGTGAATGCAAATTTGGCACATCTCAAACCAAAAAAGTGATTACAATTCCAACATAGTTCCTCCTTAAGAGCTTAAACCTTGAGAAGTACAATGCAAATGATATTCGATTTCTAGTAGGTTGCCTCTTCGACACTAATGATTAATCTAAATCTAGTGAAAACCCCATTAAAAATAGAGCATGTCCGATGCTTCATTCATGCACATACCCCTTCCTACTTCACCATTTCTTAATTCCTTGTTGCTTTTCTAGCTTTGGTAATTGAACATCGCACCTTGATGGCTCAAAAACGGAATCCACGATTCCCAAAAATAGAGATATACATCGCTTTCGTTTGATTTCATTTTGTGCCTAGCAAATTGGATGTTAGGTGAGTGCGAGAAAAGGAGACACGTCTCCTTCCAATATATGCAATTAGAAAAGCAAATTAAATAGGTAAACAAATGAAGAACTTTTAAGTTGCCAAAAGAATCCCACCATCTCCATTTCTGTTCGAAAAAGAGTGGATGGTGATGGCTTAAAAAAGATAAATTTAATTACGTCGTTAATATAATTGCAATTTGCTCTTTCGTCAAGTTATGTTATGCCCGACTGAAGGAGAAGAGGAAAAAAACAAACACAACAGGGAATTAAAAGGATTTTTGCAAATGGGGAATCTCAAAGAATTCAAAAACCGGCCCATATTAAAATCGATATACCAACAATATGTACGTAATAAATTCTTGGATAATATTATATGATGGGGGAGGCGGCCCCATCCTTTTCGACCATGTGAAATTTTTGATTTGTGACCTATTGGGACAAAAAATATAGGGTTTTCCTCCTCGATATATCCTAGAAATATAATTTCTATGGAATTTGCGGGTGAAAAAAACCTCGGAAAAAAAAAAGAAAAAAAATTGTAAAATAAAAGAAAAATATATGTTTTTGAAATTTTGTGATCTCAGCTTTGATGGGTGCCACCAATTGGACCATATAATTAATTGGGCACTGAAGATCCAGCGGCACCACTCTCTTCGTTGTCTAGCCCCCTCGATTTAAATGACCGGGACCATAAGATTTATTAAAACTTTTTGTTTGCTATATAAGTCTTGTAATATCAATTGGACAATTACAAGTTTTCTTACCTTCCAAAATTAAGGGTAATTGGTTTCAAAATGGGTAGATTTCAAACTAGAAATTTGGAACCTAGCTTGCCAGTATCAGTTCTCGGTTTATAGAATTGGGAACCAAATTGATCGACCTTGGAACTGGCCTACCTATTTTTTTCAAATATTTTTCTGTTTTAATTTTATTTAAGTACTAGATCACATGCATTATTTTGGCAAAATTTCTCAAATACAACACCATAATGGCATGCTTATGTTAGAATGCTCAACAACATTATAATTGGCAAAACTCTCAGTTAAGAAACTCGTAGGTAGGGTTTGGTTTGAACAAGTTAAAAACCTATTCTATCTAAAAATTGACCTCAAAACAATTCCACTCGGGACCAGTCGAGGCTAGTTCCCAAATCTTTTATTCTAGAACCGATTCGGTTCCCATGTGAACTGACTTGAAACCGATTGGGTAAGGCTGGTTTGGTTTGGTTCCTTTTCTGAGTTGAAACACCAGCTTGGTTGCTCTTCTGTTTGCAAACCTATATAGTTATCACTCACCTTCAAAATTCAATGTGCCTCAATTTAGTAGCATCACGTTCAAGCAGCTGCTTTCATTCGCCAGGGAAAAGTCAAACATACGAAGGAAAAGCATTATTGCCCATTTTCAGTCGAACATCATCCAAATCATTTCGTTTAATCGACTCAATTTTTGCATATTCTTCACTTATCCTTTTGTCGCGGCTCGACAGATATTTTCCGTGAATCCGTCTCACTTCCAGCGGAAAGAAATAAAGAAGAGAGCAGATATCTCCTCGAACTTGGTTTCAACACCAGCCACATTTTCATGCCCGCATTTATCCATACGCCAAAAAAATTAAACGTAAGTTCAAAAACAGCTGACTGACAGTGCACACTGATTATGACATCGGTTTAAAAAGCTGAGGATAATAATTAGGCTAGTAGATACGATAGGCTGAAGTTGGTGTTATTATCCCACTGAGAGAGAGAGACGGGGGCAAAAATGGTCACCATCACCATCCCTCCCTTGCAATCTCACCCCCTGTTTCACCATCCGCCATGTCTGCCAGAAACCCTAAATGTTAAATTTCCAACCATAGAAAATTATAACAGCATGAACAACAGTAACATAGGCTTGTAGGGTCGTCGTTTCAGTGGCTAAAGTCTTTCGTCATTGAGGTGATCATGAGCTTTTTAGACTTTCGTCGCCCATTCCCTTGCGAATCATTCGTTTTTTATATGCCCAATTTGGCAGGAAATGTGCTGGGGAAGATACCGCCCAGTCATGATCAAAACCCCTCTCTGGTCAGAAAAAACTTTTGTCGATTACGTTTCGCTGATACGGTCACGAGAATCATGAGATGGTGGTTTCATGCACGAACCTTCGTTAGGAAAAGTTGCTGAAAGGGTCATTATTTTATCGGCAAGTTGAGTGGCGTATAGTTTATACAGGTGCGGACGAATCCAGAAACTGTAACGCAACATATTACGTACGCAGTAGAGAAGAGAGAGAGAGAGAGAGAGAGGAGTGTAGTTTATACAGGTGCGGACGAATCCAGAAACTGTAACACAACATATTACGTACACAGTAGAGAAGAGAGAGAGAGAGAGAGTAAATGAGCACTCAACCATCCAAAAGCAGAAGCAATTTATGAGGCCTCTCTTCGAACATACTTTAGTGGTTGAGTCCATTGAAGTGGGCACGGCAAAACACACAAGCAATCAAGAGAGACGATGGAGTTAATTGACAATGGAGAAGAACTAATTAAGAAGTTAATTACACACAGAGTTCAAATAAACTCGGTCAACAATAGTTTTGAACATGAACGAAGTTAATATATAATTAATACATATCTTGATTATTGCATGTTGTGATTGGCCGAGTTTATCATATGGTGAACGGAGTCCAACACAAGCCCTTGAAAAATAAAACAAGAAGGGCTTTACACGAGTGAGAATTTTGAGGAGAAGATGGACACAGAGAGAAGAGGTAACTAAGTCAAAGCACATGATTTACATGGACAGGTTATTCACAAATTCCATACCATCACTGATAATTATCCCACAACAAACCTGCAGATTCATCATGTATCAAACTCTCCGGTACTGGCATTGGATCATCCACCCACATAACCACACTCGTCATCGAAGCTCGCCCCCAGCCATGACGGATGGTAAAGCCACCCGTCCACCGAGTCGACGAACACGAACTCGCTGCTCGGCCTCGTCAACTCGTAACTCGTCCCAAGACTAGGCAACTCGATGATCTCGCTCAGCTCCTCCGATGTCTCGGATAGATCCATTGCCCTGACTAGTGATGACGAAGGACTCATTGACGAGGATGAAGACGCCGTTGATGTGGTGATTGTATCGAATTTATCCATCTGGGCTGCTTTTAATGCCGCCGCCTGCACGTCGCGCGGGCTGAGCGAGATGGGCCGAGGCAGCAAGCTGACGAGTTCGGGGAAATTGAGGATCGCCGAGCTGCCTTTGATGCTCAGGGCGGCCACGTCGTGGGCACGGGCTGCCATCTCCGGGGTTGGGAACGTCCCGAGCCAAATGCGGGATTTCTTCCGCGGCTCGCGGATCTCGGAGACCCATTTGCCCCAGTTCCTCATGCGCACGCCGCGGTACACCGGGTGCTTGCCCGAGTCGCGGAGGCGCTTGATCTTCTTATCGGATTCGGCTGGCAGGTCGGCAGAATTCTGGTGGCCGGTGGGCTTTGGGACCGTGTTGAGGGAGGAGTCGGTCCACCCTGTGGGCGAGGAAGGGGAGGATGGTGGGGAAGAGAGCGAGTTGGAGCTGGTTTCGCGGTCCGAGTTGGGCGGCTCAAACATTTTATCTGGCGAACACGGTACTCCCTTTGCTTTCTTGGGGGATTCTTCCTTGTTCTTGATTCTTGATTTTGTGCTTTCTTGGCAGACAATGAGTTCAGAAATGGATTGACCAAATGAGGGTTTTAGGGGAAGAAGGACCACTGGGTCTTCACTGATGGAAGAAGAAGAAAAAGGTTATCGTGTGGAGACAATAGTTTCGCTTGGATTGTATTTGGGGGCAAGTGAAGCAATCAAGAGGGATGACAATCAAGCTTGCTTGCCCACATGGGGCAAATTAAGAAAATTCCAAAGTCTTGGTGAGGCAGAGAAGGGGGACGGGCTCAGTTATGGAAACTGTCTCCCTCTGGCTAAAAGTAGAGGAGATTGAAATGCTGAGACTCAGAGAAAGAGGACCTCTCGCAGAAAGAGAGAGAGAGAGAGAGAGAGAGAGAGATGATGATGATGGTGATGGTGATGATGAGAGAGAGAGAGAGAGAGAGAGAAAGAGAGACCGCTGGGCAGGGAAGGAGTTAAGCAAAGTGGGTGTGCACTTCGAGAGCTACTCTACTTGAACAAAGCTTGCATCTTTTTCTTCCTCTTTTCTTCTTCTTTTTTTTGTTTTGTTCCCTTCCCTCCCCCAATATTTCCCAGCGAGTCACCCCCAACATTTATAAAGGGCTTCGATGGAGAAAACGACGGAGAGACGGACCCATAAAAGAAATGGGTCACCCTAAGGTGCAAGGTGGGGGGGGTCCCCATCTCTATAAGACCCAAAGAAACCCTCCACATTTAATTATTTGATCTTTGTTTCTTTTAGGTCATAGCAACAAGGTAGCTTCCAATATTTGCTTTTCATCTCTCTCTCTCTCTTCTCTGTAGCTTCAGTATTTCACCTAGCCACTCCTGTTCATTTAACCCCTTATCATGTTTCGGGGGCCATCACCAACCCCATGGAAATCAATTAATTATTCGTTACCCAAGAAAGAAGTCTTCCCCTTTTCTCCTTCCATTGCCAAAGTAAAATCAAGGAGAAAAAAAGGAGAAAGACAAAAATCCTCGTTCGCAAGTTCTTCTTTCGTCTTCCCAAGATTGGTTGGTGGGGATATGCTGATTCAGTGTGAAGCAACAGTTAGGTTTACAGTGCCGCCATGCCCTAGTGGGATATATATAAATAAGGAAATGACTATATTATATTGTGATGGGTGTTGGAATAACACAATCTTCATCAGGTCTTTCTTTTTTCTTTCTGCATGATTGATTGAGATCTGGAGGGACCTTTAGCTAGATGTGGAAAGAAAGAACTTGAGGCCCATATTCAATAAAGTCTCAGCTCGGACGCTAGAGGACGGGTTCAATAACTATTTTAAAAAAATGTTATTATGCGATTGTATGGCCTGCCCCATTTGCTAAAAATAATTTTCTCTCGAAAAAATTGTCCAACAAGCCTGAAAGTTATTATGTGATTGTATGGCCTGCCCCATTTGCTAAAAATAATTTTCTCTCGGAAAAATTGTCTAAAAAGCTTGAAACTCATTGTATATCGGCTAATTCAGTTTTAAACTTTCAATTTTTCCAATTTTATTCAACTCAATTTTTCTAATATAGTTGTAAACCTTTTGATGGTTTTTAAATATTGTCCTTGCGGCTTATTTTGATCGAATATTACTAAGATGGAGTCTAATAAGCGATTTCTATCCAAAATTGACTTAGAAAAATTACATTGAAAAATCATAAAAATGTTAAAGACTAAATTAGCAAGATTGAAAAGTTTAGAAATGAATTGATTGCGTATAATAAGTTTAGGACGATTATCCATGGTTTTGTTGCGACTATTTAAGATCATATGCATAAGTTCAATGGCTTAAGCGTTACTGAGGCGAGTTGCTAATTTTGCGGATATATTACAGAATAGCTGAAGTTGAAGTCCTTTCGAGTGAGTCTACATGTACTTGGGAATGTTACCACGCATCTAGGCTATTCATCAATTTGAAAATAAGATTTGACTTCTTTTTGTGAACTTATGTAAAAAATTGGCTGTGGCTTTCAAAGAGGACTTTAATGGTTAACTGCAAAATCTAGCATGAACGCCGTTAAACGGCACATGTTTTGGTCCACGGACAACTTCCAAAACAAATGTAAGGACAAAACTCACAAAACTAAAAGCAAAAGAAAGAGAAAAAAAAGGATGCAACGAACACCATTCAACCAAAAAATCCATTTGGATTCTCTCAATAACACCACGTTTTTCACCATTGATTTGCCCCACCTCTCTATTTTATGAAGCTTTTATTATTTGTCACTATAGGAATACGACCAAGAGATTTGTATGTTTACATTACAGACACGTGTGCATAATGGCCTCGTGATAGAGCAAAGATATGTCCATGGTCCATATCAGTGAATGCATGGCCCATATACATAATGATCCCATACGGTGCATGAGTGAGCCTCGAATTCATGGGGTATTGCATTGATTTTGCAAATAACGTGAAAATGAAATCCACCGGCCCTAAGTTTCGCACAATTTCTGCACCGTGTTTGGCTTTGATCGGTCCACCACGCCATCAAAGCAACGTGCATTTCTCTCCATGAGATGCATTCATCTATCCCATCGTGATAACGCTTCGGCCACCAAACATTAGCCAACAACTCATCCCAGGTCTCGACCGCGAACGAAATGCGTGTGATCAGCCCGTGGGTCATGCGATGTCTCAAACCTACTTGGCACTTCTGCATCTTCTTGAACGTTGAGGGATCAATTAGTGCGGCTTTAATGACTGTTGCCCCACAAGCTATGAACGGCCTTTCTTGGCAGGTCATGAGGAGCGCCTCGCGAGAGGCTTCGGATTTTTGTCCTCCGGAGGATGTGTGGAAGTACACTTTCCTTTATTTCTGCTCGTGTGAGTTCATGAGAGTAATATACTGCATACATTGTACTTTTTTATCTCCTCGTTTAGCGTCTTTTCTCTATTTGGCCTCTTTTCTCTATTTGGTATTGTGTGGTGAAATGATGAGTAAAAAACCTTGAAATGGAAGAAAAAATTGAATAGATTGAAAAGAACGATCGCTCTCATTCCTTTATTTGGCCGTGATGAAGATGTGAAGCGGAAAGCGGAAAGAAATTGACAGCAACAAATGCTCAAAACTCTCCTTAAATAGGTAATGAAAAAGGAAAAGCGAAGTACGTATGGGAAAAAGAAATGACAAAGTGAGTCCTATCGTCTTGATGGAAAAAATGAAAATTTCTATTTGTATAGTCTGAGACTTTTAAGCGTGTCTTGAGTTTCTAGCCCAACGACATGCATTGCCATCTGAATTCGACTGTCAATCTAGTTAGAGAAATATAACAGTAGAGCATATTTCATGATGTGTGGGTTTCCATATTTTGCATGGTAATACGGGTTTTGTAGTGCTTAGCGTCAGCAAAACAATGTCGAGGGACTGTGTGAGTTGAGAGAACATTTATATGGGGATTCTGAGTTGAGATTAGACACTGAGAGAGATGGTGTTATTGGGTTTAGGGCTATGAATGAGGCATATGTGCATGTTGCAACCTCTTGCATTTTCTTGAATAGCATAACATGACCATATAAATCCTTTTAAGTGCATCTGTATAGCTGTCTCTCGCAGGTGCTTATCTCGTTTGTCTAATCTGTTTTATCGCTTTCCATTGTGTTATAGCCTCGGGTTTCCTATATGAGTATGGAATCGCCATGTTCATTTGGAATGCCCATTCCATATCGAAGACCTTTTACCAGATACACAAGGAAAAAGAGAAGATTCTGTACGGAATATTATGCGTGCCTGAGGAGTTTAACAGCTATGCATCATGCTTGGGCTGATTGACTCTGAATAGATCTTCGGTTATTGGCTGAATTGGCCAAGTTAGACTAAACCTGAGGAGCACCACCTTTCATTTCATTTGATGGCGACGAGTCCATTCCAATCATGCATTTCAAGAGTCAGCATATTTTGTTAATCTAGCCAGCCGAAGAAAAGAAGAAACGAAAACAAAAACCCACATGTTCTTGACACCCTTCTAACCATGCCCCATATCTATATTGATTTCTCAGCATCTCTAATAATGTTCTTTTAACCCACGAATTGTGAAAATTATCATAGCCGGTCGGATTCCCCCTAGATTCATTGACTAAAGCTGATACTGTGAAGGCTTTTGACCTAGTGAGATGGGATCATTTGCTTTATGTGATTCGAGTTATTGTGTTCTTGATCAATTCATGCGAAATGGATTACAGCTTGCATTAATTCTCCCTAGTTTTCTATTTCCTTAAATAGTGGCCTCGAAGGCTTTTCTAAAGGAGGTAAGGGACAAAGGCAAGGAGATCTATTTTCTCCTTGTTAGTTTGTCATATAGCTAAGGGGTAGGGAGGTTTTCTCAGAAGTGCTTGACGACGCTGCTTCGGATACTGTATAACTTCACTTTCTCCGCTCTAAAAACAACGCGTTCATCTAAACTTTGCGGAAGATTTGGTCATTTTCTCCAAAGGGGACAAGATTCCTTGCAGCAAATCCTTTCTCCGTTACAGCTGTTTCATTATCTTTTGGGCCGAAAGTTGAACCTTTCAAGGACTGAAATTTCCTTAGCTGGTTCCAGTCATGAACAACGGGCTGAATTGGCTAGATTGAGTAGCTTAAAGGAGGGGTGTTCTGCCAGTAAAATTTCTAGGTTTCCCATTGATATCAGGTTAGCTAAGTTACAAAGAGTGTAAGCATTGGGTTTGGGCTACCGCTATGGAATTATGGACGGTAAGGCATCTTTCGTACGCTGGTAGGCTTCAGCTCATCAGAACTGTTATTTTTAGTGTCACTAATCATTGGTTCCAGATGTTCATACTAACCTAAGTTATTATTGAGGTGCATGTATGAGGGTGTTAGACGAAAGAAGTTCCACATCAATATAATGTGTAGCAGTGAATATATTTTAGTTGATCGATAACTCATTGATTTAACATTTTGAGTGTGTTAGAGATAATCAAGGATTTCTTTATTATATTTTCTATGTTAGAGATAATTGGATAATTTTCTCGATTTTCCATATCTCTTAAGATTATGTATATATCTCTCTTATATGGATCTAACTAGATGCAAGCTTGGATTTGGGCCGATCTCTTGGGTGAAGGTGTTGGATTTCTGCGGTGTTGACCCAATGGTTATCAAGTAGATAGAGCAAAAATGCAGACTGTCAAAGGAGCAAAAGTAATCATGAGAAGATGTTTGTTTGCCCAAATGTGAGGGCTAGGCCTTAGGAAGCTTGCAGTCTGGAATGTTGCTTGTGCTTTACAGAACTTATGGGGACTCCTTTTGAAATCTAGCCTGGACTTACTGTTATTTCCTCCAGGATGAGACAATTGGGATTGTCCAAACTCGAGGCGAGAGAGTACCTTGGATTGGAGAAAATTGCTCAAAACAAGGCGTTTTCCTAAGCCTCACATCAAACATGTGATTGGAGATGGGCAGCACACTTTTTTCGGGCCACTATAATTTTCCATGTCCTCCCTAACTTTGTTGGTATGATTTCTTGTTGAATAAGGGGTTTTCTTTGAGAGGGTCTAGATGTTTAGTATGAGTAAAATCACAAGATGATCTTTACACAATTAATTATAATTGGAAGTGATAGTTTCCCATCGAATGCGTTGTGGTACCGACTGGACTAACATAGATTCATGCTTTGGAGCGTTTGAAGAGAATGTGTGAGGGTAGTGAAACGCATACCTTGGACTCAAGTAAAAAAAACTGTTCCCTTGAATGATGAGGATAGATGGATAAATTTCTTGGCTGTTATGCTTGCTTTTTATCTAGCAAGATTCGCTTAAGCCAATGATAAACTGAGCACATGATTCCTTTTTGTCCTTCCTAGTCAGGGTTTCGATCCTGGTTTTCAGGATCTTGATTCGTGCAGAGACAGGACAAAATCTTTCCACCTGTCAATCGATTCTATGCAACACTGGAGGGAAAATTTCTAAATTAATTAAATCACATCATATCTGCAATTTATGTCACAATTAAAATTCAGGGAAATAAGAAAGGCTCTGGTTGTTGGAATGAGATTTCCCTTTCCTGGTTGATTTAATTTGCTTTAGTGGACAATCAATTCATGAAAGGGAAAAAAATGCTACTGAAGGTTTATATGGTTTATTTTTAATTAAAGTAACAAGACAAATTTCTAGTGGTACAGAAACATTGGCTAAACTGCTATTTCTTGAATATCATATTCCAATAGTTCTATTTAGTACTTGATATGTGTGAATTAGATATTTTCTTTTTTGGTGTTGTAGTCAGGTCACATTATGATCAATTTTCGCTCTGAGAAGTTTTGTAGATTATAATCTATTCAAAGAGAAGCCTATTAAGATAGGGGAATAAAAACTTGATACCTCATTGCTTAGAAATTGCTAAGAGTTAAGCATAAGACCAAGTTATTAGCATATTTAGTCGAATCTATTAAGGTTCAACATTTTAACTGAATAAGTTGTGGATCAAATAAGATGTATCAATTATTTTAAATTATAACACGTGCAACTGAACAATTTCTTTCGCTCATGTTTGACTGTTTTGTGTTAGATTGGCACTCCCCTTCATTCATCAACATATATCTCAACTTAGTAAATAACCTACTTTCTATGCACTTGTGGTCATGCATCACATTTACATCGTTGCCAACTCGAAACCGGTTTGCTCTACCCCAACGCTCACCTTTACCTATGGTCTCTTTAGATTAGATTGAACTGTGATGCCATTCTTCACTTGGAAATAATGTCGACTACAAGATTCCTTCCTTAATATATTCTCAAACACCAATACAAATTGGGAGGGATCACAAATGAATCATCGGCTTTGATACTATTTTTTTTTTTTGAGACGTGTAATAGAAGACTAGGGGCCTGTTTGTTAATGTTTTTTTTTTTTTCTGTTTATAAACAAAATTTCTGTTTTTGTTTGGTTCTAGGAAACAAAAAAAGAACAAAAACGTGTTTGTTTGCGTTTTTGTTCCAAATCTATTTTTTTGTTCCTAGGAACATATTTGGAACAGAAACAAGAAAAACGTGTTTCTTGTTTCTGGAACAATTTTTAAGAACAAAATTTCTCTCTCCTCTCTTTTTCTTCTTTTTTTTTTTCTTTGGTCTTGCCGGCCTCGGCCATGGTCGGCGATCGTCGAGAGCGAGGGTCCGCCGGCCGGCCGCCGTGTCACTGGTGGCGCTGGGCTCGCGGTTGGGTGAGGCTGCTGCGCCGCGGGGCGGTTGGCGAGGCCCCCCGCCGGGGGTGAGAGTTCTCGTCGATTTGGGCGAGCTCGAGCCTCGCCGGCGCAGGGCAAGGCTGGGCGAGCCGGCGAGCTCGAGCTCGCCCAGCCACCGGTGAGGCTTGGCCTCGCTAGGCGACACCGACCTGGTGGTGGCTCGGCGAGGCCGAGCCTGGCCGGTGGTTGGGCCTGGCGAGCCTCGCCGTGGCTGGGCGAGGCCATCGGCCCTCGTCGGCCGGTTGCTGGCCATGGCCAAGGCCGGTGACCGGCCAAAAGAAGAAAAAAAGAAAAAAAGAAAAAGAATGAAAAAAAGGAAAAATAAAATAAAAATATTAAAAAATTAAAAGAAACAAAAAAAGAACACAAATTTACCAAACGTGTTTTTGTTTATTTTTTATTCTCGGAACAAGTTTACCAAATGCGTTTTTTTGTTCAAAAATTGTTCCTCGGAACAGAAACACTTTTTTCTATTTCTGTTCCCTAGAACAATTTTTAAACAGAAATGTTACCAAACGTGCCCTAATAATCCATCCTCGAGAGATCAAACAAGAGGAAAGCCTACTAACTCTGAGCCCATTAACTAACATATCCAAAGTTGGGTCATTTTCACTTAAAAGCTTAGCTTCCATTTGTTTCGTAAAAAGCCAACAATTCAAAAAATATTTTCCTAATTTTAGGTCATTTTTTTTCTCTTAGAAAAATGAGATAATGAAATTTTTTTCATCGAGACAAATATAATAACCTGTCCAAATATTTTTGTTGATAGTGAAAACTTTTCCGTTATCTCATTTTTTTGAAGAGATATATTAAGATTTTTTTTTTTTTCATATGGAAAAGATATATTAATTGCTTCAATTCATATCAATTCTTTAAGGCGGTAGTTAGAGTGACCACCACTCACTCTGCACCTCAGCAAAGTCATCCATGCAAGTGTAGGGAATGAATTTTTCTTTATATATAGTCTTACTTAAAGACATCGGCAGGAATTGAATTTGTTATCCTGTATTTGTCGTCGGACGTAAAGTCCAAGTCATTATACCTGGCTTTCGCCAGCATTTCCTATTGCATAAGTCGGCAATTTTATCAGTGGAGACTGGTGTATGCCTAGGAATATTCGAAGGTCAATAATGGCTGATTTCAATCTATGTCGCGACACTTTGGGATGCGTTCCCTACCACAGCACATTGCCCCCGCAAACGTCAGCAACTACAGCTTCTATCCGAGAGTAGTCTAATAACGCAGGTCATTGGAGGTAGGGATTTGCTTTGAGCATATTTGTAAGTGCGTCCGTGCGTGCATGCATGCGTGGAAGTGTGTGCGTATGTGATGACGAATATGGTCTTTCTTCTGTTATGTTTCTTCAATGGGTATATATATTGTCTTTCCTTTCTGGCAGAGATAAGTATGAGTTGTACGGCTCATTAGTGCATCACTGTAGCCTCCCTTTTCTCTGATAACCATTCGGATAGTCTCTCATAGTGTTGCAGAAGAAGAGGAGGAGGAAGAAGAAGATGGCACTCTCTTCTCACGCTTTGAATGTCAATGCGTCTCTTCACAGGCCATCAAACTCTCAAACTCATAGTTTCGATCGCCTAAAGATCTCGATACCATTGTCTCTGACGGTAATACATGTGGAGAGGGCGTTGTCATTTCTTTGGGCTGAACATTTTGCTGTCCGATTTTAGACAATCTTTCGGTTTCTTTTTCAGTATTAAACACAGTTATATTTTAAGCGAAATATTGGGTATGCGAAAAGATTGATTCTTCTGACTTCTAAGATATGTGGATCAGTCTCCAAAACTCGCTCATCTTACAAGGTTATATCGTTTTACTTGCGTCTATAAGGTGGAGCCCTCTTTCTTTTTTTAGCCTCTCCCGATTAGCTCCTCACGCACGCTCTTGCTATGGAAATGAGTCCTTCGTTATTAAGCATCTGTAATGATAAAATCCCTGTGGCATGTCAACTAATAGCCCGTCTCCCTCTTTTTATTTTGGTAAGGTCTAAAATATGTATGCTCATTCTCCATGATCATATAAAACAAATAGATCCTTGCTACCAATAGTCTCCTTATACTTACTGATATTGTAGATGCATCCCCAAATTCACTTTCATTCATAAACTAGCTAAAACATGTCTCCCAGCATCCGTGGAAGATCAGGTTGCCACAAAAGCCATGGCCAGAACATGTGCTTGAAGCCATGAAGAGCACTTCGAGGAAAATGCTGGATGCTGTCGTGGATTCCATGTTTCGATTCGTTGATCAGCCATTGCTTCCCTCTCAGGTACCAGAAAAAATTTGAGTGGCAGGCGTATGGATCATGAATAAGATAGAACAGCGTCAAAGTAGTTAGTTTTGTTTCGAGGGAAATGATATTTTGGATAGAGCATTCTAGATATGCGATACAGAAGTAATTAACAATGGGGTGTGACAAACATTCTATTAATCATAGAGCTGGAATGGAATGGTTAACCTATTGATCCGATCGTGTATATCATCATATTGTCTAGGGGTGATCGGGTCCATGGTGGGTAGGGTTTAGATCTGAACCCTGTAACCGACCCTGTTATAACAGGTTCCCCTTTTTTGGACCTTATACCCGACCCTGTTTTTATTGGACCCTATACCCGACCCACCCTGTTTTTCTGATCCGGTTCCAGGGTCAACCCTGTTTCCATTAGAACCTGTTTTGCAATCTTTCGATATCCTATACGACTTCGAATTTTATATTAATAAGCGAGAAAATAACATAATCCTCCTAATTTATATTGAAACATTAAGCACTGATAATAAATTAATACATAAACTTTTTGACTAAACGAAAAATTAAGGATCTATATGGCTAATTATAATAAATAAAATCATAAGGCAAATAATTAGCAACAAACATAGGTATAATATTAGTCTTATTCTCACAATTATTACATGAATCTACTCATTTATGTAAGCATAAGTCCTCCTACAAAAGAGAAATTAGGCGAGCCAATCCATGTGATACACAAGAATTTGGCAGCGACGAACACCGTCCGTCCATCAGACGGTGCAAGAGGGAGCCAATGAGGGAGGGAAGCAAGTGAGGAAGAGGAATGATAAAGGAGGAGTGTCGTGCGTGTTTAAGAGAGCCAAGAGGAAAAATATCGTGTGATTGCAAGAATAAGAATAGAAATCGGGAGAAAAAAAAGAATTTTGGACCTCTACTTACAAAATTGGTTTGGGAACTGGTTCGAAAACCGGTCCAGTAACCGGGTTCCGGGTGGGTAATCACTCGGAATCTGTTCCCAGACTGGTTTAAACCGGTTCCGAATTTTGGGAACCGGTTCCCGACCTTGTTTTCTGGGTGGGCCGGTCCGGGAATCGGGTATACCCGGTTTGGTTGCACACTCCTAATATTGTCAACTTAAAATAGCTATTCCATTCCTCCTGTGTTATTTTATTCCTATAAAATAGCTATTCCCTTCTTATATGATAACATTCAGCGAACCATAGGTGACATCAATAAAAATGGAAGATATGTAAAGTATAGAATGGAACCAAATTAAAATCGGAGATATGGTTGATGATTGATAATTGATTGCTTATGTCTCTTTATTTAATATGGGAAAGTGTAACAAAATGGGATTGATCAGATTGATTATATAGACGCTAGATATGTTATTTGCTCAATGGCTCTTTAGATATTTTTTTTATGTACCAAGCACACCCTAAGAATAATGCCTGAGCTACAAATGGTGATTTATAAATTTGATTGAAAAAATAATTTGCCAGACTCTGGTGAGTTGTCTAGCCTAAAGTAAGGGCATCGCATGCATGCAGAAAAACTTTTCTCCAGTTGAAGAAATTGGCGAGGCAACTGTAGTCGCTTACTGCGAAGGCGACATCCCTGTTGATTTTCCGCAGGGAGTTTTCGTTAGAAATGGTATGCCAACTACTTAAATCAATCTTACAAGTTTTAGCTTATTTTGTTCACTTTCTGTAATTAGAGAACTCGAAGTACGCATGGCATTCTCAGCAATGCTTGTAGAAGCAGAACAATGACTAGCTTCTCGACCTAGCTAACTAATGAGTAATATATGATGGTGCAGGTCCAAATCCTCTGTTTGGCGGTCTGAAATCGACGGAATCAATTTTTGGAAGATCAAGCCATACATGGGTCGAGGGAGAAGGAATGCTTCATGCAGTATATTTCAAAAAGGAATCCAGAGGAAAATGGCTACTATCCTACAAAAACCGATACGTCGAGTCCGAGACTTTCAAGTTAGAGAAGCCACGCAACAAGCCGTCTTTTCTTCCAGCTATTGAAGGAGATTCTTGGGCTATTATGGCTGCTTTTCTCCTGAACACTGTATTACTTTTCGTCCCTTCGTTTGAACTTAATTATTCTCCAAATATAAACATTGTTTATTTGCCTCTATGTAAAATGTATAGCTCTACCCTCAGCATATTTTGAGTTATCTCATCTTAGCAGCTTAGGTATGGAACAGTGGATAAATACATAAGCAACACTAGTGTTTTTGAGCATGCGGGGAAAACATACTCGGTCGCGGAGAATTACGTGCCTCAAGAAGTAGATATCACCACGTTGGAAGCTTGTGGCAGTTGGAACTTGGATGGGAATTGGGATCGACCTTTCTGCAGCCACCCAAAGGTTCGATCTTTCGATATTTAAAGTATGCCCCGACGTACCTATGATTGATTGAATTTCACTGATTTACTACGAATCATTGCTTTGTGCAACAGAGAGCGCCTGTATCGGGGGAGCTGGTCACCATGGGCGTAGATGTTAGGAGACCTTATTGTGTCGTGGGCGTTATATCCGGTAATTCGATATTTCCTGATTTCATGATATTGTCCTGTTCTACAGTAATAATTAAGGATAAGATTGTCAATCTTGAGAGTGGTTAATTGTTTCAGCTGATGGGAAGAAACTCAAACATAAGGCCGATCTCGAGTTCGATCGGAGTGTTCTCAGCCATGAACTTGGGGTCACGTGTAGGTGAGCACTCTACTTTGGAAACATCGGTAGGTAACAATGTACGGGATTAACCAATGATCCGTTTGATTTTAGGTACAATGTGATCATTGATCATCCCCTTGTCCTGGACATTAACAGACTCGTCAATGGTGGACAGTGAGTTGAATCCAAAACCTTGAAATCTTTACGTAATCATATTTTTAGCCATATTTTTCAAGCATGTCGAGCAGCTTTAGATCAACAGCTTTCTTGGAATCTAGGTTAGTGAAGTATGACAAGGAAGGGTATGCAAGGATTGGGGTGATGCCTCGATATGGAGACGCTAGCTCAGTCCGGTCGTTTCATGTAGAATCAAGCTGCGCATTTCACATATTCAACTGCTTTGAGGATGGTGATGAGGTATATTTTTTTTCCAAAAGCCTAACTTGAGTGTTAAAGATCTCTTAGAAAAGGCCTCAACTCGACCGATATTGCTGGACAAAGCAGGTTGTGGTGAGAGGATGCAGGGCTCTTGCATCGCTGTTTCCGGGTCCCGATTGGGGTATAAACAAGTTCGATTGGTTCTCGAGAGGATTCGACTTCAGGGAATTGGTGGATCCACACGCTGACAAGCATGGAGGCTTTCTGTTTACCTGTGCCTATGAGTGGAGATTGAACATGGAAACCGGGGAAGTTCAGGAGTCGAATCTTACTGGCACTGAATTCTCTATGGACTTCCCTTTCATAAATGCCGATTTCACCGGCTTGCCTAACAAGTACGGTTATGCTCAAGTCATCAATTCAAAGTCAAGCTCTGAATCTGGTAATGCAATGCCAGTCTCCACTCTCTAGTGCAATGTCCAGTTGCTCAAAGCAGCGCATAAGATCGGTTTCCTAATGCTTATGCATCACTTGTTTGATTCAGGAATGGCTAAATATGGAGGTCTTGCTAAATTATACTTCGACGAACCTTGTCCTAGCCTATCTGATTCTGAGGTACTAGCGAGAGTTTTTTTAGTCACTCTTCTTATTATCCATTCTGCATGTCGAAATGTGCTAAACTTCAGCCTTGAATTAGGGAAGAGGACAAGGCAAGCACTCGGTAAAGGTCGAGTACCATAATTTCCAACAGGGCAGCTTCTGCAGCGGGAGTGTTTTTGTCCCTAAGAAAGACGGCGCCGGAGAAGACAGTGGTTGGATTGTCACTTGGGTACATAATGAAGAAACAGATGTGTCGCAGGTCAAGTCTGGGTGTTTCAGTAGTATCAGCACGTAGCTTTGCCTTCCGGTAACGACTTTCGTTGTGATTTTGAGATTATGAATTTGCAGGTGCACGTGATTGACGCGCAGAAGTTTGAAGGCGAGCCGATAGCAAAAATCACTCTGCCTCAAAGAGTACCCTATGGATTTCACGGTACCTTCGTCTGCGTACCGAATTGATCACCAGAAATCCAGATCTCACGTGCAAATACTCTTGTCATCATATAGTAGTTTTCTTTGCCTTTCGTGTGAGATGTTCTTTCTAACTTTCTGAGTTCAGTTATGTGCAAGCGTTTCGTGCTTATCAGTGGCTGCATTTGCCCAATCGCTTAATCTATTGTACACAACGAATATTAAAAGTTGAGCATGTGTTAGCACGGTATCGGTTGTTTGAGCCATTGAGACTATGGGCCATATTATTATCGAGATTGCGTTTGAAAATTCTTAGTTATTATTAAACTAACTAATTAGCCAATTACGATTTGCATGTGTCAGAGAGGATCGACATCCCACCTTAACTAGAGGCTCCAAGGCCATCGGCCTCATGATATATGTAGAGAATCATAAGTCTATAATGCTATAAGGTGATTCGAAGCATATCGAAATCTACCATGTGAATTTTGAGGGTTTAAGAGGCAAGTATTTTAGGTAAACCTTTCTCAAAAGTTATGATACTTAAGTGATTGAAAAGTAAGTTATAACATTTAAATGAACGCTGTATGAATATTATTACATTATTACATCGTCTTTTTGAGCATACTGAAATTGCACTATTGAGAAGTGTTATCAATATTCTAGTTTGTGCTTTGTAAGATAAAGAAATCTATTTGTTTGAGGATAAGCAATACCAGCTTTGGGAAAGAAGTGCTTGGCTAGAAATGGCATATTCTGTTGTAATTATTTAAAGATTGCTAGTTGAGACCGCCTAGAGGATAGAGATCGTCGTTCTCATATATTTATTACTACCCGACTTCCATTGATGGGGAAATGCCTGCTCCTGCAGCCATTAGGGGCCGGGCTCGGTCCAATCTCGGTCCAATCTCTTCTCCTTGTCGCCGTTTATGTCCGTGAAAGGACGTGCTTTTCCCTTTTTAGCATGTAATAAGGGGGAGAGAGAGAGGAAGACCCCTTTCTGTAAAGGGTTATGTTCTTTTTATAAGTAAGATGGCCAGTGATCTTTAAGGAAAGACGGCAGATCTTCTTTTCCTATTGGGGGATGCTTAGAAAATATCATACTTTTTGTCGCTTTTCTTTGCACTTGTTCGTCTTCCATGTTCCCCTCTAATCTGTTTTAATACAAAACTTTGAAAAATCAGGGGATACTGCCACGTGTGAACGTGCTGACATACACATTTCCAATATTTAAACACACAACTTGGACGCGCTAAACAGTCCAAATATGTTCTTTATCCTCATTCCTCACCCCCCATGATCAAAATTTGGCTACACCTAGTTAAATCGGTTCTCCAATTTTGCTCTAATCAATATTCTTTCGCCACCCTAAGATTTTGGCCGTGTAATGGGTTTTGGCCAAATTTTAATTTACATGGGTTTAGTCTGATCAAGATCATGACCTCCCCTGTACCGGTCCGTCCATTGCCGGTTTAACTAATATGCCAATTATATGGGTTTAACAATACATAAGAAATATAATCTAATTACTTATTTATTTATTTTGGTTAGGGATCGATGGCGATTCTTTAATTTTCCTTGCAAGGAACAACTAAATAAGTCACCAAAATTTAGGTGCCAACGCTCATCACGACTCACTCTTGCATCTCAACAAAGTCATCCATGCCTGCCCAGATATCGGTAGGAATCGAATTTGAGATCCTACGTTTGATTTTATACAAATAGCCAATAGTGTACGCGTTGGAATATTCGAAGGCCAGCAATGGCTGAATTCGATCAATGTCGCGACACTTTGAGATGCAGCACCCACCACGCCACGCTATCCCTCCTTGAACAACAGCAACTAGAGCTTTTATTGCAGACTTATTCTTACGACGCAGATCATGGGACGTAGCGTTTTATTTTGAGCTGATTTTTAAGTGTCTGAGTGCATGGATGGAAGTGTGTGTGTGTGTGTGATGATATATATCGTCTTTCTTCTTCTCTCTTCTTCGATGAGCATGTTCGTCATCTGTCCTTTCTGGCAGAGACAAGCATGAGTGAATATCCGCCTCCGGGAAAGCGACATACCTATGTCATCGGACGAATTTTGAGGCCTCTTGTTATATATGTCGAAGGCTCATGAGTGCATCACTGTAGCCTCTCTTCATTCTCGCTAAACATCGTGATAGTCTGTTGTAGTATTGCAGAGGAAGAGAAAGAGGAAGAAGAAGAAGATGGCACTCTCTTCTCATGCTTTGCATGTCAGTGCATCTCTCCACAAGCCATCCATTTCTCAGAGTCGTAGTTTTGATCGCCTGAAGCTGTCGGTTCCGTTGGATCGGAAGGTAATACATGTAGAGAGGGTGGGTTTTGTCGTTTCTTTTGGCTGAAGGATTTGCCGTCCAATTTTTAGATGATCCATTCTATTTGTTTTTATCGGTGTTTCACGTGGTTATATTCTAGGCAAACCGTTGTCTACGCGAAAAGATCGATTCTTTACAACTTCTAAGATATATGAATCAGTCTCGAGAACTCTTTTAACATGTAGCATCATATCGTTTTACCAGGTCTTGCATCTATAGGGTTGAGTGCTCTTCTTCTTTTTTTAGCTCTCATGATTAGCTCCTCCTGCTTACTCTTCCTATGGAAATGAGTCCTTCGTTTTTAACTCTGTAATAATGAAAAAGAAGGGGAAAATCTTCCCCTTGTGGCATGCCAACTGAATGCCCTTAGCTTGGTAAAGTCTTAAATGTGAGAAGGACACTAAAAGTGTTAAAAGTTATAGATGGTACTTACTTTAATGCCAAAGTACTACCTTTTTAAAAATAATCATTTAAGTGCCAATTTAGATTTAGGTAGCTAAAAATTCGACTTGGCCACATTTTATTAATTTTTCAATCTTGTGCTTCGTCGACGTGCCTAGTCAGTATATAACCCATAAACGACATCATCTAAAAATTATATATAGTGATCATTTGAATGCTAAATTTTGTTTAAAGTGATCATTTAGTGCCAATCATTGTTAAAAAGCGATCACTTTAGTGCCAAGCACGCCACGTGGAAATGCCACGTGGACTGGATTTTTTAAATTAATATGCCAAGTCATATAAAATTTCTAATTATAAAAGTCATGTCTTATTTTTGGTTGGAATTTCTCGCTGATGGTTTTATTAAGTTATGGAGATGGGCCTAAGTTGGCCCGTCCGCCCATGTTGGGCCTAAAGGCCCGGCCCACGGGAATAAGGCCCGTGGAAGGAGGAACATATAAAAGGGATGAGAGAGAGGGAGAACACACCTTTTCACATTTAGTACGTACGTTCTCATTCTCTTCCAAAGTTCTCTCTCTCCAAGGAAAGGACCGTAAGTCAAGAAGCGACGCCGTCTTCCCTTCACGACGAATTGTCGTAATCGGATTGAACATGGCTGAATTCTCTTCCTCTTTGCGGCGTCGGTGTCTAATCTGTGGCTAACAAGGTACGCTCGAATCCGTGGTGTGCTTTACGATCGGTGATACGTGACTTTTCCCGGGCTTGTCTTCCGCGTTCGTTTAGGGGTTCGGTTTAAGTGTCGAATCTGTTTTCGGGGATCCGTTAATCCCAACATTGGTATCAAAGCCTTAGTTCACGTTTTTCCCGACCTGTTTGATGTTTATGATTGATTTTTCGCAAAAGCAATTCGGTCGTACGGATTGGGGCGAGAAATCCCGACACCTGAGCGTTGTTCGCCCATTTTTCTGAGTTTATGTAAGTCGAAATCGAAATCTGATGGCATAGGGAGGAAGGCGACGTTGAGACGAGTCTGGCGACATGTCGCATGCCCCTGGGGGACGCCGCACGCGCCCAGACGCGTTGGTTCGTCCAGTGCGTGCGGCACACCCGCCGGATGGCGAACCGGCGCATGCGCGCCGCCGGCGAGCGAACCGGCACGCGCTGGTCCACGACCGACGTGTGCTGACGTCAGATGACGTCACCCAAACGGCCGCCGCGGGAGAGCACGACGAGGGCCGGCAGGGCCTCGGCTGACCACGCCGTGCTGGGCGGAGTTGGGGGCGCGGCGGCTCGGTCCGTCCGACCGTCCGACGACCTGACGGTTGACCGTTGACTTCCGTTGACCGTTGACTTTCGTTGACAAAAAAGAAAAGAAAAGGAAAAGAATGTGTTTCTTTTTCAATTATGTCTATGTGGATTATATGTAATCCATTTTTGTTCTGCATTTGTTGCAGAAACAATGCCTCCCCGTAAGCTACGCGATCTGTGCGCAGAATGTCAGATGAACAAAAGGAAAGGCTTTCAAGGTTGATAGCCAATTTGAATGGTTATCGATGGGAGAGTGACGACATAATTGATTATGTCATAGAGGTCAACAACAAAATTCAAGAAGTCATTTGGAACGGTTATCCCATGCCAGATATTCAGATGGTGCGATTCTTTATGAACACTCTTCCACCAGAATGGCAAGGAGTGTTGAATCGCCTTTGGGAAGTCAAATGATTTACTAGATATAAGGAGCTAGTAATGGAATTTGTGGATGAATATTATCGGGTTGGAGCCACAAAGATTGCGACCCAAGGAATGACTTCGATTAGGCCAGGAATGAATGTGCGTAGGAGAAATCCTAAGGGATATCCATATGTTTTTCCGTGGCTGTCGAGAATGCCTGAAAATTTTACAGAGAAAAAGCAAAAGAAATTGAACCATGTAGCTGCTTTCCCTATTAGTTGTATGATGCCTTGTTTTTAGATGTTATGGCTGGTCTTTATTTAGTGTTCTTGGTGGACATCTTATGTAAAGTTAACTACCTGATTGTTGTTGTTATAGCAACCTATATGTTAGTCATATTATGTGAAAGCATTATTATTATATTGTATGTCAATTATCTGTTGCTTTCTGTGATTGCTGGTTGCTGTGGGTAGTTATAGAAGTTTTTGTAACTTCATAAAATTGATTTTGCATATGACAATCATATTAATGATAGTTTTTAAGTTAAGATTTTTGGAGGATGATTGGAAACATAGTGACCTTTTGATTCTGAAACCTTACTTAAAATTATTAATTAATATGATGGGTTTGTGCAAAATAGATGCATAAGTGATAGGCATTAATATTTCGTGCATATGTGTCTGATATGTTCAGATCGATGGATTCAGCAAATAAGAATATCATTGCTGATTTGAATAAAGATGACAAATTGAACGGCGAGAATTGTGAAATATTGAATATGAGAATTCAATATGTGCTGGAAAAGCAAGAAGCACTAAAAGCTCTTGACCATGTTATGGAAAATCTAGAGGATGCTGTGCGCCACCTTGAGCTAGCTGATCTACACCTCAAGGCATTTGAGCAGGATACGGATATTTGCTGTGTTGCTTTAAGCTCAGAAGGGGCTTCAAGCTCTAAGCGCAAGCGTATTGATTCGTTCAATATGTGGGAAAGCAAGGGATCAAGTCCTTCTTGCAAGAAACCAAGAATTAACCAACAAAAGAGAGGAAAAAGTTCTCATGTGAAGAATATCTCAAGGGTGAAATGTTACAACTGTGACTAAAATGGTCACTATGCCCGCGATTGTCGCGAGCCAAAGAAGGTACACATCCTTTGTACAATTGGGAACTTTGCCTATGTGTCAAGTTCTGTATTCTTGACTGAATCTAATCCTCTGTGGACTGTGGATTCAGGATCGACAGACCATGTAATGAATGATAGAGGATCCTTTGTGGAATTCCAACGAGTACCAACTGGAACTAAGTGGATCTATGTGGGAAACAACTCCAGAGCTGAAGTGAAAGGAATTGGCACATGCCAACTGAATATGTGTGGTGGACGCACTTTATTCCTACATGATGTGTTGTATGCTCCGGAGATTCGTCGGAATTTAGTGTCTGTTTTAGTGTTGGTTAAATTCGGTTTTAATGTGAACTTCCATGATAAATGTGTAGATTTGTATTTGGATACAAACTACTATGGTCGTGGTTATTTTCTGGATGGTTTCATTGTATTAGATATTGACTATGTTAATGCAAATGTTTGTTATTCCCTTCTCACATCTCCTAATTCATATGATAATGATGTGAATGTGTGGCATGCTAGACTTGGTCATATTGGCCAACGGCGTATGAATAGACTAGCTAAAGAGGGCTTGTTGGGCAACATTGAAAAAGTCGATTTGCCCATCTGTAAGCATTGCCTAGAAGGGAAAACGACAAGGAAACCATTTGGAAAATGTAAAAGAGCTGAATTTCCTCTGCATTTAATCCATTATGATGTCTGTTGTCCAATGAATGTGAGAGGAAGGCATGTGACTGTTTATTTCATCACTTTTATAGATGATTATACTCGATTTGGATATGTCTATTTGATTTCTCACAAATCTGAAGCAATAAGTTGTTTCAAAAGGTTTATGAACCTGGTAGAGAATCAATTAGACAAGAAAATAAAAGCATTGAGATTCGATCGAGGTCGAGAATATTTATCTGATGAGTTCAGAAAATTATGTGATGAAAAAGGAATAGAAAGACAATTGTTTATTCCATATACTCCTCAACAAAATAGTGTTGCGGAGAGAAGAAACAGAATCCTACTGGAAATGGTTAGGTCCATGATGGCGCATGCTAATTTACCTATCACCTTTTGGAGTGATGCGTTGTTAACTGCTGCCTATATACTTAACCGAGTGCCTTCCAAATCAGTTACTTCTACTCCATATGAGTTATGGACAGGTAGAAAACTGGACTTAAGTTTTCTTAAGCCATGGGGTTGTGCTGCCTATACACATGAGTCCTATCACAAGTTTGGGAAATTGGGTCCCAGAGGAAAGAAGAGTATTTTTATAAGATACTCGGAACACTCAAAATGGTATGTGTTCATAGGTGAGCAGGAAAGTGGGAGTATAACCGAATTTGAATCACGGGATGTCACATTCTTAGAGGATGAATTTCCTAAGAAGGGCGAAATAGGGAAAGACAGCTCCCTATTTGAAACCTCGGATCAAGATAATGATCTTAGTGGAGTTCGTCCAAGTAGGAGTAATATGAGAAGTGATGAATTGAATTCAACTTATTTTCAATTGCAACCACATAATGAGACGACATCATCATTATCTAATCCAAGTGGGAGCATAATGGGGAATGATGTGCAAAGTGTACAAACTCCCATACGGCGAACAAGTCGCCAAAGTATTCACCGTCGATGTTTTGACATTAAAGGGGAAAGTTTTATGGTTGCTCCGCAAGATGAGGATGAGCTAAGAAATATTAATGAGACTCTGAATTGCCCTAGTAAGGAAAAATGGATTCATGCAATGGAAGAGGAAATGGAGTCAATGAAATCAAACCAAGTCTGGGAACTGGTTGATCTTCCAAAAGGACGCGGAGCTATTGGGAACAAGTGGGTTCTCAAAATAAAGCGAAAGACTGATGGCTCGATAGAGAGGCATAAGGCTCGCCTTGTGGCGAAGGGGTATAATCAACAGGAAGGAATTTATTATGAAGATACGTTTTCTCCTGTAGTGAGATTTACCTCGATTCGCATTATTTTGGCAATAGTAGCTTGTATGGATCTAGAGTTACATCATATGGATGTAAAGACTGCTTTCCTCAATGGAGAATTAGAGGAAGAAATATACATGGAACAACTTGCTGGTTTCATAGTGAAAGGCCAAGAAGAAAATGTATGTCGACTTTTGAGATCGATATACGGCCTTAAGCAGTCATCGAGACAATGGTATATACGTTTTCATAATGCCATAATGGCATATGATTTTACAATGATTAATGAGGATCATTGTGTATATATCAAAAGATCCAATGATCAATTTGTGATCATATCATTATATGTTGATGATATACTGATTGCCGGAAGCAATATGGAGTTTGTTCATACTGTCAAGAGTTGGTTGACTTCCAACTTTGAGATGAAGGATATGGGTGAGGCTGCATACATTCTTGGAGTTAAGATTTCAAGAGATCGTTCGAAGAGATCGTTGTCTCTTTCGCAAGAAACATATATAAATAAAGTTCTTGAACGATTTCGTATGCAAGATTGTAAACCCATAGACACTCCTATTGCAAAAGGTGAAGGATTGAGCCATAGACTGTGTCCGAGAACTCCACAAGAGAAGGAACAAATGAAACATGTTCCTTATGCTAATGCAGTTGGGAGTTTGATGTACGCTATGATGTGTATAAGACCCGACATATGTTTTGCAGTTGGAATGGTGAGTAGATACCAATCCAATCCAGGTCCAGCACATTGGAAAGCCGTTAAGAGAATACTGAGGTATCTGAAGGGAACTGCTGATTTCAAGTTAAATTACCAAGGAAAAGATCTGCGACTTGAAGGCTATTCAGATGCTGATTGGGGAGGAGATTTAGATGAAAGGAAATCTACCTCTGGATTTGCTTTCTTACTGAACAATGGCGCATATCGTGGAGCAGTAAGAAGCAAACATGTATAGCCTTGTCCACGATGGAAGTTGAGTTCGTGGCATTATCAGCAGCGGTACAAGAAGGAGTTTGGCTTAAGAGATTTTTGGATCATTTAGGTGTTATTGAGAAAGCTGCACATCCATTATTGGTTAACTGTGATAGCCAAGCAGCTATAGCGTACACTAAAGATCCAAAATATCATGGCAAGACCAAACATATATATACCAAGTATAATTTTGTCAAAGATATAGTTGCACGAAAGGATGTGAACTTACAGTACATATCTACGCATAGAATGGTAGCAGATCCTATGACAAAGCCAATACCTAGAGATGTGTTTTGTGGTCATGTGAAATCTCTAGGATTGCGTAGAGTCTGATGTACTGGATATTGTAATTTCCCTAAGTTGTTCACATTTAATGAATTTGTGTTTTCATCATTAATGCCTATGAATCTTTGTTTGATCTTTATGCATCTTAATGCTCAGTGCATTACTTTATGTTGAGAAAGTATGTCGGACAGATAAGAGATTAGCCCACTCACACGGGTAATCGCCTCTATTTACTATGTGATAAATAGAGATGAGACGGTTTTTTAAGCTTACTATCTAGGTGATAATCGAGAGCTCAAGCTTAAAATACGTATGTCGCCTTAACTGAGTATTAAGATGAGGACATAGTACTTACAATGTCCGAAAGTAAAATAACCCACACATTTTACTTTATCTGTCTAAGATGTCAGATGTGAGTTCTGATGAATTTTGTGAATGAGTAAATACGTGAACTCAAGTTAGACATTGGGTATGTCTGAACTATCATCTGTACGGTATTGATGATGTAGACATACGCTCCATGGGAAATGAGTTAATACCGTAATATGTATTTCATAATACGTATGCATGAGACGACCTATAAGAGTGGCAAAAGTTTGATCTCAACTTTTATGACGTGTGAGACTCTTGAAGAATAGAATTCCTCAATTTTAGTGCCCTCACGACTCTTACTTATTCTCAAGATTTCTATTTAGTGTTTGCTATCTTAGAATGTTACCAATGGTCATGGGTTGATTCGATCTAATGGGACATTTCTAGAAAAGCAAGTTGAACTGAAATTGACAGTTTGAAGGAAAGAGGAAGATCGGATTTGGAGAATCACATTGTGGTTTTTTATTCACTGGTCGACCAATTATGACTGTCTTTAGGATAATCATAATTGTGAATACAATATATATATATATATATATATATATATATATATATATATATATATATTATTGTTTAAAAGAGATCAAGAGAGATATTAATGTGATCAATCGATCTAGGGTACTGCATACTAAATTTACTCGGAAAATGATGCCCAATATGAGCTGCTATATATTCCTAACATATGTATAGCAACGAGCTCTCAAAGTATGCTGGTCGCACGGATTATTCACCGGTATGAATGTTGAAAGAGGAAAAGAGGATTCTGTTCGGCCCACCATGCAAGTGGGAGTTGATAGATTTTCAATTGATGGGCCTAAGTTGGGCCTATCCGCCCATGTTGGTTTTGGCCCACCATGTGTGAGTGGGAGATGATGGTTTTATTAAGTTATGGAGATGGGCCTAAGTTGGCCCGTCCGCCCATGTTGGGCCTAAAGGCCCGGCCCACGGGAATAAGGCCCGTGGAAGGAGGAACATATAAAAGGGATGAGAGAGAGGGAGAACACACATTTTCACATTTAGTACGTACGTTCTCCTTCTCTTCCAAAGTTCTCTCTCTCCAAGGAAAGGACCGTAAGTCAAGAAGCGACGCCGTCTTCCCTTCATGACGAATTGTCGTAATCGGATCGAACATGGCTGAAATCTCTTCCTCTTTGCGGCGTCGGTGTCTAATCTGTGGCTAACAAGGTACGCTCGAATCTATGGTGTGCTTTACGATCGGTGATACGTGACTTTTCTTGAGCTTGTCTTCCGTGTTCGTTTAGGGGTTCGGTTTAAGTGTCGAATCCGTTTTCGGGGATCCATCAATCCCAACACTCGCCATTGGCATTTTCAGTGATTATTTTTCTTTGATTTGGTATTTAAGGATGTGTATGGTAATGGTTCTATTTTCGAGAACAATTTCTATTCGAAAACAAAATTTTCTATTTTTATTCCTTGGACATGTTTCTAAATAGAAGAAAGGATTGGGTAATTGAATAAAATTTCTATTCCCAGAATAGAAACACAATTGGTATGACCCATGAATATTTTTGTGACTTAGAATTTCTTTTAATTTTGAAATAATTTTATTAATTTTTTCTTTTATGTTTCTCCTTCTTCCTTTAGTCGATTGCCGGTCTCAGCTAGGTTGGCGATCAACTAGACGAGAGTCGAAGTGTCACCGGCCCCTAGTGAGGCTGAGCCTTGGCTAGTGATTGGGCGAGGTCCAGCCCTAATGAAGTCGAGCCTTGGCTGGCGTTCGACGGGGCTTGACCTCACCCAGCCAAGGCGAGGCCAAGCCTCGTCAGGGGCTAGCGAGGCTCCAGTGAGGTTGTCGGCCATTGCCAAAGTCGGCAACCAGCTAAGGGAAGAAGAGAAGGAAGAGAAAAAGAAAGAAAATAAAAATAAGAAAATAAAAGAGAAAAAAAAAGAAAAAAAATTGGGCTTAATTTTTGAATTGTTCCTAAGAATACATTTTTTTTTGAATTTTTTTTTGTTCCAAATCTATTCTCAAGAACAAATTTGTTCTTTGGAACAAAAACCTACACAAACAGATTTCTGTTTTATTTAAACAAAGAAACGGGAATGTTACCAAATGCGCCCTAAGTGGTCTGGTGAAAATTGTTGGCATTAAAGTGAGCGCCAAACACAACTTTTAGCATTTCTGATGTTTTTTTGCTGGTCTTAAATATGCATGCTCATTCTCCAATCTCCACATGATTTCAAGATTTCAAGAAAATTCTTCATATGATCATGTGAAACGAATAGGTCCTTATTATCTAGTCTCCATCAACCTATTGATATTGCACATGCAACCCCAGATTCAGATTCAGTTTCATTCGTGAACTTGCTAAAATATGTCTCCCAGCCTATATGGAAGATCGGGTTGCCACAAAATCCATAGCCAGAACATTTGCTTGAAGCCCTGAAGAGCACTTCGAGGAAATGCTAGAGGCTTTTGTGGATTCCCTTTTTCGGTTCTTTGATAAGCCATTGCTTCCCTCTCAGGTACCAAAAAGCTTGAATGACGGACGTATGGCTCATGGAATGAAATAGAAAGGATTGCAATGGATAGAAGATTCCAATATGAGAATTACAACTAATCAGCAAAAGGGTGTAATAAACATTCCATTAGGCTTAGAGCTAGAATAGAATGGTTAAACCATCGATCCAAACATGCTAGGTTCATTTTGAAAGCTACTTCCATGTTATAATGTCATATTCTGGAAAAAGGCCAGAGATCGAAGTAGCGATTTGTAAAGTTGACTCAAAAACAATGTGCCAGACTCTGGTCAAGTTGTCTAGCCAAAAGGCATTGCATGCATGCAGAAAAACTTTGCTCCAGTTGAAGAAATTGGCGAGGCAATTGTAGTCGCTTGCTGTGAAGGCGACTTTCCTGTCAATTTTCTGCAGGGAGTTCTCGTTAGGAATGGTATGCAAACTACTTCAATCAATCTCATAAGTTTTATTTCATTTTCTTCTACTTCCGTAATTAGAGAACACAAAGTACGCATGGCATTCTCAGCAATGCTTGTAGAAGCAAAGTATGACTAGCTTCTCAAAAATAGCTGACAGATAAGTCATGGATGATGGTGCAGGTCCAAATCCTCTGTTTGGCGATCTTAAATCCACGGAATCAAATTTTGGAAGATCAAGCCAAACATGGGTCGAAGGAGAAGGAATGCTTCATGCAGTATATTTCGAAAAGAATCCGGAGGAATTTGGCTACTACCCTACAAGAACCGATGCTGTCTTTTCTTCCAGCTATTGAAGGAGATTTGAGCTATAATGGTTGCTTGTCTCCTGAACACTGTATTACTATTCTTCCTTCCCTTGAACTTAACTATTCTCCAAATATAAACATTGTTTATTTGCCTTTATGTAAATTGTATAGCTCTACCTACAGCTTAAGTTGAGTTATTTCATCTTAGCAGCTTAGGTATGGAGCAGTGAATAAATACATGAGCAACACTAATGTTTTCGAGGGGAGAATTACCAAAAAAGTCCAAACCTATTGTAATTGTGCCAATTCAGTCTTAATTTTTTTTTTGGCCAATTTAATTCTAAACCTTTTACAATTGTGCCAGTTTAGTCCATCCGGCTAAAATTGGCCGATTGGCGCTGACGTGGACGCCGGTTGTCCGGCGAAAACTGACATGGTAATTTTTTAATTTTTTTTTTCAAAATTTTAAATATTTTTCGAATTTTTTAATTCCTTTTTTTTCCTACCTTCTCCTTTCTTTGGCTGGCGAGGTCAGCCTCACCGTCGCTAGGTGAGGCCCTGCCAAATCTAGCGAAGTCAGCCTCGCCGTCGTTGGGCGAGGCCCCGCCAGATTTGGCGAGGGTGGAGCTCGCCGGCACTGGCGAGGTCAACCCTCACCTTGGCCGGCGAGGCTCCTCGCCCAAGGACAACGAGGCTCAACCTTGCCATGGTTGGGCGAGGCTCGCCTTCGCCAATGGTCGGTGAGGCCCCGCTAGACCTGGCGAGGTCGGCCTTGCCATTGGCCAGCGACAATGAGGCTGACCTCGTCGGCCCTCGCCTTTGGCCGGCGTCGCTTGGCTAGAGGAAGGAGAAGGTAGAAAAAAGAAAATGAAAAAAAGAATTCAAAAAATCAAAAAATATTTAAAAATTCAAAAAAAAAATAATTAAAAAATTGCCATGTTAGCTTTCGCTGGACGGCCAATGTCCATGTCAACGCTGACTGGCCAATTTTGGCCGGATGGACTAAACTGGCATAATTGTAAAATGTTTATAACTAAATTGGCTAAAAAAAAGTTTAGGACTAAATTGACACAATTACAATAGGTTTTGGACTTTTTTGGTAATTCTCATTGTTTTTGAGCATGTGGGGAAAATATATGTGGTGGCAGAAAATTATGTGCCTCAAGAAGTAGATATCGCTATGTTGGAAACTCATGGCAATTGTAACTTCCTAACAAGTTTTCGGCTACATGTTGGTCTTGGGAAAACTAAAAGCCCAATGCTAGTAGGGATTAGCATTGGGCTCTCGACATTTGGTTAAATACTAAAATTAGATTTTTTTCTTCCACAATTACCCTCACCAATTTGTTAGTTTTTCGATTTTGCCCCTTTGTGTAACTATACATCTTCTTTGTGTGACAGTGACTGGCGAAGCCTGATCTAGTCGACAAAGGGTTGGTGAGGCCATATTTGCTAGCAAAGGGCCAATGAGTGGTTAGCGAAGGGCTGGCAAGGGTCGCCTAACCTAGATGACCTCCACTAGAGGTCACACCACCTCAAGCAACCACCACCTAGGTCTTGCGACCTCTAGTGACCTCAACCGACTGCCATTGGCGCCAGATCTGGCTAGTCGATAGTTGTAGCCCTTTGCCGACTTCGGTGAAGGGTTTAAGTTGTTTTTTAATTAAAAAAATATATAGCTAAAGCCCATTGCAATTTTTTTCCCCAAACACTCTTTGAATCCAAAGTCCATTTGTAAAGAGTTTCTATCAAACACAATTTGCATTCTCTTAAAAAGCTTTGGCTTCAAGCATTTGCATTACACCTAAAGCTCATTTGCAAAATTGAACCAAACGCACCCTTAGAGCTACGAGTGAATATAGTCTAGGTTGAGCCGATCCACTCCCAACCCTAAGACCAACCCGCACAGTGTTGGTCCTTAATTTTCTAGGATCGAGGACTGATCATATTGAGCCTTGGACTTGATGACCAGACCGACCTAATGGGTTCGATCTGGTTCCAAGGTCAACCCATGACTAAGCGATAATTTTTTTTGTTTCATTTTTTGTACTTTCTAAAAAGGCAAACCTACAATTTCAAATTATATATCCATCAACAATGCAGCGTTGTACAACCAAACCATAGATACTGATACATATTTAACAAATTTAAGATAAGACAACAATACGATTATTGAGTGTTAAGTGATGAGTTTTCAATTTGCCAAAATCGAAAGAAATAATACAACCATAAAAACGATTAAGACCACTTATAGAGATATGGGATAAGATGAGAAGTTGAGTGTCGAGCAGGAAAGTTAAGTGGGGCGATTGTTGAGTGATGAGTAAAAAAGTTATTTCTTTCGATTTTGGCAAATTGAATACTAAGAGGACAAAGAAGACATAAAAAAATGATTATTGGAGAAGGATGCCATGAGAAGCCGTTTAATGCCGTTTAATGCCGTTTACACCATTTTGGACTTCATGAGAAGTTGTTTAATGCTATTGATGTCGTTTGACTTAGCATTTTCTCTTTGAATGTATAAAAAAATTATAAATAATATATTATATATATTATATATAATATATTTTAATTATATTATATATAATATATACAGTCATAGTTGGTTTGGTTAAACCAATCCTAAACTCTTCAGATCGAAGATCAACCTGTACAATATTGATCTAGAGATTTCAATACCAAGGATCGACCTAATCTCCCTGATAACTAGACTAGTATCGGCAGGGTTGGGTCGATCCGGATTTAACCTTGAACCAATGCTCACCCCTCCTTAGAGTAAAGGAGGGTTCAACTGAATATATTGACGGGTTTGGACTTAAACTTTCTTTTAGCAATCACTACAAGTGAAGGTATTGAGTTTTCATTACAGGTTTTACTAGTATTGATGGGCTTGAATTTAAGCTTCATCTTGGCGATCCCTATGGATGAAGGTATTGGATTTCTATTACACGCTTCCCAAAAAATAATAGATTTTACTACAATAGGAAAGATTTGATTTTCGAGTGTCATATGAACCGGCCTAATAGAAAAGCAAGGCTACTCAACGCCATCAATAATACAATAAGAACAGAGTAGGTGATCAAATGGGCCTGAAGCTGAAGCCCGTTCACATGCACCCAATCTCCAGCTTCCAATTTCGCTAGGATTCTTGCTTCCGTTCGTTGGTGACCAAGCAAGTGCAGATTTGCAGCGCCATGTTGACGACGATAACGGGACCGGTTCCACCGCCATTTTCTCTCTCCAAAAAGCATTCTTTTTCGTCACGGTGCTCGTTCAAGCTCTGCTGTGGCGACAACCAAAGCAATGAGAGTTCTTGCTCGAATTTCTCCCGGAGGCTCGCTCTGTTCCAACTGGGTACAGGTAAATTCTCATAGAAGAGGAAACAATGTCAAGAGTTTGGACATTTCGGCTTCGGGTTTGTTCTGGTTGATGGTGACAAAATTCAACTCCACAGCATTGTTCACTACTTTATTTATTTATTTATTTATTTTTGTCTACAACAAGCTCTGACCGGTTCTCTCCAGTGGTTTCTTGAATGACAATTGACCAATTTTAACTGCTTTTTTATGAATATTCTGATCGCTACTGGGTTAGTGGTTTTTATTTCTCTTTCTTGCGGTTGTAAATAGCCAATATATAAAAATCGATGCTTGAAAATATGCCCGAAACATAGTAGTCACAGAGCTTCTATTTCATGAATAATTCATGAGAGTGGATTATGTAGTGATTGGATTATCTGTGACTATTCTGTAATAACCTGTTGAGTTAGCTTTTTCTACTTTGCTTCATTCTGTGATTATAATATTGTTATGTGCCACGATCTGAAGAGCTTTTGGGGAATTTCTGCAGCCATTCCTCAGTCACAAGTCTTGGGTGTAAAAGCATCTGAATTGCTTAGGCCTGCAGAAAGCACGATCGAAACAAATAACATTGGAAATGTAGCGGAAATGAACAGTAATCTCACTGAGGACAGTGCATTGCAGTGGGCTAAGAAAGACAAGCGAAGAATGCTCCATGCCGTTTATCGTGTTGGTGATTTGGACAAGACTATAAAGTATGTCCATTAACCGTTTGACCTGTAATTGCTCATATTGCTCATTTCCTCATCTAATGATGTGCCTTTCATGCAAATAGCTAATTAGCAAGATACTGCAGATTTTACACTGAATGCTTCGGAATGAAACTATTGAGAAAACGGGACATACCAGAGGACAGATACTCAAATGCTTTTCTCGGATATGGACCTGAAGATTCCCATTTTACTGTGGAACTAACTTATAGTAAGTTGTTTCCTCTTTTTTTTTTTTCCATCCTTTTGTGAATTTGAAATCTTTGCTCAGATATTCCTTCAATTCTTGAGCATAATTTGCTGATGCCTAACAGATTATGGCACGGACAAGTACAATGTAGGAAATGGACTCGACTTTGGCATCACAGTGGACGATGTAAGTTATCCTTCTTTGTCTAAAGTTTGTTCCTTTCTTGTGTCTATGAGACTGACAGTATCCTTACATTCGTCTGAAAGTTTGCTATGAAACCTCAAAAGTTACTTTCTTTGTCTCTTAAATTTTGTTTTGCCCAATGAAGTAGACTTATCCACTGCTCTATATTGTGGCTTATTTACCAATATTTCCTTGCAGGTAGCAAAAGCAGTGAATCTTGTAAAGGCTAAGGGAGGTAAAGTGATAAAGGAACCTGTTCTGCTTGATGGAAGCAGTAAAGTAATTACCTATGTGGAAGATCCAGATGGATACAAATTTGAGCTGTCAGAAGCAGCAACTACTCCTGAGCCCCTACATCATGTAAAGCTTTGTGTGGGCAATCTCAATCGATCAATAAACTTTTACAAGAAGGTGATTGACTAATTATGAAGAGCTTCCTTTGTTTCCACCAGACCATGTAAGTTCTTGTCGCGTATACGTGCTTAAGATAAAAATTGCTGTCCTTTTTTAACTGCAAGGCTTTTGGAATGGACCTTCTCAGCAAACAAGACAACCCTGAATACAAGGTGATTTAATGTCTCTCATCATAGCCAATCTCAACTTAATTGAACTTTGTTGAAAGCATTGAGCTTAGGCTGTCCTATGAAGTCTTAAAAGTTGGGAACTTGTGCTTGCATGTTGTATGGTGGGTGTGGTGTAATCATGCGTGGGAAGGTTGTGTGGCAATGAGAATTCTGCATCTCTCTTGATCCTGAATCTTTTCATACTATCTTTTATCCTTTATCCCATGGCATGTGGTGTAAGTACGTAGGCACACTCCTTTTCTTGGTGAGTGATGATTAGTAATGTCTCAAGAAAAGTCTGCACCAAAACCATGTGTCGTTTTGTCTCTCTTCGTTCAATATCTGATGCATTGAACACATTGACCCTGTTCTGAGCACAAGTCAATGCCTTCATTTCTTTAGTTCAATTCAGGAATGCTTCTTAGTTCCTTCTTAAAGCAGTTTATTGGTTGTGGTCTGCAGATAATTTCTCTTTAAAATGGCAATGTCTCATTCTCTGATGCTTTCAGCATTTTTCTCACTTTTTAGTATTCTGAAGTTACATTGGGTTATGGTCCCGAAGACACAAACCCAGTCCTGAAACTAACTTACAATTATGGGGTCACGGTATATGATAAGGGAGACGGCTATGCCCAGGTGAGGTCTCCACCCTTATGTTCCCACCAGTCTTTCTTATTATTTGAGCAAAAGTTCGCTTGGAGTCCTTGTGCTCATTCATGGTAATCATGTGACACACTGAGCTTTTATGTCTTTCATCAGATAGCAATTGGAACTGATGATGTTTATAAGACGGCCGAGGCAATTAAACTGTTTGATGGGATAATTGCCCTCGAACCTGGCCCGTTACCAGGTATTAATACGAAGATAACTGCTTGCTTGGACCCTGATGGTTGGAAATCGGTACGTCTTTTTCTTGTGATTTCATTGGCCTTATGAATACTCTTCTTATAATTTTACCCAGTAGATGTTGCTGAGCAAATAAAAGAGCTAAGTTCGACAATGAAGACCTTTATAATCTTTTCATTTGAAGATTTGATACGCATATGCATGTGGAACTCATTTTTATTCTGGTGCCAAATGATTTTGAAAGCACACACACTGTATTTTCTAATTCCATTTAAATACAAGTACAAAGTTTGACTCTCTCTCACTTAGGTTTTCGTTGATAATGTTGACTTCCTCAAAGAATTGGAGTGACTGAAGCATTGCTGGGGGGCAGATATTGAGGTAATTCAAATTCACCTTTGATTAGCTTTTTCATCTTGCTTTTCACTAGGTATTTGTACAGAGGTAGCCTTGGAGATTCTCCACAGCTCTTTCAGACGTTTTAATTGCTAGTCTTCTTCTCCAATCAATCTCACCATGCAGATATTTTTATGCAGAATAAACTTTCTCTGGGCTTCTAAATTCCAACCATACCGCTTTTCCCTCCAGATCATATCATGTTGGAACAGTAATTCAGCATTTGCTGGATCCCCTCAGTCCACATTTGCTTGTCTCCTTTGCTTTGGCATTCGAACTCAACCACCCTGTCTGTCGTTATAATACCAAAGTAAGCCTTTTCACCGCCGTCTTCCTTTTCCCTTCCATTCCAGACTGGGATATCATGATGCACTCCAGTGACTACACCTGTAATTTGAAATTCGTTTCAGATGAAACAGAGCCAACAGGTGACAAAAGAGTTTGTCATGAAAAGCATTCGCTTACATTTTTTCTTCTTTGTGAATGTTCCTGCCACATGCTTGCTTTTCAGCTTTGCTACCACCTGCCTCCAATTTTGAGCAATCGTTAGAATTGAAGATTAGAAGAATGTATTATCTATGGGTCTGATGGAGAATGATAATAAATTGCTCTTCATGAACACGTGGAGCTTTCTGTGTCATTTGAAGCGAATTACGGAGGAGACAAGAAAAGGAAAGAAAAAAATTTAAGTGCATCGGTAAAATTTGATGTACCCTTCCAATTTTCTTAACATAAATGTAGTTGTTATAATATTAGGTTTGTACCTGAAAGTTTGAATTTACGTTGAAAGACACTTGTTTCCAGTGAAGGGCTCCTGTCAACAGCATTTATGTTGGAAACCGAATGCAGAAGTGTAAATGTTAGACAACGAAGTCAGAAGCATAAAAGAATAAGCGGATGCTCTTTTTTCTCTAATGCTGTCCGTATACCTTTCCTTGTGCATTTAAGAAGTTCTCCTCCTTTAGACACAAAGTCTAATGCATCTGACATCGACATGTAGTTTTCCTTGTCAGTTTCTCCCTTGTCCTCTGCCATGGCAAATGTCGCTCCTCCATAACCCTTTTGAAGCCTTGCTCGCAGGGTGGCGGCTCCTCTTAATGCTGCACAGTTTGAGTTGTAGAAGTTACACTTAATTGGATTATTGTAGGAAAAATACCAAGAATGACAGTGCTCCTCAAGATGATAACTTAGAAAGTACAGTAAGCTCTATGGGTAGGTCAAATTACACAGGTATCCCCTTTGTCCTTTTCTTTTTCCTTTTAACTGTGTCAAAAAGGCGAGGGAGGGCAATCATCATGGCTACTCCCATTGGGCTTTACCATGAGGGTTCTAACACCCACTGCAGCCTACATATGTTGAGATTAAAAAATGCAGAGTGGTTGTCACTTAGCAACAGTGGTGAACCACTGGTCCGAGGTAGGCAAGCCCCATCACCTTAGCCCTGCTGAAGTGTTTAGAGGTCCAAATCATATCGATCAAAGTGAGTGAACGCATTGCTACCACAAGCAATCTGAAGTGGTGATCTTGTGTTTGGGAACAGAAGCCCAAACCACCATTGGTGCTGGGCACCCCCTTTGCCCCAGAAATGTACCCTTACCAAATTTCAACAAGCGTTTATACCTCCATTTTTCTACATTTTCTGTTGATACTTGAACCAATCAGCTTAAGGTGTGCTTTTATTCTGTAAGATATATTAATTGAATTTCCATTCAAAGAACACCAAAAATTGCGCAATGCAAGCCTTTGACATATGGGGCCAAATTGTAGATTTCTGGACCAAGGATTGCTAAACAAAGTGCGGGGGGGTTTGCACTATGATTTTCCATTGATAAAAGCTCAATTCTATTCAACTAAAGCTTACTCTGCCTCTTCTTTTTCCCTTTGAGAAAAACTTGGCTTTTGTGTCCTAATTATCCTGAGGATTATGTTTTAAGTGTTGCTCGTACCTGTAGCTGCTCCGGCAGTTAAGGCCATGATATCACCATTAGTCCTTGCACTGACTGCGGAACTCACCACAGCCGTAATCTGTTGGTGATCGGCTCCCATTTCCTCTGCAAGGTCAACGCAGTGGGATGCCACCAGAGCTGCTGCAGAAGCTATAGCTGTGGATGTCCTGGCATGCTTCTTCTGGTGATTGGTCGGTTGTTCTGTCAGGGTTGCGTTGGATGCTGCGAGCACCGCCACAGCAGCTGCAACCCCTGCCACGGACACGGCTGCGTGTAGCTGTGCATTATGGGCCCGGGTTTCCTGCTTCTTCCTCTCTTTCTGGTCCTTCAACCACCTCCCAATTGTTTTCCCCCTCATTATGTTCTTGTAGATCTGCAGAACAAAGTAGCAATGTCAATATGATTAAGTATTGTTTCTGGAGTTTCGTGAAAGTAGTGATTTTGAGTGATGATTTACCCCATTTCTGAGAAGTTGTTGATTGGAAAGGAACTCTGGGTTGAGTGCTTGATGGAGTAGGAATAATTCCTTCACAGACAAGACTCCTGAGTTAAACTTGAGTTGCAGATTGTCACCTATGTGTTTCACTTACTTTTTTTCAAAGTGAAATTTCTGAGCTTTTCCAGAACATTCTTGGAACAAAAGTTTAACAACCATTTTTATCTGAAGTGCTTGAAAACTTATTTTCTTTTTGTCCGCTTGATGACAAGTGTGTGGGGTGGGAAAAAATAGAAAGCTTTGAGTTACCCTGACTTCACCACTGTCTCTTGGAGAGATGGACTCGGTTTCATTAGTTGGTGGCTGCTGAGGTAGCTGCAAGGTGAAAGAAAGAATTGTCAAGATCATGTACAACCAAAGCAGATGGCAAAGATGACAAAACTTTAAAGGGGAAAAAAAAAACAGATGGATGGCAAGTGTTTTAAGGTACTCTTTAACTAGGTAAATGTCTCTGCTTAGCTTCGTTCAAGAGTAATATGGTGTCAATTTCATCTTCTTCTTTCGAACCCAACTTAACTTACATGATATCGCTTTATATGAACATAAATTTTGGAAGACAGAATTGACAGGTCCTTAGAAGATTCTACAGTAAGTGGGATTCTTTATCTCGGCAGGGAAACTAATATAACTCCAGCTCCAAAATTATTTGAGGCAGTCAAGATAATCATACAAGTGACCAGAGATAAGAGATTTATCTATAGATTTTACAACCAAGAAAATACATATAATAGATCTGACACAGAAAGTTTACTGAGCATTCTACAAAGTAGGAGCTACACATAAGCGATCTTACTTCCCATCCAAGTGTTTATGCCAGTGGCTACTACAATAGGCTTATGAAACTTCTCCTTTTGTTCACGGTGTACAAAATAAGAGTTTGGAATGGGAATCTTACATAGTCTCTTGGAGACCTGGAATTTGCTTCGTTCGTATCTGTGCCAACTGAAGAAAAAGATGATCTCTCTGCATTGTCATTATTGTCGTTGCTGCCGGAGACATGAGTAGTGTGGAGAGCTTTCGACAGCTCCATGGCTGAAACACTCCATGATCTCGCCAGAAACTCCATGGACTCAATTGGAGTCTCAGGGGTCATGCATGACGCTTGCAATGACGACAAGTTTGTAGGGCCATTTTCATCGATATGCTCCAGCTTCTTCTGCTTGACGCTGCATGAAGTCACTGTAAACAAAGCTCAAAGAAAACAATCGTTAGTCTCATATAAAACTGTCATCCATTCGGGACTGAGCTCCAACTCAAGAGACAAAGCTTACTTTTTGCACATTCAAGACTTGAGGAACCCGCAAGAACAAGCTAGTCAAGAGTGATCATGATATGATGACTGAAGGGTCCTTATAATGGGTTGCGGGCAAAGAAGGGCCTTCATTTTCTTTATCGAGGAAATAATGATTATTGGTACCTTTACCAAAAAAAAATATATTGTTTGGTACAGTTTTTTTAAAGCAGTTTTAACTGTATAAGGAGCTGCAGCTTTTATAAGGTATTCACTGTTTAGCAAAAAGATTTTGTTAAGAGTGTCATCAGAGTTCTTGTTAAGCAGCTGAATAAAGGAACGCTGACTATCTCATAATATATATATTCATATATATGTTAATACCTTAAATCGATTATTCACTCGTTAAGCTTGTGCAATAAGTATCCTGAGAGCATTCGTTAATCAAATCCTCAATAAACATCTCTTATTGGTAGGTTGTAGGGCATCCACCATTGCAGCAACTAAAAATGGCTTTTAGGTATTGCACCGCCCAACTTTTAAGGAACTTGTGACTCATCTAGTTTAACGCACCCGAAGAAGATCCATCTTATACCAAGTCTCATGTGTTCTATGGTGTACAAGTAAGCACTTTTTTTTTCTAGGAAGTCCTCACCTAGGAATGCTCTTATCTGAATACGCTTAATCTTGGATACCAATATTAAACAATGTCATTATATCAAAAGGCACTGAGTTACATAATCTAGGAATGTCTCATTCCATATAATGTATTCATGCGCTCCTTCACCATCTGAAAAGCCTGCTAGGAACCACACTTTGTCCAAGCCTTCTTGCTTCGACAATCACTTCATTGGTCCCATAAATTTAAAAGAGAATTCATGCTACATTCTCTTGACATCATAATATAATTATTTCACAATTAAAACCATATCAAACAATGTGACATATTGTATACAAGTCTCTAAATAAGTGGATTATATTCAATATAGACTAAATATGTGCTTTATAGCATCCAATTGGAGTCCGATGCTTCATTTCATAATTGTGGTTTTTCTGCATTTTCATATATCTAAAGCTAATTGGCAAAAGAGCATGTAGTCAGTTGGAAGACCCCATTTTAAAGGGGGGTCAACTTTGTCTCGTTGCTAGTTTTCTTTTTGGCTTTTGGACTCCACTGTTTTTGGTGCTTTGCCCAGAAAAGAGGTTTAAAGAACGCCTTCTTGAACGGCGGGATTCATGATAGCCACGAGATTCTTCTTGCCTTTGTCGCCATGAAGACTCGAAATGACTTAAAGTGAGCAAGGGGGGGCCCGTGGGCAAAACTTGGTAGATCCTCTCAATGATTATTCCGTCGAAACAGGACGCAAAATTACTGCTGAAGTTGATGGTTTGAATTCAATCCGAAGCTTTCAAACCGAGATTGATTTTTGTTTTGACTGCATAAATTTCAAACATAGGGCTCTTTATTCAAACATTGTACTACTCTATTGCTCAATTTGTCTATCACAGAAAGTGTCAGGAAATCAACATGAGTGCAGTAAAATCTTTTGTAAAACAGTATTTATTCAACTCATATTGTTGGTCAGTCGTACTCCCAACGGGAGATATAATTCGTTTCTTCGCAATTTACCACTTTAGAAACATGTCGGGAGATGCAACTTGTCCGTGCCTTATCATCCCAATGAACACCCTGCACTCTCATTGAATTGGCTAGGGCAATTGTGAATCATATATCTATTGAGAGTAACCTTACTTTTGTACCATTTATAACCTTCAAGCCCATTTCGGATAGGGTGAACTCCGATAGAAATATCTAACTGTTACCACCTAAAGTGATGATCATTAGAGAATGGGTATTGTTACTGATCATCTCGCAAGACCTTTACCATCTGACATAGGACTTGTAGTACCATGTTACAGCAGCGTGGCGTTTACCAATGTACATACTCAAAGTGCTTAATTTATTACCTACACCCACTCATAATGAAAAAAATTACTTATCAAATTCGGACGGCCAATTGGGCAGGCGTTATGCTAAATAGTCTTGTTCAAACCCGCTTAAAAGTGTCCTCCCACACGTGGCTAGAACTTGATCAGATTTAAGTAGTAGGGGGAAATGCTCAGTGCATGATAAGAAAAAAAACTACTAATGATGAGAGGAATAAGCTGTGACCATCAAACAAAAATATACAAATGTTAATGCATAATTTTTCACAATCTTTTGAAATTGGGATGTTATGTTAATTTTTTGCGTCAGAAAGTGGAAAGTCCCTCCTTCCTTTTTAAAAACACACACATAAAGAGGCCCTCGATTATAATTGTCCCTAAAAATGCTCAAAACCGTATTCATGCATGGAACACCATTCTGATCACACACCCTTTAGCTAAAATTTGGATGTTATCTTAAATTTTGCGTCGGAAAGCGAAAAGTGGTTCATTCCTTTTCAAAAACACACGAATAAAGAGCCCCTCAATTATAATTGTTCCTAGAAATCCTCAAAAACTGTATTCATGCATAGAATACCATTCCAATCACACACCTTTCAGCTATATATTTCAGACAAAATCGGCCAAGCCCTTATTGACTTGCTAGGTATAGTAAATATTCACGTTCCCTTCCTCCGCATCTTCCGATCATTCACGACAACACAGCGAACACAGCATTTATGTGCAGAGACCATACAGTCGCACAAAGTGGAAGGATTTTTAGGGACTATGTTACAATTGCAAAGTTCCTAAATTAAACATCATAAGTAGACAAAAGGAACATCACTCTTAATGATATTAGACCCTTGATTATAGTACCGATTTGGAATCTTATCGTGGCTGTGGAGCTGACCTACTTGCACTCGTGCAAGGCATTTTTTTTAAGGTTTCTAATCCCACAAATGAAAAAGAAGAAGAAGGAAAAATTGAAGATCAGGTTGTGACTTCGATGTAGAGGCACCGTAAGTGGAGGGGGTAGGGCTAGCTCTTAAGTGCTGACTCCTTCATGATTGCTTTTATCTCTAATCATGGTTCCGAAATCAAAATTAAATCCTGCACACGAGCTAATGGGAGTGTCCCACCTTCCACTGCCCAAATAATTACAGTAGAGAATCATATGATTATACATGGATTGTTAAGTAGGTGGGTATGTACTCATTCTCCTACACCCTACCTTACAAAAGGCTATACAAACGAAGGCCGGCCATTACTGACGGTTTACTAAGCGCTGCAGATTCTTGATTTTGTTGGGGAAAGCTCAAGGCTCCCATTTCATATTGGAAAGATTCATCTGATGCACATCATCGAACAATGAGTTGGCGCATGGAGATGTGTGCATCTTAAAAAATGAGCATCCGTTTAGCCGTCCCCATCGCCGTCGCCCACTATCGTTCAATTGTGATTGAACAGCACAAATTGAGCTAATCAAGTGAGTGCAATTTGCATTTCGTTCGTCGGGATTCGAGCGTTAGGAGAATTTCGTCCTGTAACCCCACCTAGGATGATTTTAGCGATGAGAAGTGACTGAATGATGGATACAATGTGAAGTAGCTTTCAAGTGTGTCGGAGAAGAACGATGAGTTTTGCTTTCCTTGTAGCTTCAGGATTTGCACTTTAGTTGGCTTTCCGGAGATGTCCCTGTGGCTCCGGAGAAAGACCCAAAGCCATTTCGTCTTGAAGCTTAAAATTGGGCCGTCATTGGGTTATCTCTTTCTGGCCTCGGCCTTAATTTTCTTCAGTAAGCCGCTACAATAACAACCATCGATGGGGGTGAGCACTGAGCATCAGTCCCTCCCGGTTCAACCAGATAACCGGCCGGCTTTCTGGGGAACGAGGCAGGTTCTTGGGTAGAAATTCTGCGGACCAGCTAAGGCCAAGCCAGTTTAAATTCCGAATTGGTGGTCTAAACAAGTTCTACTTGACCTGAATCAATCTTCTCTGTTATTTTACGAACCAAATTATGTATGTTGAAATAATGGGAAGAGTCCATCCTTTCTAAGCTAAGCTAAAGGGGAACTCATAAGTCTCATATAGATCGTGGTAACATAGGGACTTTCGTAGAGCATGGTAAGAACCACAAGGTTTTGCACAATTTAATTTTGACCAAAGAAGCTCCCAAAGTGTTTGGTTTCAGTAAAGACTGTTGTATTATACGTCTATTTCAAGTTGGCTACCTTTTGTAATGTAAACTTGCAGTAATGGCTATTACATGGACCCATATCTAATAATTATTCCAAAAGTACCATTTCTTTTTCACTGACTCTACAAATATTAGATTATTAATTATAAGAAAAACTTATTGCCCTCTAATTTTTATTTTAGGGGTATTTTGAGAATGTTGATGCTATTTCCCCTTGATACATCTATAATTTATGAAACCAAATAGCGTAACAGACAACATATTACTTAGAGCAAACAACATAATATATGTTACAGCTCTATTGAATTAAAATGCAATAGCTATGCAAGCCTTATTTCTAGGGAAATTGAAAAAAATGGACCTAGTACACTTTGCTAATGTAATCTTTCCAGCCAATTTTGGCTGGAAATCCCTGACGTGAGAGCTGGCCATCCTACATAGCATAACTAGCGTTAATGTGAATAATTTTTTTTTATAATCTTTTAAAAATTTCTAAATTTTTTAAATTATTTTTTTTCCTTTTTTTCTTCTAAGCCCAACGAGGCTGCGAGGCCCTCGACGGCCCTTGGTCCATGAGTGTTGGCTGGCCCTTGTTGGACTTGGTGAAAAGAATAAAGAAAGAAAAAGAAAAGAAAAGAAAAGAAAAGAAAATTATAAAAATTATAAAGATTATTCATGTCAGTACCGGCCATTCTACGTGGTTTTTTTTTCCACATTACATCAGTAATTTTCTACCAAAAGCATTATGTTGACAAATCATCAAAAGATTTATGATCATATTTACCGGATTAAAAGGTTAAGGACTTTTTTAGTAATTTCCCTACTTTGTTTCATCACCACGATCAAATAACCATCTTTACGTGTAAGATGCCATTCCACAAATTATTGGTGAAAATATCTTATTTCGGTAAGCAACACGAATTGCACAACAACCGTTCAGTGAAGGGCTGATAGGTACAATAACCTACACGCTAATAATCTTGCACGTCACCTGATTAGCAGTTTCCGTGATTTCTTTTGCAATCACCGTTCGTCAAAAGACCTCACTTTCATATCTTGAATATCAAAATCGATCGGACCAGATCCAAACAACCCATCTCAGGAAACTTAATGAAGTCTCGATACCGATCCTGGAGCACTGCAGAAGAAAAAGCAAACACTACGTAAACCGTTTGATTCGATGCACCGTCTGACCTCAAATGACGAAAAGCAAGAAAAAAGAACGAGGAGATTACGTAAGGGCAGATGTGTCGATCCCTCGTTTTGGTTGACGTTGAAATCCGGTTGGTCAAGGATTGAAAAATTCTAACGGTGAAAGCTTCATGTTCGCAAGATTTTCAACTCTAGGACAAAGGTTTGGAACACGAAGATTCTGGTTCTGAAGCTCTCGTTCCTTAAAGTGGTTTGGTTTCAGGGTGGACGAAGGAACGAGGAGGTGTGGCGGCCTCGTGGGGGTTGTCGGTGTGTCTCCAAGATGCAACCACCTCGGAGACCTCGGAGCAACCTGTTGAGCAGTGGCATGACCAGTCAAACCACTCCCCTCGTACGTGTCGACGTTCACGCAACTTCCTCTTGATATTTATTTATTTTACTCTAGTTTCTCGAGTCCCTTTCTATGCCGGCGTTCCTTGCTATATGTTCTCCTTCTCAGCTAACATTTCTGTGACCAGTTGCTCGCGTTTCATGTGCCTCTCTCTCTCTCTCTCTCTCTGTGTCTCCGTGAAGAGCGAACATGAGTCAGATGGGTGATCATTCTTGTGATCAACCGACCAAGAAGATGATCAGAGAGCCGCTCCTGGAGAACCCAACCCCAAAGGGTGGCCTCAGAACCATCCCTTTCATGATTGGTATAGGATTCATACACATATCTGTACATGTTCGTTCATTGCATAACCATGTCTGTGTATGGTTTCGTTCATTCCAGGATTGGGGGTGTGTTTATATGTGCAGCGAATGAAGCGTTTGAGAAAGAGGCGAGCTTCGGATTGCTGCCCAACATGGTGGTGTACTTGACCCAAGAGTACCGCTTGGAGAACGTCGCCGCTGCCAACGTCCTCAGGGGTCATGCATGATGCTTGCAATGGCGACAAGTTTGTAGGGCCATTTTCATCGATACGCTCCAGCTTCTTCTGCTTGACGCTGCATGAAGTCACTGTAAACAAAGTTCCAAAAAACACAGTTGTTAGTCTCATATAAAACTGTCATTCATTCAAGACTAAGCTCTAACTCAAGAGACAGAGCTTACTTTTTGCACATTCAAGACTTAGAGGAACCTGCAAGAACAAGCTAGTCAAGAGTGATCATGATATGATGACTGAAGGGTACTCATAATGGGTTGTGGGCAAAGAAGGGCCTTTATTTCCTTTATCGAGGAAAGAATGGTTATAGATAAACTAAAAAGATGTTTGGTACAGTTCTTTTAGAGCAGTCTTAACCGTATAAGGAGTTGTCGCGGCATTTATAGGGTGTTTACTATTTAGCAGAAAGATTTTGTTAAGAATGTTATCAGAGTACTTGTTAAGCAACTAAATAAGAGAAACTATCCTCATAATATACATATATATGTTAATACCTTAAATCGAATATTTGCTCATTAAGCTTGTCTAATAAATATCCCGAGAGTACTCATTAATCAAATCCTCAGTGAAAATCTCTTACCTGTAGGTTGTAGGGCATCTACCACTGCAGCAACTTAAAATGGCCTAAGGTATTGCACCACCCAATTTTTAAGGAACTTATGACACTTCTAGTTTAACCCACCCGAAGAATTGTACGTTTGGATCCATCTTATATCAAGTCTCATGTGTTCTATGGTGTACAAGTAAGCACATTTTTCTAGGAAGTCCTCAACCTGGGAATGCTTTTATTTGAGTATGCTTAATCTTGAAGTACCCATATTAAACGATGTCATTATGTCAAAAGGCAACTCTTGTAAATTAGATAATCTGAGGACGTCTACCTCCATATAATTTATTCCTGCTTTACCATCTTAAAAGTCTATTAGGGCCGCACTTTGTCTAGGCATTCTTGCCTCAACAATCACTTCATTAGTACTATAAATTTAAAAGAGTACATATTACAAAGAATGCAAGTTACATTCTCTTGTCATCATAGCATAATTATTGTATGATTACAATCATACCAAACAATGCAACATATTGTAAGAAAGTCTCTAAATAAGTGGATTATATTCAATATCGAGTACATATATATGCTTTATAGCATCCAATTAGAGTACGATACTTCATTTCGTAATTGTGGTTTTCTGCATTTTCATATAATTGCGGCAAAAGAGAATGCAGACAGTCGGAAGACCCCAGTTTAAAGTGGGGTCAACTTTGTCTCGTTGCTAGTTTTCTTTTTGGCTTTTGGACTCCACTGTTTTTGGTGCTTTGCCCATAGAAGGGGTTTAAAGAATGCCTTCTTGAACGGCGGGATTCATGAAAGCCACGAGATTCTTCCTGCCTTTGCCTTTGGTGCAAAACTCGGTAGATCCTCTCAATGATTAAACAAACAAAGCAGAACACAACATTTAGTGGGCTTTGTGCCTTTAGTGGGCCTAGTATTTCCGGCAATTGCAATGGCTTCTTTATCTCTTCATGTTCAAAAAAACAAGATTTTTTAGATTCGATAGGTACAAATCTTATCTATTTTTTTTCAAGACTTAGATATAGATAACACAGATATCTATTTAGTAGAATATGGCAGTTTCCTCCGAACATAGCTTTTATGTATGCGTAAATATATGGTTAAATAAATTATAGCAATTTTCAAATAGATCGGAATCGAGGTGGATGTAGGAAATGGAAAGTCAATGTATCTATATGTGGATATCTATAGGAGATCATATAAAAGGGATATTCTTATTTTAGACCTAACCAATTTGATCTAACCAATTTGATCTAACCAATTAGATGAATTACTCCTAAAGGCTTACATTCGAATGACACTAGTTGATGAGAGTTACTTCAAAAATTTCAAGCATATGGCTCTTTACTCGAAAATTGTACTGCTCAGTTTGTCCGTCGCTTGAAAATTTCACTGCTCAATTTGTCCATCGCGGAAAGTGTCAGGAAATCGGCATGAGTGCAGCAAAACCTTTTGTAAAACAGTGTTTGCTTCAGCTCATATTGTTGGTCAGTTGTACTCCCAATGGGAGATATAATTCGTTCATTCTAGGAACATGTCGGGAGCTGCAGCTTGTCTGTGTCTTATCATCCCAATGAACACCCCACACCCTCATCGAATTGGCTAGGGCCATCATGAATCGTATATCTATTAAGATGTGGTCGTAGTAGTCTTTTTGTGATAGATAACTTAGAGGAGAAATGAAAACTCTAGTCCATTGGCATGACTTCAAGCGCCCTTTAAGGTGCTTAACCAATGACCTTAAGCTTTTAGCCCTCACATTGTGAACAAGTATCAAATACTCTTTAAATAATATTCTTTTTGTATTTTTAAGTGTAATAATCATTTTCGACCAAAAAAAAAAAAGTGTAATCATCATTATCGATTTCCCAAAAAAGACCATCGAGATGAGTTGTTGATTTTTTGGCAACTTGAGGCACCATGAAATATTAATTTGAAGGTACATAAAAAATTAATTGCAACTTTTTTTAGTGTTTTTTTTTTTTTTGGTACCCAAGGAACCCCCCTTCGTGAGGGGGAGAAGGCCCGAAGCCAGCAACGCCACCACGGCGGGTGGTTAACTTTTTTTTTTTTTTATAGTGTTTTATCCTTGGCTTTTCGACAAATCTAATCCGGCCTCAATGAAAGTTTTTCTTTCGGGTGAATACAGTCCTGGATATGGTTGTGATATGAGGGCGCTCCAAAAATCAGATAGCGAGGTCATCACGTCGACAATGGTTAGAGGAGAGTTTTTTCTTCCCTCGGAATTTTACATCCCAAAGTTTAGACATAGTAGTTTAAGAACTTGCTAAGGTCTAGACAGTACCATCAACGGAAAGCAAGGGCGAAAGACCAACAATATAAAAGAGTCATGTTGACTTTATTTCAGATTATTTTGTTCAACCAAAACAATATTCAATTGGGCGGCTTTTCCCACTTATACTCAAGGGCCCACGTGGTGCCATCATTGCTAAAGTAAATCCCGTCATCCCGCATAGACCACTTGCAATCGGAACCACAGCGGTTCTTATCCCGATCCTGCGTGAACACATCGAACTCCTTGAAATGCCGCTCCCCTCGAGCTAAGCACCAGAAGAGGGTCGACTTAAAGACGTGCATCCGGAAAACGATCTCTTGCTCTTGACCTGGCTGGAGGTTTCGGGCCCCGAGATCGTCGTCCTTAGATTGACATCGGAGCCCGATAACGCTAGGCAAGTTGTTGATGACATGGACATGGCGCTTTACCCAGATATCACTCAAGAAACGCGAGTTGTTGGCCTGTGATGGTGGAAGAGAGGAAATGAAGAAAAGTGACAAGAAAAGGACATGCGTGAATCGACTTAGGGATTTCATTGCTGTGATGTACTATGATATTAGTGATGTTTGGTATGGAAACTTTTGGCTTAATTTATATTGAACATGGTGGACAAAGAATGTGCATCTATGGAATCTAAATTTAGTAGAAGATTTGGGTCGAACTGATAAAGAAGGAAATCAAATCAATATTTTCCTTTCTAATAGATATTCATATTTATCCCCCAAAGATGTATTCTATTTTATGTAAAGTTCCAAATTGGGGAGAATTATCAAAAAAATCATAAATCTATTGAAATTGTGTCAATTCAGTTCTAATTTTTTTTTTTGCAAATTTAGGCCTAAACCTTTTATAATTGTGTCAATTTAGTCCATCCGGCCAAAATTGGTCAGTTGGGGCTGACGTGGACACTTGCCATCCGGCGAAAGCTGACATGGCAATTTTTTTTTTTCGAATTTTTTTATTTTTTTTCTACCTTCTCCTTCCTCTAGCTGATCGGCGCCAGCCAGAGGCGAGGACCAAGCTCACCGACACTCGCTAGGTCAACCCTCGGTAGATCTAAGGCGAGGGTCGACCTCGCCTTGGCCGGCGAAGCTCCTTGCCCAGGATGGCAAGGCTTGACCTCGCCATGGCTAGGCGAGGCGGGGCCTCGCCCAACGACTAGCGAGGCCGGCTAGAGGAAGGAGAAGATAGAGAAAAAGAAGTTAAAAAATTAAAAAAATTGAAAAATAATAAAAATAAAAATATTTAAAAATTGCCATGTCAGCTTTCGCTTGACCGATGGCGTCCACGTCAGCACTGACCAGCCAATTTTGGCCATATTGACTAAACTGACACAATTAGAAAATGTTTAAGACTAAATTGGCAAAAGTTTTTTTAGCAAAATTATCAATAAAGGTAACAAAATATTGATGATTACCATATGATTGAGGAATGATTGGGCCACACACGTTAGAATGAATCAACTTGAACGGCTTCTTCACTCAATAAGTCGCTTCTTTTGGAAAACTAGTTCCGGAATGCTTACCAATAATACACCCTTCACATAATTGATCGGGATGATCAATATGTGGTAAGCCATAAACCATCTTCTTACGAGAAAGCAAATTAAGTCCGCCAAAGTTGAGATGGCCAAACCTTAAATGCCACAACCATGAAGGATCATCCGTGCATACCTTCAGACATCGAGACATATCATTCTTTATATTGATAGTAAACATCCTGTTTTTCAACATCTTTACATTCGCAATCAGTTTATTATTTATGTCTCTTAGCATAAGACTAAGATCTTTCATATGAACAGTATAGCCTTTCTTCATAAACTATCCCAAACTCAAAATATCGCTTGACATTTTCGGGACATAGTAAACATTAGTAATAAAATGACATGCACCATTCTTCAAGCGAATCAGAATTGTACCTTTGCTTTAAACAAGAATTTTGGAGTTATTACTGATAGAGACTTTCCCTTTAATTGTCTCATCTAACTCGGTAAACATCTCTTTTCTAGCACTCATGTGATTGCTTGCACAGTATCCTAATACCATGTATCAGTTTGACCTCCTTCATCTTCTTTGAATGCCCATAATAGAACTTGATTGGCATCATTCACCAAGTTTGTCTTTCTATCTACTCTGCTACTCTCCTTATTCCAACACTTAGTAGCATAATGACCAAGTTTATTACAATGATAATATCGAATTTTAGATTTATCGTACCGTTAGCCCATCGAGTTATTTCCTCTTTCACAAACACCTCTTTGATACTGGGATCTACCATCACTTCGAGCAACATTTCCTCTGCTTCGTCCACGACCTCTTCCTTGAAAGTGACCTCGGTCTCAACCACAATCACAATCTTGGTTTGTCCCACAAGTTTGTGTGAGTTCTCTTCTTTGCTCATTCTCATCTCGGGTGGTCAATCGCGTTTGGAGAACTTCCTCCACTGGTTCAATATTTTTTCTTCTGAATCTTTTTTCATGGGCTTGGAATGAACCCATAAGCTCATCGATCATCATGGCATCCAAGTTTTTGGATTCTTCAATTGCAACACCGATGTGATCGTACTTCTTGTCTAAGGACATAAGTATTTTCTCGACAACACGAACATCTAAAACGTCTTCTATGTTTCTTTTCATTTGATTGACAATCACCAAGATTCTTGTGAAATATTCAGCAATCAATTTAGATTATTTCACCTCTCAAGGTTTGAAGGCAAATCTTCTAAACTTTCTGTACTCCTTGATGTGTGTTATGAAGAATCTTCCATGCCTCTTTAACAGTGGTGGCGTTCGACACATTTTCGAACATGAAATCATCTAAAGCTTGATAGATGATAGACAAGGCATATTCATCTTTCAAACAAACCTTCTTCAAGGTATTCCTTTGGTTCTGGTCTAAGGTAGCTTCATCCTCTAGCTCATCATAGCCATTGTTGACGAGTTCCCACACACCGTAGGTGCCAAGTAGAGCTTTCATTCTAATGGCCTAGTTACCATAATTTTCTTTGGTAAGACGAGGGTATTGAAGAGGAAGTTGATTGTTTGTTGACGCTATGATCACAAACTGTAAATTCCGATACCACTTTGATGGAAGTAATTTGAAAGTGAAACGCTCACAACTCACACAAGGAAGAGAAAAGATAGATAGGACTATAGATTTATTTCACCTTAGCAAAAAACAATTACAAGATTCTTCTATTTATAGAATTGTTACATAACCTTTGCTCTTCTCATTAGATTAAACTAGCGTTTCAGATAAGATCTGGAAACTAACAAAACAATCACCATATCTCATCTTATCTCATCATATTTCACCATATCTCTAAAAACAATCATTACATCTAAAATTACGAACAGACTCATTAAAGATAACATTGTAATTATGACTCATCTTTAATGCGGATATCAAACAGTTTTTGGTACTGATGAATTTAGTTTAATTTCTAATCGTTACAACGGTGTTTACCAATGTACATACTTGAGCGTGGCCGACCTCTTAGGTCGCACCTAATTTATTGCCCACATCTACTTATAAGGAAAAAATTACTTATCAAATTCCGAGGCCCAATTAGGCAAGCGTTATGCTAAATAGTCTTGTTCAAGCCCCCTTAATAGTATCCTCCCACACGTGGCTTGAACATGATCAGATTTAAGTTGTAGGGGGAAATGCTCAATGCATGATAAGAAAGGAAACTACTAGTGATGAGAGGAAACAAAAATATACGAATGTTAACACGTAGTTTTTCACAATCTCTTGAAATTTGGATGTTATCTTAAATTTTGCATCAAAAAGCAAAAAGTTGCTCCTTCCTTTTTGAAAAAACACAAATAAAGAGGCCCGGGTTTCGACTCCCACGCCCTGCAAGGAGGCAGGGCAAAAGTCTGAGAGTGAGAATTAGAGTAGGAATAGAATATGATTGACAAAAAAAAATTATAATTGTTCCTAAAAATCCTCAAAACAGTATTCATGCATGGAACCATTCCAATCACACACCCTTTAGCTAAAATTTGGATGTCATCTTAAATTTTGTGTCGGAAAGCAAAAAATCGCTTATTCAAAAACACACGAACAAAGAGGCCCTAAATTATAATTGTTCCTAAAAATCCTCAAAACCGTATTCATGCACGGAACACCATTCCAATCACACACCTTTCAGCCATACATAGTAAATATTCATGTTCCCTTCCTTTGCATCTTCCGATCATTCAAGACAATATAATGAACACGGCATTTATGTATAGAGACCATACAGTCGCATAAAGTGGAAGGATTTTCAGGGACTATATTACACATGCAAAGTTCCCAAATTAAACATCATAAGTAGACAAAAGGAGCATTACTCTTAATGATATTATACCCTAGATTATAGTACCGAATTGGAATCTTATCGTGGCTGTGGAGCTGACCTACTTGCACTCGTGCAATACATTTTCTAAAGGTTTCTAATTCCAAAAATGAAAAAGAAGAAGAAGAAAAGATTGAAGATTAGGTTGTGACTTCAACGTAGAGGCACCATAAGTGGAAGGGGGTAGGGCTAGCTCTTAAGTGCTGACTCCTTCATGATTGCTGTTGTCACTAATCATGTTCTCGAAATCAAAATTAAATCCTGCACACGAGCTAATGGGAGTGTCCCACCTTCCACTGCCCAAATAATTACAGTGGAGAATCATATGAGTATACATGGATTGTTAAGAAAGTGGGTATGCACTCATTCTCCTACACCCTACCTTACAAAAGGCTATACAAACGAAGGCCGGCCATTACTGATGGTTTACTAAGCGCTGCAGATTCTTGATTTTGTTGGGGAAAGCTCAAGGCTCCCATTTCATATTGGAAAGATTCATCTGATGCACATCATCGAACAATGAGCTAGCGCATAGAGATGTGTGCATCTTAAAAAATGAGTGTCCATTTAGCCGTCCCCGTCGCCGTCGTTCACTATCGTTCAATTGTGATTGAACAGCACAAATTGAGCTAATCAAGCGAGTACGATTTGCATTTCGTTCGTGGGGACTCGAGGGTTAGGAGAATTTCGTCCTGTAAACCCACCTAGGATGATTTTAGCGATGAGAAGTGACTGAATGATGGATACAATGCGAAGTAGCTTTCAAGCGCGTCGGAGAAGAACAATGAGTTTTGCTTTCCTTGTAGGTTCGGGATTTGCACTTTAGTGGGCTTTCCAGAGATGTCCCTGTGGCTACAGAGAAAGACCCAAAACCATTTCGTCTTAAGCTTAAAATTGGGCCGCCATTGGGCTATCTCTTTCTGGCCTTGGCCTTAAGTTTCTACGGTTAGCGGCTACAATAACAACCATCGATGGGGGTGAGCACTGAGCACCAGTCCCTCCCGGTTGAACCAGATAACCCGCCGGCTTTCTGGGGAACAAGGCAGGTTCCTGGGTAGAAATTCTGCGGACCAGCTAAGGCCAAACCAGTTTAAATTCCGAATTGGTGGTCTAAACAAGTTTTACTTGAGAACTGGCTCGGATAGAACCAATTTTGACTTGAATCAATCTTCACTGTTATTTAACAAACCACATTATGCATGTTGAAATAATGGGTAGAGTCCATCCTTTCTAAGCTAAGCTAAAGGGGAACTCATAAGTTTCATATAGATCGTGGTAACATAGGGACTTTTGTAGAGCATGGTAAGAACCACATGGTTTTGCACAATTTAATTTTAATCGAAGACGCTCCCAGAATGTTTGTTTTCAATAAAGACTATTACATTATACATCTATTACAAGTTGACTACCTTTTGTAATGTAAACTTGTAGTAATGGCTATTACATGGGCTCATATCTAATAGTTATTCCAAAAGTACCATTTTTTTTCAATGACTCTACAAATATTAGATTATTAATTATAAGAAAAACTTATATTCCCTCTAATTTTTATTTTAGGGGTATTTTGAGAATGTTGATGCTATTTCTTCTGGACACATTTATAATTTATGAAACCAAATAACGTAACAGACAACACATTACTTAGACCAAACAACATAGCCTTATTTCTAGGGAAATTGTAAAAAATGGACCTAGTACACTTTGCTAACGTAATCTTTCCAGTCAATTTTGGCTAGAAATCTCTAACGTGAGTGCCAGCTATCTTACGTAGTATGATTGATAATTTTTTATAATCTTTTTAAAATTTTCTAAATATTTTTTTTAAAAAATTATTTTCTTTTTTTTACTTTTTTTTTCTTATAAGCCTAACAAGGCTGCGAGGCCCTCGACGGCCCTTGCTTGTGGTCCATGACTGTTGGCTGGCCTTTGTTGGATTTGGTGAAAAAAAAAAGAAAAAGAAAAAAAGTAAAGAAAAAAAAATTTAATTTATAAAGATTATTTATGTCAGTGCCAGCCATTCTATGTGATTTTTCCCACATTTACATTGGTGATTTTTAGTCGATTTGACCGAAAGTATTATGTTGACAAATCGTCAAAAGATTCATGATTATATTCATCAGATTAAAAAGTTTTGGACTTTTTTTGGTAATTTCCCTACTTTATTTCATCACTGCAATCAAATAACCATCTTTACGTGTAAGAAGCCATTCCACAGATTGGTGAAAATATCTTATTTCTGTAAGCAACACTAGTTGAACAACAGCCGTTCAATGAAGGGCTGATAGGTACAATAACCTACACGCCAATAATCTTGCACGTCACCTGATCAGCAGTTTCCGTGATTTCTTTTGCAATCACCGTTCGTCAAAAGACCTCACTTTCATATCTTGAATTTCAAAATCGATCGGACCAGATCCAAACAACCCATCTCAGGAAACTTAATGAAGTCACGATACCGATCCTGGAGCACTGCAGAAGAAGAAGCAAACACTACGTAAGCCGTTTGATTCGATGCACCGTCTGACCTCAAATGACGAAAAGCAAGACCAAAGAACGAGGAGATTACGTAAGGGCTGATGTGTCGATCCCTCGTTTTGGTTGACGTTGAAATCCGGTTGGTCAAGGATTGAAAAATTCTAACGGTGAAAGCTTCATGTTTGTTGCAAGATTTCCAACTTTAGGACGAAGGTTTCGAACGAGAAGATTCTGGTTCTGAAATTCTCGTTCCTTAAAGTGGTTTGGATTCAGGGTAGACGAAGGGACGAGGAGGTGCGGCGGCCTCGTGGGGGTTGTCGGTGTGTCTCCAAGATGCAACCACCTCGGAGACCTCGGAGCAACCTGTTAAGCAGTGGCATGACCAGTCAAGCCACTCCCCTCGTACGTGTCGACGTTCACGCAACTTCCTCTTGATATTTATTTATTTTTTACTCTAGTTTCTCGAGTCCCTTTCAATGCCGGCGTTCCCTGCTATTTGTTCTCCTTCTCAGCTAACATTTCTGTGACTTTGTGCTCGCGTTTCATGTCCCTTTAGTTCTCTCTCTCTCTCTCTCTCTGCGTGAAGAGCGAACATGAGTCAGATGGGTGACCGTTCTCGTGATCAACCGGCCAAGAAGATGATCAGAGAGCCGCTCCTGGAGAACCCAACCCCAAAGGGTGGCCTCAGAACCATCCCTTTCATAATTGGTATAGGATTCATACACATATCGTGTACATGTTCGTTCATTGCATGATCATGTCTGTGTATGGTTTCGTTCATTCCAGGATTGGGGGTGTGTTTATATGTGCAGCGAATGAGGCGTTTGAGAAAGTGGCGAGCTTCGGATTGCTGCCCAACATGGTGGTGTACTTGACCGGAGAATACCACTTAGAGAATGTCGCCGCTGCCAACGTCCTCTTCCTCTGGTCCGCCGCCACCAATTTCCTCCCGATCATCGGCGCTTTCCTTGCCGACTCCTACTTTGGCCGCTACGCAATGATCGGGTTCGGTTCCATCGCCAGTCTCCTGGTAATAGATTCATCATGTCAGTCAACGCTATTAGAACAGCATCTGGTTTTTCCAGAAAAATAGGAGTTGCAACGATAACTAATCTATGTGTTTGATTTACCGATGTTGACTTAATTACCCTACGAAGACCATTCGCTATTTCTTGAAGCTTAATCTCTCCCACTGATTGAACCATAATCTAACCCTCTAATCGCCCTTAGAAAGAGGAGATAATCAAGATTGATGCTTTAGGACACATGAACTGATTCATGAAAGTGATATCCAAGATAAAAAGTCAACAATGTCAATTTAACAAATATAGATTACCTACAATTAACATAATCAATAAGTGAATTTCACGGTACTATAGATTACCTCATTCATTTCGTGAAATTATTGCTTGGATCTTACCTTTTTTTATTTTTTATTTTTGGTTTTTTCACCAATGCCATCACCGTTGCTTCTGGATTTCTTTTCATCCGTGAATCGCCCACTGTCATTGAGGACGATCACGATAGGCTTGCACGTCTTCTTTTTGGGTGGGTGGAAAGTGACATGCGAAACAATGAAACAGCGCGGGTCCTTATCAAGGATTCATATGATGCCGTGCCTTTTCTGGGCATTTGTCTGATTCCTCTGTTGTTGGAATTCACGTTAACCAGGGTTTAACGAACAAAATAGCCGGCTTCTTAGCTTTTGGCCTCGAGCAAAGTTTGGAGATCCCCTCACTCGTGTCTGAGCAGATTTTAGCAGATGAGATTTATGTTTTAATCCAAACAGAAAAGGTAGAAAAAGGTTTTTGTGCATTTAGTGAATGAAGTCTCAGTTGACTTATCATCTTCCAAGTTCAACACCTTCATTCAAATTAGTGGACCAGAGGGTTCTAAATCCAAATACAATTGGTCAGGTGCTCCAAAAGCCTTTGATCGTCCCACCATGGAGTCTAAACCGGGATCTAAACGCCTTACCTTAGTCGCTAAGCAAGAGTCGAGGATGTGCCTGCGAGTTGTAACATTTTTGCACCTACAACATCAACTTGTCTGTTGTGTTCATTTTCTGTACTTTCCTGTAGTATTCTGGCTCTGTCTTCTTTCCTTTCGGTTCCTGTAAGACACCGGAAAGTGCATTAGACGTTGTGGATTTTCTGATTTTCTTTGCAGGGCCAGTTCTTGTGGATTCTGTGTTCTTGATCTTATCTTGAATAGAAAAGAGCAACATTATATGTTGAATTGCCTTATGTATAGCAGATTTGTGAAATCATGCAAAGTTTGATACATTTTAGTGACTGGATCAGAATAACCCATGCTTCATATACCAGGGAATGATTCTCCTATGGTTAACAACGGTGTTACCTCAAGCGAGGCCGCCTTCTTGTGACAAGTTCAGCAAGGACACTTGCGGATCAGCAACCACAGCGCAGTTGTTGCTCCTATATTCTTCCTTTGGCCTCATGTCCATAGGAGCCGGAGGCATAAGATCATCTGCCTTAGCGTTCGGCGCCGACCAACTAAAAACAGGAGCAAACTCCAAGAATTTGGGCAACTTGTTACAGAAGTATTTCAGTGGGTACTATGTTTCGGTCATGGTCGCAGTGATGGTCGCGATGACCTGCGTAGTGTACATTCAAGATAGTGCAGGGTGGAAAGTTGGTTTTGGAGTCCCCGTCGTGCTCATGTTCATATCGACCTTCTCATTCTTCTTGGCGTCGCCTTTCTACTTCAAGCTGAAGGTAGAATCAAGCCTGCTCGCAAGGTTCTTCCAAGTCGCTGTGGCTGCCTTTAGAAACAGAAGCATCAAGCTGTCATCCTTGCCACCGGACGAATCGTATTATATTGGAAAAGGATCGATGCTTCAAGCGCTGAGCGAAAAATTGAGGTGCTTTTGGGCATACTTGTAATGTGATTTACCTGGCTATCTTATTTCCGGACTGTATCGTTGAATTTTTTTTACTCAATTCTTCAGGTTTCTGAACAAAGCTTGCGTCATCAGAGAGACTGACCAACTGCACCTCACAGATGGGAAGGCCCTGGATCCATGGAGTCTCTGCACAGTTGACCAAGTCGAAGAGCTGAAATCGCTAATCAACATAATCCCGTTATGGTCGACCGGGATCATGTTGGCCGTGGTCGGCAGCCAGAACACCTTCTTAGTACTCCTTGTCACCTCCATGGACCGACGCATCACCCCAAATTTCGAAATCCCCGCAGGCTCCTTCAACAGTTTCGTGGTTCTCTCTTTGCTAGCATTCGTTGCTCTCTACAACCGTGTATTCCTCCGTCTCGCCTCTGCAATCATTGGAAAGCCAGTCTATCCAAGCTTGAAACAGAGGATGGGGTATGGGCTCATTCTATCCATCTTCGCGACGTCAGTGTTGGCCATCGTGGAATCAGTTAGGCGAAGAGTTGCCACAGAGGAAGAACATTTGGATGGAATGGGGGTGGTAAAAATGTCGGCGATGTGGCTACTTCTGTACTATATTCTGATCGGCATCGCCGAGGGCTTTAATGCGATCGGGCAAAACCAGTTCTATTACTCGGAGTTGCCTAAGACCATGTCTAGCATCGCCGCCACTCTGTTCGGGGTCAGCATGGCGGTGGGGAGCCTGTTGGCCAGCCTCATAATCAGCATTGTCCAGCTGGTTACTGAGAGAGGAGAGATGGAGGGCTGGGTTGGGAATGATATCAACAAGGGGCACTATGATTACTACTTTTGGGTCATCACTTGTTTTAGCACCCTCAACTTTGTGTACTTTCTTGCTTGCAGCAAGGCCTATGGGCCCTGCAAAGGAGAAGGTGGTGACGGTGCTTCAAGTAGAGTGGCAGATGAAGAGATCAGTGTCACTTCTTGAATTAGGCAAAGGAAGTGATTTTTTCTTCTTCCTTTGACCATTAGTCAATAGGGCATGTATATTAACTTCTGTCAGCAGTATATTTACCATTTTTACATGATTAGAGTCACATATCTGGAATCGTGTCTTGTATACGGTGACTTATTTGGTATGAATACATGAATGGAGATTTTATGTAGTGAATAATGCTTCCTCCTCTCCCATACGAGGACCATAAAGCTCTGCAATATCCAATGTAACAGACAATTTAGCAGGACTCAGAGCAGCAGCAACCCAAAAAAAAGTAGTCAAATGACCCCAAATCTCTCTACCTCTTCTTATTGTCATATGTCATCAACAACACTCACCAACCAAGCAGACAGCCCCATTTGAGACACAGATGATGCAATGCTAGACATGATCTTGGGGAGTCGGGTGTAGTAGAACTCGTTTGGAGCAACCGCATAGATCACCCGACGCCATGCTGCTCGGACAATATCGCGGGATCAGCCATGTCGTGGAGATGCTCGCCACTCCTCGTGCATCGTCTGAGAAACCTATATCAATCGCGGTCTTCCCCCAGATGCTTTTGACTATGGCCAGTGTTGCCATTTGAAGGCTCGAGAGAGAAAGCCCAACGGCCGTTCTCTGCTTCACCCGGTGATGGGCGGATTGGACCGACAAGCGAGATGCAGAGGTGCTGAGAGGCGGTCATGGAGAGACAGACAAAGGATCAGGCGGACGATCACCAATGTGCTGCTCAATGAGCCTGGCGGGATTTCAAAATTGCAAGTAGGAATCGGCGAGAAAAGCCCGAGGACCGGTGCAGAATGTGCAGCAGCAGAGCACAAGTGCAACACTCTGGTGGCATTGGCGAGATTGAGATTGTGCTCCCTCATCATGTTTGGTCTTATCCCATTGCTCTGCCACCTTCTCCAGCGCTTCATTTTCTGTCAAACCCATTGAAGCTAACAGACGATAAGAAGAGTTAGTCTAATGCCATGCGAATCTCACATGATCCGTCAGTGTATATTGTTCTATTCGCGCAGAGATCACATATATGGCGTCGGCTATATAGATGCACCAAATTTCAGGATTTGAGTGTTCCCCATTATGTCAGATACTATCTAAATTAGCTCAAGCCTTGCTTCGAACTAAACTCCCCTCATTTCATGTCCACTGCTCAATGATCCCAGAATATAATATCAGGCACGATGGAGTTACTCGACATTTAACATGCCCACAAAATGTAAAACGGATCGAGATGCAATTAAGGAAATGTAGGACTAGTGCCTCAATAATTTTATACAAATTGACACCGAGGCACACGCAAAAGGGATTGAAAAAAAATCATGTCGTCGACAGCAGGATTCGAACCTGCGCAGGCAAAGCCCAACAGATTTCGAGTCTGTCTCCTTAACCACTCGGACATATCGACGGTTGGCGATGGTATTTCGCAGAACAATATTATTAACTAAATAAAGTAGCAAATGCCATGATTTCTCTGCCACTCCCGACAAATTAGCAGTGACCATGCAAAACCTTGGAAAGGGTATCCAATGTCAGCCTTGTCTTCCAGATAGTTTGTCCTGATTGCGACATCTCAACAGAATTAGGAGAGATCATTGCCAGTTTCGATTCCATTTTATGTTTGCAAACTTAAAGCATATGTTCCTTATTTATATCTTAGATATGCTTCTTTAACATCCATATGTTACGGGTATTCTCGGTTCGTGTTTGCATGGAACATGTTGCTCAAGTTCTTCAAGGACTAGAGATGTATTTATTTAGTCCGTTAGATTGTGAAGATTCGTCGGTCAAAACCATCAATGGAATGATAGCACCAGGTAGACCGTAAAAATTCCCCTAAGCTACCAGCCGAAACTGAGAATTCTTACACGAAAATAAATCGAACTGGGAAGAGAAATAAGGAACTGGTGTGACTGAACTTGAAAGTGGGTATTAAGTGTTAAGATTATATCTTCGCTCAATCTGTTCACGAGTCATTTTCAGACAATCAAAGGTAAGAAGAAGACAGAGCCCCCAGTTGAAAGCAAAGGTTTGAAATCTCAGGCTGCTGTGAAAACTGCACTAGGAAAAGAGGGTTCACAAGATATTGGTGCTGCGTTTTCACTCAGCAGGAAAGGAAAAGAAATTGAAGTAAATGATGTCGTATTCTCTAGTGCTAAACAAGATTCTCTAGAGGCTTTCAGTAGTACATGTCAAAATCAGAATTGCACTCTTGATAACCGTTTTTCTGTTCTGTGCCTTGGGGATGACAGCGACTAAGAGTAAAATCCAGCGAAGGAATATCTTCTCTAATTATATGGTTTTCTGTTGATGAGCTGTAATTCAAGTATTGGTTGTTTTAGATCTGAGAAGGGGATATAAATTGTAAATGAGTGATGGGGATGATAAGCTCTTAGATGAAACTTTTCTCCTGGGTATCAAAGAAATGACCACGGCAGCAAGAAATCGTTTTCATCTGCCTTGATTTATCTCTTTTTTACTCAGTTTTTCGCATATAAAGCGGGCAGAGCTGAATCTAGCTCAATTGAGATTTATCCTTGCTTAAAGAATCCAAGAGGATCCAGAAATAATGAGACTCATATGACTGTACAATTACAAAACCGTAGGAGATGAATACAATGCTACCAAAGCAAAATTCAAACAGTACAGAGAAATCTTCGGCAGATAGTCCTCGTTTTGAAATGCCGATCTCGTAGAATCAGATCCCTCTGAAACATGCATCAGCTGCAGCAAAATTGGAAGTACTCATGAGATGATTTCTTACCGCTGTGATGGCAGGAGAATATAAGCTTATAGAATAGAAGCTGATATGAGCAGGATATCTTGTGATGACATAAGATCTTGTTCATTCAGAACCGCCATCTCATTAGTAAGGTAAAACTGGCCTTTTAAAGTAAGCAAAACAATGGCTTTTTTGCTTGGTCATCACATTGCAACGAAAACTGCAAAATGTAGAGTAGGCGCCTCTTATTTGTACACAACCGGCTTAAAAGCCAAAATTCATCTCTGCTTAATCACCGAGATAGATCACGAGGAAAAAATGTAACCATCTTTTTTTACCAGTTCAAAAATGAAGAGCTCATAAGCATGACTACCATGGCCAGCAGATTTCAGTCCTTTACAATGGTGGGATGTACTGATCTAACTTTGTCTGCTATAAAAATTTGAAGTTTAGTCTCGTTTAATTGTCAAGAAGAACATCTAATAACTTTATTGGACCAAATCCTATGATGTCTTTTTTCTCCAGAGCAACAATCCACAATTGAATACATCCAGACATATTGTTGAAAAGGTATGCGGAGAACAGAGATAATAGAAACTGCATTACCTTGAAGTATCAATTGAACAACTTCCCCCCACAAACTGCTATGTCAGTGAGGCAGTGGCATTGAGATTACTCTTTGTCAACCAACTCTGTGGATAAAAGTAACTAGATGAATCCACATGAAGATGCCAAACCATCACCATTGAGCAGTTCTGGAGTAAGCCTTCCATCTGGCTCTCATCCTCCACAATCTGTTCAACTAATGTGCTCACCTAGACATGTAGATCATATTGTAAAACCTCAGTCATAGCAGATGAGTCAAGAAAATCATTCAGGTTATTTCAGTCTTGAAATTTTAATTATAGGGGTCAAGAAAACAGAAGGGGAAGGACAATTACTGGGAATTTGTCTTTTGGTGTGTCAAATTGCCTAATGGGTTCAAGGGTGGGTCTGTGCCATCTCTTGGTATCCCATAGTATTGTGCTATTGAAGGCAAATCCTGATAATTCAGCATAAAATCTTTTGAATCCCCTCCTTGATTCAGTTGTATGCCACCCAAGTACAGTAGTGCCATTACAAATGGGACCCTCCAATACAGCTCTGCTTCTGCTATCTGTCACTTTGGCCACCAGCCAAGTTCCAAAGCGCCTACATTAAGAAAGGAAATAAGGTTAAACTAGAACAGAGCACGGAGAAGGAGATCGTGTGACAACATTGTAAAAGAAGGTTTAGCTGAGTTTTAGATAAAAGTAGGACATTGCAAAAGGGAGCATCTCAATAGGAAGATGGAGACAGTTAATCTACCAATTCCAATTGCCATGCTAGTCAATAAATGGATAGCATTTTATTACGGCCAACTATATGCATCTAAATGGGGATGAGGTACAGAAACAGTCCAAAAAGAGATGAGATCTTGATGCTCAAACAACCATTAAAGCTCACTCTTGCATCTCCTGCTAGGCACTTTAGTAGTCCAATTCTAGATTTAGATATACCCATACCACCACAAATTCAGGAGGATCTCCCAGATAGAACCATGAATTACCAAAGTATTGCTGCAAGAAAAGAAAACTGCAGAATTTGTTGTAGATGAGAATAATGAAAGGTACCTAATTTGCCTCATTTGATCAAATAGATCGGTTGCGTATATATTATCCTCATCTGCGAAGAAAACTATTCCATCAAGATGATGTGTTTCAATGTGAGATAACGCCACATTCCTTTGGTGAACTCTTACATCTGTGACCTCGGTCAGATTTTTATCGCACACGAGATGCCGATACATGATACCAGTCTTCCTCAAGGTGTCAGCTGCTTCCGGAGACTGTGAGGTCGTCTCCACAACTATCCACAACAAAGGAGGTGGTACCAGCTTCAGTGTATGCGCCAGACGATTAAGATAATAGGCCTGAAGCGGGTGTCTCTGTGTTGGGGTCACGACAATCAGAAGCTTCTGAACTTCCACATGTGCATATTTAGCAGCTGATTCATTATTACTGCTATTTTGAGGAATCAAATACAACAGCTGCTGATGTGATTGTAGCTGCAGGGTAGAGTCATTCTCATTGCTCATACTGTAAAATGGTGTCGCATTTCTAGCTGCATCATCTTGTAACTGGTTATTCCTGAAAGTGGTGCTCGGCTCAAAGGATATGGCATGGTGCTTCGAAATGAAGTTTATCGATGCATTCATTGAGGCAAATTGGGTAACTCCAATGAACATCCCAATGACAAAACAAATGAAGAAATGAAATATTGCCCTTCTCCAAGTTTGCCCTCTTGGTTTTTGCCTATCGTAAGGCCTAGAGGGTCGTTGAGAGAAAGCTCTGAGTGCAAAAGCCAGAGAATCCAATGAACCCACCAAAATTGACAGTATTCCACCTGATGGTGTTTGACTTGGCGTTGGGGCACAAGAAGATGACTTCGACAAAGGAGATGAAACTGAACAGGCTTCGCCATTTAGCAGAGTTCCAGGTCGAGGAACTGGGGACAAGGTCCTTCTGATGGATGCCATGGTGAAAATTCGGTCAAAGGTTCAATGGCTTCAATCTCCAGCTTCCTATAGGGGCTAAGTGAACGAGCAAATGCAACCAAACACCATCTAATGTCACCCTATTCGTATAAACTACTTTGAACCAACAATAAAGTCCTGGATGTCTTTTTTAAGCGCAAGAATCTTAAATCAACACCTAAGCACCCCAGAATCAATATCCCAAATAGCTCGACCAGATAAACACACAAATCAACCTGCAGCCCACCGCGCTGGCACGGAAAAAAGGTCAAAACTTGTGCCCTCCTGAGGACACCATCCTGAGCCAATTGTGCTCATACATTTCGTGACCTGCCAATCGAAGCCAACATATAATTGCCTCCGCATTCTCGAATTTCCATTCACTCACACCTCAAGCAAAACTTCTTCAAACCCACTTCACTTCGGAGAGCAGCTCGCGATCAAGGACCAGGAAGTTTTGAGCTTTAACTGACCTCTCAAACCAACTAAAATCACCAAGAACAGCAAGCTCAAAACTCCCAGAAGCAAATCTCGAATCAAAACAAACCCACCAACAAAACCATAAACAAGCACCAAACTCTGCAGTTCAGCAACCGAAAAGATCTACATTCCATAGGTCGTGACGCTCAAACACTCAACAAAACACTCGGGTCACCTCAAGAATCAGCAAGAAAGTGGGCGAAATCCGAAACGGAACAGCACTTGGGAGCAAGAGAAACGGCAGTCTCCGGCTCCCGGAGCTCCGGATCTTTCTTCTACGGCCTCGCGGGAAGCTCGCTCCAATGGCTCGAAACGAAACCGAGAGAGAGAGAGAGAGAGAGAGAGAGAGAGAGAGAGAGAAGACCGCTGAAGGCGAAAGGTGCTTCCTTTCGAATCTACAGGCGAGAAAGAATGGTTCTTGAAAGCAGGGGTCGAAAAGCCAGAGAGCATTATTCAGCCAATCACGTTGTGATTCAGACGGTGAGATCACTCTCGTTTCCTATTTTTATTTTTCTCGTTTTTTGCCTTGTGGGTTCACGTCTGTCTCTTCACGTGGCCAATCGGGATCGGGGGATCTTGGAAAAAAAAGCAGCTGTTTTTCCCCCTTGCTGGGGGTCAAACATGCCGAGCATTTTCTTGGAAACCAAGGATCAGCTGGCATTGCCGTACCGGATTAAGGAATGTTTCTGTCCCCAAGAACAGAGGTTGTCATGTTTTTACGTCTGAGCCGAAGCCAATTTGCTAGTTGGCTTAAAGAGAACGGCCATAATTAGTGCGATTGATTACTGGACGACCGGAATGATTAAGGGAATGTCAGTTTTGATGTATGTTGAGAATGCTTGACTTAAACAGTTAATGTCGCCTTGCCAAACTGAACAATATGACAAATCAAGTGGATGACTATGTAAGTGGGATATGTGTAGGAAAAGGGTGGACTTGCTTGACACTCTAACTTGACTTCGTGAAGTTTGGGCTTTTCCAAAGTTATTTTGAGATTTTTTTATTCTTGTGCAGGAATTTTTCAACGAATAATTTTATAGACTTTCATCCGACTTGTTTTAATAAAAATGATTAGGTAATACAATCATTTACGGTCGAAGAAAACATACATGTTAAAGATAAAAATAATGAATTCTCTTGCTTTTAAAAAGGAAAATAAAAAATCCATAGAATGATTTCCTAATATGCACTTTTTATCATGATTTTTTTTTTTAAATCTCATTATACTAAACTGATTTAAAACGACATTACCCAATGGAAAGTATTTGACTGAAAGGACATTGGAGACTCAAAGACTCAAAGTTACTATACAAAACTTTTCCTAAATTGATTAGATACCTTATCACTTTTCAATATAAGTTATACTTGTCCTTTGATTTCCATATTCGAATGAAGGCCTTTCTAGAGGAGCTTCCTCGACAATTATTACTTTGGTCACATGGAAACTCTAATGTGGAGAACACCATGCCCACCCAACAGTTCATGTTGCAATAAAAATCTGAAAGTTTCCGATAACCTGGGGTACATATGCTACCTTTAATACAGTGCGCGAAGAAGAAGAAAGATTACATAAGCCAAAACGTAACCTCGTGTCTGGTGCTACTTGGCCTTCGTATGAATGGATTAACCTAAAAAGGGTTTGAGCAATGGGTTTGCTCACATAGTGCATATTTGCCCCCTTGACTTTATTTCATGGTAACTGATTGCTGCGCAAGGAAAAATAATAAAACAGTGGAATACAATGAATGAGAAGAAAATGTACAGAATACAAATTATGTGTAATCCATGAGTCTAATGTTGGTCCGTGTATACAAGCTAGTGCTAATCAAACTATTTGTTGAAGATCATCTAACCTGCTACAAAACTTGACTTTCTATCTTGAACTCCCATATAAACAACCATCTGTATCAAGTACTTCCCTCTGCCAACTCTAATCTTTAATGTCTCGTGACCCAACAAAACCTCGAATCGGACAATAGTAATCTGCTTTGTATGCTCTAGGAACGATGCTTCTTTAGTTTTCTTCGCCGGAAACTGCTTACCCTGCGTCAATGAACCGTAATAAGACATCATAAGTTACAAGGAAAGATCTGCCAAAATTACATCGAAACAAGAGTGATGATCACTTATGACAAGATGCATGTTGATAGTAATCATTGGCTGTTGGTTACTGGTGAATAAGGCTCACATGTATAAATGAAAGTTACATCTATACATTTGTTTCCTTTGGAGATGGTACTTAGCAAGAGATTCATATGATGTAATTCGTACAAACAATCTATGCTCCATGGCTTGTCCAATTATTATGTTAAGGGTCACATTCAATACGTGCCAAATTTAGCTAAATCAAACATTCATAAATTTACTCACCAATACTGATTATGCAATATGAAAGAGTCTGTTTCCACCTTCTTCCCGTCATCGTTCCGATTCCAATGGTAAAATGCATGAGTCCTGTTCTTGATTTCCAAAGTAGAATGGCCATAACTGGCCTCACGAAATGCAGAATAGTCTGGTTGTGGATCCCTGAACCTGTAATAGTAATGTAACTTCATCATGAAAATGCAATGGGGGAACTTCTTGGAAAATGATCATCAGAATTTCTACCTTTGATGATCTATTAAAAAGAACTGCACATAAGATGTCCAACTCACCTCCCGGCAAGGCCTTCCTGATTACCTCCATCTCCAACAGTTATATATAAAGGTGCGGACTTATCTGGTACAGGGTTACGATCACCACTACTGACATTGTATTGAATATTTGAGATCCGATACTGAAAATCGACAAATCCACTTAAGTCAGTAAAACAGGGAAACACAAGATGTGGTACAGAACCAGTATGACAGAAACATCAACACACATAAAGTAGGTCTTGTCTTTTTCAAGGACAATAGGTCTTTGCTTTTGTCAAAGACAACACTTGAGATACTTTTGCACGCTCAACTGAGATTATATTGAGTGGCTTCCATTGAACAGGAAACCTAGTATTTCTTCCCATTAAATGAAGTAGAATGAAATTTCAATATGTCATAGAGAAAGAAATTCAGACTAAAATAAGTATAAGGAGCTATTTTTAATTGAGGGATTTATTTCATTTGATTATTCACCAGAAATTCTACTTATGCGACCATATACGCATCAAGTATACAGCAGTGGACAAGGGAACAAAGATTCGAATTTATCACCAAAACCAAAAGAAACGTCATAGCATAACAGAATATTGTATGGAAAGTAAATTGTATTATCTCACAACTCATATAAAACAAGCATTAATCAGCTTTTATTATAAATATAAACACGTCAAGATACATTAGTGTCATTTTGCTTTTGAACAATGACAAGGCTTTTTACATTTTACTTTACACACGTAACTCCGCCAAAGTCCGTGATTTCCTATTACTACAAGGTTTCATTGGAGGAACAGACAGACCACCTGACCATGATCTGGAGACAGTACAACTAAAGTGAATTTGTTTGTAATTCCATGTGCAACCTCAGATTCTGACAGACAGATCACATGGAGTCCTCAGATATAAAAACATTATAAATCATTGTAACAATGCAAATATCTGCAGCATCTGAAAGTAATTGCAACATAAGCATGAAGAGATGAACATGCCAGATGAGAACCATACCGATCTTTCATAAGCATGAACATGCCCAGCAAAAACAATATCAACTCTGTTGCGAACAAACCACTTTTCAAACACTGCTCTCATACTTTCGCCCTCCATGAAGTGTACATCATTGCTATCGTAAAAAGGAACATGCATCTGAACAATAAGCCAAGGTGTCTTTTTTCTGTCTACCCTTTTAAATTCTTCTCGCAGCCACATCCACTGAAGTGTGTATTTCACTGTTCGCAATCACAATTGATCAGTCCCAACATGCAGAGAAAGGTAGCAATAGAGCAGCATTTGTCAGATGTAGCATTAAACATGGTTTATTAGTTATTAGAGGAACCAGTTTGAATTTTCTATTATCTTGGTTTAATTGGTTCAAATTAGCAGATGTTAACTTCTCTCGCAAAATCTTATTGGTGGTGAAACTCATTATTTTTTTTTCTTTTATGCCTTTTTATTTGCCAAAGTTTCTATTATGCACATTAAAGGACCTCAAATTGCTATATGAGAACGAAGTTAGGTAGGGAATGAAGTGAAAAAGAAGAATTACCAAAGGAAGAGTAGCTTGAAAGCACAATTATGTGGGCAGAAGCTCGTCTGATAGCATACCAAAGAGGACTGGTGCTTTTTGACGCCAAATAAGGTGTTGGATATCGATGCAGATAGGATTTGAATGGATTGAGCTCCTCCTTTACTTATATAGAAACAGCATGTTAGGACGCAAGAATAGTGAAGAGTAGATTAGTAGCAGATATTAGAAACATAGATGATCTCCCACACACAATAGAAAGCTTAGGAATTCGAGTCTTCCAAAAGCATGCTGCTTTTTGAAGTTGCAGGACCGGATACAGTTTAACACTGAAGTAGTCACTTAGACGTTGTTAGTTTTGCATCAGAAAGAGCTATATGGTTCTTTGAGCTCCCATTAATAGTTCATTTATATACAACAATGATAATCTTGTTTCTGCAAAAGAAAATCTTGTCAAAAAGCAGCCCTGTTTTTTCACTGAACATTGTACACTTTGCCTTCTTATAGTCCTCCATGATAAATGGTTTACAAAAATAAGCTTTTGGGGCAGCTTTTCTTTTACTTTATAACCTCTACTATACTTTTCCTCCAAAACTTGAAAATGACAAATTTCTAAAACTCATGGAAAACAAATATACATGTCAACGAAGGTTTCAATTGTTTCGTGTTAAATAAAAATTTGAGGTGTGAGTGCCACGAAATATACAAAAATTTAATAGTTAAAAGTAGAAGTCATCACAAACTGAAAAGTGAAAAACAAAAATGGTACATTTAAAAAGCACGTGTGAAGATACTTTACCATGTAAGGCATATATTCTATTTCATGGTTCCCAGCACACCAGATCCATGGCTGAAATGCCGCAGTTTGTTCAATAAAACGACCCCATGTATCCCATCTTAGCCCAATATCATTGTACTTGTATCTATCGGCATAAGAAAGATCCCCCAGAAACAAGACTGCCTGTGCTCCACTCACCATGTAATGCTGAAGAGTGGAAAGCGAATTATAAGTCTGGCCCAGATCACCTGCGACATGCATATCATTGCAAAAGAATATAATCTCGTACTTCCCAATATCTTTTATACAGGCTAGAGATAGCAAAGTACTAGAAAATGTGAACAATTGAGATCGATTAATAGATTTGCACCTACAAGTGGAAGGCAGGTTTAAAATAGAAGAGCGAAAACAAATTGTGATAAAAGGGAAAATGTTTTTCTTACAAGCAAAAGTTTCTGTAGGATTTTTTAGTTATGTAGGAGTGTCAAATTTGCTGGTCATTTTAACCCCTGCTCCAAACCCTCTCTCCCTTTGGGCTCTCGCAGGTTCTCTCCCAGAGAACTATAAAATATAAGCTGGCGTAGGAGATACTACCTTAATGCAACACCAAGTGACAATCCACTCTGTGATTAAGAACCTAGACACTGAGCTGTTTTGATTATCAATACTAATCAAGATTCTGACCTTTTGATGAATTGAAACAAGACAAACTCCAAATAAGCCCAAACCAATCTTCCCTCTGTCTATTTTGGCTACTGAAATTCTGAAAAAAAGATGATAGCTCACCAATAATTCCAAACTTGTATGAAGCATCTGGGTCAATTGTTGGTGGTGTTTGAAACCAAAATTCTCGAGAAGAACCACCACTTCCTACTTTGTAATAGTACTTGGTATCATACTGTAGGCAGCAAATAAACAGTTTAGAGAGAATATCGATTAGACATTGTCTGCCAACTCGTGAAATAACTGAAATATATTCAAATCTTTGCTGAATCTGCGGTCTATAAAACTTAAAGGATGATCCCACAAATTGTCAATTCACAGTTCAATCAAATAGAGGATCACCTCAAGGCCATCAAGCAGGCAGTGATGGATGTAGCCAGATTTATACTTGTAAAAAGAGTAGCTTGTACTTTTTCCTTCAGCAGAATGATCATACTTTCCCGTCGTGGTGCCATACTGTACCTCACTGGATCCTGGTTCATCAGATGTGACCCATGATATAATGACAGCCTTTCCATCATAGTCACCTTGGGTGATATGAACCTGCAAAAGAAGGAAAGGGGTTATGACACAAGAAAGACTGAAATGAACTAAATGAATCCCTAAAAAATTATTTCAAGGTGAATGAAACAAGCTAATGAATTCTTCGCAGGGACATCCTGATAGAACGTAATCTAGTTGAGTGCAGAAATTAATAAAGATGATCCAAGGTGAGTACTTTCTCTTTTTAAATGATAAAATAAGACTTTATTAAGAAGGTACCAAGGAGGTACCACCCCTACACAAAATGGCTTCAAGTAGAAGCCACGCATCTACAAAATTGTGCACAAAGACTGTTCTTAACATTGCCAACAGACCACATATGTCAAATTAAACTTTTCCGCTACACTGAATGTGAAGAGTGTACAACCAATCATCCCTAAAAGAATCCCAAGAGGATTCAACTCCTTGAAATCCCCTTTCGTTCCTCTCTATCTGAATGAGCCAAATAACAAGGAGAGGACCATCTTAGTAATCTGTTTCTTTCCAACACTCGAACTGAAAGTCCCTCTTCAAGCCCAAAGTTTATGCCACACAGTGCCTGAGGTCACCAAATTTACTCCTAAAATTCCAAAAGTAGTAGTCTAAATCTTTCTGGTCCAGCTAAAACTTAAAAGTAAGTGTTTCCACTCCCTTCTTTAACACAACTTAGGTTTAGACATAACTTCATCAAATTAAGAATATCTCATAAGTTAGGATAATTCATCTCTCCAGCACAATTCCAGGCATCAATTTATAGATCATGTAAACAAAAGAATTTACTGAAGGCGAGATGCCCCGAAAGATGCACACAAGGAAAGTATGATATTTCAATGTACAAAAACAATGTGAACCATTGTCTTGTTGCATGACTACATCGTTTTTCTGAGGACTACCAAATGTTTAAGGGAAATTACAAACAGAAAATTCCGTGGAAAGTCAAACAGTGTCAAAAGATTGAATGCTCACTTGTTGCGGTGCATTATGACCCTTTGGAACTGCAAAAACTTCATTATCAAGCGGAATATCAACTGATGGCCACTGTGATCGAATGAAAGTACTCGTGATTCCACCAAATGTATTTTCCACATGGCTCAGGAAGATGAAGAATGTTGAAATGAGCCAAAGGAAGGACTGCATTTCAGCTTTAATTGATGATTAATTAGCTGACAAGTATGATTCATCGCATCCTAAAGAAGATCCATCAAAGAAAAAGCCCATCAATAATTTGCAAAAGAAAGTTCAAATGAAAGACATGACATTGCAAGCTTGACATGAATGCTGGTTGAAGGATCCAAAGATGCAACATCCCCCCCCATGCAGGCGAGGCAGGAAAAAAAAGAAAAAGAAAAGTAATAAACTCAACAATAAGAATAGAGGCTGAAGATAAAAACATAATGTTCAATGTGATAAACCAAGCTGTTATAAAAAACAAACAACCCATGCCAACACAAGTTAATTTCCTTATGACAGGTAGTGCATTTTATGATTAGCTTACATCATAAATTGCTTCTATGTACTAAACTCATAATTAGCATACATCTTGACTGAGAAGTCTTCATCAAAAAATGGAAAAACGCTGGCAAATGGAATACGTGATGTCTACATTTAAATTCATATTACTCACTCATCAAGTTTCCTGGTAGATTGTGCCAATTGTTGAAGCATATCCACTCCAAAGAAACTAAAAATGAAAAAGAGAGAGAATACTCATACATTACTTCAACGTTAAATTGTTCTCTCTTTCCTTTCTTTTCCCCTTTCAAAGTGAGTTTGACCAGCATAAGACATTCAGGCCACTCCAGATGAACTAAAAAATAGGTCCACAATGACACATATTGTGATCTCAACCTTGAGCTCTACACCTTTTTTTAAGCATGACAGAAACATGCTTATTGAGAATGAAATTTCTTATTCAATCTACGAAGCACAAGTTCGCACGCACATTCATAAGATTTGATTGCACGTTGAATGATTCACATAGGATAAGAGACGTTTCATTCTAGCTTTAGAGCTTACTTACTCACCCCATACAGGAGAACAAACAGAACCAATAGAAGCCCATCACAACAAAATGAGACAAACGACGACGACGGCAATGCCCTTCTTCACTGGTGTGGTCAGTAATGGAGATCAATTACGACAGGTAAACACTGCAGCAAGTTTTCAGACAAGAACAACGAGACCTCTCTTCTAACTATATCCCAAAACTATAATCAGCAGCAGCACCCTGTATCCCAAGCGAGCGCACAAGCATGATAGATTCAAGAAAAGAACATAGTCAAATATGACATTCTGTTGCAAGATAATCGAAGAGGAGCCACCGTGTGATAGAGTAACCAGGTCTACTCTTGCCCATCAAATCCCCTCTCTCCCTCTCCATAACCTCGCATCGCTCCGTAAAGGGTCCGCTCGAGGACGTTCAATTCAGCAACGAGAGTACCCACATTCACGTCTTTCCTCCTCCAAATCCCTCAACGCCTCACAAATCAATCCTCTCCCACCAGCAATCGCCTCAAATCACGGGTCAACCCGAGGTACACTAAGACCAAGACTCGCGTCTTTTCCAAAGTCAAGTCAACAAAACGCGCGATCCAATTCCAAACACCATTCATCCGACCCACGACGCGAAAGAAAACCGAAGCGGGAGTACGAAATGAAATAATCGATTCCGGCGGACGTGCCAATGCGCAGCGAGGGCGGGAGCGGGAGCTTACCTGCGACCGGCGAGAGCTCTCGGCGGGATCGTCGTGCGATGGAATCTGGAAATGCCGATCCTCTTCTGGGGAGGAACTGGCGGAGGTTGGGAGCTTCAACTTTCACCGGTTGTTGAGAGGAGAGACAGGGACGTCGGAGCTTGAAGGTGGCGTAAGTTAGCGGGGAAGACGAGGTGGCGGCGGCGTAAGTTAGCGTTCGGAACTGCCGCTAGTTGTTTTGGCCGTGTCGGGCGGTTCGATGACGTGGGCGTACCTAGTACACACCAGAAAGATGAGGCGGTCGTCGGACCAGGTGCACGTGCGAGATCAGACGCACGTGAGCGGTAGTCCCGGGCCGAGGATGAGGGCACGCCGGACACCGTATAACCATGCCGGTTGTTCTTCGCTGTGGGTAACTCAGGCATGGCATGGTAAGGTTTTTGTTTTTCTCAATTTTTGTTTTTTTGTTTCTTGAATAAAAAAAAAGAATAAAAATACATTTGGTAATATCAACTTCTTTTCTATTCCTCAGGATAGAATAATAGCCGAAGAATAGATTTGAAACAGAAATAAATAAATAATTTTTTTTTTTTTGTTTTTGAGAATAATTTATAAAAATAAGTCAATTTTTTCCTTTCTATTTTTCTTTTATTCTTCCGCCGGCCGCCTGCCAACCACCAGCCACCTCTAGCCGCCGCCGCCTGACTACCGACTGCACCATCGTTGCTGCCTGCCAACCACAGCCCATCAGCCACCCCCGTTATCCGACAATTGCCACCGACTGCCAGCAACCTACCACTGCCAACCGCTGCCCGTCGCCACACGACCGCCACTCGCCGCTGACTACTACCACATGACTGCCACCCATAGTCCACCAATTGCGATGACGGCGGTTGGCGGATGGTCATGCAGCAACGAGCAGCGGTCCGCGAGCAAGAAGAAAAAACAAATAAATACAAAAATTTATAAATCTTACTAAACGCATTTCTATTCTTTTTTTTTTTTATTTCAAGAATAAAAATTTTATATAGTTACAAAACGCATTAATTTATTAAGAAATTATTTTTCGGAGCAAAAATAGAAAAGAACTATTTTTGAAAATAAATAATTCTTCAGAGTGGAAGCGTTACATACGTACCCTAGAAAATTCGATCTGTCGAATGATATTGCTAAAGAGAATCATCATCATTATAGATTCCTAAACATACGTGGACACTACTCACATAATTTATATCTAAATCTCTTTCGTGCTTTTCATTTCTAAGTGATGAAGCATCACTTTCACGCATACATCCCTAAAGTAGTATTTGCGTCCTTGTTACTTTAACTCCCAATTGGCATAACGCCATCATTAATGGTCATTCTATCTCTTGCTTGCGTTCCACAATCGTCCCGTTCTCGAGGATCCCAACCCAATGAGTCTTCTTTTTCGGTTGGAAACGTGGCAAGTGATTTTCATTGCACTGTCATGGGCTGACATAATCTTACACAACGTTTCGCGACCCGTAATGCCATATCATCCTTTTCTTTTTAGATTTTTTCTTGAGCGTAGCGTTGCAAGTCTTATTGTCATGATGACCAATGGTACCATGCATCATTTTGTCGGACATCCAATCCCTCGAGTAAAAACATGCAAATCACTTCAAAACGAGAAAATATCAGGGGTATGTGCGCGTTACGTCATCCACTGACTTAGCGTGCGCATACCACTCAGCTTTCGACACCTATCCTAGGGGATCCGCTGGAAAATGAAAGGTCCTGCTCAGCTCGGCTCGGCTCGGAGGCAGAAACAATGCGTCAAGTCAATAAATGCTTAAAGCTCCCGCCCAAAAAATTTCTCACTCCTCAATTGAATTTCCTAGTTTTTCTCTCTCTCCTCGCAGGAGAACAAATAGAGAACGACCGTTTGTTTCCTTCTCCGCGCATCCGGCTCCACCTCCGCCTCTGCCTCCCAAAAGCCTCGCCGGTCGTCGCCTCCTTCAAGAGCCTCACCAGTCGCAGTCGGGTCCTCATCCCCTCCGCCTCCGACTATTCCCGACGCGGAGATTGAGCACAAGGTTTGTGCTCGCGTTGGTTTCTCGGCAACTTCTAGACCTCTGATGAACGCGTCATCAGCTCTGACTCCGAGTAGCCCGAGGTCTTTGGACTCTATGTCCTCGAGGTCGATGGTTGGGACATGAGGGCCTCGTGCTTCTTCTCCTCCTTTGCCTCCCAAAAGCATCGCCAGTCATCTGCCGCTGGCACATTGCCCCCTAAGAGCCCCGCTGATCGCAGTTGGGTCCCGAGTCCCCTCTGCCTCCGTCTCCGCCTTCGACTATTTTCAAGGCGGAGGAGATCGAGCACAGGAGGAGAAGAGAAGAGAAGAGAAGGACAAAACCACCCCCCTTCCCTCCCCTCCCGTCCCCTAAACTCCTCTCGCGGTTCCCGAAAGCTTCATCAATGCCTTCGATAGTTGTGTCCGATTCAGCTCAACCCCTGGAGAACTCCAAAAGCAAGAGCAAAGAGAAGAAGATGAAGGCGAAGGTCCAGCTCGAGGCCGATGGCGGCTTCGCATCTCCGGCGGTGTCAGACAAGAAGCACAAGTAGGAAAAGAAGAGCGGCAGCAAAGGCTCCAAATTCAAGCAGCAGAAGCTCTCGGAGCATCAGGGGATGCGAAGAAGGAGAAGAAGAGGAAGGTGCTGGAGCTACGCGAGGACGATGGGGAAGACAAGAGCGAGACCAACTTCGAGCTGGTCGACCCTAAGAACTTGAAGGGGAAAAAGAAGAAAAAGAAGAAGGCGAGGTTGAGCGACGGCGATAATGAGGTGGCTCAGGAGGAGAAACCCCAAAGCTATGTTGAATTTCAAGATCTCAGACAGCTTGAGGTTGAAGTTGAAGGACAATGGCATCAAGGCGTTGTTTCCCATTTAGGCCATGATGTTTGATATCGTCCTCGATGGGACTAATTTGGTCGGCCGTGCCTGCACTGGTCAGGTATGAAAACTTTTTATTTGAATTTCGTAGGATTGACATGTTGATGGTCGCGTGCTTGTTTGAAATCTGCTAATTAACTGGCAATTTAGAGAAGTAAAATGGTCTGGACGTTGGAGTAATGATAGTGTGTGATGCGGAAAAGGGTCATGAAGCTGACATATATGAAAAGAGAAGCAGGTTTTATCTACTCTATGAGTAGTGAATGGTTGATGTATGAGCTTGGTGAATGTTGTTTTAATTAACAGCATGACAAAGCAATCATGGTGTAGAGTGTAGCAAACTTGGTTCGTGAAATGTCTTTCGTGCATTTTTGGTATCCCTGTATTTCAGCCCCTGATTGTCATTGCAAAAGTCAAATTCCGACCGATCTTTTCAGGCATTCGAACCTACAGTTGGTAATTCAACCAAAAAACTTACAACTAAATAAATCTTCTAGTTTGTGGCAGAGTCATCTGTACATTAGTTCATTGGTGTTATTTGACATATAAAAACCAAAAGTGGCGTGAAGACTGTTTGGCCGCAATTGCATTTCAAGTTTTTTAAAAATGATTGGTTGCTAGGAACATGAGTTTTCGAACTGCTTGCTCATTTCTGTTGTTGATGGGTTTTAATTTTTTTAGCACTGATTATCATCTTGTTCATTGTGTGAATTGTACCCGGGCAAAACTCTGGCTTTTGTCTTGCCCATTTTGGAATCTCTGACGAATGGGCATGCAAAAACCTCAAGGAAGACAGGATGTGGTAGGCCACCAAGTGTTTTGGTGCTTTTACCTACTAGGGAATTGGCCAAGCATGTATTGGAGTCAAGCTTATAGAAATAATCTCATCTTTTTACAGAGATAGATGTCCGACATCATTTACTCTATTATTTTAGGTGTTTTCTGATTTTGAAGTTAATGGTGGAGCAATGGGCTTAACATCATGTTGTTTGTATGGTGGAGCTCCTTATCATGCTCAGGAGAGCCAATCGAGGAGAGGGGTCGATATAGTGATTAGAACACCTGGCCGTGTGAAAGTAATTCATTGAATTGGAAGCTTATTTGGTAAGTATTCACACAAATCATTGCGGGTCCTAGGAAGTGTTGGCGAGCCTATCAATCCAAGTGCATGGAGGTACTGAGCTTTATCCTAACTTTCTAATGTAGATAATGTTTCACTAGATCCATGAACCCGTGTACATTTCTTCAGGTGGTTTTTCAACGTAGTCGGGGATTCAGAGTGCCCTATATCTGACGCTTGGTGGCAAACTGAAACTGGCAGCTTCATGGTACATTTTGTTATTCGTTTGGGTTTATCATGTTAGAATTTTTTACAAAGAATGCCCACAATATCCACTTAATGGTCTCTGTCTGACTCCAGTGATGCTTACCTTCCCTGCAGATCACACCATTACCTGGTGCCTAGCCATAGAAACCTGGATTTGCTGCTTTTCCTTTCTTTGGGGTTCAAGTCTCTAAACTCTTTCATTCCCTTTGACTTTTGAACAACTTAAAGAGCCTTTCACAAGGTGTCTCTTCGACTAATTTCCACATTTGTTTTGTGTAGCCTGTCATAGTGGATGAAAAGGGGGTTGAAATTGAAGGCGAGTGTAGTGGATACCTATGCATTAAAAGTTCCTGGCCTGGGGCATTTCATACACTCTATGATGATCATGAGCGATACGAAACAACATACTTCAAACCATTCCCAGGATACTATTTTATTGGTGATGCAGCATGTTAGTTGATACAACTGTTAAATTATTGCTTGAGTTACTTGCATTATGCCTGGATTCTTACTAGGGATGTTTATACAATTCCTTAACTTGAATGATAATCTTGCCCTTATATATCTTTGAAAGGTGTAGTTATGGTTATATTTTTTGCAGCATAAGCCGTATAATTTGATTTCCTTATTTTTTAATTCGCTCAACCCATTCAGGGACAAGGATGGTTACCACTGGCTGACTGGTAGAGTTGATGATGTCATCAATGTCAGGTACTACATGAATTTCTCAAGATCTTCTCTTTTGGTACCTGTCGCGACCAATTTTTTTTCGGGTGTGAACCACCTATGATTTGGCTAACGGATTACTAAGCCTAGACTTAGCTCGGGCTCTCCCAAGCCCATACCAATTCACGACTTAGGTTCAAGTTCTTAACGTGCAATTGATTTTTAACTAGGAGTCGCCACTAATCAATTTTTGGTGGGTCGATTAGAAACCCAAGTAAAGCAACGGGAGGTTTACTTTACTCCTACGAACCAGAGACTATGGGTACGGGGACTTGGTTACACTAGATTTCTCTAATGCCCTTTCGGTACCATTTTTAAAAAATGTTTGGCAAGCAGTTTGAATTGATTTTGAATCTAATTCCCTAACATGTGAAGTGATCATGCAGGTGCGCAATCCACCAATTTAACACCCAGATAAATAATAAATAAATTGCAAACTTACCTCAGAGCAACAAAAGCATCTGCAATGTTAAATTAAAATCCACATCAACAACTCTAGATATGGTTTCTAATTAACACGCAATTTCTCTTTTGGTTTTCACTTTATTTAATGGGAACTTAATCTATTGCAATGCATGCTAGTAATCTAATATGACATGGCAACATGACCTAAATTACATGACATGACAATATGATCTAAATTATATGACATGAAAATATGATCTAAATTATATGACATGAATAGAGTAAATCCTAAAGAAATGCAATAATTAGATGCAATCTAAATGACCTAATTCTATTGACAGACAATTTCTAAATAAATGAGACTAAAAACTAAATGACGTGCACTTCATTTAATATAATCCTAATTAACATGTTCATGACATTTTTTTCTTTTTCCTAAAAAAATGCAATTTACCCTAAAAAAGGGAAGTAATTTATCCTAAGACATTTTTTGGATTTTTTTTATGAAATTCGAAATTATAAAAAAAAAAAAAATTATTTACCTAAATTAAAACGTCATCTAATTCGAATTAGGAATGAAGTTATGTCAAATCCTAATTTAAACTAGAATGCTATCTTAACTTAGAAACTCCTAACTAAAATGCAATCTACTTAAGATTTTTTTTATCTAAACTTATAATTAACTAGGAAATAAAATTTAACATGCAATCTTGCCCTAATATGCAATGACGTGCAAAATATGCCTCCTAATTCTACATGACATATGCATGATGATTTTTTGGTTGTTTTTCCTTTTTTCCTTTTTTTTTTTAATTTCGAAATTAATAATTGCCAAGTAATTAAACATGCAATCCAAGTTAAAAAATAAATCTAGCAACCTAAACTAAATGATTTGATTTTCGATTTTTTATTTAAAATGAAATTTCAATTCTAAACATGCAAACCCTAATTCTAACCTACATCTTTTTGATTGATTTTTTTTAAATTAATTTAAATGACACCATAGCAAATCAAGCAACATTGATACCTAAATTGACGAACCATATCTCGTGCATGAGATCGGGTTGGCCAATTTCACAAAAATCACGAATCGGATCTCGGGCGGGAGATCGGATTGGCAATCTTTTAAGTAATTGCGAGTCGGATTTCGGGCGCGAAAATCGGACTGACAATCACTAAAATTCAAGGCAATTTCATATCATGCAATTTCAATTCCACATTAAAGGGTAATTACACTAAAAAACAAATAATATGGGATATCAATAAAAAAACAGAAGATAAATAAACAAAAGAAAGGAAAAAATAAAAGTTACCTAATTTTTGCTTTTTCCTCTTTTTCTCTTTTTCTTCTTTTCTTCTTTTTTTTTTTTAAAGAAAGAAAAAAAGAAAGATAAAGGTGATGGCCGGTCGGTGAGGGGAGCTCGGTCGCCGGCTAGGGTTCCGGCGAGGTTCCGGAGGATGGCGCGACGGCGGCGTGGCGCGGGGCGGAGTCACGAGCGCAGGGGGGGAACTCCAGGACCAGCAGGCGGCAGCTCGTGGATCAGGGTGGCTCGGATCGGCGTCAGGCCGTGGGTGTCGCGGGTCAGTCCGAGCGGAACCAGGGGGGCTCGGGGCTTCGTGACGGCGCGAGTGCAGGTCACGACGGGGTTTCGCGGAGGCGCGGGCTTCACGGACGGAGAGACGGCGGCGACTGGCGAGCTCGGCGTCCGGATCTGGTGTAGGCGACTCGGGCGGCCGGGCTTCGCGGCGGCGGGACTTCGGGCAAAGAGGCGACGGCGACCGGTGGGCTCAGATCTGCAAGTCGCGGGCCTTGAGCGGACTGGCAGCTGCGGGCGGAGGCCGACCGAGCGCGGCACCGGCACGGGCAAGGGTTTACCCGCGGAGAAGATGAACAGTGTCGATTTTTTTTTTTTTTTTTTTTTTTTTTTTTTTTTTATTTTATTTTTTTCAGAAAATCTCTCTCCTCACCCTTTTCGAAATTTCACTAAAAAAAAACAAACTTTCACCTATTGCTCTCAAAATTCCTCTCTCCAGATTTTTGCTGACCCCTAATCTATACCCCATCAACCCTTTTTATAGGGCAAAAAATTGAATCCTTATTGCACATTTCGTTTCCAACTTTACTCATGCAATATTTTTTGAATATGTCATTGCACCACATGTGATATTCCTTTTGTACTTTTCACATATTCCATCCAAAAATTTCCTTTTTGCTTGAAAATACATCCTTTGGGGCTTCGCGGCGGCGGGACTTCGGGCAAAGAGGCGGCGGCGACCGGTGGGCTCAGATCTGCAAGTCGCGGGCCTTGAGCGGACTGGCAGCTGCGGGCGGAGGCCGACCGAGCGCGGCACCGGCACGGGCAAGGGTTTACCCGCGGAGAAGATGAACAGTGTCGATTTTTTTTTTTTTTTTCAGAAAATCTCTCTCCTCACCCTTTTCGAAATTTCACTAAAAAAACAAACTTTCACCTATTGCTCTCAAAATTCCTCTCTCTAGATTTTTGCCGACCCCTAATCTATACCCCATCAACCCTTTTTATAGGGCAAAAAATTGAATCCTTATTGCACATTTCGTTTCCAACTTTACTCATGCAATATTTTTTGAATATGTCATTGCACCACATGTGATATTCCTTTTGTACTTTTCACATATTCCATCCAAAAATTTCCTTTTTGCTTGAAAATACATCCTTTGGTGTATATTGCCTAAAAATTTGAACGGAATATGTGAAAAGTTTTTCCTTTTTCCGGCGGCCTAAAATAAAAACGAAAATAAAATGTCTCTAAATTATATGCCGTGTGTTTTTTATTTTATTTTATTTTTTAGTAAAAATTAAATCCCAAAATTTTAGGTGTCAACAGTACCTTCATTCAAACATTTTTTATGTGCTCATACAATGTGGCTTTGTTTTTGTTGAGAAACTTCCAAAGACCAATTCTTTTCCTTCTTAAAGCACCCAGTGCCTTGAATTCTGGACTAGTTATCTGATGATGCTTCACTTGCCTCTACAGTGGACACCGGATTGGAATAGCAGAAGTCGAATCTGCTCTTGTCTCGCATCCCAAATGTGCGGAAGCTGCGGTTGTTGGTGTTGAGCATGAGGTACTTTAGAGAGGACTAAATTGATGATAAAATTTTCATTGCACTTGCTTTAAATGCTAACAAATCAACAAATCATGTTTTTGTCTCTAGGTGAAAGGACAAGGCATTTATGCCTTTGTCACTCTGGTGGAAGGTGAACCTTACAGCGAAGAACTGAGAAAAGGCCTCATACTCACCGTGAGGAAACAGGTTTGCATCCCATTAACAGTCATTTCTTTATTTGAAAACTAATTGCTCTTGCTTTCTTAAACTCCCCAAAGTGACTTAGACAACATGCAAGTTCTTGACAGAGTAACCTCTTAATGTGATGACAATTGTGATGGATCTCATTTTCTTTCCACATGTTAGTCCCACTCAAAACAAATATTGTTGAGCCTCTTGTTTGCTTACTCCTCTGAATCTGTCCTTGGGCTTTGCAAACAGTGCTTAATCCCTTCCGTAATTACCATGGGGCACTATGCTTAAGATCTCACTCATACTTCTCATTTGATTATTAGATGCCTCTAATTTCTTATTGATTCCCTGGTGACATCTAATGATTTTGATCTTAGCTATCTGAAAGTTATTTGCATATTCTGATTAACAATGAACATATTCATCGCATGGAGCTCTATCTCCCTTTACTTACATGAGAGGTGTAACGAGAATGATCAAACAGTGGGACACATGCTAAATGGGCTCTTTTGGCTGATGGATCACGATGAACTCGCCGCATCTAACACTTCACCGATATCTTTTCTTTTTGGTTTCTCCCTTTCTTCTGAGCCAAAGACAACTATATTATCAGTAGGATCTGTAATCCTCGCATAACATTTACTACAGTAGCAAATATAGGGCCAGGTTCCATTTTATGTTCCTGGGCCATTTTGGCCTTCCTGTGCTATTATTGGCTTCATTAGGCTTCAAAATAAATTCGTTTTTCGTCCATGAACTAATAAACAGGTGAAATCTATTTTATAGCCCATCTTGTTTAACTTGTGATAGGAAATTCATAAACATAACTTTCGACTAGGCAATCTGATTCATCTTCTGTACGACTTCTAGATAGGAGCATTTGCTCCAGGATCAACGGTTGAGGAAGGGGATACTCTGGGATTGGCAGCAATTTTGTGAGCTCTACCTTTCTGTCAAGGAAAATTATTTTGTACAGATATGAAGTTGTGAGAAGCATCCACATCTTACTAGAAGCTGGTGCATGGAGGCCTTTTCAATCTCTCTCACCAAAATTCTTTGACTTAGCTGGTCTTGGTCCATCTCTTCAGGTTTTGCATAATGCGAGTTTGTACAAAATCCGTTGTCTTGAGCTCATAGATATCCCTGAGGAATGTATTATTTGCTCCTGGATCGAGATGAATCGGCTGTTAAATTCTGGAGTTTGTAGAAGTTTTTCAGTCTCGAGCTTACATGGCAAGCTGTAGCTCGAGGCTTTTGTCCCGAGTACTTAAGAACAGTCCTGACACTTAGAAATATGATAAAGAACAGAATTCAGTAGCCTTGGAGGTCCCAGAGACTATGCCAGGAACAAGCTAAAATCTGAAATTTCTCCGGATTGGTATTCATTGAAGAAGAAAGGAATTGACGGGACAATATATTGTTAATTGCTTTGGCATCACATGCCACTTCTGTTTATTCGTAACTATGCTGTTTCTTAAGTCATGAGGCACCTTGTAGTTTTCCTTTATATTTACACTAAACCCTTGTTGAATCATAACAGTGACCATAAGCAAAATTTTGTCTACAGGATAAAATTTTATCCTCTTTTGTGTCAATTAGATGTCTTGAGGATTTGTATTCATCTCTCAGATGATCAGTTGCAAAACTTCTGAGTACACGTTGTTCTTGATTATTTATGTTGTTTATACTAGGCAGATGGTCCTTAACCTGGCCAATCGCACTGCACTTGTTCAGTTGCTTCTCTGATTTGATTTGATTGTGTATATTTACATGGTTGCAGCGTGATGAAAAGGACATGAGTGAACTCGTCAGAAATTGCCCAGCAGAGTTTAAAGAATACTACATCCAAATGCAAGCTGCAAAGAGAAGCCGGGCACCTCTTCCTTCACAGGTAGATGGAGCTTGCTTTTTGTAAGGATTCTTCATTGTGATGATATTACAGGTCAAAGGTTAGATTTGTTGGAATTTTGTATAAATTGGTGCCAGTGCTATAGCTTGTTCAAACCTTGACTGGATTTCTTCCAGAAAGCAGATTGTTGGGTAGAAGTGCACTTGGTGTCTTCTGATGTGACTTTCACGTGTAGTTCTTTAGCTTTATACTAATAATATCCTGGTTTATCCTCTTCATTTTTGCATTACAACCGTAATTAAGTTATGGAAACTGGTATGAAAGGTTCTGGAATTCGTCCGCAAAGCCTCGACAGAACGCAGGCCAGAGGATCATACGGTTTAGTGGCTGTATATAGCTGCAAATGTGTTTGTTACAGAAGAAGCGCCCTGAGACCTAAGGCCATAAAAGAGGAGATGCTATACAGTGCATGCATTGTTCAGTGTGCCGATTAGACAACTTAGCTCCGATGCATTAGATTATGGTATGTGCTTGTGAAAACAATAGATGTTTTAATCCTGTTGAATTTATGGAAAAGATGGAGTTTAGATGTATAATGGATGGCTATTTGATTTGATTTGATTTGATTTGATTTGTGGCAGTTTAAAAAAAGAATGACTTATTGGATTTAAAGTCCAAAAATTTCAGCCATGGGATCAATTTTATTTAGTGTAACCTAAACATATTCAAGTGGTAACTTATTGATAATTAAGGAAGTTTGTTCTAGTGGAAGTGCAAATTCTACGATTAATTATGGAAAATCACGATGGTTGAAAGGATTACTACCTATGGACAGGATCCATTGATTACGAATTTGAAGGACTATCTACGTAGATTTACTAAGAATAGGGAAATATAAAGTAAACTTTAGGTTGCTTAGATTTCTCAATAAAAAATTATGATCATTATGATCTTTTGAGCTTACGATGACTTGAGGTAATTTACTATCTATAAAGTAGAGAACTCATTGCCATCTACACGAACTTGCGACTGATTTACGATTATAAATGTCGATAATTGATTATAAGTTGTGCCTCCTATGATAATTTCAAGTATCCTATTATCCCAGTGGTTTATTGCTATGTGATAGGAAGTTTTTGTTTCAAACTGTATTAGCTCAATTACCACACAAAAGGGAAAGTACTAATTGGACATGGGATTGTGATCGTGATGATTTCAGGCAAATTACAATTGCTGGAGGTGTAATTATTAAGGACAGGAACGACAAGTTATGACTAGTTGAGGAAAATAACCCCTAGAATGATTATTTAGTACTTCCATCGTCGAGAAATATGAAAGGAAGTTATTACTAATACTGGAATAATACAAAATAATCAACTAACAATTTTGACTAATTGAAGAAAATTATGATAATACTAAATAATTACTACATCCCGATGTCATCTTGCTGTTCATAGATTATCTTCCCCTTCTTCAATTTATAATAATTTCTTTTTGCTGATCATACCTTCAAATGTTAATTGGTTTTTGAACAGAAATGGACAATCAAATTTATACCAAGACTACTGATCACTCATTACGCTCTATTTTTTTGCTGGGTCTAAATCATTTTCGACTATTTTGGTAGGAAGACTAATTGCGAATGCACTTATGACACTATCGCTCATTTCAAGCATCTTCCTAACACAATTCAAGAGGTTGAATAATCCCACCAGAAGAATCAAGTAGTGTGCAGGCTCAAATAAGGCTATAATTGAAGTTTTTGAAGTTGACATGCTGCTTTTAGGAAATTGGGGATACAGTTGGGAACCATTTTGTGGTGACACTGTTTGCATTTAGTCTAACTAGGTCAAGGTCGCGAGTTCACACTGTCCATATTCGGAAAGAAAGGAAAAGCATGATGTTGATATATCTCTAATTGCTCAGCGAAAGTACCGTAGAAAATTATGGTCATTGATCTTGGCTAATCATGTCTAACATTGTGTGTAGGCCTTTGGGACTATGACACCACACCTATCTATTAAGAGTCTAATATCAATACGTAATTCTTTAAAAAACTTCAATTATGATGTAATAGAGTCATATCTTCAAAACTTTGTGAATATTTTGACAGGAAGACTAATCGTAAATGCACTCAAGCATCCTCGTAACACAATCCATAAAGTTGAATAATCCCCCTAAAGAATCAAGCAATGCGCTGGCTCAAATAAGACTATAATAGAAGTCTTTGAAGTTGGCATGCTGCTTTTAGGGAATCAAGGGGTACAGTTGGGGACCATTTTGTGGTGACACTGTTTGCATTTGGTCTATGTAGGTCGGGGTCCTGCGTTCACACATGTCCATATTCGAGAGAAAAGGAGAGGAATGATGTTGATACATCTCTAATTGCTCAGCAAAAGTACCGTAGAGAATTATGGTCATTGATCTTAGCTAATCATGTCTAACATTGTGTAAAGGCCTCGGTGACTATGACACTAAATCTATTAAGTACATAATTATTCAAAAAACTTCAATTATGATATAGGAGATTCATATGCTCAAAACTTTGCAACTATATTGGTAGGAAGACTAATCGTAAATACACTCAAGCATCTTCCTAACACAATGCATAAAGTTGAATAATCCTCCTGAAGAATTAGGTAATGTGCAGGCCCAAATAAGACTATAGCAGAAGCTTTTGAAGTTGACATGCAGCATTTAGGGAATTGGGGATACATCCATGGACCATTTGGTGGTGACGCTACTTGCATTTGGTCTATGTAGGTTAACATCACACGTTCGTAAATGTCCATATGTGAAAGAAAAGGAAAAGGAATGATGTTGATATATCTTTGATCGCTCGGTGAAAGTACGGTAGAAAATCATGGTCATCGATCTTAGCCAATCATGTCTAACATTGTGAGAAGGCCTTGGAGACTATGACACTATGTTTATCCATTAAGAGTCTAATATCAGCACATAATTCTTAAAAAATCTTTGATTCTGATATAGGAGATTCTTATGCTCAACATTCTTGCCGCTCAAATCGGCCAATCTAAAGTTTTAACACACGTGTGCAAACATGCAAGAAGACATACATGGGGCAAAAGCCGTCTCTGTGAATTAATCCACTGAACATATGGAGGAATAGCCTCCGTTTATACATGAATTGTATCCTCACACGAACTTGAAGAATCGTTCCCTTACCTCAAATCCCTAGGACCTTTGGATGAACCAGGCAAGGGTGATGCAGAATGCAGGTGATTGATTCTTGGTAATATCATGTAACTATAATGAGTAACTTGGGGTTGCCAACTTCACGCCAAAAACATTTCTAAAAGAGAATGTCGCTTTGATTTCCATCTTGTCTAAAACTTTTTTAAGAAACTTTTCTAAAGAGAAAGTTGCTTTTCTTGTATTTCCATCATTTCTAAAACTTTTTTAAATGAGGGAGTTGCATTTCTCGAATTTCCATGGGGAAGGCTATAATTTCACTGTAGCAATTGAGAAAAATGTCTGGTCATGGTTTAGGGGAAGAACATCGTCACAATGAAGCATTGAGGGAGAAGCGACAATCAAAAGGAGAATGGGAGCTTCCTTAGGGCAATCTACGGCAGGGACTTCCAAACAAATTAAATTTCGATTTGCCAAAACACACATTTGAAGAAGAGATTGCGGGTTTCTTCTTGATTCCCTTAAGAAATAGTTGCAGTTAGATTCCAAGTGTCTATAACCTATCTATGATGTCCAGGCGTTTATGTACACAATCATCCTGGGCTTCTTCATTTAAATAAGAAAATCATTCCTGTGGTGGTAGGGGTATACATTCTCCGTGATTTATATCCCTGCCTTGTACCATTGAGGACTTTCGTGACTGATCAAATCAATCAGGAACTTATGGTCCTTCAATCTTTGAAATTTTTAATGGAAGAAAGAGAAGATTAACTCTCTCTGGTGGCATTTTGGAGGTATAGCAAGGTTGATGCCTCCACGTTGAGCTTAAACTATTTGCAAGCTTGAAATCACTTGGGATTACCATGGTGAGAAAGCCAACTTCTAATGTGCTAGTGATACTATTGCTCATTTGTTTCTTTTTTCTTAACACGCCCATATAGTAGAATAATTTCTATGAAAGTTCCTAGGTCACAATTCATTCCAATTGGTCGAGCATTAGCGCAAAAATTATTTCTGATAAATCGATGAAATTCATCTCCTTTCAAAGTAATTCGTGTTTGCGACTGTTGGAAAATACTGATTCCCAAAAATCGGATTCGACACTAAACCGAACCCCTAAACTTATGCAGAAGACGAGCCTGGGAAAAACACGTGCATCACCGATCCTAAGGCACATCACAATATCGAACGTACCTTGTTAGCCACAACCTAAACACCAATGCCGATATGAGGAAGAGAAACTGATCACATTCGATCCGATGACGTCAGTTTGCCTTGAAGGGAAGATGGGTGTCGCCTCTTGCGCACTGTTCTTTCTTTTGGAAAGTATTTGAGGGAGAGAGGGAGGAGGAACGTATGTTATGCTAAAAGGTACGTTCCTCCCTTTTTATTTCCCCTTATATACGTTCCCTAAAAAAAGAAACGTGTCCTTTCATCATATTCCTTCATCCATGGGCTCCAATCTTGTGGGTCGGGTGTGGGCCGAGCCCTGACGGGCCAACTCAGGCCCATCAAAAAAGAATAAATCCATCATCTCCCACTCGCACATGGTGGGTCAAAACCAACATGGGCGGACAGGCCCATCAATTGAAAAACCATTAACTCCCACTTTACATGGTGAGCCGAACAGAATCCTCTTTTCCTCACTGCAACATTCATACTGGTGAATAGTCCGTACGACCAGCATACTTTGAGAGCTCATTGCCATACATCTGTTAGGAATATATATAGCAGCTCATAATGGGTATCACATTTCGAGTAAATTTAGTATGTAGTACCCTAGATCGATCAATCCCATTTATACCTCTCTTGATCTCTTTTAAACAATGATATATTTATTGTATTCACAATTATGATTATCCCAAAGACAGTCATAATTGTTCGACCAGTAAATACAAAACTACAATGCGATTCTCCAAATTCGATCTTCCTATTTCCTTCAAACTCTCAATTTCAGTTCAGCTTGCTTTTCTAGAAATGTCCCATTAGATCGAATCAATTCATGACCATTGGCAACATCCTAAGATAGCAAACACCAAATAGAAATATTGAGAATAAGTAAAAGTCATGAGGACACCAAAAAATGAGGAATTTTTTTCCTCAAGAGTTTTATACGGCATAAAAGTTGAGATCAAACTTTTGCCACTCTTATTGGTCATATCATGCATACGTAGTATGAAATACGTATTACGGTATTTAACTCATTTCCCTTGGAACGTATGTCTACACCTTCAATACCGTACAGATGATAGTTCAGACATACCTAATGTCTAACTTGAGTTCACGTATCTACTCATTCACAAAATTCATCAAAACTCACATCTGGCATCATAGACAGATAAAGTAAAATATGTAGGTTATTTTACTTTCAAACATAGTACATATCATGTTCTCATCTTAACACTTAGTTAAGGCGACATATATATTTTAAGCTTGAGCTCTCGATTATCACCTAGATAATAAGCTTAAAAATCGTCTCATCTCTATTTATCACATAGTAAATAGAGGCGATTACTCGTGTGAGTGGGCTAATCATATATCTGTCCGACATACTAACTCAATTTAATGTAATGCATTAAGCATTAAGATGCATAAAGATTAAACAAAGATTCATAGGCTTTAATGATGAAAAACACAAATTCATTAAATGTGAACAACTCAGGGAAACTACAATATGCAGTACATCAGACTCTACGCAATCCTAGAGATTTTACATGACCACAAAACACATATCTAGGTATTGGCTTTGTCATAGGATCTGCTACCATTCTATGCATATATATGTACTGTAAGTTCACATCTTTTCGTGCAACCATATCTTTTACAAAATTATACTTAGTATCTATATGCTTGGTCTTGCCATGATATTTTGGATCTTTGGTATACGCTATAGCTGCTTGGCTATCACAATTAACTAATAATGGATTTGCAGCTTTCTCAATAACACCTAAATGATCCAAAAATCTCTTAAGCCAAACTCCTTCTTATATTATTGTTGATAATGCTACGAACTCAGCTTCCATCGTGGACAAGGCTATTCACATTTGTTTCTTACTGCTCCAACATATGGTGCCATTATTCAATAAGGAAACAAACCTAGAGGTAGATTTCCTTTCATCTAAATCTCCTCCCCAATCAGTATCAGAATAGTCTTCGAGTCGCAGATCCTTTTCTTGATAACTTAGCGTATAATCAGCAGTTCCCTTTAGATACCTCAGTATTCTCTTAATGGCTTTCCAATGTGCTTGACCTGGATTGGATTGGTATCTACTCACCATTCCAACTGCAAAACATATGTCAGGTCTTGTACACATCATAGCGTACATCAAGCTCCCAACAGCACTAGCATAAGGAACATGTTTCATTTGTTCCTTCTCTTGTGGAGTCCTTGGACACAGTCTATGGCTCAATCCTTCACCTTTTGCAATAGGAGTGTCTATGGGTTTACAATCTTGCATACGAAATCGTTCAAGAACCTTATTTATATATGTTTCTTGCGAAAGAGATAACGATCTCTTCGAACGATCTTTTGAAATCTTAACTCCAAGGATGTATGCAGCCTCACCCATATCTTTCATCTCAAAGTTGAAAGAGAACCAACTCTTAACAGTATTAACAAACTCTATATTGCTTCCAGCAATTAGTATATCATCAACATATAATGATATGATCACAAATTGATCTTTGGATCTTTTGATATATACACAATGATCCTCATCTATCATTGTAAAATCATATGCCATTATGGCATTATGAAAACGTATATACCATTGTCTTGACGACTGCTTAAGCCATATATCGATTTCAAAAGTCGACATACCTTTTCTTCTTGGTCTTTTTTAATGAAACCAATAGGTTGTTCCATATATATTTCTTCCTCCAATTCTCCATTGAGGAAAGCAGTCTTTACATCCATTTGATGTAATTCAAGATCCATACTAGCCACTATTGCCAGAATAATGCGAGTCGAGGTAAATCTCACCACAGGAGAAAATGTTTCTTCATAATCAATTCATTCCTGCTTATTATACCCCTCCGCCACAAGGCGAGCCTTATGCCTTTCTATCGAACTATCAGTTTTACGCTTTATTTTGAGAACCCACTTGTTCCCAATAGCTTTCCGTCCTTTTGGAAGATCAACCAATTTCCAAACATGGTTTTGACTTCATTGACTCTATTTCTTCTCTCATTGCATGCATCCATTTTTCCTTACTATGGCAACTTAGAGCCTCATTCATATTTCTTGGCTCATCCTCATCTTGTGGGGCAATCATAAAAGTTTCCCCTTCAATGTCAAAATGTCGACGGGGAACACTTTTGCGACTTGTTCGCCGTATGGGAGATTGTACACTTTGCACATCATTCCCCATTATGCTCCCACTAGGATTAGATAATGATGATGTCATCTCATCATGTGGTTGTAATTGAGAATGAGTAGAATTCAATTCATCACTTCTCATATTACTCCCACTTGGACAAACTCCACTAATATCATTATCTTGATCCAAGGTTTCAAATAGGGAGTAATCGTCACCTATTTCGTCATTCTTAGGAAATTCATTCTCTAAGAATGTGGCATCCCGTGATTCAAATTCAGTTATACTCCTACTTTCCTGCTCACCTATGAACACATACCCTTTCGAGTGTTCGGAGTATCTTATAAAAATACTCTTCTTTCCTCTGGGACCCAATTTCCCAAACTTGTGAGAGGGCTCATGAGTATAGGTAGCACAACCCCACGGCTTAAGAAAACTTAAGTCCGGTTTCCTACCTGTCCATAACTCATATGGAGTAGAAGTAACTGATTTGGAAGACATCCGGTTAAGTATATATGCAGCAGTTAACAACGCATCACTCCAAAAAGTGATAGGTAAGTTAGCATGCGCCATCATTGACCTAACCATTTCCAGTAGGGTTCTGTTTCTTCTCTCCGCAACACCATTTTGTTGAGGAGTATATGGAATAGACAACTGTCTTTCTATTCCTTTTTCATCACATAATTTTCTGAACTCATCAGATAAATATTCTCGACTTCGATCAGATCTTAATACTTTTATTTTCTTGTTTAATTGATTTTCTACCAAGTTCATAAACTTTTTGAAACAACTTAATGCTTCAGATTTATGAGAAATCAAATAGACATATCCGAATCGAGTATAATTATCTATAAAAGTAATGAAATAAACAGCCCCATGCCTTCCTCTCACATTCATTGGACCACAAACGTCAGAATGGATTAAATGCAGAGGAAATTCAGCTCTTTTACCTTTTCCAAATGGTTTCCTTGTCGTTTTCCCTACCAGGCAATGCTCACATATAGGCAAATCGATTTTTTCAATGTTGCCCAACAAGCCCTCTTTGGCTAGTCTATTCATACGTTGTTGGCCAATATGACCAAGTCTAGCATGCCACACATTCACATCATTATCATATGAATTAGGAGACGTGAGAAGGGAATAACAAAGATTTGCATTAACATAGTCAATATCTAATACAATGAAACTATCCAGAAAATAACCACAACCATAGAAATTTGTATCCAAAAACAAATCCACACATCTATTATGGAAGTTCATATTAAAACCTAGCTTGACCAACAATAAAACAGACACTAAATTTCGACGAATCTCCGGAGCATACAACACATCATGTAGGAATAAAGTGCGCCCACCACGCATGTTCAGTTGGCAGGTGTCAATTCCTTTTACTTCAGCTCTGGAGTTGTTTCCCACATAGATCCACTTAGTTCTAGTCGGAACTCGTCGAAATTCCACGAAGGATTCTCTATCATTCGCTACATGGTCCGTCGCTTCTGAATCTACAGTTCACAGAGGATTAGATTCAGTCAAGAATACAGACTTGACACATATGCAAAGTTCTCAATACTACAAAGGGTGTGTACCTTTTTTGGCTCGCGATAATCGCGGGCATAGTGACCCCTCTGGTCACAGTTGTAACATTTCACCCTTGAGATATTCTTCACATGATGACGTTTTCCTCTCTTCTCATGAGGACATTTTCCTCTCTTTTGTTGGTTAATCATTGGTTTCTTGCAAGAAGGACTTGATCCATTGCTTTCCCACATATTGAACGAATCAATGCACTTAAAGCCCCTTCTGAGCTTAAAGCAACATAGCAAATATCTGTGTCCTGCTCAAATGTCTTGAGGCGATGATCAGCTATCTCAAGGTAGCGCACAGCATCCTCAAGATCTTCCATAACATGGTCAAGAGCTTTTAGTGATTTTTGCTTTTCCAACACATATTGAATTCTTATATTCAATATTTCACTATTATTGCCGTTCAATTTGTCTTCTTTGTTCAAATAAGCAATTATGTTCTTAGTTGCTGAATCCATCAATCTGAACATATCAGACATATATGCACGAAATATTAATGCATGTCACTTATGTATCTATTTTGCACAAACTCATCATATTAATTAATAATTTCAAGTAAGGTTTTAGAATCAAAAGGTCACTGTGTTACCAATCATCCTCCAAAAAATCATATCTTAAAACTATCATTAATATAATTGTCCATGCAAAGTAAATTCTATAAAGCTACAAAAACTTCTATGAACTACCTACAGCAGTTATCAACAACAGAAAGCAAATAATATCTGACATCCAATAATGATATAATAATAATGCTTTCACATAATACAACTAACATATTAGTTGCTATATCAACAACAATCAGGTAGAAAACATAATATAAAATATCCACAAAGAACACTAAATAAAGACCAGCCATAACATCTAAAACCAAGGCATCCTACTACTAATAGGGAAAGCTGCTACTTGATTCAACTTCTTTGTCTTTTTCTCTGTAAAATTTTCAGGCATTCTCGACAGCCACGGAAAAATAGACGTATATCCCTTAGGATTTCTCCTACGCACATTCATTCCAGATCTAATCGAAGTCATTCCTTGGGTCGCAGTCTTTGTGGCTCCAACCCAATGATATTCATCTACGAATTCCATTACTAGCTCCTTATATCTAGTAAATCATTTGACCTCCCATAAGCGATTCAACACTCCTTGCCATTCTAATGGAAGAGTATTAATAAAGAATCGCACCATCTGAATATCTGGCATGGGATAACCATTCCAAATGACCTCTTGAATTTTGTTGTTGACCTCTATGACATGATCAATTATGTCGTCACTCTCCCATTGATAACCATTCAAATCAGCTATCAATCTTGAAAGACTTTCCTTTTGTTCATCTGATATTGTGCGCACAGATGCGCGCGGCTTTCGGGGAGGCATTGTTCCTGCAACAAATGTAGAATAAAAAATGGATTACATATAATTCACATAGACATAATTGAAAAAGAAACACATTCTTTTCCCTTTTTTTTTATGGGTCAACGGTCAACGGTCGCGGTCAACGGTCAACGGTCGTCAATGATCAACGGGTCAATCGCCGGGCTGGTCGGGTCGGATCGGACCGGTCGAACCGGTCGGCCGGTCGGGCCAGGCTGGCCGATCGGACGAACCGACTGGCACATGCGACCCGCGTGCCGCACACGCGCCATCGACGCGTGACGCATTGAAGGCGCGCAGCGACGCGACGCCGCGGTGCTTAATCAGCGCCACGCCCGCCGCGTAGGGGCGTCCAGCAGCCTTTGGCAACGTTCTGCCACTTGTCGCACTCGTCTCGACGAGACCTTCCATCTAGAGCCGTCAGAAATAGTTTTTGACTTACAGAAACTCGAAAAAATGGATGAACAGTGCTCGGGTGTCGGGATTTTTCTGCCCCGATTGATTTCGGCCGATTAATTTCACGAAAAATCAATAATAAATCATCCATAAACATAAAAGGGGTCGGGAAAAACATGAACAGGGCTCTGATACCGATGTTGGGAAATACTGATTCCTAGAAACCGGATTCGACACTAAATTGAACCCCTAAACTTATGCGGAAGACGAGCCCAGAAAAAACACATGCATTACCGATCCTAAGGCACATCACAATATCGAGACTTGCCAGAAAATGACCAACAGGGGAATCCTTATCCACGATCGAGACTTGCTAGAAAATGACCAACAGGGGATAAGACTTGCCAGAAAATGACTAACAAGGGAATCCTTGTCCACGATAAAGCTCCTAGAGTAAACCTTATCTGACGTACTTAGACGTATGCGAGACTTGAGTCACATACTTGCAGTCAAGAGATATCTACTGTTCGTTTTTCGGTCTTCATCAAAGACGATTGAGATGGTTGACTTGGTTGTGACAATATTATTTAAGTCTTCCAAATGGAGGAGGTAGTATTTTGAAATCCTTTTTTTGAAGATCCAAACATGGAGTCTGAGCTCTATGAAGCCGCTGTCAAAGGAAATGTGCCGTCTTTGCTTGAGTTGCTGAAAAAGGATAAACTGCTTCTTGACAGAGTCATGATTGGGAATCACACCAAGACTCCTCTGCACATCGCAGCCATGCTTGGACACTTGGATTTCGTGAAAGAGATCCTAGCTCAGAAGGCTGAGATGGCAAGTGTGCAAGATTCTCAAGGTTTGACGCATCTTCATCTCGCCGCAGCAAAAGGGTACCTTAACATAGTGGAAAGCTTGGTAAGAGCCTACCCTGATATATGTGTCTTCCGTGACAAATACAAAAGAAATCCTCTTCATGTTGCAGCCATGAAAGGGCATGTGAATGTGTTGGAAAACTTGGTTGGAGCAAGACCTGATGCTGCCCATAGTGTCATTGAACATGGCCAGACGATCCTACATTTATGCGTGAAGCATAACAGACTAGAAGCTTTGAAGCTTTTGATAGATATATTGGGCAATGAATAGTTTATCAATTCGAGGGATGAAGATGGCAACACAATTTTGCATTTGGCTATTGCAGATAGACAAGCTGAGGTATGTTCATACAATCAACTCTCTGTACTAGTCAAATTTAGTGAGCTTATCAACAAAAGAGGTGGTTCTCGAATGAGAAAATAATTCAAATAGCCCTTAAACTTTGGTTCAATATGCAACGTCATTTTTGGATTTTTAGTTTATCCGGCGTGGTCCTTAAACAATTCATAAATACTTGATCTAGTTTCTAAATTTTTAATTTGTTTGATCTAGTCTCTTAGCTTTCCACACCAAAGTCAAATAAGCCATTCGATACTATTATAAGTTTTCACAATTGCACCATTGCCCAAATTTTAGAATATCTTTTATTTCAATCAATTTCCCAAATAAAAAAAATTATTTTCCTTTTATTATCTTTTTACCTTTTTTATTTTTACAAATATAACTATAGTTCCATTTAAGTGTATTTAACTTATAATCTCTATAATGGAAAAATGTTAGAGTTATATTGGATACATAATCCTTTCAACTTTAAAATAAGTATTCTCATAAGAGTATTTAACAACAATATTTGTATATTTATAGACTTTCTCGTACTTATAGTAATCTAAACTCATTCCTAATTTTTAGATAGATTAAAAATTCAAGGTTTTGTGTTTCGTTTTTTCTCAATAAATTTAGTTAAATCTATAAATTAGGAAATTAAATGATAGAAATATCAGCCCGATACAACTTTAATGAGATTTTACTTTTGTTACTATAGAGATCATAAGTTAAAATATGAGCCAATAGAACTATCGTAATATTTATAAATGTCAAAAAGGTGAAAAATTAACAAAAAGATAGTCATTTTTTTGTTGATTCAGGAAAAAAATTGAAATAAGAGAATTTTCTAAAAATAAGAGAATTTTCAAACTTTTAGCAATATCTTAATTATGAAATTTTTTTACTTTTTTTATGGGTAAATGAGAGACTAGATTAAACAACTTGAAAGTTTAGGGACTAAATTGAATATTTAAAAATAGTTCAAGGACCACATTGAATGACGAAAAGTATAAAGATGACATTGCACATTTAATTATAATTAATGGACTATTTGTGTTATTTTCCCATCTATGATACCTAGGTGTCCTATCAATTTTTGGTAGCTAAGAAGTATCCATTTTTACATCGAAGGTGATGATATTTGGAAAAGAATTAACTGGTCGAGATAATTAACTACAACTTTATACTTTGCGCTATTTTCATGCTAATTTTATCTATAGATTAGACGGAACATAAAACTAGAGCTAGCAGAAGAGATTCAATAAGGGATGGGTTTCCCTTGTGAAGGTGTCAAGTAATAGTCTCCAACACTATGGGACTAAAAAAGCACTGGTGCCAAAGTTGATAAATATATATAACATGGGCGTGCTTAGTTCAAACCTGATCCCAACTACTACACACTATTGTTACTTCTCTGCAGACTATAGTCTTCTTGATTAATAAAGGAGTGAACCCGAACATTACGAACTCCAGAGGTTTCACAGCAGTCAGCCTATTAGCACAAGGCGAAAGCGCAGGAAGAGCCTCAGAGATTAGGGATTATGTTCCTCAAATTTCAGAGAATCAAAACTCATCCAGACGAACAGTCCACACCAATAACACGGTCACGACCTTCCATCCACCTATAGGAGAAGAGGAAGAAAGGAAAGAGGAAAAAAGGAAAAGAAAAGGAAAAGAAAGATAAAATGGCAAAACAACATGCATCAGACTCTATTGGTGGTAGCGACATTGCTAGCTACCGTGGCATACCAAGCCACTCTTACCCCGCCTGGTGGCCTTTGGGAAGGAGATTTACCGAGAAATGATAGAACATATGTTGCAGCCAGTATTACCCCATCTGGTGGCATTTCGCCACCAGGTCCCCGAGCAATGAGAATGGTGAAGGGCACGATGCGGGTGAGTCCATAATGGCACACAAGTACCCGGACGAATACCAGACTTTCCTAATATGTAACACGATAAGTTTCATCGCATCGCTTAGCACCATTATGCTTCTTATAAGTGGTCTTCCTCTAAAGCGGTGTCGGCTTACCACATGGATTGCAATGCTGATTATGTGGATTGCGATAACCTTCACAGGGGCGACTTATTTCATCACCATATGGGTCTTCACACCGGCTGGAGACTTGATTATTGCAATGGAAATATTTAGAAATGCGACGCTGGTATGGTTTGGATTATTGGCTATTATTTGCCTGTGCCACGTTGTTCTCTTGACCGTGAAGTTGGTACGCAAAGTCCTGAAATTCGTCCGCAGCAGGAGGGATCTTATAGGAGAAGTGCCCTGAGCCCAAAAGCCATGCACGAGGAGATGCTATGCAGTATGTGTTGTTCAGTGTGGTGATTAGACAACTTAGCTACGATAGCATGCATGTGTGTATTGTTAGACAAAATAATTCATATGCGGAAGCCAGGATCGATTATAGACAAACCTCCAGCCATTGTTCTTGTTCACGTTCGTCTAAAAACTTGAAATCAACAAATATCGGGCATACACTACTAACGCAATTCACTCTCGTACTGATGGTGTATTCTGAATGAGAGAGTTTGTGTTTAGACCTTGTCATCACCCGTTAGAAATGAACGTATGTTCCTATTTATACATCGTCTTCCATCAAGACGATTACCGAATGAACGGTTGTCACGAAAGGGTACGAAGTATGGAAACACTTCATGTTGAACAGTCACGACTTTAAGAGAAAATGTGAGTCTAAAATGTGGAATCACCAAAAAATAAATAACATTCTCCCACTTGATCCCAACATTTTCATCATACGAATTATCCAACTAATTCCACAAAAACTTTATGCTTAAAGAAAAGAAACAAAACACATGAATCATGGCGACATGTCCTCTATGGGTGAGTAATATCTTCCATGTATCACAATGCATCTCATTTCTTTAATGTCAGCCTATATGTGACAACATATCTTAATGAATAAACCCCATGTTTATTCCAGAACCAAGGATAAATGTTATTCTCATAAACAACAAAATGTGTACACCAAAATTGAGAATCAACATTACAACTGAATAAGAGTTTCATACAACAAAAATCGTTCATACGACGACAAATCACATGATGGGACCTATTCCCATACTAGTTACATGATCCTTATACTTCATTGGTGGCATGCCTTTAGTTAAAGGATCGACTATCATCAATTCAGTGCTAACGTGTTCAATGACCACTTTATTCTCCTTAACACGTTCCCTTATAGCTAAATACTTAATGTCGATATGCTTATTTCGACTGCCACTTTTGGCATTTTTAGCCATAAAAACTGCAACTGAATTGTCACAATATATTCTTAATGGCCTAGAAATAGAATCAACAATTCTAAGCCCAGCAATGAAACTCTTCAACCATACACCATGCGAGGTAGCCTCAAAACAAGAAACGAACTCAGCCTCCATAGTGGAAGTAGCAGTCAAAGTTTGCTTGGCACTTCTCCATGACACGGCTCCGCCAGCTAACATAAAAATGTATCCAGATGTTGATTTTCGTGAATCAACGCAGCCCGCGAAGTCCGAATCCGAATAACCGACCACTTCCAATTTGTCAGTCCGTCTATACATAAGCATGTAGTCTTTGGTACCTTGAAGGTATCTCATGACTTTCTTTGCAGCTCTCCAGTGGTCTAAACATGGATTACTCTGATATCTTCCCAACATTCCCACAGCAAAAGCGATGTCAGGTTGAGTGCAAACCTGAGCATACATCAAACTTCCGACAGCAGAAGCATATGGGATGTTGTACATTTGTTCCCTTTCTAAATCGTTCTTCGGGCATTGGTTCAAATTGAACCTGTCACCCTTCACAATGGGTGCTATACTTGGTGAACAATCTTTCATCTGGAATCTTTCTAAGACCTTATTGATATAGGTTTCTTGAGATAGTCCTAAAATTCCTCGAGGTCTATCTCTATGAATCTTAATGACAATGACATAAGATGCCTCACCCATATCCTTCATATCAAAACTCTTAGAGAGAATTGTTTCACCTTATGTAACAACCCTTTATCATTGGTTGCAAGTAAAATATCATCCACATATAGCACAAGGAAACAAATTTTGCTCCCACTGACCTTCTGGTATATACATTGATCAATGACATTCTCTACAAAACCGAATGAAGAAATGACATCATGGAACCTTAAGTACCATTGGCGGGAGGCTTGTTTCAGGCCATATATAGATTTCTTAAGCTTGCACACCAAATGCTCACCTTTACTAGAGGGGAATCCTTCAGGTTGTTTCATGTAAACCTCCTCCTCTAGTTCTCCATTGAGGAACGCCGTTTTCACATCCATCTGATGTAATTCCATATCAAAATGGGCAACCAATGCCAAAACAATATGAAGAGAATCTTTCTTAGATACAGGAGAAAAAGTCTCCGTTGAATCGATTCCTTCCTTTTGAGTGAATCCTTTGGCAACGAGTCTAGCTTTATATCTTTCAATGTTACCCAATGAATCCTTCTTAGTTTTGAAGACCCATTTACAACCAATGGCCTTCACACCATCAGGTAACTCAACCAAATCCCAGACTTCGTTAGATGCCATAGAACTCATCTCTTCCTTCATGGCATTGTACCACAAATTGGATTTATCACTATCCATGGCTTGTGAAAACGTTTCGGGATCATTCTCAGCTCCAATATTGTAGTTAGACTCTTGTAAATACACAATATAATCACTAGGAATTGCTGATTTCCTTATTCTAGCAGATCTTCTCAATGTTGAATCAACATTCTCTTGAGGAGCGTGTTGTTCAACTGGTTGTTCAACAGTTTCTGGTAATTGATGAACAACTGGATCTACTAGATCAATATCAGCAGGTTGTGGAACTTCAACGATTGGTTGTTCAATAGCTGGCTGAACTGAAGGGGCATTATGAGCAACAACCAACCTTAAACTTGAGGTGGAAGGTTGAGTATCTGTATGATCTTTCTTAGGATCAAGGTCCTTCGATTGATCGCTCCCACTAATCAAGTCATTTTCAAGAAATTTTGCATTTCTTGATTCCACAATCCTAGTGGTATGAGATGGACAATAAAACCTGTATCCCTTAGACCTTTCGGCATATCCAATGAAATACCCACTTATGGTCCTTGGGTCCAACTTCTTTTCTTGTGGATTGTAAACTCTCACTTCAGACGGGCATCCCCAAACGCGCACATGATGCAAACTCGGTTTTCAACCCTTAAATAACTCAAAAGGTGTCTTTGGGACAGCCTTGGTCAGAACTCGATTTAATATGTACACTGTCGTCTTAAGTGCTTTAGTCCACAAGGATTTAGGAAGTTTGGAGCTGCTAAGCATACTTCGCACCATGTCCAATAAGGTCCGGTTTCTTCTTTCCGCTACGTCGTTTTGGTCCGGAGAACCAGGCATAGTATATTGGGCAACTATCCCATGCTCTTGAAGAAACCTTGCAAATGGACCAGGTGCTTGTCCATCTTCAGTGTATCTACCATAGAATTCTCCACCTCTATCTGATCTCACGATCTTAATTTGCTTACCGCATTGTTTCTCTACTTTCGCATTAAATACCTTAAAGGCATCTAATGCTTCATACTTATTATGAATCAAATATAGATACATGTAACGTGAGTAATCATCTATGAAAGAGATGAAGTATTTCTGACCACATGAGTCCATATCCAGACTACAAATATCCGTATGTATGATTTCTAATATTTCTGTACTCCTCTTGGCACCTTTCTTAGACTTGTTGGTCCGCTTTCCCTTTATGCAGTCCACACAAGTATCACAATCGGTAAAATCTAAAGTATCGAGTACTCCATCATTTACTAATCGCTTAATTCTTTCTATGGAGATATGTCCCAATCTCCGATGCCATAACATAGAAGAATGTTCTTTCACAACACATCGTTTCATACCAACTTTATCATGAACATGCATCGCATCATAATAGGCATTGTCTTGTAAATTAATTCGAAAAAGACCATCAAACAAAGTACCACTTCCAACAATTTCAGATTTAAATGATAAACAGAAGTTTGAATCTGAAAAGTTAAAAGAGTATCCCAAAGGTACAAGTCTTGAAACTGAAATTAAGTTTCTAGAAAAACTAGGAACATAAAAGGTCATTTCCAAATTTAAAACAAAGCCACTATTGAGAACTAGTCTGCATGTCCCAATAGCTTCCACATGCGAACGCATCTTGTTTCCTGAATAGATGCTTTGTTCACTTCCCACTGGCTTCCTGTGGTTTTGAAAACCCTGCAAGGAATTTGAAATGTGGATTGTAGATCCAGAATCAATCCACCAAGTGTTGTGATTTATATCAGTCATATTAGATTCATAACAAACACAAGAGATTGGATTACCTTTCTTCTCAAGCCAGGCCTTAAATTTGACACAATCCTTCTTCATATGTCCCTTATGTTTACAAAAGAAACATTTGGATTCTTTCTTAATGTCAGCTTGGAGAGGTATTTTACATTTTCCCTTATGCTTGCCATAGCCCTTATTCTTTCCTTGTGTTGCCAAATGAGCACTTTCTCCCAATTCCATAATCAGTCTTTCCTTCTCTTGAACACACATGGTCATGAGTTCATTAATTGACCATTTATTCTTATGTGTGTTGTAAGAGATCTTAAAAGGTGCATACTGTTGTGGGAGAGTGTTCAGAATATAATATACAAGAAAGGAATCAGATATCTCAACCTCAAGGTTCTTAAGTTGAGCTGCTATGTTCCTCATTTGCATGATGTGCTCACGCACACCTCTAATACTAGTGAGCTTCAATGATGAAAACTTCATAATTAGGGTCATAGAATGCGCCTTCTCAGAACTCTTAAATTGCGCATCAATGGCCTCCAATAATGCCTTAGCATTGCTATGCTGAGCAACTGAACCACGAATACTATGAGATATCTTAGCTCTTATAAACATGGCACAAACGCGGTTAGACCGCTCCCATTGGTTATAAAGAGCTATCTCAGCTGAAGTGCTCGAATCAGTAGGAGCAGGTGGTTCGTCTTTCCTTATAGCATAGTCAATGTCCATCCACCCCAATTGAAGAAGAACTGACTCCTTCCAAACTTTATAGTTCTCACCATTCAGTATGGGAACATCAAACTTAAATTCAGAGAAATTCACAGGTTGCGAAACTGCACATCAAATAATCATGCTTATGTCACAAAATTTGAGGCAAATATACATAAATCATGTTTTACCAATGTAAACATGTCACAATATGAATCACATAACATAAAAACTACCTGTGTGCTAAGTTTTTAATTTAAATAGATTTATAATTACATCATGAAGAAACTACCATATTATATACCTTTTCTTAATCCATGTGGGTAAATTAAGAAAAACAATATGATATTTCATCCTAATTAATCATATTAATACAATGAAAATTCCTGTGGGATAAAATTCATCATATCAATATAATTAATTACAATCAATGTCCATTTCTAAATATGATCCGGAAGCTCTTAATATATAATTTAATTAATTAAAGATGATGTGGCTACTCTCTCATTAATTAAATATATGAATCATTGGATATTTAATTTCATGCATAAAATATTCATAAAAATGCATGAAATGACATAATAAATAAATACATCAAGGGCAAAACAGTAAATAAATAAATCGGCCACGAGCAAAATTGCAAAAACATGAAAAATTTGAGGCAAAATCATAAAAGGAGCCGCGGGTGGGAGACGACAGGCGCGTGCCGAGCACGCGCCAAAATCCGCGCGGGCGCGTGCGTTGCACGTGCCTGCAACTGCCGCGGGCTGTCCGCGCGCGTGGGCCCCACGCACCAACGGTTGGCGCGTGCGTGGATCCCACGCGCGCAGCGGTTACTGCGCGCGTCAGAGCGCGTGGCGCGTGGGCTCCACGCGCCTTCTTCCTCGCGCCCAGAACGAATTTCTTCGTCCTTTTTCGCCATTCCACCACGGTTTCACCGGCCGTTTCTTCTCCGGCAGCCCATCCCAGACACAAATAAATAATGGGTTTTGAAGAGCATGCCGGCACGACCACATGGGTTCAAATTTCAGCGAAAATGATGAACAAATTAGCCCCAAATCAAACGAAAAACTCCAAAAACGTAAATCTTCAACCACCGCGAGTTCCGCCGCCTGATTAGCCTCCGGCGAACACCAATATGCCGAAATAACTCATGGCTAATATCCCTTATGGCGGTGCGACCGTATTGGTCCGAAATCAAGGGGTGGGTCGCCGGAATTTGCCCGGAATCAGCGAGTTTCTCCCTTGGCCTCAAAAACCGAAGTTACTGTTCATGTTCTAAAATGCCCGAAAAATTCACCAAAAATCCGAGAAAAAGAAAGACAGGCACAAAAACGCTCTGATACCAAATGTTAGACAAAATAATTCATATGCGGAAGCCAGGATCGATTATAGACAAACCTCCAGCCATTGTTCTTGTTCACATTCGTCTGAAAACTTGAAATCAACAAATATCGGGCATACACTACTAACGCAATTCACTCTCGCACTGATGGTGTATTCTGAATGAGAGAGTTTGTGTTTAGACCTTGTCATCACCCGTCAGAAATGAACGTATGTTCCTATTTATACATCGTCTTCCATCAAGACGATTACCGAATGAACGGTTGTCACGAAAGGGTACGAAGTATGGAAACACTTCATGTTGAACAGTCGCGACTTTAAGAGAAAATGTGAGTCTAAAATGTGGAATCACCAAAAAATAAATAACATGTATCTGCTAGTGGAAACAATAAATGTTTAATGCTTGTTGAATCCCTGTGAAAGACGGAGTTTAGATGTATAATGGATGGCTGTTTCATTTGATTTGATTTGATTTGTGGCGGTTAAAAAAAAAAGAGAATATGACCTATTGGATTTGAAGTCCAAAAAATCTCAGCCGTGGCATCGGTTGAAGCGGTAATTTATAGACAACTAAGGAAGTTTGTTTAGGAGGAACTGTAAATTTTACGATTAATTAAGGAAAATCACGACATGCAAAATGACTATTATTTATGGATAGGATCCATTGATTATGAATTCGAAGGATTATTTAAGTAGATTTACTAAGAAAAGGGAAATAGAAAGTAAACTTTAGGTTGCTTAGATTTCTCGATAAAAATTACGATCATTTAGACCTTTGAACTTACAATAACTTGAGTTAATTTACTATTAATAAATGTAGATTGCTAACTACCATTTGCATGGACTTGCGAATGACTTACGATTATCGTGGTCAATTATTAATTTTAAGACTTGTCTCTTATGACAATTTCAAGTACCTTACCATCCCATTAGTTAACTGGTAGGTGATAGGAATTCTTGTTTTGAACTATGTAGCTCAATTGCCACACAAAAAGAGGAAAGAGCAAACTAGACATGCAACTAAGATCGTGGCAATTTTAGGTAAATTATAATTGTTAGAGGTATAATAATACGGGACAGGAACTACGGATTATGGCCGGTCGAACTGTGAAGGAATGTTTCTTTTTTTTATAAAATTTTACGAACCATAAGTGCAATGAAATTGTGAGGAGTTCAGCCAATTCACCACGGCTTTAGGTCAACTACCAAGTAATGTATCACATGCGATGGCTTGAAGTAATTTACTATGTTATAAGAAAATTACTAAGTGTAAGAATTCTCATGTTACAAAACGTGTAATTTACCTTCAGAGTAGTAACATATCTTAAGACAATGTTCTACTTTATAGGAAGAAATTCAAAATAGTAATTTACCCTATAAGAAATAATGTACCTTTTGAAGTATTAATTTTCCTTATAATTAGTAAAATGAATAAGTGATAATCCTTGACGATCTCAATTATACTCATTCTTAGCAAATTGTTTTTTCTTTTGGAGTCAATTCTTAGTAAATTTTTAACAAAACCTATAATAATATACCTTATTGTATCATAAGTGCCAAATGATGTTTGTAAGTATATGTTGTGTTCATATAATTAGTTTTAACGTCGTTAAATTACCTCTATGTTTGTAGATATTTGCAAATGCAAACTTTATCTTATAATTCATAATTTCCCTTTTGAATTGGCAAAATCATCTACAACCAAAGTAAACTAAAAATTAAATGGCTATAGCCAGTCAATTTTGCACGCGGAATGAAGGTCCCTTCTTCCATATGGGACCCTAGAATCGCCCCCAATAAGCTTAAGACCAATTAGAAAATCCTAGAACCTAGAATTACCGAAGCAGATGTTTTGTGTTCATGAGGGCGGTTTATGGCAAGGATTTTCAAACAAATTAATATTCGTTTTTTTTTTTTTGGTTAGTCCTACTCTATTCCTATTTTATACTCACTCTCAAACTTTTGCCCTGCCTCTTGCAAGGCATGGGAGTCGAAACTCACTCTTGAAACTTACGCGTCCCCACCCCACCCCCTTGTGAAGGTGGGGATTTGAACCCCTCACCTCCCCCTTCCATGTTGGAAAGGTGGCCACTAGGGCGAATCCCAGTGGTTAAATTAATATTCACTTTCACAAAATACTAAGTTATTGATTGAATGTCCAGATAAAATGATTACGTGCCCACAATTTTTCTACATTAGTCGTGCGAGGAAGAGTCGAAACTTTCTCACGAATTCTTTGCCATGTTGGTCCGTGTATACTAGCTAGTGCTAATCAAACTATTTGTTGAAGATCATCTAACCTGCTACAAAACTCTACTTTCTATCTTGAACTCCCATATAAACAACCATCTGTATCAAGTACTTCCCTCTGCCAACTCTAATCTTAAATGTCTCGTGACCCAACAAAACCTCGAATCGGACGATAGTAATCTGCTTTGTATTCTCTAGGAACAATGCTTCTTTAGTTTTCTTCGCCGGAAACTGCTTACCCTGTGTCAATGAACCGTAATAAGACATCATAAGTTACAAGGAAAGATCTGCCAAAATTAAATCGAAACAAGAGTGATGATCACTTATGACAAGATGCATGATGATAGTAATCATTGGCTGTTGGTTACTGGTGAATAAGGCTCACATGTATAAATGAAAGTTACATCTATACAATTGTTTCCTGTGGAGATGGTACTTAGCAAGAGATTCATATGATGTAATTTGTACAAACAATCTATGCTCCATGGCTTGTCCAATTATTATGTTAAGGGTCACATTCAATACGTGCCAAATTTAGCTAAATCAAACATTCATAAATTTACTCACCAATACTGATTATGCAATATGAAAGAATCTGTTTCCACCTTCTTCCCGTCATCGTTCCGATTCCAATGGTAAAATGCATGAGTCCTGTTCTTGATTTCCAAAGTAGAATGGCCATAACTGGCCTCACGAAATGCAGAATAGTCTGGTTGTGGATCCCTGAACCTGTAATAGTAATGTAACTTCATCATGAAAATGCAATGGGGGAACTTCTTGCAAAATGATCATCAGAATTTCTACCTTTGATGATCTATTAAAAAGAACTGCACATAAGATGTCCAACTCACCTCCCGGCAAGGCCTTCCTGATTACCTCCATCTCCAACAGTTATATATAAAGGTGCGGACTTATCTGGTACAGGGTTACGATCACCACTACTGACATTGTATTGTATATTTGAGATCCGATACTGAAAAGCAACAAATCCACTTAAGTCAGTAAAACAGGGAAACACAAGATGTGGTACAGAACCAGTATGACAGAAACATCAACACACAGAAACATCAACACGCATAAAGTAGGTCTTGTCTTTTTCAAGGACAATAGGTCTTTGTTTTTGTCAAAGACAACACTTGAGATACTTTTGCACGCTCAACTGAGATTATATTGAGTGGCTTCCATTGAACAGGAAACCTAGTATTTCTTCCCATTAAATAGAAGCAGAATGAAATTTCAATGTCATAGAGAAAGAAATTCAGACTAAAATAAGTATAAGGAGCTATTTTTAATTGAGGGATTTGTTTCATTTGATTCTTCACCAGAAATTCTACTTATGCGACCATATATGCATCAAGTATACAGCAGTGGACAAGGGAACAAAGATTCGAATTTATCACCAAAACCAAAAGAAACGTCATAGCATAACAGAATATTGTATGGAAAAGTAAATTGCATTATCTCACAACTCGTATAAAACAAGCATTAATCAGCTTTTATTATAAATATAAACACGTCAAGATACATTTGTGTCATTTTGCTTTTGAACAATGACAAGGCTTTTTACACTTTACTTTACACACGTAACTCCGCCAAAGTCCGTGATTTCCTATTACTACAAGGTTTCATTGGAGGAACAGACAGACTACCTGACCATTATCTGGAGACAGTACAACTAAAGTAAATTTGTTTGTAATTCCATGTGCAACCTCAGATTCTGACAGACAGATCACATGGAGTCCTCAGATTTAAACATTATAAATCATTGTAACAATGCAAATATATGCAGCATCTGAAAGTAACTGCAACATAAGCTTGAATAGATGAACATGCCAGATGAGAACCATACCGATCTTTCATAAGCATGAACATGCCCAGCAAAAACAATATCAACTCTGTTGCGAACAAACCACTTTTCGAACACTGCTCTCATACTTTCGCCCTCCAAGAAATGTACATCATTGCTATCATAAAAAGGGACATGCATCTGAACAATAAGCCAAGGTGTCTTTTTTCTGTCTACCCTTTTAAATTCTTCTCGCAGCCACATCCACTGAAGTGTGTATTTCACTGTTCGCAATCACAATTGATCAGTCCCAACATGCAGAGAAAGGTAGCAATAGAGCAGCATTTGTGAGATGTAGCATTAAACATGGTTTATTAGTTATTAGAGGAACCAGTTTGAATTTTCTATTATCTTGGTTTAATTGGTTCAAATTAGCAGATGTTAACTTCTCTCGCAAAAATCTTATTGGTGGTGAAACTCATTATTTTTTTTTCTTTTATGCCTTTTTATTTGCCAAAGTTTCTATTATGCACATTAAAGGACCTCAAATTGCTATATGAGAACGAAGTTAGGTAGGGAATGAAGTGAAAAAGAAGAATTACCAAAGGAAGAGTAGCTTGAAAGCACGATTACGTGGGCAGAAGCTCGTCTGATGGCATACCAAAGAGGACTGGTGCTTTTTGAGGCCAAATAAGGTGTTGGATATCAATGCAGATAGGATTTGAATGGATCAAGCTCCTCCTTTACTTACATAGAAACAGCATGTTAGGACGCAAGAATAGTGAAGAGTAGATTAGTAGCAGATATTAGAAACATAGATGATCTCCCACACACAATAGAAAGCCTAGGAATTCGAGTCTTCCAAAAGCATGCTGCTTTTTGAAGTTGCAGGACCGGATACAGTTTAACACTGAAGTAGTCACTTAGACGTTGTTAGTTTTGCATCAGAAAGAGCTATATGGTTCTTTGAGCTCCCATTAATAGTTCATTTATATACAACAATGATAATCTTGTTTCTGCAAAAGAAAATCTTGTCAAAAAGAAGCCCTGTTTTTTCACTGAACATTGTACACTATGCCTTCTTATAGTCCTCCATGATAAATGGTTTACAAAAATAAGCTTTTGGGGTAGATTTTCTTTTACTTTATAACCTCTACTATACTTTTCCTCCAAAACTTGAAAATGACAAATTTCTAAAACTCATGGAAAACAAATATACATGTCAACAATGGTTTCAATTGTTTCGTGTTAAATAAAAATTTGAGGTGTGAGTGCCACGAAATATACAAAAATTTAATAGTTAAAAGTAGAAGTCATCACAAACTGAAAAGCGAAAAACAAAAATGGTACATTTAAAAAGCACGTGTGAAGATACTTTACCATGTAAGGCATATATTCTATTTCATGGTTCCCAGCACACCAGATCCATGGCTGAAATGCCGCAGTTTGTTCAATAAAACGACCCCATGTATCCCATCTTAGCCCAATATCATTGTACTTGTATCTATCGGCATAAGAAAGATCCCCCAGAAACAAGACTGCCTGTGCTCCACTCACCATGTAATGCTGAAGAGTGGAAAGCGAATTATAAGTCTGGCCCAGATCACCTACGACGTGCATATCATTGCAAAAGAATATAATCTCGCACTTCCCAATATCTTTTGTACAGGCTAGAGATAGCAAAGTACTAGAAAATGTGAACAATTGAGATCGATTAATAGATTTGCACCTACAAGTGGAAGGCAGGTTTAAAATAGAAGAGTGAAAAAAATTGTGATAAAAGGGAAAATGTTTTTCTTACAGGCAAAAGTTTGTGTAGGATTTTTTAGTTATGTAGGAGTGTCAAATTTGCCGGTCATTTTAACCCCTGCTCCAAACCCTCTCTCCCTTTGGGCTCTCGCAGGTTCTCTCCCAGAGAACTATAAAATATAAGCTAGCGTAGGAGATACTACCTTAATGCAACACCAAGTGACAATCCACTCTGTGATTAAGAACCTAGACACTGAGCTGTTTTGATTATCAATACTAATCAAGATTCTGACCTTTTGATGAATTGAAACAAGACAAACTCCAAATAAGCCCAAACCAATCTTCCCTCTGTCTATTTCAGCTACTGAAATTCTAAAAAAAAGATGATAGCTCACCAATAATTCCAAACTTGTATGAAGCATCTGGGTCAATTGTTGGTGGTGTTTGAAACCAAAATTCTCGAGAAGAACCACCACTTCCTACTTTGTAATAGTACTTGGTATCATACTGTAGGCAGCAAATAAACAATTTAGAGAGAATATCGATTAGACATTGTCTACCAACTCGTGAAATAACTGAAATATATTCAAATCTTTGCTGAATCTGCGGTCTATAAAACTTAAAGGATGATCCCACAAATTGTCAATTCACAGATCAATCAAATAGAGGATCACCTCAAGGCCATCAAGCAGGCAGTGATGGATGTAGCCAGATTTATACTTGTAAAAAGAGTAGCTTGTACTTTTTCCTTCAGCAGAATGATCATACTTTCCAGTTATGGTGCCATACTGCACCTCACTGGATCCTGGTTCATCAGATGTGACCCATGATATAATGACAGCCTTTCCATCATAGTCACCTTGGGTGATATGAACCTGCAAAAGAAGGAAAGGGATTATGACACAAGAAAGACTGAAATGAACTAAATGAATCCCTAAAAAATTATTTCAAGGTGAATGAAACAAGCTAATGAATTCTTCGCAGGGACATCCTGATAGAACGTAATCAAGTTGAGTGCAGAAATTAATAAAGATGACCCAAGGTGAGTACTTTCTCTTTTTAAATGATAAAATTAGACTTTATTAAGAAGGTACCAAGGAGATACCACCCCTACACAAAATGGCTTCAAGTAGAAGCCACGCATGTACAAAATTGTGCACAAAAGACTGTTCTTAACATTGCCAACAAACTACATATGTCAAATTAAACTTTTCCGCTACACTGAATGTGAAGAGTGTACAACCAATCATCCCTAAAAGAATCCCAAGAGGATTCAACTCCTTGAAATCCCCTTTCGTTCCTCTCTATCTGAATGAGCCAAATAACAAGGAGAGGACCATCTTAGTAATCTGTTTCTTTCCAACACTCGAACTGAAAATCCCTCTTCAAGCCCAAAGTTTATGCCACACAAAGCCTGAGGTCACCAAATTTACTCCTAAAATTTCAAAAGTAGTAGTCTAAATCTTTCTGGTCCAGCTAAAACTTAAAAATAAGTGTTTCCCACTCCCTTCTTTAACACAACTTAGGTTTAGACGTAACTTCATCAAATTAAGAATATCTCATAAGTTAGGATAATTCATCTCTCCAGCACAATTCCAGGCATCAATTTATAGATCATGGTAAACAAAAGAATTTACTGAAGGCAAGATGCCCCGAAAGATGCACACAAGGAAAGTATGAGATTTCAATGTACAAAAACAATGTGAACCATTGTCTTGTTGCATGACTACATCGTTTTTCTGAGGACTACCAAATGTTTAAGGGAAATTACAAACAGAAACTTCCGTGGAAAGTCAAACAGTGTCAAAAGATTGAATGCTCACTTGTTGCGGTGCATTATTGACCCTTTGGAACTGCAAAAACTTCATTATCAAGCGGAATATCAGCTGATGGCCACTGTGATCAAATGAAAGTACTCGTGATTCCACCAAATGTATTTTCCACATGGCTCAGGAAGACGAAGAATGTTGAAATGAGCCAAAGGAAGGACTGCATTTCAGCTTTAATTGATGATTAATTAGCTGACAAGTATGATTCATTGCATCCTAAAGAAGATCCATCAAAGAAAAAGCCCATCAATAATTTTCAAAAGAAAGTTCAAATGAAAGACATGACATTGCAAGCTTGACATGAATGCTGGTTGAAGGATCCAAAGATGCAACATCCCCCCCCCCTTTCCCCGTGCAGGCGAGCAGGAAAAAAAAGAAAAAGAAAAGTAATAAACTCAACAATAAGAACAGAGGCTGAAGATAAAAACATCATGTTCAATGTGATAAACCAAGCTGTTATAAAAAACAAACAGCCGATGCCAACACAAGTTAATTTCCTTATGACAGGTAGTGCATTTTATGATTAGCTTACGTCATAAATTGCTTCTATGTACTAAACTCATAATTAGCATACATCTTGACTGAGAAGTCTTCATAAAAAAATGGAAAAATGCTGGCAACTGGAATACGTGATGTCTACATTTAAATTCATATTACTCACTCATCAAGTTTCCTGGTAGATTGCGCCAATTGTTGAAGCATATCCACTCCAAAGAAACTAAAAATGAAAAAGAGAGAGAATACTCATACATTACTTCAACGTTAAATTGTTCTCTCTTTCCTTTCTTTTCCCCTTTCAAAGTGAGTTTGACCAGCATAAGACATTCGGGCCACTCCAGATGAACTAAAAAATAGGTCCACAATGACACATATTGTGATCTCAACCTTGAGCTCTACACCTTTTTTTTAAGCATGACAGAAACATGCTTATTGAGAATGAAATTTCTTATTCAATCTACGAAGCACAAGTTCGCACGCACATTCATAAGATTTGATTGCACATTGAATGATTCACATAGGATAAGAGACGTTTCATTCTAGCTTTAGAGCTTACTTACTCACCCCATACAGGAGAACAAACAGAACCAATAGAAGCCCATCACAACAAAATGAGACAAACGACGACGACGGCAATGCCCTTCTTCACTGGTGTGGTCAGTAGTGGAGATCAATTACAACAGGTAAACACTGGAGCAAGTTTTCAGACAAGAACAACGAGACCTACCTTCTAACTATATCCCAAAACTATAATCAGCAGCAGCACCCTGTATCCCAAGCGAGCGCACAAGCATGATAGATTCAAGAAAAGAACATAGTCAAATATGACATTCTGTTGCAAGATAATCGAAGAGGAGCCACCGTGTGATAGAGTAACCAGGTCTACTCTTCTTTAGCAGGTTGCCCATCAAATCCCCTCTCTCCCTCTCCATAACCTCGCATCGCTCCGTAAAGGGTCCGCTCGAGGACGTTCAATTCAGCAACGAGAGTACCCACATTCACGTCTTTCCTCCTCCAAATCCTTCAACGCCTCACAAATCAATCCTCTCGCACCAGCAATCGCCTCAAATCACGAGTCAACCCGAGGTACACTAAGACCAAGACCCGCGTCTTTCCAAAGTCAAGTCAACAAAACGCGCGATCCAATTCCAAACACCATTCATCCGACCCACGACGCGAAAGAAAACCGAAGCGGGAGTACGAAATGAAAGAATCGCTTCCGGCGGACGTGCCAATGCGCAGCGAGAGCGGGAGCTTACCTGCGACCGGCGATAGCTCTGGGCGGGATCGGCGTGCGATGGAATCTGGAAATGCCGATCCTCTTCTGGGGAGGAACTGGCGGAGGTTGGGAGCTTCAACTTTCACCGGTTGTTGAGAGGAGAGACAGGGACGTCGGAGCTTGAAGGTGGCGTAAGTTAGCGGGGAAGACGAGGTGGTGGCGGCGTAAGTTAGCGTTCGGAACTGCCGCTAGTTGTTTTGGCCGTGTCGGGCGGTTCGATGACGTGGGCGTACCTAGTACACACCAGAAAGATGAGGCGGTCGTCAGACCAGGTGCACGTGCGAGATCAGACGCACGTGAGCGGTATCTCGGGCCGAGGATGAGGGCACGCCGGACACCGTATAACCATGCCGGTTGTTCTTCGCTTGGGGTAACTCAGGCCTGGCATGATAACCTTTTTGTTTTTTTCAATTTTTGTTCTTTTGTTCCTCGAATAAAAAAAAAAAAAAATACATTTGGTAACGCCAACTTATTTTCTATTTCTCATGATAGAATAATAGCCGAAGAATAGATTTGAAATAGAAATAAGAAAAAAAAAATATTTTCGAGAATAATTTCTAAAAATAAGTCATTTTTTTCCTTTCTATTTTTCTTTTATTCTTTCGCCGGCCGCCTGCCAACCACCGGCCACCTCCAGCCGTTGCCGCCTGACTGCCAACTACGCCGTCATTGCTGCCTGCCAACCCCAGCCCATCAGCCACCCCCGCTATCCAACAATCGCCAACGACTGCTAGCAACCTACCCCTGCCAATTGCTGCCTGTCGCCACACGACCGCCACTCACCGCTGACTGCTACCACATGATTGCCACCGATAGTCCACCGATTGCGGTGACGGCGGTTGGCGGATGGTCGTGCGGCAACGAGCGGCGATCCACGAGTAAGAAGAAAAAACGAATAAATACAAAAAATTAAAATTAATGCTAAACGCATTTATATTCCTTTTTTTTATTTCAAAAATAGAAATTTTATATAGTTACAAAACACGTTAATTTATTAAGAAATTGTTTTCTGGAGTAAAAATAGAAAAGAATTATTTCTAAAAATAAATAGTTCTTCGGAGTAGAAGCGTTACCATATGCACCCTAGAAAATTCGACCAGTCGAATGATATTGCCGAAAAGATAATCATCATCATTATAGATTCCTAAACATACGTGGACACTACTCACATAATTAATGGAATCCTTATATCTATATCTCTTTCGTGCTTTTCATTTCTAAGTGATGAAGCATCACTTTCACGCATACATCCCTAAAGAAGTATTTGCGTCCTTGTTACTTTAACTCCCAATTTGCATAACGCCATCATTAATGGTCATTGTATCTCTTGCTTGCGTTCCACAATCGTCCCGCTCTCGAGGATCCCAACCCAATGAGTCTTCTTTTTCGGCTGGAAACATCTTTCATTGCACTTGCCAATACGAAGAAAACCCGGTATCAACCTTTTCTTTTTAGATTTTTTCTTGAGCGTAGCATTGCAAGTCGTCTTGTCATGATGACCAATGGTATCGTGCATCATTTTGTCGGACATCCAATCCCTCGAGTAAAAACGTGCAAATCACTTCAAAACAAAAACTAAATGCCTATGACTTGCCGTGGCTGCATTCAAAGAGCAGCGTCCACTTTCTACCGGTGCCAATTTTGGGTGACAGGATTTCTCAAAAGAGACCTAAAAAGAAGACTCGTTGAAAGAGCAGCATCACGATATTTCGAGCACGAGCATTCCGCCTTCATTTCCATGACCCAATTGTATTAACCTTCTCACACTACTCGCATTCATCTCGATAGCACGGAGCGTCACTAAGGCACGCATATAATTAGGGAAGAAATTGGACTATAACGAAATGACAAGATCATATAAGGGTTGGTGGTGATATTGCTCTTTGTCGTTAGATATATGGTGTGACTTTTAAGGTGCGTTTGGTAATCATTCTATTATCGAGAATAATTTTTGTTCAAAAATAATTTTTTTTATTTTATTTCTTGAAATAATTTTTGAGTTTTTAAAAGCACTTGATTACTACCCAAAATTTTTCTTCCCAGAACAGAAATGCGTTTAGTAGAATTTTTAAATTTTTTTTATTTCTTTTAGTTTTTAATACTTTTACTATATTTTTCTTATTTTTCTCTCTCTTTTTTTTCTTTTTCTTTTTCTCTTCTTCCTCCTTCTTTGTGGCTGGTCACTGACCACGGCCATGATTGGTGACCAGTTTTGTGAGGTCTGGTGAGCTCGCCGAAGCCTTGCCTAACCACCATGAGCCTTAATCTTGCAAATCTATGCAAGTCTGAGCCTCGCCTGACCACCAATGAGGCTCCACCTCGCCCAAGCAACACGAAATTGACCTTGCCTTGGCCTGGCAAGGCCCAACCCCATACCAACTAGCGAGGTCAATCCTCGCTTAGCCATAGTGAGGTTTGGGCTGATGAGACTCGTAATGGTTGAGGGTCATCGGGCGCCCGCAATGCTCTAGTGAGGTCACTAGGGGTGGGCGACACTTCAACGAGGTTGCCGGCCATGATCAAGGCCGGCGACCAACCAAAAGGAGGAACAAAAGGAAAGAGGAGAAAAGAAGAAAAATTAGACTTGATTTTAAGAATTGTTCCCACGAAGAAAAAGTAACTTTTTTTTTATTCTTAATTATGTTCCAAATCTATTCCCAAAAAAAATGGATTTTTGTTCCCGATAACAAAACATTAACTACACGGATTTCTATTTTTTTATCCTAGAAAAAAAAAAATAGAGTCGGGCACTATTTGGAGTGTTACTAAACAGGCCCTTAGTTGCCATCTACTATATAGTTCAAAATGGACTTGAGCAGGTTCTTAAAGAGCTCAAGGGAGAAGAAACGAACGAGAGATCTACCTTGGAATGAGAAACTTCGTAATGTCACTTCCCATGTTCACCTCACCCGGAAAGAAAAACTTAGGTGGGAACTTATATAATTCATAAGAGAACTTCCGTGAACAAGTGCCTTAAAACACTAAAAGCAACCCAATAAACAAAAAATTACTGTTTAAAATGTATTGTTCTCTTGTCATGTAATAATATTTTGAAAATTAAAAACATTTCTTAAATAAGCATGCTTTGATGATTGCCTCAACTAGGGGTGTCAAGAACCGAATTGAACTGAAAAATTCGATTTTTTCGGTTCGGTTCGTATTCGGTTCGGTTCTCATTAAAAATCGAAATTTTTGTTATTAGTTCAGTTTTTATCGGTTAACCGAACCGAACCGAAGCACAAACCGATAACATCATATCATTAAACAAACCATTTGGTTATTCTCTCCCGTCTCTCTGTCTTTCTCTCTCTGTCATCTCTCTGTCTCTCTCTGTCTCTCCATTAACTTTTCCATCGCAACAGCCACCGAACTCATCATCCCCCCACTGATTCCGTGACCTCCGGTAGTGGTGGAGCAAACCCACCACCCAAAGGTGGATCCTTCCACGATCCCAGAGAGCAGAAAAGCAGCCATGACCTTCTTCTTGCCCAATTCACTTTCTTGATGACGTTCTTGATCACATTCTTGATACCCTGAAGCGCCCCCCTGGCCTCCCCCCTCCCCTCGGCCATTGACGCGGCCACCAAGCCCCACAAGAAGAAGAAGTGGTTCCTGCTCCTCGTCTCCGCCCTGGCGCTCTCCACCCTCCTCGTCTTCTTCACCGTCTTCACCTCCTCTGCCTCCGAGCGTTATTCCTCTCAGATCTCGCGCCGCGCCCGCGTCAAGAGGGAGCTCCCCGTCTTCGTGGAGGCCAAGCTGGAGGTCTCCCTGACCCTGGACGACCCGGTTCTGCGGCTGGCGTAACTGGAGAAGAAGCCCGAAGAGACGAAAGAAGAGGTCCGTCTCAAAAAAACCGAACAGAAAAACGAAAAAAAAAACCGAAAACCAAAACTGAAAAGTGAAAACCAAATACCAAAAACTGAACCGAATTCGTATTCGGTTCGGATCTCATTCGGTTCGGTTTGAAAGTTTTTCATAACGGTTCGGTTCGATTTTAAAAAAAAAACAGAACTGAACCGAACCGTTAACACCCCTAGTCTCAACCACACCGATCCGCAATATCCCTCGTTTTACGGTGATATAGCATGACACCCTATTTAACTTTCCCAGGACGGAACTTGAGAAAATACAAAGATACTTCATTGACCATGAAATTGAAGTTACATTAGCTCGCCGACCAGGTGGCTTGTAGTCATCGACGAAGATCAAGAGTTCATGTGTACAACTATAAAAAAATTCGAATCAACCGGTGGAGATGGGCCCGGAGCTAACGTAGACTTTCTTTTTCTCAAGAGCGAAACCAAAAGTTTACGTAGACTTTAATGTCGCTCGAAGACTGGAAAGCAATCAAACCTGGCTCCGGTACGCGCAAATCCAATCATGCACGCTGTAGGGTCGAACGTCTTTCTTTGGGTAAACGCCTGCTCGGCCGGAGCCAGACAAAATTCAACCGCAAGACGCAAAGAAAATCAACAAGATACCGATGATTCCTCGAACGTGTTTTCGGGTGACGACATGGCGCATCGGAACACACGGTTTTTTTAAGATTCGAATATGCTGAATTGCCGCTGACCGGTTGAGACTTACGTAATCCCCCTGGCAACATCCGATCGGTTGCCGTTTCGTCTACTTTACTAATTTCCAGACGAATGCCTCGGTTGACCACGTAACCTGCGATAAAGATAGGTTCGGTAGAGACCAGCAGCCGTCTTCTTTCGTTCGGGCAGGGCCAATGATGAGCAATCATCCTCGTCCTGAATGCGGAGGGCTACATGATTTGTCCCTAAAAATTGAGTAGTTGGGTTCTTGTCTTTTCTTCTCCTTTTTGTAGTTTATTTATGGTTCGCTTTTGAACCTTTCATTTGGGTCCAGACTTTCGACGTTCAATTGAATTCTTTGAGGGGGACAAAGGAGAAAATTAAGTGGGAGAAAAACCAGATGGAACAGATGGCGATTTCATATCTTCCCAGTTTCGTGACTTAAAATGTCATCGTGCAATGATTTTGTGTTCGAGATCTGTATCCTTTCTTATCCACTTGCATCAATGCCTAAAAACCAATGGTCACATCATACCTAAGATTCTATGTAAGTGAAATGTGTCCATCATGCCAACCACATGACATTCTTAAAAAGTATCTAATGTTACATTACCATTTTTTTTTATTACTCATTTTTGCCGGATTTACATTTGTTTTTCCTAAGAAAAATAGAGACACTCCGTTTTGAAGTTGAAGCATATAAATAAAAAAGAGCAATTATAACGTAGCACATTATGTACTTTTTGAAAGTGTCCGAAGTCAATCGATAAGATGCTATTTTTTTTATATATGGATATTTTCTAGAACGGAATTATCACTATTCTCGATTCACTCTTGCAATAGCTATAGGAAAGTCACCCCACCTCTCAACTACTTCTAAGATGACACTCATTATACCTCATGCCAGGATAGCCAACCATACCCTAGCCATGACGAGGGCTAGTGAACTTTACTATGGAGAGATAAGTCATAGACTCTTTTCATTTCATCTCATTTGCATCACTCACGAGGGTCGGCTAGCTCATGCTATCAATGCCGACGAGTGCACGACCCTTACCTTTTGTCCTCTTTCTTTGCATAGTTAGCATCGCGCCAACCCCGGTCTTGCCACCATTTGATTGTTGAAGGGGTCGATTGCAAAAAATCTCATAAACTGGTGATCAAATCAGAAAACAACAACTTTCAGAGCACCTCATATTAATATAATAAAAAAAATGTTTCTTTTTTTTTAAAGCAGCATCGGCCGTGCATGGCGATTTGCGAAGGCGCGCCGGCGCCCGCGCCCGTTGACTGGTCGTTGAGCCCCGCTCGTTTCCCACTCGAAATTACTCGATCGCCCATCGCATTGACAACCTCGTTGTTTTCTTCCTCACGTTTCAAGAACGCGCCACCACCACCTTCTTGTCCGAACGACACACGTTCTCTTCCTCTCTGTCTCTCTCGCATTCAATTCCGCAGTCTCGAATCTTTGATTCTTGAAGCGCAGCGCCGCAGCGGCGACGACCATGGAAGACCCCAACGATCCGGCGCCACCGGACGTCCTCAGCGTCCTCGAGGCCCTCAAGAAGGCCTCCCACGACCTCCACTCCGACCCCAAGTCGTCCGCCGCCGCCGCCCCGCCCGACTCCGGCTGGTCCCCCGCCGTCAAGGCCCTCCTCGAGCTCGAGACCGAGTCCGACAGCCTCCTCTCCCGGGACCCCAAGCTCTCCGCCCTCTCCCGCCACCTCTCCACCCTCCGGTCCCTCGTCTCCGCCCAGCCCAAGTCCCGCGGCCACGGCCTCAGCTCGTTCTTGGCCCGCCGGGCCTCCGCCCACTCCATCTCCCGCGTAGCCGAGTCGATCGAGTCCGAAATCCAGGCGTGGATCGACCGGGAGACCGTCGAGAGGCTGGTCGCGGGCCTCCGGGGGAAAGGGAGCGGGGACGAGGAGGAGATGGTGCAGCTGCTGAGTCAGCTCGAGGCCCGAGTCTTGCGAGGGTTCGAAAGGGAACTGCAGGTACGGAGGGCATCGATTCGTGTCGCATCAATTTCAGTGTTTGTTTCGAATTATCTGTGTTCTTGGCGTAATGGGTTCGAATTCTTGTCGATCAATTCGTGTTACATCGGACTCTCGCTCTCTCGCACCGACACGAGTTGACGCCCGTGTTTTTTCTTGCAGGACTTGTTGCTGAGGTCGAAGCTCTTTGGGTTGCTGGAGACGGCTCTGTGTAATCAGAATTGCTCGAAGAGGATCAGAGAGCACATCGGTTTCGCAATCGCGGCTCTGATTCGGTTCAACAAGGACGTTTTCGTGGGCCAAGTGCTCATGGGGGCGACAATCCGCGCATTGATCACCATGGCCTCTGCGTACTCCCTGAAGGTGCTCTGTTCCCTCATCAAATCGATCAAGTCCCCGCTCGTCGACGAGATCGAATCGAACGGCCAAATACCGAAAATCATAAATTTCCTCAGCCACGAGGACCTGCAGGTCAAGGTGGTGGCCATGGACTGCATTCTCGAGATTGGGTACTTTGGGCGGAAGGAGGCCATCGAGGCTACGATCGAAGAAGGGCTAGTCGAGAAGCTGGTGGAGTTGCAGAGATCAGAGTTGGGTGGCGATTTGATTGATTTGGGAAGGTTCGAGGAGAGCGAGGTCGAGACCGGGAGCGTGACCAATGCGGGCAAGAGCAAGAGCAGGAGGTTCTTGGAGAGCCACCCGTTCGCGAGCTGCGTGGCGAGGTTCGCGGTCCAGCTCGAGGTCGGCGAAGGGCTGAGGCAGAGAGAGAAGAGGGCGTTCAAGCAGGAGATACTGGCGAGAGTGAGGGAGGCGTCGGCGAACGATGCCGAGGCCGCCACAATTGTCGCCGAGGTCTTGTGGGGCTCTTCACCTTGAACGCAGGACAAGATGTTTGTGGTGGTGTTCTTGAAGGAGGAGAGCAGAAAGGTAATCGAGGTGGTGCTCTGTGATTCCACGTTAGGTTAGGGGTTATGGCTCTTGTCTTGTGTCTTTGCCGCCGCCGCAGCAATCCCCACATCTCCGGGCCACATGCCGGCGGCGGCGGCGTTGTAATTAATGTCTGTGGGTTCAGATGGTGTATAGGGAAAGGGAAATAGTTCAATGGATTCAATCTTTAGTTAAAAATTCATACTTGGGGAAAACCCAAGATTTGATTTTTTTGATTCAGGAGCAGTGACAATCTAATTTTCTTAAGGCATCTGATGTGTGGACGAAATGCCATAAAGTTGCGATCTTTGTGGGGATCGGGTTCGGCAAATGATTGTTTAGGTGGGGGCGGGGGCGAGATTGTGGGCTCTTTCAAAAATGTTAAGAATGAGTCGCATGGAGGAGCAGAGCACTAGATGCCGGGGGGAATCAGCTCTTAGAATATGCTGCTGGAGCGTGTTGCACGAGAGAATCTAAGTCTGATCTGAGGTCATGCTTGCCTCGGGCAAACAGCAAAGTTGTCTGTATCCGAGAGAAAAAAAATCATTAACAGCAGCTCGTGGGCAGTTTTCGGGGCAAAAGATTGTCCCACTTATCAACCTCTCCTTGATCATGGAGTTTTCGAATCCGATGATGATTTTTAAGAGATGATTATGATTTGATCAAATGTGTTTGGTGACTTCTGTTAGCTTATATTGATTAGAAATGAATGATTTTGAAAATATTTTTCTAAAAATAATTGCCTGTATCGTTTACGAAAATGAATGAACAAAATTCATTCATGAAAATATTGGGATATAAAGTGTTGCTGATAATGAAAATATTTTTAATTGATTAGTTATTTCAATCAAAATAAGCAATCATTCTTAAAATTCTAAATTGTTCATTTTCACGAAATGAACGGAACCTAAACTACGAAATTTCAAAACATATTGTTGAAGTTAGGGTTGGTAGGTTCTTGATCCGGTCCAATCCAATGAAATTGGTTCACAAAATTGGGAATTGGGTATTGGATTAGTTGGTACTGCATCAGACCATTGGTTCGGTCTAGTCCAATGGAATCAATTGTTTTTTTCCCCATTACTCGATGCCATATGTATATGTAGCCAGTCTAATCCGATCTAATTCCCCTTTGGAATCGAAACCGGACCATCCCCCTTGGAATCGAGAACCAAACTGCCCGAATATTGATTCCTTTCTTAGGAATCAAAAATTGAATCGACTCTCTCAGGAATTGGACCAAACTTGCGGATTTGGTCTAATCTGGGCGGTCCTCGATTTAGATGGTACGTTTTGCACACTCCTTACTTAAGCTAAAACAAGAGAACATCCAACCCCTTGTCTTTCTTATGTATGTTGAAAACATTAGAAATCATGAGTGGAAATTATGGATTTCTTTGTGGTTAGTAATTTTCAAGAGTTGATGTACATTCTAAATGTTTAGTACTTTCACGAACGTAAATATTTTAACCAGTTTATAAATTTTCTAAATGCAATAGTAAGTTTAAGAAATTTGAAATTATTCTACTGGAGCTATGGAAAGAAAAAGAATATCCACTTACCAACCTATCCTCTTTCTAATTTATGGCGAAAATTCTAAAATTTGTCATGAATTGAAAAATTACGGTTACTTCACATTTGCTTGGTAGAGGAGGCCATGACAATATTCAAATATGCTAACAACTTTTGTTTTTTTATTAGTGACTTTCTCAATGTGCGAGTAAATTACGTGAGTTGCAATCGTCCTACTCAAAGGTACTCTGAGCAAAACTCATCTACTTCGTCTATCTTAATTGTGGAGAAAATTTGAAAATTCATTCCAATTTCAAAATACTCGTCTAGTTGGTAATTTTTAAGAATTTATGTTGACTTTTGAAACGTGTTAGTAATTGAATACTCGCACATTATGTTACTTCTCTTTGGCTTGTTTGAGCTCTCGAGTAACGGGCATGAACGACATAATCACCGAAACTCCTGCGTTACAATTATTGCAAGGCTTGCAAGGATCAAGTGCAGTGGCGGCAAAACAATCGATACCTGGCTGGTTTTCGTGCCATCACTGCAGCAAAATACCGATAACATCAACCATGTCAATCACTTCTACATTACACAGATTACGATCGAATCCGTTGCCAATCGCATAATGCTCATTGAAGTAGATCCCCTGTCGCATGCATCGACAAAGATATGGTATGTTTTTCATATGTATTCTTCTCACCTGATCCAGCCAATACCTGTGATGGATATGAATATCCCAGCACCTGCCTACGAGCTTAGTGTTTACAATAAATGTCCTTGTTTCTCATTTCGAATGATACTAGAGAGATTCTGAGTCACATAAAGACCTGAACAAGGAAAACACACAAAGGTTATTCATCTAAGATTGCTATACTATTACTCTGCAAGAAATTGAGTACGTTTATTACATTCCCGCCAGAAAAATCTCACTACCATTTGCTGTACAAATGTGGGTAAAGACATCCAGACTGAAGTTACCGAGTGGCGATCGCAATAATTCGAGTGGCATGCAGTAAAGACAATGTCATGCTCTGGAAAAATTGATCCACGGTACTCCAAGACACTGCCATGGGTGGCATCCAAAAAGGCTGGGGGGATGAGAGCTTGTAACTACTCCAATCGCCTGCCAACATTTAACCTTCTCCTGTGTGAGGCAAAACAAAGGTTGTTGAATAACTGCATTATTAAGCCTTGCACTATGGATTGGAACAATCGGAAGAACAAAACGTGCCAAGCGATGCATTCTCATCCACTCTCTAGTGATCCTGTGCCGACGTTTTCAGTAATCTTTCGACGGAAAAGGCCCCTAATAATTGACACCAGTGCGATCAATGCAATCTCCATATGCTCCGAGCTACTTGTTTTAAGAGAAAGCTGTCCCATTTTCCTGCTATTTAGATTCCCATTGATCAGAACTTTGGTATCTCGGCTCAAACGGAACTCAGACTGCAAACCACCACTCAACACCATCTCTTTGTCAAAAGAAAGGACTGTCATTGACAGACTTATGCTATCTGTCCTCACAGGGTAGTCCCTCCCTCTAACAGTAGCTTCAAAGCTGCCACCGTATGCTACTTGTTCAGCAGCCCCTAATCGACCAGCATTCACTACAAGTTTGACTCTCCGGCCAATGTGCATAGTGTCTTCAATCTTGGCACCAGTATAACACTTATCTCCAAAACATGTCAAAGAAAGTCCACATTCAGCAATGTTATGCTTCAGATTATTCAGCCTTGTATTGCTGTGCATGGTGTACATAAGATCTTTACCAGCAGATTGAACATCTAGACCTAAAGTATAAGAAGGTCCACTTGGGGTGTTGTAAACTGCAGAACACTCGGAGTGGATACTGAAATCATTCTTTTCTTTGCTCATCTGTCCAGTGACTAAGGCATATACATTGCTTTTCGTTTCAATGGACGTCTCCAGATTAATTCCATCGAAACCAACATCATGGTCCCAACCATGGGGATCTAAAACAGGTCTGACAATGAGCTGTTCACCAGTGACAAGGCCGCGATATCTATGTAGCGGGCAGTCTGAGTCGAAACTTGGAGGTACAGCCATATCTGGTAACAAAAAAGGCTCAGAGGATGTTTCTTGATTGTCAGAACTGTCATTGTAGTCTGAATTCTCCTTTCTCAAGAGCTTATCCTCTCTGAGCTCTCTCTGGTGCCGCAACTCTTCTCTCAACTGTTTCTTCATATAGAGAGTCTCCCGATAGTCCAACTCATCAAGATAATCCTTCTTCTGCGATTTGGTCAACTTCTCAAACTGGGATCTTGATAAAATTTTTATGGGAGGTAATTGATCATATTCATCTTCTTCCTCCGTGTCCGAAAGTATGCTATCATCCATCTCATAGTCAGCACCACCGGTCCTAGGTGGAGGACGATGTCGCAGAAGGGAGGAGAGAAGGTGAGGCAGAGATGGCTGCCTCTTAGCATTTGGTGGTCCCAGAGCAATGCTGTCTCTAAATTCCAGAAATTTGTTAGCATCACTGAGAACTTTCATACACACACACAGTAGCAAAAAATGAGATTTCCAAACCTGCCCATTTGGAAGAACTTTTTCTCCCAATAAATTTTTTCTGCACTGGGAATGGTTCTCTACCAACAGTACAGGATTCTCAATTTTTGAATCTGACACAGCAAGATGAATGTAGCTTTGAATCAAATTGGCACATTGACCAACATATGATTCATACACGACAGGATAACCATTTGGTCCTTCTGGGAGGGAACAGGAAGCATGTGTCATAACAAGGATTGTGTTGAACCAAATTGCATTGCCAAAAACTTCGCTAAGAAGCTTCAGAAGAGGGAAGTCACTGTAGTTCACATCGATAAGATCGAGGCGTTCAAAAAACAAAACAATATCTGGTGGTGACTTTCTGATATACTTCTTCACAGAGAGCAAAATCTTCCTATTTCTTCTCATGTTAGCGGTAGAAGAAGGACAAAGACCAGGAGTATCAACAAAAGTTATTTTCATCCCACCGACAGTTCCAGTAACCTCTCTAATGGAATCTGTGGCTGGTTGAAATGCATTAGTGACTACCTTTGTCTGATCAAAAATTGAGTTTATTGTTGCACTCTTGCCAACCCCAGTTCTTCCCAGCACAAGTACCTTAAATGAAAAATCTAATTCAGGCACACCAGTAGCCTCTTCTTGTGCTGCTTGTGCTCTAGCCTTATCATGCATATGCTTCAACACTTTTGGATCTGCTTCCCCTGATTGAATCAAGGTTGCTAGCTCAACCCGATACAAGACCTTTGCTGCCAAAAGGTTGTCCTGTTGATGCCCAAGCCGTTGGAGAATCCGCAAAAACTTAATTTGGAGATCGTTGATCTTAGACATAGGATTTGACTTTCCTCTATCAGAGCTAGAGTGAGATTGGGAACAATTTTCAACCAGACCTTGCCGTTGAGAGGGATAATGCTGAGTCTCTAGAGTTCCATTAGAAGAAGCCGATTGATCAATAGAAGCTTGAGACACTTCTGAAGAATCTGCATGGGCTGAATATCATAGAAAGTGAGATGAGTCTTGCCCCTTTCACGAAGCTAAAAAGTCAAGTTTGACCATGCTACTTCTTCACTAGAAGGGCCTTGCTAGCAGCCTGCTACTCAAGAAACAACCTTTTTTATGATGCTGTGGTCAATATGCCAGATCTAATCATACTGTAATCCTCACAGATGCTTTACATGAAAATGCCCAGAAAGAAGGTAATGCATGAAGGACAAAAAGGTGCGCATATTGACTTCCAGCACTTGATTATGAGTTCCCATATCACAGTGCAAACTGGGAATGGAGATAGTAAAGTAGTCTACTACCAAAACAAACAAATATGTAACTTGTTGAAGGTTGCCACTCAGGAATATTAGCTAGGAGAGAGTTACCTACACTCAAAACAACACATGGGCAAGCATAGACTCTGATATATACATTAAAAATATGCCACAATACTTAACACAATCATATGCTTCAGTCTACCCCACCTAGTATCGGAGAAAGCTGTACTGATCTTGCAGTCCTTCCTTCCTACAATGATTATACTATGTCAAGTGCGCATGACTAGTCCTCTTACTTTATAGCATTTACTTCCTGAATTGCACAAACTCTTCATATTACATAATAAATGTCTTTCCCTCCCTTTTCTCAATCCACTTTTTTACCACAATAGCACACTCCATGACAAAAAATTCAAAAACTCTTTGGGCAGGCCATGTTGAGTTCGATGTCTATATCTACAATTCAAACAAAGAGCAGAAAAGAAGATGGACATTAAGCACTCCACTACAGTGAAAATGCAAGGAATCAGTTTTGGACTGTCTTCAATGCCCAGTGCTTCTTAGCAGATTATTCAGAGAATAAGGAACATATCACTCAAACATGCCATGAAAACGCTACTTGGTGTTGCTATGTGAAAACATTACAAGAGAGCTGGACTATCTTTCTTCTTTCGTTATGGCCAGTCCCAAAAATTATTTAAGCCCCAATTTCCATGCCCAGGTCGATCAATTGACGGTCCAATACCTTGTTCATGAGGACCCTCGTTCGCTGCCTCGCCGAAAAAGCTGTCGCTGCCAGACAATGGCCTCGATGAGGACAATGAATTGGTCAACAACTGCGAAAAAACCCATTCCCTCACACTCTTCATCCTCGCTGCAATGAATTAAAATGAAAAGCAATAAACAGTCAATACTTTGACTGCACCAGAGAAGCATATTGATGCACAATGTGTCAATAGGCAAGAAACTGATCACCAGTAAATAACACCCAAAACCCCCCCCCCCAAAAAAAAAAAAAAAAAAAAAACCTTTTAAAGAATCAAGCAAACTCCATATCGACAATCAATCAAAGCGACGACACAAAAAGAAACAACGACACGATAGCTTCAATCGAAGCACAAGCAAATGAAGAACTTTCTTGCACTCAGCTTCGGACTAACCAAATGGCAGCTGAAAATTCCTCCCAGCAACTCAGAGGGTACCCGCTTCTCAAATCAAAATCCACAAGCAACGGGCGAATTCTCGAACCAGCCGACGCGCAATCCGACAAGAAGCCGATTCAATCCGAACCCATCGGCGAATCTTTGACCGACGCCGATTAAACTCGTCGACAAGAACGAGCGGCCGAGGATTCGAAGGGAGAAGGAAGCTCGAGGATCAAGATAAGACTGCCCAAAAGCCGACAAAGAACACGACAACCCACCGAGGTCCTTCGATTCTGCGCCCTAATGATGTCGTCCCAGCAAGAAATTCGATTTCCGGAGAGGCAGAAGATGGATAGGAAAATGAGGAAATTGACGAAGAAAAATCGAGTCTTTGGAGGAGGATTCGCGTCGCTCTCGAAAGCGGGCCTGAGTGGCATCTTTATGGGCCGGGCCGGGCCCAAATATCTAGGCCCACGAGGAGCGGCGTCGGGCCTGCGGTCCGATGTTCGCGCTGGTCCGTCCATGTAAATGGACCTAATTGGAAGTTCTTGAATGTCTCGAAGCTTCCCTAATTGAATTACCTGGAGAGTTAGGTAAATAATTTCCTCGAGTAGATTAATTTCTTGAATGAGGGCGAGGAGGTTTTTCTTGATCTTTTATAGATACCCGAGGTTCAAAAGATGAAAAATCGGGTGCCGCCACAAGATAGATTCGCGCTATCCATGATCGGGCTGCAATTACCCCCATGAAGGCATGTGAGATAGATTGTATGTGTTCTCTCAATCAACGAAAATTTCGTCAAAATGACTAGAGTTAAGTCGATATGCACGTCTCAAAGAGGCCTGTCGAAGATCAGATCAATCGCAATCGTTGACAAATGCTATGAAAATCTCACTTTTTGAGTTGTCTTGTTTATTTAATAATAATACTTAGGGGGTCGGTCTTAGTGTGTTTATTGCATGTCCCGAAGTGGCCCGTAATCGTGACCATTGATTAATGCCATGGAAGTCTTGGTTTTTTGAGTTGTCGTATATTTAATGATAGTACTAGTGTGTTCAATGTGATTTCTCAAAGCAGCCTGTTGAAGATCATATCAATTGCGACCACTGACAAATGCTATGGAGATCTCGGTTTTTTACTAGTCTCTTATATTTAATGATAGTACTAACATATTCGGTCTTATTGTGCTTACTGCACAAGGTTCGTCAAAGATCGGATTAATCGCAACCATTGATAAATGCCATGGAGATATCGCTTTTTGAATTGTCTCATATGTTTATGATATAATTAACCCGTTCAATTTTAGTGTGCTTCCAAGTTGATGCGGTTGGGTGGGGAACGGATGTTTGAATACTGTTCTTGATTAGTCTTGATGCCAGAGATCCAGAATTCAGCATCTTCATGGAGATCCTCGTTTTACAGCCTTACAACTCCAAAACCCATTCCAATAAAATAGACCAAAGAATCACAACTGAGGACAAGAAACACTACCAGTAAAAGCGAAAAGGGAAGGAGACAGGACAGTGAGAATCTGTAATAAGCCCTACCCCAGACACTTCATATATGATCCTTTTGTTGTTGTTGTAATTATATAAGTTTATGCCTCACATTTTCATTACCCTGATGACAGGAAGGATTGATTTACTTATTATAATAAAGCTGATTAATTTATCAGAAGGATGTAAAAATAAGAAAATAGAAATGCGGAGGCTAACCTAATTAGCTAGTGTAAAGAAATATTTGAAGGGCTTGGTCCAGGTACCCGCTGCTCAATGTCGACATCAACGGAATATCTTCCTGGTATGGCGCGCGATGGAACCCAAGGTATGCCACAACCCTTCTTCTCTATTACCCTATTTTTGCTGTATCAAACCAGCTCAAAATATCAATGATCAAAACAGTTGATTGGTGATCAGTTTTCTAGAAGTTCAAGGCATCACTACAGTGGAGAAACTAGGAGGCACCCTTGGGTCCATGTGGTTAATGTGTCGTCACCATCTGTGTATAATTCACTAGCCCATTTTTCGAGGTCTTAAATCCTCTTAATATTCATATAATCTCTTTCCACTTACTAGCTTAAGTTTTTGGGTTGTCCTCATGAGCATGTAATGATTTTCAAAATCTTGTACAGAGGTGGAGCACTTTTTGCTCTTCAACAATGGATTCTTTAGCTAAATAGTAAACCGGTGCCTTTGTTTAATAGCTTTGAACTTTCTGAACAATTTAGAGTGCTTTATAAAAATCTCACATAATATCAAAATAGAAAACATCTCTCCATACCGTTTATAATTCGGCTTGCACGCCAATTGCACGTGAGAGAACTTAGTGTCCCATTAGTCAAATCTCATTATATTCGTAATCTAGCTTGCATGTGTATTGCATGTGAGAGGGAAATTTTGTGTCGTTCGTGATCTGGTTTGCATGTGTTCATATTCCATGTCACTTCAAATTTTGGGGTTGAAAACACAAAAGAATCGCACGGAAACCATAAAAACCAACTTACCATTTTGCAAGGAATGCTAAGTTCGATGTGATGCCACATGATATCTCCAGCGTATCACTCAAACATGCAAAACAATAAGGTTACGTTTAGTCGTCCAGATTTCTAAACAGGAGAGGACTAGATAGGATAGGATAAGAAATCTATGGATTTCTTCATATCCCATCAAATGTTTAGTGAACTACGGATTTAAAGTCGGATATCCTCATATCCTATCTAATCTACTGTTTGGTGAACTTCAGATTTAAATAATGATAGTAAGGTAAAGAGACCATTTCATGAGAAACCACCGGCAGGAGTGAGGAAGAGAAAAGTTTTTGATTCAGACTCCCCTCCAGTAAGTAAAGACTCCAGAGTGGGGAAGAGAAAAGTTTTTGATTCAGACTCCCCCCAGTGAGTAAAGACTCCTCTGAGTGGGGGGAGAAGAGTTCAATTACAGAAGAGCATGAGCAACCAGTTGGTTACCTATCTGATGGGAGCAAGAGCAGCAACAAGAGTAGACAAGATGCCTCGACCTCTAGCGTTGAACGGCGTGGTAAAGTTTTGTTCATTTGCACTAACATTGGTGCTCGTTTGGTCCTAGTGATTAGATTTGATGTATCTATTTTTTTGACACCACAGGCAACATTCTCAGAATCCGGTTGAAACGAGCAGCAGCACCTAAGAGTCCACTTGTTGGACAACTCGAGTGCACTACATCCGGAACAATAGATTTTCCTCCTAAGCATCTGCATGAGACGAGTCACGCGCCTTGTCAAATAAACATTCCTTTGGCTAATGGGAAGGAGGCTTTATCGGTGAAGCCAGAAGCCTCTCCTCAATTGGATATAGGCTGCGTTTGGTTCAGCATTTGCAATGGGCTTTGAGTCCAATGCAAATGCTGAAAGCCTAAAGCTACTTGGGGAAAATGCAATTGTGTTTGGTAAAAAAATTTTGCAAATGAACTTTAAGTTGAATGTGTGTTTGGTAAAAAGGACTTTGGCAAGGGGCTTTGATGGGTATATATATATTTTTTATTTTATTCTTTTCTTTTCTTTTCTTTTTTTTCGAAAATTCAGCTAAGCCCTTCGCTGGTCCCGGCGAAGGGCTGCAGCCGCCGACGACCGTCGGATGAGGTCGCCCGAGGTCGGGCGACCTCCGGCCACCGGCCGGGGGACGCTGGACTCTTTTCGCAAACTCGCGAGGGTCTCAAAAGGGCCGCTCGGCGAAGCGACGGCCCGCGCATCCCGGAGGTCACCCGACCTCGAGCGACCTCAGTCGACGGCCGCAGCGCTAGATCTAGCTCGCCGGCGGCCGTCGCCCTTCGCCGGTCCGGCGAAGGGCTGCTGAATTTTCAATTAAAAAATAAATAAATACAATGGCAAGAAAGGAAATATAAAAAATTAATGAGGGTAATTTAGGAAAAGAAAAAATGTTTTCAGCATTTCCAAGGGCCGGCTTTCATTTGAAAGCTCCTTCATATTGGTTGCCAAACAACCACATTTTGGTTGAAGGGGCTTTGAGAGCTGAATGGGCTTTCTAAATGCCCATCCAAACGCACCCATAGCATTTCAGACCGTCCCTCCATCGACCATAAATGAATTGTCAGAGCTTGAATCCACATATGAAACTCTGATAGAGCATTGGGTGCCCCTTCCTTTGGATCATGGACTTGGTGAACCTGATGATGAAGACTGGCTTTTTAAGATGAAATGCGCAAAGGGTAAATCTCCGAAGTGGCCTAAAGTAGGGGATGACACAACAATTCCTTTTACTTGGCCGCCGCAAGCCTATTCCTTCACGTACTTCCCTCACATCCCCGCCGCGCCGAAATGGGTCGCGACCACCCGAACCCGGCAGCGCGACGGGGATGATCGGGGTGCTAGCGGCCTCGGCGGCCGAGTTGCAATCAAAGCGGGGAAAACATCGCGGTGGGGGGAATTGATCGGGAGGGCAACCGGCGAGCGACCGGCGGGCGACTGGCGGGCGACTGGCGGGCGATCGCCGGCAGACAGTCTTACCTTGGCGGAGGAAGAAGGCTTTCGTAAAATTTCGATGAGAATCGGAGAGCTATTGAGGAGAAGGTTTCAACGTCGATACTTTGGAAACAAAGAATCGTCTGTGGGTGAACGACAGAGAAAGAAAAAAATCGTAGGTTTTATGTTTCGGATAAAAGAAATTATATCCGACCTTATCTCACCCCCTCTGATTTTTTTATCCGATTTATATCCCATCTATATCCAACCTTATCCTATCTTAGACAGCTACCAAACACAGGATATGATAAAACATATCCTATCTTGGTTTTTATCCGGTCGACCAAACACAGCCTAAATATTTAGCCAATGGCAAAACTGTAAATTAATGCAACAATGGCAAAATAGTAAATTAATTTAGCCAAAGGCATATTTGTAATAACAAGGAAAAGAGGGGTAGAAGCCTTAAAAATGGAAAAAAAAAAAAAAGGAGGCTGACGGGGGCGCAGCATAGCACGTGCTTGCTTCCCGTGGGGTTCGTGCTGTGCACGTGCTTGCGTGCGGTTTCACGTGCTAGTGTGTGGTTTCACGCTTGGCGGTTGTGTGTAGTTTCATGCACCTTCTTCGTCCATGCGCGAACAAAAGCCTTTTCTCATCGATTTTCACAGTTTCATCGTGCCTTCGACTGAATGGGTTAGCCCATCTTAGACCAAAATAATTGATAGGTTTTGAGAGCACGCCGGCATAACCATATTGATTCAAGTCTTCGTTCGTTTCACGAAAAATAATTTTCGGGAAAACGATTTTCGGATTTTCTAGCGTTCCTTTTACGGAAAATGAATTCCCGGGGAAAATGTTTTCCATCAAAGGAAAAAAAATAAATGTAAAAAACATTTTCCTCACTTGATATCTCTTATCTCACACATCTACAAATCCTCACTTCTTCTTATTTTCTTTTTTTATTTGAATTATTTTTTAATTTTCTTTTTCTTTTTTAATTCGAATTATTTTTAATTCCCTTTTTCTTTTTCTTTTCTTTGTTTCTCATCTTATTCTTTCTTGGCTAGTACCTCAAGCTCGTTGATCTCAAACTCGCGCTCATCGATGACGCTCGCGCTCACCAATCTGGTGAGCGGAAAATATTTTCCTTACCGAACACCAGAAAATATTGTCCGAAACATTTTCAGGTTTTAGCCGAACACCAGAAAATATTGTCATTTTTTTGAAAAATGACTTCTGGAAAAATATTTTCCAAAAATGGCTCATTTTCCATGAAACGAATGGACCCAAAGTTTCGGCAAAACGGCCAAGAAATTGGCCCAAATCAAGCAAAAATTCCCCAAAACACAAACTCTAACCTGCAACTTCCGTCGTGCAATTAGCCTCCGACAATCACCATATGCCATATTAACTTTAGGGCTATTCTTCCCCATGGCGATGTGATGATATTGGTACGAAGTCAAGCGGTGGGTCGCTAGAATTTGGCCAGACTCGGCGATTTCCCTCTTGACGACAAAATAGCCGGAATACAGTTCATCTCAAAAGCCTCATAAAAAAAAAGAATCAAAATTCGACAAAAACAAGGTAGAGACACTAAATACGCTATTATACCAAATGTTAGACATAAAATAATGATTTTAATCACATATTAAAGAACAAAATTCAATCATTAATTAGAATCATATGCGGAAAAAACGAGATCAAATATAAAATAGACCTCCAGCCATTTTTGACTTTGTGTTTGTTGGAAATTCACAATCGATGATAGTACAGGCATAGTCTACTAACTCAATCCCCTTGCGTACTGATGGTGTATTTTCAAATGAGAGGGTTTGTATTAGATCTTGTGATTTCCCTTACGAAATGAACAATCATTCATTGTATAAATCGTCTCCCATCAAAGCGGTTACGAAATAGGCCGTTGACACGAAAATGTGCGAAGCGTGAAAAAACTGCATGTGCAAATAACCGTTATTTAAAAAGAGAAAACGTGGGTTAAAACCAACAAATAAAATTTTATTTCAAGAACTATATCCCTAAATGTGCAATCACATTATAGATAACAACTCAAACATGCTATGCAAATGAATTCAAGCATACTCTACTCAGTGTTGATATGTGCAAACGTTACAAGAGAGCTAAGACTGTCTTTCTTCTTTCGTTTTGGGCAGTCCCAACGGTTACTCAAGTGTCGATTTCCATGCCCAGGTCGATAGATCGACGGTTCGAGACCTTATTCACGAGGCCCCTCAATTTGTGCCTCGCCGAAAAAACTGTTGCTACCAGACAGTGGCCCAGATGACTTGATGAGGACAATGAATTGGCCGACGGTCAACAGCTGCGAGAAAGCCCAATCCCCCCACACGCTATTCATCCTTGCCTAGACGAATTAAAATGAAAAGCAATAAACAGTCAATACTTTGACTGCATCAGCAGAGGAGCTGATAATGAAAAGCATACTGATGCACAATGTGTCAAAAAGTAAAAAACTAATGACCAGCAAACAACCGAAAAGGAAAAAACCCTTTTAAAGAATGAAGCGAACTCCATTTTGACAACTGAGCAATGCAATAACATAAAAAAAGAAACACCGTATCACTATTCAATCCGAACCCACTGGCGATCCGAACATGCTTGGCGAATTGATCCAGTCTGAGCCTGAGCTGTATCGGTCCGGGCCGGGCCCAACTCTTGAGGCCCACAAGGAGCGGCATCGAAGTTACAGTCCATGTGATCCAATGTTCGGGTCGGTCCATGTAAATGGACCTCATTGAAACTCCTTGAATGTGTTGTTAGGGCTGGTCTCAAATCCTCCCCAATTAAATTTTGTGGAGAGTTAAAATTAATTTCCCAAACAACGCGAGGAGGGTTTTCTTGACCTTTTATAAATATCCGAGGGTCAAAAGGTGAAAAAGAGACTACTACCACAAAATAGATTCGCACTATATATGATCGAGGTGCAATTACCGCCATGAAGGCATAAGATGTACTCTATTTGTTCTATCAATCGGCGATAATTTCGTTTGAAATGACTAGAGTTAGGTCGATCTGCACGTCTCAAGGTAACCTGTTGAACATCGGATCGGTCACGAGCACCCATGAATGTTATGTAGATCTTGGTTGTCCCAGTGTGCTTTCTAGTTGACGCGGTTGGGTGGGGGACGGATGCTTGACCTGAGAGATCCAGAATTAGCCTAACAAATCCAAAACCCATTCCGATAAAATAAAGGAAAACATCACAAGCGAGGAAAAGGGACACCGCCAGTAAAAAAAAGAAAGGGAAAGAGACAGGAGAGGGAGAAGGTGTAATAAGCCCTACCCCAGATATTTCCTATATGACCCTTTGTTGGTTGTAATTGTATAAGTTTATTCCTCACAACGAAGCTTCGTGACCCTAATGACAAGCGTGATTCATTTTACTTATAGTAATATAGTTGATTAATTTATTAGATAGCTCTCTCTCTCTCTCTCTCTCTCCCTCTCTCTCTCTCTCTCTCATTGTTTTGGCGGAAAAATCATTTTACGGAACTTTAACGAAGGGTAAATGAGTCACGCAAATATAAGTATAAGGTTTTTTAAGTTACAAGAAAAAGTTTAGAGTAAATATATCATGGTAGGTATAGTTTTGGGTTTTTGATATCATGAAAAAAAGTTCAGTATAAATGTCTCACAATGGACATAATTTGAGATTTTTTGTGACTTTTTTCCCATTAAAATAATGGAAACCTAATGGCTATTTTATTTAGCTCATGTAAACAAATATTTGAAGCTCATAATCAACTTGCAAGTTTAGTGAAAAGAATTCTATTATATCAATAAATAAAAAGCTCATACAATTGATTGCCTTAGTTTCCTAGTAACCTGAAAACTAATCTGCTTGGCTTCGCGTGGTTGAAAATTTACCTGTAGTTTTTATGACACGAATTAATAGTTATTCCAGCTTCACTTATACATCAATGTAAATAGTTAAACTGTATCTAACAATTACACTTGTACTATATCCAATCATACTATAGAATATATACATTTTAGTAATGATACAGCATGTATTATATTAGTTGACAAAGTAGAAATATATATTCAATTTCCTTTGCAACCTATGTGTCAGTATTAAATACTTGTATGCGATAACAAGCACAATTAACTAGTACTTATATTTCCTAGAAATTAAAAATTTGATACTATTTTTCCCTGTTTAAAAAATAAATAAAAAATTCATAGACATTTCAACTAAATGCGACAAAAAAATTTCACATTTATCACCTTAGGGTATACTAACGGTGACAAAAGTACCTTAGGGTACACCAAAGATGACATTAGTTTGCTGTCTTGAATTACAGTTAACGGTGATGAAACTTACTTTTGTCGCTTTAGGTGTTACCCAAACGTGATGAAAACTACTTAGGGTAAACCAAAGGTGATAAATTCTGAAGTTTGTCGCCTTAGGTCGACCAAAAGAGGACCCTCAGTTTGTGGCCTTAGTTCATAGTTGAAGACCGCGAAAATGATTTTGTCGCTTTAGGTTTACCTTAAGGCGATGAAATTTTTACTTTTATCACCTTAGGTTCGAATCTGCATTCCTCAATGGCGAGATAGTTTGGATTTTATCACATACTAAACCTAATGTAAGGCGACAAAACCATGATTTTGTTGATTGAGGTCTAATAAAACATGACAAAATTTCATAATTATCCCACCTTTGATTGAATCAATGGCAATACAAGTATAAACTTTGTTGTTTCAATTTGACTTAAGGCGATGAAATTTTGATTTTGTCACCTTAAAGGAAACGCTCATACTAAGACCGCTCGGACCGGCTGCTTTTGAGCAATTCTTAGGGGCATTGGTCTAGTCTCCGGTTCCAAGTGTAGAACCGGCCTCCTAAGCTACCCAATCTGGACAGATTTTTATTTTTATTTTTTTTGTTTCTTAAAAATCTGTCAAAAAAAAGTCCTAATCTATCTCCCATTTAGAATTTACTCACGCGCACAAACACGCACAAGGTGCATGACTCCCATTTTACTTATGCATGTGAGTAAGATGACAATAGCAAATCAAAACATAATATTAGTTGCTCATTCCAACCAAATTTTGCCACAAATAGAAAAAAAGCTATGTGAAACCTACAATATTACACATAGCTCACTTATTGCAAAAATGCATTGATTATCAAGAACATTTTTGATTTCATCTTGAACATTAACAACAATCAAACAAAAACAAATTAACATGCCATCGAATCCATTGGTCCACCTGGGAACTAGATCAGACTAGTTGGTTCGATTCTAAGGGCCATCACTCTGGTTCCAATTCCAGAAACTAGGAATTGGTCCCTTTGGTCTAGTATTCATGGGTTGGAATTAGACAGCTTGGCAACTGATCACCCCTAATCCTAAGGCAACAAATTTAATGATTTGTCACCACAAATACTATATTTTGTTGCTTTTGGTAATTCAAGGCGACGAAAGTTAATCTTGCTGCATTTAGAAATGTGGCGGATAACTCAAGAAATGTGGCGACTCCAGCGTAGTTGGGGTTTTGACCCATCCATTTTCTTTGGCAGTCCTGCTTCCCCCTAATTGGTGCCGACTGACTTCATTGCCTTGGTTGCTGTGAGGTTGCGGTTTCTTTCTTTCGGGCTTCGGGTTTGATGATGCCTTGGTTTGCTACCTTATGGTGTTTTGCTGCTGATTCGTTTTTGCTGCATTGTTCGTGGCCTCGGGTTTGGCGGGCTGTGTTGCTGGTTGGCTCTGCCGCTTGGCTGGCTGCTTTTCTACGGCGCTGTGATGGATCTCTCTTTGTGGCGGTCTGTCTGTTCTTCTTTCTGCCTGTTGTTTAGGCTGGTTCTCTTGTTTTGGTTGCTGCTTCTTTGCGGCTGCCCTTCTTTTACTTCGGCTCCCTTCCACTCGTTCTGACTTGTTGTCATTATGAGTGAAATTTTTTGGAGCTGGATCTTGTGTATAATTGGTTAAAGCTTATATAATTCTTAACATTACCAAAAAAAGAAAAAAGTTAATCTTGCTGCAGAAAAAATTGTTGCCGGTAGTGATTTTACCACGAATAATGTAATAAATATGCATTCCATTTTGTTTCGTAAGTTGAGTGGACACGCACATATGATATGGCAATGTACAATGTGTCTAAAGTGACCGATCTTGCCTATTATTATTAGATTTACTAGTAGTTGGCTTTAGGGTTTGGGTTTTACTGGCAGCTACTACAAAATATTTGGATTCAATGGACCTAACAAAATTACCACCTTCTTCTCTCTTGTGCTTTTTTTCTGCTGATGCTGATGCTGAGGTACCCAAGGTGGGTTGGCCAGTACCGGTTCTCGATCCAATCTGAGGTATTACTTGTCATCCAGCCTACCTCTCCGCACATGATCCGACAAGACTTATAGACAACCTTAGAAAGAAGACATTAGGGAAAATGATTAAGTACTAAGGTCAAGATTAGCCGCGTTCTTTACGTTTAGGACTCTTATTCAAACACTTGATTATTGAGCAAATTCCTGGTATTAGTTTACCAAAACTTGTACGTTTGCCAAGACACAGAATTATGCGGGCATCTAATTCTCCAGGTCTGCTTAATGAATTCCCTTTTTTTTCATGGTTTAGCATGTGGGGTTGGCATGATCACACTGATCTGTAATGTCAAGCACGCCGCATCCATTATACATGTCGCCGTCTGGCCAAAAATAGAAGAAGTAAACTTATCCCTTCGAAGACCAAAAAAGGGTCTTATTATGACCGATTTCTTTTTGTCTTTTTGTTATTTTGGTTTGGTTAAATAATTATTACTCGGCCGGAATTTGTGACGAAAATCTGATAGTAGATTGCTTCCCATTAAACACAGTGACAGAAATACATAGAATATCCGCGAAAGAAACTGGTGGGCCAAATGAAGATGATGGGCATCACTCAACTTTCACGATTAGGTCAATGTGAAGGGGAGAAAACAATGCAAAAGGAAACCCTAGACAACGATAAACAAAGGACGATCAGATAAAAACAGGTGAGTGCCCGATTATTAAATTTTGCCGATTGCCCTTTGAAGATGCAGTGTGAAAAGAAGATGTACGACTACGTGTTGACTCCTGACGAATGCAATGACATAGGGGAGGAGCCGAAACTCGCGCTACTATTACAGAATCAGTTCACAATTGTTTTTGTTGACTCGGGGTGGTGCTGTCCGAGCCACGGCAGCCAAGAAATGCTTTGAGACTCTCGTAGGAGCAAGGAAAGTCCTAAAGTCCTACAATTTTCAAATTCTTGTGGAGGTCACAGGTTGGTCCCCTCAGCTGGTGGGGTTTCCTATACTTGTTATTCTTTTGGTTTTCTCTCCCTTTTTTTGCCTTCCATGGAAAAACAGAAAAAGAAAGAAAAGAACAATATACAATGATTCGTCCGGAACCGCCACGAAATAAATGACATTTGCTAGTAGGAGTGAAACTAGAATGTCCACTTGCTGGTGGGACTCTACGTCGGCAATCCTTTTTGGAAATGGACCGTGTGAAAAATGAGTCTGGATCATCACATATGGTATCAAAATAGGACCTCCTTTAGCTTTGGTTGTGTGGTTCGTGGATGGACTAAGCTCGTATCTGATTCAATGAAGGTGAGGAGGGATCATCATGGAAAAATAGTTCAGACAATGTAAAGAGAAAAGAAATATATCTTTGACGGACAAGGGTTAAAATTTACGAGGATATTAGCTTTCAAATATGGAGGGGTTTCTATCATTTCAAAATTTTACATCGAGCAAGAAGAGTCCTATCAGGCGATATGTAAGTTAACACACATCTCAAATGGTCACGATATTGTAATTATATCAAGTACTCAATTTAAAATTTGGCTTACATGAAATAGAGTTAAGTCATTACATGAAAAATGCGTGCTTTCTAGAAAGTTTGTCCTTAAAAAGAGGATATGATACATATGCATTGCTCCACCAAATGAGAAAGACCTAGACCTCGCTAGAAATACGAAAGTGAGTTTTCACTTAAGGGGAAAGTTTTCTGGGAGGACTCCCGAGAAGTCAAAGGCAAAAATGAATTGGAATTTGTCCATTCGTTTACACCTCTAGTGGACCAAAAGAAAGAAAGAAATAGCCTTGGCAGTTTTTATATTTAATGCAAACCATGGGCCGATCGTCAGGAAGGATGTCATTCCTTTTGAAAGCTTGGCAGTTTTTGTATCCACCATTCCACGGTAACAATGCTTTAACTTTAAGGTAACTTTTCAATATAATGACATTGGGTAACATCGTAATTACCAAGTAGAAGAACAGGGATTTATGGACAAATCTAAAGAGCAAACAGAGAATTACAACAACTAATTACTCGATCAAATTAAACATGCTCATTTCGCAACTTGTCATCTTTATTATTAGAAAAATTGGTGATGTCAAGCTGGATAAGCAGTACTTTACATCGTGGATGGCACTTATACATAACTAATATCTTTTAAGGATCAAATAACTATGCATGTTCCGAGCTTTGATGATTGTTTTCACTGATTGAAAAATCGAAATATTCAAGCTTATGCCGAGATTCTTTTACTAAGCACCTAGTCATACCCCGACCTCAAGAGGGTATGTAAAGAAGGAAACGAATAGCAGCCCCCGCAATTAATTAAGCTGTAAAATTAACCCACAAAGTCTCAGTCATTTTATTCAATCGGCTCAAATTACTTCGTCTCACAGCAAGACAGGAGACAGGTAAGAGTTGGGATCCCGGTGCGGGCCCGAGCGTGGACACGCTGTGGCAACTCGGAGGAAGGGGGAGAGGACGCGGTTGACTCTCAGTCGGTGGAAGTAGACAACTGAAACTATCTAATTCATCCATAAGGTGTTCTATACTACCAATAATAATAATAATAATTGCTTATTTCTACTTCGGTGGTTCATGCATGGGATCTAATCTTCTCTTCTATAAGTACCCATCCCATGCAACCTCAGCGATATCTCTCCTCCCTCCACCGTCACCACATCAACACGCACCAGCACTTCACCGTCACCACATCAAGACGAACCAGCACTTCACTCTCTGTCTCTGTCTTTGTCTCTCTCTGCTCTTAAACGTCTCGTTTTCTTTGGGCAAGGTTCTGTCTTCTTTGTTCTTCTTTGCTTGTGAGCTCATTTCTGTGAAAATTGACAAGATGAGTTGGAGATACAGAGGTGGGTTGATTCTCATTATCACCGTTGTGATCCTGTGGGTCACTTCTGCGGAAGTCACTCAGGTTAGTCTCTCTCTCTCTCTCTCTCTGAGTTTGTGCGAAATTCATTATTGCATGCCTTTTATATTTTCTTCTAAATGAAAAAGAAGAAGAAGAAGAGGAGGAGGAAGTAGAAGATATTGCTTCAATCTTTCTTGAGTTATGGGGAGCCTTCTTTTTCTGGGTGCGGCTGAACTTTTTGATTATGTTTTTGTCTCACACATAATCCTCCAATCAAAGGATGTGAATCTGTGGGTTGAGTGGGATTACACAGAAGCAGCACTAAGAAATAAAAAATCAGAAAACCATGCTCAATCATTATGATGAAGTGGTGAGTTATGCTAATCTGGTCAAGAATCAAAATGCATCATGATCTTGCAAATGTGTAAATCCTGGAGCTTACCCAATGGTTTAGAAGTTCTGGGAAAGACTAAAGTTGATCAGATAATCTTCCGTGTCCTTATCTTCCCACATGGGAGTAAATACACCTCATGATGCTTAATCATTTTATAATAAGCTAATTAACGTTGCTAAGCATCCGTTAATATGATAATATACATCTAAATAGAGCCAACTCAGCATGCGAGGTTCGTTATACTTGCACAGGTTTCATCATGTGCTTTCCATTTTAATAAGTGAGTTATTGATCAGAGCCTAAATAAGTGACACGCCTTGACATTGTTTTCGGAGTTTTATTTGGCGATCCTAATTATTTACATTGTTTAGTCGGTGAACCGTGCGTCCCTATTTTACCTTGCTTCAATTGCTGATCCTATTAGGCAGTAATTTAATTTTCTTTCCCTGTGGAGAAATTTTTTTGAATATGAAGAACATCAGTTCCTCCATTGCAGTAACTCTTACCAGCATAGCATATAAATTTGCAACAGGGTGTTTTCGAGGACTATGATCAGCCATTCGCAGTGACCTTTCTCGGGATTTCGCTCTTGGCATTCTATCTTCCCATAGCATTCTTCAAGGACTGGTTACTGAAGTCCCTAAGATCCCGCACCAGCGAAAGTGGCGACAGTGCAGAGACAGTTGATGCAATCTCTGTAGGTCCAGATTCTCCCGGCAAAAATAATGGCAAGCAGAGTAATATTGAAATGGAAAATCAAGAAAAGTTGACCGTGGTAGATTCAACAGGAAAAGAACTTCATTTACTTGAAGAGGGAAAGGCCTATGTTCCAGAAGAAAAAGATGATGTCATTGTGGAACAAGAGGAGAAGTTGAACGGCAAGCAAATCCTCAAAGTCGCCTGCATCCTTGCGCCTATCTGGTTCGCGTCTGAGGTAAGAGACCATTTTGTTTTTAATCGTTAACATTCTTTACTGGGAATTTACTTCTAAGTGACTGATCATTTATTTTCTGATACAAAGCATGTGATTTTCACAGCTTCTCAAGTTGGTATAAGTATAATTACTGAGATTTACTTCAATGGCCACCCTTCTAATAGGGAAGAGAGAGGTGGGGCGTTCGAATTCTCACTTTCTCAGAAGAGTTGGGGTGGGGATGATTTAATTTCAAGTGTGAGATTCGACTTCTAGGAGTAGAGTAGGACCGACAAAAAAAAGAAGAAGTTGGTATAAGTATCATTATAGGGGCTTGCAAGAGAAGTACTGATTTACTATTATAAAATCATGTCTTTTCTCAATATAATTTTGCATAAAGTTGGCACTCATCTATTATCCTTTACTGGAACCAGTTGATTGCAATGTCTGTTCTTACTATGATCTTTTTTATGACCTGCATGGTCTAAAGACCAAGAGAGTCTTAATGAGTAATTGTGTTGACTACCAAGAGGAAATTGCACTTTCTTTAGATACAGCCTAGTATTGAAGCGTGTTATTATTGTTTGCAGTATTGCATGAATGCTGCACTTGCGCGAACGAGCGTTGCCAGCACCACGATATTGTTCTCGACATCAGGACTTTTCACCCTTCTGATTGGTGCATTTCTAGGACAGGACTCCATAAGCGTAATAAAAGTAATCTCGGTCTTTATCAGTATAGCCGGAGTCGCCATGACCACACTAGGGAAGACTTCAAGTACCAATCAATCACAATCCAACACAGCTGTGTATGTAGTCTTTGTTTTCCAGATTCATTTTGACTTCATAATTCTGTTTTCATTCTGCTCGTTTCCTATTAGAGATCCAACATTCTCGTGAGATAGTTCTTTTGGAACTCAAATCAAGCTGATGTAATAACGAAATAAATGTGTAAATCCTTCCCTATTATTATCCGCCTATTTAGTTTGCTCTTGGGTTCCGCTTATCTTCCTCTTAATTCATACTTTATTAGGCGCATTGACTGAAATTACTTACCAGCAACTAATTAAGTCTTCTTTCTGTGTTCAATCTGTTCTTTCAACAACAGAACCTACTCTCTTCTAGGAAATCTTTTTGCGATTCTCTCGGCTGCAACTGATGGACTATTTGCTGGTACAGCATTCTCTTTTTCTTCAAAATAAATTCTCTTTCGGTTGAAATTTTCAACAGAGACGTAGCAGCTAATGATATTCTATGAAAAATTTTCAGTGCTTCTCAAGAAGTACGCTGGAGAAGAAGGAGAAAGGGTGGACATGCAAAAGTTATTCGGTTGGATCGGACTGTTCTCGCTTCTTGCACTTTGGTGGCTTGGTAAGAGCAATCCCCTAATTTCAACTTCCTCACGAGTATAACTTTTTTCGCATGATGGTGTCCTGATGCGTTCAATGATTTTCAAAATTTTGTACAGAACCGGTGGCAATAAAACCAAGTACTTTTCTGTTCTTCAAGCAATGGTGTCTTAACTAATTTTTAATGCTTGGATTTTTTCAGTTTGGCCTCTCACTGCTTTAGACATAGAACCCAAATTTGCGTTTCCTCAGTCTGCGGCCATGGGGGGAGTTGTTCTTGCCAACTGCTTCGCCGGAAGTTTCCTCTCCGATTATTTCTGGTCAGTTCAGAGGCTAAACCTTGATGAAATGACGGCTCCTACCTTCTTGAGTCTGATTAATAAGACTTGTAAATTACGAACAGGGCGCTCGGTGTTGTTTGGACCACTCCTCTCGTGGCGTCGCTAGGAGCCTCCCTCACGATACCCGTTGCCATGGTGGAAGACATGCTAATACACGGTCGGCGGTTTTCGCTGATTTACATTCTCGGCTCGGTCCAGGTACGCGACAGAAAATCACTGGCTCTACAAGTTTCGAGCACTGTTTTCCTCGACTAATTTGATCGTGGCTTCTTACTTGCAGGTATTCCTGGGATTCGTATTAGCTAACTTCTCAGATTGGTTCTCACCAAAATTGGCATTGCAATTTTTTCATTCATTGAAATAATTTTGTACGCGTGTACATGTGCGATGATACACCGGGTCCAGGATAGATGCAGATAATCCATTGCTCAGCTCTTTTTAGCTTTGACCCATTCCACAATATATGGATCTTAACTTTGAACTCGAAAGGCTGTTAACATCTACTTTAAGTAACAACAAGAGAAGTTGGGTCGTTTCGGGCTTAGCAGTAGCTGCAGGCATTGTCTGTTGATTGGGAATGAAGATTGTTGGATAACGATCAGTTGATGTTATGCAAATGCTTAAATCGCGCCTAGGCGATGAAGATTCTCAATCTTCAGGAGGAGGAAAAATTGCAATCATGGTCGATCTAACTTAACTATTTTGCTTGCAATGCCTCGACAAATCGGGAATCAGATTTATAGACGTCCACAGTCTCAAGCTGTGACATGTCGGAATAAGGTGAACAATGCAAAATAGCTGCTTCAAGAACAGAACCACACTAAAAGGCAGTAACATCTCTTATGAATCAGCTTTCCGCGATGCTGCCCTCGAACTAAAATCCATTATTAAAGAACTCGACCGAGCACATTAGCTGGTAGCTATTGGCTACAATGACAATCCGCGATCCAATAGAAGAGACTACAATGAACATATGTATCGTGAGATCGACTCGGTATTGCGCCATAGTGATATTATATGTCGATCATGCTGCAGTCATGAGGCGTCCAGGCCAGTTTTAGCGCACCTCGACATGTCCACCTCGCCGGCTTTTACTCTCCTCTCGTCATCTTTCTTCCCTACAAGAGCAAAGTTTCCAACCCTTCACAAAACACGGCTTGAAATGCCTTCATCATGGCCAATCAGCTGATCTTTCTTCATTGCCTATCTGCCGATCTCGGATTGTCCATAAACCGAGGAAAGAAATCGAACTTCCTCTAATTCAACGGACCGAGTCTAGAAGTTTGAAAAATGATCTGCGATTTCTAAAATCACGTCGGTCACCAACAGGGAATTCAGAGGCATTAAAAAAATGGGTTTGCTGAAGAATCAACGAAGCGAATCGGATATCCTCTGTAACCTCTGTTTTTGGGTATTGGGTGGGTTCAAAAGTCATGTTCACGAGATGAGACCGACCGCCTAACCCTACATGTTCCGTTCCTATCCATACCTAGATGAGATATATCTACACGAGGAATGCTAGTCAAAATCAAATTTTACACTCGCTTATGTGGGCTCTCCATGATTAAGGAACACGTGGCCTTTGTGATCACATGCTTTTACCGGGAACTTGCTAGCTTCCTGCTCTCTAAATTTGAATCCTGGAACTAGGAAGTGTTTGAAATGGTTCTTACTTTTTGTTTTATTATTTAATTAAGTTTTACAATTTACGCGTTTCAACCTTTTCAATTCAAAATACATGAAGCTTCCACAATATGCAAATGTCTCGACAGTGAATTTTCATAATCGAATGAAAAATTCACATGTAGTCATGCGATTGAGATAGGGGTGATAAGTTATTCCGGTAGTTCGACCCCACCCAGAAATCGGGAACTGGACTAAAGAGAAAAGTTTCCAATTTCTGGCCAGGAATCAGACCATCTAATTTTGAAACTGGATTGCATTGGGAGCACCACTTCTGCACGATTGCATTCCCATACTCTCTCCGCTCTGGGCTCGCTCTCCATCCCTTCCATGTAGCTCTTGGTCTCAGCTCTATCTCTCCCAAAGTTGAAACTTGGTTTAAGCTCCCGAAGCTGAAACTCGGTCTCAACTCCGTCTCTTGAGCCTCCCTCTCTCTATTTCGGGGTTCAATTGGGGAAGAAGGAACGAAGGTAGCCACGGCGTGTTCAAGTAGCGACGGAAGCTAACAATTCCTTGTCGGAGCAGGGCTACGCGATAGATTCATTGAGCGGGGCTGAGAAGATTGGCAGAGGAGGAGGCACGAGTAAGAGTGATTAGGGTTTTGTTTGAAATTTGGGAAAGACTATAGAAAGGAACAGTGAAAATATTAGAGACTTTTCACATTTATAATAAAATAAAATAAATAAATTTAAAAGAACAATCCGTTCGATCCGGATGAATGGTTCTACGTTTGAGAACTGAACCGAAACTCATCAATTTCAATTGCATGGAACCAGAAACCAGATTGATGTCTCGAGAACCGGAGTAGTACCGTGGGAAATCGCCTATAATTGATCGATTCGGTTTGATTCGGACTGTTTCTTTTAATCACTCCTGGATTGAGGTCATCAAAAGAGAGATGAAGAGCGAGAGGGAAGGCAGCATTGCCACCGTCACCAAGGGCGACAAGGGTAGCGCAGGATCTCTGCCTCCTCCCCTCTCCGATCCGTGGTCACCACAGTCTCTCTTTTTTCTTTTCTTTTTCTTTAAATTTGCAATTTCATTGTTCTTGCTTTTTCAAGCTCAAAATCCAATCGCTCGGGAGCGAAGAGCCGAAGACCGGCAACAACAGGTTCCCGGTAGAGCAACCGCCGACAGCAGACTCGTGACCGTGTTTCTAACATAAAATATTATACAGCCAGCTCGGCTTACAAGTGTGAACAAGGCTCCAAAAGAACGTCACGAGCCGAAACACGACAAAAGAAATTCAGCCCTCCCTTTCTTCACTGTGCTCTCTCTATCCCTCTCTCTCTCTCTCTCTCTCTCTCTCTCTCTTCTTTGTGAATCAGTGCCTCGAAGCAAAAACGAAGCTCCCCGGTTTCAGCGCTTCTCTCAGGCCGGCCACGACGATGGTTTGCCCGCAGCCATCGAAGTTAGCTCTTGTCATAACTCTTATTCCCCTGTTTGTCCTCTGCTTTTCTGGCGTCCCAGCCCGTGCCCTCAATGTCGGCGTTCAGGCCGCAGACGCTGCAATTTCCGTCGTGAGTTCGAATCTTTCTAATTACCCTGATTTGAAGCTATCGAAAGAGAAGTAAAGAGAAGGAAACCCACATTGGTTCTTACGTGACTGGATAATTTTCGCAGGGCAAAGACTGTAGCAGAAAATGCGAGTCCGAGTTCTGCTCAGGTATCTACTGATGCTTGCGCTTCTCTGGGAAAAAAAAGAACAAAGAACTTCTTTTTGTGCACAGTGTGATGAAGGATTGTCGATTAATTTTCATTGGTTGATTAATTAGTGTTGACATAAAACGAAAATATTATTGAAAATGACAGTGCCTCCATTTCTGAGATATGGCAAGTATTGCGGGCTTCTGTACAGTGGATGTCCCGGGGAGAGACCCTGCGACGGCCTTGACGCTTGCTGCATGAAGCACGACGCCTGCGTTCAAGCCAAAAACAGTGAGTTTCGACATCGATATTTTCAACTTTTTTTCATTCAATCGATTGATATAACTAGTCGTTCGCCTGCGCATTTGCATGGACATAATCTTATGAAGATGATACGGAAGCATTTTCATTGGTGAACAATAGCTTTACTTGTCTATACGTGCATGGACTCACGTTTGTGAAAAAGTATATTACAGAGTGGATATAGAGAAAATGGTGTAAGGGACTAAAAGAGACAAGAATAAGATTAATGTGCCTGTGAGGGCTCTGTTCTTCCACAATGTCACTAAATTATCTCTTCATTCATGAGCCAACTTTAATCACTGTTATGAGGTCTAGGGGAGGAGATTGTGGGGGAGCAAATGCACTCATGTTGGCAATAACATCGACATTTGCTTTTATTAAGTGCTATATCTAGATTTTCTGTGTTCATGGACCAGTCCAGGACAATAACTTCCACAAATACTTTGGCTCGTCAAATGTGCTAAGGGATGGCAATGATGAAGAAATCATGTTGTGTGATTGTTCAATTTGATCTTTTATTCATAGAGAAGGTCACGTCACCCACATAGATATATTGGATTTGTGACATTGAGACATGGCGGGGCGCCGTGCAGATGACTATTTGAGCCAGGAGTGCAGCCAAAACTTACTGAACTGCATGGCCAACTTCAAGAAGTTGGGAGGCCGAACGTTTGAAGGAAGCAAATGCCTAGTCGAGGATGTTCTCGACGTCCTCTCTGTTGTTATAGAAGCTGCGTTGCTTGCCGGGAGATACCTCCACAAGCCCTGAATCTCGCTGTCCATGTTCCACGGATATATCAACTCGGATCCCTTCACTAATTTCATGATCAACCCTTTCTTCTTGGATTTTTTTCTTTTTTTTCCCTTCCTACGGTTTGTCTTTGTCCGCTCTTGTTCTGTTGCAACAAATGGGAAAAAGAAAAATGAAAATGTAAGGTGCCTCTGTTTACCTTTCCTGTAGAATTGGAAGAGTGATGGAAGCTGATTATGGAGTTCAATTTTAATTGCAGAAACCAGAAGCTGCAGTGGCCTTGGAGTTCAAAACCCAAGATCGGCCTAGCTAATTTAGAATGCCATATAATGCGGATTGAACGTGGTACTCTGTACTTGGGTACTTAATTACCCAATGCGAACAATCTCACGATCAGGGTGAACAAATTTGATTTTACTGTAAGGGCAACCAAAAAAGACATTTGAATTATCGACAAATAGCTTTTTGGCATCAAGTCAGCAACTGTCCAAGTTATCAAAATACGTTCTCTCTAAAACAAAAGAATTTTGAGTGGAAATTGTTAAATTTTCACTAACTTAGATTATGCCAAATCGTGAAACTCCGTGTCTGCACCCCTCTGTTTCGGATGTTAGGATATTCAATCTTCGGTGTTAGGAATCACGCAATCATGATTGATATTTTTCTCAAGTTCAAAAGGACATTGCTGTCAAGTGTCATTCCTTCAACAAATCAGGAGTTGGATGGATACAGTTCCAGACTCTCAAGTTGCCAGAACTGTCAAGAACAATAATTACAAATTGCAACCTTCATGAACTGCATCAATTCAAATAGCCACTCAAAAACTGAAAGACTATCACTATGAAAGGCGTCAGATCAGGGCTCTATCATGAGATCAACTTGTTATCCCCTAAATTTATTAGCACCAAATCGTGCCGCGAGGTGACAGTGAGGAATCGTCATCTTTCATAGCGGTCTTCCACCACAACTCTCACAAAGCAATAATAGCGCCCAGTTCTGCCTTTATTCCGGTGACAAAACAAATAGTCCACTTTACACGGTCACTTCATTCATAATCTCACGTCAGAACCACTTGCACATGTGGTTCTCTTTAGTTTATATATCCCAGATCAAAATGCCATCCCTCCTTTAATTTTAGTTTGCATGATATAGTATATCTTGCTATTTCGAAGTTCAGAACGAGCATCAACACCTTGCTTGGCATAAAAATTCTAATGCCTGAATGAATATAACATCAGATCAGAAGATAATTTTTCCAGACAGGATGAACTTGAAGATAATTTTTCTGACAGGATGAACTTGATTGATTTTCAGCCCTTGGTCAAATTTGACACGTTAATCTGATCAAGGAATCCAAAACCAAAATGGCCAATGCATCTTGTGAAGAAATATAGCAGTGTATAGAACCATGCTGATGATTTAACATGAAAAGAATTATTGAGGGACGGAGATAACCATATCTTAAGGGAATTCCTACAGAGTACATATGGCTTATTTGAAGCAATTATTATGCAAGCTGAGCATGCTCATGGATAATATGAAATGGGAAATTTTTGCATAAGGGAATAAACAAAACCAAATGGATTTCAAGCAAGCAAATCATTCTTCAAAAGTATTACTTCGAGACAATCATAACTCAGATTTACTTGTGATAGTCATTGATAGCTTATCCAGGATGAACAATTTTACTTGATGGCTCATAAGATTTGATGTACTTAGAAGGCATTCTGATCACTGTTGGTGTTATCAATAGAATGATTTCTTTGAAGCATCACATCAGAATCCTGGATCAGCTTCCTTGTTCCTTGAATCACGTAAGAGAATGAAAATAATACCTTGTTGTGTTGTCATTGAATATGATAAAAGTTGACCTAATTATTTTATGTAAAAGGAAAATTAAAAATTTATCGACCTTTTCCTCCCCTCTTTCATCAGAAAATTTGGATATTAAGTATTACAGACCCAAAATAAAATATACAAATTAAAGAAAAGAACTAGTAAATCCAGTTCATTAAAAAGTTTCGATGTAAAAGAAAATATTTCTCTTTTGTTTTGTTGAAAATATGTTTGCACTGTAAAACTAAGGTTTTCAATCCATCAATTTGTGCCTTTTTTTTAAACTAATAATCCATCTTTTTATTCAGTTATTAACTATTAAAACTCCTCCTGCTATGTTGCTAATATCAAAGTGTCAATACATTAACAATAGAAAAATTTCAGTTGACGAAAATAAATCTCGTGACGAAAAAAGTTTGTAACTTACTAGTTTCATTAACATTTCTGTAAATATATTACATTGTTACACCTATAAATTTGACAAAAATTGATCATTAACTAATTTATGGGGACGTTGGTAAAAATCATTTTAAGGTTTGTATTTTAGTAACCATACTTATAAAAGTTGAGAAATATCGGTGATTTATTGATTTATTAAAACATTGCTATATTCTTCCACTTTTCCTTGAAAAGTTATTATTACCTGCCCCCTTGATCCAAAGCTCGATACCCCCTGAAGCATCTGGTCAACTTCCACGACCAGCCTCAAAGACAAAAGTACAAAAACGTGGGCAATAGTTTGTGTGACAAATATTTTATTAATGTGTTATATTTGTACTCACTTTTCATATATGTATGTCCCAAATTGCCTACTATAATTTTCTCAAATCCCCATCTCCATGCTTCTGTACTTAGCAACAATGAATTATAAGTGATATATAATTTTGGAACGAATTTAACTCCAACGAAATCATTAACGACCTCATTTTATATGGTGCAACGCTCATTGCTCAATCACAATGCTTCATTTAACTATAAGTTAAGCCATTTCCGAAACCTTTTCAGCCCATGGGCGAGAGCATTGCCCAACTCACCCTCTGCTTTCTATCCATTTTCACTATTTTTCTGGGAAAATGCCCATGTCGTGCCCAAGGGCCAAGGGTATTTTCATGTATCGGTCATATCACACATTTTATTGATGATGTAGGATTTGCCGCAAGGTTCGGGCATCAAGCGGGGTTATTCATCTCGAGCTCCATCGCACGATCTATTTGAGGAAAGCACCATGTGAGATTTTTACAGGGGCATGACTCTATGCTAATGACATCTCTCTCCTCAACAAAGTCGAGCGCCCAATGTGTACTTATTGTTAAGACAGGATGTTCAAAACTCTTCAAGCACTTGATAAGTTGTCATTTGGATAGCAATGTCCATGTCCCGCGGGTCAATTTCCGAGCAAACAAATCCACTGCGGCAATTACAAAGCTTCATTCTCAATGAGTTAAAGCCATTTTCTAGAAAGTCTCAGCTATTCCAACAAGAGAACTTCAATCCTGAAACAGTTAGCTCCAAGTGGTGTGCTCTGCAAATCTATTTGCCTTCCCCTGCACCTATTGAGTTTTTGGACTTCAGAAGAGAGAGCACGACTCATGAAAATGGATAGGTTGACTAATTTATCGAGCGTGTTCCAATGCTACTTCTGCCTCTTTCGTTTTCTTTTTTACTTTTTTTACGTAATTTTCCCTTAATATTTACGCTGAAAATACATCTTATGTTCATGGTAACAATCGGCAGAAGAAAAAGGATTATTCTGCTTATGAATGACGAGGTGCTAATGATAGGTATTGTTGGGTATGGCTAATTGAGGATAAGGATCTTATGGGAAAACTAATAACCAGTAGGTATCGTTAGTCTCATTTACACGAGATAAGTTGCAATCGTTTATATGCATCTTTATCAATAACATTAAGTACAATTTAGGAGCCAAATCAAGATATTTATGAAAAATTTATAAGTAACATAACCAAAGTTTCGAGGAAAATTAGCATCCTTCAACAAAAAGTTACTAAGCATCGTTACACCCGATATAATAGGCATTTCTAGGTGGGACCCTAGGTGGTCATTTCCTCGGTCCTCTCAAGTTTAGTAGGTTGAACTTCCAATTCCGCTGCAGTGGCATCTCTAACAAAGTATTCCAATCCGATTAAGCAATAGTTCAAGAAAAGATGGACATTCATGGATCCAGATCAACTCTCAAACATCCCACGGTTAAGAGAAGTATCTGCTTTCATTACTATGACAGACAGCTCCCGTTCATAAAGCACAACACAATGCAACCACAACACAATGCAATCGGTCTAAAGAACGTCCCTGTCCATCGATATCCCAGATATTTTGATGGGATCTCAGACCATTGCCCAAATTACAGTGAAGCTTCTGGTCATTTAAGGCATCAGGGGCATGAGTTATTGTCATCACCAAGTGAAGAACGAACAGAATGATGCAAAATCGATGCGTAAAGACACTGACTGATGGTAAGAACATGTGAGATGGATATAGGCATGATGAAGAACAAGAAAGAGCGCAACATGATTCTTACTAGATTTTCCACCTTACAGGATGTTTTCTTGATAGGATCAAGGCCACAAATCCACCATCAGATTGAGCAATCTATGAATTAGCATTTCATTGACAAAGTTGAATATAGATCCATGGAAATTCATCGTCTCAACATCGGTGTCCTGAATTTGAGAACAGTAAAAATCTTATGACAGCGCCTCCAGTGGCTTATTAATCCATGACGGAAAAAGGGGACATAAGCTACGAGAAGTACAATCAAAACCACATATACATGAGTAGTTGCCATCTCGTTCCCATGAATCCTGATCTGCCTCCTGGGGGGTTATATACAAGCAGTCTACTGCTAACTAATAGCTAAAGCTTTTGAGTGGAACTTTTGCAGTAATGAAGTATTTTTTATTATGCATGAATGAAAGAGCGAAACGCATAATAAACATCCTGTGCTCTAGCAAAACCGACATTAATGGTACTTGGAAAAAGGTGATACTCTGTTTGCATAAGAACATATTCATATCATGTCAAGGATGAAGTCTTACTCTGTCGCTGATGACGTATAATGACATGCAACGTACTACGAAGGCATTCTTGTCTATTTTCATTCCCACAAGGATCACAAGCCAGATGATGCTGAAGCATTGCATTCACTTAGTTGACCAATTTCCCCGAGATTCCTTGAAATAAGACAGAAAACAATGACATTGACATGAAAAACCCAATGCCAATCTCGAGTTACTAATGTGAAGTAGTTACCCTCAACTGCATATGATACTTTACCTGCTATATTTACATTTACTAGCAAACACAGATGATCTCCAAAATCTATCTCTGTCGTGCCACTGTCATGCAAATATTCTTCATGATTCTTCATGGGGCATGTGTTCTCCATTATTCTGGTATTCTCTTCGTGCAAATGATAATAAACATGATTTCTCTCATCAGGATTCAAAGACATGCAGCAAACTATTGTGCAAATGATAAGTACATGACTAGTATCTTCCAAGTCAATTTGTACTCCTACTATTGCCAATGAGCTATTCCTATGTCCAGATTACAGTTGTAGTTGGAAGTCCTTGCTTATGATGCAGTATCAATTAAGCCCTCCACAGAAGTAGAAGTCATGCACAGCTCCTCCCTCTTCATTTCAGTGCCATAAACAGCTGGGTGATTACCCGAGCTCTGAAGATCTTTTGTTCCCACCATCGACCTAGCCAAAAATGCTGCACATTTCTGGCTGAAACCACAACTGCTTATTGCAGGAGTCAATGTCCAATTCCGTTCAGGGGCAGCTGCAACAAAACATTCTGATTTGAGTAGTAGTTCAAGAAAAGATGGCATTTAGACATCTAGATAAACTCTCAAACATTCAAGGACTGAAGCAAATCACCTTTTTAGCTCCCCATTGATTACTTGTCATTTTTATCCAAAAGAAATAAAAGCGACGAAGTTGCTTTAAGGACGTTCTCCAAACTTCTGGTTTGGATCTGACACTGTTATCCGCGGTACAGTTAACATCCTCCGTTCGTTTAAAGCCTCTGAGGCATGGACATTGTCATCACCAAACAACAACCAAACTGAAGGAAGAAATTGTGCATGAAATAAAGGCAAGAATATGCAAAATGATTAATAAAGGCAAGAAGTAAAACAAGAAAGGAGTCACTACATGATTTCTACCAGGTTTTCTACTGTTGATAACCGTATTTTCAGCATGATCAAGGCCATACATCTACCTTCAGAAAGAGCAATCTTCACATCCCCTTGGTTGGGCGAGGCTTGGCCTCGCCGGGCCATCGCCAGGTCAGCCTCGCCTGGCGATGGCCCGGCGAGGCCGAGCATCACTGGTGGCTGGGCGAGCTCGGCCTCATCGGCTGGCGTGAGGTTGGCCTCGCCTTGGTTGGGCGAGCTCGACCTCGTCAGATCTAGGTGAGGTCGAGCTCGCCCAGCCAAGGCGAGGCTGAGCCTCGCCGGGGGCTGGCGACACTCCGGCGAGGTCGCCAACCCTTGACGGCCGGTCACCGGCCAAAGAAAAAAAAGAAAAAAAAAAAAGAAAAGAAAGAGAAGAAAAAAAAGAGGAGAGAGAAAAATTGTTTGTCGGAAGTGATCCAAAAACAAGAAACAAGTTTTTCTTGTTTTTTGTTTCTATTCCAAATTTGTTCTCAGGAACAAAAAATAGATTTTGAACACAAACATGCACGCCCTTAAGTGATGAACGAAATTTGATATAGATCCATGGAGATTCATCATCTTAACATTAATGTCCTGGCTTTGAGAAAATGCGAAACACGTTACAGCGTACCTTCACCGCCTACTTCCATGACAAAATAACGAATTAATAAAATGCAACCAATAATCACTTATGCATGAGCAGTCTCCAGAATCCATCATAAGTGAAGCTTTCTTTCTGCATTCTTTTGCATAAATGGGACATACACATTATGCAATAAAACTAATTTTAATCGCACTTGGAGATAAGTACTACTGTATTTACAGAAGCGCGGATTGATACCATTTCGAGGATGAAGAATGTCTTACCATTTGACAGAAGACATCTAATTTACTTGTGGAGGCATTCTGATCTTTTACCAGTTCCCGGAATTGAGATGGAAAATAATAGCACGTCCAGGAAAAGCCCCAGACAAACTGAAAGTACAAATGAAAGCAGTGATCTCGACAGAAAAACGGCAATTTACTTACCATATTTACGTTCGGTAGGAGACTTCAGCGATCTCCAGAATGTCATGCTGCGATAATTTGAATCTTCTTCATAATTCTGTCATGCAGTGCAGTGTTCTCAACACAATTTTTTTTGGCGCCGCTCGCATCTTTTTTATCCATTACTATCAAATTTTAAATCTGACTTCAACCGTGAACATCAGTTAGCTTCTTGCTGTTTTTACCCCTAGAATCATGACATGTCATAATGCTAAAATGTCTGGTAATACTGTGAGTGCCTTGCACCCCTTTCTTTCAAAGCGTTCCAGGGGTTTTATCTTATCATGGAAGGAAATTTCAGATAAGCTTTCGCAATTATTAACGATCAATTGCCGTAGATGCGCCGCCTTTGAAAGGTCCAGTCGTTTAATACGCTGGTGCGTAGAGATACTCAACACTTCCAGAGATTCCAATTGGCCAAGGCCTGGTATGTCATAGAGATCATCCACATTTCCATCATAGCTTTGCCCGTCCAGGTGACTCAACCGCACTGAATTTTCGAAGTCGTCAAGGTTGGACGGCTGCGTGTCGGTGGATACGTCCAACTTTCTTAGGGATGTCAAAGCTTCGAGACCATCCAAACCCTTCAGCCCATTGCATTGCAAGAACTCTAATTCCCGCAAATTTATTAAAATGGAAGGATTGGAGAACCTTTCCAATTTGGGACATTTCCAAACTTGGAGCTTCCGTATGCCCGAGGGAAGTGCTGGGATGCTTCGAAGAGACATGCAACAGTGAAGGGTGAGCTTCTTCAGATCGCTTAGGTGAGAGAGCGATGGAAGCGTGTCGTTCAGACAGGTGAGCTGGAGGGATAATAAGCGGGAAGGAGGTGTTGCTAGTGACTCAAGCTTACTACAGTGAAGTAAATCAAGGTGCTCGAGAGTAGAAAGCTCATGGAAGTTTTCCGGCAAGCAAGAAATTAATGCTCCACCTAAACGAAGGGTCCTTAAAGAAGAGTATCCACCATTATCAACAAAAATTTCTCCTTCCATATTATGGCAGTATGAGGCATCTAACTCCTGGAGGCTTCTCAATTTTTGAATGGCTCTCGGTAAATTTTTTATGTTGCTATTAGCAAGCCTCAGAATTTTCAACTCGCTCAATTCCCCAATGGATTGGGGTAATTCCTCGATCCTCGTATATGACAAGTCCAGCTCAACCAATTCTCCCATATTTGTAATTGAAGAAGGGATCTTTTCCAACTTGTAGCAGCCCGCTAATAGCAAGCACTGCAATTTTCTACAAGTCTGAATGGAGTCCGGAAGTTCTCGCAAATTTTCACAGGTTTGCAAGTTCAGGGTCAACAAATTTACCAAATGGCTTATTGAGCTGGGAACTTGAGTCAGTCGTTGACAACCCACGGCACTAAGCATCTTCAGCTCCTTCAGAAATTCTATACAAGGGGGGATTATTTCTATATCAGTCTCGTCTACGAGAAGTTCCTCCAATTTTTTTAATTCAACCAATTGTTCGGGTAAATTCTTGAGCCTCCTACAGTACCTCAAGTTCAAAACAACGAGGCACTTGACATTTTCAATGGAAGGGTCCAATCTCTCCAAATTGTCACAATATTCCAAGATCAGCATCTCTAAACTTTTAAACTCTGAGAGATTAGGGGTGCTTCTTAACTTTGAGCACCACGAAAGATTGAGAACTTTCAACCTCTCCATCTACAAGAAAGAAACACATTCCAAAGATTAGCTATTGGAAATAAAATGATTTATTATCAAATGTAACAAAAGAGAGTGTTTCTTATCTTTACCTTAATTGAACTCCATCCTTTCCAATTTTCACTAATAAAACCCCCTGATAAATCAAATACGACTAATTTCTCCAAATGAACATTTTTTGCCTCGAAAGAGTCAGGACTAATCTTCCACTCTAGCCATCTTAGTTCAGAAAGTGAATTGACAAAATTGCCAACAAAAGCCACTTTACTCAAATGAAGCAACTTCAAGTAAGGCATTCTTTCAAAACTCTGTTGGTCCATGAACATTCTCGAGCCATCTTCGTCCAAACGTAGTGCCTCAATTTTTCTATTTTCCACCTAAAAAAATTGAGGATAGTGGATATCAGCTCAGGGCATTCCACGATCTTGACATGAATAAAGTGTCATTAATCACGGAATAGCATACCACTCAACTGCCTTTTGTTAGCATAGGTCTGCATGTTTTCGTGGCCAATACATTTTCTCTACAGTTACAGAGTATTTGTGATCTCCTCATAACTACACAATCATGTTATATCTCAAGTTTCACTTGTATGCCACAAATTTTGGTGATCTCATGTGAAATTAAATAGTCTAGGTTTCTTATAAGTTTTGAGATAAAATTCTGTAACACCTGTAGCATTGACCACCATGTAATCGCTGCACCAAACTGTTTATGGTGTCCCTTGGCAATATGTGAGAACTGTTGCACTTTAGGACCAACAAAAAGTACCAATTGGGTTTATTACTAGCATTTATGCATTCAAAAAGCATGGCAACTTAATTCCTCTCTTTACATGAAATACCGTTCAATTTGGCATTTGGTTGAATGGTGTACCTATTAAATGGATGGGTTGGGTTATAAATGGTCCAGCCCAAATTGACTAATTAACCTATTTATTCGTAATGCAAATTTCTTGTCCTATACTTGACTTGATCCATACCTAACCCGACCCATATTACTAATATGTTTTCATATTTAACATAATCTACAAAAACTCAAACCAAAACTAAGACGAGTCTCAAGATCGAGTGAGGGCAAGAGAAAGTAAATAATCATAAAGGTAGGTTAAGTTTAAGTAAGTTGTAAACCCATTTAAGACTCATTTATGACCCATTGAACATCCTGTTCTTAAACCCAATAATGACATATTTACTTATATAATTAACCCATTTAACACTAATATGGGTTAAGAAATGGATCTATGACTCATTATCTGGTCTATTGAATGGAAACGAGTGTGTTCGGTTGTTTTTTGCTCTAAAAGCACAACTCTTCATGTGTTTATTTCTTCTTCAATAGAAGGTTTTTGTGCAATCCAAGACGCAACTATTTATGTGTTTATTTCTTTTTCAATAGACAGTTTTTGTGCAATTCAAGAAGTGCCTTTTCGTTTCTTTGAAAAAAGAATTAGACTCTCAAATTAAAACGCAACTAACTAAGAATTTATTTTGGTCGTAATTTAATGTTGTTTGATTTTGCACAATATTGATCAATTTTAAATTACGTGCTCAGCATGCCTATGACTAGATCCGTGCACACGGGTGTAAACACCATTATATAATACTAAAGCAGGGTAAATTAGCCTTATGTTATTGCATCACTAGTCAAAATACCGTTAGTTCTCACCTTTTATATGAATAGACATGATCGATCCATGTGCACGTGCAAAGTTCAAAATTAAACCATATACCTTAATTATGCCACTTACTCTATAATTAATGTAGCTTGAACGTCTTCCAACATTATATTGCCTAATTTGTTTTTTTTTTTTTTTGGTCAGTCCTACTCTATTCCTATTCTACACTCACTCTCAGACTTTTGCCCCGCCTCTTGCAGGGCGTGGGAGTCGAAACCCACTCTTGATAGATTATAATAACATATTTATACATTATAGATAATTAAGAAAATTGATAGATTTCAAGGTGCATCTTCAATTATGATGGTAACATTACCTGGGTAATACGATCAAAACCAATTTTTTAATTTTCTTTCCATCATGGATTTACATTATCATATTGCATTTCCGTTGTAAACATGAATAAGAAATCCTAGAAAACAAATTGTAGAAATTATTTATACATATAAAATCACTACATAAGATCTTATTACTTCAAATTGAATAAATTCTTGAGTCGGTAGCCAATAGTTATTAGGTGCAAATAATTCAACTGAAATCTTTACTTTTTCTTCTTCTTTTTGCCATAAAGTAGAACCTGCATATATTCGATGATGATCAATGATGAAGTTCCTGTTATTTGGTCAAAAAATATAAATTAATCGGCATGAAATTATAAAAAATTAAACGCATTTTATAGTGTTTTCCGATATTATCTTACTTAAATGATATTTGAATAAGTAAATCTCCAAGCCTGGGTGACGCGACGCAAGGATCTTCAACTTGTAATATAGTAAGAAGCACTGAAGCAGTACAAAACTGCTAGAAAATAATGTTAAGACAGCAAAAGAGCAATATAGACAGAGCTAATAATACCCAATTTTAATACCCCTTCTTCAGAGCCTTTTTTATGCATCAAGAGATGAGCTGTGGAATAGTCACGACTACGAACTTTTCATGAACTAAAGGCCAAAATTGGATGTAGCTTTTATCATGAAAATGCTAACTACATGTTGACACTGGTCAAAGATCTAGAGTAAAAGAACAATAAGAACAACAACATGAGGCACTACCATTAGAGAACATGACATAGGCCAATAGTAGACATGATTGTTACCTTGCTTCGTTGAACTGTTATGGCTTCCTCATCCCATAGTCTGCTACAGTCCCATGGATTCTTATCTACTGGACGGGCGATAGCTTTGCCTAGATTTCTTAAGTAATCATGCATTCTAAATTCATTGTTATCATCAATTTTCATTAATGAAAGATCAATCATTCTTTTCAATCCAACATGTAGGCTATATTGGAGATCCACCCACATGTAGGCGGCAATTCTTTTGTCAATTCCAATGAAAAAGCATGCTATGTCTAGAAACATTTGTTGTTCCTCATAACTTAATGAATCGTAACTTATCCTCAAGTTTTGTTGTACATCCATGTGAGGCACCTTCCTCAATTTCTCCAATGTCTCTTTCCATATGCTTTTATCTTTATCTTTGAGAAATGAACCTATGATCACGAGAGCTAAAGGAAGGCCTTCTATGGTACCAACAATAGCCCTCGAAAGAGTCACCAGTTCTGGTGAAGGTTCTTCCTCTTTGAATGCATTTTTAGTAAATAGAAGCAAAGAGTCTTGGCTATCCATTTGTTTGAGTTCATACCCCTCATATTCAGACTTTAGGAGGGCCTTATCTCGACATGTAATAATGATTCGACTTTTCGAGGAGAATTCACAACCTCCAATCAAATTATCAAGATGTTCTTGACAATCCACATCGTCAAGAAGAAAAAATACATCCTTAGTTTTACAATGATGTCGGATCATTGCAATCCCAAAATTGCCCCCTCGGTCACTACTTTTTGTTATATCTGCTAATAGCAAAGATTGAACATGCAGCAAACCTTTGCTTTCAATTGTTTCTCTAATATCCTTGAGAAAGCTGCGGCACCTAAATTTGCTAAAAAGATTTTCATAAATGATTGTAGCCAGAGTTGTCTTACCAATGCCACCAATTCCATGAATCACAATAATTCGAGCTTCCAAACAAGCCGTATCCACCAAATTCATAACCCTAGCCACATGATCATCAATTCCAACCAAGTCCACCGGTAGAGATGGTGGAAAATCACGATGCTGCTCTTCCAATATTATTGCTACGAGTTCTTTAACCAATTCACCTTCATGCCTATCAAACAACTCAATTGATGAGAACTTATCAATGGCTCCACAAAAAAAGGATTAAGAATGATGAATAGAAAACTTCTTCTTCGGACAAAAATCCGTCAAAATAAGGTGAACGACGTACCCATTAAACAATTCCTCTGATTCGAATATTTTAAGAGCAACTGCTTTTTGGAGCGCTTTCGGCCCTTCCCGCTTGACCTCTTTGTCAAATTTATACTTGCGGCATCGGAAGGCATCTCCAAATTTCCCCTGCATGTTACGCACATCAGCGGGTTTTACCTTGTAAAGCACCGGAAAGACTTTTTGTTCTCCTCTTTCCACGCACTCCATTATCTTGATGATCTCCCCGAGGCACCATTCGCTAGCAGCATAATTCTCGGAGATGACTGGGATTGAAATCTTGGAGTGCTCAATTGCAGTGAAAATTTCAGTCATTGGCTCGCCATAGCGGAGCTTCTCATCATCTCTAAACACGAAGTCTGGATGGTGCAGGCCTGCATCTACAAGTCTATGATAGAGGTGATCGACGAAGCCTTTACGAGTATCAGGGCCTCTAAAGCTCAAAAATATGTAGTAATTATTTCGAATCATGGAGGTGTACGAAGCAGATGGCTCAGAATTCGCTCCGGACTTCTCCGGCGAGTCCGAAGAAGGAAGAAGAGGCGATCCGCTCTCGTGCTTATCCGATGATACTTCAGTCGATTCTTCACGTCTTTGTCGCTTCGAAAAGGCCGAACTCGAAGCTTCAGCAGGTCGCTTGAGTTTTCCATCTTCCATTGCAGTGCACGCTCTCTCTCTCGCGGAGACGAGAATACTATGGATGGGTTGGAGCAGGAAATGATTACTGGACTATCTCTGCGCCACAAATATAGCGGGGCTGGTAAAGAGGAAGGAGGGAAAGCAGGAGGCAAGGCATGATTACTGGACTATTATGTATATTTTAATCTCACAGTACGTTGGTCGTTTCATGTATTTCATATGTTCACACATGGGAATCTGGAGATGCCTTCAAATTGACTCCAAAAAAACAACTAGGTCCGTGCCTTCTTGTGGTCCTCACTCCCATTGGCCTTGACAAACTTCCCATTGTTCGTATTGGCTCTTAGGAGTCTCCAATTTTGTCACAAATTGAGATCTGCTCGAATGGATCCAACTTACGAATTATGTCGCGAATTGGGCGTTACACTTCATTTCCGTGCCTCTCCCAATTTTGTCAGGATTTCGCTAGTGATAAGGGTACTCGCTAAGCAATCAATAGGGGGGAATTTACGTTTTCCATTAGCGGTTAGTATGTCACGCGATCTCATTTTGGACATCTCAGCATTTTTACGGGCGTGTCAACTAGATTTGGATGGAGTGGGATTTTTACTTTAGTGAATGAGCTCTCATCATGCATGAGCCTTTTAAAAGAAAAAAGATAAAGTACGCCTTTAATATCATTGACAGGGAATAGAATTAAATTTATTCGACCCACGATCGAATATAGTCGGTTCGTTGCACTATCGCATGAAAGAATAATAGTGAAACATACATCGATCCGCATTTATTATCTGGACAAACTCGAGCACGGGTCACGGTTCTACCGTCCATTTCTAGGATTTTTCTTTTCCTTTCCCTTTTAACGTTTGTATTCTGTATTTAACTTAAGAATTTATTATTTTAAAAAAAAAGCTATGATTAATTCCACCCCCACTCGAAAGATATTCATCTTAAATTTATTAAAATGTATCTGGAAGCATAAATTCAAAATTAAATTCGAGTGAATTATCAAGTGAATTAAAACACCAGAGAAATCAAAAGGATAAAGGGGAAAACACCACTACATTGCTAAAGAACATTCATCAATTATTTGTTCTCATTCGCCCCTACCACTCTTCCTTCCGAGTCTCCAAGGCAAGGCAACGAGAAATGCGCTGGTTGCCTTTAGCTGTCAAAAAGGAAAAGGACTGAGCTTAAAGCAAAAGCACCCACGTCAATCACTATGCTCTAAAAGTTTCGTCCGCTTAGCCTTTATTCCGATGGTGCGTTTATTTTGTGAAAAATAAGTGTTTTAAAAAATATTTTTTGAAAAATGATTACTTATATTGTTTAGAAAAATTAGTCAATGAAAAATATTTCATTATTGATAACTATTTATGGTTAACTATTTTCATGAGCAATAAAAAAATCTTTCATTCATTTATTTTTATAAGCGATACAAGCAATTATTTATCGAAAAATATTTTCCAAATCACTTTTTTTCCATAAAACAAATGCACCTGATTCAAGTCTTTTGCACCAAGTCAGTGGCATCTTTACATAAAATTATTTACCGGAATTCTTTTATTCAGTGGAAATTATTAATAATATTCAATGTGGTTTGACATTAGCTAATTTTGTTATTAAATATACACCCGCAGTTTTGTTGACCCGAGATCCGCATGAGAGGGTCGTTTAACGTTTTAATGGTCGTCTCTTTTTTGTCACGGCATTAACATTGTATCTAAAAGCCCGGAAGAAAATGAAAGAAAGAAAAGATCGTAACAGCTATATTCCCATGGTCTTTATAAATATTATGATATTCCATTTAAATATATTTTGGTTTATGATTTCTATAATAAAAAAGTACAACCTCATTTACAATTTTTATCGGGCTGATACTGCCTTTATTTTAATTTGCTAACATGCAGATATTACTAAATCTAATTATGAAAAAACAAAACATAAAAGCTTGAAAAATTTATCTATCTAAAAAATAAGGAGCAAGATTTAGATTAATATAAACACCACTTTCATTAAATAAACTATTATTTTGTTTAGATATTCTTATGAAAATAGTTATTCTTAAAAAAGTAATATTATCCTTTTATAACTCAAACTGAGGTTCTATGTTTACTGTTATAGAGATCATAAGCTAAATTATTTTTAAATAAAATTATCATAATATTTATAAAGACAAAAATGCAATAGAAAGATAACGTATCTTTTCATTGATTTAAGAAATTGATTGAAATGGAAAGATATTATAAACAAATTGAAAGTTTTAGGGACTAGAGTACGTGATGCTAGTGTTCCTCAAGGATTTTTGTCTTTCAAATCTTGTGGGCTTCAATCTTTGTGGCTGAACGTAGGAATTTTTGTTCGGGAATTTTGGCTACGCATTTCCCTCGTAGACTGTAAGTGGAGCAGGGACAGTTTCCAGTTGAGAAGTAGATTGGAGCCTATAGATGGGGCATTAGAAAGCTTCAGAAAGCAAAGCTTCACGAATAAAAAGAAAAACAGAGTTTGCTCATCCCTGAGGGAAAGAAATGTCCTTTGCTTTAACTTTTGGCCCGACTGTTCTGAGTAATATTGCTTTTCGCAAATTTTTAATGATAAGCAGTTTTAATTTTGGAACTTCGTGTTCCGCTTGTTAATATTTTTTTCGTGAGCCAATTTGGAATTTTTGAAAGGAAGCAAGCAACACAAAATATGACATGGTCTAGAAATTGAAGGGAAAAAAAAGAGGAGAAAACAAAAGGCAAAGTGAGTTAGGTGGCCACATGTTTACTCCTAGCACTAAAATACTCATCCTGGATTACCGCATGATGGGTCATGTTTTCCTTCATATATGCAATCCCTCCAATTGCTCGGTTACAAATATAGACACCATCCATATTTTATTTTAGTTAAATTTAAATATGAGTATTTCTATAAGTTAAATGGTAATCAAAGATATAGCTGGAGGTATGACATCGTTGAACAATGAGGAAAATCACTTCAAATTACTCCATGCATTTAGAAGAAGAATGTGAAATTTCATTCTTATATTTTTGGAAAAGTTTCATTTTGCCCTACATAACTAAGAAGTTGGTGCATGTCAGATCTCAAACTTCAAAAAGTTGCATTCCCTTCCACCTCATCCAAGCTCGTATTTTGTCGTTCGTTAACACCACTAGCCATTTTGCATTAACACGTATCGTGCACATGTTTTTGACACCGTTAATAAGTTAAATATTCTATATAATCTAAGATGCGTTTGCTGAACAATATAAACCCTTTATTAAAAAAATTCATCATAAGGGCAAAGGGCAAGAATCAAAAGTCAAACTTAAAACACTCATTTTATCGTCATTGGCCTGTTAATGTTTGTGAGGGGGCAAAAATATGCGTCACATCTCGTGTCACATCCATTGTGAATTCCAAATTTATCTCCGCACTAAGTTAAATGAGTACCTTGTCAGCTTTTTAAGCGTGGTAATAAACATATTTACAAAATGAATAGTTCGTCTCCTTTCGGATGCTCTCTTTTCCATTTCCCTCCCTTTTCTCCTTCCTTTTATCCTTTTCTTTCCTACCGAAAGAACCTCCTACTCCTTTCGTGCGTGGCGAGAGAGAGAGAGAGAGGGGTAATCGTGGATTTTCTTGAAGAAATAAAGGTTGTGCTTGTGTGTGAAAGACAACGACAAGAAGAAAATTGAAAAGAAAAAAAAGAAGAAAAAAACCCCACATTACACCTTACAAGTCACAAGTGGGATTGTATCTCAATTAGATCTGAATGAAAAATGACTAAAACCATTCCATTCAGAGTCAATTTAGTGAAGGATGATGAACCGTAATTTCGTCCCAAGCAATGCATTGCGGCATGTAATTACACCTCCACTGCAGGTGGCTTTTTCTATCATGGTGTTTCGCAAATGGAAAAATCGATCTTTCTTTCTCATAAATCGTCGCAGATCTATCTCTCTCTTCCTCTCCTCTTTTCCTTTTCTGCTTATTGTTCAGTGGAGAAACAGACGCAGAGAAACACAGAGGCCTCTCTCCTTCAGTCACTGAACCCGCAGTCCCTCTCTCTCACCGTGAATTCACAGTGCTCGAGCAAAGCTGTAAAGAAACACACAATGTCTGATCGATTGCTCCCCGGGGCACCTTTGTCACTTTCCTCACCGTCCGTACCGCTCTTCTTTCCAAGTCTGCAAAGCCACGAGCCTCTTCTTTTTGGCGTCAATGCGAAACACGCTGGTGGCCTCCAGCTGTTCAAAAGAAAAAAGAAAGGAAAAGAGGCTCAAAGAACCCACATCAATCAGTACGTTCCCTTTATTCACTCATATTCAAATTCTGCACGGCACGCAGAGAAATTGATAAGGGATACTGTAATTCTTGTCTTCCACGTCTACTTGGCGAGGCTATTTAGTAGGAAATAATAAGGGTAATAGTAGGGATTTATTTGGGAGGGCTTTCGCAAGAACATGAAGATAAGGAGCTATTGAAGTCATCCGTGACAGCTCAAGTTCTTTCAAAAGTTTTGCAGGCTCCAAACCGAGGAGAAAAAGAAAGAGTTGGCTCATCCGAAGGAAAAAAATAAAAAAGAGTTCGCTTCGCTCGAAGTTTTTTGCATGTCATGTGAGAAAAACAATCATAATAGTATGCGTAAACTTCTACCAATCATAAATAATGTATCTGATGGTTGGGTGACATTTTATTTGTATGTTATATTTATATTTAAATAAATATGTCACAAATTGTTCATTATAATTTTTTCGTGTTATCATATTGCCGTGCTTCCGTGCCCAACAACAATGGATGATAAATAATACATACTTTCAGAACGAATTTCACTTCATATTTAAACGACCTCATTTTTTTTAAACTAAAAAATTTGAAGACATGGCATAATCTTTGCAATGCACATAGCTCAAAGTTGGATACGCACGCTGGTTACTTGAATCGGAAGAGTACGAAACCCACGCGATAGGGGGCATGAAATGACGTTTTCTTTGGCCAAAGTAGAGACCACAAAAAGCATGCTAGAGAATCCTACTTACAGAGCTTTATATCTCGACAGTGTCTTTCGGTAGCTTTACTATTACTTGCATCCGTACCTGATTTGATCTTTCGTTCCCAACCCCTGATTTCCTTCGGACTCAACGATTCTTCTTTCCATGTCTTCTTCATTAGTGTGTTCTACGAAATCACTATTAGAACCGATAAAAAAATAATCGGAGAAGTTTATCATTGTTAAAGTTCTGACCTTTGATGGCATGGATCATTCTCGATTGGATTTTTCAATATTTCTTTTTCAAAATATTAAAAAAATTAGTGGAAAAAAGAGAGAAATTAAATATATTGTAATATTAAGAAGAGATGCTATTTTTCATTCACCAAACTGAAACTATTCGAACCGAAATAAAAAAAAATTATAATTTTTTTTTAAAGTATAAGTAATGAACGATTTGCTTTTAGTTAACTTATAAACCTTAATAAATGACAACAGATGTTAAATATAACGATCGGACACTTGTGTTCTTATATACTTTTCTTTGATTTTTCGCCCAAATGACATTAGCTTTTTTGGTTTTGCGATTTTATTAAATAAGACAGCTAACCATAATGCCTATACGTAGCAAGTTCAATTTCGTCAGCCATTCCAACTCTTGAATCGAGGATACGAAAGAGACGACAAACACCGCTGCAATCCTAAAGAGCATTCATCAATTATTTTTCTCATCCGGCCCTACCCCTCATCTTTCCGAGTCTCCTAGGCCATTTGAAACGCGCTGGTTGGCCTCCATCTGTCCAAAAGTAAAAGGAAAGAGCCCGGGTTGCCTAAAGTTTTGTCCGTGTTGCCTTTATTCCTCTAATTCAAGTCTTTCGCAACAAGCCCGTGGGATCTTTATATTAATTTATTTACCGGAATTCTTGTCTTCCACAGAAATATTGTGAATTGACTTTAGTTAATTTTGTTATCATTTATGCACCAACAGTTTTGTTAACCCATGATCCGTATGGGAGGATTGTTTAACGTTTTAATGGTCGTCTCTCTTTTGCCTCGGTACTAACATTGTATCTAAAAGCCAGGAAGGAAATGAAACATCTATAAGTTGGCCAAAAGAAAAAAGTGGAATATCTAAAAGCGAACATAAGTTGAAAATTTATTAATTTCACTGGTGACTCACTGTTTTCACTAATATATATATATTTTTTTTTGAATGATGAGCTTTTACATAAATAGATAACTTACATTGTACTTAAAGTTAAAACATTTCTTACTCCCTTGGCTACCATAAAATTGGATCTCGTTTGATAAATCACCAATATCACTGGAAACTTGCTATCTTTACCGTTAGGCTTCTGTTCGAGCTTTTGTTTGAGTGGCAAGTCTGTAAAGATGTTGATTACTTACTATTGCATTTGCTGGTTATGTTTGTAAATTATTGTCAGCATACCTCATCAATTACACTGTTTCGCCATAAAACAAGATTGAGTTATGCTTTTTGCCCAACTTGCTAGTAGTAATAGGTGAATTACTTAATTTCTCACTTTCAGCAATACGCTAAATTTTCCCATGTTTCAAATCCCCAATGAATCCAGGTGTTTCCTAAATGCTTGTATGTAACAAGCTAAAGTCAATCAACCGGTCGAACTTCCCAATTGAATCGGGGATACGATAGAGACACGACAATCACCATCACATTACCGAAAAACATCCAATTTTCTCTCAGCCTTCCCGATCACTCTTTCTTCCGAGTCTCCCAAGGCATTATGAACCTCTTCTTTTTAGAGTCAATGTTCAGTCCAAAAGAAAAAGAAAAAAGGGAAAAGCTTAATGCACCAACATAATCAGTATGTTCCCAGAAACGTCCGCGTGAAGAATTTGTCCTCTATTTGAACCGGGCATCGTTGGATCCAGAAATCAAAGTCTCCCAGTAGGGAACTATTTGGGGAACAGAAAATAAATGCTTTCACGAGAAAATGAAGGATGAGGACCTCTTGACGTGTACGTGAAGCTAAGGTTGATGAAGTTAAGGATTTTGTCTTTCAATATTTGTGGGCTTCATTCTTTGTGGCTGAACGTGTGAATCTTTTGTTCAGGAATTTTGGCTGCACACATTTCAAAAAAGTTTGCTTCAAAAGTTAAAGCTTCCCAGAGCAGTAGATTGGTGCCTCTAACTAGGGCATTTGAAAGCTTCAGAATGCGAAGCCTCACAAGTAGAAAGAAAAAGAGAGTTGGCTCGTCGGTGCGTGAGGGAAAGAATTGTTCTTACTTCTTTGCTTTTACTTTTTGGCCCGACTGTTCAAAGTAATATTGGTTTTTGCCATTTTTTTGATGATAAACGGTATTAATTTTGGGAGCTCATGTTCCGATTGTTCATAATTTTTCTTGTGGCAATTTGCAATTATTGAAAGGAAACAAGCAACACAAAATATATGACATGATCTTAAATTGAAGAAAAAAAAGAGAAAACAAAAAGCAAAGTGAGTTAGGTGGCCACATGTCTACACCTTAGAGCTCCCTCTCCATGCCCTAACTATATGCGGTCTCTCTCTGATTAATGAGTTATAAATATAGACATCATTCATATTTAATTTTAGTTAAGTTTGCATATTGGTATTCCTATAGTTGGAGGTAATTTTTTCGTGCTAGGTACAGAGGAAAAAAGTGACGTCACGTAACAATGAGGAAGATCACCCTAAATTAGATATGTTATGATGACGCTTTTAGGCTCCATGCATTTGGAAGAAGAATGTGAGATCTTATTCTTACAATTTATGGAATGTTTCGTTCTACCCTTCATAACTTTGAAGTTGGCGCATGTCAAATCTCGAACTTTAAAAAGCAACATCCCTCTTCCCTCCAACTCAAACTTATATTTTGTCATGCTCATTAACAACACTAACCTTTTTCCATTAACATTTACAATGCGGATAAATAAGATACATATCTTATATAATCTAAAATGCTTTTCCTGAATGATATCACCTTTTATTAAAAGATAAATTCTTAATATGTCGAGTATTGGTTGTTTAATTGATGATGGATTACTCGTAATGATGAGATGTTATTTTGTTGCATCTGCATCATATGATCATGAATTACAAATTTATTTTCATGCCAAGTTTTTTTTGGACGAAAGATAGTACTTCCATTACTAACCCACTAAAGGGGTAACATTTGTTGGAGAGTCTAAACATAAAATAAAACATAAGGAGCGAGGGGGAGTAGCTATCCAGTTGCGAGGAAGCAAATTCATTCGATGGGCTTTGGCGACCCAATCCGCGGCTTTGTTCGTGTCTCGGGCCTCATAGATAATCGATTCTCCAGGAAGTCGGCCCAAGATTTCCTTGCAATCTGCTACTATGGGCTGGGCCGGCCAAGGTGGTTCCTCCAGGCCTAATAGGCTGTTCACAAGTGATAGGCTATCAGAAGAAAGAAGCACGTGCAGATCGGCATCTGTTTGTTCGAAGTCTTCACCCGTTCGTGCAGATCTTCGGTCGAGAACCCACTGTGCCGCCTCTCTCAGAGCTAGGGCTTCAGCGACCCACGCGGATGGAGCTGCAATCGACTTCGCGAAGCCATGGAGGAGGACGCCGGCTTCATTCCTGCAGATTCCAGCGATCGATCCTGTCATGGACGATTCACACCAGGAACCATCAATGTTCATTTTCAGCTCATTAGCTTTGGGTGGGTTCCATTTCTTCTCTGAATGCGAGTGTTCGGCTGATCCTCGCTCTGTTTTGTTCCCCCGTAGGTGCCGTTTCGTGAATAAGCCAGCCGTGAGGTGCGCTTCTTCTTGAGCTGCTAAAGGAGTACCTTGTTGGCTTTTTTGGAATTGTAGAAATCATATTTACAGAATGAATAGTGCATCTCCTTTCGGATGCTCTCTTTTCCAACCCTCCCTTCTTTTATCCTTCCTTTTTCTTTAATTTATTTTCGTTACTTTTCCTTTTTCTTTCCTACCGAAAGAACCTACTACTCCTTTCGTGGGTGGCCACGGAGAGACAGAGAGAGCCGGGTAATCGTGAATTTGGCAAGAATTTGGCAACAGGAAGAAAAGTACTGGGCTATGAGATCCCGACTACAATGGTTGAAATGGGGGGACAAGAACACTCGATTCTTTCATGCATCTACTCTACAAAGAAGGTCCCGAAATCGCATTACAACAATTCAAGATGAGCACCAACAATGGATTCGGGACACTCGGGCCCTCCAAGGTATGACAACGGCTTTCTTTTCGACATTATATACAACTCAGGGGTCGAGGAATTACAGTCCTATCCTTGCCCAATGTCCATCGATTGTCAGTGATGCGATGAATGATCAGCTAATTGCTCCCGTTACAATGGAAGAGGTCCGCCAAGCAACATTCCAATTAGGGTCTACAAAGGCCCCTGGCCCTGACGGTCTAAGTGGTTTGTTCTACCAGACACATTGGGATATTATCAAAAATGATCTATTCCTCCAAGTAAAGAACTTCCAGCTGACCAGTGAGATGCCTCCCAATATCAATCAGACTTTCCTTACTTTGATTCCCAAGGTACCCCATCCAGAAAAGCTAGAGCAATATCGCCCCATCAGCTTGTGTAACTTCGCCTACAAAATCATTTCTAAGGTGCTAGCTAACCGCCTTAAACCTTGCTTGAACTCTCTCATTTCTAAGGAACAGTCAGCCTTTGTAAGTGGGAGGCAGATTCAGGACAACATCTTGATAGTGCAAGAGGTTCTTCACCAAATGAAAATCAGGAAGAGACGGCGCAAATTCAATGCAATCCTCAAAATAGACATGCAAAAAGCGTATGATCGGGTTGAGTGGGATTTCCTAAACGACTATCTCAACAAATTGGGCTTTCATCCCATCTGGGTCCGATGGATCATGCAGTGTGTATCTACTACTTCCTTGAGCGTGAAATTTAATGGCGAGCCACTTCCCTACTTTTCCCCCTCACGAGGCCTCAGGTAAGGTGATCCCTTATCTCCATATTTGTTTATTCTGGTAGCAAATGTCTTATCAACCTTACTCAATCAGGCTGTCAGTATGGGACACATAAAAGGTATACGTTTCAATCAATGGTGTCCAACCCTGTCCCATCTCTTTTTTGCCGATGACGCTATATTCTTTCTAGATGGAACTCTTCGGGAATGTCAGAACGTTGCTAACATTCTTAACCAGTATTGTCTAGCAACGGGTCAGATCGTGAATCGAAATAAGTCTGGCATTATTTTCAGTAATTCCTGTCCATCTGCCTTGCAAAGTAATATGTCGGGTGAGCTAAGAGTACCAGTACCGATAAGGTGTGGCAAATATCTGGGATTACCATCTGATTGGGGTCGCTCTAAGCGGGAAATGTTCTCTTGGATTATAGCGCGTGTTCATGCTAAGATGGAAGGCTGGAAGGGTAAGTTACTCTCCAAAGGCGGTAAGGAAGTACTTCTTAAATCGGTTGTGCAAGCCCTACCACATTATGCAATGTCTATTTTTAAGATTCCGTTGTCAATTTGCACATCTCTCGAGCGAAGCATTGCCAGCTTCTGGTGGCAGAATGATCAAAACAGGAAAGGTATTCATCGGAGAAAATGGGATTTATTGAAAAAGAGTAAAGATGACGACGGCCTAGGCTTTCGGGATTTAATAGCGTTTAATGAAGCTATGCTTGGCAAACAGGCTTGGCGGTTATTGCAACAGCCCTTAGCCTTATGGAGTCACCTATTTAAAGGTCTGTACTTCCCTAGGAAAACTTTCCTATCTGTTACTCTAGCAGCTCGGGCCTCTTGGGGATGGAAGAGCCTCTTATTGGGGAGAAATGCTATTAGTCCTCATCTATGCTGGTCAGTGGGTGACGGCCGTGATATCAGAATTCGAGGCGATCGGTGGTTACCTATTGGTACTCTATATGGACCAACTAACAAAACTGATCCCTTGCTGGTGGCGGATCTTATTGATCCGACTCACCACACCTGGAAACAATCTCAAATCCTCCCTCTCTTAGGTGAAGATATTACAGCCCAGGTATTGAATCTACCAATTAGACATCTTCCCATAGTAGATTGCCTAATCTGGACAGGAACAAAAGATGGCGAATATACGGTTAAAAGCTGCTACCACAAGCTAATTCAGCAAGCAAGAACTCACACCAGTCATACATCATCATCCTCATATCAGCATCCTAAACTTTTATGGCGTCGCATTTGGTCAATGCAAACGGCACCGAAGATCAGAGTGTTTACCTGGGCGCTTTGTCAAAACGCCATTGCGACGAAGGCCAATTTGTTTCACCGACACATTGTCTCAGATCCTTGGTGCCCTTTGTGTCGACAACAATGTTCGGAGACCATCGAGCACCTCTTCTTTCATTGCAAATGGACTCATGCTGTATGGCAAAATCAGACGCTAAATATCCCAGTCTCCCCAATGGAAATCCACAGGCTCGATCAATGGCTTAGCGCAAGAGCGGATACTCCTAAGAACCTACCTGGGCTGGAGATCACAGTCAACACTCTCCGGCAAATTTGGCGAATGCGAAATAACTTTGTTTTCCGCGACCAGCAACCAGATCCGGCAAGAGTTGTTCAACTGGCCGTCGAGCAGACCAGGGCCTTCACTTCCCCTGCTGTTACTCGTCTGAAATTTGGCCTTCCCCTTCAACAGCCCACACACCTGTGGCGACCTCCAGCCCCTGGCACCCTTAAATATAATGTTGATGGCGCATTTACACCAGGCGGCACTGAGGGAACGATGGCCTGTGTCTGCAGAGACCATCAAGGGCGGCTATTAGACGGCTTCTCCTGCAGGTTTCGCGCGACCTCAGCACTGGAAGCGGAAGCTAATGCACTCACCTGTACACTTCACCATATGTTGCGACGAGGGCTTCACCATACCGTGATCGAGGTTGAATCCGATTGCCTTCCCCTCCTTGATGCGGTGCGCCATGGTCGTTCACCTGTGTGGGAACTTCGGCCGATCGTGGAGGAGGCGATCCAACTGCAATCCAGCTTCGCTAACCTAACCTTCCAACACTATTTCAGGACTGCGAACCGGGCCGCGGACTGGGCCGCGAAGGCCCATGGCACCACTGAACTGGCCTTGAGCTGGTTCTCTCAACCTCCTCCTGCACTCCTTGACATTCTATCTATGGATGTTGTAAATTCCGACTCTACTTATCGTTAATATGAATACGAATGGTACTTTCGTCCAAAAAAAAAAAAAAAAGTCACAAGTGGGGTTGTATCTCAATTAGATCTGAATGAAAAATGACCAAAATCACTTCATTTACAATTGATTTGGTGAAGGATGATGAAGCGTTATTTCGTGATTAGCGTCATAAGCAATGCATTGAGACATGTAATTGCGATTGCCCTGCATCAGTCAGTGCCTTTGTCTATCATTGTGTTTCGCAAATGGAAAAATCGGTCTTTCGATCTCATGAATCGTGGACGCATTTATCTCTCTCTTCCTTTCCTCTTTTCCTGTTCTGCTCGTTATTCCATGAAGGAACAGATGCAGAGAAACTCTTCCTTTTCTGCTAGTTATTCCATGAAGGAACAGATGCAGAGAAACCCAGAGGCCTCTTTCTAAGTTTTTTTTTTTTTTTGGTCGAAGAGGCCTCTCTACTTCGCTCACTGAACCCGTAGTCCCTCTGTCTCATCGTTAATTCACAGGGCTTGAGCGAGCTGTAAAAAGAAAAGCTCGGAATATTTGACCGACTGCTCCCCGGGGGGCACTTTTGTCGCTCTCAGCATCCGTCTGTACCGCCCTTCTTCCCGAGTTTGCAAAGCCACGAACCTGTTTCTGGCGTGTCAATTGAAATACGTTGGTTGCCTCTAGCTGTTAAAAAAAAAAAGGAAAAGAGGCTTAAACCACCCACATCAATCAGTACGTTTCATTTAGAGCGTATTTGGTAACGATTCTGTTCCCGAAAATAGATTCTGATTAGAAATGATTTTTTTTTTTTTATTCTGTTCCCAGGAACAATTTTTAAGCATTTTAAGATGCTTGGTAACTGTGCAAAATTTTTTATTTTGAAATAGAATTGCATTTGATATCGTGCTAATTGATTCTGTTTCAAATCAATTTCTTTTAATTTTTAAATGATTTTTTTTTTCCTTTTCTCCTGTTCTTCTTCTTCTGTTGGTTGGCGACCTCACCGGAGCGTTGCTAGCCCTTGTCGGCCGAGCCTTGTTGGCAGCTGGGCGAGGCTTGCCTGGCCACTGGCGAGGCCCGCTTGGCCACCAGCGAGGCTCGACCTCACCAGATCTGGCGTAGCCAAGGCCCGCCTAGCCACCGGCGAGCTCGCCGGACCGGCGGCGACGGCGGCGGTCGCTGGCAGACGGCGGTGCGGGATGGCAGTCGATGAAGAAGAAAAAAAGAGAAGAAGAAGAAGAGAAAAGGAAAGAAGAGTTTGGTTTTGATTCTTAGATTTGTTCCTGGAACAAGAATCAACTTTTTTTTTTTATTCTTGATTCTGTTCCAAATTTACTTCCGGAAAAAAAAAAAAATTTGTTCCCAGGAACAAAAGTTTTACCAAATGCGACTGTTCCAAAACTATTCCCGGAAACAAAAAATCAGAATTGGGTACTATTTGGCACGTTACCAAACAGCCCCTTATTCACTCTTATTCAAGTTTTGTGTAGCATGCGCAGAACTTGACAAGAGATTCCGTAATTCTTGTCTTCGATAAAAACATTTATCAGAAATCAAACGTTTACTTGTCAGGGCTATTGTGTAGGTAATAGTGAGGGCAATAGTAGGGAACTATTTGGGAGACGTATGATAGATAGATGCTTTTGCGAGAACATGAAGATGAGGAGCTATTGAAGTCATATGATAAGCTTATGACCAAAAAAAAAAGGTCATATGATATGCTGAGGTTCTTTTAAAGTCTGTGGGCTTCAAACTGAGGAAATAAACGGGAAAGAAATAAAAGACTTCACTCCAAGTGTTTTTGCATGTCATGCGAGAAAAACAATTGTAATAGCAAGTGTGACAAATATTTTATTTGTGTGTTATATTTATACCACATTTTCAAATAAGTATGTTCACAGTTGCTCATTCTAATTTTTTTTTGCGTTACCATTGATGTGCTTTCGTGCCCAACAACAATTGATGATAAGTGATATCTACTTTTTAGAACGAATTTCACTCCAAGTTTACCTCCACAAGATTTTCCAATGAAACCATATACGACCTCCTCTTTTTATTATTAAAAATTTGAAGACATGGCATAATTTTTGCCATGCTCATAACTCAAAGTTGGATAGTCACGATGGTTACCTGATTCGGAATAGTACCCAACTGACGTGGTGGGGGCCATGAAACGACGTTTTCTTTGGCCAAAGTAGAGACCAGAAAAAGCATCGTAAACAATCTTGCTTACGGAGATTTAACTCTTGACAATGTCTTTCGGTGGCTTTATTATTACTTGAATTTGTAACTGATTTGCTCTTTCGTTCCCATCACCTTTCCTTCCGACTCAATGATTCCTTTTTCGATGACTTCTTCATTTTGAGCTTCATTAGCTATTTAGTCTGCTCTGCGAATTCACTATTAAAACTGAATGATAATTGGAGAAGTTCATCATTGATAAAATTCTGGTTTATTCTACGATATTATAGGTTAATCATCTTGACTTACACATTCTTAATGATCTATCATGATCTTTTCGAGTCATATGTCTGTCAAAAATAAAGAACCGAGATGACTGGACATTCAAGATTTAACTATGTGATCCTTTGATGGCACTAATCATTCTCGATGACCTTGGCTTTCCCACATGTTTAATCAACAAAATACTTGACTTGGAGGAATCTCATCTCCCTCTAGGACTCTTTTCTTGCAATCAATTTTGACATCCCAAACATAATATATTTATAGGTAGCAAGTATTTTTTAGCTGGTTCCAAAAGTATAAATACTTTGATTCTGTGCTATGTTAGAAGTTTCATATATTTTACTATTTGGCATAGAAATAATAAAATGTCTTCCTTAGATTTGTACACAATCACTTGGATAGAGGGGTAGTTTATTTTTTTTTAATGGGTAGTTGAGCTCTTTCTTTTTCACCAATTTCGAAAAAGGACACATTGATGGTTGCAATTAGTAAGCTTAATTTTCTACGAGTTTAAGTCAGATAATCTCAATTCCTCTGAGGACAATGTTTAGATCCTGAAAAGGTTAGCTCGATATGACATGCTCCGCTAATCTCTGCCCTCCTCTTGCATTTCTCAATAGAAATGCAACTCTTTACGTATTTATTCTTCTGTGAAACCCAAGCAATCTCTTTGATTATAATAGTTACCAATGGCAGCATTGTTTCTTACACGAAAGAAAAGTTTCGCAGAGCAAAGGACGCGGTAGAAAATGCGAATCCCAATTCTGCTCATACACGCAATGATGCTTGCTCTTCTCTAGCACGAACTAAGTTTTTTTTTTTTCTTCTTTTTGTGTATAATGTGATGAAGGATTGTCCATTAATGTGGGGCTTTTTTGGTGATTGATCAACTACTACTGAACAAGAGAAAAATTACTATCGAAGATAGCATGGGGCCTGCATCACTGAGATATGGCAAGTGGTGTGGACTTCTGGACGATAGAGTTCGGGATCGAGATCATGCGATGGCCTCAATGATTGTTGCATGAAGCGCGACGCCCGCATTCAAGTTTTCAGCCCAAAATGAAAAAAAAATAAAATTAAAGAAAAGAACTAGAAAACCCAAATTGAAGTTCTAAGGGGCCTTATAGTTAATGATAAAGTTTTTAGTTTTTGTTTTCAATGGAAAGGAAAAATTTTCATTTCCAGTTTTTTGTTCCATTGAACGTATGTTTGGCTTGTAGAAATAAGAACTTCAAATAGGAATGTAAATTTAAACCTGTTTGCCGTGCCTTTGCAATCTATCGTTATGCATCTTTTTGACCAAAATTTTACCTAATTGAGTTGAAATTCATGGATATCCTCTCTCGATGGGAATCCTACCCCAATGTTGGTAGCTTTCACCCAAAAAACCCTCAATGCTCTTCGCTGAATACAACAGCCATTTCATCTAGTCTCTGCCAAGATGCAAATCTCCCGTTTCTTTTTCAACTTTGACCCTTTACCCAGAATCCCCAACCTTCCCATAAACCATATTCACTGCTCCATAAGCTAACCCAAACCCAGCTTCTGACACAAACCGATCTCCCTTCGATAGCATCACACCCTACAAAGCATGCAATCAACGACCATCATATCAACTGAAAGGAACAACCCTGCTTAATTCTCGCTCAAATATCAAACCCATTACAAAAGCCCCAAGTCCAAAATTCCCCCACTACCCCATCAGCCTCCCTGAGCACTGCATTGCCTTTGGACAACATTTTAGGATACAACCCCGAGAATGAATTTGCAGGAATTGCTGCTTCTGCCATACTTTTCTTACAGGGAGTAAGCTGTCTGCCTCTTGGGCATCTTTGATGGAAGAATTAGACACCTCAGATTCTCGAGTTACCGTCCCCTGCAGAAAATTGGGCAATTTATGGTCAGAAAAAGACCTGGCAGAGACAGATGGTATGGTCCCAACTGAGAGAATATAAGAACGTCATCAAACTATGTTTGGGCAATTGTTCTACAACCCCAATATCAATCTCCAAGCCTTCCAAAACACTATGAAGAGGGCATGGAGAGTGGATTCAGTTACCTTTGATTGGGTAGACTCGAGAACTTTAGGCTTTACCTTTAAGTCTGAAAATGAAATGAACAGAATTCTTGAGAAAAGGCCTTGGTCTTTCTCTAGCAATCTTTTGGTGCTTAAACCATGGATACCGACTACTTCACAGTACAATTACAATTACACAAGTTACGAGTTCTGTGTTTAAGTGCACAGATTACCTATGGATTGGGTCTCGGAGGAAACCATAAGGCGAATAGCAACAGCATCAGGCTTGGTAACTCAATTGAAAATCGATACAAAGGGGTTTAGCTCATATGCAGGTGGAAAAGCTGGAGTAAGAATTGATTTATCATCCCACTTGAAACCCAGAACATTTGCCAGCCAAGGAGGAAAGAAACTATGGATCAAGTTTCCATATGAGATATTACCGCACTTTTCTTATGCATGTGGTCACATAGGGCACTATACCAAGTTCCGTGAGGAAGAAGGATATGACACGAACCGGTTAGAAACTAATGATCCTTGTTGTTTTGGAAGAAGAGCCCTCTTTAGAAGCTGTTCTATGCAAAACCAAACGATATAACCATAGATGATGAGATTATTCCAGAAACTCTTACTCCCACCCTGCAAATGGTGTCCTATGAGCATAGGGGAAAGAATTCGTTGGTTCCTAGTAGTGGGAACAATCTGGAAAAGTCAGCACAGATTTTTGTCTAGGAGATAGAAGCAATTGGAAAAAGTGGCATCAGTCCATACAAAAACTAAGAAAAGAGCCCTCGGTTAACAAAAAAAAAAAAAAAACTAAGAAAAGAGCTCGATGATGATAACAGCTCCCAACCACTCTACAATGCTGGCAGGCAGCTCAAGAGGCCCCCAAAAGAAACGCAGCAAGGGCAAGAAAACAGGTGGAAACAAAACACAGTGAAGGTATGGTCCTTACCCTTCTCAAAAGGCGAACTCTCCTGCCTTAAATGAGACCAAACTTTTGGAGACTCCAATTCAGGTTCCGGAGGATCCTAAGATAAGGGCTTTTGTGGCTAGCAATAATAAGCCACCGAAGTTCCCATGAAAATTTTATGCTGGAATTGTTAGGGGTTGGGCACACCCTAGACAATCTTGGCATTGAGACTCTGCAAAGGCCTGGCATTATTTTTTGAATCAAGAACCCATGGCATGAGCTTGAAATGAATCCAATCCTAGAACAGTGCAGTGAAGGGACTTGACTTCAAATGAAATCTTATATCACTGGGAAAAAGTAGGCTCCAAATAATCAATTAGTCTCCAAAACCAGCTTCCTTCGATTTGGTTGACCCCACTGCCTCCTGGGGCGGAGAAGGGACTTGACTTCAATGAAATCTTGTATCACTAGAAAAAAGTAGGTAAGTGTATGGCGGAGCATCAAAGGTTGGTAGCTTTTCGAGACATTAAACATTATAAATGCATGCTTTCTAATGGATCTTGAATGCAAATGATGTGCATTTATACTGGCAAATAATGGGATTGCACATGCCTTTGTGAAAGAAAGACTAGATAGAGCTCCATGCAATGTAGAATAGAGAGTGACATCCCAGGAGCGGAAGCATATGCATTACCTGCTATAGGCTCTTACCATAGTCATATCTTGTTAACTCTCTCAGCGGAACCTGCAAAAAGAAAGAGAGAAATGAAGTTTGAAGCACGCTGGCTCGAAGATAATGAATGTGGTCAGCTAGTAAGTTCAGTGTGGAATACTCCAAACGCAGAAATGAACATTTTCTGAAGAAACTAATAGAGGCCCTAAAGAAGTGCAGCCAGCAGAAGTTCTCTACTGCTAATAGTCAAATCAACTGCTTGAATAGGGAGCCTTTACGAGTTAGCAAATGAGCAGAGCTTGCATCATGACAGGGACAAAATGCAGCAACTGAAAATGTGAATTGAAGATCAGTGGAAACAAGGAGAAATGTACTGGGGTATGCTCACAAGAATATACAGGCTGAAATGGGGTGATAAAAATGCTAGGGAAGCACAATGGAATGAGCACATGTTGCTCTCTTTTTTTGATGAGCATATGGTAAATGATATTCTAGCTATCCCACTCTTAACATCACCAACGGAAGACAAGCTAGTCTGGACACGCAATCAAGCTGGAGGCTACGCTGTTAAAACTGGCTACAACCAACTCCAGGACATTGAGACTAAGCATGAAGCAAATCAAGCCTCATTGTCCTACCAAACTCCAAAAGCCCTCTGGACTAAGGCATGGAATCTAAAGACTCAACCCAAAGTAAGGGTATTCACGTGAAGTGTGTGCGCCAAAACGCCCTACCCACAAGAGTAAACCTATTCAGAAGGAAGATTGTACCTGAGTCGACACGCCCTCTTCGCGAAAAGGAACCTGAAACTATTAAACATCTGTTCCTTCTCTGTCAAAGGTCGAAACAGAAAAGGTTTGGCCCCTGAGATCGGCATTCGGATTTCAAATCAGGAAGCTATTTGAATTGAAGGATGGCTATTGAAGATTAATAATCACCTCAAAGCCCCAGTCTTTGAACTGATCGCGCTCACTTTTTGGCACATTTGGACATAAAGATATTCCTCTATTTTCAAGCATGAATTACCATATCCTGCAACAGCAATGGCGTCTATCATGGCTATGCATATGAATCTCCCAAATGGAATGGCCGAGAATCAGAGAATAGGAACAACCCAAGACACTTACCCATAAGATGGAAACCACCGAGTTCTCAAGCTAACGGTCGACAGAACTTTCCATGAAGGATCTTCCGAAGGTTCATGGCGTGCGTCTGCCATGATTTTGAGGGGAAACTAATTGATGGGTCCACGATAAACTAATTGATGCCCCTTTTTAATGTAATTGGGCTCGTACTCAGTGAATGAGAAGCTGGCTTATGACCAAAAAGATTTGTTAACACTAACTATCGAATATTTTTAGTTGATAAAACTAATTTTCATAATGAAGAAGTTACAAATTTGCTAATTTATTGACATATTTGTAAATTTATTAAAGTGGTCTTGTAAAATTTGAGAAAAAGTTGGTTGCTAAAACTTATTCATTGGAACATTGGTAAAATCATTTTAAGGTTTGTAAATGTTGACACCTAAATTTTTGGGGTTAATTTTTGATAAATAAAAAATAAAAAATAAATCGCATTACATATAGTTATTAGAAGCATATCTCAATATACTTGCATATTTATGGACTGGTAGCGGATGGGCTTAAGTTCTGAACATAATTGCATTGGATCGGGTTGGCGGTGGATGAACTCGGGTAAATGGTTTCGAGCTTTATTGAAGTTAAGCCCGCGGAAAGTGAAAGATTGGAGTAAGTTTCGTAATATAACCAAGTTTTACACGAATTTGGGAAAGATTGAGCACAATTTTCACATGGGATCTTAACAAGGCATGAAAAATCTTTGAGGAAGAATAAATATCTTTATTAATAGAAGATATTCTCGGTCAAATAGGTGTAGAGAAGTGTGATATTTCTATGCAATAATTTGCCAAAAGAAGGATTGGGACATATATTTCTTGCTTTAAAACAAGAAAGTGCACCAATAAAGAAAATTTGATGCGTCCTACACATCCAGGGGCGTGAGCAGAAAAGGAAAGAATTCGTGGCCGAAAATCATGAATATATGGTCAAAGTTGGGAGTATTCACGCATTTGAGGAAAGGAAAGGAAAGGAATAAAATATATTATATTGGGTCTTTCCTTTGAAGGCCTTGGTTGTCCTATAAATAAAAAGAACGCCAACACTGTTTTGGAGGGGGGGGCCGGCAATTCATCATTCAAAAGAGGGCCACACGAGAGAGAGTCTTCTTCACATTCAGAGATCAAAAAGTCCAACCTTTTTTGCGACAATTTCCAGTTCACACCCAACGATCGTGCTGCCTATTCTACCCAAAGCTTCCGCCTGCAGTTGCTCGATCGCCAACGGCGATGCGATTGCCGTTCCGCCGTCAACGACACCCGGCCGCTCGACTCAACCACACCAGCGACTTCGAGCTCATCGCCATCCCACTCTCGACAACGCTGCTGGTGTTGAGTCACAACGAACGCGCCTCGGTGCTCTTCGCAGTAAATTGCTTTGTGCCCCTGCAGGTTAAGAGGATAACTCCAAGCGGCGGTCAAAGGAGCTTTAGTGGAGGTGGTATTAAAATATAATAATCGGAGGCAGTCCGAGGAAGGGACGTTCAGCGAATAAGAAAGCACACCATCCGAAAAGAAAGTCAAGCGAGATCAATTAACCCGACGAGCCTCAGTCCCAAATCAAGTCGTCGTCCAGTCGTTTGTTCCTTATTTGCAGGTTTCCGGTGATCCCAGCGCACGCAACCCTTGCTCTGCCAATTTTGCTTCACTTTCTTGCAGGTTTTTTCAGTCATGTCCGAGGTCTCGCCATCAAGCCTGCAATTTTTGCCACCCACAGCGACGTCCCCAAGGCCAAGCCATCACCTATGATCCATGAAGCCACTGAGCCGAGCCTCACCGCAACCGTATATGTCCGTGATGCACCTGGCCGAATGTCATCAACCGTCCAAGCCGCGCCTCTCACTGCCTTGAAGTCCACGGTCAAAAAGCTGAGGAGTCAGCAAAGCTTGTTATTGGTCAAAGCAAGGAGACCAAAGAAAATTTTCTCTGGGATCGTAGGGCGGGTTTTCCTTCAAGAAGTTGCGGCTGTTCCTTGCGCCACCGCACCACATTAACGTCAGCAATTCTCTATGGAGGCTCTAATGTCTACTTATTACCACGAAGCAGTTAATCGAGTCATCCATTAGCAAGTCTTGATATATCTCTAGCCCGCCATGAGCCACGCCTAGTGGACTTTTGTTGATTTTCCCGCAGGTTCTCAGGCGATTTCCGCCGGTAACCTCAGCACTCGGCCTCGCTTTGCATGATCCCAGCCGCTGCCACGCTGGTCAATCCCACCACGAGCTAGTCGAAACCGAGAGTCCCCACCACCTCTTCACCGTGTCGAGTCTGTCCAATTTCGATAAGCAAGTGTTTGAACAAGGTAATAATTTTATCTTAGTTGAGATTCATATATTTCGTTGCCCTACTCGAATTATTGCGTTCTTGATTGAACTCTCGAATGATATTCACATAATATCGATTAGCCTTTTAAAATGGGAAATCTTCCTAATTTCGCAACGTACATATGATTGACGGTCCGATTTCACGCTCGAAATACGACCCGCAATCGTACGGAAAATCACAAATCCGATCTCATGCTCGAGATACGATTCGTGATTTTATTTAAAAATTGGCCAATCCGATCTCATGCGCGAGATACGATTCGTCAATTTATTTCCCGAAATTAAATGGACATGGATGATATCTTGCTTGATTTGGTGCCGTGCTGTTCTTGATGGCTTTATTTGATTGCTCCCGTAAAAGAAAAAGCCCAAAAAAATATTTGAATAAGGATTAGTTTTGTTTTAGAATATTTCTTGTTATCTTGCATATTTAGAATATGGATTTTATTTCGAATTTTTTTAAATATAAAATAAAAAAATGCATTCATGTAGGATGTTAGTTTTTTTTTTTAAAATTTGAATTGCACGTTTAATTACTTGGCAATTTTAATATCGAATTTCATAAAAGAAAAAAGAAAAAAAATTAGAATTAGGCATTCTTTGCATGTCATTGCATCTTAGGATAGATTGCATATTTACTAAGTAAATAAAAATCATGTGCATGTCATATAGCGTTAGGTTCATGAAATGCACGTCATTTAGTGATTATTGCTAGAGTCATTTAATTAAAAATTGCCCGTCATTAGAATTAGGTCATTTTGGTTAATTTAGATTGCATATTTAATTATTGCATGTTCATTAAGAAATCACATTTTGCCATGCCATATTATTTCATATTAGATTAGAAGCATTGCATTATATATGGACTATATTTTCGTTAAAGAGTGAAAGCAAAAATTGAGTGATTGCTTGTGAATTAGAAATCATATCTAGGATTGTTGATGTGAATTATGATCTAACACTGCAGATGCTTTCGTTGCTATGAGGTAAGTCATGCATCTTTTTAATTGCTTTCTTGAGTGTTAAATTGGTGGTTTGCGCGCATGTATGATCACTTCACATGTTAGGAAAGTGAATTAAAATCAATTTAAGCTGCCTACAAAACATTTTTTCGAAATAAAAGAATGGTACCGAAAGGGCATTAGAGAAATCTAGTGTAACCAAGTCCCCGTACCCATAGTCTCTGGTTCGTAAGAGTAAAGTAAAACTCCCGTTACTTTACTTGGGTTTCTAATCGACCCACCAAAAATAGATTAGTGGCGACTCCTAATTGAAAATCATTTGCATGTTAAGAACTTGAACCTAAGTCGTGAATTGGTATGGGCTTGGGAGAGCCCGAGTTAAGTTTATGCTTAACATTCCATTAGCCAAACCCTAGGTGGTTCACACCCGAAAAATTGATCGCGACAGTAAAATTTGATGAGGCATCGTGACCCATCTTAACACCTCCAATCATCCAAAGCTTGACTATCCCTGAAGCATTGTGTCAACTTCCACGATGCCTATGAAATGCTGATGCAATACATCTCGACAATGAATAGTGTGACCTGCTTTATTTACCTTTGTGGGAATCATGAATCGTTCCGACTTCGTGGTCAAAGTGATCGACTGATCGGTGCATTCTTTTTCATGAACCAAATTTTTTCTGCCGTAGGAGTGCCATGAACATATAAAATTTTGATAAGTTGCATCCCTGAACGTCTTAATCCTGGAACTCTGTGATCTCCATAAGTTCATGCGAAATTGACCCCATCATTCTATTCGATCTTCGAAATTCAACCTATGTGGAGGCCTTGCAGTTGAATACCTCATTCTACTATCTATCCACACACTTGATTTTCTCTAGGCCCCGAACATCACGAAGCTTCCAACACTTTCCAATGCACAAAAATTTCAGTTTATCGAAGCATGAGAGAGGTCTGGTAATGTTTCAAGGGATTTGCTCCCCTCAATATCCAATCTTTCCAAGTTTTTCAACCTCTCAAGGCTTTTAATTTCGATTAGATTGTGACAATTGCTAGCCATCGATAGCTTCAGACGTGTCCGCACTTGTTGTTGCTACTCCGGCGTTCGTCAAGCGGCCTCTCCCCGCCGTCCCCGACGCTCGCTCGCTCTCTGCTCCGTCGCTTTCTCTGTCTCTGCTCCGGCGCTCGCTCTTTGCTCCGTTGCTTGCTCCGTCTCTGCTCCGGTGCGGCTTTACTTCGCGCATTAATCTGCCGTGGCGGCCGAGATCTGGGGCATCCCGTTTCTGCAACCACCTGCATAGCAGTGTCGACGTCCTCCAGCAATCCATCGATCGCCGTCCCATCCCTCTCGGTCCTCTCTCTCTCTCTTCTTCCGATTCTCGTTCCATCCAGCTATTAAAGCTGTGAATCGCATCACTGAGTTGAATCTCTTCTCGTTTCACTTGCTACAGCTAGTTACTTAGCGTTTCCTTTGGATACCGAGCCGAGAAAGTCGCAAGGGATGATTTTTATTTCGGGTCGTGCGTTTTCCTTCTTCTCAGCCGATTGATTTTTCGGTGTTTTGATCGCAGATTCAGCTTCTTCGACCTTCATTCAGTGCTTGAACCGACGCGTGTCGACTGCGAGCAGCGATCTCAATTTGCTCGACTCCATGTCGTTTGGGACCGTGTTGTTTGAGGAGCTGTTAGGTCACTGCAACGAGGTTTTCAAGAAGAACCAGAGTGACCTCGCTCAGCTCGAGCCTCGAGGAACGCCTTAAGAGCTTCGGCTACGTCCCCGGTACTTTGGGCTCGACCATTTTTCTGCCCGTGTATTTGATTGCGAATAAATGGGACAAGAATGCTGGGAAAATGGTGGTAAAAGAACAATGAAATTAAGTAGGAGTTGAAAGGAATGAAAACGAGCAAGTCATTTATGTGCAGACCTTGATGTCCTGGTCTTGTTTCATGCATCAAGTAACATTTACGAAGATGGGAGAGCATGGATGGCGATGGTGATGAGGAATCAGAATGGTCCAAACCCGAAGTCAATGATGAAGATGAAGCTAGTGCGGAGGTGTCTTTTAATTTGTGGTTATGATTTCCAGCATTATTTTTGTTCCTAGATATTATCATGGCATGGTTTTCGAGATGATTAAGTGATCATCTTCCCATCTTTCGTCTTGGGAGTGAAACTTTGCTCGTGAGTGTCCTTATGCTGTTGTGGTTTTCTTATGTTAGTTTAGATTTTTCCAGATAGATTTCTTATGCGAAAATTTGCTGTCTTAATTGATGGAGGGTATTTCCATTCAAGGAAGTTTGTCTGTGATAGGGATAATTAGGCGTCGTAAGGAATCATGTGAAAATAAGCATAAAAATTGCTGAGAATTACGGCTATATCACCCGTCTACGGAGGTTGGTAGCAGCCTTTTTACTGCCTTTACTGTAGGAGATATTGTGGTAGACAAGTTCCTGAGTGGCATGGCAATATTTAAATTAGATTTCAGTTTCTTAGGGCCGAATGTTGCCACTTCTCTAACTGAAAAATGCTCTACTTCTCTGGCATAAGATCTCTTTCTCCACCTTTTTAACCAACTTATTTTGATTGTATTTTCAGCAATTGCTCAGATGGTGGGGCACTTGTCTAAGAGTTCTGAGGTTGTGAAGGTTGTTGATGACCTTATGAAAGCTCCTGAAATGGCTGTTACCAAGGTACATTTCCTGTATCAGTTGATGTGATTTGATAATTTGCATGATGCACTCTCTCCTATGGGGGTTTTGTCAATTGTATATTTGCATATTAATATTCCTTTTGTTGTCAACATTCATATTCGGAATGACGAGGGTGATGCCTATATTCAAGCTTTTTCTGATGATATGTGGCTGTTGAGAGACAATGGAAACTTCATCTCCTTTTCGGCTTTATCATTTTCAAATATGCTGACAGTTTGAACGTTAATGAGTGGATGAGAGATAAGATAATGAAATGAATGACTATATCAACATGACCTTATAGTGCACAATTCAAGAACATTATCTTGAGCAATTTGGGAACGTTAGTTCTCCATTTCTTGCTCACTTGCTGGAATATGGCTTGCGAAATGGAAAAAAGTTGGAAATGCAAATTGTGAAATATTTTTGTTACTTCTATCATAAAGTTGTGAAAACAATGGGTTGTGGAGTAGCCTGCATCCTGCGGCATACGAATAGCAGAGGTATATATTTGATTGCTGGATTTAGTTTGTTTATATGATATATAGGCTGGTGTGATGGAAGAATTTGTGAACGACGCGGTTGACACAGCTCTTGACACGGAGGACATGAAGAGGAGATAGACAAAGAGGTTGATAAGGTCTCGACAGTCATTGCCGGTGAGACAGCTGCTCAACTTCCAGTGGTAGTGAGGAAGCAAAAGGTGAAGCAATCTGCTCAACCTATCAACCTACTGCAGAAGAGGTATATCTGCTAGTTCCCTTACTGATGGAACTTATTTTTGGTCATTCTTTTATTTCCCCGATAGGGAGCTAATTGAGAAACAATCACTGCTGCATTCTTACTTTTTTCATGTATCAATGAATTTGGAATTTGTAGGATGGGCGGTAGCCGAGGGTGTTGATGATGAGGAAGAACTAGAAGAAATGAGAGCTCGCCTTGCAGAAGTTAGGTCTTTAGTTCCAATTTTTCTACTGTTCCACACTTTTGACTGCCCAAAAGGCAGGGAAAGGAGGGGCAAACTCTATTTCGCCTAACGTGGGAGGAATGCGGGTCCCCTTTACTGTATTCTGATTGATGCAGAGGAGGTCCTATATAACACTTGAATGGTTGATGAAACATGGTGTAATGGTGTATAAATATGCGAGTTATGTATAAACTTGAGCTTGTGGTGAATATTGGGTACGTGGGTCGACAAATTTACCAATATTGTGTAACACTTGAGCCAGAGCTTCCATTCTTTCAACAGGAGCAGAGTTGGAGCAAGTGTCAGGTGATGGGGGAGCGGCCGCTTGACGAACCTTGGAGCAGCAACAATAAACGCGGCGTAGCAAATGAGAGTGAAAGCAGAGATTCAAATTGGATATTAAGCATTTTTCGGCTCTAAATGAAAAACACAAATAAAGAAAGAACTAGCATACCCAAATCAAAATTGGTTCATGGAAAAAGGTTTTAGTTTTCGTTTTCAATGTAAAGGAAAAATAAAAGATCTTCATTTCTCCTTTTTTTGTTCTCTTGAAAATATGTTTGGTTGGTAAACGAACTTAGGATAGGACTCAAAATTTAAACATGTTTGTTGTGTCTTTGCAATCCATCTTTTTGTACATTCTTTGAACTAATAAGTAAGGGGGTGCATGATAACCTGCAATTTCTGTTCCAGAAATTGTTTTTCTGTTCCAGACCAATTTCTGGAATAGAAACCCGTTTGACAAATCCATTCCGTTTTTCAATTTCTGGAATAGATTTATGTTCCAGAAATTGGTTTGGAACAGAAATAAGAAATTATTTTTTTCTATTTCTGATTTCTGAAATAGAAATCAGAAATTATTTTTCCCTCTCAACCCTAATCTCCTCTACGACGTCTCTCCCTCATCCACGTCTCTGCCTCCTCCTCCTCCTCCGCCTCTCCTCATCTCCTCAGAAATCGTTTTCACCATTTCACGCTCCGATCTTCTCCTCCGCCTCTCCTCATCTCCTCGAGACATCGTCTCCTCCACCGGACGCTCGGATCGTCTCCTCATCTCCTCAAGACATCGTCTCCTCCATTGGACGCTCGGATCGTCTCCTCCACTGGACGCTCTCTGCCTCTCCTCATCTCATCGACATCTGCTCGCGAATCCACCCCCTCGCCGCGACCCACTGCCCCTGCTTGTTGTCCGAGCACCCCTCAGCAACAGATCTCGCGCCTGCACCCCCGCTGCTCGTTCCCCTGTGACGCCAGAAGCCCGCTGCAGCAGATCCCGAGCACCGACGCCTAAGTCGCTCCTGCTCTGCTCCGTCTCACCAGAAGCTGCCACCGCCCTGCGACCTCAGCAATGCCCGGCGAGTTCGTGGGTCAATCTGTCAATCTGTCAGCTCGAGTTCGTCCGACGAGTCCCAGGACCGTGAAGTGCGCAAACAAGCAGAACTACCCGTCTCCTCCCTTCTGTGGTTCGTGCCGATATCACCTTCAAAATCACGTCTAGATTCGCCTGTGTTTTGCGTGGGTTCGTGTGCTGAAGTTGGGTGGGTTCGTGTGCTGAAGTTGGGTTTGCTGCTCGTGGGTATGAATAGGAGATGGCTAGATTCGCCTGTGTTTTAGATGCATTAAGATGCTGAAGGAGAGAAGGTTCATGGCAGTGTGTTAAAACTCGGGTTTGAGTTGGATTTGTTCGTGAGGAATGCGTTGATTCACATGTATTCGGCTTTTCAAAAGGCTAGGAGTGCATGCTTGGTGTTTGATGCAGGGACTGTGTTGGATTTGGTTAGCTGGAATTCCATGATTTATGGTCATGTGAAGAATGGGGAAATCGATGTTGCTCGCGAACTTTTCGATGAAATGACTGAAAGGGACGTCTTCAGCTGGAACTCAATGATTGCGGGTTATGTTGCGCAAGGGGACATGGGCAAGGCACGATGGTTGTTTGATAGAATGTCGTTTAGGGACATTGTGTCGTGGAATTGTATGATTGATGGGTGTGCAAGGACTGGAAACGTGTTTGCTTGTGGGAGGATAAAACATGAAAAAGATGTTTTTGCCGTCATTACATAGAGAAATTTAATAGCACCAAATACAGGCATCCGTAATGGTGGCTGCCGGGAAGGTCAATCATCAGCTAGCACATAGCTTGTTGAGACACCACATTTTAATCATGCAATAGATTCCTCCCGCCAGCAAATAGTCCTAAACAGGGACTAGAAAATACGATTATATACATGTATGAGAAACATATTTTGAATGAATGCAGGATATTAGTGGAAATGTTCCAGCGGGTGAGGTTGAACCATGTGTTTAGAGAAGCTAACTGCTGTGCATATGCACTTGCTGGGTTAGGGAATGATTTTGAGATGGAATAGGTTGTTTTTTATGATATCCCGACTGGCTTTTGAACTTGTTGGCTAAGGATGATGTAACTACTGCTCTAATATTTCTGCTAATGCAAGCACTTTAGACTCAAGTTTTGAGAGGTATGCCTCCCTTCTTGGTTGTGTAATATGTAGGCATCTTCATTTGTTGCTTAATGAAGTTATGCTTTTACCCCAAAAAAAAAGTATATTATTTGATCGTAATTACCTATCTAGGTGGATGAGTTTAGAAAATTTGATGTAACAACTCTTACTTTGTATTTTTTTTCCAAAAAAGGGAGACTTTACCAAGTCCCAAAAAAAAAAACTCTTACTTTGTATTTGGGTCAATGGATTAAGAAATAGAAGTTTGTAAGAATGGACATCTCATTTGCTCAAAAAAAAAATTGTTTTAAGAAATAGAAATTTTATACTGTTATCAAACGAATTTCTATTTCTGAAATAGAAATTTTGTATCGTTATCAAACAGATTTTTTTGCTCAGAAACTCGTCCAGAAATAGAAATAGAAAAATCTATTTCTGTTCCAGAAACTATTTCTGGAACAGAAATGTTGTCATGCACCCCCTAATAATCCCATCTTTTCATTTGATGATTACAAAGTACCGTAGCCGGCTATCAAGAAAATCCATCTTATGAAGTAGCATCTTATGAAGTAGGAGATGTGGATGAAATTGGCAATACATCTCTACCATGAATAATGCGACCTGCTTTATTTACCTTTGAAAGGAAACCATTAAAACATCCATTTTCAAGAGGCATCTAAACCTCTCCTCTCTGTACATGCAACAAAAATCTTGGATACAGTCAAAGAGCCTATGAATTACTTGAGTACTCTAGAACTTGATCGGTAGGCAAAATTCCAGCCAATGGCCTTACAGTAGAGTCTCTGGATAGACATGCTTGACTTTTATTGGGTATAGTAGCTTGAAGAGCGATGCGGTTCGAGGTAGCCAGTCTCTTAGGTCCCTACTTTTTCAGGGCGGATGAAGTTACTGATAAGCAGGAAATGTTTAGCACAAAACTAGACTAAGAAAATTAGAACATCACATACTAAAAGCCAAAACCCTGTTATCTGATGAGAAAAGTAAGGCCTTGTACATGAGATCTGGTCCCCCTTATCATCGATTTAGTATAGAGACAAGACGAAGGTACCATGGAATCCATAGGGTGCCCTTTCAGGCAGAGTCATTTTTTCCATTGGCTCCCTTTAAACTTGTGCACTTCAATCACAAGAACCTGTAGATTTCACGATTTCAAAATCACATCAAACGTCGTTACTGGTAGGCAAACCTAGTGATGATTGCATTGAAACTCTTAAACTTAACCCGGGACACATCTGTTTCTTCATTATGTACCCAAGAGACGATCCAACCACTGTCCTCTCCGAGACCATCTTTCTTAGGGACAACACACCTGCTGCAGAAGCTGTCCTTTCGAAATCATGGTACCTGACCTTCATCAACTTCTGGTGATATCTTCCTCTCTAATTCAAGGCCGCAGTGAGGAACATTTCGACATGTACAATGGATAATTAGAATGACTCGAAAAACTTTCAGTAATACCTCAGAGTCAGACAGCCCAGGACAAGGTTCGTCGAAGTATAATTTCACTAGACCTCCATATTAGCCATTCCTGAATCAAACGAGTGATGCATAAACAATAGGAAACTGATCTTATGCGCTACTTTGGGCAAATGGACATGGACTCGAGAGTAGAGACTGGCATTGCATTACCACTTTCAGAGCTTGCTCTGAATTGATGACTTGAGCATAACCATACCCATTACGCAAGCCAGTGAATTCGGCATTTATGAAAAGGAAGTCTATAAAGAATTCAGTGCCCACAAGATTCGACTCCTGAACTTCCCCTGTTTCCATGTTCAATCTCCACTCATAGGCACAGGTAAACAGATAGCCTCCATGTTTGTTAGCATTTGCATCCACCGGTTCTCTAAAGTTGAATCCTCTCGAGAACCAATTGAACTTGTTCATACCCGAATCGGGACACAGAAACACCATTGTAAGTGATCTGCATCTTCTCACCACAACCTGCATTGCTGGGCAATATCATTAAAGTTGAGGCTTAGTCTAAAAGGATTTTAACCTTCAAATTAGGTTGCTAGGAAAAATATACCTCATAACCGTCCCGAAAGCAGTTTATATGTGAAATGTGCAGCTTGATTCTACAAAAAACCATTGGACTGAACTCGCGTCTCCATAACGTAGCATCACCCCTATCCTCGGATATCTTCCTGGTCATATTTCAGTAACCTACATTCCAAGAAAACGATTAGCGGCTTCAACAAACTGAAAAACTATCACCAAGAAAGGCATTACCAGCTCCTGCAAATCAACGCTACATCATGAGATCAACTTGTTATCTACTGAATCGATTAGTACTGAATCATGCTGTAATGTGCCAGTGAGGAATCTCCATGTTTCCAGAGCAGTCTTGACACCAAAACTTTCATAAAGCAATTACAACGTCCAGCTCTGCCTACATTCCTGTGCCAAAACAAATAGTCCATTTACATAGGCACTTCACTCCTAATCTCACAACAGAACCACCTCCGCATATGGTTCTCTTCAGGTTTCATGTCCCAGATCAAAATGACATTGTTTCTTTTATCGTGTATAGCACGACATAGTATATCTTACTATTTCGAACGTCCATAATGAGCATCAATGGAACAAATCCACCTTGCACAGCATAAAAATTCTAATGCTTGAATGATTATAACATAAAATCAGAAGATGTTTTTTCCAGATGGGATGAATTTGATTGATAGGCTGGCCTTGGTCAAATCTGACACGTAAATCCCATCAATGAATACAAAATGGCCAAGGAATCTGGTAAAGAAAATATAGCAGTGTATCAGAACACACAAATTATTTACCACGAAAAGGAATGGTTAAGGGACCGAGATAACTGGAGTTAAGGGATTTCTTGAAGAGTACATATGGCTTATTTGGAGCAATTGATCTTCCAATTGAGCATCCTCATGGAAAATACGACATCGAAAGTATCTGCACAAGCGAACATGCATAACCAAATAGATTTCAAGGGAGAAGCCAATCATTCTTCAAAAGTAGAACTTCGAGAAAATAATTTTTTTAAAGTATTTGCGGCAGTTAAAAATATTTTCATATCAGGAATAAATGAATCCTGATTCAAATAGAACCCACATTACTCTAGTTCCAAAAATTCCTAACCTAGAAACTCTTGATCAATTCCGGCCCATTAGTTTGTGCAATTTTGGCCTATAAAATCATATCCAAGGTAATCGTGAATAGACTCAAAACTTGGTCATCGAAATTGATAGCTCGAGAGCAAAGTGCATTTATGAGTGGGAGACTTATCTAGGACAATATCATGATAGTGCAGGAAGTGTTGCATCAACTAAGAGCAAAGAAGAGGAGGAAAAAAAATTCCTAGCGGTTTTGAAACTTGATATGAAAAAGGCGCATGACAGAGTAGAATGGGACTTGTCGGAGGCACGCTTAAGAAAACTGGGCTTTGATGAAAAGCGGATTACATGGGTTATAAAATGTGTATCTTCAGTCTCATTCAGTGTTAAATATAATGGGAATCCTCTTCCTTACTTCCAACCTTCCAGAGGACTTTGGCAAGGTGATTCACTTTCCATCATACGCGTTTTGTGGACCATCCCTCAAGATCTTTCCCTCGATTGGGGTCAGGGAATGTGAACCTTCAAGAAACCTATCTACACGGTGACTGTTTGGGGGGCTTGTATGCACTGCCTTGATCTAGTGCCTCGACTTGAACTTCACATCCATTTTGAGCCTCGACTGCTATATTTTGACGCTTGAATGAACATAACACAAGATCATAACATGATTTTTCCAGACATAATGAATTTGATCGGTATTCTGCACTGGGTCAAGTTTGACATGTAAATCTAATTAAGGATGCTAAGATGGCTGGGAAATCTTGTGAAGAAAATATAGCAATTGCTCAAAAACATACTAATAATTTACCATGAAAAGAATTGTTAAGGGACTAAGATGGCTGAACTTAAGAAATTTGCTGAAGAGAACATATGGGTTAGTTGAAGCAATTGTTCTTTTAGTTGAGCATCCTCATGGACAATCCAAGATAACTAAATCATCACATCAATGATTTTGGATAGAAATAGGCCATAAAGGTTACATCAATATCTCGCACAAAGTTTTATATGAATAAGTTGATAAAATTGTTATATTCTCCCGAGATTGTTTTCGGAAGTGACGCGTGATGCAATAGTAGCTATACGGCACTACTGCTGAAATTATTGGAAGCGTTCGTGAGACTTGCTCTTTGGAGTCATTGTGAAAATGTGGAATGCACTTGTACGAATGGGCCGACACACATTGTGCATGAAAGCTCGGTCGGTGGCTAGTATGGACGGAGTAGAAACATGAGTTGGAAAAGCAATGTAAGTGTAAGCGGAGATTTTTTTTTGGGGAATCCTTCATGGCTTGACCATCATACGCGTTTTGTGGACCATCCCTCGAGATCTTTCCCTCGATTGGGGTGAGGGAATGTGAACCTTCAAGAAACCTATCTACACGGTGACTATTTGGGGGGCTTGTATGCACTGCCTTGATCCAGTTCCTCGACTTGAACTTCACATCCATTTTGAGCCTCGATTGCTATATTCTGACGCTTGAATGAACATAACATAAGATCATAACATGATTTTTCCAAACAGAATGAATTTGATCAGTATTCCGCACTTGGTCAAGTTTGACATGTAACTCTGATTAAGGAATCCAAGATGGCTGGGGAATCTTGTGAAGAAAATATAGCAGTTGCTAAAAAATATACTAATAATTTACCATGAAAAGAATTGTTAAGGGATTGAGATGGCTAAACTTAAGGAATTTGCTAAAGAGAACATATGGATTAGTTGAAGCAATTGTTCTTCCGGTTGAGCATCCTCATAGATAATATGAAATTAAAAGAATTTCCATAAGGGAATAAATAGAACCGAATATATATTAAATGGAGGAAGCGAATCATTCTTCAAAAGAAGCGCTTCAAGAAAATTATAAGTTAGATTTGGTAGTGATAGTGCTTATCTATGACTCTACTAACACTTTGCTTTTGTCATCAAAATCCCAAATTTCATCAATCAAGTAATCTCTACGCTATATGCAATTTAGAATAACAAAAGAAAGAAACCACTCACCCACACACAATTTTGAATAGTAAAATTTTCCTTTCAGAAGTACATAAAATTTACTTAATTTCTCTTTTTCAGCAATACCTAAAATTTTCTTATATTTCAAATCTTTTCGTGTTTCCTAAATGCTCGTGCATAACAAGTTAAATTTAGTCAATTATTCCAAACTTTCCAATTGAATGGGAGATAAGATAGAGACAGCAATCACCATCTAAGGAGCACCGACACCGACACGCGATACGACACGACACACCAACACGTCGTTTCTAAAAAAATAGAGAATTTCGACACGTTGGGACACGTATATTAAATATATATTTTTATATGTATATAATAAATTATCATTTTTATTATTATTTCAATCAAATTAATTTGAATCAAATTCATAAATAAATAAATAATTAAAAAAGCCTAGAATGAATATACACAAAAAACATTAATACTGCATTTATTAATATAATTCATTATTTCAATTTGACAAATTCAACTTTATTTCAATAATTCATAAAATTTGGAGAAAAAACAAGCGATCCATATTATGGACTTGCATGCTAGATATGTTGAAAGAGAAGAAAAAAAAACTTAATGGGTGAATTGCGTATCACCGGGAGTAGGAATTAGAAGAGAAGAAAAGACGATGTATTTCTTCTTTTTCCATTTATTAATTTTTATTATTGTCTTTTATTTTTTCACATATATATTTTGACCTCTCATTTATTGAATTTTTAAAATTGACATTGATATCGGAATCATATGTCGGAAACTCGTGTGTCAGAATTCCAACTCAAGTATTGAAGAGTGTCAGGAAAGTTGACAAATTGTTGGATTTTTCGACACGTATTGATCGAGTATTAGAGAGTATTTGAAAATATTCGAGAGTGTCGGACACGTATCGAAGTATCCAACACGACACAAAAACTCTTAAATAGTGTGGTGCTTCGTAGATCATCGTTATAATATGGAAATGCATTCATCAATTGTTTTTCTCATCTGTCCAATCGCTCTTCCTTTCCGTGTCTCCAAGTCATCATGACCTCTGCTTTTTAGAGTCAATGTGAAAAAGCAATGATTGTCAGTCCAAAAGAAAAAGGGAAAGCTTAAAGCAGCGACACAATTAGTTCTTAAAAATGTCCGCGTGAAGTTTTGTTCTCTAATTGAACGCCTCATGGGATCTAGAAATCAACGTCCATGGGCTACCGTGTCGTGAATAGTAAGCCTAATAGTAGGGAACTATTCGGGAGACATACAATAAATGATTTCGCAAGAAAATAAAAGATGAGGAGCTCTTGACGTAGTACGTGAAGCAAAGGTTCCTAAAGTTTAGGATTTTGTCTTCTAAAATTTGTGGGCTTCAATCTTTGTGGCTAAACGTGTGAATCTTTTGTTCAGGAATTTTGGCTACACATTTCAAAAAATTTCGTTGCAAAAGCTAAGGTTCCTGAAGCAGTAGATTGGTGCCTATAAATAGGACATTAGAAAGCTTCAGCATGCAAAGCTTCGCTAATAGAAATAAAAAGAGAGTTGGCTCGTCCATCCGTGAGGGAAAGAAATGTTCTTGCCTCTTTGCCTTAGCTTTTGGGCCGACTGTTCCGAGTAATATTGATTTTTGTGATTTTTTTATCATAAACAGTTTAATTATGAAATCTCATATTCCGCTCATTTATAATTTTTCTTGTGCCAATTTGCAATTTTTGAAAGGAGGCAAGCAACACAACAGAGATACCGTAAGTCTACTTGTCGAGGCTACTGTGTAGGAAATGGCAAGGATAATAATAATGGCGGGAGCTATTTGGGAGGTGTACAATAGATAGATGCTTTCGCTGCTTACCCCTTGTAATAATGGAAGGTAGCTATTTAAGAGGTGTACAATAGATAGACGCTTTCCCAAGAGCATGAAGATGAGGAGCAATTGAAGTCATGCGTGAAAGCTCAGGCTCTTTTGAAGTTTGCGGGCTCCAGCGGCAGCATTGTTTCTTACATGAGAGAATAGTTTCAAAGAGCAAAGGACGTAGCAGAAAATGTGAATCCCAATTCCGCTCGTGCATGCAGTGGTGCTTGCTCTTCTCTAGAAAGTAACTAAACTTTTTTCTTCATTTTGTGCATAATGTGATGAAGGATTTCCCATTAATGTCGGGCTTTTTTGGTGGTTGATCAACTACTACTAAGCAAAGAACAATTATTATCGAAAATGACATGATGCCTACATCGCTGAAAGATGACAAGTAGTGTGTGGGCTTCTGTACAATAGATGATTGAGACCTTGCGGTGGCCTCGACAATTGCTGCATAAAGCGTGACGCCGGCGTTCCAGTTCTCAGCCCAAAATGAAAACTACAAATTAAAGAAAAGAACTAGAAAACCCACATTAAAGTTCTAAGGAGCCTTATGGTCAATGACAAAGTCTGCAGTTTTTATTTTCAATGGAGCGGAAAATTTTTCAGTCCCGGTTTCTTGTTCCCTTGAACATGTGATTGGCTTGTAGAAATAAGAACTTCAAATAGGAATGTAAATTTAAACCCGTTTGCCGTGTCTTTGGAATCTATCATTTTGCACATTTTCCACCAAAATTTTACCTAATTGAGTTGGAATTCGTGGATATCCTCTTTCGATGGGAATCCTACCCCAACGGTCGCAGTTTTCACCCAAAAAAAAACCCTAATGTTCTTCGCTGAATACAGCAGTCATTTCATCTAGTCTTTTACCTAGATGAAAATCTCCCATTTCCTTTTCAACTTTGATCCTTTACCCAAAATCCCCAACCTTCCCATGAACCATATTCACTGTTCCACAAGCTAACCCAAACCCAACTTCTGATACAACCCGATCTCCCTTTGATAGCATCACGCCCTACAAGCCATGGAATCAATGACCATCGTATTAGCTGAAAGGAACAGTCCTGGTTAATCCTCGCCCAAATATCAAACCCATTACAAAAGCCCCAACCCAAAAGCCCCCCCTACCCCATCAGCCTCCCAGAGCACTGCATTGTCTTTGGACAGCATTTTACCATAACGCTCCATTGGGATACAACCCCAAGAATGAATTTACTGGAATAGCTGCTTCTGCTATACTTTTCTCATAGGGAGTAAGCTGTCTGCCTCTCGTGCCTCTTGGATGGAAGAATTAGATAACTCAGATTCTCAAGTTACTATACAAAAAATTGTGCAATTTGTGGTCAGAAAAAGATCTGGCTGAGATAGATGGTATGGTCCCAACTGGTAGAATGTAAGAATGTCGTCTAACTATGTTTAGGCAATTGTTCTACAACCCCAGTATCAATCTCTAAGCCTTCCAAAACACTATGAAGAGGGCATGGAGAGTGGATTCAGTTACCTTTGATCGGGTAGACTTGAGAACTTTAGCCTTTACCTTTAAGTCTGAAAATGAAATGAACAGAATTTGTGAGACAAGGCCTTGGTCTTTCTCCAGCAATCGTTTGGTGCTTAAACCATGGATGCCAACTGCTTCACAGAACAGTTACAATTACACACATTACGAGTTTTGGGTTCAAGTGCCCAGATTACCTATAGATTGGGTCTCGGAGGAAACCATAAGGCGAATAGCAGCAGTAGTGGGCTTTGGAAGAAGAATATGATGAGACCCGGTTAGAAACTGATGATCCTTTGGAAGAAGATCCTCTTTGGCAGCTGTTCTATGCAAAACCAGAGGACACAACCATAGATGATGAGATTATTCCAGAAACTCCAGTCCCCCCTGCAAACGGTGTCCTCTGAGTCCAGGGGAATCGTTGGTTCCTAGTAGTGGGAACAATCTGGAAAAGTCAGCATAGATTTTTGCTGAGGAGATTGAAGCAATTGGAAAAGGTGACACGAATCCATTAAAAAAAACTAAGAAAAGAGCTTGATGCTGATAACAGCTCCAAACGACTCTGCAATGCTAGAAGGCAGCTCAATAGGGCCCCAAAAGAAATGTAGCAAGATGAAGAAAACAGGCGGAGACAAAACACAGTGAAGGTATAGTCCTTATGCTTCTCAAAAGGTGAACTCTCTTGCCTTAGATGAGACCAGACTTTTGGAAACTTCAATTCAGGTTTGGGAGATCCTCAGATACAGGCTTTGGTGGCTAGCACTAACAAGCCACTGAGGTTCCCATGAAAATTTTATGCTGGAATTATCAGTGGTTGGGCACACCCTAGACAATCTTCGCATTGAGGCTCTGGAAAGGCCTGGCATTATTTTTCTGATGGGAACAAAGAGTCAAGAACCTGTGGTATGAGCTTGAAACAAATCCAATTCCAGAACTGTGCAGTGGTGAATCCAAATGGAATAGCAGGGGGATCAGCAATTTTACCAATTGACAGGGTGGTGCCAACAATGGACTCAGTCACAATGAAATGTTTGACCTAATTTGCACATATAGTAGAAAACAGATGAGAATTACCTTTGTACACGCTCCAATACTCAACCTCCAAAACCAGCTTCCTTCAATTTGGTTGGGGGTTGGGGGTTGGGGGGGCTGAACTTCCATGAAAATTTTGTACACTGGGAAAAAGTAGGCAAGCATATGGCAGAGCACCATAGGTCAGTGGCTTTTCGAGATATAAGACATTACAAATGCATGCTCTCTAATGGATCTTGATGTAAAGGATGTGCATTTACATGGGCAAATAATAGGAATGGGGATGCCTATGTGAAAGAAAGACTAGATAGAGCTCCATGCAAAGTAGAATGAAGAGTGACATCCCAAAAGTGGAAGCATATGCATTACCTGCTATAGGCTCTGACCATAGTCCTATCTTGCTAACTCTCTCAGCGGAACCTGCAAAAAGAAAGAAATTAAGTTTGAAGCATACTAGCTTGAAGATAATGAATGTGGTCAGCTAGTAAGTTCAGTGTGGAATACTCCAGGCATAAAAAATGAACGCTTTCTGAAGAACTACAAAAAGTAATATAGGCCCTAAAGAAGTGGAGCAAGCAGAAGTTCTCTAATGCTAATAGTCAAATCAACTGCTTGAATAGGGAGCTTTAGGAGTCAACAGATGAGCAGAGCTTGCATCATGACAGGGACAAAATGCAACAACTGAAAATGCAAATTAAATATCTGTGGAAACAGGGAGGAAATTTACTGGGGTATACGCTCAAGAATATACTAGCTGAATAGGTTGATAGAAATGCTGAGGAAGGTCAACAGAATGAGCACATGCTGTTCTCTCTTTGTGATGAGCATATAGTAAATGATATTCTAGCTATCCCTCTTTTAACAACACCAACAGAAGACAATATAGTCTGGACACACAACCAAGAGGGAGGCTATGCTGTTAAAAGTGGCTACAACCAACTCCAGGACATTGAGACTAAGCATGAAGCAAATCAAGCCTCATCGTCCTACCAAACTCCAAAATCCCTCTGGACTAAGGCATGGAATCTAAAGACTCCACCCAAAGTAAGAGTGTTTACGTGAAGTGTGTGCCGAAACACCCTACCCAGAAGAGAAAACCTATTCAGAAGGAAGATTGTAGCTGAGTCAAGATGCCCTCTTTGCGAAAAGGAACTTGAAACTGTCAAACATCTGTTCCTTCTTTGTCAAAGGACGAAACAGATAAGGTTGGCCTCTGAGATAGGCATTGGGATTTCAAATCAAGAAGTTATTTGAATTGAAGGATGGCCATTGGAGATTGGTAATCACCTCCAAGCCCCCCGTCTTTTGAACCGATCAAGGTCACTTTTTGGCATATTTGGAAATAAAGATATTCCTCTATTTTCAAGCATCACTTACCAGATCCTGCAACAACAATGGCGTCTATCATAGCTATGCATATGAATCTCTCGAAATGGAATGGCCAAGAATCAGAGAATAGAAACAACCCAAGACACTTACCCATAAGATGGAAACTACCAAGTTCTCAAGCCAAACATTGACAGAACTTTCCATGAAGGATCTTCCAAAGGTTCTGTGGCATGCATCTGCCATGATTTTGAGGGGAAACTAATTGATGGGTCCGCCATAAACCAATTGATGCCCCTTTTTCATGCAATTGGGCCTGTACTCAGTGAATGAAAAGCTTGCTTATGACAAAAAAAAATTTGTTAACACTAACTATAGAAAATTGTTAGTTGATAAAAATAAATCTCATAATGAAAGAAGTTACAAACTTACTAATTTATTGACATATTTGTAAATTTATTAGAGTGCTACACTTGTAAAACTTGAGAAAAAGTTGGTTGCTAACTTATTCATTGGAACATTGGTAAGATCATTTTAAGGTTTGTAAAATTTGATGAGGCACTGTGATCCATTTTTATGCCTCCAATGATCCAGAGCATGACTACCCCTGAAGCATTGTGTCAACTTACTTTGCTGGCTGGTGCTGGTGACCTTTGAGCCGGTGCCATAGGCGAAACTTTGCTTGCACTGCTTACAGCATGCCCTTATACGCCCAGGACTCATAATTTCTATTGTGAAGTGTTCCCAGATGATGGACTTCTTGTTTCTCTGCTTGTTGGGCAGTGTTTCCAGAGTTTTCACATCATTGTTTTCTTCTGGGGTTGCCATCTTCTATGTAAAAATGAATTCCTGCCGAATAAAGTCAGAGATAAAACATCAAAGAAAAAAGACAGATATGAAAGAGAAGGAGATTTAGAATATTTTGACAGCATCAGGCAAGATACATTAGAAAAATCACTGATGAATGGACTTGAACCAAATATTAGAGTAAGATGTACAGAAGATCAGTACAAGGATTAAAAATCTTTGAAAAAAATTGAACAATGGTGGCCAATCATAGGGAATTGATAAATTAGCTTTGAATATGATGATGAGAGTTTAGAGACCTTAAGTTAGCAACAAAACATCATTTTCCTCTTTGTATTGCATTACGTAGGTCAGGGATCCAAACTATGGCAAATGTTCCTGCATAAAGTCCACACCAAAAACCAGAAAGCAGACCACACAGGTACCTGCATTTTATACGCAGGAAACACAATCTAGTAGTAGCTTTAACATTTGATACCTCATCTCACAGATCCAACATGAGTTATCTTGGTCAGTGGTTGGTGAATGGAGATAGTTCGATTCAAGCCTAAAATTGTCAAGAAAGAACCAACTTTTGTTGGCCTGTCATAGTTATAGAATTCTAATCCTCAATCTAGCTGAAAAGTGCAAACAACAGTAGGCTAATGAATCTTTTTCACAAGCCAATTCAACTTGTCATAGTCAACTTACACACAATCATCAAGTGCAGCCAAAGAACTTGCATCTGAATGAAAAGGAAGGGAACTACACAAATCACCTCAGTTTCCTAGATATATCAGACACGAAAAAGCATCCAAGCAGAAAGAAAAGTATTGAACAAAGGGAAAGCTCGAAGCACATCCCAATTACAGAGAACTAAAAGAGACAAAAAAGAAAATGCCGTGATTGCTAATGCCCTTTTTTCAGTCGTTGAAAATGAAGTAAAAACTTTAAGGCATCCACTGGCATCAGACTTGCACATACCACTTTACATTTTGCAGTCAATTGAAAAATTTCAGAACCTACCACACAAAATTCATTAAAAAGTCCGCCAGCATGCACTACGAATTGAGCGAGAGGTGGTTGTTCTTTAGAAATCCTCCATAACTCATGGAACAAGCAGACACACATGTTGTGATTCCTCTCCACCAATAAGTGTATCCCAAAAAAACAAGCATAAAGAGAGCAAAATTTAACTGATCGATGGAGTACCAACTAATTCCGATGCCCATTTCGAAAGACTCGAATTTTTTTGTAAGAGTAGGGTCCAAAGCTATCAATCCTCCATCGAGCAAGTCACACAGCGTCTCCACCTTTGAATCAGCCACGGTTGGGTTGGTGGTCGGAGCTTTCTTCCGGGTTGCAGAGCCGCCGTCCGGTCGCACGCTGCCGGCGCCACCGGACCTCGGCCCGATCACGGAGGTCGAACGAAAGACACAATCGAAACAATTTTTGAATTGGGGGCGAAGGCTTTGCGTGAGCCGGAGTTTTAGCTTTTAGTTTCATTCAGAATCCTTCGCCTTTCAGCCCTCATCGCTGCCGCCGCTCCTTTTGTTGGATGAATACTGCTGCTGCTGTTGGAGCTCCTTCTGGGGGATGAGAAGCACCATTCTCTCGTTCTCGAGCTTGGCTCTCTCCGTCTGGATTCCATCAACGAATCTTCAGTTCCCAAATGCCTCCGAAGATCACGCCACCTAAGCCATCGAATTCCATCAAAAGACATTTTTTTATCTTCAGTTCGCCGCTATTAATCTTCCTTCCCTCTCAGAAATGAAGAGGTGCGGACCCTGGAATGCCACAACTTGGCACAAAGGGACACTTAAGTGCCATAACTTACGAAAGGTACACTTAAGTGCCAAAATCGGAGCAAAATGGATCACTTGAGTGCCAATCCGGCCAAATTGCATACGTGGCATTTTCCGGCGATTTTCGGCGACTTCTTTTACTGATGTGGCAAATGTTTTTAAAAAGAAAAAGCCGACGTGGACGACAACCATCCACATTGAGTGTGTTGACCTAAACGACGTCGTTTAGGTCATTGTGCGCTGACCTAAACGCTGTTCCTCCCTGTCCGCGTTCACAGTAGATCTCAGGCCCTTCTCTCCGTCGCCGTTCATGCCCAGAGCTGATCATCGGCCGCTGTCGTCAGTCGCCGTTGTTGGTTGCTGTCGCTGCTCACCACTCACCATCGTTGGTCATCGTCACCGCTCACCATCGTCACTCATCCAGGTTCGGCTCCTTCTCTCCCTTCCCCTATGATGAAATTAGGGCTCGATTATTTAATTAGGGCTCGATTATTTTATTAGGGCTTGCGCGATTATTTTATTAGGGGTTGATTAATTTATTACAGCTCCGATAGAATTTGTGTTGATACACTTGCAACTGAAACTTGCTGACAATCGCACAAAGAGACCGGATTTATTTTCGTGAATTTTTCTTTCAAGCCAATGTCAGAGTATGCTTTGATTGTTGAGTCACTGGCTATGCATCTCCTTAAGAGCATCCTAATAAAGCAGGTGACTAATGCATCTCCGAGAAGAAAATTAAGTCCTTGAACCACTCTGCTTGTGATGCTGTATAGAGTATTCCCATGAACCACCCTGCTTGTGAGGCTGTATAGGGTATGTCCTTAAACCACCCTGCTTGTGAGGCTATATAGGATATGTTTATCAATCGAAAATCCTGAATGAGAACATAACAACTGTAGCTAGAATTTTATTGGTAAAGTCACAAACTAAGAAAAAGTTTCAAGCATGAAGAATAAGAACTTGAAAGGGTATTGAAGCATGTTTTGATGAAGCTATTTCCTGGGATTGGCTCTGTAGCTTGCGTCAGTCTTATTTGAGAAATGTATTGCCTGCTTGTCCAAATTTGTTATGGGTTAGGATAGTGTAAGACTTTGGAGTGATCTGTCTGTGCTTCTCTTTGTTTTTCTTTAGCTTTAGCGACATAAAATGCTTCGAAGTTTAGTTGTTCTAATTTTAGTTTAAACTTCTAAAGGAATTTGTAGGAGTTAGAGTATGCTGTGATTTATATAAGTTGATGTCAGAGTATGCTTTGATTTGATTAAGTTGATGTACATTCTCTCACATCACAAGTTTAACTCAGTAGACAAAATTGCTTGGGCTGTGATTGTTGTGGGGACCTATGGTTTTGGTTAATATTTTAAGGGAAGGGAATGCAAATAATTAAAGTGCCGACCTCTTTTTTGGCTGTCATGTAGGGGCATATTGTCAGTGTGGGAACCTCTGTTTACTAAAGTCCATGAGAGTGGGTGGACTCCCATGTGCAATTGTCTAGTGGTCCCAAAAACTAATGATTCTTTTTCTTATTTTTGGTGCAGTAATGGCTCATGACAAGGGTCATGTCGCTGTCATAGTTTGCTACAATGGGGAATTTGTGATTGGGTAGGATGAATGGGAGTATGCGGGTGGAAATGAGGGCACCATCTTTGTGGATATAAAGAAGGCATCTTATATAGGATTTCTTAGGGATATCAATATTTATTTGCCTTGTAAAGTTCAGAAGTTGCTGTATTGTATTCTTGGGAAAGACTTAAGAGATGGTTTGAGATGCTTAGAAGATGATAATGGTCTTAGGGATGTTCTTTACCATTATCTTCATGGTGAAGAGGTTAGGCCGCAAGGAAGAATGAATTTCTGTTCCACTTAATCCCTATTTCATGGCCACATATTTTTCCGGCTAAGTAATGTGCTTTGGCGCCTGCTGCAACCGCCCCTGAGTACAATAGTGAAAATGAGGACGAAGATGATGATGGAGAGAGCGCCGAAGTAGGACAAGAAGGAGATGGTATTCAAGATAGTACTGACGTTAAGCTCGAAGGAGGGCATGATAGATATGATGGACATGAGAGGAGCGCAGATGCAGTTCACCAAAGTGATGATGACATAGGTGATGTCACAATCTCTGGATTAGATTGGGAAGTAGCTGAATCAACTGATGATGATGATGAAGGGTTGCCTGCTGAAAATTTTATAAGTGATAACGATGACGAGGAGCTTGTACAGTCAAGAATACAACGAAGGGATTTTTTGACAGCTAAGTTTGCAGCTTTGCATGTAGTCGATGAAGTTCCAAACAGACCCGAAGCCCCTACAGATGCTGGTGCTGCTGGCGAGGAGACTGCAGATGCTGGGGCTGCTGGTGAGGAGACTGACTATGAAGAAAGCGTCGAGAATGCTACTTCCCAGGATGAGCTTGAAGAAGATGAAGGACCTGTGCATAGAAGGAAAAGGAAAAGTAAGTTTCTTTCTTATGATCCATCCATTGCCTCTCCTACTTTGTCGGTAGGCATGAAATTTCTTGATGCGAAACAATTTAGAGAAGCTATACTGAAGAACTCTATTGCTGCACAGAGGAACATTGACTTCATTAGAAACACTAAGACCTTTGTAAGAGCTAGGTGTTCGCAGCAAAATTGTCCATGGAAGATCTACGACGCATTTGTTAGGAGAAGTGGATCTTTCCAGATTAGAGCCTACCAAGAGGAACATACTTGTTCCATTAATTTTGAGAATAAAAGGGTAACGAGTGCATGGTTGTCGAAGCACTTCTTTGAATTGATTAAGCTGATGCCTCACATGAATACTACTCAGTTCAAGATGTTGGTGAAGGAGCAGGTAGGTATCAATATATCCAGGAATCAATGTAAAAGATCGAAGCAAAAGGTGATGAAGATACTCATTGGCCAGTACAGCAGTGAATATGGACAGTTGTGGGACTATGCTTGGGAGTGTAGGCTACAAAATCTTGGAAGTAGAGTGTATGTAGATGTCGTGGAGAGACCACTTCCTGATATTGGGACAAAGTTCGATAGATTCTATGTTTGCTTCGATGCATGCAAACGAGGATTTTTATCTGGTTGTAGACGGATTATAGGATTGGACGGGTGTTTTTTTAAGGGCTTGTGCAAGGGAGAATTGCTGGCTGCAATTGGAAGAGATGCAAACAACCAAATGTTTCCCCTAGCTTGGGCTGTTGTGAAGGTAGAGAATAAGGACAATTGGTCCTGGTTCCTCAAAAATTTGATGACTGATTTGGAGATAACAAATGGGGCAGGGTGGGCGTTAATGAGCGACCAACAAAAGGTAATGTTTGCTTTTTAAAAAATTTGGCCACTTGTTTGCTTTTTGATATGAACATGTCATTTGCTTACATTTTTTATATTTTGAATTATTGCAGGGACTGGTGCCAGCAATAGCTGAGTTGTTGCCTTATGCTGAACATCGAATGTGCGCGCGGCACATATACGCAAATTGGGCAAAGACCTATAAAGGGGACAAGCTGCAGTCACAATTTTGGCAGCTAGCAAAGAGCACGAATATGGCTGACTTTAGAATGGCCAAAGAAGAGATGCTTCAATTGACAAAGGATGGTTATGATGCACTGTCCCAAACAGACCCGAAGCATTGGTGTAGGGCATTCTTCAGCGAGGAATTCAAGTGTGATAACATTGATAACAACATCTGCGAATCATTCAATGGGAGGATAATAGATGCTAGATGCAAACCAATTATCTCGATGCTTGAAGACATACGAGTTTTGGTCATGACTCGGCTGCACAGACAAAGAGATGACACTGCAAAGTGGACTAAGCAATATGGTCCTAGGATTGCTAAGAAGTTGGATGATAACTTGGTTGCAAGTAGGTATTGTCATCCCATTTGGAATGGGGATGAAGGATATGAGATAATGAAGGGTTCCGATAAGTATGTTGTCCATTTAGGTACGATGAAGTGTTCGTGTAGAGCATGGCAACTAAGCGAAATTCCTTGTGCACATGCCATGTGTGCAATTCAATTGAAGGGCCACAACATAGAAGACTACCTTGATGATTGGTACAAGAAACCAAAGTATCTTGCTTCGTATCAATTCATGTTGCAGCCAATTAGAAGTAGCAAGTTCTGGGAGCCAACAGATCGCGAAGCACCTCAACCATTGCCACTAAAGAAGAGAATGGGAAGACCAAAGCGAAAACGAAGAATGACAGAGGGAGAGGACTCATGTCACCGTAGGTTGAATAGGACAGGTATACCGATAAAGTGCTCTTTTTGCCACATAGCAGGGCACAATATTAAGGGTTGTCAATTAAAGAAGCAGCAGGAACAATTGAGGCCAGCTGAAGGGCCTACTGAAGGGATAGTTGGACAAGGAGAAACAGAAAGGCGAAGTGAGTCGACTGTTCTTCAATCGACGACAATAAACCCAGTAAGTCAGGACAATTGTGTTTATGTTGCTTTATGGTTTGTTATGAATATGTATATACATAGATATAAGTGTGACATGTATGTAATGTTTTTTTTTGTCTTTGTCAGGTCACCGTGACACATGAAGAATTGGTCGAAGCCCCTGCTATACCTGAAACTGAAGGGCCTGTTCAAAGAAGGCAAGGTAGAAGGCAGCCAGCTGCAAGATTGGCTGAAGCAACTGGAGGGCTAGTTAAGTCGATTGTTCTTCAGCAGCAACAGAGAAAAAAATACTCGGTAAGTTCAATGATTTGACTTTACTTTTCATTTACGTTCTAATATGGCTTGATGGTATATTTATGATATCATTTGTCTTTCTCTCAGGTTCGAAGAAGGCAAGCTAGAACTCAGCTGCCAATAGAGGGCTCAACTGAAGGGCCACCACAAGATCCATCACCAAGGTCATCACAAAGGCCACTAGAAGGGTCATCACAAGGGCCACCACCAAAGCCAACCGAAGGTGTCACTGAAGTTGAAGGCTTAACTAGAAAAAGAACCAGAAGAAAGGCAAATCAAGTGCCACCTACAAGAAGGCAGCCATCTACAAGACGCCTAGCTGAAGAGTTGGCCGAAGAAGCCCCTGTTGTAGCTGCTGTAGCTGAACAACCACAAGAGCCCAAGAAATCACATGTGAGAAGAAGAGGCAACCAATCACAAGTACCTGAAAGTGACGCTCCCCTTCGAACAAGAGGGGCTCTTGGGAAGAGGCTAAAACAATATGGTTATGGCCTTTATACAGATGAGCGTTCTGGAACAGTTATTCTTAATGTAAGTTTTATAGGCTGCATTTAATTTCATTTATATTGCAAACTTTTGTTGATAATTGAGTTTTCTTTTTGAAGCCTGTGAGAAGTTAAGAGATTCTTATCTCTCAAGGCCCAACTCAAGAATCAACGGCTGCGCCAACAAAGAAGACATTGCTTGCGCCAACAAGAAAGAAGAGTAAGAAGAACCCAGTTGCAGGTCCATCTAAATCAGTTCAGCCTACAACAGTTGCAGCTCCTTCTGAATCAGTTCAGCCTAGGACAATTGCAGCTCCATCAGAATCAATGCATCCCAAGACAGTTGAAGAAGAAGTCTCACGTCCAGTTAGAAAAAGTGCAAGGATTATGAATCAAGTGCGAAGTCCATCAAAACGAGCACGAACAGGACACATTGTGCATATTGATTGATGAAATGGGATGTGATATGGTTTGAGGGGCTGATGAGTCTGTTGTAAACATCTGTGGATGTTTGGTTTTTTTTTTTTTTTAATAATAGCTTATCATTGAATTGAGTTTATGAGACATCATTTGTCATTGAGTTTGTGAGACTTCATTTCAATATCAATGGAACGGTTGTTGCTTGTTATTTTTGGCATGCCTTTTTCATTTTTTTGATTTTGTTTTTACTTTTACTTACTGCTGCTTCTGCTGGTGGATATGTGGTGGTGACTGGGGAGCTCTTGTGGCTGGTGGTGGTGGCTGGTGAAGCCTGGTGGTAGTGGGTTGGGTTGAAGGTTTTTGCTGCACCTGGTGTAATATGTAAGTGTGTAATATGCACATCTTGCACCAGGTAGTGCTGGTGCAAGCTGGTGTAAGACACCTTACACTAGCAACTTATGCAGCAACATACCACCAGCATAGTGGTGGCTGGTGGTGGCTCAAGTGGAAGCCTGGGATGCTTGGTGTGGCTGGTGGTGATGGCTAGGGGCCGATGGTGGCCAGTGGTGGGCGGTGGTGGTGGCTGGTAGTAGCCGATGGCTGGGGAAATGTACAAAAAAAATGGCACTTAACTGATCACATTCTAAAAAGCCTAGCACTTAAGTGTTCACTTTTAACAACAAGTGGCACTTAAAGTGATCCTTTTAATAATAACTGGACACTTAAATGACTATTTTTTTTTATCACGACTGGCACTTAAGTGATCACTAGACACAACTTATAGCACGAGTAATCACTCGTGTTTGTTCTATGTATATGGTGGTTTGCAGCAAAACATAGAAGTTGCTGGTTTATATATTTGCTGCTGGTTTACACATTTGCTGCTAATTTACATTCAATTCAAGTAAAAAAGTCACCACAACACATCGACCCATACATTCCATCATCACCGATTTATATTTGAGAATAAGCAAAAACATAGTACAAACAGTATTTGTCGAAATCATTCATTCATTCATTCCATTTCCTTCACCTCCCCATAAGCACAAGAAGTAACACATAATACATATGACAACCCAAAAAAAAATTGCCACAACTATCTTGTAGACAACACAACACTTCTTCTCATCTTCCAACAAAATAAGTCACTTTTCATTCAAAACAAATACATTTCTCCACACATTTACAACTATGGCAGTCGGAGAAACTTCTTCTCATCTTGCAGTACTTTACATTTCATCATAAAGTAGGATAGACAAAAAAACAGCAACACAATAAACGCTTGGTAACACTTCCGTTCAATTTTCATCTTTGAAACTTCATTCTTCAAATGGTTAACAGAAGATGCTTGAGCTTGAGCTTGCATTGAGTCAACATCGTCCAAGTCGTCCACAAGCGTAGATGGAGGTTGATGACATCCATCAAGTAGGTCCAATATCACCTTTGTGGCTCGGTGAGAGAATTTCGCATCGACCCATTTGAAGTATTTGCACTTCGAGCCTTCTCTGTATCGGGCACATCCATAGAATCTTCTCCCAGGATTCGTTCGAGTCCAAGATGTTCTGCTTGGACTTGGTAACCCACAAAAACAGAAACGCTCACCTTCTCCTTCGCTTTGGCGAGAGAAATTTGAGCCGTTGCTAAAAGTCCTGCTCTCCATTTCCAATATTCGGTGGTAGAATTTGGGGCAAATCGAATTAGGGTGCGGGATTAGGGCTCCAATGCTTCAATGGCATTTTGCCCGATTTAGGGTTTTAGATTTAGGGCAAATGGGGAGACGACGGCGTTTTCGCTAATTTAAGGGACTATTTTGGGCCAACAAGCAAAACGACGTCGTTTGGGGTGAATTCGAGCTGACTCAGCTCTCCGGCGAGACACATCGGCGAGAAATATTATTATTTTAATGCCACGTATGATTTCCGGCTAGCTTCGCCGGAGATGGCACTCAGGTGTCCCACTTTTCTTAAAATGTGGCACTTAAGTGTACCTTTCGTAAGTTATGGTACTTAAGTGTCCCTTTGTGCCAATTTATGGCACTTGAAGCGTTCTTATGCCCAGAAATGAATCTCCTATTCTCAATTTTGCCAATAAAGACACTTGTTTTTTTACCTGGCCAAATGCCCCAAACCAGACTTAAAAAAAAAAAAAAACTCAGTTCAGGATATATAGCGAGCATGGCAACTGGTTTTGAAAAGGGATGTTTTCTTATGGGAGCTGACAAAAAAAACTGCCCCTGGTTTTGAGGAGAAGTCACACCCATCTTTGGAAGCCAAAACACACGAGAAAAGAAGGAAGAGAGTGTATTCATACGCAAGAGGGGGAGAGGGGGAGAGGGGGAGTGAAAATTTAACCGACTTATTTTGATTGTATTTTCAGCAATTGCTCGGACGGTGGGGCACTTTGTAAGTAATTTGTTCACATAGACAAATAATTAATCAAGAAGAAGCGGATCCATATATGACTGTAAAACATCAATAATCGATAAACACATCGGAATTAAAGCGTACCTGTTTGAGCCATTACTTCACTTGAAGAAAATAGATAAATCTGATAAATAGTGATATATCGGAATGCCAAATCTCCCTCTCTATGACCTATTTCAATATAACAGCTTTCAATGGGATTAAAGCAATCGATAGGTATAACCTATCATTTTATAGGCTAGAGAGGGGACCTAGCAAACCCTAATCAACAGCGTGTCAACTGGGCCCTTCCCATTACGGGCTTCAGTTAAACACAATTGCCTACACTTTGCTGCTCAACTAGGCTCGTTATTAATAGATGCCAATACCCTATTTAATCAGATCACTATAGGGTTCAATAAATATTGGAATATCCATTAACCCGATTATTTAAAATAGAAAATCAATTAATTAATGTAAGCCCATATTATAGGAAATTTCCAACATTCTCCCACTTGAGCTACATAAATTAACTTATTTTATTTTGAAAAAGATTTTATATTGAAAATGACACTATTGGGTTAATAACTGAAAATTTTGTTTTATGTGGCCACAATTTTAAAAAATAATATTCCAATAACAGCATCTCAAAACCAATCCAATCCTATATAACCTCATTATAGGACTATGGAGATCAATGTGTTAAGAAAATACACAACACAAGACCTTCCATAATCACATATAATAAGCATTATATTTTCATGGATCATGGGCCTAGTAGTGTAGTAAGAAATAGTGCCAACATGTGATCAAAATATATACTATTTCTTATCGGTCCTTAATGCAATTTCTCAACGACATGAAACTGCATTAACGCAATTTCTAATCAACATGAAATTGCACAATTATGTTATAGTCTAACATGAGATCTCATAATTAGTGACATCCAGTCATCTTTAAACTAAAATTTGTTTAAAGATACTGTTTTATATTTTCATTTCTCAGTCAACAGGAGAAATGATAACAATAGAATCAACAATAATGATCATTGAAAATAAATGCTTTAATAAACATCATAAAAGCATTACCAGTCTGCATATAACTATAATATCCAGAAATATAATTGATATAACTCCCACTAACAAAAGAAATCAAAAGAATCTAATACACCCATATTCTTTACATGTTTTTTAAACAAAATGGGTCGTAAGCCTTTTGTTAGAGGATCAACCAACATGGACTCGGTTTTGATATTTTCAAATACAATATCTCCCTTTTTGACTAAGTCCTTAACAATATAATATTTGATCTCCATGTGTTTGGACGCATTGCTGATCTTGTCATGCTTGGAATAAAACACAACTGCAGTGTTGTCACAGTAGACCACCATAGGTCTAATAGAGTCAACAACTCCCAATTCTGAGATCAAATTTCTAAGCCAAACTGCTTGAATTGACGTGTCGTAGCACGCTACAAACTCAGCATACATTGTAGAGTTTGTAATCAAGGTTTGCTTTGTGCTCTTCCAAGAAATAGCACTCTAGCCATCATAAAAATATATCCAGAAGTTGATTTTCTATCATCTGAACAACTAGCAAAATCAGCATATGAATATCTAATCACCTTTAGGTCCTCAACTCTGCTATACATGAGCATGAAGTCCTTTGTTCGTTGTAGATATCTCATCACCTTCTTAGCTGCAACCCAATGTTCTTGATTTGGATTCGACAGATATCTTCCAAGAGTATTCACAGCAAAAGCAATATCAGGTCTGGTACATACTTGTGCATACATAAGACTGCCAACTGCACTAGCATATGGAACATTCTTCATGACTTCTTTTTCAACATCATTCTTGGGGCATTGTTCTATACTCAATTTATATCCTTTCACAATAGGAGCATCACCTGACTTGCAGGTCTGCATATTGAATCTTTTCAAAACACGATCTATATAATTTTTCTGAGATAACCCCAGAACATTCTTAGATCTGTCACGATGAATCTCAATGCCTAGAAGAAAAGAGGCTTCCCCAAGATCTTTCATATCAAACTTTGTAGATAGAAAACTTTTTGTATCATTCAATAGATCAACATCACTGCTAGCAAGTAATATGTCATCTACATAAAGTACTAAGAAAATATATTTACTGCCACTTACTTTCATGTAGATGCATTGATTATACTTGTTTTTCTCAAAGCCAAACGATCTCACAACTTTGTAAAATTTTAAGTACCAATGACGTGATGCTTATTTGAGACCATAGATGGACCTTTGAAGTTTGCACACCATATGCTCCTTTCTGACTTCTTTAAACCCTTCAGGTTGCTGCATATATACTTCTTCATCTAGATCTCCATTTAGAAAAACTGTCTTAACATCCATTTGGCGAAACTCTAAGTCAAAATGAGCCACCAATGTCATGATTATCCGAAAAAAGTCTTTAGTGGACACTGGGGAAAAGACTTCAATATAATCAATGCCTTCTCTTTGTGTGTACCCTTTTGCGACTAACATTGCCTTGAATCTCTCTATGTTGCCTTTATTGTCTTTCTTGGTTTTGAATACCCATTTGCAGCCGATCGGTTTATGCCCATTAGGTAAATCAACAAGTTTCCATACTCGATTAGTTGACATGGAAATCATCTTGTCCTTCATCGCTCCTAACCATTTATCTGCCTGATCACTATTAAGAGCTTCTTTGAAGATCGTCGGATCAACTATACTTCCAATGTCAAAATCAGCTTCTCCAAGATAGACATGATAATCATTTAGAGGCGTAGGTCTTCTTTGTCACTGTGATCTTTGCACAGGCATTTGTGGAGCCGCATCATTCATCTGGGGAATTTCATTTGTAATGGGAGGATCTACTGTCATATTTTCAGTATTTGCTTAACTTGCTGAATTTCCACTCTACTAGGATCTCGCATAGAATCGTCATGCAAGATGGGCAATGGAATAAAGACCATTTTGTTTGGTTCTTCCCTTTCAAAAGATTGAGAAGAACTCTTTTCAGCAATATCTAATTCCAGGAATTTGGCAATTTGAGATTCAACGATTCTAGTGCTGCGAGTAGGACAATAGAACCTATACCCTTTAGAATGATCAAGTATCCAATAAAGTAACTTCTAGTAGTCCTGGATTCGGTCTTCTTCTGAGAAGGATCATAAATTTTCACCTCCGCATGACAACCCCAAACTCGAAAATGATTCAAGCTTGGTTTCCTCCCTGTCCACAATTCAAAAGGTGTTTTCGGCACTATTTTACTAGGTACACGATTCAATATATAAGTTGCTGTCTTAATTGCATCACCCCATAAGTATTTAGGCAAGTTAGAACTACCCATCATACTTCGTTTCATCTCCATGAGTGTGCGATTGCGCCGTTCAGCAACACCATTTTGTTCAAGACTCCCGGGCATTGTATATTGAGTGATAATAACACAGTCCTGCAAATATTTTGCAAACGGTCCCTTTTGCTATCCAGCCTCAGTATATCGCCTATAATACTCACCACCACGATCATACCTGACAATCTTGTAATTTTCCCAATTGTCTCTCAACTTCAGTATGAAACACTTTAAACATCTCAAGAGCATCAGTCTTCTCCTTAATTAGGTAAACATAACAATAATGGGAGAAATCATCAATGAATGTGATGAAGTACTTATTTCCACTCAAGGTGGTTGAGTATGGCCCACTAATATCAATATGAATAATCTCCAATAGATTTTGACTACAAGTAGTGCCTTTCTTCTTGGTTTTAGTTAATTTTCCCCTCATGCAATCAATACAAGTCTCAGTATCATCTGAGTCAAGAGGAGGAAGAATATCAGCCTTGATAAGTCACTTTACCCTTTCTATGGAGATATGCCCCAATTGCTTATGCCATAGCAATGAAGATCTTTCTTTGATTAAAGATCTCTTAGCAACATTATTCTCTACATTGAAAGAGCAATATGGTCTATCGGGAGATAAGGACAATCGATATCTTTTATTCTCAAAATGAAGACAATATCCAGCTTTGTCAAGCAAAGAAAGAGATACTAAGTTTCTCCTAAAACTAGGAACATAAAAGACATTGTTCAAGATAAGCTGAAAACCATAATCTAAATTCAAAACAATTGTCCCTATGCACTCCACATCAACTCTAGTATTGTTTCCAACTTTAAGCTTGGACTCCCTCAAACTTGGATTCCTTAGATTTGTGAGACCCTTGGTGACTTTCTTTTCTTGTTTTTAGCCAAGCTTGGAACTTGTAGCAATTGGCTCTCTTGTGACCCTGCTTCTTGCAGTGAAAACACTTGAAATCCCTATCTCCATTTCTCCCATAATTCCCATTTTTCTTGAAGTCTTGCCATTTCTTTAGACCATGAGCATTTGACCCTTTAAGCTTCCACTTGCCTCTAGATGAACTCAACTTGGCATTGGTAGTTAAGTGGGCGGACTCATATTTTTCCTTCTTTAACTTCTCTTCCTCAGTCACACACTTAGTAATCAAGGCATTAACGCTCCATGTCTCATTTTGAGCACTATAAGCAATCTTAATCTGGCTAAATTCAGCTGGCTGAACATTTAAGGTGTGATGCACAATATAATTCTCAGAAATGACAATTTCATGAGCCTTAAGTTTGGACTGAATGTGAACCATTTTTAGTATAAATTCTCTAACACCCATAGCAGAATCATACCTCATGTTCGTTAACTCACTCAGCAAGTTCCCAGCTTCAGCCTTATATGAGACTCTATATCTTTCTCCCATTACTTCAAGGAATTATCTGGCATTCGTATCTTCTGGTAAACCACTAATGAGATGCTCTGGACCTCTTCATAGCAATGAGGCTCAGTCGGTTAGATTTTTCCCATCTAGCATAATGGGCCTTTTGGTTTGCAATACTTTGATCATTGGGCCTAGCAGGTTCATCCTCATGTAGAGCCAAGTCCATATCAACGATGCCCAAAGCAAACTCTATATCTTGTTTCCATCTCTTAAAGTTTGATCCAGTTAACATTTCAACCATGGCATTATTGTTATTTACATCAAATGTAACCGTTTGACACACATAATGCAATAAGATCAATTATGGGCAATAAGCAATTCAACAAAAATAATTAGTACATTACAAACTCCCCTTTGGGTAGAGTATATAATGCACCATTATTTTTCACAGCATGAACTTTATAAAGCAACAACAAGGAGAATTACATATAATTGTCAAGGATCCGTCCCCTTTGGGAAGACAAATCCTTTAAATCATATATCTCCGTAATATCAACATAGAGGGGAATTACATACAATTTTCAAAACATTTATCCCCTTTAGGCAGATAAATATTTTTCAATTATACATCCCCATCTTTTTAAATATGGGAATTAAACTTCATGCTATTTTCCAAATTAATAGACACAATAACCCCCTTTGGGCGAGTAATTGTATATACTAATATTTATCAATAGAGAACTCCAAAATTTATGCCCAAAATTCATCAAACAGTTAGAAACACTTTACAACATGTGCTTCCAATGATCATATTGCACTTTTTCAAACAACAATTTTTTTTTTAAATTATTATTTATTATTATTTTATTATTTTAATAATATTTTAATAAGGGAAAAAACCACCAAAAACCCCCAACTTTGCCTCGAGTAACAGATTTACCCCAAATTTTGTTTTGTGACGTGAAAAACCCCGAACTTTGCAAACTGTCACACATTTACCCAATTAAGGGTATTTTCGTCTTATTCTTTATTTTTTTCTTTTTATTTTTATTATTTTTTTCTTTTTCTCTCTTCCCTCCGCCGGCGTTCGGCGAGGGCTGCCCTCGCCGGCGTCGAGCAGCCCTCGGTTGGGTCGGGTGAGGGTGCCCTCGCCAGATCTGGCGAGGGGTGTCCGACGCCGACGAGGGCCACCCTCGCTTGCGTCGGGCGAGGGCTTGGCGAGGGGTGCCCTCGCCGGCGTCGAGTGAGGGTGCCCTCGCCAGATCTGGCGAGGGAGGTGCGAGGGAGGCCCTCGCCCGACGCCGACGAGGACCGCTCTCGCCTATGCCGGGCGAAGGGTGCCCTCGCCAGATCTGGCGAGGGCGGCCCTCGCTTGACGCCAACGAGGGCTGCCCTCGCCTGCGTCGGGCGAGGGGTGCCCTCGCTGGCGAGGCTTCCCTCCGCCGGCCATGGCGGAGCCGGCGGAGGGAAGAAGAAAAAAAAGAAAAAAAAGAAAAAAAAGAAAAAAAGTTTTTAAAAGTAAAAAAACCAAAATGCCCCTATGATTTAGGGTAAATGTGTCACAGAAATGAAAGTTCAGGGTTTTTGGTGTCACAAATAAAAGTTTGGGGTAAATGTGTCACAGTTAGCAAAGTTCGGGGTTTTTCACGTCACAAAACAAAGTTTGGGGTAAATCTGTCACTCGAGGCAAAGTTGGGGGTTTTTGGTGGCTTTTTCCCTTTTAATAATACGGACCCAACCCGCGGATCCTTACCTGCGCCCGGCCTGCACGCAAGCCACATAGGCGGGCCACGAATTAAAATGGCCCACTAATTTAAAACAAAAAACAATGGGCCAAACCCATTTATTTTGGTTCTGGGCCCCAGAACCTCTCTACTTTGGTTCATGGGCGTGAGCCCAGAACCTTTTAATTTGTTTATGGTTCTGGCCTTTTTATTTTGTTTTAATGGGCGTGAGCCTAATTCGATGGCCCGGCCCCGCTGGAGGTCTTCTTCAACCTCCAGCCGGGTCCCGAATTCGCTGCAAATCGGGTCGCACGACCCGGTTTCGACCCGAAGCTCTAAAAACACAAATTAACTTGATTTTTGATGAAATTTATTCATAGGTCTTGTATATAACATCAATATAATTAACTATAATTAATTAAACGAAGAAAAACCAAGTAAATCTACTACATACAAGCTTCAAAGTTTCGGATCTAAACCTCTCATGGCCGAATTTCGAATTTCTTAAATTTAAGCCCTAAAAATCTACATTGATGAAACAAAAGAATGCTAAAAAATATATAATAATAATAATAATAATAATAATAATAATAATAATAATAATAATAATAATAATAATAATAATAATAATAATAATAATAATAATAATAATAATAATACCCATACAATGATTTGCAACGAACAACAATCAATTGTAAGTAATTTGAAAATTCTTGAACTCTTTCATGCATAAACCCTAGAATTTCAAATTCAAAATTCTCTCTCAATTCTCAACGAAATTATGCAAATTATATATGATTGGAAAGATCTCGACATGTAGAACAAAAGCCCTATGGTTTCGGGATCTATCAAGCAAAAAATATACACAAGAAAATAATGCCCATATTCGGCTCAAAGAGGAGGATTTCGAATTTGTCCATAAAAAAAAATTTGGGTTCTACAATCATATATGATCGGCTTTGATACCACATGTAAGTAATTTGTTCACATAGACAAATAATTAATCAAGAAGAATCGGATCCATATATGACTGTAAAATACCAAGAATCAATAAACACAGCGGAATTAAAGCGTACCTGTTTGAGCCATTACTTTACTTAAAGAAAATAGATCAATATGATAAATAGTGATATATCGGAATGCCAGATCTTCCTCTTTATGACCTATTTCAATATAGCAGTTTTCAATGGGATTAAAGCAATTGATAGGTATAACTTACCATTTTATAAGCTAGAGAGGGGACCTAGCAAACCCTAATCAACAACGTGTCAACTGGGCCCTTCCCATTACGGGCTTCAGTTAAACACAATTGCCTACACTTTGCTGCTCAACTAGGCCCGTTATTAATAGATGCCAATACCCTATTTAATCAGATCACTGTAGGGTTCAACAAATATTGGAATATCCATTAACCCGATTATTTAAAATAGAAAATCAATTAATTAATGTAAGCCCATATTATAGGAAATTTCCAACACACTTGTCTTAGAGTTCTGAGGTTTTGAAGCTTGTTAATGACCCTATGAAAGCTCCTGAAATGGCTGTTACCAAGTTACATCTCCTGTGTCAGTTGATCCTGTATCAGTTGATGTGATTTTATAATATGCATGATGCACTCTTCATGGGGGTTTTGTCAATTGTGTATTTGCATGTTAATATTCCTTTTGTTGTCAACATTCATATTCAAAATGACGAATGATGTCTACATTCAAGCTTTTTCTGATAGTATGTGGCTGTTGAGAGACAATGGAAACTTTGTCTCCTTTTTGGTTTTATCATTTTCAAATTATGCTGATAGTTTGAATCTTCATGAGTGGATGAGAAATAAGATAATGAAATGAACGACTATGTCAACATGACCTTATAGTGCACAATTCAGGAACATTATCTTGAGCAATTTGGGAATGTTAGTTCTCCAGTTCTTGCTCACTTGCTGGAATATGGCTTGCGAAGTGGAAAAAAGTTGGAAGTGCAAATTGTGAAATATTTTTGTCACTTCTCATTGTAAAGTTGTGAAAATAATGGGTTGTGAAGTAGCTTGCATCTTGCGGCATACGGATAGCAGAGGTATATATATGATAGCTGAATGCCGTTTGTTTATATGATATATAGGTTTGTTTGATAGAAGAATTTGTGAATGATGCGATTGACACAGCTCTCGACACGGAGGACATAGAAGAGGAGATAGACGAAGAGGTCGATAAGGTCTTGACAGCCATAGCCGGTGAGACAGCTGCTCAACTTCCAGAGGCAGTGAGGAAGCAAAAGGTGAAGCAATCTGCTCAACCAATCAACCTACTGCAGAAGAGGTATATCTGCTAGGTCCCTTGCCGATGGAACTTATTTTCGGTCATTCTTTTATTTCCTCGGTAGGAAGTTAATTGAGAAAAAAATCAATGCTGCATTCTTACTTTTTTCATGTATCAATGAATTTGGAATTTGTAGGACGAGGCGGTAGCTGAGGGTGTTGATGACGAGGAAGAACTAGAAGGAATAAGAGCTAGCCTTGCAGAAGTTAGGCCTTTAGTTCCAATTTTTCTACTGTTCCACACTTTGACAGCCCAAGAGGCAGGGAAAGGAGCGGCAAACTCTATTTAGCCTAACGTGGGAGGAATGCGGGTCCCCTTTACCGTGTTCTGATTGATGTAGAGGAGATCCTTTGTAACACATAACGTTGATGAAACAAGGTGTAATGGTGTATAAATATGCGAGTTATGTATAAATTTGAGCTCGTGGTGAATATTGGGTATGTGGGTCTGACAAATTTACCAAATATTGTGTAACACTTGAGCTAGAGCCTCCATTCTTTCAATACAGGAAAAGAAAGGAGCAGAGATGGAGCAAGCGTCGGGCGTGGCCACTTGACGAATGTTGGAGCAGCAATAACAATCGGGTGTAGCAAATGAGAGCAAAAGCGGAGATTCAAATTGGATATTGAATTACTTGAGTACCCTAGAACTTGATGAGCAGGCAAAATTCCAGCCAGTGGCCTTATGGTGAGTCTCTGGATAGACATGCTTGACTTTTATTGGGTACAGTAGCTTAAAGAGCGATGCGGTTCGAGGTAGCAAGTCTCTTGGCACTCTACTTTTTCGGGGCGGATGAAGTTACTGATAAGCAGGAAATGTTAGCACAAAAGTAGACTAAGAAGGTTAGAACATCACATACTAAAGGCAAAAAACCTATCATCTGATGTGAAAAGTAAGACCTTGTACATGAGATCTGGTGTCCCTCGATTAGGGATAAAGACAAGACAAAGGTACCATGGAATCCACAGGATGCCCTTTGAGGCAGAGTGATTTTTTGCATTGGCTCGCCTTTAGACTTCTGCACTTCTATCATAAGAACCTGCAGATTTCACGATTTCAAAATCACATCAAACGTCGTTACCAGTAGGCAAACCTACATGATGATTGCATTGAAACTCTTAAACTTAACCTGGGACACAGCTGTTTCTTAATTGTGTACCCAAGAGACATCCAACCACTGTCCTCTCCAGGACCGTCTTTCGTAGGGACAAGGACACACCTGCTGCAGAAGCTGTCCTTTTTGAAATTATGGTAGCCGACCTTCTTCAACTTGTTGTGATATCTTCCTCTCTAATCCAAGACCGCAGTGAGGTACCTTTCGACGTGTACAATGGATAATTAGAATGACTCAAAAAAACGTTCACTAATACCTCAGAGTCAGACAGCCCAGGACAAGGTTCGTTGAAGCATAATTTCACAAGACCTCCATATTTAGCCATTCCTGAATCAAATGAGTGATGCGTAAACAATAGGTAACCAATCTTATGCGCTACTTTGGGCAAGTGGACATGGACTCGAGAGTAGAGACCGGCATTGCATTACCACTTTCAGAGCTTGCTCTGAATCGATGACTTGAGCATAACCATACCTGTTACGCAAGCCAGTGAATTCGACATTTATGAAAGGGAAGTCCATAGAGAATTCAGTGCCCATAAAATTCGACTCCTGAATTTCCCAATTTCCATGTTCAATCTCCACCCGTAGGCACAGGTAAACAGATAGCCTCCATGTTTGTTAGCATTTGCATCCACCGGTTCTCTACAGTTGAATCCTCTTGAGAACCAATTGAACTTGTCCATACCACAATCAGGACACGGAAACACTAACATACGAGATCTGCATCTTCTCACCACAACCTGCATTGTTGGGCAATATCATTAAATCTGAAGCTCAGTCTAAGAGGATTTTAACCTCCAAATTAGGCTTCTAGGAAAATAATACCTCATAACCGTCCTGAAGCACTTGAATATGTGAAATATGCAGCTTGATTCTACATAAAACCATTGGACTGAACTCGTGTCTCCATAATGTAGCATCACCCCTATCCTCGCATATCTTCCTCATCATACTTCAGTAACCTACATTCCAAGAAAACAATTAGCTGCTTCAACAAACTGAAAAACTATCACTAAGAAAGGCATTACCAAATGAACGATACAACATGAGATTAACTAGTTATCCGCTGAATCAATTAGTACCGAATCATGCTGTAATGTGCCAGTGAGGGATCTCCATCTTTCCAGAGCGGTCTTGACACCAAAACTCTCACAAAGTAATTACAACATCTAGCTCTGCCTACATTCCTGATCCAAAACAAATGGTCCATTTACACAGGCACTTCACTCCTAATCTCACAACAGAACCACCTCCACATATGGTTCCCTTTGGGTTTCATCTCCCATATCAAAATGACATCGTTTCTTTTATTGTGTATAGCATGATATATTATATCTTGCTATTCTGAATGTTATATTGTGTCTCAAGTTTGAGCCCGTTAGATTAATACCCATAAGTCTGGCCGAATAAACAAAGTTCAAGGGAGACTTTGTGATGTCTTCAAATGTTGTTCCTATCTTCATGTGTAGAAGGAAGAAGCCAAAGAAAGATGCATGTAGGCTTCTCTATTATTTTAATAGAGAATGGGCTTCTATTATTTTAATGAAGAATGAAGGAAGGCAGAAGCAATGCGGCGCAGAACCCTCTCCCTTTCTTTATTCAAAGAATGTGGGCTCTCATTAATTTATTATTAAGAAGACCCATGAAGAAGACTTCTTTTACGTTTCCTTCCACCGAGAACAAGAAATTTGAAGACTGCAGCCCACCTCTTTTCACGGATCAATGGCACACGTTGTTGACTATTATTCCTCATCTCTTCCGCCTCATTAAATGCGTGCCCATTCACATGCGCGATCTGCATGCATGCCTACAAATATGGTGGGCGTTCGGTGCCGACTGTGGACTTGTCTTGTGGGCGCCTGCGCTGCATTTAATGAGGCCATTTACTTTCTTCTTTTGTCTTGTTCTCTGCCCTTCTCCCTATAGAAGGAGAAGATGTCTGACGATGCAAGTAAGCTGCGAAAGAAAAGAGCTTCGCATAGAGCGAGAGCAAAGAGCTCGAGAAGAGAGTGAGAGGCTTGAGCTCCGAGAGGTTTGTGCGGATTTGAGTCCAGTGAGTTGAGTTGTTAAACATCGTGGGTATTGGGTGTATAGTAGGGCTGGGAAACACTTGAGTGCATGTGTGATTGTAATCTTGTAATTCTCCGATTTGATAGTGGATTATTTTGCTGGCTCTCCCTATGGACGTAGGTTCCGACATTCGGACCGAACCACGTAAATTTCTGGTGTCCTTTTATTGTTCCTCGTTTTATTTCGATCGATTTCTATAGCTCCCGACATAATTGCAAAAATACACGATCCGCTTCCGCTGCGACGCCGATTTACAACAATTGGTATCAGAGCTAAGGCTTTGCAATTATGTCTGGAGCAAGAGTAGAAATTGAGAAATTTAACGGCAGGAACAACTTCGGGTTATGGAGCGTCAAGATGAAGGCGCTATTAACAACTCAAGGATTAGCCAAGGCATTGGAGGGCAAGGCTAGGTTGCCCGAAACAATGCGAGATGCCGAAAAGGACGAGCTAATGGAGAAGGCCATGAGCATCATCCTGTTGAACTTATCGGATGAAGTGCTGATAGAGGTGGCCGAAGAGGAGGATGCCGCAGCATTATGGGCTAAACTTTAGGCCCTCTATGTCACGAAGGGTTTGAACAATCGCTTATATATGCTGAAGAGAATGTTCCAGTTTCGATACACTGAAGGTACGTCCATTAGATCCCACCTAGATGAGTTTAATAAACTCATGATGGACTTGAAGAATGTTGGCAAGATTTTAGATGATGAAGAACAAGGCATGATGCTGTTGACGTCTCTACCGGAGTCATGTGAGCACTTTACCGACTCCTTGTTACAAGGGCGTACTACGATTACCTCAGAGGAGGTAAAATCTGCCCTGTTCTCAAAGGAGTGGCAGAGAAAGTTGCGTGATGACAGTCTAGCGCAAGATGTAGCACGTGGACTGGTGATTCGAGGTAGAGACCAACATTGGAGGCCCAGCAACAGAAGCCAAAGCAAAAGCAGGTCGAAGTCGCGACATAGAAAATCAAAAGGTCGCGTGAAGTGCTTCGAATGTCACGAGGAGGGGCACATAAGGAGAAATTGTCCAAAGCTAAGAAATAAAGGCGTTTGGCAAAATGCCACAAGCAGTGTGGCGAATGTTGCCGAGGAGAGTACCAGTGATGCCGAAGCTGTCCTATGTGTATCTACGAGTTCATCGGGAGATGAATGGGTGCTAGATTTTGGATGTTCCTATCATATGACTCCTCATAAGAACTGGTTCACTACCTACCAGACTGCAGATGGTGGTAGAGTTCTTTTGGGGAATAATGCGGCCTGCAAGGTTGTTGGGATAGGAACAGTTCGGATCCGAATGCACGATGGCGTAGAACGGACGTTGATAGACGTAAGGCACGTACCGAAGCTCAAGAAGAGCCTTATTTCTTTGGGTACACTCGATGACCTCGGGTGCAAATACACAGCTGAAGGTGGAGTATTGAAGATCTCTCGAGGTGCCTTGACAGTGATGAAAGGGAAGAAGGTGAATTCTCTCTATCATTTACTGGGGGAAACCGTGACCGGAGTTGCTGCAATTTCATCAGGTGAGTCAGACTCAAATTTGACTCAGTTAGGGCATATGCGATTGGGACACATGAGTGAGGTAGGTATGACGATGCTGAGTGAGAAGGGGTTGCTGAAAAGTCAGAAGACAGGAAAGCTGGACTTGTGTGAGCACTGCATCTTCGGGAAGCAGCGTCGTGTTAAATTTGGTACAGCTCTACATTCAACCAAGCAACCAGTCGAATACATTCATTCAGATGTTTGGGGACCGTCTCCAGTTCCATCGAAAGGAGGTGCTAGATATATGCTAACATTCATCGATGATTACTCAAGGAAGGTATGGGTGTACTTCCTGAAGCACAAATCCGAGGTATTTGATCGGTTCAAGAATTTTAAGGTATTGATTGAGAAGCAGTCAAGTAAACAAATCAAGTGCCTGAGAACTGATAATGGCATGGAGTTCTGTGGTAAAGACTTTACCGAGTTCTGCCAAAAGGAAGGGATTGTGAGACACCGCACAGTTCCCGGGACACCACAGCAGAATGGCTTTGCAGAACGGAAGAACAAAACTCTACTTGAGCGAGCTCGGTGCATGCTTTCGCATGCAGGATTGGGCAAGGAATTTTGGGCCGAAGCAATAAATATGGCATGTTACCTGGTTAATCGATCTCCATCTTCTGTTATTGAGTGGAAGACTCCTGAGGAAGTATGGTCGGGGAAACCTGTTGATTACTCCGGATTATGAATATTCGGATGTCCTGCGTATGCTCATGCGAGAGATGGTAAGCTTGAGCCGAGGGCGAAGAAGTGCATATTTCTGGGTTATGCACAAGGGGTGAAAGGCCACCGGCTGTGGTGCACTGATCCCAGATCACCCGGTTTTCTAATCAGTAGAGACGTGATCTTCGACGAGACTGCAATGCTTCAAAAGAGGAGTCTTGAGACTCAACCAGCAGAGCGAACGGATCATGGTGTCAGAAGTGAGGTGGAGATTCGGGCGGAGTCTCCAAAGACCTTAGAGGTAACAGAGGAAGAGATTGCAGACGAGGCCACAATTTCTGAAGACGGTGATATTGAACAACCAGCAGAGCCACAACACAACATAGCCACGAACAGACAAAGGAGGCAAATTAAACCACCGGTACGTTATGGTTATTCTGATATTGCCTATGCATTAACTGTAGGTGATGAGGTGGAGATGGATGAGCCTTCATGCTATTCTGAGGCGATGGCTAGTGCTGAGTCATCACAGTGGCTAGAGGCTATGAGTGAAGAAATAGAATCACTCTATCGGAATCAGACATGGGAGTTGGTCAAAGTACCCAAAAGTCAGAAAATTGTCGGATGCAAATGGGTCTACAAACGGAAAGAGGGCATTCCCGGTGTAGAGGCAGCCAGGTTCAAGGCAAGACTTGTTGTGAGGGGGTATACTCAACGAGAGGGCATCGACTACAATGAAGTGTTCTCTCCTGTGGTAAGGCATACCTCTATTCGTGTATTACTTGCCTTAGTTGTTGCACAGGATCTTGAGCTGGAGCAACTAGATGTGAAAACGGCATTTCTTCATGGTGAATTGGAGGAACGAATTTACATGAAGCAGCCTGAGGGATTTGCTATTCCAGGTAAGGAAGACCATGTTTGCTTATTGAAGAAATCTTTGTATGGACTGAAACAATCTCCTAGACAGTGGTATAAGCGTTTTGATGCTTTCATGACTAGTCAACATTATTTGAAAAGTCAGTTCGACAGTTGTGTTTATTTTAGGAGATTGGATGATGGGTCTTTGATTTATCTGCTATTATATGTTGATGATATGTTGATAGCAGCTAAACATATGTCTGATATTGATGTGTTGAAACGGCAGTTGAGTGCTGAGTTTGAAATGAAAGAATTAGGTGCTGCTAAGAAAATATTGGGTATGGAAATTTTGCGTGACAAGACTGCAGGAACGTTGCGTTTGTCTCAAAAGAAATATATTGAGAAGATTGTGGCACGTTTTAATATGCAGTCAGCAAAATCTGTAAGTACTCCTTTAGCCGCACATTTTAAACTTTCTGACAAGTTATCACTGCAAACTGAGGAGGAAGATGAACATATGTCCCGTGTTCCTTATTCTAGTGCAGTGGGTAGTATTATGTATGCCATGGTATGTACTAGACCTGACATTTCACAGGCTGTAAGTGTTGTCAGCCGTTACATGAAGCACCCAGGTAAGACTCATTGGGAAGCTGTGAAATGGATCCTCAGATATCTAAAGGGGACAGCAGACATCGGCATTATGTATAGGAGGAACGTCAATGGCAACGAGACCACAAGGTACGTGGATTCGGATCACGCCGGTAACTTGGATGATCGCAGATCGTTAGCAGGGTACGTGTTTACGCTAGCAGGTGCTGCAATAAGTTGGAAAGCGTCTTTACAAGATGATGTTGCATTGTCTTCAACTGAGGCGGAGTACATGGCACTAACCTTTGTTGCAAAGGAGTCGATATGGCTAAGGGGTTTGCTCTCGGACCTTGGACTGGAGCAGAAAAGTGTCACCATACACTGTGACAATCAATGTGCGATATATTTGGCTTATAATCCAATATATCACGAGCGAACGAAACATATCGACATCAGGTACCATTTCATCCGAGATGTCATAGCAAAGGGTAAAATTGTTGTGAAGAAAATAGCAACAGCGGAGAACCCAGCAGATATGATGACGAAGCCTGTTCCTTCAACAAAGCTCGAGCTCTATATGAGCTCGATTGGCATCTGTAGAGTATGAGCGCCCATCGGGGCGTTGGGAGAGTCGAGCATGGAAATACTATAACTTGGCCTCAAACGTCGAGCCAAGGTGGAGAATTGTTATATTGTGTCTCAAGTTTGAGCCCGTTAGATTAATACCCATAAGTCTGGCCGAATAAACAAAGTTCAAGGGAGACTTTGTGATGTCTTCAAATGTTGTTCCTATCTCCATGCGTAGAAGGAAGAAGCCAAAGAAAGATGCATGTAGGCTTCTCTATTATTTTAATAGAGAATGGGCTTCTATTATTTTAATGAAGAATGAAGGAAGGCAGAAGCAATGCGGCGCAGAACCCTCTCCCTTTCTTTATTCAAAGAATGTGGGCTCTCATTAATTTATTACTAAGAAGACCCATGAAGAAGACTTCTTTTACGTTTCCTTCCACCGAGAACAAGAAATTTGAAGACTGCAGCCCACCTCTTTTCACGGATCAATGGCACACGTTGTTGACTATTATTCCTCATCTCTTCCGCCTCATTAAATGCGTGCCCATGCACATGCGCGATATGCATGCATGCCTACAAATATGGTGGGCGTTCGGTGCCGACTGTGGACTTGTCTTGTGGGCGCCTGCGCTACATTTAATGAGGCCATTTACTTTCTTCTTTTGTCTTGTTCTCTGCCCTTCTCCCTATAGAAGGAGAAGACGTCTGACGATGCAAGTAAGTTGCGAAAGAAAAGAGCTTCGCATAGAGCGAGAGCAAAGAGCTCGAGAAGAGAGTGAGAGGCTTGAGCTCCGAGAGGTTTGTGCGGATTTGAGTCCAGTGAGTTGAGTTGTTAAACACCGTGGGTATTGGGTGTATAGTAGGGCTAGGAAACACTTGAGTGCATGTGTGATTGTAATCCTGTAATTCTCCAATTTGATAGTGGATTATTTTGCTGGCTCTCCCCGTGGACGTAGGTTCCGACATTCAGACCGAACCACGTAAATTTCTGGTGTCCTTTTATTGTTCCTCGTTTTATTTCGATCGATTTCTATAGCTCCCGACATAATTGCAAAAATACACGATCCGCTTCCGCTGCGACGCCGATTTACAACACTGAATGTCCATAATGAGCATCAATGGAACAAATCTACCTTGCACAGCATAAAAATTGTAATGCTTATATGATTATAACATAAAATCAGAAGATGATTTTTCCAGATGGCATGAATTTAATTGACAGTCTGCCCTTGGTCAAATCTGACATGCAAATCTGATCATTGAATACAAAATGGCCAGAGAATCTTGTGAGGAAAATATAGCAGTGCATCAGAACATGCTAATTATTTACCACGAAAAAGAATGGTTAAGGGACTGTGATAACTGGAGTTAAGGGATTTCCAGAAGAGTACATATGGCTTATTTGGAGCAATTGATCTTCCAATTGAGCATCCTCATGGAAAATATGAAATCGAAAGTATCTGCACAAGCGAACAAACATAACCACATAGATTTCAAGGGAGAAGCCAATCATTCTTCAAAAGTAGTACTTTGAAAAATCACTCTTCAAAGTATTTGCAGCCGTTAAGAATATTTTCATATCAGGAAAAATGAATTCTGACTTAAATAGAACCCACATTACTCTAGTTCCAAAAATTCCTAACCCAGAAACTCTGGATCGATTTCGCCCCATTAGTTTGTGCAATTTTGCCAATAAAATCATATCCAAGGTAATGGTGAATAGACTCAAACCTTGGTTATCAAAATTGATAGCTCAAGAGCAAAGTGCATTTGTGACAGGGAAACTTATCCAGGACAATATCATGATAGTGCAGGAAGTGTTGCATCAACTAAGAGCAAAGAAGAGGAGGAAAAAATTCCTAGTGTTTTTTAAACTTGATACGAAAAAGGCATATGACAGGGTAGAATGTGACTTGTTGGAGGCATACTTAAGAAAACTGGGCTTTGATAAAAAAGTGGATTACATGGGTTATGCAATGTGTATATTCAGTCTCATTCAGTGTTAAATATAATTGGAATCCTCTCCCTTACTTCCAACCTTCCACAGGACTTTGGCAAGGTGATCCTTTATCCCCTCATCTCTATATTTCTGTAGGAAACGTATTATCTCTTATGATGAAGAAAGCAGTGGAGGATGGCAGTATAAAGGGTATTAATCTCAACTTTTTTCCCCTACCATATCAAATCTCTTATTTGCAGATGATTCCATCTTCTTTTTAGATGGGAGAATTCAAGAATGCCAATCTATATCGGATGTAACATTAGTATTGTTTTGCTACTGGACAGGAGATAAACCTAAACCATTTAGGAATACTCTTTAGCTCAGGGTGTCCACAGACCATAAGAGTCAATATGGCTTATGAACAGCGTGTCCCTGAACTGGATAAAAAAGGAAAATACCTTGGAATTCCTTTGGATTGGGGAGAGTCTAAGAAGAATATGTTTTGCCTGGATACTTGGAAGGGTTAACAAAAAATTGGAAGGTTGGAAGGAATCTTTAACTTCTAAAGCAGGACAAGAGATATTAGTAAAAAACAGTGGTCCTGGCTCTTACTCAATATGCAATGTCAATTTTCAAGATTCTCGTCTTCATATGTAAAGCGATTGAACACAGAATGGCAGCATTTTAGTGGAAAAGTAGAGAATCTCACTCTGTTATTCATTGGAAGAGTTGGGATTTCTTGAAGCAAAGGAAAGGCAATGGAGGCATTGGATTCAAAGATTTACTTTCTCTTAACAAAGCTTTCTTAGGAAAGCAAGCCTAGAGATTAATGCACCAGTCTTGCTGTTTATGGGGTCAAAATTTTAAAGGGATTTACTTCACAAAAAGGAGGTTTTGGGCATGTTGGGAAAGGGCATAGACCCTCTTGGGGCTGGCAAAGCTTACTAGAGGGAAGAGACTCAATCTTAGAACCTTCAATGTGGACAGTGGAAACAGCAGAAGCAATCGGTATCATAGAGGATAGATGGTCCAAAAGAGGTGTAACTGGACAGCCAGCAAAAAAAAATGACCCACAACAGGTCGTAGAGGTAATAAACCACAAAGAAAATTCCAAGAATGAACCTCTTCTCCGAAATATTTTCGAAGAGGACATCGTGAAGGAAATTTTGGCTATTCCTCCAACAACCCACTCTATTAAAGACAAACTGGTATGGAGATATTCATCAACAGGAAATTACTCAGTAAAGAGTGGCTACTACTACATAAGACTTACCAAGAATATCCGAAAAGCTCCAATGGCTTCCTCATCTTTCTTGGCTCCTTGGGCAATATGGAATAAGACCTGGAAAATGCAAACAATCCCTAAAATTAAGTTCTTCAAATGGAATCCATTTCAGACTAGTCTACCCACGACAGAGACTTACACAAGCGAAAAATAGTATCGGATCCTTACTGCTCATTGTGTAAAGACGAGGTGGAATCCCCATAGCATCTCCTTCTCCTTTGTCCTTGGACACGAGACATATGGGCTAAACCATCCCTAAACATTCAGGTTTCTTCCCAGGGGTCAAGCATAATAGAGATATGGCTAACGCAATTTCTTAAAAGCACAGAAAACCCACATTCTCTGGCGCTTGTAACAACCATCTTTTGGCTTATTTGGACTTCCTGCAAGCAACCACAGGGAGCTCTAACTTCTCTCGGCAATTACAGTAGATGGAATTCAAAGCAGAAAATCCGACCTTGACGTTCCCACCTCTTCTGAGAACTGGAAACCCCCAAAGGTCGGATCTTTAGAAGTCAATATTGATGGATCCCTTCGTTGAAAGCTCCATGGAAGGAGCAATCACCTGCATTATTTGAAACTTAGAAGGGACGCTTGTGGATGCACACACAATTATCTCCCAATGCCTTGATCTGTTGTCCAGCTTCTCACAGCTGCGTATCACCCTCGTTGCCATCGTGAAGCGAACTCCATTGCGGAGGGACTGGACTTCTTCCCCTCCCGAAATCTTGTCGGATTCACTTTGTAAGGATGCCCAGCTCATGAGCCTGCATTTTAAAATTAAATAAGGGCTGTTCGGTAACGATTCTATTTTTAGGAATATTTTTTTTATTAAAAATGATTTTTTTAATTTTATTTATGAAAATAATTTTTAAATAAAAGAACGTGTTTAATAACTGCACAAAATTTATATTTTCGGATAAAAATGCATTCGGTAGAATTCTAATTTTTTTTTGTTTATTGTTTTAAATTTTTTAATACTTCTATCATATCTTTCTTATTTTTACTCTTTTTTTCTTTTTCCTTTTCTCTTCGTGGCCGATGACTGGCTGGATGAGGTCCGACGAGCTCGTTGGAGACTCTCCAGGCCAAGATGAGGACCGAGCGAGCCTCGCCTAGCCACGACGAGGCTCAGGCCGACGAGCCTTGCTATGGCTTGGCATTGCTGGGGGTCGGCGATGCTCCGGCAAGCAACCCGGCCCTCATCAACTGGTCGCCGACCATAGCCAAGGTCAGTGACTAGTCAAAATGAAGAAGAAGAAAATGAAAGAGAAGAAAATAGATGACAAAAGAAAAAATTGGACTTGATTATAGAAATTGTTTTCGGAAATAAAAAGTAACTTTTTTCTACTTCTTGATTTCGTTCCAAATTTATTCCCAAGAACAAAAAAATGGATTTTTGGTCTTGAAAATAAAAATTTTACTAAACGAATTTTGGTTTTTTTTTTTTTTGTTCTCTTAAATAAAAAAATAGAATAAGTTGTTTCGGAGATAGTTACTAAATAGGACCTAAAAGTTAATCAATCGATGATCCCAACAAAAAAGAAAAAGAAGTAGGAAATGTTGATGAAAATGGCGATACATGATGTCAATGGATTGCGTGACCTGCTTTATTTACCTTTGAAAGGACATCTGAATCGTCTCCACATTGTGACCAAAGCGCTCGGACTGATCGGAGTTGTTTCTCTGCTGCAATAGTGCAATGAACGATATTCCAACAAGTTGCATCGCCGAATGGCTTTTAGAATTTACACGCCTCGATTCCTAGAGCTCTGTGATTTCCGAAGGTTCATCCGAAATTGACCCCCCATCATCCCGTAAAACCTCCGAAATTCGACAGGTGTAGGGACAATTTGTGGAGGCCTTGCGGTTGATCCCTCATTTTAGATTGCTACCCCACAGATTTAATTTATCCAGCCCTGAGCATTACGAAGCCTCGGACACCCTATAATTGTCCAATTTTTGAGGTTATCAAAAAGCGAGCGAGGCGGTAATCTTTTAAGGGATATGCAGTTCGAGATATCCAAATCTCTCAATTTTTTCAACCTCTCAAGGCATTTAATTTCGACTATATTTTTGCATTCACTGACCACTAATACCCCCAGATGTGTTAAGTGCGAAATGTTGAGGCTTACAAGGGACTGGCAGGAAATAATACATAGCATTTCCAACTTTTTCAATCTGCCAAGGCATTTAACTTGAAATGGATTTTTACTCATTAGTGAAGTGTCTAACTCTTCTATTTCCAATTCTCTCAAAGACACTAGATGTTCAAGGCCGTTGAGGTTGGCCAACTTCTTGCATCCGCATATAGATAGTACTTCTAAAGATTTTAATCCTCCCAAACCTTGGATTTCCTCCAGCAAGCTGCACCCTATGATATGTAATTCTGACAAGAGGTTCAAATTCGACAAACTTGGCAACTTTTCCAACTTACCACACCAGTAGACCCAAAGGTTCAAGATTTTTGAAGGAAGCACTGGGATGGATTTCAGAGATTTGCAAAGCTGAAAACTGAGCTCTTTCAAATTTTCTAAGTGAGAAAGTTGAGGCAATTTGCGATTGTTACAGGTGACTCCTAAAACTGTTAAACTGTCAGGAAGATTGCAATTAGTCAAATCAAGGTGTTTTAGAGAAGACGGTTCACGGACATGGATGCTTTCCAATGACTTACTACTCAACACATGCATGAAGAAAAGTTCCTCAGTATGGCAAAGCTTCCCAAGTTGAAGGATCTTCAATGAAGACAACTCATTTATAACAACTCTCCCTTCCAAAAAAACGCAGGCTGTGGCATCTAATTCTTCAAGTTCATCCAAATTGCTAATAGTTTTGGGTAATCTCCTCAATTTTTTACACTTGGCAATTTTCAAAATTTTCAATTTTTTCAATTGCCCGATGGAATAAGGTAATCCTGAAATTTTTGCACATGTCAAATGCAATTCAATCAATGATCCTAACTTCCCAATAGAAAGTGGGATATCATTTAACTGAAAATTATCATCATACTTCCAACACTCCAAATATGCATCTTCAGATGGAAGAGCCATATTGCCTAGTAACAAGCGCTGTAATTTCACAAGGGATCCGATACTCTGCGGAAGTTCTTTTAAATCCTTGCACCATCTCAAGTCAAGGGTCGACAAATTTACCAGGTGGCTAATTGAGTTTGGAAGTCCAACCAATGACATGCAAGCGTGGGCACTGAGTATCTCCAACTTTGTTAAAGAATCTATCGATGGAGGAATTTCCTTTATTTGAACATCGTCTATTGTAAGTTCCTTCAGTTCTTCCGATTCACCCATTTCTTTAGGTAGCTCTTCGAGTGTCCAACATGAGGACAAGTTTAAAAAAACGAGGCACTTCAGTTCACCTAGCCGTGAGGGCAACTTCTTGAGTTTGCAACAATAACTCAAGTTCAAGGAAGTGAGGCACTTAGCATCTCCAATTGAAGGGTCAATTTCCTTCAAATTATCACAATATTCCAAGATTAGTATCTCTAAAATTTTAAATGCAGAAAGATTAGGGGTTCTCACGCTTTTATAGATCTATTTGACATTCGAATTGTATACATAGACATATCTTCTAATTTTTCAATGCAATGAGAAAGATTGAGAACTTTCAACCTCTCCATCTACAAGAAAGAAACATGTTCCACGATTAGCAGTTGGAAATAGAATGATTTATCATCAAATGTAACAAAAGAGAGAGCATTTCTCATATTTTCCTTGATTGAACTCCATCCTCTCCATTCATGTCTAATATAACCATATGACAAATCAAGTATGAGTAATTTCTCCAAATGAAGATTAGTCACCCCAAAAGAGTTAGGACATTTCTCCCACTTTAGCCATCTTAATTCAGAAAGTGAATCCTCAAAATTTCCAACATAATCCACTTTCAAATGAAGGAACTTCAGATAAGGCATCCTTTTGAAGCTCCTTCGATTCATGAACATGTTTGAGCCATTTTCATCCAGACGTAGTGCCTCAATGTATCTATTTTCTTCCTACCAAAAAAAAAAAAATTGTAAATATCAGCACAAGGCATTCCCCGATCTTGACATGAATAAAATGTGTCATTAAACAAGGAATAGCATACTGCCCAACCGCCTTTTGTTAGCATACGTCTGCATGCTATTGTGGCCAATGTATTTTCTCTCCACTTACATAGTACATATGATCTTTTTATAACTACACAATCATGTTGTATTTCAATTTTCAATTTCATGCCACAAATTTTGGTGATCTCATGTAACATTCCTCCATGAAATAGTCTAGGTTTCTTCTAAGTTTTTATATTAAATTCTGTAACTCACGAAGCATTGACTACCATGTATTCCCTCCACCGGAGCACATATGGTGTCCCTTTGCAATTGCGAGAACCGTTAGACTTTGGACAAGAAAAGGTACCCAATCGGATTTATTACAAGCATTTATGCATTCATAAAGCATGACAACTTATTTCCTTTCCGTTCATGAAATATTGTTCATTTTGGCATATGGCTGAATGGAAACGAGAGTGTTTGGTCATTTTTTTCTCTAGAAGCGCAATTCTTTGTGTATTTATTTCTTTTTCAATAGACAACTTTTGTGCAATCGAAGCAGTATCTTTTCGTTTCATTGAAAAAAGAATAGGCTTTCAAATTAAAACGCAACTAAGGGATAAATAATTGACAAAACCTCTCTTTTTTAAAAATTGCTCATTAATAAAAAAAGAAAACACATTACGGCCAATAAAAATACACATTCTTTAATGCACAAAAGCCTATAAAAGTAGGTTAACAAAAAGTTACAATTACGCAATCACATTAACGACGTGCATCCATATTGGGAATTTCATTAGTCGTTCTTTTTACCTTTAGGTATTGTCCTTTCACTATATACCCTTTTACAATTCCATGCGGATGTCTCTCTCTTTCCCCAATTATCACTTTATTTGCATGTTGCGTGACCAAAACTTTCCAGAAATCCACAGTTTGCTAGAGAAGAAAGAAATTGAGCAAGGGAAGTTGAGCTTGACTTTTCAATTTTGGAGATTCAAGCTCGAAAAGATCAACATAACTCCTAAGATGAGCGCACTGGTCAATCAGCCATCCTTCAATTTGCGCCAATTGAATGATATTAATTATCGAGCAGGTAGTCTTCCATCTATTAGAGTTTCTATTTTCATCCCAACAGTTTTACTTTTCTTACTTATATCATAGCGTCATTTGAATTTTTAGATCAATTGCAGAGAGCCGACAATGAAAGAGAATGATTGCTTCTTTCACATTTTTGCATGCGCAATAGCATAGCACGCATGATTGCAAGACCAAAATTATTGTCTCATGGAATTGAGTGAGATTAAAATTAAATAATCCTGACGATCTAATACTTTAACAAATTATCTTCATGTATTTCCTTTGTTCTTTAATTTGGTCAATTTTAGCTATAGTAAATTAGCCTTATGTTATTGCATCACGAGTGGAAATACTGTTAGTTCTCACCTTTCATATGAATAAACATGATCGATCCATGTACACATGCAAAGCTCATAAATAAACCAAATACCTTAATTATGCCACTTACTCTATAATTAATGCATCTTGAACACTCTTCCGACATTATATTATCTAATTTGTTAATTTGACTATAACTTGGTCCAAATGACAATAAAACAAAAGCTAAATTTGCAATTGAAATTTTAATTTGAATTTTTAAAGTGCATTAGTCCTACAAGTGACAAGATTAATTCTTATTTTCCATTAATTATAGAGTGAGAGCCATCCAACTATGTAGTGCTGTTTCAAGTTAGCAACTAAGCAATTATGTTAATAACATATTTATATGTTTCTAGATTATTAAAAAAAAATGGATAGACTTCAAGGTGCTTCTTCAATTATGATGATAACATTACCTGGGTAATACAATTAAAACCAAATTCTTTTATTTTCTTTCTATCTTGCATTTACATTATCATATTGCATTTCCGTTGTAAACATGCATAAGAAATTCTAGAAAACAAATTGTATAAATTATTTATACATATAAAATCACTACATAAGATCTTACTAATTCAAATTAATAAATTCTTGAGTCGTAGCCAATAGTTTTTAATTGCAAATAATTTAACTGAAATCTTTACTTTATCTTCTTCTTCTTTTTGCCATAAAGTAGGACCTGCATATATTCGACGATGATCAATGACGAAGTTCCTCTTATTTGGTCAAAAAATATAAATTAATCGGCATAAAATTATAAAAAAAACTTATATGCATTTTATAGTATTTTCTGATATTATCTTACTTAAATGATATTTGAATAAGTAAATTTCCAAACCTGGGTGACGCTAGGATCTTCAACTTTTAGTGTAGTAAGAAGCACTGAAGCAGTACAAAACTGCTATAAAATGACGTTAAGACAGCAAAAGAACAATATAGACAGAGCTAATAATACCCAATTTTAAAACCCCTTTTCAGATCCTTTTTTATCCATCAAGAGATGAGCTGTGGAATAGCCACGACTGCAAACTTTTCATGAACTAAAGGCCAAAATTGGATGTAGCTTTTACCCAGAAAATGCTAACAACATGTTGACATTAGTTAAAGAAGATCTAGAGTAAAAGAACAATAAGAATAATAATGAGGGATTACCATTAGAGTGCATGGGAGAGGCCAAAAGTAGACATGATTGTTACCTTGCTTTGTTGAACTATTATGGCTTTCTCGTCCCATAGTCTGGTACATTTCCAAGGCTTCTTATTTGCTGGATAGGCAATAGCTCTGCCTAAATCTCTTAATTGATCATGCATTCTCAACTCATCGTTACCATCAATTTTCATTAACGAAAGTTCAATCATTCTTTCCAATCCAGAATCTAGGCAATATTGGAGATCCTCCCACAGATAGGCGGCAAATCTTCTATTAATTCCAATGAAAAAGCATGCTATGTCTAGAAACATTTGTTGTTCCTCATATTCTAATGAATCATAACTTATCCTCAACTTTTTTTGTACATCTATATGAGGCACCTTCTTCAATTTCTGCAGTGTCTCACTCCATATGCTTAGATCTTTTTCTTTGAGAAATGAACCTATAATCTCAAGAGCTAGAGGAAGCCCTCCTATGGTGGCAACAATAGCCTCAGAAAGAGTCTTGAGTTCCGTTCGAGGTTGTTACTCTCCAAATGCATGCGAGCAAAACAGAAGCTTAGAGTCGTTGTCATTCATTTCTTTGAGCTCATAATATATATATTCAGACTTCAAGAGGGCCTTATCTCGACAAGTGATAATGATTCTACTTCCTAATCCGAATTTACAGCCTCCAATCAATTTATCAAGGTGGTCTCGATGACCCACATCGTCAAGAAGAATAAGTACCTTCTTATTTTCACAACTTAATTGGA